>OX411306.1:112822825-114105325 GCA_948150685.1 Rhaphigaster nebulosa | reverse complement strand
CTGACGTCTCAGCCTTCGTTGTAGGCCAAAAGAAGTCGATTACAATGAATTTCTTTTACCCTTACTTATTGAGTAAGTTAAAATTGCTTAATTTTTCGTTGCGTTTAGAATGCTAGTAAAGTAAGGAACAAAAAATTCTTTGTAAACTATATCGTTTTCCTGGAAAAGAACTGCATCATTAAACCGCACTAATCCATTATATCAAATAAAGTAATCGGTGAAAATAATATTTTTGAAATCTGTAATGAAAATTTACGTGTCAGTTTTATTTATAAAATCATCTACTTACATTATTTACTTCTGAACGAGTTCAAATTTATTCATATTTTTACCACCAATTTAGTTATACAGGCACTACTATACTAAATAAAGGTTCACTACAGGCATATGCTTAAGACATTGCTAAATATAGTACCAGTAGGAACCATACAAAAGCGTCGATGCAAATTAAACAGATCTTTAATATGCAATAAAATGAACTTTTTAATGTTATATTACTTAGTTTATTGTACTTGACTGCTTATTGTTGAAACTACTATCTCCTTAACTTTTAACAGAAGATTTCGTCTGTGAGAAACCTGCTGTGCACTGAGTAAGGATTGGCATTGTCCTCAGTGTGACACACTCCTTGGTTGTGAAGTAACGCCGGCCGGACAATGCAGGTTTTCCTCTCGTTCTCAGCGGTGGTCTTCGAGAAACGCCAGAAACGTCGCACATACTCCCATGACCCGTCGTTTCCTGATTTCCATAGCCACTGTCTTTGCTCCGCCAGCTTTCTCCTCCAGTTGAATATCTATGAATATGAGCACAGATCCTATGTAAGGATGATTTGTAAGCAAGGGCAGTGAAAACTATTATGTCTTATTCCGCATTCGTCTATTTCCTATTGGTATGAAACGTGATTTTTGGGAAACTTGAGTTACTTTTTAACTAGTATGAAAGCAAGTGCGTTGTTGTAACCAGCAGGCATAACAAGCATATAGGTTTCATCACATTGTTATATTTCCGTATATTTTTTTTTATCTGGACACAGGTATTATCCACGTTAAGTATGACAAATTTAAAGTACCCATTATCGATTTCAACTGCTTATCAGCTTTCTCTATCAGTTGTAGTGCACTATTCATACATATTAATATAAGCGGATACTTTTATTTACTTAATAGTGGATAGTTTTGGTACACTCTAAATAGAACTATTGAATATCCAGGATTCTGTATAGCAGTCTCACTTGTTACTCTGATGCTCTGTCAGAAGTGAGGAGTATTTTTAATTGCTACTGCTAATTTACAACATTAAGCCGTTAGCTGCGTATATTAATAGCTTGTAATTTAACGGCTTGAGCAAACATACTTGTGGTGTTTCTTTGATAAAACTCTTATCTGTATATTAGACGGCTCGAGAGTTGAAAGTGAAATTACTTCAAGATATCGGTCGATGCGGGTACCAGCTTCTTCACTGTACAAGTTCTGAAAGTACTCGAGTTAGCAGGGATATGTTGTTTTTCATCATCAGGGCTATGTATGAAGAAATTTTCTTTTCTGTAAACCAGAGTGCCAATTCAGAGGTTGTGGTGGCCGAGTGTTAAGCAACCTCGAGACTGGTACCGCGCCGGTTCGAATCCGGCCTGGGCTGGTTGAAATTTATATTAGTGGCGGCCCCATGTAATGAATTTCGGCCTTCCGACTCTGGTTAGAATAGTTTCATAACATGTAGGATAACTCGTTCGGTTTGCCTTAATAGGATAGGAAAGGGCGTTAAACCCCTACAAAAAAAAAAGGGCCTGGGATTTTCATGGTAATTTTTTTTCGAGTAAAATTGTTCTCGTCACTGAATGCGAACTAAAATATTTTCTGATATTAAAGTGGAGTAAATTTATGAGAAATACCAACTTATATGGTTTTAATGTATCCAATAAAATGCAAAGAAAAAACCTTGGTTATATTTCAAATAGTGAAAAAAATATATAGGTATTAAATATATATAAATATTTATGAGTATGAAATAACAAATTATATAAACTTTTCCTTATTTATGTATGACAATGAAAGCTTACAATCGATTTATAAAATTTCAAAATCTTGTTTCTTGATAATTAATTTATTTATTTACAATCGTGTTTTTATTGATAAGTTGCTGATTAATAAGTCACCATACTCGTCGAATTAGCTAATTCTATTTTAGATGTTCTTATATAATTCTTTACTAAATCTCGTGAGAATTGGCCTAGAATGAGTTCCACTCAACTTGTATTAGTTAAGGAATTAACAAAGGTATAATTTATAACCGTGAAATGTTAATCTGTTTGGTTCTTATGAATTTTATCTGGCATCGAATGGAAGTATTTATTCTTTCAAAAATTTGAAAGACCGTAATATTTATTTCTGTAGTTCTGATAAACTATTTCGTCGTTCGTGACTATTTCCTCGTACAGTTGTTATCGCCGTAGCTGCTTAATTGTGCACAGTGGCATTCTCTCATTCCTCTTTAACGTTTTAGATACCGTTCAAAACTTTTCCATTCGCAATCCGTTCAAGTATTTTTTATAATTGCTTTAATTGATTTGTAAATGTCTGAATAATTAGATTGGTTATGAATAATTCATGATTTGTATTTGATTTTGTGTAGGTTATTTTGGAAATAGTGATTTTAAAATAACCTTGTAAAATAGGATTCGTTTGGTAATCTAAAAATTTATCCCCAAAAAACCTTTAGAAACTTTAATCTCAATTATTTCTTTTTAAATACGCGTAAGTATTGAATTTATTACAAGTGTAATATCGGTTTTATTACCTAACTAAATAAATGGCTCTACAGCCCTAGTTGGGCCCAGGCCTCACTCAGAATTGATAGCCATTTCTGTCTTTCTTATTTCACATTACAATATATACAACATTAATATATATATATATATATATATATATATATATATATATATATATATATATATATATATAGGCTACATACAAATTCCTTTTGCTACCCGAAGGTATTTTTAAGGTGGATTTCACTTCAAAGTGAGGCCGGCCCGAGCCGGACTAAAATCGCTTGATTACGCTGTATTTCAATAAAAGCTTTTAAGACTCCATGCTGCGCGGGGCGTGGCCGAGCGATTTTGAGCATTCCTGCCTCCCGCTACTTCATGCGGTTTCTGTCTGCGTTTATTTTTCAGTCTAGTTCGGTCAGTGTGTACGTAATATTGTATTACTCGAGTTTTGTCTGTTTATAAAAAGTCGCCGGGGTGCAACCATGCAACTACAGTGTTCACTACGTCGTGCCACCCACTTGAATACCGATCAATGCAATATTCAATATTCACCCATCTTCAACATGACGCTGATAAACTTGCAGATAAAGAAAACCTCAAGATTAAGAATAATTGGCAATTTATTTAAAATCCTTGTTACTCACCGAATAGCCTTTCTTTATCACCAATAGCCTTTCTTCACATGGCATAGCTCGTCCATAGTTCGTGTTTCTTTTGTGATTTGGTGGATAAATATATATAATATATAATCGAAGGTATGAGTACTCATTTTCAAAATATCTCTAAAAACATTCATCATCTCGGAGTTTCGCGTGTAGAGTTGCGAATTGTCCGTTTTTTTCGTGATCTTTATTGATATTGTGAGTCCAATATCGCCTTCTTTGTCCCACGTACTCATCTTCAAGTGAGGAACTATCCAATAACATCATCATCAAGGTTGCAGCTGAGACTGCTAGGAAGGATAAAAGCACCTCTCATTACAAGGCTAGAAAATCTATTGAGTGCGAATCTGCATCAGTGCGAACATATCGCAGATATTTCTCGGCTTGGCTTGGCATCGCTTCGCCCGGCCCGGCTCGGCTTGTAAGAAGCCTAATGCTGCAATATAATGATATTTTATATTTATATTTTACAATATAAAGATGTTTTATCCTCTCATATTTTATTAATTTCACCATTAATAATGACTTTTCATTTATATTAGAAGAGACTGATAGAAATTTATGTTGAATTTGTTGATCAATTTCCAATTTACTTCTTTCTCTATTAACATGCTATATTAATTCCTTTTGAATGCTCAGGCGCGTAGGATCTTATTCTGGAAATTAATCTTTGGAAAGTGCCTCAGAGAAAAGACATTTGTGGAGTGTAAACGCATTCAAATGAATATTTACCGATCATAGAAGAGAGATGAAAGGATTGCTTGTTCAATCGAAACTCCTGTTTATCGAGAGCTCTATGAATTAGCGCAGGCCGGAGGATCGCCTAAAGGAATCTTGCTTTGAACCATATTCGAGCGGAATTAGCACTGATGAATGGTCCCTCCAAGCCTCCACTGTGGAATACCGTAATAAGGTGTAATCAGGTAGCAAGATTAGGATTTGATTAAAGCAAGATGGCGGTTGATGGAATTATGTATAAGGATGATTTCAACCCTTGACGTTGCCCAGTTTGCTAATGGTTAATCAGAGCCTTGTTTAGTCAGTTGAGCCAATGATCGTCCCTGTCGGTCCTCCTTAGCTTAGTAATTATTTTCCTTCTTTAAAATGTAAATTAATTCTGAATTAGACAAGTATAAATAAAGCTAAGATTTTAAATTCCATCTACATACAAGGTAGTGATAAGCTGGTGATACTAGAGAGAACAAAATATTCACAACAAAATGTATATCGTCGGCAAAAGTCCAAAACGTTTTGATGTAGGGTTATTTTATTTTTTCGTAAATTGTAAGCACAACAATTTATTGTTATTTTTTTTTCTAATCGATAATATATCACTAAATACTACTTAAGAAAAAATCGTACAGTGGCTGTCTGCAACACACCCGCGGGACTTAGAGTGCAGGTTATGAGAAATTCAAAGATGAATATATAATTATAAAGTAATCTCGTGGATGGTTATCCAGGCCTATACTGCAAATTATACTGTTGTAAGCGTTGACGTTATCAACTCATTAAATCAAAATTGGTCAAATTTACTCGTTTACGGTACTTAAGCCTTAAGTCCAAATCCAAAAGTTCTTTTTGCAATCTATAATAATAGTTAATTATCTCAGTGATATGATACCAATTCTTGCTTTCTAACATTTATAGAAGAGGTGCTATGTAGGTTTAAAAATGACACCAAAAGCGTCTTAAAATGTTTCTGTCCCAACACCTCAGCTGTAGAAACGTTTAACGTGGTTTATAATGATTTAAAAAAAAATCATTTTCTCTGTTCTTTTATTCTAATATTAATTATATTGATTAATTTTATACATTTTAACTATTGTAATGTAGGCTATTATTTTGCATTCCTCAACCTGTAACTATTTTTAATGTTTGATGGTTTCAAGGTTTTATAATGAAGTTGTAAATCATGCTTTATTTGTTGATCTATGGACATGGTAGCTTAAAATGGATAGGTAACTATTTACAATATAGAGCTATTATATATATTATAAGATTATAACATTATAGAGCTATCTCCAGACATAGCAGAAATAATTTTAATCAAAACAGTGTTAAGACTTCAGGTTTGACTTATTTATAGTAAAAACATTGACAGGCTCTAAAAAAATAAAATAAATTATATATACCTAATGCTAAAATATCCAAATGATATTATTTGTTTTTTTTTTATTTCATTTTTTTTTAATGCTTAAGCTAACGTAATTTTAAATTATAAACTATCCTAATTTAAAAGTTAATGCCAATTCCAAACATAACTGCGGTATTTATGTTTTATAGGTATAAGTACAAAAAACTCTCTACTAAATTACTGAAGATAGTTAAGCACTAGAATCAGTGGGATGAGCTAACTTGAATCAATTTCCATCATATCGGTTTCACCCTAGAATTCGGTGTCTAAAAATTCGCTTTTGGCTACAATCAAGCGAAATTGGATGTAATTGATTCGCGTTAATCTTGCTGAATACCAACTGCCAACTCCTATCAACTCTGTTTTTTGGCACAACTTAGCACTGGTAACGCACAACAATGTATAATGCCGCATGTTTGACACTTCTGCTGTAGACCAATAAGCCTGCTCCCGAACCTTTCAACATTTTTTTTAAATCCTTCTCATAGGCATCCTTCCCATACTCGAATTCCAAAAAATCCCTCCACACCAGTTTGGATTCCGCTCAATAAGGTCTTTGTGCTGTTGACCACATATCCTTTGGACTCGAGAGCAAGCAATATTGCACAAGCGCCTTTCTGGACGTAGCATCAGCTTTCAATCGGGCGTGGCAAGATGGCTTTATAAGCTGAAAATCCATTTACGCCAATCCTTTTACCTAATTATTTGATCCATTTACCCCAATCCTTATACCTAATTCTTCGATCCTTTCTCTCTAATCGTTCCTTCAGAGTTCAGTATGGTACAGAATTTTCCAATTGTTATCCGTTCGAGGCTGGTGTTTCACAAGCCAGCCTTTCAGGTTTTGTCCTATACATCTTATTCACCGCTGATATTTCTAAAAATTCAGATACCTTTCTGGCAACATTTTCCGACGATACCATCATCATATCATCCCATTCAGATCCTGAAATGGCATCCTTTAACCTACAAAGGCACCTCTTCTTGATTGAACAGTGGTCCAAAACAATTAATTGTATCAAATATCCATGAAAATCTCGAAAATAAATTTATGTTATTGATATAGTTTTTTTATATGATTTTATTAAATAATAGTTTGCGAATGTTAATGGAAGAGGTAAAATTAATGAGAAATAATTTTTATTTAAAGGGAGAAGTTGATCGGGGGTGCGGTCAAAGAAATAGACTTAATAAGTGTGGTCTTATATAATTGTGCCTTTAATGAAAATTCTGGTACTGCGACGTGGTGGGTTGTTATTTTGTTGTGGGCCAAGCACAATTATATAAGACCACACTTATTAAGTCTATTTCTTTGACCGCACCCCCGATCAACTTCTCCCTTTAAAGAGAAATAATTTTGGTTGATAGATGACAGGCTTGAAAATGGACAAAATGGGACCGAATCGTTGCCTAATGTAATTGAATACAGGATGAAAGGAAGTTTAATAGGGTTTATTTTTCTGAAAATATAATAATTTAGATTTTTAGGCGGCACCATGCTCAAAAATAAAATAAAATAATACATCTGCAAGGTAATGTTTAGGTGAACGGTATTAATCGCTTAAACGATTCCTTTCAAATAAATTACTTTCAGCAAGTATCCAAGAGAGGTACCGATCATATTAGCCGAAATATAATTTTGAAGAAATTCGGAAGTTATTTACTATCGACAACTTTTAGCGGAAGAGTCGGGAAGATTGATCGCCGCAGGGACTTTAATTTCCTGCGGTCGGATTTTATTTCCAAACTCCGAAGATAAGTTTTCTAATAAATATAAGGAAAACCACAACGATCGGAAAGCTCCAGGATATTAGTACATATAATACATGGAGCGTTACCTTGGCCTCATAATGGCGAAGACTGGAAACACCGGCTCAGGGCTAATCAAGAGCACTTGTCTTGTCCCAAAGCGTTTCTGCTTCTATATATGGTTCTTAAGCAATATGGTATATTTTTGGAGACAGTTTGGCTATTTTATCATTTTAATTTATTCTATATACGTTAATATACACACGGTATTAGTATAAAACTTTTATAATTAATTTTCTGTTTTTGGATGGCTGTGTTTAAGATGTTTAAGTATTTTATTGTAATTTTCTTCATTTTTTTTAGTAATATATTTAGAAATATATTTAGTAATATATATTAGAAGTAATATTTTAGAATAAAAAAAAATTATTCATTCTCAAAATCTTCATATTTTTTTTATTAAATTTTTTTTTATTTGTGAAATTTTAAAACATTGAATATTTTTTTTTCTTTATAATGCCATAAATACATTGGTTCTTTAAGTATGCTTTAGTAATTCCTGCATGTAATTAAATTTATTGTTTATTTAAAAACCGTCTTCAGACATTATTTTGGCTAACAAAAAATTAATAATGTAACAGTATAATGCATTTCAAATTTTGGATTTTTTATTAGAATATGGGTTTTCATCTCACTCATTCTAAACTGAACATTAGGCATTGCGAAGTCAGACTTCCCTATTAGAGGATCATAATTGCCAGGAAAATTAAAGTTTTTTAACCCCATTTGACAACGTTTCTCATTTTGCACATTTTCAGATACATTTTCACATGTTCTTTGATTAAGATGGACTAAAGTTTATGACAAATAAGTAGAAGAGTAAGAAATTAAATTAAAGAAGTAAGATAATTAAAATAGAGAAGTAAGAAATTAATAAATAAAAAAAAAATTCAAATTAAGACTTGAGGAATATGGAAATGATCATATAACCACCAAAATAATAAAAAAATAACAGGCTTGAAAATGGGCAAAATGGACTCGAAACGTTTTCAAATTTAATTAATGGAAGAATATAAGGAAGAAGCATAAAATACTTTAATCATTGAACAGCTTTTGTATAAACATTTTTTATATAAAATTAATCAAATTAGATTAAGAAAAATTATCTCATTACCCCACAAAATATTTAATAATAAAAAGTAATTTACATAATAAATATTTTGTAACGTATGGGTCTTTTTTTTATCTATTTATTGGTCATTTTCAAACTATTCTAATTTGTCAACCATGTCCTATATTAAACACAATTGTCCAACTACTGAACGTTGTATTTGTTATTAATTTTCAAAGAGCTGAATTTTCACAACTTCTATTAAGGGACGTTGTTTTATATCGCTTTTTAGGTGACATTGAATATCTTAACTATTCAATCCTCGATAAATCCTTTACAAAATACTGCTTATGGCTGGCCATCCTTCATTGACCACTATATTCACTGCAACATATTTACATTGAGGATTGAATTGTAAAGATATCCAACGTCACCTACAAAAAGATATAAACCAACCTGTCATAATAGAAGTTTTGAAAATTACTGACAACAAATAAAATTATTAATAACCAATACTACGTTTAGTATTAGGGAAATTGTATTTTAATATAGGATTTGGTTGACAAAGTAGAATAGTTAGTTAATTAATAGATTAATTAGAAAATGGTCAATAAATGGATAAAAAAGGCAGAAACGTTGGAAAATACTAATATATTTATTATGTAAATTAGTTTTTATCAATAAAGATTTTGTGATCAATAAGGCCATTTTTCTTAATCTGATTTGATTAATTTTGTATAATAATAATAATAATAATAATGAATATGAACAATGATAATATTGTTGTTAATTATAAATAAAAATTATAAAAAAAAGTTTGAACATGGCATATTACTTATACAATTAATGACTTACCCCATTTTCATTTCAGCAGGCTGATATTTATTCAATTATTACATTTTGTATCACCCTTCTCTGGTTAGAGGTTTTTTATAAGGAAAATGAAAAGTAATATTAAAAAGCATTGAACACAGAAAATATAAACGCACACCATTAAAAACCCAAGAGATATTCAAAATAAGAACGGGAACCTAATGAACTATATATAAAAAGATCGAGTGAAAAGTTGAAAATAGTGCGCAATTCCATTTTACGAATTACATTTACTTGGTGATTCGGTGAAATTTACTTTTTGATTATCCTTGAAACGAACCTGGAAGGGTTTGAACTTTTCCATAATAGTCGGATAAGTTTAGGAATGAAGTTTAACAAAGAGCCAATAAGTTATGCAAATTTAATCAAATAAACCCTTGAAAATTTTCCTTGAAGTACTAAGGTCGTAGGAAATGAAATCGGAAAATTATTCCTCAATAACAATAAATTTAAATCATTAATTAAAATTCAATTTTCGAGAAACAACTGTGAATAGATTTTCCAATTATCATGACTTTTCTTAGACCGTTATTCAGGAATATTCCATTCTAGTACCTGGCCCAATGCCATAGCAGAAGTATTGAATAAATGATAATTTTCATTACGTTTATAGTAAAATGGATATATGGCTCTTCATATTAAATAGGAGAAATATATTTTGGAGAGTCCACATTTTACTAAATGAAGAATGATTAATAAAGATAACTATTTACTTTTAAACAACCTTTATTTTTACTAATATGTTATATTAAATAAAAATAATTAATGACTAATTGTTTATTTAAAAAAAAAAAATTTGAACGAAATTTGAATGGTATAAATTACCAGGGTTTGTTAGTTCGGTTTAATGTCACGTGGTTCACTCTTATTCATTCATTTTTCCCGCCGGCCTACTTGGATATTTTTAAATTAATCAGAGTTTTCTTGGGATAAAACATTTAGCCAGTCGAATTTTAAGGGTCAAAAACTTTATTCTGAAAGTTTAAGGAAAATCCTTCCAAGGGATTTCGTGATCGATTTTACATACAGACGAAAGGACAGAAATTGCTCGTGTGAAAGTATAGGTTTATAAATACAAAAGTAAATTAAATTATGATAATTGGATATATGAGGGGATTACTTTCGAAACCGGCTCAATCCATTTTTAAAACTTTTACTGGAGACACCAAAAGCATATCGCACCTCCAGAATGAAAGGATCACAACTAAAAAAATCTGTTTTTGTTGGAACGAACATTAGACGTAATTTAAGTTCTGCATAAAAGAGTGTCTGTTGCCCTCTCTAACACATGTTGCTAGTATATCACGTAATGTGTTATTGGTTTGGCCTGATATTTGAGGGGGCTGGCTACTCTTTGGGAGTAGCCGGTTTTTAATTACAGCAATAGTATGATAATGATCCTAATGATAATTGTATGGATCCATTCACCTTGTGACGGTTTAGAGGAATAACCACTAATTACAGATTTCATTGGTACGTGTTTGTATGTATAAAACGTAATCCAATAACGCGCTATGTTCCGGGTGTCGATCACTCTAGGCGGTTCTAGTTTGCTACAAGTGGAGAATAATTAATCAGAAATTACAATATTAATCTCTGACCCTGCGGAGTTTTACTCTTGGTGGACCTCTTCTTGAATTATTCACGACTCTTGGAAAGACACTACCAAGATCCTGAATTATCACCTGGTCTTGTAGGTCCTTCTCTTCAGCTATAATCTATGTTAAAGGATTAGATCGGTTAGTTAAGCATTATTATAAGTGTATATGTATAAATACATTTTCAGAATCCCTTTGCAGTGAATTACTACATTCAATTCTGATCATTCTAAAATTATCGTTAATTTTACACATAATATTATTGTGTAATTTTTTGCTAGTGTCCACTAGCTTTCAATACCAGTAAAGCGACAGGGAGAGAAGCGCTGGTATCCCATGGAGTTCTGCTTTGCCCTCCAAATGTGGATGGCAAAGCTAGATTCGGAGTTCCCTAGGACAGAATGTAATTATTGTATATAGGTATGAATATTTTCAAGATGATTTAGTTTATTTTTTCTTAATTTAAGTTTTCTTTATCTTGGTTTTTTGCTTATTTTGTTATTATTGAATTTATTTTCATTTGTGATCTAAACATTTTTAAATTATTTTTTTATTCATTATATATATATATATATATATATATATATATATATATATATATATATATATATATATATAATATTTATTTATTGGAACCTATCAGCCCTAATATTTATTACGCTTAAGAGTGGCAGATTGTATTGTCATTCATTAAAAAAGTTCTATTTCTCATTTTAAAAAAAAAATAATAATAAACTTGATATTTTTGATTAAAAATACAATTCTCACTTATGTCTTGTTAAGAATATCCTCTTATAAATATTTAAAGAAGTAATTATAAATTCTTTATGGGCTTACGTATCATTGGATGAATACATACATGCATTACTACTTTAGTAATTGTGTATATGTGAATTTTTGTAAATAATTTTACATGGTAAATGCAAGATAAAGGAGTAGGTGTACAGAAATAAACTTAACATTACCTCACAATTAACTAACTAAATAAGTCTCCATAAAAGGATAGAGTTAATCAAGTAAAAATTAAAAAAAAAAAGTATAAATTACAAATTTTGCATGAGCGTTCACATTTTTTGAAATCGAATTTAAATTTTATTACTTAATAGGATCGCTTCATTATGAGGATCGTATTATTTTTCGTGCCTGATAAATTATATATTTGGCAATCGCAAAATACTAAGGAAAATTAATTATCTAATTATTTACGAAATTTAAATCTGGAAAAACACCTTTCAAACAAAATTAGATATTTCCAAATGTAATGAGGTTGAAAGAGATAGATAAAAGTTAAGTAAAAAATGAGTAAAATACTTATTTTGAAAAATGAAGGGCAGAAATACTTTTTACCTGTTGATTAATTGAGGACAGATCGTATCGTTGCGAGAATACTAGTAACTAATCCTTTTGATCTTTTCCCCCAAAACCGTGGCTAGCATGTTGAAGGAGTGCTCGCTGAATTATTTAGACCCTTTCCCTCGGTATTTTCTGGAAAACGTTCGTAATAAAACATCAGCTCCAGGGGCGTGATTCAACCCAATTTCCTAGCTCTTTCATCGATGAGGGAATTTTTAATTTATTACTTGTACAGCCTCCAATTTAGAAGTAATGAATATATAGTGAGATTCTTTATTTGATATTTTCCCATTAAGTAGTTGAATTGCTGTTTATGAAATACTCGGCATTTGTATTTCATTCACAAGGACATTGGACTCGCAGAGTAATTAAAACGAAAGAAATTGAATTAAAATTTAACTGTTATAGAGTTTTTCTTCCTTACTATCCACCAATACAAAATTAGACTGATGGATAATGACTGAACACTTATTTCTTAGGAGGATCACTTGCTACTCACGACGATTATCAGCCTTTTTTTTTGTGGTGTCTAAACACCTTTCTATCGAGTCCAAATAGACATGAGAACGATACTGGGACTGTCAAAGTAGGCCGGAATCTCTAGATCTGCGCTAGAATATCGCCTTGCAAAAATCCAAACTTACTTTATTTTATTTTGGGAGAGGGAGGAGGTGAGCATAGGCTGAATGATAGAGAGCTACTGTTGTTTAGATCCACTTTGGATTCTGGACCCATATGGAAATTCTTACAGTTTGATTAACCCCCAGGTATGATAGACCTAGGAAAGCCTCTATATCTTAAGTCATACCTGGAACATTAAGATGAGGGGTTTGTCTTGGAGAATATAAGAAAAGCCTTGATTCTAAAAAAAATGCGACATAAGGAATAAGCGTGGATTATGTTATTTCAGGACTAACAACGAGAAAAGGAGAGTGAATGGGACGATCGGCAACGGTATGATATCGTCGGTTGGAGGCAATAATTTGTCATTAAACACTGTGACAAAAAATTGAATATAGATATATATTAGTATATTATGTTATAAAAAGGTAAATAAAATTGTGGCAAACGTATCACTTAACCCAGCAAATGAGCCAAATATCAAATCTCTCGAAATTATTTATAAAATCGAACCTATGTGTATAAATTTTGTGTGCTAATAATTGACCGTATGATAAATCAAAAAGCGATGGCACTAACATTCTTAGATTAGTTATAACGGAGCCCGGGTTACATGAATTTAGCTGATAATAAATTATATTGTAATAAATTATAAATGCAAATACAGTATAGAAAACTTCAGACATGTCGATCAAGCCCATTTCCAATCCCCGACGGGGTTTATCCACAAGAATCTTTAAAGTTTTAACCCAACAAAGAGTTAAACCGAAGTACAGAACTATGTAATATCTTTAGTTAACGGTCTTATGACGGTATCGACAAACGTGCCCCAATTGTTGGGTGTTTTTGTTAGTTCGCCCAGTCTGATTTCGTGTCTAGTTCTTGCTGTATCGAGTTCCTGTGTGCACCAGTATCTTCTGATCGGAGTCAGTTGGACTATGAACAGTTATTCATATGGTTGAAATAAATATTGATAAAACTTAAGTTATTTTAAAAGTTCGGCTCTTAAGTTACTAAAACAATAACATTCGTTAATGAATCGCGAGAGTGGACGTTCATAAAAAAAAAAAAAAAAAAAATGTTAGTTATTATTTTCGTAAAGAGTAACAACTACTCTGGTTCTGATAACACGTAAGTAGAATATCGTTACTATAAATAGGAATTCCATACTATAACATTAATTGCGAGAAAACAGCATTAAACTTTACCCCTAGCATTAGCGTTTCCTCTATAATTAATAATTTAGATTGAATATTGTAATATTTTAGTTATAACTACATCGTTCTAGGTGACTTTGGAACTGAACTTGATTCATACAATAAATTAGGTTTTATGAATATGTATTTTAACAAGTTCCAGCTCAGAAGACGCAGGAGGATTGCGTTCTTTTCTTTCTCCGGGTCATAATGGATGGGCCTAACCTGCGGGCGGCTATTTAACATCCTGGAAAACCACATCGCGATTTCCGATTAGGGCACACTTGAAGCCTAACCGTTCCTACGACCGGAAAATCCTTAACAGCATTTGTGATAAAATTGAAAAAATTATGATGATGAAATTTAATTCATTAAACGCTGTATATTAATTTTTATCTATGATGTATTTAGGTGCGTTTGATTAAAGAGTTATGTCTTAGTTGTTTGCTGAATACGATATGCCAACAAAATTATTTGTTCTTAAGCCATTCATCTACAAATAATTCAACATTTTAAAAATCAACTCAAGCTGCGAAGCAACCTGGTCAAAGCACTTCCCTTCGATTGGTTGCGTTTATAGAGATAAGTAGCTCCTTTAAAAGGAAGGAAGGAAGTGGAGGAAGATATCGATAAGGGTCTTTATAACACGGCAGTATTATTATATTGTAGGTTTTGCCCTTCAATTCATGACCTTTGAGGCAATTCTTTACAAATAATTTAACTGGTAATTTTTTTTTTATATATAGTTATTTAATTATGTTATCTCTTCATTTTTATGATTCATTCGTTGTAATGGATTGACAAATTTTGTGCAAAAAAACAATTTTTATTTTATATTTGGAGTAATCTACTAACATATTAAAGTTCTACCAGTTATAAACTTTTAGAGACTGCCGTGAAAATCCACTGGAATTAAATGCATGAAACAAAATTTACTATAGAGACTTGTTTTGCTAAGCGTTTTACTGGTTTTATTTTGTAATTTAGTAAACGATTTTTTAAAACTCGTTTGGCCCAGATTTTCAAGTTTTTAATTATTTCTTCAATATTGTCTTCCACTATGAAGATATCCGCATAATGCCCTTCCAGAAACAAATTTTGCTCATATTAATATCCAAAAATATATAATATTAATCCCCATAAAACTGGTATCCCAAATAAATCTAACAAAAACTGAATACCATTGTAGCTTTCTTGGCATGTCTTTTAGCTTTTATCTTTCTTTTTATAAACTATAGTTGTGTAATTTAAAATTCTCTTGAATATTTCCAGACCAGTAGCGTAGCCAGGATTTCATTTCGGAGGGATCTACTTTAAAGAAACCTACCCTGGCCGGGGATGCGAGGCGGCCTTCTCTATATACAATATTTTCTATGCCTAGGCATATTATTTATAAAATAATATTCATATAGGTTTATAAAATTTTTGTTTAAAGATAAGTTACAGATTCGGCAGGGAGGGAGGGCCCGCTGACTTCCCCTCCGGCTACGCCTTTGTTCCAGATCACCTCGGAAGGCGAACCCCATCGACGCACAGAATATTTTTCATGACAAATCGCCAGTTCAGATATTTATTTTCTTTAATGCACCGCTGGTGGCGTGTTGAATTGAACCTAGTAATTTGAATCGATTATAATCGATGCTGGTAATTCCAATGAACAATACAGAGCCAAAATATAGAAATCACCAAAATGGCACAAAGGATACTTTCCGGTGTCAGCGACATGTTTTTTTAAAATTTATTTCGGGGGTATAGAATTTAGTTCCATCAGTACGAAGTTGGTCTTTTAATTTTTTTTTTTTTTTTTTTTTTTTATGTTTTGATATATTATTAAACAATTAATGTCATATAATAGCCTGAATAATGTCATTATTCAGAAATAGTCAAGGAGGAATACCCATCCTTTTGGAGTGTAGGTTATCCTCAAATGATTTTGACTACGACCTAGAATTCTCGTTAGTAACGATTTGGCGCTAACTTTGAAATAGACACGATCAAAACATCGAATTTACAGCTACCAATCAGATCTTTACGACAGCGAAAATTTTGCCAACTCCATGGAAGTATGTTAACAAGACTTCGCATTGACCTAGAAATACCAGTGCAAGTTCATACACTGTACTAGAAACTTTCACGAGAAACCACCTGACCACAACATAAACCCTCTTGTGTACAAGACCTCAACACACCTGTCCACGCCCCCTTGACAAGGCACTGAAAACGGGGTGATACTTTCAGCTCCTAGGTGAGTCCCATTTGCTAGGGGTCTTGAGTAATAGTAATTTGAACTGTTATTAGGTAGTTGTATAAGAATTTTATTATCAATTTTAACTTAACTTATTATTAAGTTATAAATATAAATAAAATTATTTTAACTTAACTAAATCCATTGTTAGAGGGCTTAGAAGGGATTTTATTTTTTTTATTTCTCTTCTTTTAAGAATGTTTTTCTTAGCCCCATGCTGGGCTACTGATACTCCACTTCTATGAAATCTTCTAGCACAAATCACTTATAAAAGAAGCCGAATTTACTTTTGAGAATGGTGTAGAATTTGGCAAAACGTATGGTATGGAATTACATTGTCCCAATAGATAAGTGTATGGAGAATGAAATTTATTAAATTCTCTTTGTTTCTAGTCAATAGAATAACACGGAAATAGAGAATAAAAAGCTCCTTTGTGAAACAGAACATTTTTTTAACAAAAGACGACTGCCAAGTAGGTCAGTATTTTCTTCCCATTTTTATTAGATTAATAAGGAAAAACAAATTCAAACAGCAAATATGTAAAAATAAAAAATAAATTCATATGGAAATTCCAATTTAATGTATTAATTATTTTGATATTTTAATTGCTTATTTTATTTATTGAATTTAACAATTTACAGATAAAAAATAAACTAAAATATTAATTGGTTACAATAATTTGAAAAAAAAAATCTCATCATAACTTGATAGTATTAAAAAATAAATTAAGAATGATTGTTTTGAGTTATTTTAGTTATTTATAATTACATGAAATATTTTTTTTATCATAGAACACATATTTAAAAATTATTATTTTTGTAGGTGGTGTCTAGCATATTTTTTAGCTTCAATATATTTCTTTTTAAATTTTCTGATAATAATGGACACAATTTTTCATGATAACTATGCACAAAATAATATTGAGGTTAATCTATTTAGTTTAATTAGGTAATAAACTTATATTTAGAATTAATTAACTCATAAATTTCTTCATAAGGTTACAATACACAATTCATTGCATTATTGAGCGTTTACTATTTATAAATTATTTATTTATTTATTTATTTATTTATTTAGTTCTTACATTTGCCCTTGTATTTTTACTTTAAGTTCTCACGTGGATTGAAATAGCTATAAAGATAAAATACATGTTTTTTTTTTCTTATTTTGATTTATGTATGTATACTTATTGACGTTGAAAATTATTCAAATATAGATGAGAAGGTCAAGTATAGCATCACGATTACGGAGTGAATCACTTAGTTACCTCAGCAAGGTCTTCGGTCTAAAAGTAGTTGCTTGCGTTGAAACCTTTACTGCTTTTAAGGAACATTCAATATCAATTCGTGAAACAAATTATTAAAATTATTTAACCATTTTATTTTTATATCTATTAAAAATATTTTTGTTTAAACTTTAATTTAAATTAAAGCTCAATTAATATCTGGCTTAAATTTTAATCCCTTTTCTGAGACATTTTAGTCTGGCATCAGCATAAGTGCTACATCTAATATTAGCACTTGGCATTATTGAAAACGAATATCGATATAAATTATGCCTATGACACTAAAATATAGTTTGAGCTAAAAGAAATAAAACTGTTAATCATACAAGGAAAAAAAATCAAGACCACCACCAAGAGGCACTTCTCTAAAATCAACTCAATTCATATTTTCAAACCTAACTCAATTTGGAAAAGCTGTGGAGTTGCACAAAATCTTAAAAACCACGAAAAAACATTTCGAAATTTTGACTGAAATGTACTCCCACTTCTATGATATTGTTCTTCCTAGAAAGCAACCATACGTATTGAATTTCACGTCATTCGGGGACGCTTAAAGTATCTCAATATATATGTGTGTCTATGTATATATACTTTGTGCGTATGTATATATACTTTTCTATTATATTCCACTTTTATATATAATATTAAACCAGGCTTAAAATTGGAAAAGAAATTATGGCGTATTCGTCCTTTTTCCATAGAGCGCCATACATTTCCGAAAACCCAAAAACGGTTTCCTAGAATTATGAAACGGGTAAAAAATGAACCCCCATCTTCCTCCAATGACCCGAAGGACTATTTAAATTTAGTGTATTATTTTTGTTGAAAACAACTAAAAGTAAAACGTAATTATAGCGCGTTGAGGTCAACTATACCCAAGCTCTCTTTAAAAACAAAATTTCCTGGCGACAATCGGACCTGAGGTGTGAATCGGCAATATCCAGTCCTAGATAGAGTTGTAGGAGGCAGCTACTAGGAAGTTTACATCTCCAATGTGAACACACGATGATATATATCGCTTTGAAGACTACTAAGTGAAACCTTTACCCCACGCGCCTACTTCATGGATATAGAAAACAATATATTTTTAAAAGAGGAGATAAATATAAAAACTAAGCAATATTATATATTTCTCAATTTTGTTTTTATCAATGGTTCCTACAACGTGTAAGTAAAGTAGGAAAAAGAAATTTTAAATCAATTAGTACACACATGCTCCTAGCTTTGAGAGTCTATTAACTAAACAGATTGGGATAATAGTGGGGGAGATTATGGTAGTTCTGGGATAATATTGTTTTTGGTGACTACATGTAGGCAGAAAATTTGTATAAAACAAAAAGAACAGCATCTTTTCAAGTTTGAACTTTGCAAATCATTTAAGCATTTACGCTTCTAATCAGCTGTTTTCTTATGCTCTGTTCAAAAGAAGGTTGTTTTTTTTTTTGTTTTTTTAAGTGATTGATAAAATTCAAACAAAATACATTTTTGATGATTATTATCAGTTACCTATATTCGAATATAAACAGTAAAGAGACTTCGAGCAGCTGGGTTTTAAAAATGCTAATAGGTAGGAAGGATACACGGATGGATGGTTTACTACCACCGCTGCTTATGAGGGTTGGTTGTGTTGGATAGAAAATGTTTAAACGAATTCCTATTAGACAACTTATAATGTCATGAACCATGCCATTCATTTTTTATTAATTTATAAATTTTACTTATCTAGAGATACTTATTAATCTAATGTAGTAAATAATTATATTATCTGCAAATAAATTACCTAATGCTATTTTAATGTTTGTTTTAATAATATATATAATTTGTTTAAGCCTATAATAGGAATCTTAGGATAGAATACAAAATTGAATATGATGCTGATGCTTAATTAGTGATCTTGTTAATTGTCTTTGAAAGATAACCTATTGTCTAATGTTTGTTGCAGTCCTCTGTCAAGTCTATAAATCAAGTAGCGTTATCGTCCGAAAAAAATCTAGATCCTTAAAATATAGATAAGAACTTTAACATTTTATAAATAGTAAAAGTGGCAATGGTTTAACAATGAGTTGGCAGAATGGCTGACTTTTTGTATTTGAATTTTTGTTTAAATTAATCCGTTAACAAGACTAGAAACCTTTGTTGTTTACACTTGCACGTACATTTATCACTGACCTGTTTTAATAATACAAAAGTATATAAGAAAAATATTTCCTGTTAGGCATTTCTTTTCATGCTATCTGTATCTTACAAAACCAAATATATTCCAATTACACATATCGTTCTAATGGAATTAATTAGGGCATGATAACCAACTCTCGCCGTTGCATAAATGTTATGTATTCCATTCTTGAATTATTGATTACTATAACTATCATACATGCACTATCTAAAATATCAACAGGCAACTATTTTTTTTTTTTAATAGTTGTTTTTTTCTTTTGTTCTTAAGAAACTTTATGCTGTTATTTTTTTTTGTTATCTATCAAACATTCAGTAGAATAAAAGCTGTTATTTTATGTAGGCTATTATTCTTTCTATTTATTTATATAATATAATGTATTTATTGCAACTATTTACTAAATTATATAAATGCAATAATTTATGTCATTTTTATATTATTTGTCTTTTTTCCATTTTTTTATTTTTTTATACTGCAGTATCTTTATGGGTGTATATACATTTTATTTTAGTATATATATAAATATTCTGGAAGATGTCACTTAAAATAATGAGCGAATCATGCTACTGTGGAGTACATGGTTTTTATCTTTCCAATTGTACTACAATATGAAAACTTTAAATATTAAAGTCAAAGATAAAAATCATATTCTAAAATACGGTTAAAATTGTTGTATATAATAATAATTACCTATTTATTTTCAAGTATCATTTAACCCGTTTGTACATTTCTTCTTCATATAATCTTTCTTGGTCAACGTTTTGAACTTTTATCTATTTTCAAGATCTTCCTTTTATTTTATTCTTATAATTATGAATTTATATTGTATTGTTTTTCGTTTTGATTTTAATTCTATATAATCTTTTCTTCCTTATTACAAGCATATTCCTCGTCAGTATTATTTTAAAATTTTAATTTTGTTTCCTAAGACAATAGGAAGAGATAGTGGAAAAAAGGGTTAAATTAATCTTGGAAATAAATTTATAATTATTATTAAACTTGTTTACCTTTCAAAACTTAATAATGACTTATTAAACAACGCTGTATTTTGTTATAATTAGAATTGTATATTCAACTAGTACATCCAGATCACTAATAGGTTATTTTAATATTGAAAATTTAACTCTTTATAATCAATGACTTTATTTTATAATGAATTTGTTTTGCTTATCTTTATCAGATATCATGTAGTTTATATCAAATTTAAAAGGTCCATGAAGTGAATGAGGCAAATATACATAAATTAATTGTTATGAATTTGATATCGGGAGATCCCACCCATTGATAGCACTCCAGGATTTATTTGTCAGAAGATTGCGTGGATATCACCCTTTCAGACACATTTGATTATCAGGGATTGAAATGGAGAAAAATTAACCTATAGTACGTTTTAGCAAAATTTTAAAATTATCATCGACGAAAATATTAACAAATTATTAACTTCCCAAGTTTGAACATTATCAGTAAGCAGCTTATCACAGCTAAAGGTCGCGCCCTTGAAATTGAAAACAATTTGGAAGTACGTAATAGCGTATTAAACTGTTTTCTCCTGACAGCTTATTTAATGTTTGCTTTCGTTTTTTACCTTTACAATGTTCTTATCGACATATTTCGATTTAATTTGTTGTTTTTTTTTTTTAGATCATTTTCCATGTCAAACTTAAAATTCTATCATAACATACATATTTTTTATTTATAAATCTGATAAATAAACGCAACAGTTGTTCTACATTTGTTGGCCTGTTAAAACATTTAATTTACTTTTTATCAGTATATTTATTATTTTAGTTGCTGTTTTGATGAACATATATTATCTCAAATTAAAATTTACTCTATCTCACCCGTAATTTTCTGCTGCTTTTAATTTATATTCAGGCATGCAAATATGTCAGATCTAAATTTATGCTTTTTGTAATTATCATTCAATGATCCTGAGTCCACGGTTTATTTCTCAAATAAAAACGTTATGAAAATAAATTTGGTCTAAAATATTCTCTTATTTTTTTTTTAAACCTCTAATAAATAAATGTATATTTCTCTATCAAGGTTGCTCGTTTAATAATGTGAAGATGTTTATTGTCGGGACAGTCAGTTAGCTTTTAATAACTTCCTCAAGTTGCCTGTTACTCATGAGTACATTAAAAAATGAAAATATAAAAGTTATCAACTAAAAATAAATTTACTTTGCAATGTTTATTATTATTATTATTTATTAATACTGTGCACTTTGTAATCTTACTATATAATTGTATTTGTAATTTTATAAGTCATAAAAATCTACCAAATTTGCTGTGCAGCAACCCAATATAATTAGGCAGCACCCTCTTAATGATAAAGTATTTCCCTCCTTAAAAAAATAATAAAGAAATATAGAAAAAGGAAAATATTAGAAGCTTCATACTGCACAGAACTGTTCTTATAAGGTAAAATGTGAATCATACTACAGAAATTTGATGTTGTTTATTAACTTGTTGATAACAGGTCGCAGAAATCCTTAGATACATTCTCAGTACTGATAAGTAAAAAATAGACATGAAAAATATATTACAGTTAACAGAACTAATTTAAAATATTTATGGTTATTATTATGGTTTGTTTGTCGAACTTACGAACGAATTCTTTTTTAAACCGTGATTTGTTTGTTGTACCGGTAAGCTCAGAAAAACCTTTTAGGATCATCAACATTTTTTTTTTAAATCATTAGAAAACATTATTCGATAAAGGAAGAGGTCAAGGTTTTTTTAAAAAATACTTACCGGTTATTATGTGATGCGCAGCCTAATGATGCGCAGGCGTAGTAGTGATGTTGATGATGATGATGCCCGATCACGACACTACACTACACTGACACTATCTGAACAGGAACAGTCTCCGTCTGGTGCCCCCTCTACGCCGCACTTGGGTAACACCATACCCTTGGTGATCCCCAAACGGGCTTCTGTCTGTCAGTAGGTTTTTTTTTTTTCTCGCACGAGAAAAAACAAAAAAATTGAAAGTACATTAAGTCCGATTTAACGTTTTCCCCTGGGGAAAAATCATGTTGGCACCCAAAATTTCATATTTTCACTACTCAAAGTTTAATATTGGTCATTATTTTTTTTTGTAATTTACGTGTCATACCCCAGGATTTTTGTGAAATTTAAATTTTAGACTCAAAGATAGTTCATGATATATGCTTATTTCTAAGTGCTATATTTAATCTGTGTATATAATATCGTCTCTCACATGGAAAAAAACTGTCACATTCTTCTGTGTATAAGGGACGATTCTGATTATTTAAAATGTTTTTTTGGGGGGTTATTTTTATATTATTTCATAGCTTCGTGTATATTTATTTTTTTACCTTTATAACAATACAAATATTCGTTACTTTAACATAGAATCTTCAAACTTTTAGAGATTTTTCGTGAAAATAAAACTGCGAATACAGCACTTACTAATGCCACAACAGATTCTCAACTTTACTGCCAGCTGTATCAATTCAAATACTATAGAAAAATAACAAAAACAAACAAACGAATTTTTCACGTTCGTTTAGTTTTAACATTGGGTCGACCTTATATAAAGAACGGATTTTTATGCGATCGCAAATTCAGTTTAGTTTATTTCATTTTATTTTTCAGACACTGTCTCTCCAAATTAATGTATTTAGATGTAATAAAAGTTATTTTTAATTTACTTATTTGAGAATAAATGTACATATTTTAATACAAACTTTTTTTTTTCAACGAAAAATTATATATATATATATATATTTAATAACAAACATTTTCAGTTATGATTAATTAAATGCCAGAGGTGAAAAAAAAAATTATACAGTAAAAGGAATATTGTTTATGATAACTTCTTTACATTAGTTCACCTTATTTTCTCATTTTCCATTTATCCGCTTGTCTTTACTCGTTCATCACCCAGTCACACTTATCTGGACGACGACTATGCCTCTGTAGGGAGGGTCGTCACCTATATATGGGCGACGTTCATCTTGGTAAAAGCAAAAAACGATTTTTAAAATAACTAAACTATTCCGTACTAACAGTTTCTATATTACTAAAATAAATTATAACAAATTACAAATTAAAAAATAGATATAAAAAGAATAAGAATATAGACTTCACAAATTTGTTTTTAAATTATCCAATTCTGAGAGGTCAATCTGGTCTGCAAATGCATGCAGTTCTGTTAATATAGATCTTCTGTAGAAGCTAAGAAAATGTCTAAGATAGACATTATTTTTGTTCACGTTGTCTTGCAAATTATTATGCATAATTATGAATATGTTTCACATTAAACTATTTTTTTTTAAATGACCAGAAAAGATCATCTGCATTCATGTTAAAATATATTTATATATTACCTCTTGTGAAAATTCAGTTATGCAGGTTTATATTCACGTACATTTTTTTGGTTTTTCGATGCTGTCAATTGGTTTTCTGGTTGTATTCTGTTATAAAAACCGTTACATTTTTCTTTGCATCGAACGGAGTTTTTGATCATAAGGAGAGTCTACGGTTTGGTTGAATTACTGCGTAGAAATGTTTCCACTTAGATAATGAGCACTATGAAGGTTATTCCTACTTCAGTTGCAATATGTGCAAGACCTATTGTTACTTTCGGTGAATCCCAAAACGCTTATTCTTGAACTTTGAATTTCTTCTTAATACGGATAATTGTTTGTTTTATTCTAGTTGATTTTTTTTTAAACTTATTATTCCTATCTCATTTTATGGTAGCAGTTTGTTTCTAGAAATAAACAAAGGTTTTGATCATTGTCAGGGTTGATGTTCTATACTAAATTAATATGTTGTCTCCAATAATCTTGACTCGTCCAAATCATATTTTTGGTTTAGCCCGTTGTTTGGAAATTCATCATCAGGTTCAAGGTAAGCAGATTATATTACATTTCATTTAAGTCAGGAATCCTTGTTTGAAACTTAATGTTTTTGTTATATTATTCTTATATACGAGAAATTGTTTCTCAAAGTTGATATCCTCTTACTATTCAAAATTGTACTTAAAAATATGTTTTGAGCCTTCATTAAAAACTCTGAATCTCTTATTTATTCTTATTTTTCCAAAAATCTGTGTGGCTTTTATAAACTAATAGGTCCACCATTTTAGAGTCAAATTTCAGGAAATAGACAAATTCACAATCATTTTAAGAATCCTTTTAATTTCATGGTTTTTATTCGTTTTATTTTTGTTTTTCGTTTTATTTTTTATTGGTTTTCATTTTTTTATAGTATCGATTTGTAGTGAAATATCGGAAATTCTAACTATTCTTTTAAACGGATTTTGGATTGCCGAAATCGTACTTCAAATTGCTTACCTGCGGTCTCCATCCTCAAAAAAAAAAATAATAATAATAAAAAATATTTAAATTATAAAATATGGACTCATAGAAGAAAAGTGAATTAGTTAAGTTTTAGTCTAGTAAATTATTTGATTTTTCCTATTTTTTTAGCCTTTCTTTTCGGGCAGGACTGACTTCATACTGGGCCCGCCATACTAAATTTTCGAAAAAACCCGATTCATGTCCCAAATCCGACAAAGAATGCCACATATTCAAATTCCGAATTTAATTTTTTGGTGTATTAGTAGTTGTCAATATCGTTTAGTTGTTTGAATATGTGTGTTTCCTGAGTCTATAAATCATTTTCGTTATTATTTACGGTTTTTATTTATGCCATTGTTTATAAAAATTTAATGTTTTCTAACAATTAACAAACTGATATTACTAGCTTACAATAAATAGAAAGCTTTAGAAAACTCTAATTATGACATTTAGAAGATCAAGAATTATAGAAATATAATTATTAAATTAAATCATAGTTCCTATGGATTAATCCGGTTATTTATATTATAATATAATTTATAATTGTTATAACTTTAGTATCGTTATTATTTTATTTTATTAATTTTCTTTCTAGACTTTCAAAGCTGAAACGTAGACAAAAATTGAACACTTAACATACTTGAGCCTATTTGGACCTACGCTACATATTTGGACAGCTAAAAAGACTCACATACGTGAACTTCTAATTTTTGGGTAACCCACATGAAGCCCCGTCCTTTCCTGCTTTAGTTGGAATAGTTACATAATTAAATAATAAAACGAACATAAACACAATGAATTTTAAAATTAAATATTTCTTACTACATGAACAAAAAAGTCTAAAATAATAATAATAAAAACGTATCAACTTTGCCCTCTTAGGCCACACACATATATCATTGGCTTCGAAAAAGAGTGCCACAATACGAAAAATAGGAATTTTAATAAATTCAGAAGTAGCCTAGAATGAAGTTTGCCTATTTAGGTTTATTGCTCTCTCTATCTCACTTTAAAATATCAAGTCGTCGATTTTCTTAGTCAATGCTACTTACATGTTTTGTTCAAAAAAGAAAGTTCATTTTCATTTTTTGATCATTTAAATATGAATCATATATTAAACTATGGTAGCTTTTAATAAAAAAATAAATAAATTGTTATTTTTGTATATATACTTATTTGTATATTACTTATATATATATATATATATATATATATATATATATATATATATATATATATATATATATATATATATATATACACACATATACCTTTTTTTTTTTTTTAAAGCTACATAGTAAGCTAAATTCCTTATGTCATCTTTTGTTTATTTCATGCATCGGAACATTCTCCTTTTTGTGCAGCTTTCTATTTCAATGAAGAATATTATCAATATTAATATTTCTGCTCATTTACAATTTCTAATTAATAGTTAAATAATGTCACTCAATTATATTCACCTTACATGCTAACATTATCTTAAATCTTTGACATAATATATTTATGACATCGTAATATATTTAGAGCTTAATGATTTTTTCAATTTATTACGTCAACAATTAGGTGGCGAATCATCTGATGGTGGGACATCGTTGAGCTGCTTCCAACCTAACTACTGACAAATCCTATTAAGCTAATATTAAATCACCGTAACCAATTTGCAGTTATTGTGGAAAACAAATAGAATTGTCGTAATTAGTTTCACAAAAAAATAATTGCTTTCCTAACGAACAAAATTTGCGGCCTTGAATTAATTTAAAGAACAATAACATCATTTTAATGTTAAGTAAACAATATTCATGTTTGCACGTGTTTGTGTAGCGATGCCTTACATAAATATTTGCCGGCACGATCCATGGTTATTTCCCTCTAAATTATTGTTTTGACTTTGTTAAAAATTGTTGTTATCTGTATCCTTTGGCGTGTAAGAGACCGAATTATAATTTTAATTTATGCGAAAGCTGTTATTCGACTACCTTATGGTATTATATTAATGGTATACTTAATTTTGACCGTGAAAAGTTTATGAGAATCGTTTGCTATTTACTGCTTTTAATTTATGAGCCAATTATGACGAAAAACATGGTATTATTCATTGAATCTGCATTAGCCTTTCCTGCCCAACTGGAGTAAGACATACCAAGTGAAAAAACGAACGAATATTAGTTTTTTTCGTTATTTGTGAGTAATGAATAATGACTGTATTAATTATTAAGTAGTGTATTTAATGTTCTATATGGGTCATTTGTTTTGTTTTTTTTCGAATTGCGAATTAGCAATTTATTCATCGCGTAAAATACCATGATTCTTCCAGAGTATAACTTCTACAAAAGCCACGCGGTTCAATAATTATATCAAAGAGCATTTACTTTGATATATATTAAAAAAAAAAATGTTTGATGAAAATTTATAATCATTTTAACACTAGAATTTACGGAAAGTAGGACGAAGTCTGAAAAAAATATATGCTCTGAAAGTAAAAAGATACATAAATATCTTTATAAACTATAAATGTTTTGCGGCGGCGAATCGATGTGAAGGAAAATATTTCAAGAAAATTCGATTTCTTAAAAAAACAATCCTTTGATTTCTACGTCGAGGCTTATAATTTCCCATCTTTATATTTATTTAAATAGCTACCGTTTTTATGTGTGAATTATTTATTAATTATATGTCGGTGGAAATTATTAAAACTTCCTTTATACTTATCAGGGCTCGAAACAGTTATTAACCTTTTTGAATAAGTTTCAGTTTAACTATTTTACATGAACTTTAACAACTAAAGTATTGAGGTAAAAGTTGTACACAAAATAATATAATCCTTAAGAACTTATATCATTAAAACTTTTTTTATTAAAGTTCTGTTAATATAAGTTCTTGCCAAAACTTTTTGTATAAACGTCCTGTTAATAGAAGTTTTCACTTCAGCATTTTAAATATCATTTCTCATATATACGTTTTCACATGCTAAGGGGAAAAGCTTGAGAGGGATCTTCGAGAGGCGGGAAAAACCTCGGGAGACGGCAATTTGTTGAAACAATTAAACAAATCTTTTAACAAAAAACATAGGTAATAAAGAAAATTCGAAATTAAAGAACCAATAGAACAAAAACTACCTTTTTATTTATTTTATTAAACATTTAACTTTTTATTTAACAGAATACTCATTTAAAGAAATACAATTTTAAGGTAAGTAAACCTTTCAAGACACAATTCCATAAATATTTTCCACATTTAATTGAGAACTTTTATTATCATCTCTGTAAAATTCTAACAAGACCTTTTTTAATATAGTACTTACATTTTAAAGTTCTTACGATAAAGTTCTCAAAGAACTGTTACTATACTAGTTCTGGCGAAAAAAGTTCTTGTCAGTTTCATCATCAGTCTAATTATTTTTATGATACTTGTGATTATTAATTCCATAATATAATTATTTATTTCTATTAGAATATTTTTATTATTTATTTTAATTAAAATTAGTTCCTTATTGATAATAATTATTATTAAATATCTCATATTCGTTCTTAAATGTTTAAAAAAATATATCGATTTCAAATATGTAATATGTAATTATTTGTTTCAGGTAAGTGTTGAGGCTGATCTTTTCTTTGTATGTAAGTTAGTAACGTACTCCAAAATCATTATTCTATGTCTGTAAAAATGAAATTTTTAATAGGGACGTATTATTTGTACATTAGAAGTAATTTTAATGTATACAGATATAATTTTAACTACGATTTTATAACGTAGCTTTCAAGGTAATTTGAGGTAAACAATAGGGCAGTTTGTAAATAGATCCATGTACATAACAATTACATTACATAATAATCATTCTGTTCTTACAAAGCCCGCAATTAGATAAATGTATTTTCTTTAAAGTCTAAATAAATAATACACATTGTATCTTTGAAGAGGAGGATAGCTGTTTGTGTTAGAAATTGACTAAATGGAATTGGCTGGGGAAAAGCCAATACAGTATTCCCTAGTAAATTCCACTGTGCTTGTTTCTTTTTTTCACAGAAAGACGCAATCAACCAACTCAACCAATTTTTTAAATGTATTAAGATTATATATATATATACATATACATATAAACTAATATACGCAAACAAACATAAATAAAAGTTTTGATACTTTTTTCGCTTTAATAGCTACTAAATGTAACGGTGTCTGTGTGGTTGAGGAATTTTCTATCAAAAGTTAATATATCCACTTCTCAGAAATATTTTTTTTTTTAGAATTAATATTCCAGATCCAAAAGTTATTAAGTTTATTTCAAATCTTAAATTTTCCCCTGTCAAATAGATGTTACAAATCAACATTTTCAATAAAAATTTGACTTATCTCCCTCAGAAGCCCCCTAATATTTTTTATATATATATATATATATATATATATATATATATATATATATATATATATATATATTAAATGTAAAAAACGCAATTGGAAGTTTCATATCAACTATTTCATTAATATTTCATAAGTTTCATATCCTTAAAATTGGATATTTACACAAACATTGTTGTTGATTACATAGATTGTAAAAACTGTTTTATTCAATTTTAAGTTTATTGCAATGCTCTTGGATATTCACTGTTTTTGGTGATTTCGTTTGTCATTTATTCTTACAAATCCCTTGGTTCCCTACAAGGGTACATGCAACGTATTTAAAAATTTTATGAGAAAAACACGAATTCACCAAATTCAATCCACATACCTGCAATGATCGAACTTTATTAACCATGTAATTGCATTGTATTTGCATTTATCATAGGATAAAAATAAATTCATGGGACTTCTGAATAATCTATGTTTCGAATTTTGTCTACCATTGGTATCAAAATGTTTTGGTTGTTTAGATTTCCAGTTTTCATGCGATTGGTCTTGATAGAAACTTCCATTAGATTTCTTTAGAAAATTTACTCCAACTTATTTGTAATTGACACTTTTGTTTTTAGCAATTTACTAATCACTTTTTAAAATAAAATTTCAATGGAAAATCGGTTACTAAACCTTCCAGGACTATGAAGATGATGTAGTTAAAATTTAGTAAAGATTAATTCAGTAGTTTTCGGGGTTAGCGCTTACAAATGAAAAATGGGCTGTCCTTTTATATAATAGTATGATTATTTGACAAGTATGCCGTATTACATACTATTAGTTATTTAATAATAAATTCATCTAATAGAAACAAATCATTTTTATTAACTTTTAGAAAATTTATTTCTGATAATTTTAACAGTATAAATGTTAAGTAGTTAGTGATTAAGAGGTTTTTCACAATATTAGTTTTTTTAAGGTTAATTATATCGAGCTACTAGTCAGAATCACAATGATCCTTTCTCCCCCAAAAACGCTTGATTCGTTTTTCCATATGAACTTTAGTTTATAGCTTTGGATAAACTTTTGATTCCAAACACATTCTAAAACATTCAAAAATGTTTTTATTTGTTCAATATTTTTTTTATATGAATTTGAAATAGTATAAAGATAAAAAAAAAGAAAACTTATCAACTTACCCAATTTTATGCGGTTTGATATTTTTAAACACCAAATCTGAATCAAGTATTAAACAGTAAATTGGTTATCATCATATAATTTTATAGCGAACAATTTTCTGTTTTAATTATTTTTTTTATAACTGCTTTACAATTTGCTTGAAATTGGATGACTAATTGCCGAAACATTGAAGATTGTTTATGGTAAATAAAATTTTTTATATTGAAGTCTTAGATTGCATTTCTTTGAAGTAATGAAATAAGAATTATTCAGTCTTTAGTAATAAAATTAATATAACGTCTGTAATTTTTTTATATATGGAAAAATTTCTTATAAACTTCGATTATTTAATTTCGAATGTACAAATCTTTAAAATTTAATGACTCCTGAATGGTTAAATGCTGTGCTTATATTTCTGACTTAAGTTTTAATTTCCCTCACACAAGACTGAAACGACAAGAAACTGCTCGAAGATTCCGATTACTACAACACTTACTTTACAAACGCTTCAAATTACCGATTTTCTACAAAAAGCTCATTTACATCACCGTTATCAGGCCTATTTGGACATACGGGATAGAGCTTTGGGAAAAATCCTTAATGCTCCTTATTTTGCCACAAATAAAATTATCCACAAAGATCTTAATATCCCATTTGTTGCAGATTTAGCCCGAAATAGATATACTTCCTTTAATTCCAAACTCCTTGCCCATACCAACCCTCTTGTTCGTAGCCTTTCATCCCCGTGTTTTCCTGATAATCCTCTGAGGCGTCTGAAAAGAAGATGGCCACGGGACCTTCTAACTTAAAATAAACATTGAAGTACTACCAATGAATTTCATATGAATTCACGTATTGACAATACTATTTTATGTATTTTTATCGGTTCCAGAAGGGAACTCATTAATAAAACTGAATTATTGACTTATCTTAACTTAAAAGGCTAGAGACCACAGACCCCCCTGCTATGGTCAGTATATTGGGATATTATAAATACCATTGGAGATGGTGTAATGATAATAATGATATAATGGTATAATGATTCACGACCTAAATTACTTTCATTATAAAGAAAACTATTGACTATAAATTATTTATTTAAGAATACTATATGATTAAAATCTTACTACGGTGCCACATAATATTAAACAAAAATGAACACAATGAATGTAAGGGATTATGGCTTATTTGATGTTATCTTCGTCATTTTCGGTACTTTCTGCTTTGCCGCTTGATGATCTGGTTTCCTCTCCTCGGCCACGGTCTCGATCCCTGAGTGCCAGACTCACTGACTCCATCTCAGATGGACTGCTCAGCTGGATTCTCTGCTTCTACCAAAAACTTCCTGACGTTGCCGTGAGTCGGTCTCGCCATCTTCTATTGCTTCAGTACATTTTTGATTTGAGTGGTGAAGGAGTTCAAAGACTCCTTATCTATCTGGGTTCTTGGGTTCTATTTTTCAGGATTCGTCGACATTCAATCAACACCATAAGGTTTAGTGGAATTAGTGGTCTAAGGAGCGGTGCTTTTGGCTGAAAAGAAGGTATGGCCAATGCTACTGCTTCGAGAAGCACAGAGGTGATGTATTTTATGTAGAGATCCACATCTTCCCTTTGGCGGAGTGAAGGTAATATCTCCATTTTGCGGAACACTTCTGATTTGAACCTCTTCCAGTCTTCTGGCATTTAAATTTCTTTGCCCTTGGTTGTTCTTGCCTTCCGTGAATATTACTGATAACAAGGTGTTTACAGATCTTGTTTGGGCGGTCTTATGCTTGTTATCCAATTAAAGTAATCGGTAACCCCGAAATAATTCTACAAGAAACGAGATATTGATGTTCTCTTAATGTAAGAATTACGGAAAGTTTCTATTTTAACACATCAAATACAGTAAATAAATAGTTAAAACTAATTTAAACAAGAGTGGAGATATCGTGGACTGTAGATGTAATCAAAAAGATGGTGAGGGATGCGGTCAAGAGAGACAACACCCAGTGAGTCTAAGACATCTTTTAAAGTGTGCTGACGTTTCGACCTATGTAGTAGGCATTCATCAGGGCTAAGCAATACAAGATCTAACCATAAAAGATACGAAGAATTAGTACAGATATACCAGCTAAGAAATAATTTTTATAACAAAACTTGATATGAAACTTACAAACCTGCACATAAATTATTTTATTGGAATATATCAGTTCATATGGAATGAGGCAAATCAAAGAAAAACAAACATTATTTTCAATCAATTTCAGTCATCAGTTCTCTATAGTTAGGCTATACTTACCCATGTTGGAAACCATGATATTCGCTCGAATCATTGCATTAATCCAGGAAGGGAGAAGCGAGAGATGCGCTGCCAGGTCCCTCGGGCAACCGAAACCGACGGTTCGGCGAGTGGTTCAGAGGTACCGAGAGACAAGCAGCTACTGCAGAAGGCCGTGGTCAGGGCGGCCAATAGCGACAGACCAAGCTGACGACCGTTTCATTTTGATGGAGACTCTCTGAAACCGCTTCCAGACCTGAGAAGGTTTCGTCGGTTTGTTGCCCTGGGTGTCAGTGTACAAAGAATACGCATAGGAATTGCTAAAATGAACCTGCGCTCCAAGGTATCTGCCACAGGTCTTATACTCGCTACAACATACCGAGCTTCGGTTTGCTCAAAATCACGGACTGCGACTGGTTTGGCTTCTGTTTTTTTTTCAGACGAGTTCAGATTTAACCTATATGGATGCTCGAATTACAGTGTAGCGAAGGAGAGGAGAAACGCTACGCTGTGTACAATATGACGGGTAGAGTATAGTTCAGAGGAAGGTAAGTGATGGTGTGGGGATGTAAATTTTAGAGACGTAGACAGACCTCTGTGTGTTACATAGACCGTTACTCAATGCATGGACATCCTAGAAGACATGTGGTACATTTAGTCCCTTTTATAGGCGATAATTTCCTTCTGAAGCATGGCAATGCCGCACATAGCGAATTTTAGGAACTAACCGGATAAGGCCGGTTTTCATGCCTCGGAGTGGCCAGCTCGCAGCTCGGATTTCAATCCCATAGAATGTCTTTGGGATCAGCTTGGGAGGTCCATCCGACAACGACCGGATACTCCTCCTTGCCTCCAGAAGCTAGGAACTGCCATGGTAGTTAATCTTATTCGCAGTATGTCTACAAGGATACAAGCCGTTCTTCAATCTAGAGGAGGCAACAATCGGTTTTTGGGACTAGCATCAGATTTTTGAATTTTATGAAAAAATTTATAAAGGTTTTATTTTTCGTTTTCAAGATCTTAATTGTTTTTGTTTACATTAAATTATTGTTTTGCAAACAAATTTATGTTTTTTTGTTTTTCCTGTTGTCCCTTATCAACTGAAATTGTACTCGTGCAAATCATACAGCTAAATGATATGCAACTTGGAACTTGCAACTTCCGTTGGAAAAGTAATAATTTCAAAATTCAAGGTGCACCGATTTTTTGGACTGGAGTGTATTTACTACAATTTTTTTAATTTCTTAATTTTATGGATTATTACTTCCTTGTACGAAGTCAAGGGAGTATTGTAATCGCGAAAATTGTTGGTTTTCAGATTTCAATGGAAATATTCATTTTGACCACCCTTGAATCCATTTTGACTAGTTTCGTCGTGGCGTCTGTACGTACGTACGTTCGTATCTCGCATAACTCAAAAAACGGTTAGCCATAGGAGATTGAAATTTTGTATTTAGGATTGCTTTAAAATCTAGTTGTGAACCTCCCTTTTTGGTTACTGCTTAATCACTGGACGTGATACTTTACTTGAAGGTCATAATTGTTTTCCATCAAAAATTATATAAAAATACTATTCAAAACTTCTTAAATTTAGTATTTATAACTTATATATTGATTTAAATAACATACTAGATTTTGGTCTATATTGGAAAACCAGAAGCGATACTTTACTTGAAGGTCATCAAAGATACAGACTCACCAAAAATTATATTAAAATATAATGTAAGACATCTCAAATTCGGTAAATAGGACTTTTATATCGATACTAATGTATTTACTATATTTTGGTTCAAATTGGTGAGCCGAAAAGGGTACTTTACTTGTAGGTCATAATAAGCTTACATCAAAAATTATATTTAAATTAAATACATAAATCATGTTTCGATAATAAAGGTTACAAACGCAATTTGGTTTCCAATCCAATTAAACATTTTTATTACTTGTTTTAAGTGTTAAAATTGAGTGTTAACTACTGGCTTTCCTCTCCATTTGTGTGTGCATGTGTCAATAGATAGACGCCGAGGGTCGTTTTTGAGATACTGCAATCTTCGGAAACTAGTAACCAAATTCAGGATCACTTTTTGAGCCACCGATTTATAGTTTAATAGGCTTACAAGGAAGTCATGTGTTGTCCACATCAGATATTTTTTATTTAGGTATGCAGTTTTCTGTGATTGTGCTTGATCTTTTTTTAATTTATAATTCTTGTAATATAGTAGAACAAGGTGTTGAAAAACCTTATGCAATTGCTTTTAAATAAATTGTAGTTGATATGTTTTATAGGCCGCTAATTGTTTGTTGAACTCGTTTCGTAAATCTCTTATATTTTTTACTTTTGATGGAACTTGAAACGCAGGTGGTTTTTGCAAGATGCGGTTTCGCTAAACCTGATGTATCTGGGTCAGAGGTGCAGCCTACTAATAACGCAATACTGGACCCGATATATCGCCAATAAAAAGTTATTTAATATTTATAACTGTTGAAGAGCAGGTGATTTTGTCTGCACAGTCGATTTATCTGGCTCTGAAATTTACCAATGGAAATTCACTGTGGAATCTGAAAGCGAAAAACTGGGTTATTTTTGGACTGAAATAAATGTTTTCAAGGATTACCTTGTGTCGAGAAACCGTATATAACTTTATGGACCAGTGATGTTCTCATTTAACTATAAGACTCTTGTTTATCTCTCAGGGAACTTTTTTAAATAAAAGATTTTCTTTAGAGCAATTATACAGTTTTTTTTATCCAATAATCGCTGAATGTTTTTTTTATAGACTCCTAGTGGGATGAATGAAAAAAATAATTTTAATTTAAAATACAATTGTGTATATATTTTTTCTATAGTGTTTCAATGAATTTTATTTTTTTGATTTTTGTTATCTTTTTTTACTGATTTATACATAACACACCTTGCATAGGTAAAATAAATATAACTAAAGATATATCTATGATTAATATCTATAACATCGAGATATATATTAGTTAATATTTAATATCCATACTATCTAAACCACTGGCCATAAGTGTCGCATCACTTGGAATGATTATTAAAAAAGTCATTTTGAAAAGTTAAAAGGAATATTTTAGTTTAGTATCATCACGTGCAAAAAATATCACCATAATAAACAAATGAAACAAAGGAGTAGTAATAATAAAACAGCGAAAAATGGAAAAAGAAAAATAAAATGGCAATTTTCTTCTCTAAATAAAATTTGCATAAAAATTATAAGTTATATGAAATAGCAGTCCTACTAGTGACTCCTCTAATTCTGATAACTGCGTCCCGTCGTATTTTTCCTAGGGCCATCTTGAGTTCTAGGAGAACCCGGAAGAACCTGACGGTTTCTCACACATATTCCTATCGTATCTCAGGCATTCTCTATTGGGCTGAGGTCTGAACTTCTTGATGGTAAAAGCAGTACCCTAATTACAGCTTTGTTAAGGTACTTAGACCTTCTCCCAGCATTTTTATCGGGGAATTGCCAATATCGAGAGGTTTACTTGGCCGAATTTAAATTTTTTTGTGCGCAATGGACGCAGAATTTGATGTTCTACAACTTTTATCCGATTATTTTTCTCTTACAGTGCTCATTTCCATGCCGCTTACTCATATATGGGCCACTCTGCCGAGAAGCTAAAATTCTGAATCTGAAATTTCAAAAACGTAAAAATTCTCCAGTCTGAAAAAAAATAACTGCTCAGATATCCATAAAAAAATAAATATTCCAATATTCCAAAGAGGAGGGGCGTTTATTTTGAAAATAAAAAAAAAGTATGCAATAATTTACCTGATTTTTATTTTATTTTTTAATCGGTTAACTTAAAAAAATGATTGTTATTTTATCTTGACAATTTGCTTTTTGAAAATGCTTCTTAAACACAGCGTTGCCACTCAAAAGTAACACCACGTGTGATTTAGCTGATTTTGAAGAAATTCGTGATAATTTAATGTACAATTATAGAATATAATAAAAATTGGAAAACAGGCTTGGCTGGTTTTGGAAGTCTACATCTCAATTCATGACTGGACCTTACGTAGCTCTTACTTGCTCGTTGATATAGAGCGAACTCTGTTCTTTTACTCATCTCATTGGTTGATTAGTTGAAAATCGTTATGATTCGTTGCAGAAGATTTGATTTACTTGCGATAGGTCATGAGATAATGATAATTTGGAATTGGCGGTGAAATTCGATTCTCATGGTTATTGTTGTGACGGGTCCTGCTGTGGTTATCCAGTAAAAGTTGTGTAATGTTATTATGGCACTTATCTCACACACGGTCATGACTTTAGGACGAATCGTACTTTTAAGTACCGAGCTTAGACATATAGCCATGTACACAAAAAAATGCGAGGATGTAGTTATTTGAATAAATAGCTTTATTTTGAAAACGATGAGGGAATCTCAGTATATTGTAGTTCCTTTTATCTTTTCTGTAATTGCATTTATTAACATAGAGAAGTATAGATATTTTTATTGTAATATCCTTTATACGCTACCATCTGTGCATTTAATTTTAAATTCTTATTTTATTTTATCTACTCTTTACTTTTGTTTATTTTTATTCTGCTATTTGTCTAATCTCTTACTATGAGACGATCCAGTTTAATTAACTTAATTTCGTACATGGTTTACAATTAAATCTATGATCTGAAAATCGCAAGATACTTTATGTAATTCAGCAAACTTTAAAACAATTTATCTAACTCCGCCAGATTATATATTTTACTACTAACAGCGCTACCAGCTTTGAAAACGAAGTAAAAACACGTGTTTACTCTTTTACGATCCACCAATCTCCCGTTCTGTTATTTATCAGATTACTTTTAAAAGTTACCTATCTAATCCACATCCTCAAGCCTGTCCTGCGAAACTATTAGCGTTTCGTCAAATTCAAGCTTCTTATGGGCTAAAAATGAATTTCTATAAAATAATTGTTATAATAACGATATTAAAGTAATAAATTCTTTGTAATAATTTCATTATCTTAGTAAGCCTATTCTGAATTACTTTATTTTGAAATATTATATCTGGGAACAAATCAGGTGTATATGTGAACAATATCAGCTGTATTTTGTAATTAATTTATTGGTCTTGGATTATAATTCTTTTTCGCCTGCATTCACGTCATATAATATCTCTTATTTTTTTTGAAATTATTTTTATTGTACACACATTTATAAATCTTGTATAATAATCGTATTTTATAGGCGCAGTTCTCAAACATGTAACCTATTTAAAACAATTATGATGGATGTTCCGCAGAATTGTTGGTGTGTTATAATTTCTAATTTTTATCTTAGTCCTTTGCGTATAATGTTTTCTGATTGTAGGATAAACAATTTTTTTTCTTTTTTCAAGTGTTTTCTATTTCATCCTAATGGCTGGAATTCTCGGCCATGTTCTAGTTCATTCCTATTTTCATATTTCCACTTCTTATTGCATTGAACATTTTGATTTCAAACATAATGTTTTAAAAAATAAATCCTTAACTTTGTACCGCGTTTTTTTATAGAGGTTGGATCATTGTTAGATGTAGGAGTGGATTGATTAGGAAAAGAAAAAAGAAAATAATTGATGGTACCATATATACTGTATATTAAATATTAAATCTAAAATTTTAATGGGAATGTCAAAGTCAATCAATAATCATCTAAGAAGTAAAAGAAAAATTCTGAAAGATAAAATTAAAACTAAATTTTAGAGAAATTTTAGTATTAGGGTCTTAGTTCTTTTTTCTCACCCAAGTTCTTTTAGCAAGTGATGAGTGACTTTATTTATAATTTATTGATCTATTCCTTTGATTAATCCTGCAGAAAAACTGAGTAGTATAACAAAATTATTCCAGGAAATTTCCCCTCTGAGCCACTTCCTAGTAACTGCGACTGCGTCTTACAGTTAAGTGGAAAGACGAGTAAACCTCCCGGTTTCATCGCCAGATGTCGTTTTAAGCTGGATTATTTGAAAAAGATTTTAATTTTTTATTTTTAATTATTTAATCTACACTTGTGCTTGTGAAATCAGCAGATATAATAGCAAATAATATATGTGTAAAATTGTGGCTTGAAGAGCATTACATAGAGGTATCACCTGGGAGGTTTCATCTGGACTTTTGTATGAAATAGAAATAAAACAAACTAACAATAAAATTAAAAAAAAAAAAACGCTGCAAATTATTACACAATGGTTTATTATTTCCACTTAATAATTTTTCAAAAATATCTATTCTGTCTAAATAAAAAAAATTAAGCAGTTGTAGGCACCAAAGGAAAAGAAATTTGAAGCTTGTCACTAATCAAGATGATCGCCGTGAGAGTGCCGAAGTGGGAGTGTTCATTTAAAAAGCTGTGTGAATGCAAGTAGGCTGTGTTGTAAAATGACAGAGGAAATATTTGATGTGCACTTCGGTAGCTAAAGGAAGCTAAAGGAAATGCAGAAATAATCCAAGGAAGGATAAAGCAGAGAGATAAGAGGAAGTCAGAAGCCCAACAGATGTCAGGAGGCCTAGGGCCACGATGACTAGCCGCTCGGATAATCAGTCTACGAAGTTCATTACTCTATATCTCAGCTAATAATGGACTGATTTAAATGATTTTTATTTCGTTTTGTAGGGAATTTCATCAGCTTTCGTTTAAATACAAAGCACTAAACAGGCCGAGTTATGAGTATATAAGATCTTTAATCGGTAATTATACAGATTTTTTGTTTTTAATTTTTTGTTTTTTATTCCTTATGCTGATTCCAAAACACCTTACATTTCCTCTCTATCTTTATAAATGGCCGAGTTATGGGCTTATGAGATCTCTAATCAGCGGCCATTTTGAAACAAACCGACGGATGGTAATGTCGAGTTCCGAGGATCATCCTAGGGTGACCTGTGACATAGGTATAATCTCACGAAAATCGGTCCCGTACTCTCGGAGAAAAGCTTCGGACCCCGGTCGGACGGATTTTTTTTTATTCGATATTTGTATTCTACGTATCTTGAAACGTAAAACCTCACACTTTTGAGGGGGTTACAAACATTTTTTCCTTGGTCGATTCGAAAGGTCTATTATTGGAAATAATAAACCAAAACAAAAAGAAACTAAATTTGTAGTAGGTACTATTTCGAACTGGCAGTAAGTACTATTTTAATTAATCAATAATTTTAAATTAAATTTGTAGTACTGTTTTTAAATAACTACTGATTTGCGACTCTATCCTTCTCATTCAGTTTCCACTGGCTTTCAATACCAGACACGGTTGGGAGGGACACGATGGGATCTCATGGAGTCCTGCTTTGTCCTAGGGGGACAAAACATGTCAGAGTTCTGTTAGCTGAGTGTAAATATTGCACACAGGTGTGATTTTGCTTAAGTTGATTTATTTTATTTTAACTTAAGTTTAATTTTATGCATCCTAATTATTTGATTATTTTGCCAATGTGTAATTTGTTAATTAATAATATTTTTCAAATATTTATTTTATTTTTATTAATTTCATTTACTTATTTTAGTATTCGTTTCTTCTTTGTAATTATGATTTGAATGGTTTCATATATCACTAATACCTATTGCTCTTATGTGTGGTAAAGTGTATTACTTATATATCGACGTCGTTTTTTGAAAAAGGCTTAAGCGCCAAATATGATATTAAAAAAGCTGTATTACCCACAATTTTAACTATTAAAGCTGTTCAATTCTTTAAAAATCGCTTAATTTAATAAATTTAACTATAAAATGTGAAGAAATTGTGGGTGCTTTTTTAATATCATATTTGGATTCAGCACCATAAAAACTATAGGAATAAGGTATTTTCAGTACAAACAGTTTTTTCATAGTTCAACAAGCGACTCATCGTAGAAAAAGCTACACAAGAATCTTCTAAGAAATAAGAGAAGGAAAGTATAGACCAATTCCAGGTGTCAAGTGAAACCTGTATTAGCACATTATATCACTGTTTTAAGTAGCCACTGTAAATACAAACCATGCTTATGATGTAACATAGTGTTTCATTTATTCCCCCGTATACCGTAGAGGAGTTTAGATAGGGGTTTATACTATATAATACAAAACATATTGCTGGAAAACTATGGGTGATAAAAAAAAAACTAAGGCCAGATTTAGATTCACCACATAAAAATCTATAAAGATCAACTATTAAAGTTGAAAAAGTTTTCAAATTTTTTTTTTTGTTGGCCTGTTATGGGACATAAACACCACCTATATCGATTTCCGCTCGTGATGTATCGAAAAAAAAATTGGAAATGGTCTAAAATTCGAATGTTGATGACGTCGATATATAATCTGTTACTTATATACAATACAAATTTAAATAACTTATTAAATAATTTTGTAGTACTATTATAAATCACTAATTTCATTATCCTTGTCATATTATAGTATCTCGGTTGGAGCTGTTTTTTTGTAAGCAAAGTACGAAAAATACAGATTCGGCTCTCTAGAGATAGAGGAATTCTACATCTAGAGAGCCGATGTCTTGTGAAGACAAGAATCAGTGATCGTCCTAAACTGAGATTGATGGTCCAAGTTCCTTGATGCACCAAATATGTTCATATGGCAGCTTATTTATAAGTCCCTTTTCAATAAATTTTGTTAATTTATTGTTGTCTAATTGAGAAATATTGCTTTCAATAAATTAACTGTATTACTCATCAAGTTTTTTATGATGGTTATTTCATAGTGTTTTTGATTATTTCATAATCTTGCTCATACGATGATGTTTTTATTATTTGGAACTTTTAATTAATGGCACATATTGGTTTAAGCTTATATTATACATTAGCTTATGTATGCATTGACTATACATTATAGTTAATCAATTTAATTAAATTAATTAATTGAATTACCACCTGTGATTAAAAATAGTTACTACTTGTTGCCGGAAGTAAGCTTGTAAATGATTTAGAATGTGTTAGCCATTAAGTTAATCAGCCAGAAAAGAGATTGCTTAGTTGAAGAACTACTTAAATCTCATTACTTCAGCAATTACTTCTATGATTATATAAGCCTTTTATTACTATTATTATATTTTATTTATCAACTCTTGGAAAAGTTTTTTCCAGAGTTTGAATTTGAGAATAAATTTATTGGGCAAATCAAAATATAACAATCATTTTTTGAGTAAAAAAATAATAATTTCCCGTGATTTTTAAATAAAAGTTAACATTTATGTATTTTGTTAAAAATGAATCCTTAATTTATAACTTATATTGGCTTGAAATAAAAGTCAAGCGTCATTAACTGGTTATTTGTTTTCAGTTAAAAAAATAACTATCACTTTTAGAGCTTTTATTTTTGTTTAATTCACAAATAACTTATTTCTGAGCGATATTTTTTTTTGCTAAAAATAAAACTCAAAACGCTGCAACTTGCTTAAAATTAGAGATAGCGAATGGAGAGTGGTTCCATTTTATTCAGCTTGAAAACAACTATTAAAAGACAGTTTAACCACTTTTTTACTCATACGATATGATAAAAAAAACTGCCAACAAAGCAAATATAAAACCTTACTTTATATTTTGTCTACCAATTTGATCTTTGATCCTTAGTTATTGTCTCAAAATTTGTCAAAACCAGTTGTTTACTTCTATTTATACTGATATTGGTACAAATTTATACAAATGATCAAAATCTTTTCGCAGTTTTTGCACTTGCTAGTGCGCGACATTCTGAACTATATTCGAAGGCACGCAAATGTTATTTTTTTCACGTCTCATTTGGGCAAATTCACTAGTTCAATTGATAAATCAAGATAAAATGGAGAAAAAATTGAGGAGAGCATTTAAATAAAACTGAATATAGGAAGATATGAATGATCATTTGTATAAATAGAAGTAAATAACTTATAAAAAAGATTTTGAAACAATAACTAAGGATTAAAGATGAAATAGTTAGAAAAAATATAATTGTTTACTTCATGATTTTGTATTTGGATATAAGTTCTTTCCCTGAACTCTTAAAGTTAAAATTTTGGTGTGTGTTGGACAAGTATGTCCAACAAAAATATTGCCAATTAGTTTTCTGAGCGTGTGTATTTCTATTTTTCCATAAATTTGTGGGGTGCAAATTTTCTTAGCTGATCTGAAAAAGTAGCATTGTGATTTATAGACATCGGACCTCGCCTCTTCGGTGGACAAATGAGTTGTTTGCCGTCAATGAGTGGATTGTTTTTCACTGCCTAGTTCAGGGGCTTCGTTGAACAAAACATCTGTCGAAAACAGTCCCGGATTGTGATCTCATTTGTCAGTCTCGACCCAGTCAGAGACACGCGGTTCTGAGGATTGAATTATCTCCTCATTTCTCAAAATATTGTTTAAACATCATGTTCTTTTTCTTATAAATGATGAAAACTTAATTCAATATTTAGGTGAAAGCGATTTTTTTCTAAAGAAATGCAGCAGTAATTTTTGTCCAAGTACTTAAGGTTCCATCCTGTTTTTTTTTTGTTTTTGTTTTGTAACTTCCTCGTAAGATGTAAAGGAAGTATTGTAATCGCGAAAATTTTCGGTTTTCAGATTTCGACGGAAATATCCATTTTGACCATCCCTGAATCCATTTTGACTACTTTCGTCGTGGCGTCTATACGTAAGTTCGTACGTACGTTCGTATTTCGTATAACTCAAAAACAGTTAGCCGTAGAAAATTGAAATTTTGAATTTAGGATTGTTGTAAAATCTAGTTGTGAACCTCCCTTTTTGGTCACTGCTTGATCACCGGAAGTGGTACTTGAAGGTCATAATTGATTTCCATAAAACATTATATTAAAATACTTTGCGAAACTTCTAAAATTTAGTATTTATAATTTATATATTGATTTAAATAACATACTAGATTTTGGTTTAAATTGGAAAACCGGAAGCGGTACTTTACTTGAAGGTCATATTAGACTTTCATCAAGCAGGAGAATAAGATTTAAGTTAAGTGGGTTCTTCCGCTTAAAAGATCGAAACTGTCGATTTCCAATGTTTTATCTAGTGACATTGACAGTTCTAATGTCAAGATGGAAGACATGAATGATAAAACTGAAAGAAAGAAAATTCCTACTGAAAGAAAACGACATATAATAACGGAATGAGACCTACAGAAACGAGAGCATGTCTGTGTGAGAGTGTGTGTATGTGTGTGTCAATAGATCGATTTCGCGACGTCTAGTGTCGTTTTTACTGCAATCTTCGAAAACTAGTAACCAAATTCAGGATCACTTTTTTAACCACGGATTTATAATTTAACAGGCTTACAAGGAAGTCATGTGTTGCCCACATTAGATACTTTTTTAATACTTTTATAAATTCACAGGTATTTTTTACATAACTTACAAAAGCTACATGTCATACCAATTTTTTTTTTTAACGCAACAAATCTTTTTTTTTGTAAACAATAGGTATCATTAATATAAAAAGCAATAACAGCAGAAATCCTAGTGCGTTTTTTTTCTTAATCGTATTTTTTTAAAACGAATGAACAGAGGTCTGATGGGCATTGGCGAAGGTAACCAAATATTCTAGGAGGGTAGAGGACGCACATGGGGGCCTGGGAAGACTAATCCTCCTCTCCCCCTTGATACCTATCCTATCTACATCAATGTGCTTGGAAGTTAGCACTATAGGCGTAGCTTACCAAATGTTTACGTTTTCTTTTTGTAAGTCTTAGCTATTTCTTTTTTGAAAATTTTCTCGAGGGGTCCAGCGGACTTGGTTTCCAGGACCTCCCTGTTGATATCTATTTACGCCCATGCTAATGGGATGACAGGGACTGATAAAAACAAGCAGGAGATTAAAGCTGTGGCAGAAAAACCGAAAAATGATTAATTTTTTGGGTTGCATTTTCGGGAAAAATTGAGGTCGCAAAGTTGAAGTTGAAAACATAAGAAGCAAATTTTCGGAAAGTTTCTGAAAATTTCCTCCGTGACCCTCTCTGATCAATTTTGTTTGGACAAATTCATAACATCTACATCACACACTGTCGCTTTATTAACTAGGTTATGCATCGTAAGTCCGAAGTATCAATCTCCTGACGATGGATCAGTCCGTTGTATATTGACCGATGACTGACGGAATATAGAAAAAGTAATAAAAATCAAACTTCTAGGTACTACTGTTCTATATTCTAAATAACGCATCTGAATTGCAGGTGACTGACGCAGTAAAAAAACATCCGCTTTAAGTTTAAGTTTAAGTTCATCAAGACCAAGAAGATTCAAGTTGAACGGTTGTATCAAGTCTTTCAAATGTTGCTATGCTAATAGCTAATAATCCCCCCTTCTCCGAGAACAACGTTGAATATTCCTGTATTGCTGTTTATTGAAAACTAAACCAACTAACATAGTACGACAGGGGTCTGGCGCACTTTGCTAGGGAAACTCTTCTTTGCTCCAATAACTTGGAATATTTGAATCATGTATGTAATTGAGTATATTTTTTAGAAACTACAACAAATTCTAAATGCAAATTAATAATTAAGTTGATAGAAATATGTTCTGCCAATTTATGGGAAATGCGTCTTTCAGGTGAAGCCATTGGAAGGACAAGCAGAGGAATGACCTTTTTTAGATTTATTATTTTTAAAATATATATATTTGCATAATATAAATGTGTTTTGATCATTGAATAGTGTTTTCATTTCCATTACATACATACAAGATTTTTGAAATTTATTATTTATATTTTCATAGTAAACCTGCTGGGACATCAATATTGGAAGTTTTGTGAAAATACTCGTACAGATATTTAGCTGTTTAAAATGTTTTTTTTTTTTCTTTTTTATTATAATTTAATTAATTTATTTTTTGTTTGTAAAAATGCTATTAATGGCTAAATATATCACTATTACTTATTTCCCGTTAGTGTGGAGAATTGCAGTATTTGACAATAAAAAACAGTTAAATAATTTATGACGACTCAATATTATTTTTATATTTAAATTCACATTTGTCTTCGAATATAAAGCAACCAGGGAATGTGTTATAGTACAAAAAAGCAGAACAATAAAATGTGAGGCATAAGTCTCTTCTTTCTGACTTTATTTCAGTTTATTTGTTAGTTAAAGGAGATCTATCATCCCATTCCTTTTCAGCCTACAGCATAGTATTGTCGTGGTTGCTGAGAGAGTTAGCATTTGTGATGGTCTCAAGTAATCTCAATGTATACAGGTCTTGTCTCTTAATGCAGGTCGCTTTGCAGTCTTCATTTCAAGTTCAGTTCAGATTCTTTTTCCAAGTAACATTAACTTCCAATCTTGTTTTAAGGTGCCCACAATCCAGAGTGAATCATCCTTGTATGCATATTTCATCTTGTTGTGTTGTTTCACTGCACTGTTCATTATTTCGTGTCGTATTCACGTGTGAATATTATGAAAATGTGAATAAACCATAAGTTAAGATAAGGATCTGTGGAGCAGGTAAGGCAAACTTGGGTTTATAGTTGATCGATTGGTTTTTTTAAGCCATCACGATCTGCCTTCTAAAATCTTCCCGTTTAACTCACTCGAACCCGAAGCTTTGGTTCTAAAAATTACATGTAGGGAGAACTGTGTTAAATTTGCATAGTATTTTATTATTATTTATCAATTAAAAATTAGCTGTACAAATACCGATTACATTTGATTTTATTACTTTATCATTTATGGAAATTCTGCGCGTGCGTGCCTCCAGTCAACGGCCTTAATTTGTAGTGCATAAAAAAAAAAATGATACCAAATCGGTTTAATGTATGCTAATAAATAAGCGGAACAGAATATATTTTTTTATAAAATATAGTTTCTGTGAAAATATGTTTTAAATTTTTACATGTAAATTCTTTTTATAATAGAAAGAATAAATATGTTGCAGCAACTTTATATGAGTCACAAATCGCCTTGACGCGTTGAAATTGCCTCGATCAAACAAAAATTGTTTATAATGAGATTTTGTATATGACAGTAATATATGAATAATATTTTCTATTTATTCTTTTCAATTTTATCTTCATCCAATATGTCTTCCTTATAAAATTTGAACTGACAATTTTTAATTAAATGTCTATATTAAGTTATATAACCAAACCTTTACTGGCATGCAGACAGAGGAGCCTTATAAATCGTTTAGCTATATTTCAGACAATTCCATTGAGGCAATTGTGACGGAACATTTCCTATTATAAATGGACCTACTATATTGCTAGGGAACTCTACAATTCTGATTGCATGGTCTCTGTTGCCCAACAATTCCAGTCTACTTCCATACCTAATGTATTTGATCTTATTAAACGATATTTGTGGTCTCTATGCTTTGTTTAATAATTATTTTAGCATATAAATATAAGTTTTCTCTTCATGTAAATATGTAATTTAGTACTAGATGAAAACTGCATAAAAAGTTACATATTCGTTAAAAAGCGGTTTAGTATTAATTAGGGAAATTTGAAAGTAAATAATTAATTATAAATTATATTATTTAAAGAATTAAAATGCCAAATTAGTTCTTTTGTTGGACTTTTGTTATTCTTGGGCATAAATATATATTCTTTTATAAACCAATAGTAAAATCAGTGGCGGTTCCTTGATAGTAAAAACAATGGGTTTCACACAAATAATCTTTATAGCAATCTACTTAAACATATGACGTAAAATACCCATCAAAAGTAGAGAAACCTTCCGTTTTTGTGATTTTACTACTCCGGTTGTCAGTCTAAAGCAGGCAGTTTCCAAACAACTAGAAGGCTTTAAAAGGGCTAAATGTATACAGCGTAATTTTTGTCTAGGAAATAAAGATTAATTTATTTATTTCTTAACGTGTTTATCGATACAGTAAAAATAAATAACTAATACATGAATTGGAAATTAAATTAACTTTTGTACACTTAATTTCTTGCACCCGAATGCCGAGCTGGTTGGTTCACATTTTTTGTGTGCACACATTGAGCTTATAGCAGACCTCATCCCTTCTATTGCGAAATCCAACTGCTACTTCGTTCGTTTCTCAGCTTGCTCAAGCTATGCGGGCTGCGTCTATCGGAGTGAAGGTTTTCCGTTACTGTTACTTAATCATAAATAAATATTATGTATTCCTTTTTGCTATTATAAATTAGTTCTATTTTTCTTTTATTGTGCCAGGGGGTTCATGTGCTCATGTGCGCAAATGGAATAACTGCCGCTGAGTAAAACCCCAATTGTTTTAATCTTACATTTGTATTGTTTCTCCTTCCATTATTTTTTTATGTTTTTTTTGCGCTAACATTACGAATTACTTTGAATATAATATTTATTATTATTTGTATGATATATAACGAATCCTTTGAAGGGAAGGGGTATTACTTACGCAAATACCACCCATCGGTCACTAGTTCCACTTTGCTTTGAGTACCTGTAACAATATTTATTCATTATAGTACATATTTTTAAAACTTTCATTAGTAATTAGTAATTGTATAAAACTACACAGTTATAATTTTTATGCACTGAAAAAGCCAAAAATATAATGTAAAAATAATAAACAATTAACAGAAAAACGTGTTTAAATTTGTAAAAAAAAAATTTTTCAATCAAAACTATTATAAATGAACTAAATGAATAAAATAAATAAGAAAGATTTTAAAAAGAAAGAAAATAACATACCACTATTTTCAATAAGTCCCAAATTAAAATTAATAACAATATTTATTTCGATATCCAATATAGTAATGTTGTTTATTATTGGTCGAGTTTTGAACTATGCAGCATATTTAGACATTCTAAAAACGGGTTGAAATTAAGGAGTTAGGTTCATTTTTTTTCTTTCTCGTTCTGTTTTCTATATAATTCTTGTTGTTTTTCACTAATCGGCCAGGTAATTTTATATTAAAATAACTCAATTATCCCTAAAACAAAGTAAAATATTTTGTAAAATATGATTAGAAATCAACATTTTCTTTTTAACTCTATTAAAATTTTTTAGATTAATTTGATTTTTTTGTTTGTTATTTTATAAGAGTACTAAAATGTAACAATCAACAAGTAAAGTAAAATGAATTAAAAAAATTAAATAATTAATCTGTATTTCGTTTCTATCATCATTTATTTTATTATTTATTTCTTTATGTAGCCACCTTATTTTGTTTTATTATTTTTCATTTTTTTTTTTTTCATCTTGACTCTAAAGAGCTATAAATGTTGTCAACCAATCTATGACATTGTTGTATGGATGAATGATGTTTTCTGAAGCCGAGCTGAACATTATTATCCTGGCGTTTTCCTCGGTATCAGTCAAGCTTTTGATAAGGTGTGACACGAAAGATTGCTTCCCAAGCTCAAAACATTTCTTCCTTCTGCCTACTACTTAATATCACTTTCGTTCATGACAGACAGATATTTTACTGTATAAGTAGGTAACGATTTATCAGGCATAAAACGCATTACAGCAGCAGTTTCACTGTGTACTGGCACCATTGTTATTCAATATTTTCACATTATACTTGACCGATTATACGTTAATGGCCACATTTCCTGATGATACAGCCATTCTCACATCCCTAAAAATTCCATTTTAGCATCCTTCATAGTACAAAACCAACTTGATGAGATTTGAAGTTGGGCTACCAGGCATGAGATTTGTAGTTGGGCTACCAGGTGGAAAATATAGATGAACGAAATGAAGAGTGTGTTCATTGTGTTCACACGTAATCAAGGTTCATGCCCTCAGGTGTATTTTAATAAAGTGCCAATTCTTACATCTTAGGAAGGTCGATATTCGGGACTTCATCTGGACAAGAGAATGGTATGGCAGACCCACATCAGACTGAAAACAAAACAACTGAACCAACGATGTGGATAATTATCCAGGTTACTCGACAGAGACAACGAAATATCCTTATATAATTAACAGACTTACAATCTACAAAGTACTAATTAAACCTTTATGGATATACGGGATAGATCTATGGGTCTCTGCTAAAACTTCAAACATTTAGTCGTTCCAGTCTTGAGAAAGAAAAGTATTGAGAAAAATAGTGACAAATGACTTGCTCCACAAAGACTTGGGCATCCTAACCATTTCAGATACTGCAATATTGCAATACTGCAATACTGACTTGCAACATAAGCCCATTAACATAAACAATTAAATTCATCACGATCCCATACAACCCACCCCGAAAGCCGTCGGCTAGAGATTTGTTAAGTTGACCGCTATCAGGATGAGCTCAGATTTGCTTGTTGCAAAAATAATTTGCAGATGGCAAATTAAATAAAAGGCAAACTAATTAAATAAAAAAAATTTAGAAATTGTACTTATCATTATTTTCAAATATTTAACTTCTGATGTGTAATAATAATATTTGATTGAACAACAGCTATTTGCACTAATTCTGAAACATAATTGGGCCTGGGCTACCAGCGAAAAACTGATGAATTAAATATGCATGTGTTTAGTAAATTAGTTCTCTGACTTATATAATACGCTAATATAATAATACAATATATATATATATATATATATATATATATATATATATATATATATATATATATATATATATATATATATATATATATATTTAATGCGCTAATATAAATCTGGCTAATATAATACGCAATAGATACAGTAAGAAGCGATATTAAATAACTGATGATTTCACAGTTGATAGAAAACTAAAACTAATGTATTCTTAAATAGCAAAGAATGCTTATTAAAACGAAATAATGAAAGTGAATAAACAAATGTTTAGTATATAAAGACATATATATATATATATATATATATATATATATATATATATATATATATATATATATATATATATATGAATGTGTGTGTGGTGTGTCTGTGTCTGTGTGTGTAATAAGGCAAAGATATGTTTTTAAATTAGATATTACCGAAATCATTATCTTGATCAAAAATTTACTTTATATTTACTACGTAATTTATAAATTACAAATGATTAATTATATAATCACGTATTTGCCTTAATTAATTAATATTTCACGGCGCATTTATTTTACAAAATATATGCTCCTTATATTTTGGTGATATACAAGATAAAGGATAATGTACACACGCACACGGAGATAATCATTGGTAACAATACTACGAAAATTGATTTTAAATTTCCTTCGGGTATTTCTTTGCTTATTTTGGATTTATCTTTATTTTTTTTTGACAAATCCCGATCAGATTAAATCCATGTTTTATTAAAAAAGGTCTCAAATAAGCGAGTACTATTGTAGTTCAGCTCTTGAAAACAAGTAGATTGTTGCATGTTGCTAGAATAATGGCTGAGGGTGCTTCGTAGGTCGAGATCATTCCACAGGTCCGCTAGCACTTCATTTGTTTTCTCTTCTCACACGCTACCCTAGTCATTGTACTCGTAACAACGTCCACCGACTCTAATCAAACTGATTGTTTCATTCTTTATTACTGTTATATATGACGCAACAAAACAACGTGACATCGAAAACGGTATAAATATTTACATTGCTATTCGGCTCATATGTTTAAAGTCGTTATTAACCATATAACATCGTTCCATATTTTTACTTGCTTCATTAACTACGCTTTAAATATATAATTATTTATTTATATTTTGGTTTTAATACAGAATATGTTTGCAGGAAATCGGTCAAAATATGAATAGTTTGCCGTTGTTTCGAAGAAACCTCATGGAATTATGTTAAACTTAATTTCTTATTCTTCTATATTTAGAAAATAAAAGTAAAAAGAATATTTATGCTTAATATGTTGCTAAAAAAACAATATTAATCTGAATCGTACACGACATTTTTTTAAAATTTATTTATTGTTTGACCCACATATTCTCCTTTGGCTTCTGATACCAAATATCGAGAATTTTTTTTACATCATTGAACTACATCCATATTTTGCATAATTCTGCGAGGCCGTTTATTTAAAACTATATCAGGTGTTGAATTTGGATGCCTCGATCGATTTTTCATACTTCGATGATTTTCACATTTACGTTTAGTTTATATATTCGTTTCCAGGAAGCACCAATGGTTTGACCGAGGAATAAAAGTTGTTTTCTTTGAAGTTTTTTTTCTCCAGGACTGGTTGTGAATATGCGTTTTAGAAAGCAAAATAATTTTATTTTGATAAGTGTACGTCATGGTATGTAAATTAAGTTAAAATCATATTTTAAAAAATATTTGGAGGCGCCGGGCATCGATCCCGGTACCTCTCGCATGCTAAGCGAGCGCTCTACCATCTGAGCTACGCCCCCTGTTGTAAGGAGCAGGTATAAGATGGTGACATAAGGTTAATTATGAACTGGTTTTTTTACCTTGTAGGTCGGAAGGCACGGCACGGAGCCTAGGCAACCCGCCTAGCATGGTCCTCTGACTTGCAAAGGGGATGCTCGGAAGTGACATCACCGATTTCAAGGAAACTTTTTTTGGTGATATTTGGTCGAAAAATATTTGACTCGTGTCCGCCGATCCTTCCAATGCGCCATAGAAGTCGAGAAAATAATGATTTCATATCATTTCAACATTTTTGTATATCATTGTTTTCTGCCTTTGCTCTGCATGGATTTCAATCAGTTTCATTCATACCAATCGGTTTGTTTTTTTGTGTATAATAAGAAAAAAAAATTTCGATTGCATTAAAAGGATTTAAATGTGCAAACAATTATAAAAACCAAAAGACCCTTCGGGTAAAGTAGGCCAAAAAAAAAAATTATTTCAGGAAAAAGAAAGTGATATTCGTTCCTGGCATCCTTTAAAACCCTTAAATAAGAATTTTCTTAGAAATCATACCATATAAATTTTCGGACCGTATTATTCTTGAGGATTTTTTTTTTCTTGCCGATGTCCGACGTTCAGTTAAGTATCCATAACTCCTCAGTATTTTATCCAAATTCAACGTTACTACAAACTTTGGAAAGTTTCTGATCTCTAACCCATGCCAATAACTTTTAGATTGTATACTTTCATTAAGGGGAAAAAGTAATGTGAAATAAAAATAAATTCCTCAAATATTTTATTTGTTTTCTACGATTCTAATTTGTTTACGGAGATCGGATGTTATGGACAGGGAGAAGACTTTTCCCTGCTTAATCATAACCTCCCGGACTAAGCTCCGCCCACAAGGTTCTCCCTTAAGTTGATTGGGTATTCTTTCTTTTTTTGAACAAATTCTCAATTAAAAATTAAAATGAATTTAAACAGTTATTATTTAATTAAACCCGTTTTTATCTACGGGTCATCAATACTACAATCGTTTTAGTCCTAAAATGTATTGGAATGTATTTAAAAAATCTACATTTGCATACTGGCATTCAAATGCAGCTAACTAATACATAAAGATCAACTACAAATTATCGCAAACGATCCACCCACAATCTCCTAGGCCTAAGAGAAGCTGGATTAGAGATCCTCCCTGACTGAAAATTAATTTTAACTTTGTTTTGTTTTGATTAATGGGATTAAAAATTAAGTATAGAAAACAAAAATGTAGCAATAAAATATAAAAACTTAAGATTTTTCCCTTAATTGATTGTGTTGTGTTTTTTTTTTTTATGAATCGTTTCTGATCATTACTGAAAAAAAAAAAAAAAACATGTAACAACTTTCTTTGATTCCCTCTCCCTCCATGCACTATAAAAGTCAACAGATTTATAACAGAATTTTAGATAGTATATTTCGAAATAAATCTCATTATCTCGTAACAAATATCTCAAATAAAAGGGGACGAGAAAAAATAAATAAATTCATCTGATAAGTAAAAAAAAAATTATCAGCATAAAGACAGTATTTACATATGTTATTTAAGAATATTAACATGTTATGTTTTACACCGGTTATTAATTTAAGTACATAAGCGTTTATTAAAAGAAAAAAAATATGATATTAATCTATATACAAAACGTATGTAGGAAATAACAATATTCTAGTTTAGTAGAAATGAAGTTGTAGATGACAAAAGTATATTAAAATAAATGAAAGGAAAGGTGAAGTAATAGAGAAATAAAGCAAAGCAATAAACTATTGCTTTAATATTTAATTAAATTATAATTATTGCTGCAATAAACTAGCTCTGCATGAAAACTGATACGAATTATTTGTATGAATATTCATATAAATTCGTGAGTAATGAAAAAAAAATAAATAATAGAAAATCTTGTTACATTTTAAATGGTTAGCCATCGTCTTACTGAATTGTAAAGAGGAAATATTTTCTACGACAAGAGGGAAAAAGCCACCCTAACTCAGCGTAATGTGGGAAACACGGGAACGTCTCGGGGTCTCATTGACAAGTATTACACAGCTGTTCATAATTCTCCTCAGCCTGTCTCGTAGATCCACTAAGAGGCCACGTAGCTGCAGTGAAAATGAAGGAAGATAAGGGAGGATACTAAGTGTCTATACAGGTAGGCTTGGGTTTAGTGATGGCGGAAGCGATAGAATAGTTTGAGGGTAAAATGACGGTCGGCTATATCGGCTCATGTATGGTGATTCCAGGTAAGTGTTTGGCCAATGATAATACATATTTATATGCATATATAACATATATTTGTATATATATATATATATATATATATATATATATATATATATATATATATATATATATATATATCGCATTTTTAAATTAGGAGTAACTAATAATGCTAAACAATTTGTTGAACCACTGTCAAACGTACTCTAATTTCATCAATTATTTTATCAATTAAATCCATATGCAGGACTATGGAATCGCGTATGAGAAAGGGGGCGTCTTGAAAGTGCAGCTGTTCTTGAGGTTATGGATGGCTTACACTTGCTAATTGACGTGGCGAATACACCTGGTAGGTATATTTCACAGCTGGCTGTCACGGCCTTCCGATGGGGGACTATTCTAAGGCTAGGTTAGAGGAAGTTTGATGCTCATTCATAAACCCATAATTTGCGCCTTGGTGGATAATTCCCAAGTATAAAAACGTTTCACCTGATATTCCAAATTTTTATATTTAGTTTTTGTTGAAAATAATCGACTTCTTTTGCATTAAGTTCCTCTGTGAATCGTGACTTGATTCGTCATTCAAATGTAGAAATTCATTCATAAAACCTTTCTAATCATAATAAATCACTTCATGAATCTTCCCTTTATATGCACTGGGCGCCTAATAAAGTGGCTAACTTTATAATTGGCTCTTGGTTGCAATCAATTAATAATTAAAATGTTCACAAAAATGGGTCAATTCATTCCAAGTGGTTTAGAAAAACGCTGCAAATTATTACTCAATGGTTTATTGTTTTCAAATAGTTATATATCAAAACTATCTGGCGTGTCCATTCACACGACTTTCCTTATAGCAAATAGGCTAAAATGCCCAAGATATGTGGTCAGAAAAGAAGCTTAAACGGTAAAGAGAAAAATGATGAAGGCGCACTTGCACGCGAAAAGAAAAACTGAAAGACAAAGAAGATGATAATTGTGGAGGATGGATCCAAGAAAAAATGAAGTGGAGAGCGATATGAGGAAGCTCGGAGTAGGCGATTGAATCATAGAGGTGCAGGACAGGAAGAAATGGAAAAGGAGCGCCAAGCGCCGTCACGAGCGCCAGGAAATTTGTATACAATGCTCAATAAGCTATATTTATGCTAATACTGCTCCGATTTCGATGATTTTTTTTTCATTTTGTAGGGAATTTTATATTCTGTCGAATAAACATCAAAATTTAGACGGACTGATTTCTTTTTAATCGATATTTGGATTCTACGTATCTTGAAATGTAAAAATTAAACTTTTGAGGGGAGAGATTAAAAAGTGTTTTTTTTCTTGGTCGATTAAACAGGTTCATTATTGAATATAATAAACCAAAACCTTTTGTATAGATTTTTTAATTCTTTCGTGTGGTGATTCTAAAACACTTTACATTGTCCTTCTATCTTATAAATGGCCTATTCGATATGGTTTCTACGTATCTTGAAAAGTAAAAACTCAAATTACAATTTAAAGGGGATTACAATTTTTTTTTGTTCGATTACAAAGGTTCATTATTGAAAATAATGAACCTAAAAGTAAAAGATTGCTTGACGATTTCAGAATAAAATCATACTTTGTAGGTCTTTTCTTTGATGTTTTGGTGGATTAAAAAATAATATTTTTTTTTATTGCATCTGGTTTACAAATGGAGACCATTTTTGTTTCATTTTTTCCGTTATTTTTAGTGTTTCCAGACATGTGCGGTTTTCTCAATTACTGAGCACTGGAGTCCTATGCATTTCAAATAACTTGAATTTTGTTCAGTAGATTCTGGTCTATAAATTAAAGCTTAACTTAAATTTAAAAAATCGGAAAATTAAATCATCATTTAAAATTAAGTGAAATATTACAAATGTCTGAAATGCCCAAGATCCGGGGAAAAGTCTGAGGGCTTTGAAACTGAGAGAGCATTAATAACACTAATTTCTATAGGATTAGCATTAAGATTCATAAGAAACGGAAAAAACGTTTTTCCCCAAATAACAATATATGTATTTTTTAAATTTATTCTTTATTGTATATAGTAGGAGTTTATTAAGGTGGTGAAATTTTTATAATTACAATATATTTTTAAGTCGTCTAGCACTGGTTAAGGCCAGAGTGACAACTGAGAGCCGTCAGTATTTGGTGTTCACGTCATCAATATTAGATTTTTAGGCCATTTCCAATTTTTTTTCTCGATATATTTGTCGTTGAGCGGGAATAGATTGTTTACGTCTCATAATAAATTGAAACTTAAATTTCGACTTTTTGGCGATTAAGCCTTTTTCAAAAAACGACGTCGATATATAAATTCAACTAACAAATATTAATTTTGTAACATTTATAACTAAAATGCATTGGTTCCTCTTCAAATCGGAGAGTCGAATCTACCTTATATGTTTCTGTTATGTACAATATGTTGTCAAATTCCTTAAATGAGAATATACAAAATTCAATTTGCAAACCGGTTACAATAAAAATGTTTAACAATTATTTTTGAACTGTTGTTATTATTTTTGCCGAAATATCAAGGACTGAATTTAAAAAGTATAGAATGGATTGTTTTTTTTTGGAGTTGGTTAAGCAACCAGTGTTGAATCCCTCGAAATGGATTGACCCAAATATAACAAAAAAAAATAGCAACTAACTAGAAATTAAAAAAAAATTGGTAGTTTTAAAATAATGTTTTTTTATTACAATTTGATTTTGGATTGGGGATATTTCTCTTTATTATGTTTATTACAGCTTTCGTTTGATCTCGTATTGTTCCAATAATGTTTCGAATAAATCTCTTGAAAATACATTGGTGTAGACTGAAATAGCACGTCTCATATCAACAGTCAAAAGACTAAGCAAATAGATATAGTACATCACTCCAAGTCAGTTGCCCTAAAGCTATCTTAATTTCATTATTCTTATAGACGATGGAAGATCTCTGGTAAGCATTATTGTAATTTAGTGGTTTTGCATTTCTGATGATGCCTGAATTGGCGAAGCATTATCTGGTTAGTTATTTACTGCTATTTGGGAGACTTAAGGCTTTGTTTTGAAATCGTTTAATAGTATCCTAGTTGGTATCGCTCTCATTCATTAATTAATTTAGAAAAATCAATCTGATGGACATCAGTGGAGTTTTGTGCTGTTTTATCAGATTCATAGAGCTAATTTTTCGCAATCGCGGGATCGAAAGAAATGTTGATCATATTCACCTGGTCACTTCGGGTTTATTCCGTTGATAAATCAGATAATAAATGTAAGAATAGAAATTTCGTTTAAAAAAATCATCAACCTGTTTATGACCAATCTCGAATAACCGGCCCATCAGTTTTTAATAAAATTAGGTTTTAAATTATCCGACATTAAAAGCGCAAAAGAAAAAAAACATTCTGAACATGCACTGTTTGGGAAGATGAAAAAAAAAAAGAAGCTTCTAAACAATTACCGTTTACATAATAAATAACACCGATTACATTACGAAGATTACAATAAAACAAAACGATGTTTCAACGAATCACAGGAAGAAGGAAACGTAATTCAAGGTTATCTATTGTAGTCGTTGAGGATGGAAATCTTTAAAAAAAGGGTTTCTGCTAATAATACATTTCCTTTATTATTTCGAGCATTATAGATTCGAACATCGTAAGACTTCTCGATGCTTATTATTTATGTTGTCAACTTCCTTTTGGATTTTCTGGTCTGAAATTTTAATTTCGAAACGGGCATAATTTTATCTATATTAATCTTAGGTTTCAAAGATTTTCCTTTCTCTCTTGTTCTGCCAAAATTAGTTTATTCAGAGCGCTCATAATTAGATGCCTTTTTCATTATAATAATTAATTTATAACAATGCGATATTTAGTAATTTAATTCTTATAATGAAGTGCATAACTTTTATTTTTGTATTACATACAGCACATTAATACGAACTGTGCTGGCTTATAGCAGAGATAAAAAATATCAAACAACAATATAAAAACAGTTTAATATGATAAAAAAATCAAACCACATAAAAAGAGTTTATATTAAAAAAACATTAAACTACAATATATAGATTATAATTAATTTATAAACCCTAAATTTCAATGTTACGACAAACAACTGAATCATTTTGTGTGCCGTAAAAACTAACATGATGTCTCTAAGGAAAACAAAATAGTAAATTCAAAATAGTTTTATTTCAGTGATTTTTTAAAATTGCATCTCCGTTATTGACTGCGCATTGCCGAAGGCTTTCCCGAAAATTTTCGACCACCCTTATTTCTTGTGGAATACAATAACTTGGCACATTTTCGAAGGAATGTAGGTGATTTGAGCGAGTGTGGTTTTATCGGTCCGTACTTTTTTGAAGAGAGGGTGTAACGGTTACTCTGACCGTTACGTGCACTTGTTGTAGAGTATCCTAAACCCTGAAGTTGGAAAAAATCAACGCAGAGGATATATGGTTCCATCAAGACGGAATCACGGCTCACACATCTCGAAGTTCGCTTGCAGTTTTGAGAATGTTCCCTGACAGATTGATATCTTTGGGTTGGCCGGCGCCGTCACCAGATTTATCTCTAGGTTCCTTTTTTCTCTGGGGATTTCTTAAGAATAAGGTGTTTAAACACTGACCTCGTTGTCTGAATGATCGAAAGGAGAGGATCAGATAAGAATATCATTCCGCCAGAAATGACTCGAAAGTTGATGGAAAATTTCCGTGAACATATTGGGCAATGCGTGTGATCAATAACAGCCGACATTTAAAAGATGTAATTTTTAAAACTCACTGAAATAAAACAATTTTCAATGCCCTTTTTGAATATAAAACCAGTTTTTTTCTAGAGACATGGGTTATTTTTTTGACTGCTCTTCAAAATATTTCAGTTATTTCTGCCCCACCCAATATTTGCATCTTCAATCATCTGTTAACAAGGAGTGTATATTTGGTTTATAGCTTTTTAAGAACCTCGGATTTTGAATTCTTCTGTTACCCCTTCAATATCGAGATGAATTTTCAGTATAGCAACGAGTAGTATCACTACTATATATTATTACGGTAGTATAGATCCCTTTTCCGGCTCTCAGGAGCGATGGATTTTGACGAATGGGGTATCAAAAGAAAGGAAATTTCACGGAGAAGTGACGAATCCTGATTTTGTTTCTTAAAATCTTACAAGGGCTTAAATAAAAGTGATGAAAAAACTGGAAGGTTTCAAAACTTTGACGACTGAGAGTCGACGGATCGAGACGGGATAAGTTGGGTTTTAAAGATTTTGACGCGGGCATCAACATCATATACGCTCCCGTGGAGCGTATTGGTCCCGCGTTTTAAAGCTTAAAAACCTACCGTTTTTGAGATAACGCAGGATATAGGTCCGCAAGGGGTCTGGTGCCATCTTGCGTACGTGCCGTTGTCATGGCAACTTTATATCAATTTGAGTCTGTTTACAAACATTTTTAATGAGTGGGAAATTATATATTGTTTCCCATGTCCAACCCTAAAGGGCACTGTTAAATATGAATACTACATATAGAAAATGTTATAGCTGGATTTAATCGCCTAATCGAGATGTTTTCCATTGGGGTAAGCTAATTACTTATTAAGTATGAACTGTAACTTCAACATAGTCATTACAAACTATGTAGCTTCACCAAATGTATGTGTTAAATAAACTTTCTTAATAATATTATATTGTTTAAACGAATAAATTTATTTCTCTAATATCGCTTATACTTCGAATGTACTAGGGATTATGCGAGAGTTCTCGCTCGGGTATACTAGTAATATTAATAATTCACTTGTCAAGATCATGTTAAATTTTATTTCATAAGTTTCGACAAGAGTTAAGGTTTTTCATTTAATTATTGATATTTAAAATGAGATAAATGTTTACGGAATAAAATCAGTTGAGTTTTATTTTCAGTCTAAAATAAAATGTGATTTTCTACGTCGCTGGTTTTAGGTTATTTGATTGTCGATCAAGGGCTCGTAATGCTTCTAATATAAAATTATTTTCGAAGCATTTATGTTTTGCTTTAAAATCTAGAATTTCAAAATTTTGAAGTGTTAATAAAAAGTCATTTAACTTATTTTTCAAAATAATAGTTAAGTAGGATATATAATAGCAGAAATTCTTCTCCATTTTTCAATATTTATATTTATATTATTTATTGAAATATTTTTATTTCGAAATATTGTCTATCGCTAAATATTGTCTATATCGAAATATTGTATATCGCTAAAAATGAAAAAAATAAAAACATTTCATTAATTAAGACAAAAAAAAATTTCGACTTGTGGAAAATTGTTCATTTTGTCAAAATCATTTTCTTTTATTTAAAAAAAAAAATGTATTTATTTGTGATTTTTTTTTTTAGATGAAACCTCTTGCAGAGGAAGTAGCTAATTCCTTCCTTACTACCGAAATACCCATCCTTCGAAAGGGCTCTCACTGCCAGCTATAGAGTGTGGGTAATAGGGAAGTCCCATCAGTGTAGGGTTAGGGAAGACCCTAGGGCTAGCGATGGCTATAGGCTGGGCTTGAGTGCAATCTCTGAAAGGGACTTAACTGTTAGCTCAGTAAATAACAAAATTCGTTCCAGAAGAATTTCAATAATAACTTTCCAAATTATTGTTATGAGGTATTTTATTTGTCATAAATTTATAAACAAAAAAAAGTGTAGGGTCATTTTTCAAAAATCTAATTTTTTCCACCATTTTTTTAGTCGTATTATTTCTTGTCCTAGCCGTTTTCTCATTTCGTTTATTAATTTATTTTTAAAATCTATAGCATATAGTTACAGTGAAACAAACTGAATAATTTTAATTATTGAAGCCATAGTTTTATCTTCAACGGCGATCTGAATAAAATATTCTAAATCTGCATTCTATTTGTGTTGGATAATAAATAAAAATGGACAAATAAATAGAAATCTCGACAACCATATCAATATCAATACGCACAGTGTTGAGCTTTAATATTCAACGAAAAGTATGTTATACGCAGCGTTATAATTTAAGATATCTAACAATTAAGAAAAATAAACAAATATTTTTAAAATTCTAATAAATAACGAGTTGAGAAGTTATGGATGAAAGTATTTAAAACAAAGGTGAACCAACGGAGAACAATTACTGACCTTCTCACAGTCTCATATTATGTAAAGATGATACTTTTAAATTCTATTTTTTATTCACTCATGTTTTTAGTGGATGAAAAAAAGATTAAATATATTCAGTGGGAACGTGAAGTCCTTTCCTTAAAAACAACACGTTGTTTTTTAGAGCATCACGAAGATGTAATGTTCTCTATCAGAAACGTGAAGTTACTTTAGGATTTGATGGAAGTCAAATTTCAAACAGTTCAGTAGTAAACCGAGTCAATTTTTTTTTTAGAAATAATAATAATATGTATAAATCTAAACATTAAGCGTGTGCATTAAATAATTTTCAAATATCTAATGATGGGTAATGATGAAGCATACGTTACTAGGTCTAAAAAGCTGAGAGACTTATACCCTTCCAATCAAAGATAACGGACAATGAGTGAACAAGGTGGGAAGGCGCATTGTCCGTTAGCGGAGAGGAGAGGCCTCTGGAGATGATGATCCAAGGCTGTGTAAATGCGACTAATTGCTGTTCCCAGGGCACTCTGTCGGCTATTGTCCGGCACCGCGGCCTCGGGGTCCAGTACAAGCCGATTTATGTCCCTAGGCTCTCACAGGACGGTATCTTTGAGCAATCTTTAAAAATCCCTGGTCCGACACCACCGGACTCTCAAATGAACAATATCAAGTTGATTTAAAGTTCAGAAAAGCTTATTCAAATAATAAACTGATTTTTCAACACGAGAAGATATCGCTGGAATTTATAATCAAACAAATTATTCCCGAAACGAAAATGTCACTGCTAACAAGCGCTGACAGTTTGGAAGCTATGGACAGTATTTACATAAATCAATGAATAAAATAATCTCTCAATCGAAAATAAAAGGATAATGAAATCAGGCCTAAATAAACTCCTGAAATTCCTTCTGCCACTCTCTTACTTTTAACCTCTTCCCTATTCCCTTTTGTTGCTTTTAATTTTAGAACCGAAATTTTCCAATTTGTAATAAGAATGGATTAACTTTTTATGGCACTATATTTATTATAGATATTTTATAAACCTATGCTTACTTTTGTTCCTATTGGTCTTCAAAAAAACAGTAAAGTTATTAGGGATGGATAAATTATATGCCACTTCTAATTTATCAATTCCTTATTAGATTGATCCTTCTATACCATCATGCGAATGTCAACTGAGTAAAGTTATTATTTCTCATTTCTGTTTTCTTTAAGTAAAAATGTTCTCTGTATAAAAAGGCTTTTTTCTCCTTTTTTAAATATATTTTTGGTGTTTCGTTATGCTATTATTTTATAAATGTTTATATGTATATATATTATGATTTACTGATTCAGCTTAAGAATAGAGGGAGAGAGGGAAGACTTACTGGAAAGAGCAATTACTCCAATCTCCTAATATAAATAGGGGAATGGAGTTTTCGTGATTCACTAAAAAGAACTTTTTTCTACCTTTGGCAAAAGAGTGGTTAAGATCATTAAGTAAATCGGGTTTGGCTTTTGGAGAGTATGAACATTAATAAGTCCCTCCTCATCTCTCTAGGAAAGTATTTTCTCCGGAAATAATAGAATTTTTAATTGAATGGAACGTCATCAGAGGGAAGTAGGAGTGCATTTTCAATCCTTTCCATACTCTCTAGGTTTCGGGGATGATCGATAATACATCACTTTTATGATCACCCCATCACTTTCAGCTCTTCAATTAAAACTTGGATATTATTATCGACCTATGATTATTGTTATTATAAACTCCTCGTATCCTCCCTTATCTTCCCCCACTTTGACTATGGCTGTGTGGCATACGGTGGCCTCTCGATGATGCTCGAGGACAGATTGAAGCGGATAATGAACTGCTTTTTAAGATTTGTTTTCGGTACTTCAAGACGTACTCATGTGTCCCAACTTTACAGCTAGTTAAAGTGGCTCTTCCTCTCCAACCGTAGACAATACTTCCTGGAATCTTTCCTATACCAAACTATCACCACCCAGCACCCTTCCTACGCCTATAGCCTCCTGCAATTTAAATCCTCTGTCCACGCAGAGGAAACAAGATCGCGCCTTTCTGGCCTCTATACCCCTTCTCATAGAACCAAAACATTCGAACGTTCCTTTCTCGTCCGCTCCTCTATCCTCTGGAATTCCTTTCCTCCGAAAAGAATAATTTCTTTTCAAGACAAGAATTTATATTGTTTGCTTATTATTTTATTGAAAATATTGTAAACATTAATTGATCTTTATTTTGTAATCTCATGGCCAGATATTGATTCTGTTTTATTTGTTCCATTGTGTTATTCTTAAGGGACCTAGTCCCAGAATAATTACATTAATATAAGTATTGGTTATTAAATCTAGACCATTGTGCGGTAGTTCGACCATATGGTACATCTAATCTTAATGAAACCAGTATTCAGTGTGAAAAGCGCCCTTTCGTTGCGTGTAATTTTCCTTCGTCAGGTCTTACATCTCGATATGTACGGTTTTATTCATCTTATCTGAGTAATCTATTATTAGGCACACGCACTCCCACCCTCTCCTCCTTATCTTAATGGTTCTTGAAGTTGATTGCTTTATTGATCAGAAACGTTTCAACTGTTTGTTGCTTCAACTCTGATTGTTGAAAGCTTTCATTCGTTGATGTCTCATTATTGTAGCTGATAGTTGTCATACATATTAACACTAAATTAAAATGATTTTTGATTAATTAAAACAGTGTTTTTTAAATTTATTTCTTGATTTAACCAATTTTAATTCTATGGAATGTAGTGGGATTTTCAATCTTAACACATGCATGCTAAATACTTCAGCAGTTTGCGTGATGAAGAATGTTCCTAAGTGTCTAAATCAATGATTGTTAAAGTTAGTCTCCATCTTGCTTTTAACTAACCAAACTGAATGCAACAAAACTTACATAATTTGTTTGATGTTTGACTGTCATCAATTAATCAAAAAAAAAAATGGAAAATACTAAACATGATGGTTTCATGGAATTATGCCTAAGCAATCTATGATTATGTGAATTAAAATAATAAAACTGGTTCTGTAGATTCTAGAATTATTTACTTCCCAAACTTAATTTTTCTCTGAAATTATATAATATTTGTTTGTTTTGGTTTTTCAGGTAAGTTTTCTGAATGTCATCCTTTTCGTGAGTAATATTGTAATTACAATTAATTATTTTCTTAAGTTTAAATATCTGAAGATGAATATAATTACTTCCGACATGATAAACTAAATGAAGTTAATCACTTAAACTTGGCTCTGATCCTAGGTGCTTAAAAATGATTCTATTTTTTTGTCTCTTTACAATTATTTATTAACTAATCTAAAATATGTTTGGCTAGAGACAATACCTTGCATTGTTTTGACTATTGGTTTTTGTTAATTTATTAAGCATTTTTTAAATTTATTTGACAGTAAAGGATTATATTTTATCACCTGCAATAATGAATTTATTTTTTTTCAACTTTGGTAAAATTAGTTTTGTAATCCGTAATCTGCTTCGTTTGAAATGTTTTAAACCTTATTGCAAAATGAAAGTTATTACACTGATAAGAAAAAATTAAGTGATCACATTTAAGGTTTTAATTTGAATTTTATTTTCCTGAAATTAGTTAAATGCGTACTTAGTTTTCTATTAGCTCTATTATTTCTATAGTTTACCAGTTTTCATGTTCATATTTAAATATGTAACCGTTCATATGTAAATATGTTCATATGTACCTGAACGGTTTTTAGTTAAATAAAAAAATATAATTAACGTATAATTAAGCTTATTTAAATTTATAAAAAAAAAGTATAATAAATCCGATTTTTATCTATAATTGTTTTTGCATTTCGTAGTTAGTTCTTAGTTCTAGAATAATATATATGTACATATTATATAGAATATATATATATATATATATATATATATATATATATATATATATATATATATATATATATATAGATATAGAATAATATATATGTATAATTTATAATAATAATAAATAAGGTATATTAAGTATTGTAGTAATTTTTTATAATAGATATAAATTTGGGATCCTTACATACATTTAACTGTTTCGAAAGTTTTTTCGACAAACATACAAACACGGTCTGCCTTGCTCTTACAAGTAAACAGTGGCGTCGTCCTAAGGATGGGTGTAGGGCGTGTCATTCCTCTCATGAGCGTGTCATTCCCCGCAATAATTTGAAAACCCAAAAAGTTGGATTGATGATATTTGAGATCTGAAAACCTACATTAAACTTTTGTGAGTTATGAAATTGGGATTTTTTGGATGCAATGCCTGTGTAATCGAAAAGAAAATTATTGTTGTCCCATTTCAGCATTCGCAACAGATAAATGGGAGTGGGGCTAACAGTTTACATATACCATTATAATTTTTTTTGTTTCGTCGATCTTGGTTTTCATCCTGTAGTTCTAGATTTTTAAAAAAAAGGAATATAATATTTTTGTGCCTGCCTTGAAAGGTATACAAACTCAGTTGAAAATGAAACAAAAGTTCGTTGGCTCGTCGAAGCAGTTCACGAAGTGATTAGAAAAAATACAGGCTTCTTCACCATCAGATGCACAATTCGTTGCTTCTCTCAATAGCACTCTATGTAAAATTGGCTTGTTTCTTATACATTACGTTTGGACAAAGGCTGACTTTGGATCCGAAGAACTTTGAAGATACAATGGATAGAATGTTACTGCCTCAACCACCCAGCAATAACTTTCAACAGGAGAGATGGACCAGGTGCCATGTCATATTTCAGCGAATGACGGTATCAGAGCTTCCCTATTTTCCAGAAATGACTGAAAGCGACCTCGAAATATTTTTTTCAGAAACGTATCAGCTGGAGCAGGCTATTTATTTCCTATTTGGCAGATATGAGTGATGAAAATGGCATTTAGTACGTCAAGATGATTCCGACCATCATTAAGTTCGAAGTTCTGTCGCGTCACGTCAATAGAAAATTTTATCACTGCTTCGTGGACTACAAGCCCAACTCAGAGGGTTAGAATGTGGTAACCCGATATTGCTGTGACCGCGCTAATTGGCGGTTGTTCCCATGTTGCAGCCATTTTGTACTATCTGTCTAATGGGAGGTATAAATAGAAAAACTGAAACCAGCTGAATTTCTGAAGGACATCTTTAAGAACAGTGACTTCAAACCTGTAATAAATGAAAACAGTGGTGATGATTCGAAAGTGCAAACAGATTGAGAATGGAATCATTAACACTCACATATTTATTTTAATACAGAAAATAGGCATGGTTTTTAAATTTATTGATAAAAAATAATGATTATTTCAAATCCTGATATACACTGTTTGTGTATATAACAAAATAGATATTTTGTTGGAATAGGGATGTTGAGAAAATACCGATATTTTAAAATAAATGTATTGATATTATTGTCCGATAGTTTTAATTCGATAAATCGTGGTATCGATATTAAAATTTGAGTATTAAAAACCGATATTTTTTCAACAACAAAAAAGAAAATTAAACGAAAAATAAAAAATGTCTACAAGTTCTATAAGTTTGATAGGTTTCAGTTATTATTAATTCAATTTTGATTATCTTCCTTATTTTTTTTTTTTTTATGTTCAAGCAATTCATTTATTTTTTCTTAAGTTCCTAGTAATAAATTTTGCTTTTTTTATTGACAAATAAATACATGGAAATAGTTCACATTGACAGTTCATTTTTGTAATTAATCGATTTCGCTTGTCCTTTCAAAATAATCTGCTAACTATAATATGTTCCTTGACATCTATGTCGTAAGAGGCTTGGCGTGTAGGTAATGTGTTAACTAACTCTATCCCGACAGCCTCTACTACTGCACTAATATTACAGTTAGACCGACAACCTGTCAGGGAGCATTCCTTTCAAAGTAGCCGGTGCAGGTGAGTAAATTCCTGTGTTGTGTGTATTAATACGTCTGAGTAACGGTTATATATTCCTTATTGTAATAAGTGCTATCTGAGTTTAGAAATTGTTTGTAATTCAGTAACACCATAGCGCTTACTGTCTTGCTTACAAAAGAGCGGCTGATTAGAAATAATAATCTTGAATAGGTGGAATGGAAAAGTTATTTCAAAAGATAGCACCTACCAAAAGGGAGAATACCAATTAAAGTTGGTAAATACAATCATTAGAATACATACCATTAATATTTGAAGTAAAAAAGAATCAAAGTAGAAACAATTAAATAGTAATAATAATAAAATAATTAAATTAGCCTTAGCTCTGAATATTAACAAAACGACATGATAGGGATTTAGCCACAGAATATATACATAAATAAATGAAAATATAAAAACATAAGATATGTTAAAATAATAATTTTTAGATTTTATAACTTTTGGAGATTTTAAAAAACGTAGATACTGAATAATAATTTCTCGATGTTTTTTACTTCCTTGTTCAAAGTAAAGGAAGTATTGTAATCGCGAAAATTTTCGGTTTTCAGATTTCGACGGAAATATCCATTTTGACTCGTTTCGTCGTGACGTCTGTACGTACGTACGTTCGTATCTCGCATAACTCAAAAACGGTTAGCCGTAGAAAGTTGAAATTTTGTATTTAGGATTATTGTAAAATCTAGTTGTGAACCTCCCTTTTTGGTCACTGCTTGATCACCGAAAGTGGTACTTTACTTGAAGGTCATAATTGATTTCCATCAAAAATTATATTAAAATACTAAACAAAACTTCTCAAATTTAGTATTTATAATTTATATATTGATTTAAATAACATACTAGATTTTGGTTTAAATTTGAAAACCGGAAGCATTACTTTACTTGAAGGTCATATTAGACTTTCATAAAAAATTATATTAAAATATAATGTAAATCCTCTCAAATTTGATAAATACTTTTATATCAGACTTTTATATCAATATAAATAATATATTAAATTTTGGTTAAAATTGGTGAGCCGAAAAGGGTAATTTACTTGAAGGTCATAATAAACTTATATCAAAATTATATTAAAATTAAATACAGAGATCATATGATTCGGTAATAACGCGATTTTTTCCGCATCAAGAGAATAAGATATAAGCCAAGTTCTTCTGTTTAAAATGTCGAAACCGTCGATTCTACTGGCATAAACTTAATCTAGTGGCATAGACAGTTCTAATGTTGTCTCGGAAAACGAAGAAATCTCTTGGGAATTTGTTATCCACTGAAAGAAAGCGACATTTAAAAACGGAATGAGACCTCCAGGAACAAGAACTTGTGTGTGTGTGTGTGTGTGTGTGTGTGTCAATGGATGGATGTTGCGACGCCGACTGTCGTTTTTACTGCAATCTTCGGAAACTAGTAACCAAATTCAGGATCAGTTTTTGAGATACAGATTGATAGTTTTATAGGCGTACCAGGAAGTCATGCGTTGTCCACTTCATATATTTACTAATACCAATGAGGTCAGCCAAAAATCAAAAAACATGTTACGGTTTTTTGACAGAAAGGAAGAGAGAAATGCCAAAAATCTTTATTTTCAAATCAAGAAGATAATCATATAAAATCTTTTATGATCATACAATTAATAAGTTTTGAAATGAGCGTAATAAGAGACCATCTGACAGTAGATTTGTTTTAGTAAAGGGAAAGACCTATTATAAATCCCGGAGGGCTGGGATTAAGCCTACAAATCTGCTTTATATATAGCATCATAAAATCCGAAGGTTGACTCTTAAACTTCATTAAGTGCATCAGGAGACTGATTGTGAGTTTATACTCACTTGTTTGTACTTGGTATTATTACCTGTAGGACACCGAATCATCAGCCTTATCTGGCTTATTCTTATGTCTTTTTTCAATATAAATCTTCAGACTTTTAAGATTTTTATGTTTGAATATTTGCTAAGTTTTTTAGCCGATTAATAAACATATTGTTAAAATGTTTAACATCTTCATTATTCTCCCATTATTTACTCTTCTGTTCCTTCCAAGATTACATGAATATATAGCTATATGATATTATTTGAATATATTCGTCAATCTGTATGTAATATATATTTTCTCTGAGAAATAACTCCATCAAGTAAGATAAATATTTAACGAGCAAAACTTTTCTTTTCTTTTTAACTTATGGAAATTTTTTGTTCTTTTATGATAAAATTTACCTCCGCACAATTCGAACATTTTCCTAACAGATTCTTTATTTTATGTTGAGCTTTGAATTTATAGTTGTTATTATTTTTCATTAAATAATTTGTATTTCTACCAAGCTTTTATTGCCTTTGTATCTCCTTCATAGGACACTGCAGTTTATTTTAAATTAAGAAACTATTAATAATATTTTATAAATGTTTTAGATATATGTTGTTTCGGAATTATATTTTCTTTTGCGAGTGAAAATGTGACAAGGCTTCTAGAAAAAAAAAAAAAAAAAACCTCGGCTGTTCTTTTAAATTATTTATCCAAGAGGAACGAGCGACCCCGTAGACTATACTATTCGCCCAGTGGCCTGTAATATTCCTCGGTTAAACGATCTCGGTTTTATTGCTGTCTAACACACATTTTAAAAATTTATTTATATTTATTATTTTAATAGCGCAATAATGGTGGCTATTGTCAAGGTGTGAACCTTTAATAAGCGTTTTCTGTGTCCATCCGGAAATGAGTACTTGGAATTATGCGGAGGATAAAAGATAGAACTGACCAGTTTTTCATCCAGGAATATTTTTAGTGCAAGAAGCACTGGCGTAACTTGCATGGACGCAGTGCAGCCATACTCGAAAGTCGCCAAAAAAAATTTGAAATATCAAAGGAAAGATTAAAAATGCCGTTTTTATAAAGTTTATTGGATGAAAATTTATAGTTTAATAAAGTATGAAAGATGAATAAAAAAGGCACAACTCAATGATGCAAAAAAAAGGAACGGGATGGTTAAGAGAATCTTAAAATCTAACATTTTTTTCACACCGTGTTAGTTCATTGGTTTGTTTTCGGACATTTTAAAACCGAGTAATCTGAAGAAACCACGCCACTGGTGCAGCACCGTCAATTCCCTTTCACTAACACTATTATTTTCTCCCTTCGTCCCTCCTCTTACACAGCTGTTTTCAAACTACTCCATGAAGGTTTTTCTTCTTAGTGTCGCCTTCGTATGGATCGGACATAAATGTTGAGCATACAATTTGTATTTTTTTAAATTATTTCTATCAATCTACAGGTAATCATTCATTCGTTCATTCAATCGGCGCTACAACTCGATGTCGAGTCTTGGTCTCCTGCACCAGCCTCCACCAATTGTTTCGATCCTGCGCTGCTGCCATCCAGCTCCTCACACCCAACATGGACCTAGCATCTCTAGCCACTCCATCACTCCATCGAAGACGAGGTCTTCCTCTTCGCCTTGTTCCATGTATCACCTCCGTCATTATTTTCTTTGGCAGATCATTCTCAGCCATCCGAGCAACATGTCCGGCTCTCAATCTACTGAGCCTCAAACACTGCACCACGCCTGGTTCCTTAAATAAATCTTTGAGCTCCTGGTTTGTTCGACGTCTCCATATCTGGTCAATGTTCACAGCTCCAAATATTTTACGCAGAATCTTTCTCTCAAAGACCATTAAATTCTGCTCACCAGTTTTGGAGATAGTCCACGTTTCTGAGGCATAAAGGAGGGTTGGCCGGATAATTGTTTTGTATAATAGAACTTTTGTGTCCTTAGTCAATGCACGGCTCCTAAAATATGTACTGAGGCCATAATAACAACGGTTGGCGCTTAGCACTCTTCGTTTTATTTCTGAATCCACAACATTGTCTTGAGTTATGAGGAACCCGAGATAGATAAACTCGGAGACTTTTCCAATAGTATACTCCCCGATAGTGATTTCTTCGCCAGGTCTGGGGATTTCCTCTGTGACCATACATGTAATCCATTTCATGATTTAAATGTTGGTAATTATTTTTTGTCACATCATTTTGGAATACTTTGTTATGCCACAAACAAATTCCTGTCTCATGCACCCTTTTTTCTTTCGCCGTGGTCTACATATGTCAAGGGGGCCCACTTTTCTGCTGTTCGCACCAATGCTCAAAAAATCTAATTATGTCACTGGTAAGAATCATGGACTCAGTCTGAGCCTTCTCACCTAGGCTTATCATTGGTTGTTGCGGGAATGATTGATTTCTTTATGAAATTATCATCAAATAAGCGACGATTTTGATTAATATATCTCAATTCACGAACTCCCTGATAAAAACCTTTCATGATTCTTAATTAATTCTAGGCGTTCCAGCAATTTAAAAATACCAATTCCTTGGTAAAAAAAAAAAAAAAAAACGGTAGTGAAAACTTTTGGAAAGCGTAACGCACTCTTACATCCTGATTCTCTAGATGAAGTTAATGAAATGATTTGCATAAGGAGAAAGGCAATTGTAACTTATGAGTAGTTCGGCTATGTCGGCGATAACTATCAAAGGATGTGAGCTACAGCTACGTTTCGCTGACCTAACATGTTAAATGATAGTTAAAATGAAAGTATTGCCTACATATTTGTTTTAGTATTTGATTTCAACTAAATGCTTATTGTATATTTCTAATGTACAATTCTTGTCATGGCGACCGATGTTATTTTATTTGAAGTGCCATAAACGGAGATTAGTTGTATCGCATAGACTCAATAGCAAATGGTGTTTACTTCTCAAATGTCATTTATTTACTTTCTTAACTTGTCGTAAAACGTTATAACACTACCCGTTTAGAATTCGTATGAAGAATATAGAAGAAAATAATTAGCATATAGTATAGCATATTTAATTACTGTTTGGTTTTAGGTACAAGATACACCAATTGATGCTGCGGATCCACTTTTAAAATACAGTGAAACCATATCCTCATTAATAACAACTGAGACAATAATTTATTTTAAAATATAATTAAAAATATAACTATTAAGAAAAATAACACGGCTAGAAGTAAGTAATGCTTGGTTATTTTTTTAAGTTTTTCTAAACAATAATTTCGTATCTCTCAAAACCTGCTAACGATTCGCCAGATTCAGGAATACAAATTTATGATGCCTGTGAAATATTGACAGAATTTTTTCTAACTTTGTTCTGAGAGACTTGAGACTTCCAAAAATAACTTTTTACAATAATATTCTTGTTAATCATTAAATATATGTATTATTCGCAATTATTTCATTTAATATTCATATAAATGTCAGGAAGGACTTACTTGTTAAAGATCTTTCGTGTTTTGAGCTGAAATCAAGATGATTCGCAATTTTTCGCACCAACTCTATATTGTATAATGGAGAATATTTAAAAAATATACGTTTTAATAATAAGGTTAATAACGATTTTTAAAAAACGGTATTATTTTTTCTGGTTGTAATTGGTTGGACGGTGAAAACTTGACATCACTGCGTTATACTCATAATTGAGGAAGTAGGAAACAGAATGGACTATCCCAAATTTTTGTGAAAATTGAATTTGATGTGTCTAGTATGTCATGCCATCTGCTGCCTTTATAAAGAATTTTATTAATTTCAAACTCATTCAAGAGATAATGCCAGTTTAATAGATAGCCCAATGTTTCATTGATATGAAGCTGACAGTGCAAGAGTGGATCAAGTGGCTTCTGATAAAACTTTTTTAAAATCTGTAAAGCAGTTTGATAATAATTTGTAAAATCTTTTAAAGAGTTTTTCTCAAAATCACAGCTGGTAAGGTTGGTCCACTGGTCCTCAACACATCAATTTATCATTATCTGATGTTTGTTTTATAGATTAAAAAAAAGTAATATAACAAATTGTCTTCTGAAATCGTCTTTCGGTTATTGTAAATACTATTTATTTACTCAATTCTACTCTTGCTCTGTTTAGAAACAGGCATGAATAATTTTATATTCCTCACGTGGCGACATACAAATATTTTATACGGAAATCCGAACGAAAGCTGAGGTGAGCAAGTTAATAATAAATTTTCACCAGCTGACTAATGGTTTCCTGGCAAACTATTTTCATATGAGAACAGGCGTTGAAGGCAAACAGTTCAGGTAGAGTGTTAGAATGCAAAATATCACCTGGGCAGTCTACTAAGAATGCCGTGGGTGATAAGCATTAAGAATTTAGAAGGCCTACTATATTGGGAGCTCTACGTCACTCTGGTAAAGAATTAATTAAATTTTAAAAGCACGCCAGGAACGACCCGTCGCTTTAAAAATTCATTGTATTTGCTTTGAGCCCTTGGTGCTCATCTATTACCAGCTGCTACGTGAGACAATTAACACCTGAATTAAAGGTTTAATTACTTTTTGGGCTTTAAGGCTTTTAAAGTAATCATTAATTTGCTAATAAATTTATATTATTTAAATTTTTTTTAAATAACTAAGTAAAGATATTTTGCCTTATAAAATACTTTTAAAATAGGTTACAACCCATTTTCAAAACATATTTCTGAAAAATGATTAGCTATCAAGTTATGCTCATTTGCTTTGTCATTACTTATTTTTTTTAGTGAAGTTATTAATTTATTATTTGTCTCATTTTTCCTTTTTATTTTTTTCAAAAAATACGAAATTAATATTAAGTAATATTAAATTTACGAATAGTACTGGAACCGAAATTTCAACTATAAGAATTTCTGTTTAAAATTTTACAACCATCTTATTTAAGTAAACGTCTGATCATTAGATAGCATTCAACTTTCGAGCTTATATCAATAATTTTTTCTTTAAATTTTACTTTATTGAATTATTCATATTAATCTATTTTTTATAGGTATTAAAAAGAATACTTTTTCTCTGAATGGCCTAATAACCTTTAGAATAAAAACAAAAAAGTGTCATTCTTTTTTTTTTTATGAAATTTTTATTGTTCTTTATGAATTGTATCTTTTTGTTATTACTTACATAATTAACTACTGATCTAAAAACAACAAAAATAATAGTGATTTTTATGGAAATAATAGACTGACTGGTATTACTTGCATGAAAAATTACTAGTTACAGGAAAATTATTTTTACTAATTTAGTTTTGTATTGCATCTGCCAAATGTTTGTTGCTAATATTCTAATCGTATATGTACCAACCTAATTCTTTATAAATTAGAAAAATGGCACTATATATAAGAACTTTCTTTCAATATTTATATTGAAATAAAATTGATAATGAGAAAAATGAACATGAGGAATGAACTGATTTAGTATTGAAATTAACTTATTGTTATTCTATCCACAAATTTATACTCGACTTTAATAAAAATATCCTACTATTTTCAATTAACCAATTTTTATTTTATTTTAGAAAATGTTTATTGGGAGGAAATATTTGGCACGAATATGTAGATAACTATTTTTGGTAGCCCAGGAAGAAGTATGGCCTAAGGGGAAATCAGCTCATTTTTTGAAAGACTTGTATGCAATCGAAGAAATCATAAAAAATGACGGGTTCGATACCATTTTTTTCAGTTTATTTCTGTTGAATTAAGAGGGTCAAAACCCAAAGGTCCAAGTAATAAAATGTAAGTATTCAGTTATTTCCACTTAAAGTATTTTTACTCCAAAAATTCTAGTACCGTAAAAAACAATATTTTAATCTGAGATTGTTTATTATCATCTAGCCTGTGCTTTAATATTAAATTTAGAACTTTCTAAGAATTCTTTTACTTAGCTGCACTTTGGAAAATGGCTAATAATTTTTTGCCAATGTAATAATTTTAAAAAGTAGGTGGTGTAAGAAAACTTTTGGAAGTGTTAAATCTTATTTTATTCTTGATCTCTTTACCGCTTAATACATTTATATATTTAGTGTTCATTTCTGAAATTAACCCAATTTTGGAAAAAAACTCGACTTAGACTACTTGGTTTCTGACCCCCTCCATTGTATTGTAGAATACACTTATTCCTCCTTTATCGGACCGGGACATCGTCGGTTAATCGTCGTGTAATCGAAGTGTATAAAATAAAGAAACTTTAATATTAATTCAGTTCCTATAAAATGTAAAAATTAAAAGACAATACAAACGCTAATCTATAGGTCATGAGTATAGCAATACATGGCGAAGTTAAATTTATTAGGTCAATTTATTAAAACTAAATAAATCTCTAAATTTCTTTATATTCATTATTTAATTTAAGTGTAGAAACGATTATTTAGTTTTTAATACTAGTCACAGAGTTGATTAATTTTTTTTGTTTAACTCTTTCGTATTTTAGACCTTTTAGTTTAAATAATTTAGTTCTGGTGATAGCGTAAATACTGAAACTAGTCAACACTAAAAGAAAAAATAATTGTTTCCGCCGTTTAATCCGAACAGCCAGCTAAACTAGAGTCGGTTAAACGGGGTTCTATTGTATTTAATTTGGATGACCTTTTTCAGATATTCGTGTATACTTATTTATCAAATATCTTGTCCTGATACTAGAGTTAATTATCTCATTTTATTTATGTTGAATGTTACAATGCGTAGTAAGGAATTCATTAGATTTTTAAAAAACTATTGAATTAATTTAATACCAAAAAGAAAATTTATTTATTGGGTTGCTTAATGAATTTACGGAATAATTATTCTATAAAAATTAATTTTGGAGGCGCCGGGCATCGATCCCGGTACCTCTCGCATGCTAAGCGAGCGCTCTACCATCTGAGCTACGCCCCCTGTTACTTTATGTATCAGGTATACGATGGTGACGTAACGTTGGAACTGGTTCAGTAGAGCTGAAGTTCAGCATTGACTTGAAAGGCAGCGAAAGTAGGGAACTAGTACGCAGTCCTGTCGTGAGCCCCAGTGTTTGATTAATATTTGATGGTTTCATCGATTTCCTCTTTCGAAGGTTCATGTGGGATGTTTATCCGGAGAGTGATAGCGTGCTTATTCTATTTGGAACAGGAAATAGGATATATCCGAACGCAACGTACGCTCCCGTTGAGCGAATTTTCAACTCAGTTAAGCAGTATTTTATACTTATGGACGGCAAAAAAGTTAAATTAAAACTGCCGATGTTTTTAGACAGGTAATGTTAAATAACCAAACATTGATGTATTACTTCTTCAGAATTTGAGGACGAATATCAGATTAAACCCACGATAAATATGTGTGTGTGTGTGTATATACATATATATATATATATATATATATATATATATATATATATATATATATATATATATATATTTAATGCATTGATATTATTTAAAAAAAATAAAACTGTTTAATAAAGGATAGAAAGATAATTGGCATACATCACAAGCGGGCATTTTTGTTTGAATTCATCTGTATTGTGTGTTTGCAACATGCAGCCTGGTGCAAATTGAAAATATGTATGTTAATCGACCATGAAAACTGTTTAGCACTCTAGTATTCTTCATCTTATTTACACGTTTAAGGGTCACCTGAATAGAAAAACTTTATTATGACAGAAATGTTAACCATTGTATTGGGCTGCTATACACACAACATACTTTAAATAGTTTTAGACAATTTGTTTAGTGCTTATATTAAATAATCATTATAAACTCATAATGATTACATAATAAAATAAACTCATATAAACCTTTTTATGAATTATATTATGTATTATGTAGACTATAAGAGAAAAAGTGGCATAAGCCATGTTTAGGTCAGGCCAGTTTTTCATTTCATTTCGACTAAAAACAGAATTATTTATATAGACCAAGTGCTTATATCTACCGGTATGTTTGAATAAAGGTTTGCAAATTTGTCAAATATGCACCTAGTTGAGTACACTGTATGAACCAAAGAAAATCAATATTGGAGTTTTTATGACTTTTTTAGTCAGTTTTGCTCTCATAGCCTCAAATACGTAAAATTGAATTTTCCTTTTTATTTTTAAATTTCATTATAACCATGAAATAGCCTTTATAGAGCCTGTATAGAGCTGATTACTTAAGATTGATATTTTGTTAATTGAGGGTGTAGCTGCAAGAATGGCACATGCTCCAAATGTGCGTTTTGAGATACGAGCTAGCAAAAGTTTTCGACACTCTCTGAAAGTTTCTATGCTTCCTAACAACTTCTGAAATTTCTTTATCTCAGCCAGTTATTCCTAAACAAGTGATAAAAATATACAGCAAAAATGACTCTGCTATTCCAATTCCAATGCCCTTTTCGTGGAGAACGCTATTTCCAAGGACCCTTCTGGTACAGAACTGTTATTTACCTTGCATTGAACATCTATTCTTCTCTAGTTAGCAGTTATTATTTTATGAAGTAATATGAATTTTACTTCATTTTATGATTATAAAATGAAGTAAAATACTTTAATAAAAAAGCAATAAATAACGGCTTATTTTAATTATAATATCCTATATTTTCGTTATCCAATTCAAATCTTATTCTTAAATGAGTAACCTATTTTGGCCATGCCCCCTCTCTCCCTCCTCGTTACATCTGGAGATCGGCTGACCATGCAAAAAAATTAATAGCACCAAACTTGTAAAGAATTAAAGTTTATACAAGTTTTATAATAACATCTAACGATGGTGGACGCATACAAAACGAGATATTTACAAAAAATCGATTTTTGTCACTTTTCTTGATCTTTCATCTTAAATCACTTGAGATGCCGACACGAGATTTTATGTGACTTTTTAGCCAACAATTAGGAAGCCATAATAAAGGCTCATGCAAATTTTCAGCTCAGTAGATTCCATTCCGAGGTTTAGCCTTTTTTTTCACATTATTTGCTTGCGCTAACAGTCTTAATGTTAAACATAATAATAGCTTCATGGTTTAATACGAACCCCCTTCCCCGCCGCCTCCTGCTCATCGTGTATTGCAGACCAGTATAGATCCCCTGTCTATAATCGGATCTTCGATAAAGGGGAATGTAACGTAATCGCTCGACCTGTTAATTGGCTGCTCGGCTGCCCTAAGCACTTTACTGTTAATACTGGATTATATATTATGCATTACCAAAGCTATTCAAATAGTACATAATCAAAAGCCTAACAATCTAAACCATTACATATTACTAAATATTATGAATAAATTTGTATGTTGTAATTGTCAAAAAAATTGTCAATCCAACTTAGAAAAAATGTATTTAAAAATAAAAGTGATCCCGTATCGCTCAATATGAAACAAAACTTTATGACTTTTCAATAGACTTAAAGAGAAATATTTAAAAGAAAACATTCAAAAATATATCTGTAATATAGTAATAATACTTATGTCAGAAATAATAATAATAGTAAGTAAATAGTAATAATAGTAATAATACTTATAATTATGTCAGAAAGGCGAATACCGAGGTTTTGGGGAAAAATCTATTGTAAAAAAAAATTAATAAATGTAATGAAGTTGCTTGGGAATTACAAATCAATTTTTTTTTACAATAAAATTAACTCTTTTTTTAAAAAATTAATTCTTGACACAAGCAGTTGTGTCATTTTATTAAAATGGCACCTGACTGAGTCAACTGTGCTTTTTTCTCTATATAGATAAATTGGAAGGAAATATTGAATAGAAGTGGAGAGAGGGAATCGCTCTTCCTAACTCCTGACTTCACTGTAAAAGGTTGTCCCAACTTTCCATTGATTTTAATACTTCTGACACTTTCCTAATTAACTTTGGTGGGGTCTTCCATCGCCAGGTATAGCTCTTTTCTGATAATCGAATCATTCGCAGATTTGAGCTCTATGAAAATAATCCACGTTATTTTGTCAAAGAAAATTCCATTATTTGTCTTAAGGATAAAATCTGGCCTCTATTGTTGACTTATTTTATTTTAAATCCTTCTTGGTAATCACCTATCAATGGCTCTACGTATTTTACTGATCGGTTATATAAGACAAAAGAGGATACTGAATCCTCGGTAAATGCTGTTGTTTTTTTATCCCCTTTCTTCTTGAAAACGGGTATGATCAGTAATTCCTTCCAGGTATCCTTCATTTTTTAGACTCCTAAATTAGTAATTAGATGAGTCAATTCTTCGACCACTGACTTTCAGAAATTCCATGGGTATGCATCTGACTCTTGCGCCTCATTATTTTTTAGATCTTTTAGAATCAGATTAATAGCATCCTACCTTTAAGGAGGACTCTCTTCAAGGTCATTTTCTTCTTACTGAAACTACCCATCTTTGTAGGGGTTTAGCAATCCTCGAAAATTCACTTCTCATCTGTTCCGTGCAACCTGATAAAAAAAAAAAAAGCCATTTTCCTTCCGATCGCTTCATTGCTGGATAGTAATTTACGAAGCTTGGTTTTATTCTGTTTGCTTCACCGAAAAACTTCCTGGCTTCATTATTTCTTTTGTGTTCTTCTTATCGGCGTAATCTCGCCTGTAAAGTATCTCTTTTCTTTGGCTTCAAAATCGTTTTCGCGTTAGTAATTCTTTTATTAACATGACAGAGCCTTGTGTCCTTATTAAGAAATTTCATATTTTTTTTTCAATTCGTTCTTTGACTGCCCATTCTAACTCGAGGTGAAAACACGTATTATTTAATTTTTCAGGAGTTAATACAGAGAATATATTTATTTTAAAAAATAAATAAACGTTAAAAAAACGATAGTATCTCTTTAAAAAAAGTATCGCTTTAAAAACGATAGCATCTCTTTTCTTTGGCTTGAAAATCTTTTTCGCGTTTGTAATTCTTTTCTAAACAAGACAGGGACTTGTGTCCTTATTAAGAAAATTTCATCTGTTTTTTTCAATTCGCTCTTTGACTGCCTCTTCAAACTCAAGATCAAAACACGTATTATTTAATTTTCCGGGAGTTAATATACAGAATATGTTTATTTTAAAAAATAAATAAACGTTAAAAAACTGTATAAAAAACAAAACATATATTTATACTATTCATTTACTATAAGTTCTAACAAACTGTCTAATAAGATTTAAAGTATGCTGTATATATAGCAACCCAATACAGTTGGGCAGCTCATCTTTGGTAAAGCATTTTTGTCTCTCTCTGAGGGCCCTTGACCGATTAAATGAAGTGAGGAATTGATTTAGGTAAGCAGTTTTCGTTGTCAGTTACCATTCTCATCAAGAAACTCTTCTGGACCTAAGGAATTCTCGCAAACATATTTATGACAGAGTAAAATCATACTCTATATAATTTATAACAAATTTTATATTAATAATTTACAGTTTGTTATAAAATGTCAATATGGTGTCTCTCAGGATCTTTTTTTTTTCTCCTGTGTCATGAAATGCCCTAGATACTCCTCTCCTCCTTGATGATATAGATATTATAAGTTGAAAAGCACTCAGGCTCCGATGAGTCTATTATTCTAGCGATAGTCCATTGAACGAGACCAAAGCATTCAAGATGGCAAAGATAATAAGGCAACTGGGATGGACCTATTGTGTCCGAGTTCTTTTCAGAGCAACCCTTAGAGATTCTTTGGGCAACTTATTTCAGAATCGATTTTGTTTTGTATTTGTTCTTAGCTTTTCAAGGATTTTATTGTTATTATTATAGCCTTCGGAATTGTTTAAAAATTGTACCATATGTTTCGTTTGTTCTGTGTTTAAAAAATGCCTTTTTTTCAATGGATTCCATATAGTGTTGATAATTATCAGCAAATTAGACTATAATCTATGTTATTTTATCTTTTTAACAAAGTAAATCGTATGGTTTAAGTTTTGGTAAGTTTATGCGAAATTGTGTTTGTATGATACACTGCGAAGCGATTCTTTATGTTAGGTCCTAGTTTTGGATTAGACAGTTAACTAGCTGTCAAACCTATTTATTTTTTTCAAGAATTAATTTTGTTATTTAAATGTCTCTGAAGTTAGTTCATGATCCACTAATATTAGTAAATATTCGATGACGAACATGAAATTTCTATACCTATACCACCAGCATTTGTTTTCTATGTGCTTTCTTTCAGTTTCCTTATCTTTCATGTTTCTTTAGACCTAATATTACTATTTGGATTTTTTTTTCCACTACCTTTTTCTTCTATTTTTTTTTTCATGAAATATTTAATTTCGGAAGGTAAAACTTTCAAGGTTACTATTCAAATATGCCCATGAAAAATGTTTGAAAAACAATACGTCTTAATTCCTGGAATTTAACCAGACGACAGACTATTTTTTTTTAGTAATTTACTGAGTTTTTTTATAGACAATATTAAAATTATGCCCTAACAATGATGTTTGTCTCTTTTATATTAAAATTTACTTAAATTAATTACCATAAAAAATGTATGATTTTTTCCGCTAACAAGTTTCGGTATTTGCATATAAATACCATTTTTATCATACCAAATACCATTTGGTATTAGTATTGAAAAACTGTAGTACACATCCACATTCTTCATATTGTTTACACTTTCCAATAAATTGAGTGGGCTTCATCCATTCTTAATATAACAAAGAATGTGCAACCATTGATATATGGAATAATTCGTATCTATACCTGTATGGTGGTTGCAAAAATATTTGTGGATTTTCAAATGTATTACTTTTGTATATAAATATCTCTTCACAGTTAAATATATAATACTATCTCGTGTAATATAAATTGACTTTACTTTACGATAATTGGTATGGGATTATTTCATGGGTTAATGGGTTTATATTCTTCGTTATTAATGTGGAACGAAGCCCTTTTAATTTATGGGAAACTGCAAACAATAAAGAAAATTGTTTTCATTGAGATATTTATTTCATATGAAGAGGTGAACGTAGTTGGGACTACATTTGACGAATATTTCCCCTTAAAAGGCGTTTAATATAACCCAAACATTACGTATAAGTGAGTTCACGCTCAGCAACAACAATATATAAAATTACCCAAGTTTTATTAATATTTCCAGCATAAAAATACTTAATGGCGAATAATGCTAAAGGCTTATCTACTAAGTCTAATTTGAATTTGTTTTTCTCATCCTTTCTTTTAAAATGTTGTCTTAGCCTTTTGTGGCTTAATTCAAATCATGTTTCTTTTCCTAAACTACACGAAGTCATCGAGTAGAAAGTAACCTGCGATGCCGCAGACTTCACCGCCATATCAACTGAGATGAGATTGTTTCCCGTCCATGGGGAACTCTATCGTAGTCTTCTGACTGTTTTGTGGTTTTGTATTCCTTCCTGGCTCGATCTCTTATCGGACCAATTGATACTTATTGATAGCCTTGCTTAAATCTGTTATCTGTTATGGAGAATGCTTCAAATTGAGAACTTATTGATTTCAGAAAAAAAATAATAATACGAAAGAGTGGGAATGCAGGTTATGCACATCCATGTTCATATGAAAAGAATGACAGAACAGAACCACGACACAAAATCAGTTTAACTAAAGCAAAAGAACAAAGGGAGTACGAAATCTTTTAGTTTAGTGCGAAATAAGTTACCGGCACTATCCTTGTTATAGGAAAGTAAAGTTGGTTATATTACGATTTGTAGGCTTTTAACTTTAAAAAAATGTTGATTATGTGTCTATGGTTGGTGTTTTGTTGTTCGCTGGACCAAAAATCCAAGTTTAGCCAGGGGGTAAGGTTATATTGGATTTAGCCTTGTTCGAACGAACCCCCTCCTCCAATATTGCCGTAGGGTCTACCTTATTGTTTCAGCCCATCTGTGGACAGTTCGATCTACATTCCGCTATTGGCCAAGGGAACTTGAGATTCGTTGGTTAGTAGATTGTTCAACTTGTTCGAGTAATTGTTTTTTATTATATTGTTGTTATATGCATATGTATAAACGTTTTTAAAAGTCTCATTTTTACTTTTTTTTTTTTTTTATAATGTAATCAATAATGAAAAAAAGTCGATATGAGTAGATTTAGGAAATGATTTTAGTACAATCTCTAGTCTGAGGCCCATCTACTAATTATTAGAAATAAATTGAAATAATGACGATGACTTTCCTATGATGATGATATTCCTCCTCGAAATATAAGGTTGCAGAAAAAGAAGTTTCAAACAATGAAATTATCAGAAGTGAAAATAAGGAGCTTTAAAAAATATATTTGTATTGATTTATTTATTTAAAAAATAGATTAACTTATTCTACTTTAATAAGTAAAATTACTATAAATAATTATTTATTCACTTACTTAATGAGTCCCGTTGGAATATGAATATGAATCTGCTATTCCACACTTCCCGTAAATTCTCTCTCCTCAGAAATCACTTAAAATGTACTGTTCGCAGTTAAATAGGTCCTATTTTCCTTAAATACAATATCAAAATAATTCCTTATGAGTCTTCAGACAAAAAAAAGTTCATTAATTTTGCCTTGCAGTATGATTATAAAAAAAATTCGAAAATAGGTTCATTCTGGATATTTAGTCGAATTCATGCAGAAGGCAAACCTGAACTATTCCTTTCAGCAGATTTTAAAGAAATGAGGAAAGAAGTTACTTCTTGCACCACACTTGTAGTGAGAGAAATTTAAATGCATATTTTTGTTTTATTATTTTGTTAGATTCCCGATCATTTAAAAAATAAAATGTGATGAGATATGCTACTGGTATTTAAGAATAAATAATTCACCTCACACTTTTTCTGTATTATAAAATAACAAGAATCCTTTAGTGTATTTCTCTAAGCTGATTCAAAAGCTAGGATTATGAGTATTAGTTGGCGAACGGAAGTACCGCGCTTCCGTCTGGACATGCTCTTCGTTCTGAACACGTTCAAGTTAAGGTCTTTGGCCTCGCATTCGGTATTGCTAGACATAGAGGTATCTCACTCCTCAAACCAACTGGCTGAACCAACCGTTGTCTAATTTCAAAACAGATTAGACAAGCTTTGTGAACACAATTTACTAATATAACGATAATTTGCAATTCATAAAATAATGGAGACAGTTTTTAGACTGGGTAGGAAAAAGTATAATAATGACATAACATGTATTTTTGTAACTGGTGATCTTTTGTAACTTGTGTTGTCTATATAGGTAATTGAAGTGTTGATGTAATTTGCGTCTGGGATAGCCTGTAAAGCGGTATGGTATATACCTGACGCCCGGTCAGAGTCAAGATTATTTTTGTAAATGTTACCTCGAAATGATTACAGCATTTTTAATTGTATATTTTTCAGTCAATACTTACTAATAGATAATAATAGACTAACTCTATCTAATTAATAGATACCTGATATATATATAATGTAATATATGTATATGCATTAAAAATTACATGTGACTGGACTAAGGACTAACTTAAATACCGTTGGGGAATTTAAATACCTTTCTCGACTGTGACAAAAATTTCAAGTAATTTTAGAAGATATCTGCTGTTCATATGATAAAATATATTATAGAAAATTTGTGAAGATATAAAGCAACTACGAAAAAATCACCTTTACTAATCTCAGTAGATGTTATTTTCAAAAATCAATTTAAAATCAGATAATCAGCGTGTAAAAGCAGTGAACATTGTTATACAATGTTATTTTTTTTTCCAAATAGTTATATATCAAAAATATCTGGTGCGTGTGCCAAAATATTTAAAACGTGTTTGTTTTCCCATCTTGCCCATTCATGCGGGAAAGTGTTGAGCTACTAATGTGCCATTGGTCTTTTCTTTTTTACCCTGGGCCTTTGCTTTATATTTTATTTCTGTGTATCATTAAGTGTTAATAGTTGTTTTATTAAATTATGAATGCTATGATAGAGCGACATCATGTATGAAATGGGCTTCTAATATTTAGTGTTTAAATAATTTGTATAGGGATGTTAAACTAAACCAAACATGAGATCTGAATTATGTAATACATGTGGCTTATAGAAAATTTATTATTTTATACTTGGAAACTATCTTTACTTTTGTATTTCTCGTTCGTAATATTCTGTAGCACTATGAATCGAATAACTCCAGACCTTGTCAAATACACTATCGAATTTTTTTTAGACAATTGTTTGAATTATTTTACATTCTTTCAATCGCATGCACTAATATTGATTTTTATGTCAATAACAAAAAGTTATTTTTAAGCGTATAAATTCTAAATGGTTCTCTCTTAAGTTGTTAGCCTATCCTATTTTATATTAAGACATCATTTTATGTGCTTTAACTGTTGTTACATACCTCATTCATCTTCCATATTCGGCCATTTATTAGCTACCAACTTTGATGGCTCAAATGAATTCTCGTGAATGTTTTGAAAAATTGTGGTTCCCGTTTGAGTGTATCTAATGATTTCTGAGCGAGCTGCACGACCTTTTATTAAGTTTAATGACTCAAATTATTAAAAAAAATATTTCATTATATTTGAAGTATTTTCGGCTTTTTGTTGATGTTTATTATTTTATCATTTGTAAGTTCATAATCATATGGTGATCAATTATATATAAATAGCCAAAACTTGAAATACTAAAAACGTTAAAATAAAATTTTATTTAATAAAAAATAAAAACTCCGACTATGGAACGTACTTGCATATCAACTTTATGCGCATAGGTGGATTGTTAGTGAAGTTGACGCCCATGAATATTGAACCTTGGTGTAGGAGTCGGATGCCTTCCACTACACGTTATGACTCATTGCTAGTAAATTTCATGTCATGCATCTGTGCATGTCAAAATACAGAAAACTCCTTTCATCTATGCATGTAAACATACAGTAAGTAAATTAATGTATTGAGTAAAGAAGATTCTTCATTTTCTTTTGGGTGGGGAAGGCACCTAATTACAGCACTATGTTTCGATATTTCCTGGGGGTCAGCTTCAATAACACCTCACCAATACGCTTAAGTAGATCAGCATGTACGTTCCGTCCCTTAGGACGAATAAAGTTTTAAGATATAAATGGTATTTCCGTAGAAGGGGTTTTTATTTTTAATTAAATCAATTTTTTTTCAATTTATTATTTGTTATTATCTATTTCCTGTTTATATCAATAATTTCGAGAGAGATATTTCCGCATTGTTTGTCATTTTGATGTTTCTTTTTTAGGAGATGGATCGCGAATTGTCCACATTTTTTTTTCCTTTCACGATCATCCATTTTTCCTGACAGTCATTAATCTCACTGTATAACTTCGCATGTGGAATAGTTCTCGGTAGCCCTTCAATCCACCGACATCAAGATCATTAATAATTTTCCTGCGATCTACAAATTATCTCATTTTTACGAGAGATAAAAAATAGGTAATTAATTATTTACTTGATAAATTTTGGTGCTAAATTCTTTCCGCGAATTAGGTCTTATTTTATAGGCTGTTGCAGATAACTTGTTCCCACACTTTAAATTTTAGGATGTTTACAATATCAGAATGAAATTTTGGGGATCTCAGTTGGGTAACCTGAAGTTAGTTCGAGGCGTATTGCCGACTTAACCTATCGGATAATTCCTCTAGCGACTCTAACTCTGGAATTTCCTTGGGATGGAGTAATTTTCTTTGACCAATTCTGATTGCAAATGCAATTTTAAGGCGAATTCATATCAGATACTTTTTTGATCTGATTTGCCGCGAGGGCGTTAACCGCAAAACTGGATAACTGTTCAAGTGAACGTTGTATTCAACTAAATTTACTTTGAAGTGAGTTTCCTTTCATTACCGAATGTCAACTTAATTTAATCGTTTATTTCAGAAAGCCGCTAAGTGCACTTTTCAAATATTCTAGTAGCAAAGAAAAACCACGCTATGTGATGTCACTGGGAGGGTTTCTGGACTAAACGTTATATTCACTGAAAATTATAACGTATAAAGCGAAAGGATAGACGACGGATTTCTGCTTAAAATTATGCCTTAACAATAAGAGATGACTCCGTAATAAACGAAAATTCAGTAGAAATGTCTGTTAATGAGTTTCTGAAATAAACGATTCAATTAGAGTGGAAATAATAAATAAGAAAACAGCAAAAAGTATTATCGTTTGAAACATATACATTGGATGATTATTATTTGTATGCTATATATATTGGATAATAAAAATACAGTAATAAAACAAATAATCGGAAGCTTGTCCAAAACACTTCTTCTTTTTTTTAGACTTTTAACACTTTTTGCTTTTCTCTTAGTTATTTTTGCTCTTCTAATACTTAGGGTTATAGAATAAAAGTAGGCTCATTTCAAAGTGGTCTTAATTCTCCACAATGTTTATTAATTTTTTTTTTTTTTAAAGGATTTTCTTCAGAGAAATTTAGAAACTTGCATAAAAATCTACCGTTTTTTTTGCGATTGTGCCCTTTTGGGACGCATCGGATTAAAAAAGTGTCTAAAAATTTCATTTCCTATCAGAATCCGTAAAAAAATTTACACCATCATATTGGAAATTCTCCAGCTAGAGTTGCTAGAGGAATACTACGGTAATTTCCAAAGTCGACAATATTGTTCAAACTAATTTCTGGTTACCCATCTGGGAACTCCCGAATTTCGTTTTGATATTCTTAACATTCTGGAATAAAAAAGGGATGATAGGTTTTCTGCGGTACTCTGTATATTTATATATAATTAATAAACGTTTATTTTATTTTCTTACTCCGGGTATTATCAATACAAAAACAGTTGACTTGGGTATTACTGAAGTATATATGTATATATATATATATATATATATATATATATATATATATATATATATATATATATATATATATATATAAATATGTGTGTATTCAATAGGGAATATTTTTTATTTGTTATTTTTGTTATTCGTTTTTAAAAACTAATTGTTATTTATTACAAACATGATTAAATTTTTATTTATTAAATTTTATTTTTTAAATTTTTGTTTATTTTTAAAAACTAATTGTTATTCATTACAAACATGATTAAAATTTTATTTGGCAAACTAGTCTTTTATTTTGAATTTTTTTTTTTTTAAATAATCGTCTATTAGTTATTCAGGAATATTCGATTGAACTGCTTGGAATGATCCTCCTCAGGTAATGCATATATATATATATATATATATATATATATATATATATATATATATATAATATATATAATATATAGTATAAATTTGTGCTGAATAACATTTAAATAAAATAAGAAATTTGCTCTTAAAATCAGTACTTATCCTTCATATGATTAAGATTACTTGTAAACTTGATATACTGATATACTTAATATACTTGATATACTTCTAAATGTTTGATTAAGTAATTATGATATATTAAAATATTTATTAATTGTATATTCTCGAATTACATTTTGATTGAATAAAAATATATATCCGAGAATAAATAAAAAAAATTACTAAATAAAGTCTATTAGACATTTTCGTGAAAATAAGGAGTAATGAATAAATTAATATTTCGTTCTTCGAAGTCATGTTTTGCTTAGCATTGGATAAGGAACAAAACAACCATGGGAATGTTATACCTAACGAAAGGATGATATTAAAATAACCACGCCTTTTAAACCACGCTAAATAATTTTTATTGCTTATTTTATTTTACTTGCTGTTAAAATTTATTTTTGAAGTTTATATGTCTTGAAATGGAACACTGGTTCATATCCAATACCAGCTGTCAGTCAGTTAATACTTAGCCGCCATCTAGTCGTGGTTTGATTGGTCTTTTAATTTTTACGTTTTATTTGACCTACTTGTTCTCACTCTCCAATTTGAATAACTGTTTTAAATTGTCGAATGACGCAGAACCCACTAATTGGTGTTTTCGACTCGTTCAATCATACCCAGGTGACGAATTGAGTTAATCATCCTGATTTCAACATGTAATCTTTAACAATCTCCACTTATGCATTTTTTTACTTTTCCTTACCTTTATATGAGATATATAGTTAAGGGAAGTATTGCGATTGTGAAAATTTTGGAATTTTTCGAATCTGAAATATACGTTTCAGTTTCTAAAGTTCTCTTTAGTCCAAATAACCAAGTCTCCAAAAATAGTATGTGTGAGAATGGGACAAGCCAAAAACGAAAAGTTGTATGATACTGAAATTTCCTATTTAAGGTAGGTATAATGCCTGTGGTTTTGCAGCAACTTATTCGTCAAAATCGACTAACCGGATGAACCATTTCATATCATCGATTTTACAACAGTAATGGGCGGTCGTAAAATAGTTGGAAATTGGATCTGATTTTTTGATAAGTAAAATAAAATCAAATTCTATCTCGTCATCTACGGTATTCAGATTTCATCCAGTTTGTCTCAAGATTGAGGATAATGGTTTAATGTTCTTAAAAACTTTTTTATTCTAAATAACAGCAATAAGAATTTTGGTCTAAATTGGTTAAGCCGTTTTTTTCCCTCCGCCATTAAGTTTTAAAGCAAGTCAATATTGTTTAAAAGATTCCTACGGCTCTATTTAACATCGAAAAAAGTTTCGTCAAAATTATTTCAGTCTTAACTCGTGGGAAAAATGCGTTATGGAACGATAACAATTTATATTTGTTTTTTACTTCAGTTAGGCAGTAAACGAAGTATTGTGAACGCGGAAATTTTCGGTTTTCAGATTTCAACGGAAATATCGATTTTGACAATGCCTGAATCCATTTTGAATAGTTTCGTCGTGACGTCTGGTCGTACGTACGTATCTCGCATAGCTAAAAAATAGTTATTATTTATAGTTTAATAGGCATACAAGGAAGTCATGTGGTGTTCACATCAGATTTTTTATTTATATGATAGCAACTAAACAATTGGTCAGATCAGCTTCATTACTTTAATAAAATGTGAATGGATGCAATCCAACTTTCTTGGTTACTCAAACTACCTATTTTTGCTCCATTCCTTCAATGAAGAAAGTTTTTATTCATTCTCCATAAAATATTTTCGGTTTGGAAAAAAAAAAGCATTTTGCATTGTAACGTGTATATATATATATATATATATATATATATATATATATATATATATATATATATATATATATATCGCCATGATTTTTTAAAACTTTACAATCATCAAGTTATCAAAAGATTACTTAAGAGGGTACAGTCAAGAGTCAAGTTTAAGGTCTCGACGCCAAAATATAATTACTTATAACGATATAATTATCGATTCCATTATATAATGATCAGGCACGCCATTAAAAATGATGAGCATCACTGAGTGCCCAAGGCCATAATTCATAATGATTTGTTATTTAATCAATGGGGCCTTGATAGCACCATCAGAATAAATAATGAGTCAGTGAAAATTATAAAAAGCAATTTAAAAAAAAAAGAAGAATATTGAACATTCATTCAACTGTGATTTATTAGATAAGCAGGGACCGATTAGTTAATTCTGAGGCAAATAAAAGCATTATTGATAAAACCAATATTAGCACAATTAAAAAAAAATAATATTTCTGATAGAAAAATATTAAATTTAAGGGAAAAGAGTTGGAAAACAGTTTTGAACTAATCTCACATTTTCATATTGTTATCTCATGTTATAACAAATCTTATATTTTAAGGTTCTACGCCATTGTACCATTATACCAAGTATTATTGTGGACATAAGAAATAAATTCCTAATGATATTAAAAGTATTGTAAGATATCGACGTCGTTTATTGAAAAAGGCTCAACCGACAAAAATTCTAAATTTATGTTTCAATTAATTCTGGGTCGTGAACGCCATCTCTATCGATTCCCCCTCACGATATATCAAAAAGAAATTGGAAATGGTCAAAAAATCGACTATTGATGACGTAAGCACCGAACACTGACGACTCTCAGTCGTCACTATGGCCGTGATAAAAGAGGTATATTATAAACGTTTTTCCTCCTCAATAAACTACTGCCGTAAACAATAAAGAATAAAATTTAAAAATATTTATTGTTATTTGGAAAAACCGTTTCATGTGTTTCCCAAATGTTTGCTGAATGACGCTTACGCCTTATTCAAAATACGATGTCGATATAATCAGTGAAAGATAAATACAGAAATTCTCCAGGAAATGAAAATAACTGTTTCAAACTCAAAAATGGTTCATTAACGCGTTAGTTATCAGTATCATCTATATAATTCAAACTTCTACCATCAATATCCGAATCAATTCTGAATTCGCCAACGATTATTGAGTTTACTTTGCAAAAAATCCATCACATCTAAGAAATGAGAGTCTAAATATCAGAAGGTAAGTAGATCATATAAAATTTATATTACCTTCAACTATTGATTTTTTTTAATTTACCAGCAATTAAAAAATAATACTGCTTAAAATAATTTGAATATATTAAATTTTGTTCACACCAATTTATAATTTTTTTATCCATAAACTGAATATATATATATATATATTAGTAATGTATATATATATATATATATATATATATATATATATATATATATATATATATATATATATATATTCTTTTTCTAACTACGATACTGAATTCCATGAAGATTGAGGGAGGGGCCATTATTGTTCACCAATAATATAAATAAAATCGCTAAAATTTTGTAACAAAGAAAAAAAGAAGAAGCACTTATAATTGGAAATTTGCTAATATTTATTGAAATATATTGAAAATGGTATATTTCTTTTGAGATTTTTGATCATAATCCATCATTTTTTTTATTAAAATCTAATTATTTTCTTAACTGAAGAACTTGATTCCATGAAAATCTTTTTTTTTTTTTCTTTTTTTTTTTTTGGATAATATCAACATTTGTTCTGGAATATGAATTGGAAATTTAAAAATATCTAGAATGATTTTTCTTTTCGACAATGATCTTTTGTTTTGTTTCCTATAAATTGATGGAAATATTTAATAAATTGTAGTTGTATGGTAGTTGGGGAAACACTTAAACGTCCAAACGTTTGTTAATTTAAAATTAACTTAAGAAAATCAACTTATTGGTTATTTAAATCATATTCTTATTTGGGAAATCAATAATTACTAGATAAATTTCTAACTTCCTTTGGCCAGGTGAATATGTTCAGAATTTGAATTTAGTTACGAATTCCCCACCACTTACGAATAATCGAGTGCTTGTCGTTTATTCGGATCGCTTTTTTCAAGGTAAACTCATTCCTTTTTGTGTGAAGCAATTTACATTATTGGGGGGTGAGGGGAGGAGTAGTAAATATATGATGAGGCAGGCTATCAAATAGAGTGCAAGTTTCCCTCAGAGGTAATGGTGTCTTTAATGCATTGGCTCAATGGTTATGCAATGGTGCCTTGATCTACAAAAGTAGACAAGAAACAAGAATGAGCATTAATTTGATAAAAATCCGTTTAGCTTTAAAGTAGCCTAAATACTCGACTTTGTCCACACTGGTAAATTTTCGATGCGATTTCGTTTTCAACATCGCCACCTAACCCTCTCATACCTTGGCAATTTGAGCTCCTTTTATAAATCATTTCATTATTATCACTACATATTTGCATTCCGAAACTATCCCAAAACAATAAATTGCGTTTTTGTTGTGTTTTTTTACTTGAGATATTTCAGCCATATATAGGTCATTTTAAATATAAAAAATAAAGGTCTGCTTGTAGTGCTATTTTCATAAGAGAATTGGCATTTCTGTCTAATTTATGAGGTAAAACAAACTTAAAAAAAAAAGGACAAAATCTTTAATTTATATATTATTAGAAAAATATAAAAATAAAAAAAAAATCTTCAATCTCAAATCGTAGCCAATAAGTAACTAGCTACGCATCAGAACTGAAAAGCATAAGATTACATGAATACTGGCCTTATCTTAACTCCAGCAGCTATAAAAGGACTGACTAAAAAGACTAAAACAGTTTTACATGTGCTGATGTAAGAGAAAGAAGACGTTAACGAAATTTTTTGTTACCGTTATTTTTACTGAGTAAAGATTTTTTTAATCTTGTTTATTAAAAGTTCGATTAATAAATTAAAAAGTTATATCTAATATATTAATTCTCTTAATATTAATATTAATATATATAAATATATATATATATATATATATATATATATATATATATATATATATATATATATATATATTTATATATATTAATATCTCAAGTAAAAAAAATAAATAAAAATGCATTGTTTTGGAATACAAATGAATTATTTTTTAAATATGACAAATGAAATAGTTAGTGATCATAAAGAAATTATTTATAAAAGGAACTTAAATCATCAAGGTATTACAGCGTTAGGCAGCGATGACGAAAACGAAAGCGCATCTAAAATCGACCAGTATGGACGATACGTATTGCCTTTGTAATTCCAGTTGATGTAAGGATTCTTTGAAAAATCAGTATGTCGATTACATAGGCTTACTTGTAGGGTGGTTAATTGCTTTGCTTGCTGCCATAATTATGCTCTCCAACGTGAATAAAGGTTAATGTATATAAATTGAAAAATGTTTTATTTTTAGTGAAAAACAGGAGCAAATTGTGACATGCTTAAAGGATGATTTAATGAGAAGTAAGTTCAAAAATAGAGGAATACAACAGAGATTCTATTTACCCAACAGTCCACACGACGAAAATCTCTATTTTCAATTTATATTAAGAATTAGGAATTTATATTGCACTAACATGCTGTATATCGAATGAAATTTCTATTTGTAGTACAACATTTTTCATATTTATAACATCATGTAGGGGTGTAATTATCTGAATAAGAAACAAAAATGTAAAGCAGTGAGATACCTTGGGACTCATCTTGATCGTTGCGTTACCCAATAACGAGGTTCGCAATGTTATTTCCAGTTATCAACAAAACATCCAGTCCAAAACCAGATGCGACTGTACTGATGTTGTGAAATGTGCAATTCAAAATGCTATACGTAGCGGAAAAAAATTACGAACTATTCAAAACAAAGTTCCGAGAATTGCAGTAGATTCCCCTTGTTTTGTAATTAATAGTTAACGAGCTAAAAGTTGAAACAATAACGAATTCATTAAAAAACGATTCACCAATTCCATTCCTAATTACTAGCAGTTAGTAATTATTATTGTATTAGTTTTAATTATTGTTATATTTATCTGTGCTATTTAATTTATTAATAATATTTATTTTAGAAATTTGAAATTATTCCATAATTTCCAAACATTATGAATTGTTATGGATGCCACATTTATGAGACAATTTTCCCCTTTTTCAACTGTTAGAAATATCGGTGATTGTTAAAATACTGTTCAGCAAGCCAATCTGGGAGTAAAAATTAATAAACTAAGTATTCTCAGACGATTAGTAATACTGACATTATCTTATGATATGCTCTCAGTATTAAAGATAGTCTGTGGAGCGCTTAGCTGTCTTAACAGTATTACTATCAGTAAAATTTGTACTAGCTCCCACAAGTATCAAATGCCTTCTTCTTTTCTGATTTCATGATGTCCACGAGTAGATTTTATATTTGATTGGTGTTTGGAATTGGGTTTTTATATTATTTACAACAACAAAAAATATTAGTAATAAGTAAATCCGTGGTTTACGTTATATTTCATAGAATCAAAACATATAGAATAAGTTACCTTTGTGCGTAGTTGGCGTACCGAAATGGTCTGACCGATGATTTTTATCCTTCTTTTTTTTTATTCAGGCCTGACCATAATTTTTTACTTTAAAAATTACTTACTAAAACGATAGCGCTTCCGAGTGGGTTCAAAACTTTTCATAACAATATTATGTGGAAAATATGAGGAGTTGATAAAACTATTCTCTCTTTAATTCGTAGTTGGTGATGCATTCATTTTACTTATGCACATTCGTATGCCAAACTGGCTTGTACATCCATCAATAAATATCACCGCACTAGTACATGGTACCATGTTCCAAATCGACAAGGTAAACCAGGCTGAACAGTAATGGACATTGATTATCTGGAATATGTGATTTACCGACTATCGTCATCGGATATACGAAATCAGCGGCACATCGCTTTGCTTTATGGCTACGCTGTTACGCATTGAAACATTCATCGATTTTGGTTCTATTTATGGCCTGTGGACAGATTTAATATTCACCCATGCTGTATATTATGTTGTTTATGGTCCTATGTAAGATAATACTATTTCACGAATCATGTGAATCATGCCAACGTTCTAAATTATAATTTAAGTTAGTTTCTAAATAAAATTATTTAATTTTGGAAGAGTTTCATATTATCATATCTGATTTATTCCATCGTCTTTTCCAAACTATAATATGCAATTTTGATGAACAGTTCGATTGTCGGTCGTGGATATCACATGTACAATGCCATCTTTGATTTTATTCAAGGATCGCTACTATCGGAGTATTAATAACATAATAATACATGTTGTTTTGGAAACAGAGCGGAAGTAGGACTAAAATCTGTATTATTTCTTTATGTGCTGGTCAAAAAAATACCAATGCTCAGTAAGCACACTATAAAAAAAAAGTGGAAAAAAATATCTATATTAAATATTCATGGATATGATGCATATTCTTATGTAGCCAATCGAAGATTACTTGCTTCATTCATTATGGTGAACCAAAAAATTCCATAAAAATTCACTAAAGATTTTGCAAATTTGATGATACGTGTGTTTCGGTTGAAATAGTTCTTGGTCTTTGAGGGGATCTAAGAAAAAAAAGTATAGTAACTGATAGGTATAGAGAGCTGTATTTTAATTTCGGCAGACAAATAGTTTACTAAGAAATTATATTAAAAGTGACTGTTTAATTTTAATATGCTTTAATAACACATGAGTAATTAATTGAGATCTGAAAGGAAACAATGGAATGATGAGCATGAAAAAATTACAGTTCGTATTATCAAGTCAACTATAATATCTTGGGGTAGGAAGATATAGTTGAGGGTGTAAAATAAGGCAACTAGAATTAATATTTAAGAGCAACTCCTTTTTTCATTTACATATATACATATATAAATATAAATATGAGGGGGATTTTCGGTAGATAATGCTACCTTATGTAATCTATTACATATATATATATATATATATATATATATATATATATATATATATATATATATATATATATATATATATATATATATATATATATATATATTAACAGTTTATGCAGTACATTTTTCGGTAGGATTCACATGGATTAATTAAATTATTGTTATATTAAATTATTAAATTTCAGGTTAAAAAAAAAATACGTTATTTATTTTTCTTTCTTTGTTCTATAAAGATATTATTAGATCTCACCTTATTTGTATGTATCATGTTTCAAAAATTTTATATATTTTTTTTTTTATTACAGGTAAGGGCGTTTTGGAAAAGACTTCTGAAGATCAAAAAGCCGGCATGTATTTATTTATTTTTCTTTCTTATTTAGTTAGCCAATGGATAGCGAGCTAACATTAAAGATTTGGCTATTGCTTTCTTTAGCTGAACTTAACAGTTTTAAATCTCTTTCTATTAAAACATTTGGGTAGAAATTATTCCGTTTTCCCATCTAGCAGCAAGGTACGTTTTTTAACTCAAGCACCATTTATTGACGCCATCTTTCTTATATCTTTCAGACATTAGAAATCTTTTGGTATGTTCTTCTATCCATGTTCTCTCAAATCGAGCCTAGTAGACATACTGGGTACTTTTTAACATTTATTCGTAGAACTGAACTTGGAGGAAGTCGTGTGAAGTCACTAGGCTACAGTTAGCTTCATAGTTTCGGGAAGTATCTCCTCATTCAGTTGTTAATTCATGCATCGATAGCTTCCTTTGCACATATTGAAAACCTGGAGACGGATTTTGTTATAAAATAGGAGTAATACTACAAAAAAAAGTTTTAGCGTTTCATTCTCCGCACTCCTCTGTTCTTGAACTGCTTTACTGAGCCTGTTCAGCTAAGACTACACTGTGGCCAGAAATAGCAAGATGGAAAAAAAAAAACAAATAGTCACTCTCCCTACCACAAATTATTTCATATTTAAGTTCATGAATATGATTCTTTTGTAGCAAATACAGAGAAAATATACATGTTTCAATTATTTAATATTCATTTATTAATCAAAGCTTAGATTAAATATTTTGCACATAGTTTATGTAAAATGCATACTTTTTAAGTTAAGCGCAAATAAAATATTCGTTTCATCATAACTTTTTTCCTGCATTTCGTCTGTGATATACAACATACATGGAGAGTTAAAGGGCTTTAAGGAGAATATATGTAAGGAGAATCAATCATTTAATCAAAATCGTTAGTACCGTTAACGAGAAAATTGTAAAAAAGTGTAAAATCGATAATATAAAATGGTTCTTCCGGTTAGTCGATTATGAAGGAAAAGTTGTTGTAACATCCCATGAATATACCTATATACCTACTATAAATATATACCTATTTAATACACCTACCTTCCTTAGAGACGTAGTTTAAGTTTCGTAAGACTTTTCGTTTTTGATCTAGGCTGTTCACACATGCACACACACAGTCCTTTTTGTGAAACTTGGTTATTTGGACTCAGAGGACCTTAAAACGCGAATTTCCGTTGAAAACTCGAATTCGAAATTTTTCACCATCGCAATACTTCCCCCTACTATATATATATATATATATATATATATATATATATATATATATATATATATATATATATATATATATAAAAGAAAAGTGGTAAAGAAAAGTGAAAATCTATATTTTAACAGATTTAATAAAAGGTTTTAAGTTTAATGTAAGTAATTAAACTCAATTCAGTTTGTTATCGTACAACACATGAATCTTTCCTGATTATTTGATTCCCATTCTGAACGGTATTTCCAAAGAAATAATAAAAATTATTAAATAATCTAGTGAATACTATAAATATTATTATGAATATTATAAACATTTTCAAAATTTTTAGAGTCATTTATAAAATAATTTATGTTTTTAAAAAAATGCAAAATCATGTCTACAGTTACGTTATAGGTCAACTAATCTTTTGAATATTTGAGGAGTTTTTTTTATAAAAGTTAATAAATCCTTTTCTTATAAATCAAGATTTTTTTTTACGAATTAAAATTCTATAAATAAAAATAATTAAATTTATTTCAAATTTTAATTTTTCTCCCGTCAAATGGGTATTACAAAATCAGCGTTTTCAATAAAAAAAATTCCCTTATCTCTATTAGATTTTTTTTAATACTTTTCTAAAAGTGGATATATTGGATTTTGATAGAATAATCTTCATTTAAAACCGATATTATTAGTACTGCCTTCATAAGCCTTAAATTTTTTTTATTTTTTTCTTAGTAATATTTGTACAGCTACCTGACTTTATTCTGAAGCAAGGAGATCGTATCTTCTTTACTGATATCAGAAAAATCACTAAAGAGATATGAGATATCTTGAAAAACTCTTAAAATACTAAGAAAATTGGCACTATCTCAGTTTTCTGCAATTATTCATGTGTGGGTACATAGAACTTAACTGGAGACCGGAAGCGAACCGTATCATGTATTTAATTGGAGACTGGAGTCAAATCCCCCTATTCGGTGTAGCCGCACCTTTAGAGATATGCATTTAATATACGCCTTTTGGTTTAGGACGGCAGAGTAGTAATATCACTGAGAAATATCTTAATGTTCTATTTAATTAAAAAAAAATCCTTTTAAAGGAATGGTAAAAGAAGATAACATTCTTGGAGCAGTAGAATTTGGAACTGGTATATTTCTACACATAATAAAATTATATATCTATACAAATATAGGTATGCTTATATTACAAAATACTTTTTTTCTGCTTTTAATACTCGTGTGCTCAGCAATTAATCGTGGAGTGAACTGTTCTTGGTGCTGCCACCTAGTTGTGCAATCAGGAAATAAAGTAACTGAGCTAGAAGCCGTCAGAGTGATGGAAATACAGCCTATCCTCCTTATTATAGCTGTCGAATTTCGATTGTTGTCAACAATTGAATGTTTTCAAAATTTTCTATTCTATCTATACAAATAAATTTTATTTTTAATATATGTAATGAAAAGCGTTTCAAGTCCAATTCGATAAAGTAAGTGTTTTATTCGATTTGATTCGAATGTACTGTTTTATTTATTTTTTAAGTTTTATGGTTATTATTTTGTTCTTTTTTATTTTATTTCATTTTTTTATGTACAGGTCCTGTTTGAAGTGCCAATCTAGTAGTACCTTACCAATGGGTCATGGCTGGTACATTATTAATTTTTTTTTCTGCTCGTTAGTTAATTTAAGGTGTTTTAACTAAAATATTTAAAACTCTGATCTTTACATCGCAGAGCGTTTAAACCGTTTATTTTTATCCGTAATAAATTCGTGTTATGAGGGAATCTCTGTAGGACCGTGAAGCATTCAATTTATCTTACAGCAAAAAAGATCCCAGTTTCTTTTTAAAGAGTTTTTCCCTCATTACCCAGCACAACGCAACTTTGAAAATATCTTGCATTTCTTTGGAAGTCGGAACTTAGGAATTGTACTGAAGCATTACTCTTTCTTAGTAGTCTCCAGTGTTCTGGGGAATCCGTCTTCCAACTTTGTTTTGAGTTTCTGAAGTTCATCGTGGATTTATTTTTGAAGTTAGTTCTATTATGTTGGGCAAGAATTTTAATTCAATGGAGTTTACAAAGCTTACTGACGTATTTGAAAGTGGTTTTATTTCCGTTTTCAAATTTTTTGTATCGAATTCAAATTATTTTATCTGCTATCAGACTGAGCTTGGATTGATAAGGGAATAACTATTAACAAAAATAAAACATCACTTCATAAAGATAAAGAGGCATCATGATATTCAGTTGATGCAGTACAGTAGACTCCCACTTAATCGATTCTCCAGTTTAACTGGTAAACAAAACAATAAATTGTATATACATTTTCCACATTCGGAAAAAAAAAAATGAATCGTACGATAATCTTTCTTTAAAGTGTGAAAACACTGCCTATGTTCGGTAAAAAAATAAATAATTTAATAACTGAACGATCGATGCTACACTTAAATAATCATTTATCCAAAATAAATTTTATTTAAAGTTTAAATGTTTACCTAATGTATGAGTTTAATCAATATTGGATTTTTTTTTCTTTTATACTTGCCGGGGGAGTAACCGGATCTCCCGGTTAACCGGCTATGTCTAGATCCCGACCAGAGTCGGATAAGCGGGAGTCTACCATAATTAATGACCTTGAACAGAAAACCAACTGGTGGTAATCTCTTATAATTTAACCCCAAAGAATACAAATTCTATGATTCTTATAGACTCAGGAGCGCGTCAAAGTCGCCCAAAATCGCATTTAATTAAACCCAAAAGAGGTTTTCCTGTGATTCTATAAAAGATATATTTTTTGATGACGGCTCATTTTAAAGCTATGACATCCCCGCATACAAATATACTTTTCTCGCAGTCTAATGCGGACGTGTTCATCGTTCCAGAGCGTGGTCAATCAACCTAAAATTGCATTGAGTTAATCCCAAAAGATATATTTTTGAATGAGGGCTCATTTTAGAGTTCTAATAAACCTGAATAAAGATCTGCAATTCTTGCCGTCCAAAGAGATTGGGTTCATCCCACCTCATTTTAAAGCTATGATATCCCTGAATAAAAACATTAAAGGTCATTATAAACCACTTAAAAGTCAGTAATTATGGAAAAAACTTAATTGAAGAACAGATCATTTGCCTTCTTTAAAAAAGTATCTGCCAGACCTGCATACCCTTTTTCAGGATGGTTTGAGCTTTGAAATAAGCCCTCATTCTGATTTTTTTTTTTGTTTTTTTTTTTTGGTATCCCAGGAGAACCTCTTTTGGGTTAAATTCAATGCGATTTTGGGTGACTTTGACGCTATCCTGTATGTCTTTATTCACGGAGGTCATAGCTTTAAAATGAGGTGGAATGAACCCGACCTCTTTGGATGACAGTTGGACAGTTGCATATTTTTATGCAGGGTGGTACAAGCTTTAAAATGACCCCTCATACAAAAATATATCATTTGGGTTATATTTTAGGCGACTTAGTGCGGCCCGACGCGATGAACCCGACCGATTTAGACTGCCAGACCTCTATATCATTATTTACAGAGTTCATTGCTTAAAGTCGAGTGCTCATTCAGAAATATTGTTTTTAGAATCCCAATTCAACTCTTTTGGGTTAAATTCAATGCGATCTCGAGCGACTTTGGCGTAGTCTGGTGTGACGAACCCGACCGCATTGGACTGTCAGACCTATATGTCTTTATTCAGAGTGGCCAGAGCTTTAAAATGAGCCCTCATTCAAAAATATATCATTTAGGTTACCAGACCTGTTTATCTTTATTTAGATTGTTCATGGCATTAAAATGAGGTCTCATTCAAAAATAGATCTTCTGGGTTAAATTCAATGCAATTTTGGGCGACTTTGATTGGCCGCCATTTCGCATTCCGAAAGATCTGGGCTGCCAGACCGACAGAATCTCGATTAGCACCCCAGACTCTACCAATTCAGATATTTGGTAAATTTAGATCGTTCGGATTAAATTTACGTCTCGTCAGCTCTTAGACTATTATTAGATTTAGTATTAAGGGGACCACATTGCATTTATTACAATTTTTTGATTCGATGTCGAAAATTTCATGTCTATAAAATATTGTATCATACCATTTTATGTTTGGTATATGGTGTACTGTCTGGTAAGTGTGAGATAAGACTGAAGAGGTTAATGAATTGTTTTATTAGATTCATCTTCCTCAGTGATCTGACGTTCCTCCAGCAGATACGCCGAGTTAAGGTATACCTGTTTTCCGACTGCAATACTTGCTAGGTATCTTTATTTTTTAATCCCTAAAAGCAAAAGCGCTGAATATAAATATAATTTGCTCATCCCGCTTTTTTCTCTCTACTCTTTAAATATCAATTCTCATCCTTACAAATTGTGTATCCGCTGCCTTTATCTAATCTTTTATTATTGGCGGAACCTGTTTTTGATATTTTTTTCCCATTTCTACCCCCAATTTCTCCTTTTTAGCGTCCTAACTCTTTCTCCTAAACACCTCATATTGCTTCTTTATTATTCCTTCATCTCATATTCAATCTATCTCACCAATGGAGACAATTTGTATTCATGCTTGAAGAACTCAATAGCTATTCATACTTAAATGAAGTTATTATTGAGCGAAGAATAACTTTAATTTGTAATATATTATTCATTTCAACATAGAGACATGTTAATGTTTCTATGTTCAGGAGGTACTGCCCATCGTCAGAACACTTTCTCTGAAACTAGCACTTAGTAACGTGCCGTTAAAACTTTGCTGAAGAACTTCTAATGTCATTGGATAAATATATTATAATATTTTGTGACAATAAAATTTGCCTGGAGCTTGGCTATTGGCAAATACTTAGATATTTTTACTTGCATGAGACATCTGATTTAAACTTTGTCCTATTTAAGCGTCAAACATGTTATCATCTATTTAATCTAATTACTAATTATCAAAACATATACATAACAGTTGATATCTTTATTTTTAATCCGTATATTAGTGCATTTAAATTGTTAATGCTGTTAAATTTCTAGTTTGCCAGTTTTTAATTTATTTATGATAGCCACATAAAGTGTACCTAAATTATAGATATATGGAAGCTTCAGGTATTCTTCTATTTTTGGCTATGTGTCAAGGGTAGATGAATTTCTATTTTTAAAATGTTTGCAATTTGATATAAGTCGTGAAATTCTGCTTTTAAATTTCTTGGGCGTTTCATCTATTCAAACCTTTTCACTGTCAATTTTGTATATATTTTTTTTCTCAACAATATTGCTTATGTATTTAGTTAAACTGCCATGGTTATATAGTCTTATTTATTATTTAGTCTTATTTATCTAATATTTGTGTAGTTGTAGATTGTAAATGTTTTTATATATTTATATTTAAATTTGAAAAGTAGATTTAGAATAACTAATGCTTGTAACAATTATTTGTTATATATATATATATATATATATATATATATATATATATATATATATATATTATGTCTAACAGTAGATTGATGAGTATGCTGTGCTAAATCTAGTATTATAAATTGTTATGAAAATTCGTTAATTAAATATTTATTACTCCTTAATTTCGTTACTTTTTAATTTATTGAAGGTTCATTTATTTATATATTGCAACCTCTATATTATTATAAGAGTTTATTTTCAACAATCGTAATCTATCTGGTAGCTATCATTGGAATCAAAGATGATTAAACAATTACAAAATGTTTTTAATAGTGAACGGAATATAATAATAAAAGGCTTAAGGTTTTGCCTGGTTTCCTCGTTAGCGATGAGAAGTTTGAGCCAGATGCTTGGCGGAAACAACTTCGGTTATTCTCTACCAGAAATTAAATAAACAATGTTGAACTTGGGTCTTGAGAGATAAATATACTTTTCAGAATACTTTAGCAGATTTAATGGACTACCAAAAACTTCTTATTATATTTTTAAAAAATATCTTTTTCTCAATTAAAAAAAAATGAATTAAGAAATAGATCTGGGCAACAGCTCTCTCATAAATGAAATACATTTTCTTTACAGTTTGTTTAAAATTCATAACCCGTATGTGGATCGACTGAATTCATATGCTAATAATTAATAATTATTCGTTATCATGAATTAGCCCACAAAAAGATCCTACACCTTATTATTGTGTTTCTGCAAAAATCTATTTCAGCGCTACATTATAATTTTTAATTTAAGTAGCTTTAGGTGTTCTTAAAATCTGAAAATTGCAAGTGGTTTTAAAAATAAAGCAGCTCTCCCTCCCAAATTAAAAAGCGTATAAAAATTCGTTACTTTAATATTTACTATTACTAAAATTACGTAATTTTTAATTTATTAATGGCTTATTTATTTACATGTTTCAACCACCAGATTATGATAAACAAGAATTTATTTTATCTATCTCGCAGTTGTTGCTGCGAAAGAAGTAGTTTTTCTAAAACCAACTTACACAATTTACTTTTTTCAGAATCATTATTCTTGTTCTGAAATTTTCTGGAGGTTTTATAAATAAAGAAGCCCTTTCATCTAAGTTAAACGTAATACTGTTTTAATGGAGAAATAATACTACGTCGGCAAATTAATTACAAAAAAATTACTTCTTAATTAGGAGGCTTAAGAAAGGAGTCTGCTTACATTAATTATATGATAACGACTCAGAAAGTTTTTTTTTTTTTTTTTTTTTTTTTCTTACTCAAACTAAACTTTACGATTCTATTTGCAATTGATATGTTTTGTTAATGTGCCTTGGTATCTATCTAAAGTCTGGTGTTTTTTCAGTCATGTCTTCTGTGAGAAATTATCAATCAATCATTAGAGATGAAAAGGAGATTTATTTAAATAGAGAACATTATCCATACATTAAGTTATTATATATATATAAGTATAAAATTAAGGCGCACAACAATTATTGGCTTGATTCTGAGAGTAGATTTGATTAAAAAGTAATTAATAAATAATGTTGATGATTGGACCTCAGATGTAAACTGAGTATTATCGATATGGTGCTGTTTTACAAAGTTAACATTAATACATTAATTGTTATAATATTATTGGCTATAAATTATACTCCACAGAAAAGTTTATTAAAATGGCATACTTCAATTTACTTCCAATGGTCAGAGCTCTGTTTAATAAATCAATCTGAATAAATATATCTGATGTGGACACCACATGACTTTCTTGTACGCCTATTAAAATATCAATCTGTGGCAAATGTCAAAAGTGATCATGAATTTGGTTACTAGTTCCCCCCGAAGATTGCAGTATCTCAAAAACGATACTCAACGTCGCGAAACTCACAGACACGCGCGCGCGCTCACACACACACACACACACACACACACACACACACACACACACACACACACACACACACACACACACAAACACACACACACACACACACACACACACACACCCACACGCACATATACACACAAAAAATCACAGGTGTTAAAATAAAAGACTGGTAGTTCTACTTCTGCTAATATGATGTCTCACTCATAATTTGAGAATATTTAGCGTTGTGGATATTAAGTGAAATTGCCATCTTAATGGAACCGAAATCTGCATGCTGTATCTCGATAGTATTTATACTGGGGTAAGGCAATATGGACTTTTGTAATAAAATGGAAATAAATTTCCAAAGAAAAACGTTTTAGCCTCTTCTTCTACCAATTTACTTCTCCTTTCTTCTCCTTTATCAGTTAATACAGTCCCAGCTGCCAGCTGTACTGTCAAGACTGGATTGGTAATTTCGTATCAAATGCAAATTGTCAGTCTACTATAGAATTTCGTTCGTGAATATGATTCCTACAAAACTGTGATGCATATTTCAATTATTTGACACTAGTTATTGTAATAAACATTTTGAGACACGTTTGTTTATTCGATTAATCCGTTCGTCGCCAAACACCCATATTGAGGGAACCACCACAGAAGCATTTGTGTGACGGGGCGACGTACGTGTTAATGCAATAGGATATCATCCATTCATAAAAGGTATCAGACATGTCTATGCTATTTATTTTCTAAACTCAAAAAAATTATGCGATTATGAAAATAACAGTTGTTATTACAATTCTTATAATTTATAATTAAGATTATTAAATTTCATTAAGATTGGCTTCAGTCAAGCCGAAAATAAGCTTTTGAGATTTTATGAGAAACTACCATCAGACACTTTTATTTGCTTACTATTACATCTATATGGCAGACGGTATATCCATGCCAGTAATGGGTGTTTCATAAATAATGCAGATAAGAGAATTATGTAAATAAAATAAGTTTATCTATTACATCTAGTGTGTACAGTGGCAGTTCCTAGATCCTGGCAACGGGGGTTGACACAAATGGCCTTCATGGTAACTTACTCAAAAATACGACGGAAAATACCCCTCACAAATAGAGACGCCTTGAGTTTGTATGATTTTATTATTCATGTTAAGTCAATGCAGAACAACAGTTTTCAAACAACTAATTTTAGATAGCGTCATTTTTCTTTGAGAAATAAAGAATAATTCATTTATTTTCAGGAAGTGCATTCATACAATGGAAATGAATATGCATGAGTTGAAAATTAAATTAACTTGCATGCGCTAAAAAAGCTGTAAACAAAAATAATCTTGCACCCGAGCGCCTTAATGGTGCACAAGAAATGTGTGCACACAAGGCGATCATAGTAGACAATCGGGGCTCAAAGCACCAGCTGCGCAGGTAGCGTTTGTCGGAATGAAGGTGTTCCATTTATGTTGATTTATTTAATCTCATACAATATAAATATAAATATTTTCTATTTTTCTTTAAAGTCATAAAGTAATTATATTTTTCATAATTAATCTTTGATTAAAACTAGGAGCATCACGTGCTTATGTGCACACATGGAATAGCTCAGTGGTCTGAGTTTGTAAACTAAGTCTGTAAGTTTTAACTTGTGAACCGTATAAGAACTTTGTAACAAAAAAATGTCTACGTTTATTCTAACTTTCTCATTCATATGGGACAGTTATCTAATTTATCTCTCGTTTATGTGTGTATCCCTTTCACTAAAGATATAAGCGATTTTTATTAAAAAAATAGGCATCGGTGGATTCAGGTCTTGAAATTCGTGCAATTTTGCAATAATGGAAAAGGCTTGTTCCTGGGCTGATGATGTGTGATTTAAAAATTATAGAGAAGGTGACACGAGCCACAAACGAAAGTCTTATTCAGAACGCTCTCAGTAATCGAATATAACAGTGGCATCGCATAATGGGCTCATGTATGGTGGATTCAAATAATAGAAAATGACACCTACATTTTTAAAAGTAAGCTTGAAAAAATGTTGCATATTAGAATTTGATTTGAGATGATACTAGAATACTAGAATTTAATGTAAATGATCTGACTATTTACTCCCTTATATTACAAAGCAACTTAATTCAGATGGCCTTCTGTTATTTTAGAAATATTAAATAAGTATTTATTTTCTTATTTATTAGATTTATATTAAAATTAACAGCTACTATAATAATAAAGCATATGAGCAAAATTTATGTCAATTAATTTTAGTATTTATGACAATAGAATAGACCTACAATAAACACCAACAAAATATAAATACATATTTATTCTGGTTGAACTTACTTGGATTTCTAACCTTACCAAAGCATATCGACCCCTGTATCATGTTGTATGTCGCCTTAACCCTTAAGCCTTAAGCCTTGTATGCCCTTTAAGCCCTGAGCTCCATATCAACTTCGTAGGGCGCTATCGTTTGATGGCTATACTTTGCAGGATAAGGAAATAGTGCATATTCCCGGTGATAGAGTGCTTTTTATTTACTGCATACGGCTCACCAAATGTGGCGGTCTATCCCACCTTGGGCCTATTTGTCATTTTTCAATGCCTTTGTCCCCCTTAAAGGTTGTACTGTTGGAGGCTATATTTACACGTTGTTAGGGGTAGATGTTAAAATTTTGAGTTAATCGACGAAATATTTTCAAATATAAAAGAAAGTAAATTCAAAATGGACCGATTAATAAAATGACAGTTTAATCTTGACAAGTGATTATTAGAACTCTTATGAATTTTGATGATGACACTAAATTGATATTTATCTTTAGTTGAAGATAAGTGAAATTTCATTATTTATAAATATTTGTTATATATTAATCGTAACAGTGGCAGAACCTCTTTAACAATTATTTCGTCTTATTTTGTGAATGTTTTATTGGAAGATGGTAGAATAAAATCCCTTAATTGTTCCCCGTAAGTGGATTTCTCTGCTTCGTAAAACTATTGGAGTTATACTGCTTAACATTTGGTTGAGAGAATTTTATTTAAAAAAAAATAATTATAGTAGGATAACTACAGCAGTAAAACATTAGAACATAGCGTTCCAACTAAACTTGTTTACTTTTTATTTCCTATTGAGGACGATAAACAGATAAGTATTTAAAAAATGCAGTACATTTTTTGATAATGTTAAGTTAGACTTTCCAATGAAAAATCTTTTCGATTTATTGTCTTGTATTCACAGTCTCATTTTCACACTACAATGGCAACCGATGATCCCACGTCAGGTATTTAAGACTAACGGAATATTTTGATTATTTTTTGCAATAGTCAAAAGATAAATTAATTGAAGTTTATTTCACTAATTATCGATCTATTGTAAACAAAGGGCAAATTATATTTTTAATCGAACTGTTGAACTGCCGTTTTTAATTTACTATATGAGAGAATCGTTTTATAGATCAGTCTTATAATTAAATATTCATTATGCTCTGTTACCTCTGATTAATATAATTCCTCGAGCCACATCGAACTTCGAGGAAGTCCGTTCTGGTCAGTGAAGTCTGGCCACGAGAGGGCGTCGATGTAATTATGGCCAATTGGTTGAAGCGGTAAGCTGGTCACGCTAGGCTTCTCGTGCGGGATCTTTAAGAACTGTTAGGTTTGATCAACTATTTTAAATGCTATTAATGGTCGAGATAATTAATTATATAAATTTAATATTGTAATATAAGACCTTCATCAAGACTAAAGTTCAGAAGTAACTATTTTAAGTTTCCTATTAAAGGGTCAAATTGATAAAAGTGTTAAGTAGAATGTTTCCAATTCTGATAAAACTGAATTCAAATCACCTTTATCCACTAAACGGCAGATTTTTATTGTCATTTGGCACCTTTATCAATTCAGTTCTGAACCTACTATTGAGTTTATGTGAATGGAAGGAGAAAAAATTAAAAATACATTATTTTTCACTCTTATCCACTTGAGTCTTCAATAATATTTAAGGAGTGCCAAACATTGAACTATTTCTAGACTCCTGTAGTAAAATAGTATTTACGATGATTCAAAAGTCTGCCGAGACAATAGTACAACATATATTAACAGTTATATTATGATTTGTAAAGTTGTTAATTTTGGTTCGTTGTAAAATCCATTTCAGCTCAGTTAAACGAGCATAGTTCTTAATTTTACGAAGTGAAGTGGTATGAAAAATGGTGGCACGTTTTAAAACTTAAAACCTATATATATTTAAGGTATATTTATATTTAAGGTATATTTTAAAAACTATTTATAATATTTTTGCTATGAACAGGATTTTATGAGTCATAGCTATTAACAAATTTATTTCATAATATCAACCTGTACATTTTTCTTTTTCACTTTCTATTTCAATTTTTTTTTTTTGTAATTTTTGTATGCTTTCTTTTGGTAATATTTAAAAAAAAAGGAATTTAATTTTAAAAAAATAAATAAATAATGTTATATTTAAAGCATTAAAAAAATTCCTACAATGAAATTGATCCGCTAAGATGTTAAAAGATGTTATTTTGAAGTATAGGTAGAACAAGGATTTAAAAAATAACAATAAATCAACATTAAATTAATAACAGAAATATATTTTTTTAAATTATCGTTATTTATATTCCCATATTTTTTATTAAAATTGTTAATCTCATAAACTTAAATGTTTTATCAAAATTTATTATTTGTTATAATATCCTTGCGTGAACATAAATGAACAATTGTATACATATTGTTCATTTATGTATGTAAAAGAGATTTTTATATAAACGGAGGACAAGAAAAAAAAAATTCGTGATTTTAAAAATTAATGTATATAAATTCTAGTTAACAATGTATATTATAATAAATTTTTAGATAAAAAAGTTGCCCTCCGGTCCTCTAGCTCTAACGAACCTGTTTTTCGCCGAATCCCTGCTGCTTACTCCCAATCATCTACTGTGAGATGGTTTTTTTTTTCATATAAAAAATTATTAAGGTTTCTTAGACATTTATTATAAGTTTACCTCTGCTTATAAAAATATGATTTAGTGATATTAAAACCGATGTTTCTTGTGTATATATATATTCCGAGAATATATAATATATAATAATAATTTTTGATAAATATCTTTATTTAGGTTTTTCATTAAATGATAAATGCGAATTATAATTTATGTATCGTATTAATAAGTTTAGAGGTTTTGAAAATTATTCGATAAAACAAAAATTATTTAAGAATTAATTTCCTAACTTGGTAATTAGCTCGATTTCAGAACATTAGACTTAAAATTTGATTTAACTTAGCTATGCATTTGAGATACATAAATGCCATAATTTTTTTTTTAATTTGTAAGTAAAAGGCCAGTGTGAAATCTAGAATAAAAGGTCTGTTATTGCATCTAGACAACACGTTATAGGTTGAGTTTACTGAGATGAAATGAGTACAATGAACAAATATCATTTAAATAAAACATGATACATTTTCACATCTTTGGCGTAATTAAATTATTTTTTTATCAGACCGTAAATTTGATTTACTTTAATCATAAATAGTATAAGTTCCACTGGCTAAGTTACCTTGAAATCTAGTGGCAAGCCGTAGTGCACTGACGAAATTGGTGTTGGTTCTATATTCCCTTTTGTTCTTTAGAGTGAAATTCATTCTAAATTCATTTCAGATTCGAAGAACTTTAATAAAACAGGGTGGTCAGTTATTCTCTTTTTTTTCTTTTTTTCTAAGGGGTCAATTTTCCCTTTGTACTATTTCCTCCTCACCTAACAGGGTACTTCTTCAGAGAATGGCTAGAAAAATCGAGTTTAAGGGCCTACCGACTTTACATATCTCTTGGTCGCTAACTAAAATTGTGGATATTCGATAGAATACACATTACTTTCAATGGATAGGATCTAGAGGATTTTGATTATTTAAATCTTTGATTATTTAATATCATCTCAAAGAAACTTAAAATTTGCAGCTGGAAATGTTTTAAAATACCTGATAAAAAGGTTAACGCTAAGCGCATTTCCAAGGAGAACATTTTATCTTTAAAAAAAAAAAGTAAAGCATAAAGTTTTCCATTGAGTAATGTATTGCATTATATTATGTATGTAATTACTTCACAAAACATTAAGTGATTACTTAATCAGCTCATTTTTAATTTTGATCCATCATAATTAAGTGGATGTCATTGCTGATAATCAAAAAGATCAACACATTTATTGCGAGTTTTTTTGGTTTGTTTTTTAATTTTTTTTAAATAACAGAAGCAAGGTTAGTTAAACATCGCGATCACAGTAAGAAGCATCAGAACTAACAGCACCTTAAAGAAAGGAAAGTAACGATCTGTAAACTTGCTGGAACGAAAGCTAAGATAAAAACCCGCTAAGTGTGCTGTGGAAGTGGCTCTTACACCGGTTGCAAATATCTGTGTGCCATTAGGTTTTGCAATTCGTGTTTATAAATAATTATTGTTTTCAATTTTTAAACAAACGTTCACATACGTAGTATGTTTGTATTTGGGAATGTTGTAATATCTAGTTGTGCACCACCCTTTTTGGTTTGTACATGACAGTTGGTGATTTGTTGTGCTACAACAGAAAACCTCACATTTCGCGGATAAATTACAAATGTTCATATTGAAATAACAAACCTAAAAAAAATACATTAATTAAACAAGCCAATTTTTAGTTTTAATAGATTAATTCGGATTTTATTATTCTATCAAAACTAAACTTATTCTACAAATAATAATTATTAAGCTTATCAAATTTTTTTATAATTTATGGAAAATTCTTTTTCATCAACGCATTTGTTATTAATTTACATCTTATTATTTTTTAGGATTTTTCATGACTACGTGGCTATTAAATATGTAATTATATTTTACATTATGTATCAAGGATGAAACGTTGCGATTCGATCTAAGGCAATAAATGAAACATCAATTACTACTGCTCGGTTTTTCCTACTGTTTCTACTATAAATAAAGTTAAATGTAATAATACGTGGAGTCCTTTATGCATTACGTTAAATTTATTTTTATGTTAAAGTTATGTATTGAACCAAAAATATTTTTGATTAGAACATTATGTAATCTGATACCATAATTTTGTAATCTGCAAATTTGGTTATGAAACCTGTATTTATTATTATTTTTTTTTTTACTTTAACTATTACTTGAATACTTTCACTAACAAAAAAATATTTGAAACTACCGCCTACCGCCACAGTAACTACTACTCAACAGTAAAGGTATAAGAAGATGGAGAAAAATGGCTGACGATATGGAAGCCTGGTGAAAGTTTTTTTCTGAGGCCCAAGTCCTTTAAGGACTGTTTTGCAAATTAATAATTATTAAATATCTATGAAGCATATAATTTTTTTCTGTTTTAACAATTGTTTATTACTCTACATTCTTCGCTTTAGAATGCTGTTAGCCTGTACCTTAGTCGTAATAATTTTAATGGCTAGTAAGCATTGAATGAATATCCATGGCACTGACCTATGGTTTTGCTGCTGCTGGTGGTGATGGTGCTGCTGGCTGTGGCGACTCGGAGTGCTGTGACTGTGGTGGCCCTTGCCTTCCCGTACCACGATCTGCCCATCCGCAGAATAGACTCCTCCCATTCTCCTGTAAGCAGAGATTAATATAAATGTATAACATATAATCCAATCACTTCTTTATTGGATTTTATTTCACTATTATATAAAGTATATCGTATTCTAATATAAAGAAAATTTTGTGGAGACGTGTTGTGGGAATATCGATATAAGGAAAAAAAAAATTAATTTACTAGAAAAAATATAGAATACTCTGATGTGATATTATAAATACCCTTGTTGTCGGTATTTTAATGTGCGAGCAAATGCCTTAATGTAGGATAGCGCTCATGAAATTTTAAACCTTACAGCTCAATATGTTTTTTTAATGAGATATAGTTTATCTCATTAAAGCCGTAGTAATAAATATTTATCATGGTCATCAATAGTTTTTGATGTTTATGATGTATTAAAATGTTTTTGATGTATTAAAATTTAATTTAACAGCTCGCAAAGGTTTGCTTAAGCAACAATTTTGACTTTATAGCGATCAAATTCAGTAATAAGGTCATAACAGAAGCATTATTTTAAGAATAATTCTTTTTAAAATTTAAAAAAATAACATCATACAAATTATTTTAACTGTTAAAATTGTGTGGATAAAAATTTTTATATTGGGTTTCTCTTTTGGGTAATTTTTGTGAAGAAAAAACTTCCTCCTGATTCTTTTTCTTACATTAATCTTTCTGAAGATTACTTACATTATTCTTTTCCCTATCTTCAGGAAAAACTTCTGTATTACAGGAAAACGTTATTAGTGTTTGCATACCTATTTTTGTTTTAAAAAAACATTCCAATAACAATGAATTTGTATATTTTTATTCCTTATATATTTCATGTTTTCTAGCACTAATTACGATTATCGTTCTGCACTCTTTTTTTGTCATGATTATATGCATAATCTACTGTTATTTCTTCTTAATTTATATGCATAGTCAATATTTTTTAGTAAAATTTGTAAAAAGAGTACAACATTGTCAAAGTTCACTTACTAAAAATTAGGCATTGTTCTAATCTCTACAATTATTATTTCATCCCCTCTCTAGCTATTATTTAAGCCTACTGATTCAATATTTATTGTTTGTTAATTATTAAAATTATTTAATTATATTTTTTTAGCTATCAGAATCATATTGTATTTAGTCTGTAGATTATATCCGCATAATGGCTGTTTAGGTTTTTTATATATTTTTTGAAATTGACTGTGTTCGTTATGTGCTTGGTAATATGTATATCTTCGATTGCTATTTTATTTTTTGTTAATTTTATCTCATCCAGTAATTTAATATTTTCAAAATCAAAATTATGATTGCACGCTATAATGAATTGCACCAGAGCGGTAATATTAATGTTTTTTTATTACAATTATTTTTATTTTGTAAAATTCTAGTTCTTAACTTTTTTAAAGTATTCACAATTTTCACATTTAATCTACCTAGTGATAATAAAATGATGAACAATAAAATTAAATACCAGAACATATTTCATACAATTACCAGGACACTATCTCATTGCATTTTAACGGAAGTATAAACATGTTATTATTTACATAAAATTATCATTCCAGACATTAACTATACGCGACTTAAAATATATTTTACGGGTCATCTTTCTTGCATCACATTTTTTTGGCTCATGATTTAATTATGTTCCACTCGCTGCTGGGTTACCATTTTTGTTTATTTTGTTATTGATAATTTAAAATGTAAAGGATTATAATCTCCTTATCCAGTTGATAGATAAATTGAAAACAACTTATTCGCTTTAAAATTTAGGTTGCTTGTTCATTGTGACTTGTAAATATCAGAATCTTTCCATTTTTGTTAAATGGAAAAACCAAGTTGCTAATAAAATATACGAACAATAATTATTTTCTCAAGAATGAAGCGATGGCTGGTTGTAATCATTATGAATAAAATCATTTATGTTGTAATCAGTTGATTTCAGCAGACTTAGGGGTACTTTATTTCCATTAATGGTTACGAAATAATGGCTAACATAAAATATTTAAAAAAAAATTAAGTCAAAAGAAAGAAAGAAAAACTAAATGTATTCTTAATTTTGAACTTAATGGTTATATATTTTTCTATTCAATCGTTAACGAATAATAAATTTATTCCAAACTTTTTTTTTTAAATTATTTTATTTTATTAGAGTTGAAATATTTTGAAGATTTGAGGATAATCAGTAAACGAGTTGCATAAAGAAAAAATATTCGTTATTCCTCACCGAATCAATGTTAATTCAAAAGATGCTACAGCATTATTTGAGATGATTAAATTTTAAAGATCAATTTACTCATAAAAGATATATAAACGATTTTGCCACAATTAGTAGTTAAGAATTTATGGACTGAAAAAAAAAAAAAATAGGCAGCTAGAATTATATAATAATTCCGTAGAAAAAAAAATTAAATACATTTGAGTATCGATAAGATGATAAGAGAAATTGCATAATACAAAAGACAAATGAAAAAAATAAAATAAAATAAATGAAAGAACAATGTAAAAATTAAAAATTAATTGAAAATAAAAATAATGTGATATTTACACAGGGAATAGTGAAATATATGAAATCTATTAATCTTTCCTTTTAGCACTGAAGATGACCTAAAACTTAGGCCGAAACGTCGGCACAATTATATAAGTTCGCTTATAGTAGTCTAATTCTTTGACCGCACCCCCCGACCAACTTCTCCCTTTAAAGATAAATATTTAAGAGGATTCGAATATGTTTAATGCCAGTTCCTTCCCTAGAGAAATCAATACTAAATAGGTTTTGTTGGTTCATTTTACATTATCTGTGCTTCTTGTCTTCAATAATTATATGAAATATTTTTAAAAAAATTATTATTTTTAAAAATTATATATTTGTTGTTATATATGCAATATTGCTGAGAGGTACTTTATTTCATAAATATAGTTTTGCTTGAATCGGTGATAAAATTATTTATCCATGATTCTCTAATTCTCATCGTGTCTACAATCATTTTATTTAGCTATTGGTAATATTATTTGGTTCTTAATATGAGCTATATTTTAGTTAGTCTGAGCTGGAAACCTCGGCTTCGATACACTTTTTACCAAATCATATATGTTTTCCAAGCATGGGTTAATGTAACTTAGATTTTTCGTATCAAATATGCATTTCATAGCCGATCATCATTTTTGAACTAAAAAAAAAAAAAAAATCGTCTTCAATAATATAATTGACATTCATAGTTCAGATTACCCTTTTACGGCAAATATTAACTTTCTATCGAGTTTCCAAACATCAAAGAGTAAATTGTTGTGTGACCTATATGAAATGACCAAAGGGTTTGCTGAATTTAATCAATATTTTCTAGAAGTGACAAAATCTTTAATTGTAAATTTCTAATTTTACTTACCTAATTTAGTAAATAATAAATAGATGGATGATGAAATTATTGTTTTTCTAAACCAGATTGGTTGTCACTAGCATTAATAATTGATTTAATTAAAAAATTTATTAATTTTCAAACGATTGTTTTTTTTTCCTTCATTAATTTTTTAATTCAATTACGAAATCCAACTTTCAAAAGCTATTAATAAAACATCGGTACATATAGGTTAGGTTTAACTTCTTAATTTCAATGATGATGTATTCTGATTTTTTAAAATATATTTTATCTTTTAACCACTGCGACAATGAAAATACCAATAAATTTGATAATTTGAAATATAATATTTCAATACTTTTACTAACGCATTGTTTTTTTTTTCAACAAATATTTTATAATGTTGACATGCATAAAATTACAACTCGAATTTTCTTCGTAATATTTACGTTACGAGAAAATATACGTGCCATCAAATATCCTATGCTATTTTCATATTTTGGCTTTTATATATTTTAGCGTGTAAACTAATTTGAAATAAGACTCATTGATAATGAACAAAAACATAAATACTTAGTCAGAAAATTAAAAAAAATACATGATTATTCAATATTACTTAATAATAAACAAAGTAAAACATAAAACCTGCATAGGATAGTTGATGAAGCTAACAACTAATTATTAATTAAATATATTAATGAAGAAATAGTTATAATAGTCATAATATGCCTCCTTAAAATGCAGAACTGTTTATTATTTTTTTTTTAATTATTAAATATCATTGATTTATTTATGAATAGTGACATAATAATCACACGGGTTTTGCCATTAATACCTACTTAAATAATTGAATGTTTTTACTTTTTCTAAATTTTATGTTTGTAAATCTGAACACTTTAGTCTGAATATTCTCTCGGTATATTCATCTATCTTCCTAAAGTATTTTAATAAACTACTATGAATAATACTAGATACTTATTATATTTATTTCATTGGTGAGAATGATTATATATTATATTTTAGTTAAATCACCCTGACAGCATTAATGCATTAACTTTAAATAGTTGTTCGCAATGTGAAACCACGTAAGTACAAAACGTGCTGATTTATGTTTATTTTATGAACGCTTAAATTTTACGCACAATAATTAACCTATATTTTTACTTCCTTGTACGAAGTAAAGGAAGTATTGTTGTAATCGCGAAAATTTTCGGTTTTCAGATTTCAACGGAAATATCCATCTTCAGATTTATTCACGTCAGATTTATCTTGACCATCCCTGAAGCCATTTTGACTAGTTTCGTCATGACGTCTGTACTTATGTTCATATCTCGCATAACTCAAAAACGGTTAACCGTAGGAATTTAACGGTTAGCAGTTAAAATTTTGTATTTAGGATTGCTGAAAAATCTAGTTGTGAACCTTCCTTTTTGGTCACTACATGATTACCACTTATATGATCACGACATGAAAGTGGTACTTTACTTGTAGGTCCTTCTTGATTTTCATCAAAAATTATATTAAAATATAATGCAAAACTTCTAAAATTAGGTACATAAAACTTACATGTTGATATAAATAGTATAATAAATTTTGGTTAACATTGGCAGACCGGAAGTGGTACTTAACTTTGGTACTTAACTAAGGTCATATTAGACTTTCATCAAAAATATAATGTAAAACATCTCAAATTTGGTAAATAGGACTTCTATATCAATATGAATGTACTTACTAGATTTTGGTTAAAATTGGTGAGCCGAAAAGGGTACTCTACTTGAAGGTCATAATAAAACAACATTAAAGTAACATGTAACTTACATAAAAAATATATTAAAATTAAATACATAAATCATATGGTTTGGTAATAAAGGTTAAAAAAGCGATTTTGTTTCCACTCCAATTAAACGTTCTTATTACTTGTTTTAAGTGTTAAAATTGAGTGTATTGTATTATATATCATATTGGTTTTCCTCTCCATTTGTGAGATAAACACGTCTGCAGCAGGAGAATAAGGCATAAGTTAAGTGGATTCTTCCGCTTAAAATGTCTAAACTGTCGATTTCCAATGCTTTACCTAGTGATAATGACAATTCTAATGTTGTCACGGGACTCGAAGAAATCTCTTGGAAACTTGTTACCTACTGAAAGAAAATGACATATAATAACGGAATGAGACCTCCAGAAACTAGAGTGTGTGTCAATAGACGGATATCGCGACGCACAGTGTCGTTTTTGACATACTGCAATCTTCGAAAACAAGTAACCAAATCCAGGATCACTTTTTGAGCCACCGATTTATAGATTAATAGGCGTACAAGGAAGTCATGTGTTATCCACATCAGATATTTTTTACTCGATAATATGTTACTTTCTATTAAAACAAAATAATAATAATATCTCAATATGATGAAAATTTGATTTTTTAAACGCTTTTTTGTCTTTACTGAAATGTTGGGATTTTACAGTTACGCAGTTCCACATTGTGACCGACAATTCTCACCTTTTATTTTTTAGTTAAATATTTTAAACGTGGACTTTCTTTAAGTTAAGTAAAAATGTTAGCTTTTAAATAAAAAGCATATCAAAGGAAGATGAGTGTAAAGTTTTTTTTTTTTTTATGTACGTGCCAATTGGCTGGTTTTATATAAATATTATTCAATAATATCATGTTAAAATTTCCATTCTTCTTTATTATGGTTTTTATTCAAATTCATACATCATTGCAACCAACATTTCGTGGTTTGTCCCATCTTCAGGATTTAATTTATTATTTCAATTTATTCATTAACTTGTCCACTCCTAATTTGTCAACAATAATGTGTTATGCTTCTTTAAAATTATAATAGCAGTTTTATAATATACCTCTGTAAAATACAAAACCGCAAAAAAAAAAAGATTTTTCAAAAGATAATATAAATTATTGTGGGAATATAAAAAATGAAAATGGTTTAGCAAAACAAGTAATTATTCAATTATAAACAGTGATAATGAGTGTCTCTATTTCATATTTTCAAATACCTTTGACGTAAGTTAATGAATAAATTGATTCTTAAATTCTTCTTATTAAGAAATAATAAGTCAAATCATGAAGATGGGTATTATGGTTTTATTAAACCAACAAGGAAGAAGGGAAATTTTCAAATCATACTATTTATTAACATTTTTTAAATTGTTGAAATATATTATTAGCATGTCATAAATATTATTTTTATATATTTCTACTATCATGTGTCTAATAAATTTGTCTCTGTTTTTCAGGTAAGTGGACAGTTTTACCTCGCTATCTACGTTAAAACGGTAAAGTACTTAGACCTTAACTCTTAGCTAAAAGCCTATTGAATATATAATGAAGAGAGAGATAGTTTCAGCATAAACTTGGTAAGTAATAAAATATTAGTCCTTTTGTCCTCTCTCAATATTTGTAAAGAACAGGACGTGAGGGGAAAGAGGAACCTATGTACCGATGATTCAATATCCAACGCCGTGGGTCATCCTTGTCGTTTTATTCTTGTATTGTGGGACTTTTCCAAGTGGTTATACTGTGGGGGTAACTTCAATAGTCTTCACATCATTTTGTTTATTTTTCAATTAATCATCTGTGGACTGTTAATTTTGTTTAATTAATTTTGTTTTAAGTGAATAAAATTATCTATAGACTTTTTTAAATCAATCACAAACGACTCCAATTTTGTTTTTGTGAATCATCAATCCCAAGAAGTTATGCAGATCACTTTTGAAATTTTTTATTTGAATCCTACTTATTTTGCATTATATTTTTGTAAAAAAAAAAAAAAAAAAAAAATGAATAAAAATTATAAAATCAGGTATTCATAATGGAATGAAGCATCTCCGAATTTAATTAAAATACGAAATAATAATTATTATTTGCGTGCATATTTTAATCACCTTCTATTCCGGGCTAGTGAAATATAGTTAAATTCAGTATGCCACAAAAGATTTTCACTTACCTTGTACTGACATCTGTAAATGCAGCTCAATATAAAATTTTGAAGAAGTATTCAATCCAGCTTCTAAATATAAAAATTCAATAGTCAACCGACGACCATATTAATCGATTCAGTTTTTAAATGATGCCCAAATAATATTATTTGTTGAAAAGCATTTCTTCTGACCAGCTTTATCATTTAATGAATCTTTAGAAAGATGATACAGACCACCTTCCATCCTTGCTCTGAATATATCGTAAACAAAATAAAGAAAGAAAATAAAAATGACAGAACTAAAATAGTTTTATAAAGCTAATAATCGTTCTAAAATACAGATATATGCTCTACTTCCTACTTTTTTAAAAGACGAACAATTTTTTATATTTCTTAAAAATATATCACATAATTTTCCCTTCTATTTTTTTAGTTCAAATGTTCAAATATTTTGCCTAAAACGATAACAAGTGAATTGCACAAATCCACATTAAAAAAAAAAAAAAAAATGTTATAGTCAATTTAAGTGTCCAAAACAAATATGTATACTAACATTATTTCAGTGACACCTTTTCTTAAATTACCTTTTCATGTTCACTTCTATCTATTATTAAACACTTACACCATTTTTGAATAGTTGGTTTTGTATAATTCTTAACATTTTTGTTCCCCTTTTACTATTTCCAATGCTTCGATAACTTTTTCTATCGTTTTATTTTTACTATGTCATGTTAATTTAATAATATTTTATAATTGAAACCAACAACAGTAATACCTTTTAAAAGTAAATCCTATAAAAAAAGATTTTTTTTTAAGGTTTATTTGTAGCTCTAAAATAGGTAAAACTTAGGCATACTTAAGATAGTACACTTAAAGTTTTATTTAAGGTCTGTTACATTGAAATTAATGTTACAGGTATATATAATCTGTTTTGGAGTAACGGAGTAGACTCTTTGATATTTGTATTTTAATTAAATAAAGCCTTTTGAAGTATATTAACTTGGGGTTTTCACTGTTTTAGGTTGTCAATTATAATAAATAGCGATTATGTGGTGAGTCTAGTATTCCGGTGTGGTTTTTGATTAAAAAGATTAATACAGCCTTTTTTGAAAAGGGCGCCGTATTGGTTATCAGAATTGAACTAAGGTCACTAAAATGTCACCATAAATACCACATCATATTTAGGCAGATTAAGTGCTTTCGGTATTCCATTTATTCCTATGAACCGCTTAATACAAATTCTTGTTTTTTATTAGAATCAGAAATTTTTTTCTCAGAATGAAATGGTGTTGACTGCACTTAATAAATTATTGATAAAATTTATTTTAATTAAAGAAAATATTATTGTCCTTCAAATTATTGAATGTCGGAGGCACGACAAATTAAACTGAAAATTAATAAATCAAAATTTCTAGAATTTTGTGTGAATATTTTCACTTACCTAGATATGAAATATGTTGTAAGGATCTTTTGCGATCATTATCTTGTAAGGATAATGATTTTTGCGATCGTGAAAAATTTTGAGTTTGGACCCAGGGGACCTTAAAACACATATTTCGTTTTAAGATGTGTGTCAAGCTCCAAAACAGAATGTTTTACGTAACTGAAATTGCGTATTTAAAGTAACCTGTGATGTTACAGCTACTTTTTCACTAAAATCGACAGCAGAAGTGCCTCTATATATCATCGATTTGACACATTTTTACGATTTTCTCGAAAACGGCTCCAACGATTTTGAACAAACTCGTTATAACTTTGTAAAGTTAAATTTCCTTAAATATCAGATAGATCTTATTCTCATTAAAATAGTCTGTTAGGTCTTTAATGCCTAATTTTCAAAATGTATTCCTCTAAAGTACCTCTAATTTTGTTTATTTGAAATAATTAACCATCTCTTATTGGTGGTAATAATAACAAATTGATAAATATTAGTTGTGACAGAATTTTAAATAATTCAAATTACAGTTTTGTTTTTAACTTGGTAATATATAGGTAGATTTAAAAATTGTTTAGAGCTATCTAAGATTTTTCTGATGTATCTAACATAAACATCCTATATTCAATTGGCATACTTTGGCGTAAAAGCTCTATAATATTCATAGAAGGTATATAGTTATTATATGTCTATATTTTAGAAACTTTTACCGTAAAAGCGCCTTGGCAACAATATTTTTCTAAAACAACTAAATATACAATAATTTCTAATGTAATCGTCTCCTCATGTGCCAATTAGTTCAATCACTGACTTTAGATTAATCGGGCATAACTCCGAAACATTGATGTTTTCTTTCTGCCTCACAGTTTCTGTTGAATTCAAAATCCGAGTTCTGAAATTTCAGATCAACTATTTACTTCATGAACCAAGAAATTCTTAAGTGCTAGGTTATAAAGTCGAATTAGAGCGTAACTGATTGAAATGAAAATTAGGAGCACAAAGAAGGTACGATGAGAATGGATAAAACTTGCCGACTGTTAACGAGCTTAGTAGAGAACAATTAGTGACCTTGATGAAAACCGGAAAAAAATTTTAACACTAAGTTCAAATTTGACCGTAAGGAAGGAGCGGATAAATATATTGAAACGCAGAGTTAACAGATGCTATGAATCATAAAACTAATGCTCTTAATCAATCCGATTGTTAATGAAATGAAGACGGAGAGTTTGACAAATCCATTTATTGAAGATTATTTTCGGGTATGGTATTTTCGATGCTATATGCTTTATTAATATTATTATTAATAAATATGTATTTATTAATAATTAAAATATTGATATTTTTATACGAGATGGCTAAGAAACATATTGACCTTGCGCAGCCCCGACGGGACCTAAAGTAACCGCCCTACTAAACTAATGTTTTGCTTTGTTCTCACGTTCTCTGTTTGCTTTCCCATGAATGTTATCCTTTCTGTAACTGTATTGTTTATAATAGCGCAGTGAGCTGATTCACACATCTGATTCTAACATCTAGTGCCTTTGAATAAGGTGTCCTGCCTCTTGGTTCATTGCTGTTCTATGTATAGGTGCATTATCCTATGTTTTCCGAACCTTCCTGCTAAACTATCACGTTATGTAGATAAATATTATGGTCTGCATCAATAGAGTTAAGGAGGTCAATGGGGCTTTTTCACGTAAACAAACGTCCCTTTTTCTCAAAAACTGCTTAAGCCATTTAAATGAAATTAAGTATTATTTCCGGCTTTTATGTATATGTATATATGATGGAATGATATCTATATATCCATGATATATCTATTCAATCCAGAAAGAAATATATTATAGAATAATAATCAGGAAAAAATATGATATTAGTTTTTATTTTTTCCCATTAGTGACCCCCTTAAGGTAGTAAGTAAATCAGAATTTTAGTCTTGATAGTAACAATATCGAAATAGTCACTTTAATACTTTTTTATAATTAATAGTAATTTTTTTATGAAATTAATATATAAACGGTTTACTTATTCATATTATTTACAACTTAATTCATGAATATGCAATTGTGAATTATCCGGCTCTAATAAATAATCTGTACTTATTTAATACTATATATAAGTTAGTTCAATAATGTGCTAGAACTGGAAACCGAATGATGAAGTGAGCGCTTAGTACAACTGGATTGCTAGGTTCCTAAGTAGCTTCTATTTGTTTTAGTTTAGTGCTCCTATCTTGTGTCGTTAATCATCCTGAGTATTAGAGCTAGCATCATTTTTCAACATCGCCTTCCCGAGACTTTGTCCTTGTTTTATTGTAGTTTTTAAAGTGAAGGAAACTCAAAATTGTGATAATAATGAGTTAGGAAAATACCCTAACATTTTAAACGAGTCTTAATAACGTAGAGGTTTCTTCTTAAACATTGAAGTGTTATGACGAAAGTAATGTTAATAAAATTTTTTTTCAATAAGAGGATTTAAATAATGCAAATATATACATTTGTAATTATCATTTTCATTTTTCTAGATGACACTTAGCACTGATTAGTGCTTGACAATCTTGATTCTCGGTCTATTATTGCTAAAGCATAATAACATTTTTGTCTTATGATGATGTTTTAAATTTAATATTAAATATTCCGTTGTTTGAGGGATTAGTAATGATCTAACGCTTAATTTCATCAATATTAATTATGTCACAAAAAAAAAATTGAATTATCCACTTTATCACAGATTAGATCCGCAATCCACAGATCCATAGATCCATAGATCTTTGACCATAAACTTCCTAACGGCATCCTTTAGCCCCGTGGTTCTCAACCGGAGGGGGGACGTGATAAAACTAAAGGGGAGGGGGGCGCGAATATATCGAGAAATTTATGTATATTGCAAGTGCATCTGCGTCCAAGGCATCAACTAGATCCTCCGCCATCTTGGCCTCTATCCGTGCCATAATCCTGTCACCTCCTTTTAAGAAATGATTCAAATCACCTATATTCCATTCAGCGGTACTAATTTCTCGGCCATCTCCGGAACAAACCGCCGATAATAGTTTAGGGTTCCCAGGAGTCTCCGAATTCCCTTTATATCGTTGGGGACTGCCATCCTGGCAATCGCCTCCACTTTCCGTATATCCGGTCATACTCCCTCTGCGGATATTGTATCTCCGAGGAAATTTATTTGTCGCTGCCCCAGAATCGACTTTTCCTTGGAGAGTTTCAGGCCGAACTGCCGAATTCGTTCGAATACACGCCTTAAATCCTCCACGTGTTGTGCTTCGGCCTTACTGAAAACTAGAAGGTCATCCATATACACCTGGCACATACCTTCGTCTAGACCCCGCAAAAACTCGTCCATGAGTTTTTGGAATGTTATGGGTGCCTTTTTCAACCCAAAAGGCATACGAGTAAACTCATAATGACCCCTTTCAAAGGTGAACGCGGCCTTATCCTGATCCCTGGGATGCATCTGAATCTGATGATACCCTGACTTTAAATCGAGCGTACTAAACATGGTTGCGCCTCCCAGCCGGTCTAAAATATCCAAAAGGCGCGGAATTGGATACTTCTCGTCTTGTGTATTTTCGTTCAGTTTCCTAAAGTCTACCACCACTCTATATCGTTCCTTGCGTTCGCCCTCCATACTTTTCTTTTTCACTGCCCATAAGGGGCTGTTAAATGGTGACGTGCTGTTAACTATAATTCCCCCCCGCTTCAGGTTGTCGAGCTCCTCGCGGATATGTTCCCGTAGTGCTTGCGAATATCTTCGTTCATTCACGTAGGTGACCCTTTCTGTCTTTAACGGAATTTCGTGAAGCGTTTCCCCCGTCACGCTCAGCGATTCTCCCTCGTGATAGAAAATATCTGTATATTCCGTCATTACGTCGCGCTTCCGACACGATTCCCCTCTCTTTTCGCGTTCCATTTAACCTATGCTTCTTCCTCTCTACTCGAATTATCCACTATCCCGCGGAATTTCGGATGCTCGCTCCCGGTCTCTCCCGCAGGTCATAACCGATAATTCCCCCATATTCTCGGGGCATGTCCTCTACGTCGTGAACCATGGCAACTCCTCCCTCACCTCCCCATTTCCTATCTCCACTTCTCCCTCTACCTTACAAGGACCGCTCAGCGTTTCTAGTTTGCATGTACATGCCCTTACCTCTGGCGTCCTCTTTCCTGTACAAAATGTTTTGATCATATTTCTACCTATTAGTATGCACGAGCTCCACGCATCTACCAAACATTTGCACCCTCTCACCACCTTAATAATAGGCAACCCCCCTCACTCGTTCACTATGTTGTTTATTCTGTTGTGGTTGCATCTCCTCTCACACCATCCTCAGTCTTGACTTCGCTCTCTTCTTACTTACCTCTGCTACTCTTCGTTCTTCTCCCCAACTGCTCCTCCTGGCCTGCTCCTTACTCCCGTTTCTTCCTTGTCCTCTGGTTCGCTCCCCTCCGTCTCCGATGCAGATGTCTCTGATGACCTTGATGACTCCAAGCTTGGTCTACTTTTCTGCCATCCTCCTTTCCACTTCAGCTGTATTCAGAGTCTTCCTCATTTTTTCCGTTATTTTATTAAACCTTGCTAGCAATGTTCCGGCATATTGTCCATTATTTTGATAGGATTTCTTCGTCTCCCTAAACATCTGGAGGAAATCCTCCTCGGGTGCCCATCTACCTCCGCCGAACGCTTTCTTCAAACGGTCCTTCACGACCACCCACGCAGTGTCTTCGTCCGCCTGGATCATTTTCAGTATGCTTCTCTTGATACGACATACCAAGGCTGCTCGGAGTGCATCTGCGTCCAAGGCATCAACTAGATCCTCCGCCATCTTGGCCTCTATCCGTGCCATAATCCTGTCACCTCCTTTTAAGAAATGATTCAAACCACCTATTTCTCCGTTGAACCTTTCTAAATCCGAGATGGCTTTCCTCATGTCTTGGGACGTTGCTGTTTTTATTTTCGTCCTCTCTAAAGCATTTGCCTCGGCTGCCGCTAGATTTGCATGGCAATTTGCTGCAAATTTTCTTCTTCTTTCTTTTCTTCTTCAAATTTTCTTTCGCCAAAGTTTCTGATGGTAGTGGTGGCATCTCTGGGACAATCAATGTGGCTGGTTGTAGGATTTACCCGCGTTAGAGGAGATAAAAAAAATAAAAAGAGAGAAAAGATAAAAAAATACTTTTCTGTACCTGTTTATCTAAAGGTCCCGGGTTTCGGCACAACTTATGGTCTTCTCGGCACAAAAGACAAAAAAAAAAGGAAAAGGGTTAGAATAAACACTCTCAAGAACTGTTTAAACACTGACTCATCGTACCTTAACTTAAATATATATATATATATATATATATATATATATATATATATATATATATATATTATGTGATTATGTAAACTAAATTATATAGCAACTAATATTACGAAAACGATTGGATGGAGGGGAGGGAGGAGGAGGGTCGCGATGAAAATTGTGATCGAAAATTGGGTCACAAATAATAAAACGTTGAGAAACCCTGCTTTAGCCCCTAATCTTACTAAAAGAGGCCCAGAAGACCGATAATCTCCTTATGCATAGCAATCATTGATGGGTTAACAATGATTGTCCTTCTGCTCCAGTTATTTTTGAATCATGTATGCTAATTTGTTGCATATCCACTTCTTGCTTTGTACTGAAAAGCTTATTTTGAAATTTGTTTAATCTTACATTCATCGAAAATAATAGATTTTTGCGCGGTTTCGAAGTTCATCGGAGGAATCATTTTAAATCCATTCCATTACCCCTAGAACATGTTTTCGAGGATGCATCAGAAATAAAAATTTCCTGGTGCATTTGTGCACTTCCGGCGGCTTCCTTTGGGTCAAATGATCTGAAATTTGGTTTTTACATTTTTTTTTCTAGTGGGATTAATTTTAATCAAAATTTCGGCATGTTCGAATATTTTTTTTGCGGTTCTAAAGGCTGTGCACGCCTCTGTAGTCCCTCTAAATTGAGTTAGAGGGTAGAAAATGTGTATGTGAATTGAGTTCGTGTTAGAGAAGTGCCTTTAAGAGGTCTCAGTGTTCTTCTTCCTGCCTTCCCTTTCCTCCTCCCCGCCATTTTGATACTTTCTATTTTGTATTTTAGTTACTATGAAAGAAATTTTTATTATGAACTTAGTGCCGAAGCTTTGCTGCTCATGCTTTATTTAAATTTTATTTTGCTGTCAAATGCTATAATCTATCTGATTTAAGGAAAACACTAATAGTGATACATGCATCCATTCATACTCTATTTACAAACAATTATAAAAAAAAAAATTAAGTAATTGCAAAATAAATAATTAGAAAAAAAAGAGAATTCAAATTAAAGTCAAATAAAGTGAAATGAACATCTTTAAAACACAGACATTCTTATGTATAATATTTTCACTCAGCTTGCTTGTTCTCTATTTGTGGAGATCCCGCACAGGATGTACAGGACGGCAATAAATCTCTATTAAAAATAAAATGAACACTGGTTGGTTTGTTTTTTGTTCATAAAAACCAGCAACATTTTTTCGTCACTATCATTACTGAAATTTACAACAATAAAAACTTTTACCGTGATTATTATCAGATTAATATGCTTGATTTTTTAATTATATATTATTTTTTATGCGCTTTATCTACTCACTCCATATATGAATAAAAATTTACCAGACCATTTTTATTCCAGTTACTGCAACTGGAATAATATATATACTGCATATGCCTTCGAAACTTTGTGTAGGATTACAATATCTCCCAACTGTCCCTCATGCTGTTTCTAATCTCTTCATGTTGACTGAAATTCCAACCTTGTTTGTTTCAGTTGCTTAAATGTTTCAATCTAGCATCTATGTTTTATCGTATATGTAGTTAGTTATTGTCTGATTCGCCCCCAAACCACTGTATCGAAATATTTTGTTATTTTGAATTATCATCCCTTCCTAAACAATTATTTGTTTTTTGAAGACAGAAGAACTATATGAATTGGATTTTTAAAAGATGAATTCGTTGTAATGATCCTCCTATTTTTAAACATTACTTGTTAAATGAAACTTTAGATTATATATTGATAATAGTCGATAGTTCAAATTATCGAAGGTTTCGCTAATTTTGAAGGCAAACTTTTGATGTTAGAGTTCAATAGTTTTTTTCCTAAATTTCAATGGAAAGAGAGGCTTAACTCGAAGATAGATATTGTATGGGTTACACCAACTACCGTGAAACAATAAGAAAATATAATTAATACTGTGAAATATAAAACAAAAACTGAAACAAATAGAAATTATTTTGGTTATTTTATTTTTAAATTAACACATCCTTATCTCTAAAGGTGGCCTGCATAGTTAAACAGGAGCGTTGTATGTTTAAATAAATAAAACATAAATTGATTGTTTTGTTTTATATTGGTCATTTCTGACTGATCCCAAACGAAAAAATAATCATTATTTTCATGGAGTAAAATTTAATCCTTTCTGGAGTCAGTATATTTTAAACAAGTGATGACATGTCTTCGGTTTTTCTTGATACATTTTGTTTTAAAGTTAAAACCGTGATAAAACGATGGACTGATAATTGGCTCATGGCTGTGAGGATGACTTGGCGGAAAAACTAGAGCACCTTGACTTCATGCTGACCCGGACGGCTGCCTATACTAATTATCCATCAGTTGGCTCACTTTCTTCTCTAGGTCGTGTTTCCTTTCAAGAACACTGTCTCTTGGGTAGGTTTCGAACTTCTACAGTATATTGACAGAGTGGGATCAGTAATATATCTTATGTTTTGTGTTTTCAATGTTGGCGTTGAGCACAGAGATTCTCCAAGTGGCAATCACGTTTATCCATTTTACAGTTGGACTTTAACGTACATTTGCAAGTTTTAACCTTGCAAATTTCTGAGATTTGTCTCAGAAATTGATTTGAAAAGTAATTTATTTTTCTAGAGTAGATTGTTTTCCTTAGCACGTTCAGTGCAAAAGACATGGATGTTCATGTCATTTCAAGTCCGCAGTGAACGTGTTAAAAAAAAACAAATATATATATATATATATATATATATATATATATATATATATATATATATATATATGTGTATGTATACATTATAAGTATGTATATATTTGAGTTGTTTTAACACATTCACTAGTTGACTAACACGTTATATGTATGTATATATATATATATATATATATATATATATATATATATATATATATATATATATACATATATATATATATATATATATATATATATATATACATATATATATATATATATATATATATATATATATATATATACACACACATATATGCTGTTATATCAATATAACCTCCTTGGTAATCAAAATGTTACATATGTTTTATTCGATTATTCAATCTATATTTTTACATTACCCATTGCATATGAACGTTAATATAACTATTTCAATTGTACTTGTTGTTAAATTATAAATGTAACATATCCTATCTACAAGTCTAGCTGATTCGTTACTAAAATATACAAGCACTAATTAATATAGACATTTTAACGATTGGCATTTTTTTAACTGTCATTTGAGAAAACCAAATTCGACGCTTTTCTATAAATGGATAAGTCATCCCAAAAGAATTATAGAGATATAGAGTTTGTGATCTAGTATTCAAGGGATTATTTTAGGATCGAAATGTTTGGATGTCATGGGTATTAGAAGTTTTTATGGAATAATTATAATTTAAAAAAAAAGAAAACTATTTACCGTCTAAGAATAAGACAGACCAACTTAACTTGGTACCGCATTTCAATAAATTTGGGTGTTTAGGAAATCAGAAATGAATCTTATAAAACAATTTATAATTACACTAGGCTATGGTAGTAAAAGTGGGAGAAATTAAGGATAGGTAAAAGATGCTATCTCGTAATGAGATCTGCACACGAATAATAGAACTATGCAGGAGTGGAGATTTATTTTCCAAGTGAGGTTAGTAGTTTGATAAGGTTTTTGGAGCAAAAGCTGATTCTTTACATGGGATAGCCTTTGATCATTGGTGATGTCGAGGTTTTTAGCGCAATGTAAAATGAATATTTATATTATTTAGGAACAGTAGGTAAGGGGTTATAGCGATCACATTGTAGAAGACGAGACGCCATCTTTATTATTCATTCGATAGATTCACTTCTCACAATGATATATGAAATGAGATATTTTCATTTGTTGACTTCTAGAAAAACAACTACCATAAGGAGGCCAGAAGCGAAATTCTACGGCACTTCTTAATAAATGATGACTGAGCAATCTTCCTTCTTTATACCTTACCTATGCCATGCATTACGAAATTTGGCAGTAGAAAATAAAGACAACTCCCAGAGAAGTCCAGCCACCGCCATTGTTATCAGGAACTTCCAGGTTTAGAGTCAACAGCCTTGGCTTTTATTTCATGGCGGACCCATGGAATAAAGTTTGACCTTCCTACTCCGCTAGTTAAGGTTGATAAGTTGTACAATAACCCATCTTTTCTATCCTGGCTGGAATACATTAAACCAAATAGAAACTAGATAGATACAAATAATGATAAAAACATCACGCTGAGGATTGGTTGCTGAGTCATGAGCCAAAGTAGTCTTGGGTTCGCGCTAACTTACTTCAAGTCATGATTATTCTCAGATAAAAAAAAAAAAGTATTGCCAATTCCTTTTCAGTCTCGGATTACAAAAGTTATTGTTTCATTTTATTCCTTAATTTTCCTCAGTACAAGTTTGGTTTAATCCGCAAGACTGTGGATTAGGTTTGGATAGGATTAGTCTAGAACCATTCGTTGGACCACCAACCGGTTTTGTTAAGTCCGGATCTAATTCAAGCTCAGCGCTTGGAATGTTATTTAGCTGTAGAGAAAACTTTCCAACGATAACTTTTTTTAACGGATTCGGCAGCTATTTAAAACAGAATACTTCTAGACTTTAAAGCGCTAAGATATTCCAATAATGCCCAGTACAAATTAGCTCTCTACAACTGACCTAATTAGTACTCTTTGGGTGGAGCAACGTTCCGTTGTAAGTGATAGCTATTCATTTTTAACGAGTAGTAGAAATCAGCAGCTCCGCGGCAAGGCAGATTAAAGTGGTGGCTTATGTAGCAGAGTAATAGCTCTAGCCCTGAGGAGGAACTGGGTCACAAGCTTCTTTAGGATTTCTGATTGGTACAATTATTGTGAGCACTTAATCGCCTCTGCTGGTCCAGAAATAAGTGCTACTAGCTATGAACTGTTGATGGTGTAGTTAAAGCCTTTATTATTTTCAATAATATCACCTCAAGTTTATTAACACTTTTATTGCCGACCTAAAGTATCGTTTCATTTTGTATTTTATATATATATTAATTTATATATATATATATATATATATATATATATATATATATATATATATATATATATATATATATATATATATATGAGTGATCCTCTGGTAATTTTATGGTGACAACAAAAAAAAAAATAAAAAAATAAAGTCAATTTATACAAGAACTAAAGTGATCAAGATTTTGATTTTCCTTAAGTTTCGAACTTGTGCCAGACTTCCATTTAGAATCCTGCTCATTAGAAGATATGAATGTTACAAGTTTCATCTTAATCCTCCCCTTCCTTCTTTCTTTTTTTGATATAACATGTCCAAAGAACATTTTAGGCTCCCAAATAAAAGATTAAAAACCCACAAAAGAACTTTCAAAAAAGGTTATTTTTTTAATGTTCCAAATAATATGCTTAGAAGTTGAAGCTGTATTTAAAATTTAAAAAAATCGTGAATCTAAATTCTATATTTTATGACAGTCCTAGTAAAATTTGAAGAAGGCATAAAATAACATTTATTTTTAAAATAAATAAAATAACATTTATTTTATTTATTTTTAAAATAAATTATAATAATTTATTTTAAATGTGTTTTGTTTTAGCTTTTTTAGTCATAACTAGGCTTTGCTGAAAGGAAATGCTCATTAAAGAATTATTACTCCACTTCGACTTTTATTATTAATTTCCAATATTGAATACTCCCAACATAAACGCTTTTTTTAAATATTGCAATAAATCTAAATATTATTTCCACCAACGGAGCATATAAAATTTTTCTCTCAGAACTCAGATATAGAAATTTAGTCCAGACCGCTAAAGCTCCGCTCGGTGGAACAGATTGGGATGGCTCTTTGCCCAATTCCACTTGTCTTCGCTCTCAGCCCTTACAATAATATGTTTTCCATCTTTTTATTTCCTTGGGTCTATTTTTTTATTCTGACATAACAGATTCCATGCTTACGTATGTTTATATTATAAACTTACGCAATTAAAAGGATTGTTTACCAATTTTTAATAGTTTATTTAATAAGCAAATAAATTCTTTAAAAATAAAAATGCGATGGAGATTTTTGTTTAATTTCCCCTCCACATCCATTTCATAACCAGTTTCCTTTTTCTCTCTGGAAATATGATGTGTAGTTGTTTGAGTTCTGGATTAGTTATTAAATCCAGAAAGATTATATGTCTCCATTTTCCATGTCGAGTTAACAGAGACTAATCCATATCTCTGGGTCAAAGTAACAAAAAAAAAGTTTATCATAGCCGGATTTTTAATTTTTAATTAATATTAGAATTCGAGGAGTTTAAATATATTCAATTTCATTTTAAATCCACAAGGACAAGGAGTTTATCATCTCTGTTAATTGCTGTGGACTAATTATGATTGGATTGAATGGGTTTGTTGAGACCTGAGAGATTCTGGCTGTTTATTACCATGACGATTACCTTTATGATAATTTTTCTTTTCCGCTGTGTGGATATTTATATATATATATATATATATATATATATATATATATATATATATATATATATATATATATATATATATATTATATATATATATATATATGTTCGTCTGTGCATTTATAAAGATATGTTTAGTAGTGTTTATGTGATGACAGTTTTTCTCTGTGAGTTCCAGTTTGAGCACACAGAGCTTAGGAAGTAGTCCGGAACATCTTGTCGTCAGGGCCTGATAGAGAAAAAAAAGTCGTTTTTCAAATTATGATTTATAGTTATATTGTATAACCATAATTTTCAACAATAAATTAATTATAGTTTTTTTCCCTAATATATATGGATCACTTGAGTATAGGCAATTTAACATTATTAAATTCATTTGCAGAATTTGGTTGTCAGTAGAATTTCTCACGGTACTTACTCCGTCTTGGAGGATTCTCTCCAGTGATAGTAGCATAAATAAATAGTAATAGACAAAATATGCCTAAGATGGGAGATATTTGTAATCTCCTCATCATCGCCTCACGCGGCTCATTGGGATATATTTAATTATAAATAAGTAAATAATTACTTCAAAATTTTAGTTATAAAATTAAAATATAATAGAAATCAAATATAATAAAATATATTTATTAATTGAAAGTATAATTACATCGAACGACAACCTATGGCCAAATATTTAAAATTTGGCGTACAAATAGTTAAGGCAGTCAGCGGAAATTCTGTAAGATGTTAATTAGCCAACCTTGAACGGTTTCAACTTCAAGAACTTCATTCAACATGCTGGCTGTCTAATACAGTTTGCGCACATGCGCACTGCTAACGGTTCTGAAAAAAAAATACAACTAAAATTTGAATAAGAGCCGTACTAAAATCGTAGGGTTTTCCTACCGTGGGTCTAGTGGAAGAAATTCCCAGCTGTGAACTGTTGTTCTACCTCCGTAATAACTCCACCTCCGCAGCTGTTAACTAAATAACTAATGATTTCTCTCTCCTCAAGAGGTCTTCCTCGAATAACGACCGTTTAACAAGAATATTTACTGTACAGATCTTTATTGAGATATTTTCTTGTTAAATAATCTGTGACCTTAACAGGTCGGACGCGCCACTTGAACGTCGAAAGCGTTGGCTGTATAGGTATCAAGGCATACAACATTACAATCTATCTACTTGTATGTCACTCATCATATTTTATTTTAAAATTTTATTCATATAAGGTCCGGGACAAAAAGATAGCCCACCCTGACATTTTTCTGTTTATTGAACTTTGGCCAGTGTTTATAATTTTCTTTTACCATAAATAGCTCCTTTTGCTTAAGTTTAAATGTACTTTACCCAATAGGCCATAAATAAAAATAATTTCTAGAAATAAATAACTAATATTGGATTTGAGATGGGACCAACCAAGCTTTATTCAAGAATCCTTAAAGCAGGAGTAAGAAGAGTTGTCGACTGCCAGATCGGAGAGAAGCAGTATGGATTCAGAAACTCGAGGAGTACACAGGACCTGATTTTCACTTTGAGGCAGGCCATGGAGAAGTCCATCGAGAAAGGTGGAGCAGACTTTCTGTCTGCTTCGCGGATTTATAAAAGGCATTTGACAGAGTTAAAACGGAGTATATAGAGCGAGCTCTGTCGGAAAAGCAAGTGGATATTAACACGATTCTGGTAGTCAGGAGTCTCTATCGGAAAACAAGAAACATTATAAGGACTGGCAACCAAGGAGTTTAAGACGACGCAGGGAATACGCCAGGGGTGCATCCTAAGTCCCCTACTTTTCATATTGGTGCTGGATAAGGTGCTGAAGAGAGCCAAACCCAGATTGCAGCGTTTTCAATTAGGACATAGAAACCTACAACTTACTTTGTATACAGTTCTCGCTTTTGCTTATTACCACGTCGTATTCACTGCGAATGGCCGGGACCTACAACACAACTGATATTTACTCATGCAAGAAGAATTGTCAAGCATTAACGTGAATATTAATCCAGATAAGACCAAATGCATGAGAATATGAAGACGTCCTCACCATGTTATGAGAATATTGAGACTGAAGGGGTCAGTCCTAGAACAGGTGCAGGATTTCAAATTTCTAGGTGTGTGGATTAACGAAAGCGGTTATTTCGATGGAGAGGTGTCGCAAAGGCTGGGAGCAGCTGGTAGATTGTTTAACGCAGTCCAGAAAGGTTTTCTCAACAAAACAGAGGTGACGAAGATATCCGTCTGCAAGTTTATGTTCCTGCACATCCTATCTTACTCCTCCGAATCATGGACCCTTACCTCAAAACTCAAAGGACAGATCCAGACAATGGAAATGAGATACCTAAGAAAGGTTGAAGGATCTGCAACACTACAATAAGATCGAACCTCGAGGTACAGTCGGTAGAAACCACTCTTGAAGAAAATAAACTAAGAAGGTTTGGGCACTTCCTGAGGTACTCGGAGAGAATGACCAGAATAATGTATGAGACGTGAGTAGACGGAAGAAGACCAAGAGGAAGACCACGGATCACCTGGGAAGAAGGCGTGCGGGAGGCGTTCAGGAAGCGAGGGCTGGACTGGAGCAGGAGGAGAGAATTGATTCAAGAAAAGGACACTTGGGTCAAGCTCTATAGAGGGCATCCCCACACTGCGCAGCGGTAGACAGGGAAAGAATATGATGATGATGATGATGATGATGATAGAGATGGGACAAAATAAAGCCAGATTCAACCTTTTCCAAATCAAATTTAACCTTTTACATTTCAAATTTAACCTAGAAAAGGTTAAATAATCGTCTTGCAAAGATATAATTTGAATTAGAAAAATTCAAATTATATCTTTGCAAGACGAATTCAACTTTTCCATTTCAAATTCGATAAAGGGGATAAAAAACTAAATTAAATCATACATGTGCACGCAATCTTAAAATTGTTATTATTTTCATAAAAAGGTCTTCCAATAACCCCGTAATGAATCTCAATATCCAGGATATCCGAAAAAGTCAGAAAAAACTATATCTGAGTGCGCTATCTTAAAATCTATAGTATTTAGGACCTCCGATAACCCAGTAATGACCTCAATATCGAGGATATCGGAAAAGTTAAAAAATTCGATATAAATACCATATGTTAACAAGCCGCGTTGTTTTAAAAACACAATAGGTAATTAAAATAACCGTAAACAACTTAATATATAAATATGTTGTATATTAATTTATTGATACCAAAAAAGGCTAAATTTCTCTTGAAATTGGTTTAATTTAAAATCGAAAAGCTCTATCTTGCTCCGGCCGCTAGTGGCGAGATAGCGAAGGGAAAGTGACGAAGGGCGGGAGAAGGCTCTCTGACGGCCAGGCATCGAGCATTGCAAAGTGATAGACAGAGCCTTTCTCCAACCTTCGTAACCTCTACTACCTCACCTTAAGCGGCCAGAGCATGAATGAGTGTTATGTTCTTTCGCGTTTTTAGGTATTTAATCGAACCTCGAACAAACAAGTAGTGCTTAATCCTTGTTCAAATTTTTTTCGATATCACATGTTTTTACATTTTCTTAATTTCCGGGAAGTGTAATATTTTTTTTTTGCATGAAATTTTTATTGTAGACAGAGGTACGATAACAAAACAGAATTTAAGTCCCGAAAAAAGTACCTGCGACAATTACAAATTCAAATGCCCTGCAACAAAGTGCCTAAATTTAGGATATTTTAATTGTTTTTACGAAAATTTGTTGACTGACTTCAATCGTTTAAAACTCATTTGTTCCGTCTCTTTAAACACTATTATGTACTACTTTTATTTTTCTTTAAAAAAAAACTGTTGACATCTAAACTGTGAAAAAACATTTTTTGGCGTGTGTAGGATTTTTTTTTTTCACCAGGTTGCTGCACACCGATTTTATCTAAAACATATGCCATTATATTTTTACTATTTTTACTTCCTTTTACGCAGTAAAGGAAGCATTGTAATCGAGAAAATTTTCAGATTTCAACGAAAATATCCATTTTGACCATCCAAATGGATGGTCAAAATGGTCCATCCACAAGTTTTGTCGTGACGTCTGTTCATTCGTTCATATTTATCTCGCATAACTCAAAAACGGTTAGCCGTAGAAAGTTAAAATTTTGTATTTAGGATTACTGCAAAATCTAGTTGTGAACCTCCCTTTTTGGTCACTTCATGATTACCGGAAGTAGTAAAAGTACTTGAAGTTCATTATTGATTTTCATCAAAAATTATATTAATATTTAATGCAAAACTTCTCAAATTTAATATTTATGACTTACATACTAATATAAATAACTTTATAAATTTTGGTTAAAATTGGTAAACCGGAAGCTTGCAAGCAAAGTGGAAGGACCTTTACTTGAAGGTCATATTAGACTTCCATCAAAAATTATATCAAAATATAATTTAAAACATCTCAAATTTGGTAAATTATTCATAAATTGGTAATTGGTCACATTGGTAAATTCATATCAGTATAAGTAATATAATAAATTTTGGTTGAAAGTAAAGAGCCAAAAGGGGGTATTTTACTTGCAGGTCATAATAAACTTAAATCAAAAGGTAAATCGACATTTAATACAGAGATCATATGATTCGGTGATAAAGATAATAAACGCGATTTATTTTCCACTCTAATTAAACAATTTTATTACTTGTTTTATGTGTTAAAATTTAGTGTAAAATACTTGCTAAACGAGCCTGTAGCAGTAAGAATGATGTATTAGTTAAGCGGGTTCTTCCGCTTAAAATGTTGAAACCGTCGATTTCCAACACTTTATCTAGTGACAGAGATAGGAAACGACAAACAATAACGGAATAAGACCTTCGGAAACAAGAAATTATGTGAGTGTGTGTGTGTCAATAGATGGACGTCGCGACGCCGAGTGTCGTTTTTGAAATACTGCTATATTCGGAAACCAGTAACCAAATTCACTTTTTGAGCCGCCAATTTATAGTTTAAAAGGTATACAAGGAAGTCATGGGGTGTTTACACCAGACATTTTTCCTAATTATCGCATTGAGATATTCTATTGGAAATTTATTTCAAAAAGTGAACATATTTCCTCTATCGCACTTTGACTATATACCTTGTTTGGAACCGGGCTATACACACGCTTATGTTCTCAATAAGTCCGCTTTGTTGCAATCTCATTTATTGATTAGATAAATGAATACATTAATCCTATCATAAAGTAATATTACGAAGCTGAATAATCATCTGACCTAATTAGATAATCTTCTTATCCCGTTAATATAATTATTGCTAACGCTGAACCGTGAATACAGCGTTAAGATAGATGCCTACTATAGCGGTGCTAGAGACTAACCTATTCCTGATCTATTTTCCTCTTTGGATTCTTGAAGAACGTAATACTCTTCCTTATGCCAATAATAAAGATAACTGAATCCTATGGAGTAGGGTTATTATTTCCGAGACCAGAAGAAATTTATTTCTTAAATCATTTAATATTTTTATTGATTACCATGAAGTAGAGACCTGTAGAGTAAAGATTAATCATATAAATGAACACATGGCCACTGGAATGGACTACTTGCTGCGTACAATAGGAATCTCCGGAAATGAATAAGTAAAAAATAAGATATTTAGAAACAAAATGGAAGTGGATGAAAACATATAAATTATCTTGTTTCAATGAGATCATAGTTGGGAATGTAGTCAGAAAGAAAAAACGCAGTGATAGAATGCAATGTTTCGGCATAAGTTGTAGGCCTTCATCAGGGCTAAGAAAAACAAGATACGGGAATAATAGAAATTAGAACAATAAATATAATAATAGGAACATAAAACAAAACAAAAAGAAGTACAATAGGATTCATATAAATATAAATTTATAAGCTAAGAAAAAAGAATATAAATAATATTAAGGGGTAAGGAAACGGAATATGGATTAAATATGTAAAGGAGGACAACACGAAGAGGTAGAATCAAAGAAACAAAAAGAGATAAAAACAGTAACATAAAAAGTAAAAAAGAAAGGGATGTATAATAGATGAGAAAAAAAAAAAAAAAAACGAGAAATAAAAATGATTCTTCACCAGTTAGAAACAGGGTAACAACTTTTGCCTACTTTTCGTGGGCAGCGGAAGATCAAGGAAATATTTAAGTACAAAAGATCTAGTTTTAAAAAAAGACTCTAGTTTTAGAAACAAGAAAATAACGGGCCATAGAAATAACAATAAAAAAGAAAATAAAGCGATAAAAAGTCTATGAAAATAAAGAAATTGCCGACGGTATAAGTAAAAAAAAAAAAAAAAAAAAGGCAATGATGAGCAAAAGACAAAAAAATAGCATGATGAGCTATTGATTTTTCAATAAATGTAAAATCGAGGATTATTATTTACCAGTATTGTTATAGAAGATCTACAAGTTTAAAATCAGCCCGAAAAGTCAGCACGCATTATGCATCATTATTGTGTGTTTTATTTCTCTCCGCGTTCTTAACTAACGCGATTTTAGTAATATCAATTATAACTCCATTGCACTAGTTTCAGAATTTAAAAATATTGTCCAATAGAAGATTACATGAGGAAGTCTCAAAATTGAAAATTAACGAAAAAAGACGATGTAGAACAAGAAAAACTTGGAACGAGGAAATTGAAAAATATGTGATAGGAGGCTTACGGAAGAAACGACTTTTAAACAGTAAATATGAAAAGAGACTTTAGAAAATTAAAATTGAGGTAATCGACTTCTATAGTTAAATATCCTTTAAAAAAAGAAATATATAAATTTGATCTAATCAATTTTCAAATTATAAACAAAATTTAATTAAAAACCATACATTTTTCCATATTCATCATAAAAATTTTGGAGGGATATGATTCACTAATTTACTGATGAAAATATATTTCTCAGACGTAAGACCTCACGTGAGTCACTCCAACTCAAGCGCTTAAATTATAACAGAGTTTGTAATTCAAATTTCTCCTAATTAGAGGCATGGAGGGTAAAGTATTCAGAGGCAGACCCCGGATGAAAGTTCAGTAATTTGAGTCAGTGTGACTTGTTTGATGATTAGTTTATGTGACAGGCCTTTCATAATTTAATGCGTGTCGCTGGGAAAGTGAAACCTGCTCGAGATATGATCACAATTTTTATTTCGATTCTTATTTATGTATGCAATCGATATTCTCATGCTTTTACTAAATCATTCATAAACACACTGGAGGATGCTGGGTTTCTTTAATATTGAGTATAAATAATATTTATGCAAGGATCTGCTTCTTATATTATACATTATATTCAGGGTTTTTAAATAATATTAAAAAAAAAAATAGAAATGATGCTTTTTTTGTCTACCCAAAATCCATTCAAAGCGGTAATAATTAAAGCCATCCTCTGGAAGTATATCTAGCCTGATTAATCAACTCTGCGATGGCTCTTCCACGGCTTCTTTTCAGTGGAACATATGAACATATTCCTCCATCCGATAAAAACGGGGGTGTCAAATGTGTTTTATACTTATAGGTGTTTTATATGGGTGATTATCAGATCAGCGGGAGTTTTCATGATAAAAATTTTAATCATTTATTACTGCATTTAAATAAAACATTTTAAGTGCCTAAACTTTCGATTGATGCTCAGCTATTAATCTTAACAAATGATCAAGATCAAAACTGTTTTTTTCGTTGGCAATTTAAAATTTTCAAAAGGACGATAATTACCGCGTAAGTAATGACAATCACCTTTACTTTATTCATTTTTTTTTTTGTTAAGGATCTAGAGGTAAGGAAATAATTGCGATTGGACAGAAGACAAACTCTATGTACTAGAACCCTTTAAGCATTGGAAATAATAAAAACCCATTCAAACAAAAATGTTTTTATTTACAAATTTCATAAAAATAATGACTTAAATTAATAATAATATTTTATAAAAATTGCAAGTAGCCACAGCTTTTTATTTAAGACTAGATAACAGATTTATTTTAAGCATACAGAGATAACGGTACACAAATTAAAAAAATTGCAAGTTTCAACATTTTTTTTTTAGAAACGTAACCCCGAATATCTTATTAAAATTTGGAGAATGGGTAAACAAACTTTATTTTAATTTTTTTAAATAAATTATTTTAATTTTTATTGAAAAACTTGAACTGCCTGCTAATTTTGATTACTGACTGTATCATTACGGGAGTGTAATGACGGGGAATGTTATGACACGGTATGTAATGATGGGGAATGTAATGACGGTACATTACCTTTTTTTTGTCTCGCATGAATTGAAGTTACGTTTGCATGCAAATGCAAATATTTGCTACTAATGTTGTTTGGCACCATTTATTTATTAGATGAAATTAATTCAAATTATTTCATCATAAAAGTAGTGTATTTGAAAGGTGAGAGTGTAATGACACAAAAATAGTATATAACGCATTTTCTTACTTTTGTTTTTTTTTTTCTTAGTTTCACTCAAATGCAGAAAACAATTGGATTTACTTCTGACTCATACATTTTTTTTTTAAATGATACCTAACCTCAAACTATCTTCTAGATGTCATCTACTGTCAGGAAAATGCACTTAAAGCACAAGAGAATGTATTGATGGCCAAACCTTCGTACAGGTAATTTGAGGCTCATAACCCGCCCCACTTTGGTTATATTTTTATAAAACAAATTCAAAATTATTATTTTAGTATGTGATAACACTGTACTAATATTATTTTTTAAATAGTGGACTGGTATTAAGAGCGATAACACATTGATAAAGTTATTTTGTGGCTTGGAACAGGGCAACGTTTGGGGAATTCTGCCTTAAATTGCATCAAACAGAAATATTTCCAATGTGATTTATAATATGCAGCAAACAGATATGCTCAAAATTAAAAAGCTGTCACTTAAATTTTTACAATATAGTGTCACATTTGACATACAATTTTATCGGACACAAAATTTAAAATTATATGAGAATCACGCTCATTTCTAATGCATTGAATATTTAGCTGTTCTCATCGGAAAATTCAATTCGGCATGATGGAATAGAGAATTTACTTACAATTGAACGGAATTTAATTAGTAAAACTTGGCTAGTTTAATTTTGGCTAATTTCTTCTTTTCGAATAGCAAGATCAATAACAAATCTGGCAGTAGACGGCATCATGTTTAAATGTAGGTACTTATCCAAAGGAATTAAGGTAAGTGTGTAAAGATAAATTTTTGTTTCATCTTCCATCGGATGGAATGTTGACTTTCTCTTAGGTTTTTCTAGTTTGTAAAATCTGGCTTTTCTGAAGTTAACTACCAATCAATCCTTTCCCCTTCAACTCTTCATGCCATTCTGTCACCATCCGTTGAAATTCCTCTGGGATATCATTTACAAGAAAGATGCCATCAGCCAACAGGAAGAATTTAATAAACAATTATTATTGGTTTCATAATCCTGCTTAGTTCTCAGAACTGCGTCTTTATAGAAGGCGCCGATTTCGTCCTGGTTTATGATAAAGATATAGAGGCTTAGTGAGATATCTTTTTTTAATCCCATTTCAATATAGAATCCTTTTGAATTCTTACCATTATTCCTAGCCATCATAGTGTATAGATTCATTGACGTTCTTGGGCCCGTAGGCTTCCCAAATTTCAACATGAGACACTTGATTTGAATGATCCCCTGAAATCTAAGAGCATGTATTCCAGTCTCAGCCCCAGGATTTTTTTGTAGCATTTAGCAAAGTAATGAGTTTTTTTTATGCAGGTATTTGACCTGATAGAAGAAATCATATATAAAATCATTAATCATCATCATCAAGTCACAACACTTACTTTCTGTGGACCTCTTTCTTAAAGTTTTGGATGATCATTTCTATAGAATTCTTAATTTTTCGGTATTTTAACCAAGTTCTTCCAAACTCCAATATAAATATATATAATTGAATATTTATCACATATTAGTACGATAATAGGCAACAATTTCCTTTTGCTGCTTTGTATGTAGGGAAGCTTTGTATTCCTGCAGGAAAAGAAAAACATTTTTTCCTTAGAATCGAGAATTCATATTTATATTTTCGGTTCTATCAAGGAAAAAATTTGGTTCCGTGTCTGACTGCCTGTACTTAAATCCATGTGACGGGCATGACACCTAGTTTTGTTAATACGATTTTTATGAAATTTTCAATGTTTAGGCGGGTCAGTAAGTACCAATCTTGATAAATGTTTCCATATCAAATTCCATCTTCTGCTTTCACTTACGCATTTGCAAACATGTTTTCCTTGGCACGTCTATTCCATAACTATTCTTCTTATTAGGCCCTAAATTAAAAGAGAGTTGGGGATTAGTGAACAAATGTTCCAGTACAACTTTTACTAAATTACATCCACTACTTTTGCTTAAGAATGCGCAAACGTATTTTCCTACAGATAACTTTACTTCAAAAATGGCTTATCCGATTTGTTCCAAAGTTGGAGAAAAGTTAGGAGTTAGTGTCGAAGTGGCTCAGTATCAATTTTCATCATCTGCTTTCGCTTATGCATGCGCAAACGTATTTTCCTTCTGACCTACTTGCCCGACTTTTTTTTATATAGTATATAATCAATTTTTTTCTTCAGATTTAATTAATTATAATCATTCTACCGTACCTGAACACTGGTGGAACGGTTGTAGGAATGAGAGAGCTGATGGGTTTACGAATGAGTTCTTCGTCGTTAATATTTCAACTTTCTTCATTAATGCCGTTACTCTCTTAATGGAGATAACATTAAGCTATATTTACAAGGCTAATTCAAAGTAAAAGTGTATAGGAGTCCCTTCAACCGTGAACATTTAGCCCTGTAGCTGTGCATGTAGTTGAAGATCAAAGGTACAAAGGATCATCATACAGAATAATACTACTCAATCCACTTATATACTACACTCGTCCATATTTATCACAACGAAGGATGTCTTGCTATGACGTTATAGAAAAAAAAGAAAGTTTGGACGAAAAAAAATGTTTATTAACCGAATAAATTGCAGTTATTCGAAAATGTTAAATGAAATAGATAAGAAGGATTATAAAAAGGACTTGAGAATGGATATCAATATATATATACATATATATATATATATATATATATATATATATATATATATATATATCTTTATATATTATATATAATAATTTAAAAAAATGTACATACTTAAGGTTTATATTAGAGTTATAGGTTTTTATATTACTTTAGATTCAATATAACTGAAATTAGTTAAAAGATCTGGTCAAATTAATGATAACAAGCAAACTTAAAACAACACAAAACAAGATAAATCAGAGATGAACATTTAATAATAAAAAATAAGGATCCAAAATTATTATTTCGAAATTTTTGCCATCCAGGTTTAATCACATTATTTAATGAATATTTTAATTCATTTCCAACAATAGCACGTCGTAGAGAAGTTACAGTAAGGAATATTTGGCAATGATAATGTCTTTTCCTAAATTCATTTTGACCAGTTTCGTCATGACGTCTGTACGTATCTCGCATAACTCAAAAACGGTTTGCCATAGAAAGTTCAAATTTTGTATTTGAAATTGCTGTAAGATCTTGTTGTGAACCTTTCTTTTTGGTCACTACATGATCACCGGAAGTGATACTTTACTTGAAGGTCATAATAGATTTTCAGAAAAAAATATATATTAAAATATTATGCGAAATTTCTCAAATTCGATGTATCAATAAAAATAAAATAATTTATTTTGGTTAAAATTGGCAAACCGAAAGTGGTAATTTGCTTGTGGGTCATGTTAGACTTTCATAAAAAATTATATTAAAATATTATGCGAAATTTCTCAAATTCGATGTATAAGACTTCTGTATCAATAAAAATAAAATAATTTATTTTGGTTAAAATTGGCAAACCGAAAGTGGTAATTTGCATGAAGATCATAATAAACTTTCATCAAAATTGATATTAAATTATAAAGCAAAACATCTCAAATTTAATATATAAAATTCGCATGTCAATATAAATAACATAATAGCTTTTGGTTAAAATTAGCCTACCGGAAGTGGTACTTTACCTGAAATTTATTTTTTTTTACTTTCGCAATTTTTTTGAACCACCGATTCATAGTTTAATTGACGAAGGAAGTAATGTGGTGTCACATCAAATATTTATATACTTAATGCACTGCACGTTTGGGAAATACGTGTTAAATAAAGTAATTTTTAAAAAACTCGTGTTTTAAACCAATTTTTTTCTAATTATTCTAATTTTAGTTTCTAATTAGATAACAATTATGAATGAATTTAGTATTAGATAAAAGAAAACTAAAAAAACAACTTTCTAACCATGAAAAAAAACAAGGGAGAAGATGTCCAACCAGGCAACACTTGGCTTATAGTAAACTAATATTAATTTATAACAATTAGTGTCGTAGTAGTAGACAAGTTTTTTGTTTGTCGATGACCCTACTCCTAATTCAACGGGGTTGGATGTTTGGCGTAGAGATGTTTGTAGGGCGATTGTAGAGGACTGCAAACATCCTACAAGCTCAAAGTAGTCCTACACCGCCATTCAGGAACCAGATAGTTCGATATCTAGTTTAGTCCCACGAATTATGCTGAATCGTGAATGGCTGGCTTAACGTAGTCAAACTTTTGTAAAATTTTTAATTTCTTAAAGAAGAGTGCCAAAAATAGATAAGGTAGTTTGTCGGAGACTTTTAAATTGTAGGAATTAAATAGTTAATAATAAACACTATGAGTTTATTTTCCAAAAATGAAACTAAGTATTTGTATATTTTTCATTATTATTAAAAATTAGAATAATAGATTAATTTTCAACATTCTTTTTCATCAACAACTGATCTATTATATTCCTGTTTTAGTGGATACTATTAAACGTAATACATTTCGATATGAATATGAGGTGCATTAAAAATAATTTTCAATTGCTGTCTATGTATTTTAATCTGCCAAAGAGCCGCTATAACATGAATACTGGCGAACATGGCGTGAGACCATAAACCAGGTGAATAGGCATAATTGGCGTATATTCCACCGATATGGCTTGATATGGCTGTAAATTAGAAAACAATATGACGGGAAGACGACTAGGTGATTAATAATGAGTGAAGCTAAACTAAAAAGAATTGCCTTGTATTTTAAAATATTCCAATTTTCTTATACTATTTTGTACTTTCTCATTTTCTTACGAGTGGTAAGAACCCTTCTAGAAAGCGAAGAAAAAATTATAAAAAAGTCATGCTTATTTATATTAGGCACTTACATTATGAATGAAGGTACCATTATCAATTTCTTTATAAGTGTTCACAACTTTTTTTCTGCGTTTCAGGGTATTTCCCCATAATCAGGGCATTAATTACAATTACAATTTCTGGATTACAGAATATTAAATACACTATGCATTCCTAAATTAATCATTTTAAACCAATAGTTAGCAACTGATTAGTTTCCTTCATTCAAAAAAATAATGTACCCCATACAAATATTAGTTAATCTTCCATTTTTGTAAAGTATTGATTTGAGAAATATTTATTTGTTTATTCCACTTCGTAAAAAACATGGGAAATAGATAGGATTAAACATTAGTTTCAAGATGGTAGTATTCAGTATTTTTTTAAAGGTTCTTAATAACCTAAAAAATGAAGTTAAATACTTTCCCCCCTGATCCTTTCAAAATGAAAAAAAATTGTAGCAAGAATTAATAAACGTTTACCTAATAATGTGTGTTGTGAACTTGCTTCCACGGGTATGAAGTTGCCATGACAACCTACTTATATACGTTAGCTTTCTATTATTCAGATAATCAAATGATCCGATAATTTGTGACAGATGTTACTTGTAAAACACAATATGTTTGTAATATAAACCAAAGAAAATGGCAGAAATGAAATGTTCTAGTGCGAAGCCGCGGGCAACAGCTAGTATATGTTAAATACGATGAATAACTTTCAGAAAAATGAATAACTTTAGCTTATCTTCATGATCGCCTCAGAGGTAACAGCAAAAACTACGGTCCCATTTTACTCAAATGCTTATGTATCTAAAATATTTTCACTTGAAATAATATTTGCAATCGATTAAAAGGCTTCGAATTTTCTCAGTTCCTTTTAACTAGACCATATAAAATATTCAGGAATTTATGTTGGTAATGATGTTATAATATTATAAAATTTGAAATAAACTAAGTCCAATAATCTCGTTGGTTAATTCAATATTTTTTTAATAATGAATATTTTCCTAACGACTTGTAGAATATAGTTATTAATCCTAATTTATTTAGGTTTCTATCATATTCATACTATTTTTTTAAAATAATTTTGTCTACTACTAATGTTTCTTTTTTCTAAAAATAATGCAAGATTTTTTGTGATCTAGATTATCTGTAAGTCTGTTTTAAGGAATATGGCTCTATATGTCAAATTTTGTGCTTGTAGCAATGTTAAATTTATTGGTTCGTTTACTATGTTCAAAATGTTTTATTCTGGTTGAATCTATACCTATGGAACTAATCAGTTGGCCTTGGTTTGGGTAGCGCTGGTCAAAGCTGAACAAAATTAGTCTCAAGCTAACGCTAGTTTTCATTGTTTACGAATTATTTAGGTACAAATGTAACCAATTATATTTAAATAATAAACAATATTTATTCGTACTGCTTCTTCATAAACATTTACAACTTCTTTAATTATTTTAGATATTCCATCGTTTGAACTATTTTTATATTTTTAATAAATATACATTTTTTTAAATACCTGTTTCTATTGCTTGAGTCATTTGTCGTCTTGAATGGACGTTGTGTTTTTCGACTAACCAACTTTTAATTTGTTAATAATATTATCATCCAAAAACATTTAAATCTTAATTTAATTAAATAAACTTTTGATTCTTATTACTAAAATAACGTTTTGTTACACACTAAACGTTATTATATTTATACAATTAATACATAGCAATAAATAGCAAAGATTGTATTAATTGTATAAATATAATAACGTGTGTATATATATATATATATATATATATATATATATATATATATATATATATATGTGTGTTGTTTAATTTAAAATAAATAAATTAGTTTCCATCTCATTTTCTGTGCATATAGTTCTGCACGTCAAGAGGCAAATGGTTGTAACATTTTCACAAAGTATTATAGGTGAGCAAATAGAAGTTTCATTTCATATTTCGCATTTCCTTTCATGTTTTGCTTGTTGAGGATAGTGATCAATCTATTGAGATTGATAATATATGCATATATATATACATATATATATATATATATATATATATATATATATATATATATATATATACATTAAAAATAATATTTCAAAACAATTCAAAGTAGACTTAGGTCATTTTTATTATAACTGGGTGAATTATAAGCATCGTTGAAATACACAAACACACAAATTACCATAGACTCATTTTCTTTTTCTGTATAAATTTTCCTTTATTGTAAGAAAAATGGGCTAAATTGTATGTAATGTTTCTTACAATGTCATATTTCATTGTTACTGAAACATCGAATTCCCATCTTTAAGTATATGTTCAACTATTCTACTGACTAAACGGAGATGAGTCAAGACCTATAATTCTGTATATTACATGCATTAGGTAAATGAGGATGAGGATATAAAAGTTGTATATCTTTGACATGAATTAAAGGTGGAGGAAATCGTACGGCCTTTATTTGTAGATACAGATCCCTAATAAGATGGTAAATAAAAAAATAATAAAATTAACTACCTGCTGTGATGTTAAAATTGTTCTCCACCCTTTTAGAAAATTTTGTGATTGCAACATATTCGTACGATATATGGTTTACAGTTATTTGTATGAACTCAAGATATGATTTGATAAAAAGCTGTGTGATGATAGGAGACACATGGCTACCTTCAGTGGACAATATTTTCAAAAAACAATTACAAGATATAGTTGATTTGTTTCATTTATTATTTCGAATCATGTAAATCCAAATCGCATGGTGTAGTGAGTGAAAACTTGTGATGATGAGTGAAAAGAACCATGATAATTCTGTTAATTTTCATTTCTCACTGACTTAACTGACTGAAGTCGTCTTCTTTTGTTAAATGTCCGCATTGTCTCATTATTTATTTGGTCGTATCAATGTATTCTTTTATGTGTTTTTTCTCTCTAATTCCTGATTTCTATTATATAAATATTTATAAAAATTCTATAATTTGCCGAAAATTCTACTAGTATATCCGAAAAAATCTTTTTATTTCTTTTCTTATTTTGTTATTTTATGTTGTTTCTTTCCTCTTTTAATGTTTGTTAAGGTGAGGTGATGTATGTGCTTATACAGGCTCTACGTTAGACCAAGCTAGAATAGTGTTAAAGTAAAATTAAACCCGTAATATATGATAAATAAACGACATTTGCTGAGCATTTTAACAATATTGGAATAACATTACACCGTTTATTACCTGTGTGCGCACTTAACCCAAAGACCTCACCTTACGTAAATTTTAACATTTATGTAATACAATAGTATAATTAAAAATTAATTATACAGCTCATACATATATAATACTGATTCGCATGGACTCTGCACATCTTGAAAATAAACCATGCTAGAAAAAAAAAGGAATATTTGTTATTTATATTTAAATTTAAATCCATAATTTAATGTTTTTGTACGTCTGTAGAAACTTCTGTGCTTTTAAAAATATCTTTTAGAAATTCAACTATTATTATTTTCAAACTGTGATTAGTTTTATTATATCCAACGTCTTTCAGCGCCAATTGAACCATTGATTCCAGATATTTTTCATTACTATTATTTATTTTTTTTAATATTGCCATAAACGTTAACAAATCTGTCATTTGGGACTATTTTTGTAAAGAGAGAAGTCTGCCGCAGTGTTTTGTCTTGCTTGTTCAATATTTCAGCAAAATATTAGAGAGATATTAAAAAAAATAGTCTAGTTCGAAGAAATGAGTGGCACGCTCACGAACATGCCTCACAAATTCGGAGTTTGCGATTGAAGCACCTTCGTCATCAAAAAAGTAGTCATTATCAAGGACGATCAAACAGAATTTACTTTGAAAATTCGGATTTACCCATCAAGTTGATTTTTATGATGTCCAAAAAGTTTTATCCTAAAGAAACAGGGAAACCCCTAACAATGAAGTACTCAAATATTGTGAACTTTTCGACAGACACGTTACAGTTTCAAGATTCCTAAAACCGATGTTTGTGGTTTATACAGAATGCGAATAAAATATAGAAGCCAAGCCATCAAATTCGTTCCTTCCGTTCTCAAAGCAAAGCTACCTTATATGAAGTCATGAAAAGAGAATTTATATAAATTCGAAATCTTCCAAGGATATGAAGTATCGGTGATTAAATATGATTTGCCATTCGGATTTAATTGGATGTTTTTAAAATATTTAAGATGACTTTCTACATTAGTCGTCTATTCAACCTTTTAAGCTCGTAATGATATACTTTTGCCATTTTTTTTTTCCAAAACATTGAGGTCTGTTTTTTTTTCAAATTTTGAAGTCAGTGCTAACTAATCTTTTTTATATTTTCATTAAAATACAGCACGGAAGTTTAAATACAATGATTTGATTTCATTTGTGCCTTAGAAATAAAACAAAAGAAAGTTTTAGAGGATAAAAGCACATCGGGTGTAAAAAGTTCCCATACCTTTTTTTTTTTTTTTTAAGTTTGCATCTTGATTATTGAATTCATGTAAATGTTTTGTTATTGAGCGTATTCGGTTTCCTTTTTTAATAGTAGTAGAATAAGTTCAATAGGAAACTGGAGTAACTCATACTGGAGTAGCTTTAGATAAGTAATTGCGAATAAAAAGAACTTAGGAATGCTTTCTCTCAAAACTGATTTTTACGGTATATGCCCTTTTTCGAACCACCTCCTCTGGCTTAGCGCCAGTAAAAATTAGCGCTGTAATTTTTTATTGTAACTTTATACGAGTATATAATATATATACATATATATATATATATATATATATATATATATATATATATATATATATATATATATATATATATATATATATTTATATATTACAGATCCTCCACATTTAATTCTATTCAAAGAGAAGTTCCAATCTCGAACGTTTTATTTATATACGAGTATACATGTTTTATCAATGAGAAATCGTTTCTGTACTAGTTTGGAAATTTTTGATCCGTTTGGTAAAATTCTTATAGTTTCTCATTATACAAATATTAAGTTTAATCAGCATTGCATAAATTGAATCGTTACTTACGTGTTTTGAGTTGAGTATATCCAAAGAGCTTCGTTGCTAATGAAGTTATCACGGAATTGTTTGGTTCTCCGATCAGCCTAATGTTGTTACAATCCTACCTTAACTTAATATCTTTCTAGTCTTTACTTGTTTAGTCAATAATAGTTACAGTGGAGGATTAGTTTGAACATGAACCCCTTCCGCTGGGATACCACACGGAGGCAGAAGATGCGGATACCGCGGCGGTACTGGGCGATGGACTGGAGGTAGCGGTTAGTCCTCCATCTCCATAGAGCGTGGCCAGTGGGGGTATGCCCACAATGTACCGCTTTCCTATTAACATGTTTATAATAGTAATATCTTGTTTGCCTTTAGTGTACCACTAATTAAGCAGGAGAATATGTAGCTATTAAAAACTTCAAATTGGCTCATTTTATTCGCAAAAGTAATATCTGTACCTCGAAGGTATTATGTCACATTTCCCTAATTTTACCCCAGAGCAGTTTGAACAGTTGTTTTCCTCGGAATAGACTTGGTGTTCTTTTAAAAGTAGAGATGGGCAAAAAGTACTGTTGAGTAATGAGTACCGAGTATTCGAATAAAATACTCGGTAGTCATTATTCAGAGTACTGTTTGCCCATCTCTATTTAAAAGTACATATCTCCCCTTACGATTGAGCGAGGACATAGTTATGTATGCAGAGCATAAAAAAGTTAAATACAAATGTTTAAAAATCTCTGAGGTATAGGTATGTATATGTATATGTATGGGATATGTATGATGGATAGAAGTGCTAATTCACCCAGATACATGATCGTAAATTTTAAACATGTGTAAAAAAAAAAAAAAAAAATCGTAGAATGAATCAATTCTTCCGTGCAAATGCAAAATTAATGTAGATTCATAATATCGATTCTATATTTATCTTAGTTTTTACATCATTTTATGCTTTTCGGAAACCAGATATGGAATTATATCTTTCATAAGGCGGAATTATGCTTTCTATATTTCTAAATTGTTTTATATTTGTTATCCTATTACAAACTAAGATATAGCGTATTTATGCCTTCCCCGCCTGACTGGTGAATGAAAGTCATTAGGGATGGCAAATATATGTTTAGGTATATTAAATTAAAGAGTATCACATTCTGCGTCTAATGAGTACCGCAATATAATAATTTGGGTTACTGGTGTGGTCGAAAACTCTGATCAAAACGACAATTTTGTCAAAATCAGAGACAGAGTACTATATAGAGGATTCAGAAGCCAATCAGTGTAACTCAGTAAACCATGAAACCGAGAAAATTGGGTGTTTTAAAAGGTAACACAGAAATATGCAGGTGATTCCAAACATTATAACGATTTTTTTTATTGAAAATTAATACAGCAGCATACTTTTTTGAGGATAGAAAAACCAATCTTCAATAGATTCAAATATAACTTTGATTAAACACGGAAACTTTGACTTATGTTAATTGGCCACTGAACAACTTGGCGATTTTAATTTATGTATCCATATCTTTCACTTTCAGCCTGCAATTTCCAACTTTTCCAAGTTTTTTTTAAATTTCTCTAACAGGTCAACGATCTGGATACAGTGAATCTTGAACAATATTAATCAAATTAGCAGGTCTTCTTTTCGAAAAAGGGTATATTTTTACAATATAAATACATATTGTGTAGCAATGAAGATTTATTACCGGTGTTTTACAATATACATAATAGTTGGAAAATTGTCCAGAACATAGAATAGATGTATTCTATGTATTCTGGGGCTTACTTTTGTACAGTTAAACGTTTTTTGTCAAAAACTGCATTTAGTTCTTTGAAAAATAATTATGCCAGTTTGTTGATAGAGGTGTGAGGAATTGATCTGTTTACCCCAAAATAGATAAACACAAAAAAAAAATTATATTAAATTGGAATACATACTAGCCCTGGTCTCTCCGGGCAATTTATTATTAGTCTTATTATAATAACTACATTCTTTAATTATCCTCGCTTTAATAATAATTAAAAAATAAATAAAAGCAGTACAGTATAGGCTAAACATTAACAAGGCACGTAGATTTAATGAATGGTACCATCTTGCGATGTAGGCTTGCCTCTTCTCTGTTACTTATACTGATAGGCTTCTGAACTGTTCGGCTCATTTATTCAGTGGTCTGTTTATGTGCTACTACTTGGCTTTTTGTGTGAAGCCTCTTGTTGCTGAAAGTTTGAATAATAAGGAAGCAATTACAACGTATAGACCTCTTTCAGAAAAACGATGGCTGAAAAACTGATTGACTTCTGAACCCTCCATATTTAAATCTTCGACTGTAGTTTTTACCACATCAGACATTCAATTTGTTATGCTCCATTAGTCGCAGAATTTGATGACCTTTAATTAAATACACTGTTTCTTTTCGATAGAATGCACCGTTTAGGAATTATTGGTGAAAAACGAATAACAGTCCTGAAATTTCGAGTTTTATTGGCCACCATTTTTTATTTCAGCGACTATAAGTTGGCGAATGTGCATTTTTTATATCATGTCTCTGTGGACACGTTCATTTTATGTACCCAACTTAGTCCCCTTTTTGCCACGGGCTCTCGGTCTATTATTCATAACTCCGGATCATGTAAAACATACCCCTAATGTTTCATCAAAAACGGTTCGGTAGTACTGAAGAACGTGAGGTACTTAATAATAGGGAAACACTAGAATGAAAATAGAATGAATGTAAGTAGAAAAACTTTTCTGGGCTCGTAAAAAAAAAACATAGACGTTTTAAAGATGATTTTCCCGCTAATCTGGATAGAAAAAAACTATGGAGGTTCCCCTTGGACGAAAAAGGGTTAATATATAATCTCTTATTCGAGTGCAAACCCAAAAGGGGCCAAATGTTCCGAATTGAACGATAATTCTTCCAAAAGCGGTCGTAAATTGAAATGATTATGTTCTACCTACAAAAATGAATTTGTTAAATTTTTCTAGTTAAATAGGTTGTACGGGTTTATAATTTTCTTCACCTGTAAAAATTAATGCGGAATGTTTTTTCTTTATCATAAATATAAATAAATTATTAAACATATTATTATTCGAAAAACTAAGTGTACGAATACTTATTTTGACTAATATATCTCTGATCTGCATTAATAAGAAATTCTTTAATTCAATCCTGATGATGACTGAATTTGCGAAACTCCCATGGGTTAGGTTATTAGAAGTGTATGGCTATGTTTTGGAATCTTCAATAACATAGTAATAATTTTTCTCTCTGTTCTTTTTTAGTTAGTGCTCTCATCAATTTATATCGTCGAAGTTTGTATATATAAAAACCGTGCGGACCTTTCTAGTTGAAGGTTTTCTGAAGGCCAGTGGATCCTTGTTGTTAACCAAAAGTAAATCTGCAATAGTTTTGGTACTCCAAGGCAGCCATTTCCTCCCTTCCCCCTCCTCCGACCTAGTTCAGAACTGGACTAGGTACCATTAGCGCCATCACCCTAGTCCGGAGGACTTAATGGAACGTCCAAGAGCTAGTACTATATGGAACATCAAGTACCAGCTTACTCTAGTTAATGCCTGTTTCCTCAATGGACTACCCCTGTTTTAATCTCAAGAGGTACTCCATTCTCCCAGAGCATGGCGTCGTTCTGCTCCTTGTTATATATAATTGTTTAGTTTGAATTTCACTTTGGATATTTTTATACATTTTATTTGTTTTACTTTCTCCATTGATTTCGAAAAAATAAAAATTGAAATTTTTGTTTTATACGTTTAATGACCTCATGAATACAAACATGAATAGAGAGATGGATATTTTATTTATCAAGGAATACATCGGGTTACTAAATAAGACGGGATACCAATCAATCCCACTGGATAAGTATAAATTAATAGCATGCGCGATTAATAGAATATAATCAAATTTAAATGAAAATACTTCTTTCTGTTATTCTTTCCTATTTTATACGACCCAATAGGTTTCCAGTCCGGTAGTTCTTCAAAACTACTGTCCAGTTTTTGATGAAAGTTTAAAGGCAATTTGCGGTGAGTGTCAAAAAAAATGTTCTAAAATAAATCTTTCTGTGTGGAAATATTAGTAGTCATAGAACAGTTTATTGTGTTGTGAGTTAACCAAAATATATTTTAAGTAACAAGTATTTTCTGATTTTCGTTATAGATAAACTACATCTTTGTTTTTAGTCTTCTCGCCGATATAAAATAAAATTAATAACTAAGGTCGGCCAACTCAGGCAGTAAGAATCGTAGGAAAAGCCTGAGAAAGAAATACTGCTACCTGGAATAGCTGGTCCAAGCACCGGCATAGCTCTTAGTCAAGTAATAAAGATAAAGGAATGAACCCTCATAATTTCTGAAGTATCAAAACGTCGAGGAAGATTAGTAGAATGAAATCAGACTTCAGAATGACCAAAATGCCGATTTGGATTTGCCCAAGAAGGAAAAACCCTAAGGAAAAGTACCCAAGGGGAAACCGGATAGGAGGGAAGTGAGCCAAAATATCTGGTAAGATTTTTAAAAGAGAGAGGGGGGAAAAGCCTAAGGATAGGAGGACAGACGGAGGAGAGTTGAGGTAAGGAGTTTGAAGAAGTAGGGCTTGAAAGTTGAAGGCAGTCTCTGCCCTACCATACAGTTGGAGCAGAGTTGATCAGGAGCCACAACAGACGAGCAGTCCCAAGTGGAGAATAATCGAGGTTACGAAGAAGGACAGTAGCCCAAGGGAAGTTATATCAGCCAGACCTTAGGTTGTTTTTGCGAGAAATAATGTATAAAGTTTTGCCCTTCTCTAGAATGTTTCTTTTTAGGATCAGGAACAAGAATCTAAAGACTGTCTTAAGAACGAAACATCCCCTAATTCGTGAAAATACATCCCAGATGAGCATTCAGTGCTAGTTCGTCTCATTTCACTCCTCCGACTCATATCTGTTGGTCAGACCGGAATAAAGAATAGGGTAAACATTCCTCATGAAATTGTACATAAACCGTTTTCTGTTGGTAATTTTGCTAGTACTTACCAGTTTCCAGTAAACATCATTCGAAGGCAAATTTCTGAAAATTGGCTGGTTGTAGGGTAAAAGTGGATAGTGACAAAAATGCAGATCCTAATTCTTTCTACAAGAAATCAATATGCCTTTTTTGTATGTCAATGTCTTTCAAATCTTCCTTTAGTTGAATAAAATTTCCTTTTGTGCTTTCTCTTTGCCAAACAATGTAAAAGTGGCATTGCAACCGCTGAGTACACGGGCAAGCAGTACGGTTCCTTTACAGTTTTTCAAAACCTTCGAAGATTGTTAATCACGCGAAGTGTACACTCTTTCTATTATATTTCTCTGAACATCTTTAGAATTGGATATCTCAAGACCATTAAGTATATTAGAAGCATTAGGAGATCGATGTTCTGTCCAAAGACTGTCTTGCTCTCTGATGAGATTTGTAAATAGCGGGTTCAACAGTTAGGTCGTCGGTTTATCGTCGTAAATTATTTCTGCAAAAATGCGTTTCAGTAGTCTCTGTTTTGATGTAGTCGATATTTCCGCTGTAACCATCAAATACTAAAACTGCTGCTTGTCCGTAATAAGTCCGTTTAATATCAAAGAAGGGGTGTACAATTTGCGTGATTTACAATCTTCGAAGATTTTGAAAAAATGTAAAGAAATCGTATGTTCAGAGATGGCAATGATACTTCTATATTTTTTGGTCAAGAGATAGAACAAACTATAAGTTTACTCAACAAAAGGAATGATTTGGAAGACATTGTACCTATATTCAATAATCCGCAGTTGACTGAAAAAGAAATTGCAAATGCCGAAGAGCGATATTCAGTTCTCTTACACAAAGCTCCGAAAGCTGAAAAATTGAAATTATCAAAGATACGTTGCATTGCACGTATTCGTTGGGCAATCGTATCATTTCGTGATTTTATCAGGATTACCACCAACATCCGCTTCCTCACTGCAGCATTCTGACCGTGTATTTCATCAAACTTTCATTTGGAAAGGGAAGAGGATGCACCCCACACAGTTGGAAAAAAAATTAAAAACATTTTATACCACCGAAGCACCAGGCACAACTTCTATCCTCGAGCTAAGATCTCTTAATTGTAAAATGGGTGGTTGTGGAAAACGTTAAAGTTGGACTAAGCTGCTCGGTCTTGGGCTCTAACTGCCATGGACAAGGGTGCTTCAACTACTGAGTTGTATACTCACCCGAAGATGATTTCGTCGCAGGTGATCCTGACAATGAATAAACTTTAATCTCAATATACGTTTCTTGTAGGAATAATTACGCTTTACATCTTTTTCACTATCCAGTTTTCTATTTTGCCAATTTTGAGATATTTGCCTTGAAAAGCCATATAAACTGCTTATATAAATTGCTGCTTATTTTAAAGCAGTGAGTTCCAGAAAAATTACCTACAGAATACTTTTTAATGTTTCATCCATGAGGCAGTTGGCAACTCTTTTGATCTTATTCCTAATCCTGAATAAAAACACTTCTGTAAAGTATTATACTTTATAAATTGTTTCCCGCAAATGCTTTTTTTTTTGTCTAATGTCGCGCGATTATTAGTGAAAGACCACCAATAATCAGATAAATCCCATCGTTCCTGATAATACGATTATTTTCATGTGATATTGTGTTGGTAACAAAGTAAAATATTATGTAATTTAATAGTGAATAGTTCTACAAAATAATATCTATTTAGCTGTCTGTTTGTTTCTTGGCTTTTGAGTCTCGTCTGAGGATTCGAAGTAAGTGTTTTTGTCTTCGAGGAATGCGTTCTGTTAAATCACTGAAAATCCCAATTAAGGTTGGCTGCTTGTATTTTGATTCATATAAATCAATCGGACATTGATGGAACAACGAATTTGGGAATTTTGGCTCTGAAGGTTAGTGTAATCCGTTTAAGGGTCTGGATGGAATCACTGTTTCATAAGCAAATTTTGCAATGCTGGTGTCAGGATTAGTAGGAATATTGGTGATGAAGAAAAGATAGAAGTCAGGATCCAAGTCCCGCGTCATTGGAAAATTCAGTACTGCTGCCGAGTGCTTTGAGAGTGGACTAAAACCAAAATACCATATCTTTAATAAACGAAGGATAGGTTAGACTTTCAAGTGGTTATAGATAGAGGAGATGGAGAAAGAAACGAGAGACCAAGCAGAGGTGGAAAACAGGGAATGTGTGCCAATTAAGAAGAAAGGGTAGGTGGCGATAAGCAGGACAGCGGAGGAGACATTGGGAACGACTACAGGTGGAAGAAATGAGGAATGTGCGAAAGCCATTGGAGCGAAAAATCAAGCCAAACAGAAGATGCTACAGAAATTTACAAGACAAAATCAGAAGATTTATTGTGCGAGAAGGAGAGAAGCTAAGAAAGTCTGTAGAAAGAAAAAGAGAAAAATGATTAAAAAGAGGCTTGAAAGCATTACTATGCTAAACAGTGTAAACGAGAACAGGAAATTTTATAAATTGGTTCAGCATAGAGTTCCAGCCAAAGCTGAATAATTGTAAAAGTAAAATAGGAGAGGCTGGAGAGATAAAAGTGATGAACAGAAGGAAGGAACACTTTTCGGAACTGCTGAATGTTGGACTTGAGGAAGGGATTGCTGAGGATGAGGAGGAGTGCCAAGACTAGTTGCCAAGTATGGCAACCATAACCGTTGATTCATGAACCTGACAGAGAGGATATTGAGTTTGTAATCATAGATATGAAGAATTGTAAAGTCCTCCGTGAGCACAGGATAGTAGCAGAATTAATTAAAGGCTGTAATAGCAATATTATGGCACAAATACATCTGTGATAGATGGAGAGAGGAAAAGATGCCGGATGATTGGAAGGTCGGATTAATATGGTCTAATCTTAAAAAAGGCAGTAAGGATCAGTGCGCAAATTTTAGAGGAATTACCTTAATGGGAGTTCTGTGTAAACTACTCTCTAGTTTATAAATTGAAAAGGCTGCGGAAATATCTCAAGGAAATTTCGGATGATTACCAATATGGTTTTAGAGCTGGCAGAGGTATCAAGGATCAATTTTTTGTAGTAAGACAAACGATGGGAAAATGCTACGAATATGATATTGATTTGCACTTGTTATTCGTTGAATACTAGCAGGCATTTGATAGCATGAAGAGATCGACTTTGTTAAACGTACTAGTGGAAAATGGGGTGTCACATAAATTAATTTATTTAATACTTATGACCATGGAAAATGCAACATCCAAAGTTGTTATTGGAAATAAAGTTGGTGAATCATTTTAGGTGCAATCGGGAGTTCGTCAAGGAGACTTCTTATCGGCAACGCTATTCAACATAGCTCTGCATGCAGCTGTGAAAGATGCAGCTAAAAGAGGCACTATTGTTGATAAGATATGGTAAATTTTTGCCTGTGGTGATGACCTCGTGATTGCTGCCAGAAGTGAAAGTGCACTTAGAAGTAATACGCAAAAATGGCAAAAAAAGTTGGGCTTGTGGTCAACGAAAGCAAAACAAAATACCTTAAATTATCCTCAGCAAATAGAAGATCCTGCAGCGACATTAAAATAAGAAATTTTAAGTTTGAAAATGTACCCGCATTTGTGTAACTTGATTCTGCCCTAAATAATGAAAATTTAATCAGTCAGAGCCTAGTATGCGAACCTAAAAGCTACAAAATTAAAGCAATATAAAACTCTTATTAAACTAGTAGTCACCGATGGAGCGGAAACCTTGTGTTTGTCACAAGAGGATTGTCGTAAACTAAAAGTATTTAAAAGAAAGATAATATGATGAATTTAAGGTGCTACAAGAGGTAAAGGTGAGTAGAAAATTAAGAGCAACAGTGAAATCGAGACATCAGTGTTATTAACAGTGTTATTAACTGTATCAAGGTAACTAGACTAAGATGGGCAGGACACGTGATCAGAATGGGAGATGAAAGGGTGCAGAAGAATACTAGAAGCGCACTTCAATGGAAAGAGGAAAAGGGGAAGACCGAGAAGTAGGTGGAAGGATGAAGTGGAGAGAGATGCGAGGAAGCTAAGAGTCTGCAATTGGAAGAAGAAGCACAGAGAGAAGTAGAGAAGAATAACTCATGAGGCCAAGGGTCATGCTGGTCTGTAGCACCATCACTAACTGGGAGTTATTTATCATGTCTTTAGTAATTTTTTTTAAATTATCATTTAAAATTTATCTAGTGGTGTCAATGAATATCAATTATAGTTTTTACAAATATTTGTTGATGCTTTAGTTATTAAAAATAAAGAAATAGTTCCAAATAAACATTTTGATCTAGTAAGTGCTCGTGTTTATCGGATATATATTTTAATACAGAGGTGAATATAATACAAAAAATACTGTCAGCCGTTTTATATTAATTGATTCTTTACTCAGTACGGACAAGATCTTTGTGATAGTCAGATATGAGCAATAGAATGTTTCTGTCTTGAGAATCTGGTATGGATAAATACAAATTTTTGCTCGTACGAGTTACTACAGAATCGATTTTAAAAGCAAATTTCTCAATTATATCTCAAAATACCTTTTTTTACTATTCATTGTCTAAGTAATATAATATACAAATATGTAACTATTATTTACGCAAGTTTGAGCGTTATTGAATGTTGGAAAAAGCAAGATGATGCACATCGGACGTGAAGAAGAGGAGGTTTTGGTTCACTGCAGGGGAGAAACCTTGGAGACAGCGCAGGAGTATTTAGGAGTAGTGCTCACCAGAAATGGGAAAATGGACCAAGACCTCTCAAACAGGATTAAAAAAGCAAATAGCATATACTACCAGCTATGCAACACAGTGGTGGGGAAAAGGGAATTGGAAAATAATGTAAAATTACATATCTTCAAGTCCATATACCTACCTATCCTCATCTATGGAAGTGAGAGCTGGGTCCCGTTGGACAAGCACTGGAGTAGGGCTACCGCGGCAGAGATGAAATACTTCCGGAGAATGGCAGGCAAAACAAGGAGGGACAGAGTTAGGAATGAGAGAATAAGGGGAGACCTGGGAGTGACTGCACTGAAGGAAACAGTGGAGAGACGACAGCTGGGATGGTTTGGTCATCTGCAGAATGGATAAGGACCGGGGCCCAAAGAAATTCTTTGAAGCCAGGCCTACCGGACGCCGCCCTCGAGGAAGACCAAGATTGCAATGGATGGACTACATCTCAGGGATTGGTGAAAGGAAGGGAAGGTCAATAAATGTAATGAAAGCGCTGGCTGGAGATCGAGAAGCTTGGCAGTCTTGGATCGGGGCACCTCCACGCTGAAAGGCACTAAAGGAGGGAGATTAAGAAGAAGAAGAAGTTTGAGCGTTGTTTTTTTTTTCTGCTCTGAAGAAAAAAAAGATTGTGTGAAGATATGCCAGAGTAAATCACGGAAAACCGATTACTTCACACCCGTAAATTCTACTTAGAATGATTTTGTTAACAGGTGAACCGCTCATATCATCTAATCAGCGAACTGTGACTAGTAAAAAAGTCAAAGTTGATGGAGAGATGAAAAAGTACATCGAAGAGCCAAAGGAGCTTTCATCGTCGCGTAATGGTTATTGACCACCTAAATATAGAGACAGAAAGGATCTGTAACGAAAAATGTTTTGATTCGGATTAATTAATATTATTGTAAATTGTATAGTGCTGATGTTGAGTTCAAAATTTAGTATTGATAAATACTTTAAATTGTACATTTGTTCTTTGTATTGTTATGTACTTTATGTGAATAGCACATCATCACAGAGTGCGTATGAAGCTAAACGGGGTGGAATTGGACTCGGCATCGTTGTAACAGGGACTTTATAAAATTTACAATTTACAATATAAATTTTATAAGTTATCAATGTCTGTAAGTTTAGCACAGGGCAAAAATAACCCAAATCGTTGAGGAGCCCAAATTGATTATAAATAAATAAATATTGTGAATTTTATTATTTTTTTAATGTTGGATTGTTTTATTTTTTTATTTATTTTACATCACTCCGCATCTACACAAGCGGGTAGATTAGCTGTTTTAGTAAAATAACTAATTGTTGTAAATGATCGAATTTGGCTGATTGTAAAAAAAAAAAAATTAAAAAAAAAAAAAAAATTAGTTTACATTATTCATATCCTTTGTTCTCATAAAATTACGAAATATTCTTCTAAAGACAGTCTTTCTGTTTTGTTTTTTTTTGGTTCATATTTGCCAAATAGGCATTTCCGAACCTTGTTATGGGGTATATTCATAATTAGGATGGCATTATCTGTAAGAATCCTCAATTAATAAATTTTTGTCCAACACCCCTTCACCCTCCGTACTCGAAGCACTTTTAGAAAGGATCAGTATGAGAGGTACGAAAATTATAATGAATGGTGTAAATGGATTTTGAACTTGAATAGGAAGTTAACTGGGCTATATTTGAAATTTGTTAAAATCGTGTACAGTCTGAATCTTTTTTTATTTTAAACATTTTTACTAAAAATATTTCTGTAATCATTTATTGCCGTTTTAATATTTTAAATATTTCTAAATTAATGAAATATAAAATATAAACGTTAAGTAGAGAAAGCACGTACGCAGCAATGACCAATAGTTTTATTATTATAACAGAACACCTGCACACCGAAGAGGTGCGCCTTCCTTCCGCTTAAAGATGCCATAATGAATTCCTGCGTCTTTCTTTGTCATCCATTATTCAGGTGACTCTTATGGCTATTCCCTTCCTGGGGATCTGCTAAGAGCTTGTGTGATATATTAGATCTGGAAATTTTAAAAGGGCTTTTACTCTATTGGTTCGAGCAATACACCTGGTCGTAAATGAAGATGTAGCTACATTAAATGAAGTAATACGTAAAATGAATATTTGGGGTTATATAATGTTTATACAGTTATCTAAGAATTAATTATTTTGTCTGTTCAGATAGTTTTATAGTAACGATTAAAGTATACTATAAAATAGTGTAGAATATAAATACAAATATTTTAAAAATAACTATTATTTTAGGGAGAACCGTTTTTTCATATTCCATCTATATGGAATTATTATTTTAGTTATCATTCTTTTTCCAATCATTATCGTATCTTTTTGCTTCCTCACAACTGAAGGTATGGAAGCCTCATATTCATGCAGGAATTGAAAAAAAAAATTATGTTGTCAGAATCGAAAATTTTCTCTCGCGTTTTACGTTTTAGACATCTAGAATCCATTTGAAGGGCATAACACCTACTACATCAGGAGTTGTGCGGGTTGGTACTTAGATGGTCTCATATCAATTTCATTAAATTCCATTTACTAGTATCGCTTCGGCAAACGTATTTTCCTTGACATTTCTATATTTCCAAAACCGCTCGTCCGATTTGATCGAAAGCAGTATAAATTTTATCAAATTTCACTCACTACTTTCGCATACGCATACACTATCGTATTTTCTTCGACACGCCTAATTTCAAAAAATGGTTCTTCGAATTGGTCAAAGGTTCTGATTCCGTCTTTTTAATCCGATTTTTGATAGCGCTTGCGCATTTCGATTTACTGTTTTCAATTAAATTTTCTTCAATATAGGGATCGTATTTTTTCTAAGCATAGTTTTTTATTTCAGTTTTTTAATCGGTGTTTTAAAAGTGACCATTTCGACTTACTGTTATTCTTGAAGTTTTCTTCGATACAGGGTTCGTTTATTACGTAAATCTTCTAAATATTTATTAAATGTTCCTATGCCTTTTAACCAAGAGGCATATATCGCTGCGAATTCCACGTTTTTCTTCTATTTCTACAATTGTCAGGATCCCTCTTCTTTTACCAAAATGCTTCTTTGGATGAACTGCAACATAACATGTGCAGATAACAAGTTGATGAGTTCAACAAGTACTTCTGCCATGCCATTTCATAATTTTCATCCGGGTAGCGTAAGAAGAGTCGAATAAAACAATCTTTGTGGCAGATAGCATCATGATAGATCCTCCGATTGTTGCAGCACGTCCGGGGCCATATCGGATTATATAATTTCGATTGAAGAACGTCAAGAACGCAGTTGTGTTAGTGCTCCTGCTCTATTTCTCTATCGTAGATCTCCTTTAATAACTGCTATCATTACTTTCTAAGCTTATCCCTCAATACTTATAATTATAAAATCTGCCTAATTTTATTTCGCATAATTACTTGTAGTAGTATCTTATGAGCTACTGATAAGGGAAGATACTGTGTTATGTAGTACGAGATCAAGAATAAATTATGATTAATTATAAACTAATTAGTTTCTGTGTATCTCTATCACCATAGCATTAATTTTTTTTTGTTTAATAATTACAAAAATATCATATTAAAGACGTCTTTTGTATCATTTTAAATGGATAACATGTTGATACTAATTAGAAACGTATTAAAAAAAATATGGTGCGGTGCGTGCATCACACAACTTTCCCTTACCGTCCTATAATAGTTATTTTTTTAATATAATTTTAAAGAGTTCACATAAACAATACTTGAAATAAACTCAGCAGAATGCACTTCTTGCACTTGCAATTAGTTTTTAAACAATTTTAGTACGACAATTCTGTACACTACCTATATTTTTTAAGTTTGTCAAGTTGAAAGTATTTTAAAAGTTTCAGTTTAGTTTCTATGGAAACATTTTGCTTCCATTAAATAATATAAAAGTAGAAATTATTAAGTTAATTTCTGCTTTTATATTCTTACAATACATTATGACAGAGCGTATTGTTGAAAATAGATTAGCGGATTGGTGGGAGGAGGTTCGGTAATCCATCTAGGGCAGGGGTCGGCAATCTACGACTAGAAAATTTTGTGACTCTCTGAATATTAAATATTTCAGTAAAAACCATTCCAAATTTTATATACTATTTTTTTAAGGCATTTGATCCTTCTACACATAATATTCAAAGTGTCACAGAATAAGATACAACAGGCACTTCTATGCTTTTCCATGTTTTTTTTTTTCGATATAGATTTGGCTCTTTGTCACCAAAAGGTTGCCGACCTCTGATCTAGGGTCTTGTAGTCCTCATGAGATGCTCCGTATTTTTGCTATTTCCGATCCGATTTCGATGATTCCTTTGTGTATTTTAGAGAGTTTAGTCATCTTTCATATGATTTCATACATGATTCGCCATAAAATACTTACTTTTTGATTTATGCGCAAATCAAATTTTCTTTTCACTATAAATTTTCCTCCTGCATTTTCTTGTTGATGTACTGCATATATAAAAAGTTAACGGGCTTTAAGGAGAAGACATTAGGTAGGTTTCATCAAAATCGTTAGAGCCGTTTACGAGAAAATTGGAAAATTCATGATATAATTACCACTTCCGATTAGACCGATGAGATGGCTGTATCTCTGATATTACTAGTACGATTTTGATGGTTCTTTTTTTGTTTTTTAGAAGATTTAATTACCTTTCATACAAGTCTATACATAATTTACCATAAAATGCATGCATTTTAAGTTATGAGCTAATAAAATATTCTTTTCATCATAACTTTTTCCCTACATTTCCTCGGTGACGTACCAAATATATGAAAAGTTAAAGGCCTTTATGAGGAATAATTTAGGCAAGTTTCATCAAGATAGTTAGAGCTGTTTTCGAGAAAATTGTAAAAAAGTGTAAAATCGATTATATAAAATAGCACTATGGGTTAGTCGATTTTGAAGATAAAAGTTGCTGTAATATCACATGCATGTGCCTACATTAAATACGTAATTTCAGTATCCTACAACTTTTCGTTTTTGAGCTAGACTGTTCACATACACACAGACACACAGATATATTTCCTAGATAGGTCAAGGAAAGTAATAATATTGTCTGTAACAACAACATTGTCTGGCAACAACATAACCTTAAATACTCGTGACTTTGTAATAGCAGTCCGTATTTTTTTTCGTGCGAAAATGTCAAGTTTTGTTCCGAATAAATGTCATTTGCGGGAAGTTTTGATTTATTTATTTAACTTAAATCTATTGCTTGTAGAAGCATACGGCGATACTGCTTTAAGTCAGAGAAGTTGTCGTGAGTAGTTTCAAAAGTTTAAAAACTGCGAGTTTGACGTGGAGGACAAAGAATGTAGTGGCCGGCCGAAAGTGTATGAGGAAACAGAATTAGAAGCATTATTGGTGGAAGATTCGTACAAAACGCAAGAAAAACTTGCACTTACATTGGGAATGAGTCAATACACGATATGAGTCGCTGTCTGAGCAGCGCTTCACATTGTATAAAGATACGAAAAATTGGATCGATTCATGGATAGCCTAAAAAAATGAAGTTTTTTCGACGTGGTATCCGAATGCTTCCAGAGAGATGGGGAAAGTAGTGGTGGACAATATTTTGAATAAAATGTAATGTACCGTTTGTTTACAATAACTTCGTAATTTTTTATTAAAAACGGCGGAAACTTATTTGTTCTAGAATATAACGGAGGATATAGCAATATATATAGCAGGATATAGCATTTTTTGCATTGGACTTTAATCCAATGCGGTAAGGAGGAAAGTCTTATGAATGGACACACCAGATATTTCTAAAAAAATAATATATACAGTTTTCATCAAACTTCTCCATGCTTTCTTTTTAAAATAAAAAATCCTTACAGAAAAATTAGGCTTTAGGTTTGTCGTTTGAAGTGATCTCCTTCACTTATAAATGTTTATTTGCATAATTTACTTCGTGTCAATCTCAAATTGTTCATTTATTCCTCTGACAGATTCACTGGTATTGATTCTGAATCTTTTCTGTTTGTCGTTTCTCTTTAATGCAATTCAGAAGTTTTACTTCTTCTTCTGCCATGAATAATCCAGGTTGATTAGAGGGGGCCATTTCAATCAAATTCAGATCAATGAAGTTCCTGATTACAATCTTTAGGAAGGAGAACTAGAATTCATTAAAAAAAAAATCTTGGGAAAGTAGAACTGCGATGCGAAGTTACTCGACTGCTGGAATAGTTACGAAAAATGAAATGAACTTTCACCATATTAAAAACTAGCTGTGACTCGCGGTTTTGACCGCGTTGAATTTGGATTAATCCCTAAAATACAAAATAACCTTTCAAATAATAACCTATAATATTCTGTTGACTCTCATTTGTTATAGACATTTTAACGAACAATGTAAACACGACAATAAATTTTTATAATATTGCAATCAAGTTTCACTTAAATAAGTTTCAGGTTTTATACATTTGTTTTTTCCTTTACACAGTAATTTCTTACTTGTTAAAAAGTAAGCGTAGTCAGCTTGTCTCCACGTTAAATGAAGTTGTAACATAATATAATTAATTTCATGTGTTCACGTTATATTTTTTACTGTCTCTGAGAATTTTTTTTTTTCGCGTTGACAATGTTGTCATTCATTTCATTTTAGCTCATTACTGTTCCGACATGTTTTAGTAATTATTTTCAGTATCTGTATAAATGCATTCCTGATGTTCTTAATAATCGAGCGTTTGCCAATGTGAGAATCATTCATTGGTTGGCCATACAAATAGAAGGTAAGTATTGAATGGCATTCAGTATTTTACATCGGATTAAATAAAGCACTGCACCACGGTTTCATACCTAAAATTTCTAAAAATATTTAAAATAATAAACTATAATATGTTGATCCATCAGTCTCATTTGTTGCAGAAATTTTGAAGGAACTGGATCAAAACGCCAAAATAAATTGTACACATGGCAATTAAGTTTCATTTAAATAAGTTTCACGTATTTGTATTTGTGTTGTCAACTTGCTTCCGAACTACCATGACGACGACACGTACGCAAGTTGGACGACACTTTTCTCCTTGTATTTTCTATATGGTTACAGTTCTATTCCAATAGGTTTTAGCGTGATGTTATAAAGCCTAAATCCTTCCTCAATGCACAGTCTATCTAAAGCTAAAAGATTTTTTTCAAATCGTACTGATAGTTAGTGAAATTAGCGCGTTCAAATACACAAGCTCTTCAGCTTTATATAATACTATAGATAAGAGTAAATCAAAAACATAACAATATTAAGGAATAAGAATTTATTTCACATAATTATATAAATACATCTAATAAATAAAATAAAAGCACTTACCAAGTGAAGATTAATAAATTAAGATGATTGATGATCATTTGAACAAAACAAACGGCGTATACACGGTCAAACATTCAATTCTCAGATATGAACGACAGTTTAAGATGTATCTACTCCCATCCCACAACTCAGTTCTGTCGCCACTACCACCATAATTTTTTTAAACCATCAATTAAAAAATGAATAGATTTGAGAGTCAGGTATATTATAAATTTGTAAGTTGTCCTTTTAAGCTAAGCACAAGCTTAATAGAATGAACTTGGATGATTTTTTAAAATATTTTCTAATTACCGAAGAAATGCTTGATCCGGAGAGATCCATTAGGGCTTTGGAGACGCCGAAGATCTTCAGAGCATTGGCAATACTGAAGACCATTTGTTGCCTGTCTTCATTCTTACAGTTTAAAAAACATGTCTTAAATCGAATCAATGTTGAGATACAGCACTAGACAATACCTGTATTAATTTAACGTTTATCAGAAATCTCAATGTATCGTGTAGTTATTTATCGCAAAGAATTTATATTTAGGAAAATCAACATTATTCGCTTCCCATGTTACTGTGCCTGGGCACATATATATGCAGTGGATCCAATAGTATATTAAATGATGTTCCTCAATTTATAATAGATGTTTTATACAGTGACTGAAGGAAACAATGTAAATATAAATGACAAAAGAAACACATGTGGAAAAAATGTGAGAACGTGATTAAATTTCCAAAATATCAGAAGTAATGATGCATAAAAGCGTTTAGTAGCTATTTGCTAAATATCCATAAAACTAAAAAACATTAATCCCACTCTATTAACCCAAATTCAGTCTACATTTTATGAATGAAAAATTCCCATGGACGCTGAAAAATGCCTAATTAAAAGCTTTATCCTGAAACCCACCAGACCTCTCAGATCACAACGATAAATATTATTATCTGTCTTTACAATTATCAGTTATTTTTGGAATCGGCGTAAAAGCACACACATACACGCTCACATACACATACACACATATATGTATGTATGTTATTCTTTTTAGCGGTTATACTAAAAAAAAAATGTATATCCTCTCAACACATGTAATTTTTATAACAATTATCTTACAATTTGTATTTATCTTTATTGTTACAAATAAATGAAACATGTGATAAATAATTTATTCATTTTATTTTTTTCTAAGGACCTAATTTCGATACTTGTATTCCAAATTTCAAGTTTTAATAACCACTTTTAGTAGATAACTGTACCCATGTAACTGTTCTTTTACATTGACGATGCTATTTAAATATTTGAAGCTGTCATTTCCCGAGATAAGGAGATGTTAATATTGAAGGGCCGCCAGACATGGTTGGGAGGAGGGTAGCAGTTATTAAGCAGGCCCTTGCAGGACTAGAAGCTGGTAAGGAAATCCTCCTGTCTTAAAGAGAACTAGAGCGTAAATGTTTGGTGCGGAGTTGCTAGTTTGAAATTATAATGAGCATATCTTGCTAAGCGTTATCTTTACTACTGATTCTATGGTCTTGTGATTCATAATATTCATAGTGATGCGGGGGTTATTTAAAATTTGTGTTGGTTTTCTTTTTTTCTTCTTCTTTTTTTCCTCTAATCAGATTTTTAAAAATGAAGAACACCGTCTCCTTGCACATTCAAAATTTTATATACAAATATTGATCCAGGACACCTGAATTCTTTTCGTCATATTTCTACATGTTCGTAACAGAAGATATTTTCTTGTAGTAGGAACCTGTTTGGGAAGTTAAATTGTAGGCTTTAGTGACGCCTACCTGCAATGAAAATTTCATCCAATTATAATAACATTTAGCAAAGAATGCGGAAATGTTGAAACTGCAGTTCTCGAAAAATGGCTTGATCGACGCCCAAAATCATCCTACAGCGATTTTTCAAATAGTTATTTGTTCCTAAAGTTTTGCTCTACAACTCTGTGATCATTTTGTGTATATATATTATATATATATATATATATATATATATATATATATATATATATATATATATATATATATATATATATATATATATATATATATATATATATATGTCGGGCTTTTTCTTGCTTCGGTTGCTCGGGCGTGCGAATGAAATGGTAGAGTTACATACCGCAAAATATTATTATGGTAAACCTTTGGAATTGCTACTTACGACCGTTAAGAGATCTAGATTTTCAGACCAGACTATTCTTTCACCCACTGCGCATGCGCAATTATATCCTCAAACCGACGGATCCTTCTCAGTTGGAACGCTGGTGTAGGGTTAGGTCAGACTTCCCGTCTTTTTACGAAGGGGTATTGCAATGCTAAGAAGACTCTCTACAGAGGAAAAAGGTTAATTTGATCCATGACCAACTCATTCGGGTTATACTGTTAACAATTTCGATCCAAGGACCAAGTCAGGAACTGCGAACCATCATAGGCCAGGGAGCGGAAGAATGGTAAGCCAGAGGTGTAGTAATGATAAACGATTACTCACAAGAGGCGCGTCCGGATTCGTTGAAGCTCATCGCCGCCTTTTCATTAGAAAATTAATACAATTTTCTAAAACTTCATGGACGAAAATTTATTGGTCCTTAGTTTTACACATAATTGGTAATTTTTTTCCACTAGGACTAAACTTCCCAGTGGTCTTATTAGCTTCAGATCCGAAGCTAATGGAACGTTGAAGAGATTGGCCATGACATTTAAACTTAAAGATGGTGTAGGAAAGAAGGCGGTGGGGACAAGAGATATATTCGGCAAAAGGCGGGAAGTCTGACCTAATCCTACAAGATTATTCCCAGTGAAAAGGATCCATCGGTTTGAGTATTTAATTGGGCATGCGCAGTGGGTGAAAGTATAGTCTGGTCTGAGAATCTAGACCTCTTCAAGGTCGTTAGTAGCGATTCCAAAGTTTTACCATTAGTATTATTTTTCGATGAAATTTTTATTGTAGATTGGCATCATAAATCCACTTTTATCAAAGTAGTCTGTTACATTCCTGACATTTTGCAATTATATGTAATATTGGTAATGAAAAATTGTAGGATTTTTGCTAAGAATTTATCAGGACATGTATCATCCTTTATGTTTTTTTGTACCTGTTAAATTTAACTATAGTTTATTTTTTTCAGGGTCGGTCAAAGTTGAGTACAGGCGGGGACTGCCACAAGTGCTGATTCCGCTTCCCACCTCCAAGCAGCGATGCCTCTTCACCCTCAAGCCCGTGGGCAACACTGTCGGAGACCTCATCGACATGATCAAGTCGGAGGACAAAGCAGTCAGTTGCGTGGATATTACAACCACCGGTAAGGAAGAAAATTATAATTAATAAGCAGGAGAATATGGTCAAGGTGGTCTAATAAAAAATAATATAAAACTATTTAATGATGGCCAACGTTCCGGTCAATTTTATAGCAGGGTTGATGAGGGGCTGGGATGAGAAAGAGTCATGCAATAATGCGGGGTGGAAAAAGACTGACTTGGTTCCTCGTTTGCCCTGAAGGAGGCCTTCAAAATGAGCCGAAATATTTCACTAAACAGTTTTAAACTATTTTTTGTTTACCACCCGTCATCTCCGTGATTAGTTCCTACGGTCAACATAATAATAGTGGGTAAGTATTGAGTGGCATTCAGTATTTTACTTCGGATTAAATAAAGCACTGCACCACGGTTTCACCCCTAAAATTTCAAAAAATATTAAAAATAATAAACTATAATATGTTGATCAGTCTCATTTGTTGCAGAAATTTTCAAGGAACTTGGTCAAAACGCCAAAATATATTATACAAACGGCAATTAAGTTTCATTTAAATAAGTTTCACGTATTTGTATATTTGTATACCGAACTACCATGACAACTACACGTACGCTAGTTGGGTACTTAATTTATTAATGCTTACTGCTCCGTTCCTATGGTTCGTAGCCAAATGTTATAAACCCTAAAGCCTTTCTCGATATTCGGCCTATTTTGACGAAAAGTGAATTTTTCATCTCGGTTGGTCACTTTTTTTCTTGGCAATTTATTTATGGTTACTGCTCAGTTCCTATGATTCGTAGCCTGATGTTATGCAGGCTAAAGCCTTCCTCGATAAACGAATTACATTTATTGCTATACTATTAAATGCAAAGAGAATTTTTCAACTCCGATTAGTTGTTCCTTAAATTAGCTCGTTTAAACAAACTCTTCACTTTTATGTATTTGCATAGGTTACTTTCGTTCGGCGGCAATAAATTCGCTAATAAGCTACGCCCGAATAGTTTTTATAAATATGGATGGTAAGGACGGGGTCGGAAGATAAACGCCACTACTGAAACTTGGCGCCCTTGGATATGGTAGTGTGAACCTAGGTTCTTCCAGGGAACCCTACAGCTGCGAAGATTGAAACGTAGATTAGACAGATCGACTGTTAAGACGGTATCATACTATCCATCTCTTTCAGGATCGAAAGCAGTGCAGCGACAGATGCCTCGTAAAATTCATGTAGGGAGGAAGAATTCGACGACTCCATTCCACGACTCCGAAGCAAGGATAGTACGGGAAGATTAGTAATTAGGCCTCAACAAGTTCATGATAAGAAATAGTATACAGAAAGGTTGATACGAGGGAGTTGGTTTCGGGAAAGGAACCAGGGCCGTACGTAGAATTTTTTTTCGGATGGGGATTTAAATCTTTTTCGATGGGGGATTTAATAAGAAGAAGGCAAATAATCGCCAAATTTGGCATAACTTTTAAGGATAGGCATGCAAATTGTATCAATAACTACTTTTAAAAACAATTTTTTTTTAAAAAAAGTTTTTTTGCGGATCACGTTGGCTCTAAAACACGTAGGAACATAACGGTTAAAGCAAATCGTTTAGTTCAAGACCGTATTTAGGTGTAATATAAAATGATTTTTCGTGAACAGAAATATTAAATTTTAGAGTTATCCAATTTTTTAAAACGAAGTAATTGAATTTTTCATTGATCTGAAGTGTGTATTGGCTTATATCTAATGATAACGGTATTCTTTACGGAGTGAAATATATTAAAAAAAATTTTATATTTAAAACTGGCGACATATTTGGTTTTAGCACTGTGAAAAACCCATATATTCAAATTTTCAAGCGAATATAAAAATAAAATCGTTTATCTAAAAACGTTGCCTTCAAAGTTTTTTAAATAATTAATTATTTTTTAATGTTTATATTTTGTCTTTTAGATATCTAAAAAACAAATGTATAGCTGGAAAAACCATGCCGATATCATTTTTCAAACACGAGACATAAAACAAAGCATTTTCAGCATGTTTTATTTTATTTTTTTGTTTAGCTCCTAGATTCCGTTAGACAAAATGGTTGAATATGGATAAACTTTTTTTCAATGCTGAATCACCCAAAAAACCTTAATCAAAACTGGCGACGGATACATCGTGCACTCCCTTTGTTAGTGTATTTCCAATGCAATCTGGAAATATAAGTATTTGCATAAGTACACAGTTGTCATATTTAAATTAAATTGTGTCACTGCAGTACGCTAGGAATTTAGTTAGTAATAATACCATTAAATCGGTAAACTCTTTTGATTAAATCATTATGACTGATTCTATAAATTAGAGTTATGTGTATGTTGTTTAATTTCATCGAGTAAACCCTTTACCATGATTTAGTTCATATACATCGTGAATTAGTATAAACAAGATACATCTAAAAAAGTCCCAAATAGTTAAAAACAAGGATACAGTTTAGTGCTACAGAACGGGTGTCTGTGGTTCTTAATATAATTCTTGTAAGACGGTTATAAATTATGTTTGATAGTTTCACCTCAGGAATCGATACAAAATTTATAATTTAGGATTATACGGTTTCTGAACCACCTTAGAAAGCAAATTTTGACAAGAAACACATCGCATCCCTCAACTCAAATCCTATGTTGATGCTTCTGTGATATTCAGTCAAAAAACATCCTTCAATTGACGGCTGATAATCTTCGTGGTACAATTAAACCTCGTTTATCTGCATCAGATTTATAGACATTTTTTTTATTTTATGTTCACATTAGATAATAATACCGTAGTTACCAAGAACGTAACTGTGTATAAATACGCCAGATATTCGCTTCATTGGATTATATATATGATATTCATTGGAGATATATGGATATTGGATTCATTGTACAATTCCTGCATAGACTAAACTGTAAATTATGGTATTAAAATACTTTTTGCTATATTTAAGAAAGGTTTACTGAAGTGGCACATGACGTTGACGCCGATTGACTCATCGTCTATAAATATTTTTTATCGTAATAAACGGTATGCCTGCTTATATAAGCTTTTCGTTTTGCTAATTACCTATAGTACCCAGATTTTCGATTTTCGAGAGGTTTTACTGTAGTGTCTATATTCTGCCATCTTCCTGACGCGAAACTTGTACACACTGCTTTCCTTCAATTTTTTTTTTTTTTCTTTGCATTTACTTCTGCTACAATTTTTGCTGATTTGTAAAGTAGAGGGTGGTTCTGTCTATGGTATTTCTGATCCTTTCTTGGTCAAACGGTCAGACTTTTCATTATTCTACATATTTAAATTAGGAGTAACTCATTGAATTATTACTTTTTCTTTATTTTTTTTTATAAGTTTGAAACATGTATTAGATGCTAATTTTCAATTCTTCGCGCCATGAGTTAGAACAGGTCAGCCTGAAAAATCATTTCCGATCTTGAGATTTTGTTGAAACAGCATGCAACACGGACAAAGTTTAATTTTAATTTTGTTTTTTATATTAACAGAGGGGAAAATATATTACATCTGAAACGCAAAAACGACATTATTTTAAAACTCTACTCAACTTTGGAGAAAAGTAATAAACTTAGATTGTAGCTTTACATCAACATTTTGTTAATAATCGTTAATAAGCGTCCTTTAGTTCTTGTGACAGTTGGGTTACTTGCTCAGTAGTGCAACGAAATTTTCTGAAATCTACTTGGTACTCAGTGAGAATTTTGTTTTTGTCCAAGAAAGTTTGCAGCTTATGGACTACCACGCGCTCCATTTTCTCTTTTTTTAAAAACGGAATAACCTCCGCCTTTCTCCGTTGGCTTGGAAGGTGGTTTTTCCATATAAACCACAGAAAACAAAGTACGTTTATGTTTTTTGTTGATTTTAAAACCGGATGTAAAACTTGTTGGATGTGGAGTGCACGGATATCTATACAAATTCCTAGCTTCCTTCCCAGCACCGCGATTTATAAGATTCAGTTATAAGAGTAGGACTTCCTCGAGGTTCTTTTCGCAAATGATACATGACCTCATCCATTATCTGAAAAAATATATCCCGGTATCTAAGCTTTGCTTTTCTCCGATGATCTTGTGATCTGAATTTCTAGTATCAATTTTATATACCCGGAGATTTTAAATACTGCCTTGGAGAATATCAGAAAATGGTCTGAAAACAGTGAGATGGTTGTCAACACCGTAGAAACTTTCCAGCAAAAAACTTTCCAATAGCTAATTATTCTACGCGCTGTCTCGTACAGGTTTAGCTACTTTCCTACATATCAAGCTGAAAAACCAAGTACTGGAGAAAAGCATGCCGAAAAGTTAACCCAGAATGGCTCTACAAGAATCTCGTTGCTCAAACGAACTACTGAGACTAGATGAGGTCCAACGCAAGAGGTGCTAACTCTCACTTAGAAGTCCAAAGTTTTCGAAGGGACTATATTGTACTGTACTTATATGAATAACTTAAAAGATTTCCTACGGACTATTTGAGAAGCAATTCAATGGCTACACTAAGATTTAAAACCCAAACAATATTCTTTGATAAAATTGGGTGTATTTTCCATAGAGAGCCCTTTCCTTTGTTGCCTTCCAAGATCCCAGTAAATCATGCACCTATCCAATTGCAACTCACAAGTCCCATAATAAAGGCAATGGTAAGCAATGATGAGTTCAAATCAAAGGTACTTGAGACCATAGACATATAATGCTCTAGCCATTCCACCTTGGAGCTGCAGAGAGGGCTATGAGCAAGGGAGGAGCTGAGATCTTCTATTCCATTTTTCCTATTTCGAAACGGACCAAAAATTTTGAAACTGAAATCCGTGCAACTTTTCTGGCTCTAAATAAGCTTGCAGAAACAGAAACACAAAATATAGTAATTCTAGTTGACTCCTCCAGCAATTCTGGCAGCTTTCAGACCTGGCAATGGGATTCCGGTTGACGCACTGCGCTGTGAGAAGTTCATAGAGGAACTGCTGTTGAGTAATAGAAAGATTGTGCTCCAGTGAATCTCGGGACACTGTAGATCGCGTGGGAGTGAGATGGCGGACGCTTTGGCAAAAAGTTAAATTTGATTTGAAAAATCTTGAATTTGATCCGGAAAGGGTTAAAAATGACTTGAAATCCTATATTCGTATCCTATAACATTTCATTTTTCCATCAAATTTTACTTTTAATCTCTGTTAGTATTAAAGTAAGATTATTAAAACAATTGTATGTCTCTGTTTTTTTTTTGTTTCTGTTTTGTGTGTTCTTGGCTTTAGAATCCAGTTTTTAATTTATTTTCTCTTTCCAACTTTTGAAATAAATTTCTAATATGCTTATTCAACGCGATAATTAGAAGAAAAATAGCTGAAATAAATTGTATATGCTTTAGAAAACTAGGTATGTAGCAGCCTGGTAAAAAAAAAAAAAATTATAAGCATGCCGAAAAGTGTTTTTTCACGTTTTAGATGTTAATTTTTTTAAAAATATAATTAATAGTAGTACATAATAGGGTTTAAAGAGACAGAAAAATGGGTTTTAAACACTTGAAGTCGGACGACAATTTTTCGCAAAAAAACTGCTCAATATGTTCGTTTTTGGACATTTTATTACAGACCTTGTAATTGTCGCAGGAACTTGTTTTGGGGCTTAAGCTACCTAGTACCTATCAACTATAAACAAATTATGCAAAAAAGGTAAAAATTTTTCCTCAAAATTTAGAAAAAGGGCCAAAATGGTCCTAGAGCGATTTTTGAAAGCGCTATTTGTTCCCGAGGAGTTTCCCTCTAACCCTTTTTTCATGAAATATATGTAAGGTTCGATTTAATATCTACAAAAAAGATTGAACATCAGGAAATTTCGTGCTTTGGCTGCTCGGAGCGTGCGAGTGCTGAAAGCCCGGTCGGCGGAGAGGCTTCTCCTACCCTTTGTCAATTCCTCTCTGCTCCCTCGCCTCTACCGGCCGAACCAAGAAAAAGCCCGATAATCAAACGCGTTTTTTAGGTATTAAAGCGAACCAGTATATAGATAGAAATTAAGACGTACCAAAGAAAATAGAAGGTATTCTTTCTTTTTCACCTATTTTCAGGAGTAAATATCGTCTCATCTAATTTCTACAATTATTTAAAGACTGTATTCCTTTAAATGATTGTAATATATTTGAAACAGTAATGGACTTCAATCACTACTTAGATATTAACAAAGACAAAGTGTTAATACTAACAAGGCGGAACCTCTGCCACCGAGGGTTCTATGTGGCAATCAGGTGCTGTTTGTACAAGCTGTTACTAATATATCTCCAATTATCTGCAGCCTTCATCAATCCTAGGCCTCGATATATGTTTGAGTGTCATGTAAATTAAATTATATAAATTTGTGGCTATTATTTAACTTCATTTACTGCTGTAACCTGATATTTTATTTTTAACTTTTATTCTGCTCAATCCCTTATTGAGTTTTTGTCATCTTTTTTCAGTAATACTCTTATACTCAACTACTACTTTGAAGGCCAAACCCAATTAAGCAGCAATCAGTTTTTACTATTTTATATTTTTTGACCGTTTCATCAAGCATCATCTGCATAAGTTAATCCAGGAATAATATTACACCTAATATAGTAATATGATAAATAAATTCATATGTATTTTAAAAAATTCTCATTTATTTATCATATTACGATATTAGGTGTAATATTGTTCCTGGATTAACTTATGTAAATGATGCTTGATGAAACGGTCAAAAAATATATAATAGTATTAGTAGTCAAAACATACATATATATATATATATATATATATATATATATATATATATATATATATATATATATATATATATATATACATATATACATATACATATACATACAAGGTGTATCAGGATCAGAGGACCATAGGCGAGGATCTGATTTCACACCTCATTGGCTGCAAAAAATTTCGTTTTGGGCTATGGTTCAATTCCGAACAGGGAAAGAGTAAATTTAAATGTGTTTTTTAAGTTTGTCACGTTTATTGTTGAATAGAAAGCGATAACATAAATACTATTAAAGTGAGGTGATTTCCAATTGCAGTATCGTAAATTAGAAAAAAAATTCTTTAAAAATTAGTAGAATTTGTCTTTATTAAAACCATTTAAAGGGAGTTTCGGAGCGGTTAAATAACTTGTTATTTGATACTCCAACTATCAGCGTTTTCAGCAAAAATAAATACAATAAATTATTACGAACTTTTTTCTGTTTTTTTTTTTCTTTGTCCTGGGATGCAATGTAATAAATTCATTAATAAAATACAATTTTTTTTTTAAATGTTTATAATAAAATATTTGATATGGATACAACAAATGAAATTTTTCTTTAATAATATTACTTAATATTCCTGGTAATGATAACTAAAAAAATATAACAAAATGAGGCAGAGGTCCTTGAAGTGGCTGGTTATTTTAGTAGTGAATTTATTTCAATGCATCTCAGAACGCAGAAAAAATATCTGATGTGCACAACACATTATCTCATTGTACGCCTATTAAACTATAACTCGGTGGCTCAAAAAGTGATCCTGAACTTGGTTACTAGTTTCCGAAGATCGCAGTATCTCAAAAACAACACTCGGCGTCGCGACATCCATCTATTGACACACACACACACAAACAAACACACACAACACACACACACACACACACACACACACACACACACACACACACACACACACAAACACACACACACACACAAACACACACACACACATCCAAACACACACACACACACAAATAGGAAAACCTGTATTTTACACTACATTTTAACACTTAAAACAAGTAATAAAAATTTTGAATTGGATTGGAAACCAAATTGCGTTTGTAACCTTTATTACCGAAACATATGATTTATGTATTTAATTTAAATATACTTTTTGATGTAAGCTTATTATGACCTTCAAGTAAAGTACCGTTTTCGGCTCACCAATTTTAACCAAAATATAGTAAATACATTCACATCAATCTAAAAGTCCTATTTACCAAATTTGAGATGTTTTACATTATATTTTAGTATAATTTTTGATGAAAGTCTAATATGATCTTCAAGTAAAGTATCGCTTCCGGTTTTCCAATTTAGACCAAAATCTAGTAAATTATTTAAATCAATATACAAATTACAAATACCAAATTTCAGAAGTTTTTCAAAGTAGTTTAATATAATTTTTGATGGAAATCAATTATGACCTTCAAGTAAAGTACCACTTCCGGTGATCGAGCAGTGACCAAAAAGGGAGGTTCACAACTGGATTTTACATCAATCCTAAATACAAAATTTCAACTTTCTACGGCTAACCGTTTTTGAGTTATGCGAAATACGAACATACATACAGACGCCACGACGAAACTAGTCAAAATGGATTCAGGGATGGTCAAAGTGGATATTTCCGTTGAAATCTGAAAACCGAAAATTTTCGCGATTACAATACGTCCTTTTTTCGTACAAGTAAGTAAAAAGAGATAACGTTTTGTAAAAGTTTATCTTAATTATTTTAGCTGGTACAGCTGGCAGTTTGAGGAGAGAGAATTTCACATAACACAATTGTTTTAAAAATTGGAGGCGAATCCCAGCTTATTCTAAGGCAGAACAGCTAAAGCTGGCTTCTTTGTGAACATTTCGGTATCGCCCCGATGTTCGAGATAACACTGTTCTCCTCTAAAAAAAATTATAGATTATTATTGGATGTATCAACAATAATAAGATGAATAAGCACGATCTACAATTAATAAAAATATTGTACAATGGTTAAAGTAGTAAAGGCGAGAGCACTCAGTGTTGAAGAGGACTTGAGAATCAAGTTAAGGCTCCATAAAGCCTAAAATTGATACTCTGATGGTAAATAAACAACATATTTCCAACTGAAATATAATGATGCTTTTTCTTCATAAAGTATAAATGTCTTACTTTTGATTGATACACGTTTTTTTAGGTTTATTTTCAATTTTCTTACTGTTGATATTGTTATGTGAAATTTATAAACTTTTGAACTATATTTTCTATTTATTATTTTCTTAAGCAAATCAAATGCAATATGTATAGTTTTCTTTGTTAAATAAACTTTGGTAAAGCAGTTTGTATTTTTTTATGAAGACGAACCTTTAATACTTACAGTGTTTCTCGTAATGTAACATGATAAAATCAGATAATGACTATTATTTATACAATAAAACATTCATCCAAGGGAGAGAAGTTTAATTTTCCATTTTTGGTAGAAAATAAAAAATCCACTGTCTGCTGCGTGCCAATTCCGAATCTCCAGTCTTGGGTTGGGCACCCTTGGCCTATATCATGAGATCAGTTAGTACTACGCCGGGTTATCTGAAAAGTAGGCAATGTATAAAGTCTGGAAACTCCTAGAATAGCTATTAGATTGGCTGCTTAAGAAAATAAATATGAATGCTAAATATGTTATTGCGATAGCATAGGACCGGTCCCTGATGAGTAAGTCATTTTACCCATAGATCATTTCTCTTTGCTGCTGACTCCTGAGCACCCGATCAGGCGTCAGTCGAATGGATAATAGTTGATACATCTCCTGGACCAGGGACCATCAACTGTCGATTTATTGGCGTTCAGGGAGCAATATTCAGCCTGGGCGGTATACCGTATATCAGTTTGTTGCAGATAAAGCAGGCAGTATTTTTATTTGCGTGCCGCTCAATACATCATCAAGATAAAAGAAGGCTTGGCTATAAATCAGGTTTTCATTAAGTTACCTGAAACTTTCTCCCCTCTTAGGTCGACTTGATGACTTTTTTTCCGACATTTTTTTTTTTTAATGTTAAATAAACGTTTTATTTTTATGTTAATTAAACGTTGTTCAGTGTTTCATCTTATATATATATATATATATATATATATATATATATATATATAAAACAATTGATATATATATATATATATATATATATATATATATATATAACATATAACATATAACATAACATTTTATATAACATATAAAATATATATTGATATATATATATATATATATATATATATATATATATATATATATATATATATATATATATATAACAATATATAACAATTGATTTCTCATATATAAGATGAAACACTGAACAACGTTTAATTAACATAAAAAAAAAAATCCTTCCTACATCTACAGCCTCCTACAATTCAAATCCTCGGTCCACGCACTGGAAACAAGATCTCGCCTTTCTGACCTCCATACTCCCTCTCACAGAACCAAAACATTCGAACGCTCCTTCTTCGCCCGCTCCTCTACCCTTTGGAATTCCTTTCCTTCTAATATCCGTCATTTATGTATGTATGTATGTTCTATATTAAATCCAGTTATCTTTCATTGAATTTTTTTTTTCATTGAATTTACTCCTATACACTTTTTTAAGACTATACAATTTTTATTTACAATTTTACAAACGTCGATGAATCCTGTTGAAAAAAGTTCTATTAGCTTCCATACACTCTAAAGATTAGTCATTTAAAACCATATCAGTGTTGTGAATATCTGTGATGATTACGAACAGTGAATTGCGGGTTCGATTTATAGGAAGTATAAATTAACGAACTGAAATCAGAAAGATAAAATATTTTAGGCATTAACTTTGATTAAATAGATGTTTTACTATATTTCTTACAAACTAATTGTAAGTCGTGATTTCTTAATTAGTTACATCAAATTTTAGGACTATTTTAAGTTTTTCACCTGTAATTCCTAAACGGTGCATTCTATCGAAAAAGCTATGGTATATTAAATTAAAGAACATATAACTCTCTGTCTAATGAGTATCATACATAATATAGCATTTTCACGTCAATTGTAACCTTTTCCAAATCAATTGTCACCTTTTCCATTTCAATTGTAACTTTTTCCATTTCAAATGTTACCTTTTCCATTTCCAATTCAATTGTATTGGAAAAGGTGACAATTGATTTGGAAAGGGTTACAATTGAAATGGAAATGCTATAAATTTTTTTACTAGCGTGGTCGAAAACCACGGTCAAAAACGACGATTTTGTCAGAAACTGTGACACTGTACTAAAGATGAGTCTGAAGCTTGGAAATGTGCACTCGTAGTAAGAGAAAAATTCATAAGATAAAGGTTGTAGAGGATCAAATTATACGTCCCGTGAGCACAAAATATTTTAAATTCGGTTAAATACACCTCTCGAAAATGGCAATCTCCCTATCTCCATAGCTTTTTCGAAAGAATGTACCGTTTAGAAATTATGGGCGAAAGACCAAAAAAAGAACAAAAATTTCGAATTTTTTGGCCACCATTTAAAAACCCGCCCCCTCCTAAAGTCGGCAGACAAAGGTTTTTAGCAGCTGAGATATCTCTTGTCTAATTTGTGCTTGAAATAAATCGTATCTATTGCGAAATCCAACTTTTTGAATTTTTTGGACATTTTTGCAGATTTTCTTGGCCTATTCCGAATATTCAAAAATATAGTATACAAATTTTTAGTTAATTTAACGTTCTTTAAAATTAGTACTGTCAAATTTTTACGTTAAATGCTTTGGAAGCGAATTATTTTGGACAACTTGAAAAAAAAAGTTTCTTCTTTTGTAATCAGCACCCAGAGGAAGTATGAGAAAGGTATTACGGATTTAATGATTGAAAAAATTGTCAAATAATTGAACTTTTCTTTTGCTAATTGGTTCATTCTCAAGTAAACTATCGCTTCCGAATCCGAAAAAAAAAAAAAAAAATCACGTTCGCAGAAACAAACCTTGGCTCTATAATAGTGTTATACCAATGTAAAAGATACAAAGTCAATTTTCTAGGTACTGTAACAAATAGAGAACTTTTTCAAGTCTCGAGAGTTACACACTAAACTTTTATTTCTTGATTTTATACTTTTTTGCTCTGTTACCTAGTAAGACTGGTTGTTCTGCGGTTGTGTGGTAGTGCAGTGGACCCCCAATAATCAGAATATACTCGTTTTTAATTTAAAATATTTAATGAGCATTTTCGAAATTCACCTCGGGCAGGTCGTAATTCGCACTTATAAGTTTTTTTTTATTTGTTTTTACCGACCTTTTATTTTAAAATCTTTTTAAACATTAAATATCTCAAAATTTACTCTGGTTTGAGACATTTTATCTAAGAAGGACCCAGCAGTTACTCCTAGTATGTATAATCTATTACTGTGTGTAATGAATTGTATAATATTACTGGAAAGAAGTTTTTCCAGGTAAATTAACCGTTCTTTAAGGATATATTTTCTGAAAGTTTATAATATTCTATTAAATCGTCTATGATCTTCAAATGATTCAAAAATATTGTTATTGTTTCGTATATTATAATAAAGGAACCAATTGGTGCTACATTGGGTGCAGAGTATGCCGTTTTAAGCTTACAAACATACGCGATGTTTTAAATTCTTTATACCGTTTTGTGTAAGAAGGATATTTTATTATTACTAAATTCTTGCTCTAAGAAAAATTACAGTACCAAGGTATTCTCTAATTAACATCTTTTTCAGGATTTTTTTTTAGACCCTTATTCATTTGAATTGTTTTGAAAATAGTATTATGGTATAATATTGTACATGTTCGTACGGGAAATGCTTATCGAATTTAAAATATTTTCTTTTAAACTTATGATACTTTTTTATTTGCAGATAATATTCGAATAGCGTCTTCCAACACGATAGCCAATCTGGTGGAAGAAGATTTTAAATTAACGATAAATGGAAAAGAATATTACGTAAAGGCTCCGCAAAAATTTGAGGTAACTATTTTTTTATTTCCTTTGGTTGATCTTTATTATTTAAATTACTATTTAAAAATATATGCGATTGTTATTTAGGCATATGTGGCAGAAAATGATTTTTAAATTATTTCCCTTTGTAATTTATATTTAATTTAATATTTAATGTAATTGATATTTAGTTTTTAAAAAAACTAGTTTATCCTATTTATCTAATGTATGAAAGTGATTAAGATAATCATTTTCTATTATAAAAATGGTTTTAAGTTTTTTTTAATAATGAAATGATATCAATGGTATTTGTATATTTATTATTTTAATACTTTGAAAAAGTGTTCAATTGAATTTCTAGGAATATCACTTGCTCCGAACTTAAACTACTGACTAATTAGATGGTTTAGTTTAGTTTATCATTGAATTTTGAAATTGTTTTTTATTATAACATACCTACACCTCTCCTTTGTGCTATGAGCAATTTATCTTTGTTTTATTTTACATACAAGTTGAAATCAATATTGAACTAATATTTATAAGTTTAAAGTGATTTTTAATTTAATTTTGTAGTTAAAATGAAAACCATTTTGCCTATTTTACCCCATCAAAATCACGAAGGGTGCACACACAACAGAGAAGGTTAAAATTTGAACCATTCTACTTAAGACCGAATTACGAGCAAGTGTGGTTTCCGTAAGGACCGAATGGATCCTGCAAACGGCCGAACTCGGCGGTGAAGGACCGTTGTGGTCAAGTCTGTATGCCTATTTATGTAAATATGTTTCTATATATGATAACTAAATTTGTTCATGAGAATTCAGACTTATAAATACCTGTACCTGTATAATTGTAATTTTTTTTTTAAATGCGTGAGATTTCGTCGCTAAGGTCGTCTTTTCAGTAAAATATAAAATTGAAAATATCAAAATGGCGGGAGTGGGAGAAAATAGTTGAGACCACCAAAAGGCATTTCTTTAACACTAACTGTAGTCGCACACAAATTCTCCGCCTTCTAACTCTATATAGAAGGGCTGCAGAGATATGCTTAAACCAGAGATATGCTTATACCTTAAAAATCGTGAGAATAAAAACAGGTAAACAACCTCTACTTCTATGGTGTTGTTCTGTCTTAACCATAAATACCGAATCGCAGCTCATTTGATCCAAAAGGGACATCGAGATGTGCCCAAATGTAGCGGGAGAAAAAATAATATATATATATATATATATATATATATATATATATATATATATATATATATATATATATATATATATAATAATCTGCACCTGAAAGATAAATGGTCGGTTGTCACATTTATGAAATGTGTGCAGAAGAAGGGGAAATGATTTTTTCCTTGAAAACAGCTCATCAATTTTTTGATACCAAATTTCGAATACGATATTGAAATGAACAATATTTACACTATATTTTAATAAATTAAAACAATTATGAAAAATACAGATTTTAATGGACCTAGGTACCTATGTACTCAATCCATCCAAATCCCTAAAAAGTAGTATACGTTAAGTTTTAACAGGCTTCCAACTAATAGGCTATCAATAAATCAGAAAACTATTTATAAAGACATCATGAAATCTATTTAAACACAATACAAAACCGTGCATTGTGTATATAAGACTGGATAAATAAAAAATGTTTTTAACAATAACCTACAGAATATTTTACCCAGGTAATTTAGATTTATTTTGAAATTAGAGTTGAGCATAATTTCCTGTTCTTCTATATAACAGAAAATTACGCAAGTTAAAAGAGAATTATACTAATTTTGAAATTACACATTAATGACTTAATAAATTGTCATGAATTGTATTTTTTAAGAAATTACATAAATCGACCATTTTTCTGCCTCTGGAATACTTCTCTAAAAGTGTTCTCAATGTAAAATTTTAAAGCAGACTGAGCAATATTTTTTACCAAAGGAACGCTGTTACAATAGTAATATAATTAGAGATGGTATTCATGCATCGATATTTTTATTAAAACCGACGATGTTTGTCAAGCATGTATGACAGACGATGTTTGACAGAAGCATTGGTACCATCGGTTAGAACGATATAATTTTAGATTATAGCAACCGAGATTTGAAATAATATCTTGAGACCTTATACAATTTGTCTAATAGCAAATTCCTTAAGAAAATATGAGTAGAAGTAAATTTGGAAAAAAATACTAATAATAATTACATTTTTTACTTTCTCTTATCTATATTTGATATATATATATATATATATATATATATATATATAGATATAGGCAGGGGAAGTATTCCAATCGTGAACAATTTCAAATTCGAGTTTTCAACGGAAATACACGTATTAACGTCCTCTGTGTCCAAATAACCAAGTGATGTGTGTGTGTGTGTTTGTGGGTGAAATATCTTTGCTCAAAAACGATAAGTTGTGGGAAACTGAAGTTACATATTTTATAAATCGAATAACTGGAAGAGCCACTTTATATAATCGATTTTACAATTGCTTACAATTTTCTCGAAAGCATCTCTAACGATTTTGGTGAAACTAGCCTAAAGTCTTTTCCCTAAATCCCTTTTACTTGAATACAGGGAAAAAAGTTATGACGAAAATTTCATTTGCACATAACTCAAAAAGCACGCATATTATGGATAATTATGAATGAAATCATATGAAAGGTGATTTAATTCTTTAAATAACGAAACAAAAAATTATCTAATTAGGGATTGATAAATTTTTTGCAAGTTTTATAATTTAATAATATTATTTAATAAGTTAATAATATAATATAACAATAAATTATAGAAGTGACACATAATTTATCAATCCCTAATGAGATTGATCCTTCTATCCCATCATGCGGATGTCAACCGAAAAATTATCTTAAGCGGACCAGTATCAGCTGGTTAAAGTCGTCTTTAACTTTTCATATACATATCTAGTACATCGTAGAGAAAAATGTTATGTCGAAAATAAAATGTATTTGCGTATAATTCAAAAAGTATGCATTTTATGGTACCTAAATTATGTATGAAATCGTAATTTTCATAATCATCATAAAAAGGTAACAAAATTCTCTAAAAAAAAACTTCCATTTTACAAGTCTGGAGCAGGAGAATAAGATATAAGTTAAATGGATTCTTCCGCTTAAAATTTAGAAACTGTCGATTTCTAATGCTTTATCTAGTGATATTGCCAGTTTTAATGTTGTCACGGAACACGAAGAAATCTCTTGGAAACTAGTTACCTACTGAAAAAAAAACGACATATAATAACGGAATGAGACCTCCAGAAACAAGAGTATGTGTGCGTGCCAATTAGATGGGTATCGCGAGGCCGAGTTTCGTTTTTGAGATACTGCAATTTTCGGAAATTAGTAACCAAATTGAGGATCTCTTTTTGAGCCAACGATTTATAGTTTAATAGGAGTACAAGTCCATGTGTTGTCCACATCAGATATTTTAGTCCATAGGAAACCCTCGAAAACTCAGCATTCATTTTGAAAAGTAACTGTTAACAAGTCTCTGTCATACGAAGAGACAAAAAGGATAAGAGGTGGAAAGATTGAATAGAGTCTTAATTAAATAAGAAGCTGTCTAAAATAATAATTAACAAATTAAAATTAATAAATAAAGTTTTTTTTTTAACTACTGTAACTACTAAATTGAGAATCGCGGTGAGGTCTTCCATGTATGAATACCATATCGCGCGGCCAAGGATTTCCATTGTCTACAGTGCCACCCGAAAAAAATATATATATATAATAAGACGAGAGAAAAAAATTGTAGGTGAAAAAAATAATATATTTAGAGAGATTAATGAAAATACATTATTAAAAGAAGTTTTAGGTCGTCTCACTGCAAAAGCAGAATTTATTAAATCAACATATAATTTCGAAACAATCGAAGATTTATTAAATTGCCTTGAAAAACGTTTAAAGATAACCGGTCAATCGAACAATTGGCGTATGAATTATTTGAAACAAAAAATACAAAAAACGAGCACCCCTTAGATTTTCTCCAATGGTTGGATAACATTCGAAATTTGTTACTATCCCGACATTATTTTGATAAAATAATTAGTAAAGAAATGGTGATAGCTAAATTAGATCGACGATCGCTCTATCATTTTTTCTTAAATATGCCAATGCAAACTAGTATGAAATTGATGTCGAAAGCTGATCAATTAAGAAGTTTGGATTATTTGAGGATTTTATTAACATATGAAAATTATCTTCTCTTTCATGATCTAATTTCTTCAGAACCTGTATCAAGGGTTCAAAAAAACGTTAAAGATTGGAAAATTCGGGAATTAGTGGAAAAAATAAATTGGTTCTATCAATTAGAACGTTTTCTCGGTGAAGGTTTTGAAGAACAACTGGAAATAGAAAAATTAAAAATAGAAAATAATGATTTTGAACAATTTTCGGACATTAAAAACAAGGAAACTAACATTGATTATCAAAACGATATAACAATAACGGGCAATAAAGCATTTCCCTTAAAGCTCAATGAAAATAAAATTAGAGAAATATTAATATCTGACGAAGAACCGGGAAAAATCACGAAAGAAAATAATGAAGAGGAGACAAATATTTAAAAAAATATGAAATTTGGTATTGAAACAGAAACAATAAAACATAAAGTAAAAGTCGAAGCAATCCAAAATCAACATTTAGATAGTAAATTATTTGTGAATGAACATACTGATTACATAAATCAGGTTAAACTGGACGTGACGTTGAATGAGATTAAAGATCTAAAAGATAAAGAAATAAAACCGCCTATAAAATTGAATACTTTAAAATCAATTAAAATAGAAGAGTGAAATGGCCTACTGGCAAGTACAAAATTTATCTGTGGATATTATTAACTTATTAAGAAATGATTCATGGATGTAAAGAGTAACTATTTATTAATCTATCTTTAAGGAATTCTATTTCACAAAAGTTATAATTTATAACCAATGTAAACATATTTATAGACAAAAATGTAAACTACAAACTCATAGAGCCTTCCCTTAGATCCTGATATTTTCCCACATATTGATGACAAATAAGTTTGGACCCTATTAATAGATGTGAATTTTTTGGGGATTTCATATATTATTAATAACTTCGGTGGACCTTGCTGTTAGGAAAGGGAGGAGTTATCAGACGACTATTATATTTAACAATTTTTATAACGATAGTTTTAAACATTAGTTTTAATATCAGTAAACTGCCTTTCTCAGGGCTCCTGACCTTTCGGTCATATGGGGTCGTGGCGGCAGTGGGGTATTACGCTGGGGTAAGCGTATGCCACTGCCACCAATAAACTACTCATTTATTTTTTATTTTCTTATTTTACATCAAGTTATGAGGATACTTATATTTTTAGAGAACAATTTATTTCCTACTGTGGTGCAGCCCGGTGCGCGTTGAGTCCCTGCCTCTTCACATTATACTTTATTCTGTCCTCCTTGAGGACGAGGTCCAGGGGCATCGCTCCGGCTAGCACCTGCACCGCCTCATTCGACACCGTTCTGGATGCCTTAGTGACCCTAAGCAGAGCCAGTCTCTGGATCGTCGCCAGGCTCTTCCTCTGCAACTGCGTGAGGTGTTGGCTCCATGCTGGGGATGCATACCTCAAGATACCCATGACCTTCCCCTTGTAAATGGTCATTGTAGCTGGGTATTTGATGCCCCAGAACGCACTCCCAATCCTGCATAAGCCATTTATAGACCGGGTCACCCTATCCTTCAGGTAGTCTAGGTGAGGGGTGACGTCGAATCTTCTCCTCATCTTCATTCCTAAGTATGTCACCTCCTCACCCATCCTCACTCTCTGGCCCTCTATGTCCAGTGTGATAGGGTGAGCCCTGTCTGTTACGAGCATGGTCTGGGTCTTGGCTGCGGCCATGCTCAGCTTCTTCCTCACGCACCATTCCACGAGACTGGCGCATCTCTCTGCCTGTGTTTTCAGTCTGGCTCTGGTATCCTCGGCCACTATGACCGCCAGGTCGTCGACGTAGGCCGTGGCAAGGAACCCTCTCTCCTCTAATTCCCCAGCAGCTGGTCAAAGACAAGCTTCCTCAGGGCCGGACCCATGACAGAGCCCTGCGGACAGCCTCTCTCTATCCTCCGCTCTACCTCGTAGTAGCTACCTCTGATCTTCACGCTCCTGTTGCTGAGGTAACTACTAACGAGGGAGTACAAATTGCTGTGGGTGTTGAATTCCTGCAGCCGCTGGAGCACGCAGGGCCACCATACACTGTCGAAGGCGGAGGATATGTCGAAGAGCACCAACATGACATATTTCTCCGTCCTTTCCTCCACGTCCCAACGCACTCTCAGCAGCGCATCTGTGGTTCACAGCCACGAGTCGAGCCGAATTGCCGTGGATGACTTGCTGCACTGAGGATCGGGCGAAGTCGCGTGACGATCAGATGCTCCCGGACTTTGCTGACGACATGGAGGAGGCATACAGCTTAGGCGATTCTTTGTTCTTCCCTCCTCCCTTGTAGAGCAGTCTCAAGTCTGCGGTCCTCCACTTGCTTGGAAAGTGACCCCTCTCCAAAGAATCATTGAATATCTGAAGGAGCTCCTCCTCTACATACGGGGCACTATTCCTGAGGACCGCAGCTTCTATTCCGTCGAGTCCTGGAGCTATCCCGAACTTCTGCTTCTCCACGGCCAGACGAAGGTCCCATATGTCCCATGGTGGGCATAGGTCGGTACCTAGTGGGTATACCGTGGTGCGTCTCACCATGGCGTCTATCTCGCTGTCCTGGTACGGGTCGTCCCTGGGGTATGTAAAATCTACGTACATCAATGACGCTTCCTCCAGGGTGGTTGCCTGGGCTCCTCCTACTCTAAGGGAAGCCATCATCGTGAGAGACTTCACCTTGCCCAGTGCCACCCTGTACGGAACCCCAGGGGTTCTTCTCCGTCTTTTCGACGATGAATTCGTCCCAGGGCCTTTTCTTCTGGTGACGCAAGCCGTTTCGGTACACTCTATACCTACGATTAGTCTCATCACGGAGTGCAGGTCTCGACTCGTCGTCTCTGCACTCCTGGTACCTACGCCTTGCCCTGTAATATTCCCTCTTCAGTTGGGTCAGGGCCGGCCACCATGGGACCGGACGTCCTCTCGCCCTTCGGCGTTGGATTAATGCACTCGCCGCTTCTGAGGTGGCGCCCGTCAGCTTTGCCACCCTGTGGTCAATACCTGACTCCAACTCCATCGGAGCCATTTCCTTCTAGTCTCTATCCGCGAGTACACCCTCCAGTTCACTGGAGAAGGCCACGAAGCCCTTTTCCACTTCTAGTGCGTTCTCGCCTTCCTCATGCACCACACTGAAGACAATGACCCGGTGGTCGGAGCTCGTATCAGACCGTAGGATCCAGTCCGCAATGCGCCGCGCCATTGTAGCCGTGGCGAGTCTCACGTCTATCCAGCTCTGACCCCTCGCTCCAGCAAATGTGGAGCCAGAGGGCTCGTTAACGATCACGACCTGACACCTCGCCAGGCTCTCATCTACTGCTCTCCCTCTGGCGTCTGTGCGCACTGAACCCCAGGCCGTCTCCACGAATCGGAACAGAACTGTTCCGAACAGAAAAAATCTATTCCACCATGAATTGGAACAGACTATCGCGTTTCTATGCCTTTGCGCGACAGCCTTCACGGCAGCTATACTGTCCTCGGCATTAGCCGACCTCGGCGGCATGTAGGTGGACACGAGGACGAACGTATTGGCACCCCACCTCACATAACATGCCGCCTGATCTGCCGTGGTGACGTTCTTCAGTTCCATTACATCGAGGGAAGGTTAACAATCACTATTGCCGCTCTGGGCCTCCTCCCTCCACTGCTCAGAGCGACCGGCGACCACATTGTTCTGAAACCATGGCTCCTGGATCGCAATGATGTCAACACTCCGGGTAAGAGTACGTAATTCGTCTGCGACCAATCGTCTTAGGCCCATATTGACCTGCAGAGTCTGCAGCCTACGCATAACGGGCTCTCTTCGCCAACAACTCCATGTTCCTCAGATCGATCGGGCACTCCTTACTGCCTGTCACATGCTGCACCTCCTTCCCTTCTCTTTTTCAGCCTTGCAGTTTCTGCAACACGGGGCCATCCCTTTTTGTCTCTCCGAGCACTCGTTGGCTTTGTGCCCGGTATCCGTGCACCAGCTGCACGCGATATCCTTTTTGTAGGTCCTGGCGGGATGGCCATACTCCTGGCATCGCAGGCAAAGAAGAGGATCCAGGTAGTCTCTCATCGAGAGGCTCCACCACCCTCCACTGACGTCCGCCTCGGACAGGCTCATGAGGGCGAACCTCATAGTGGGGTGCGTCTCCACGACCCATGTCCTGGTGACACTTCTTCTTGTGGTGGTGGAGAAACAAGGGCGCAGCCAGGGCCTTCTGTTCCTCTCCTCACATTCTATTTTGAGCTTCCCCCAAAGGAACCTCTACGGTTCACCGGGTATCTCACATCCCACCACATCCACATGGTGGGATGTGGCAACACATTATCAATGTCAGGTCGGTTGACCATTGGCCAGAGGTCTGCTGTCTTTCTACCGGAAACCGTGTCAAGCTCCCTCTTTTATTCAATAGTTTATTACTACCATATTTTTGGTCAGATGTCAATGGTATACTTTATAACTAAACCCTCAGGACAGCCTCATTCAAGAAGTTCACATGAGCTTCCAAGAATTGCTCGTGCTTAGATCACCCAAATTTATTCCTCCTTCTCATCCCTTCATCCCTATAAAGCTTTCTCTAAATTTACTATAGAGGCATTCCATATCAGAGTAAACCATGTTTGTAAGAAGTATTTTAAATGTTATTGTAACATTTTCTTCGATAATAAAAGTATCTTAAAGTCTTCGCTGTTCTGTGTTCGTTAATTCGCGTGAAAACCAACAAACCTGTCACGCTCCCGTCTAATACGGAACAGCGCACTATCAAGGTACTCGTCACGAAATCGTTAAATCGTAAAAATCGCCACGAACCGATCGCGCTCCGCTAACGCTGTCCTTCAAACCCCTGTTACAAATAGAGTGAGCATGCTACTCGCGCTCGGCTAACTTGTGGATCAGGTCGCCTGTGTGTACACACTTTTAAGTATACAAAGATAACGGTACAATTAGAAACTTACTAAAAGTTAATTTTTAAAGAACATTTTTGACTGAATGTTCTTAAAAAATCGGCAAAAACTATTCACAAATATAAATAATGTATAAACCTATACACAAATAGGAAGAGTTCTAATAAAAAGTTATAATTTATATCTATAATTATCGAGTGCCTACAAGGAAAAGAAAAAAAAAGTTTATAGACATTTTGACCAAAAAGTTGGTGTATAGTATATAATACACTCTCATATTGTATTCATGTGTATTCATCTCAATTTATAGACACACTTTTGATAAGTATGAATAAATAAACAATTAAAAGACAAAGTATACCATTAAAATATAATACATTATGTTTAGAAGAGCAATAAACGAATTTTAGGTAGTATTGATTCAAAAATGCTTCATTAACGTATAATTTATGTTATTACCGTGCTAATGATTCGGGCGTGGTAGGGACATGAGTTGTCATTTTGGTAATAACATTTTTACGTATTTTAATGGTCCAAACTAAAGCTTAAAAAATATTGTTTTTGAAAACTTTCTTACACTATACGATATTCAAACTTAAACTATAATGAATGGAATAATTTGAAAAGGTATCTTTATAATAATGCCCGTGGTAATTACGACAATGAAGGTACGCGACTTATTTTACGTAATACATGCGTTGAGGTACGCTCGGCAATGCTTCACTGTTAATAAAAAAAAAAATTTGAATATGAATCTGAATGTTTGAGTTATCCTTTAATAGCGAAAATAAATTTCATTACCATTGATTGTAGTTTACGAAAGAAAAAAAAATACATTTTTACTAGAACTTTAATGTTTTTGTTTTTAATATTTTACTATGAAGAAATGTTTTTTCGTCATATAGCAATGGGAAAAAATTCAGGTTATACTTCTAAGAATTGTTAGGGTTAGGTTCATTAAATAAGCTCGTTGCATACGAAAATAATCAATTTATTTAAAATCTTAGAAAAACACAATGCAAATTTTAGTAACTCTTTGTAGAAAAGGTTTTTACCTAAAATTCCGCTGTTTAAAGTAGGTTTTCAAATTTCTCTACTTTTTTTGGATACCCTCCTCTTACTACTCCCATGGCAAAAAAAGTAATGTTGTCAAGTGCCAACATTCGCAACAGGTAAGTGAAAAGTTCAAATCCAAAATAGTAGGAAAAGCTAAAACATTTCATGATGTCGTACCGAAAGAAATTTTAGATTTTGCTTTTCTCTCTCCTCTTCCAATAAATGTTTGCATTGTCCCTGCAAGAAGCCACAGCAATTACAATGATTCCAATGATAAGTTAAAACGAATCGGTATTTGGTCCTGCATAGATTGCCATATGCCAATCTTCGCGTTGTGTCTATCATTTTTCAGTGTTGTTTTATTTCTAATTGTCTGTATTGTATGAAAAAATATTCCACAGAATATTTTTTAAGCTTGCCAGAAAGAGCATATCATGAATGATATTCAATTCAGTTGATTAAAGCCAATTAACGTATCTAGTTCGTCCAGTCTTGTAAAATTTGCAATCTTCTTTAGGCCAGTTCATATTCAAGTCTATTATCACTCCTTGAAGCTTAACGTTGTAATCGGATGAAGGTACTTGTACTCTAACATGAGTTTCCACTGGCAAAGTTCATTTAGATGTTCGGTCGAGTGCGTGGGGGAAAGTATTTTCCATATTGGAAAAGCGGTGGTACACTTAGCCAACCAGGCTTGTTCCCCTCATTACCCAGGTGAGAGGAGAGCGTGGTAAGTACCTCCTATCCCCTCCTTCCTCCCATACTCACTGCCTCACCGCTTCTCTATTACTACCAGTCACCTCTCTAAATTAAGTTTTAAAGTTTTTGTAGAATTGAAATGATTAATTGAAGGCTATTTTAAAGTTTTTGTAAAATTACATTAATTGAAGGCTATATGATTGAAGTAGATGCCTAACGTAAATTAATTAAAAATGTTAACTTAATTAAAAATTGCTAATCCTCTCGTTCAGTTTGAAAAGTTTTACTGAAAGATGTTCTTATGAATATATTTCTTGTACGATTGCAATATTCTATTTTTAAGAGAGTAAAATTTGCTATTTAAAATAATAATTATTATATAATTTGAACTTGTTGAGAAACGCCATAAGTCACTTTTTGGGGATATTTAAAATTTTATGGAATTGCATTCTATTGAGATAGACACGTGTTTTGGGAGCTTAGTCCCTTCAGCCCGACGCATTTTCGCTGTTTGTAATGATGGCTAGTAAACATTTAAGTCAGCGAAGTTAAATCTGGAATGTGAAGGAGATGAAACATCAGAATCTTACTAATCCAGGCTGAATGTACTTTAATGCTCAATTTTATCAGAAATAAACGCTTTATTACACATTTATTAGTAATTATTACTTCCGTTGATTAAGTTGAGAAATCCCAAAAGTCAAGCAAATTTAAATTCATATTTAAACACCATGATGACTATTATTGTCTTAATTGGTATTATAATAAGTTCAGATTCAATCACATTTTAATTTTCAGTCGTTAAGGGTTGCCTTGAACTATTACGCTTTGGCCTGAACTGTTTTTATTTTATTGTTTTCCAAAATTTTGATCTCAATGACTTATGGGATTTCTCAAATACAAATTCAAGTAATGCAAATGAATTTATGGCTAGCTTACATTTGTTGATGTTGTTATTATAAGTGAACTCACTATAAATGGTAATTACATGAACAGAACTATAACTAACTTTTAACCAACTTAGCTCATCTTCGAACAATAGCTGAAACTGATAATTTTCAATGTCATCCAATTATTATCACTTCTACCGCAAAAGGAAAAGGATCGGAGTTCATTTTTTTTAATAATTGGCGTAATCAGTCTGATTGATTCCGTCATTTGTACAAGGATGGAAAGAAATTTTAATCTTAATTTAATTTAGTTTTAAAATTATAAAACATATTTTATTAAGAATTGTAATTTGCCTAAGAGCCTACTTTTCAAGAAATTACTTATTAAATTTATCAATGTCTCTTTGCATTGTTTTCACAGAATCGGAAAATAGCTTACAAAAACAAAATTCTACAAAATTAGAAATATTTTAATCATTCACCAACCACGTATCTCTTTACCTTTCTTATAGCTTCAAGTTAGTTTTGTTGAATTAAAATATTATCAATTGATGTATGTTTGACAGCGTAAGACGTTATTCGTTTAACTTTTAACTAACTAACGAATAAAGAATACATTTTTATCAGTCATTCGTTAGTTGTTTATAATTATTTATTCGTTATTCAATAGATAACCTGAATCATCGGTTATCTATTATTCATTATTTAAATTAATTTTCTCATTTAATTTTCAAAAAACAAATGAATAAATACACACTCTGAGCACCATGCTTAATGTATTTAGTTCCCCACGAAAATTATAACCGCTTCCTCAGCCATTCATCCCACTATAAAATTTTCCGACTTTTCATTCGCTTTTTCTCTTATCTATCTCTAAATAGTCGGAATATCATTGAACTAAGAAAATCCATTCAACCGTTCGCGTGATATAAAAGGAAAAGCGAATACAAAGTCGGCAAATTTTCATACTAATTTTAATTTTAGCCGACTTCTAAATAATCGGAAAATTGTTTGAACAGCAAAATTCCATTCATCCGTTTGTGAGACATATGAGGAAAAGCGAATGAAAAGTCGGAAATGTTTGCACTTGTTTTTCTTTTCAATGGCAAACCACCTTACATTGTCAATATTATTGAATCGATATTAAATTTCGTCAATATGTTGACCATTTGAGGGATATATTGTACCTAGCTCCTAGGTAAATGATAGGAACAGAGCCGCCCCTAGAAATGTCGGACCACCGACAGGTTTTAACTCGGGCCCTCGTAGTATCACTACCCCAGCCGAGTATTGACTGATTATTTCAAAAGTTGTTACTATCGACATTATCAATAAATTCTTAATTAATAATATCGAATAGTAATGTATTAATTATTAATAACTTATAAATTTAAATTGTCGAACTTTCGAGCTTTGTGGGCGACCCTGGATAGGGGGAACGTTAACGGGGCATCAAGAGCGAGAAGTTTAGGACTAGTCCACAACGGAGCACCGACCCGCGTATAACTCCTAGACCAGGGGTCGGCAACCTTTTGGTGACAAAGAGCCAAATCTATATTGAAAAAAAAAAACATGGAAAAACATAGAAGTGCCTATTTTATCTTATTCTGTGGCATTTTGAATATTATGTGTAGAGGGATAAAATGTCTTTTAAAAAATCGTATCTAAAATTTGGAATAGTTTTTTACTGAAATATTAAATATTCAGTGAGTCACAAAATTTTCTAAAAGAGCCGTATGCAGCTCCGGAGCTCCGATCCCTGCCCTAGACCCTCGCACCAAGAAAAAAATAAATACACAGTTTCCTATGGGACTGGTCATGACGAATCATCGACTCACGACCCTATCCTTGCAACAAACCAAGGTATTGCTTCTTCATTTCTTTTACCTAGACCCGGCACCTCCCAGCCTGAGAACGTGGAGATTTATTAAAATCTTTTTATATAATCTTATTTTCGCAACAATCAACCATTTCTTGAATTTCTTTCACTTTAACTCGCCGTAAAGGTATGCTAAGTTAGACCGCCTTCAGGTACTGAAAACACATCTTAAAAAAGCAGTTTAAGACACGCTTCAATCTGTCCTCGAGTACAACCGAGAGCCCACCATACACCACACATAATGGAAGTGTGGGAAAATAGGGTTTTCGGGAAAGGTTTTGGTCAATAATAATCCCTAAGGATGTTCATTCAATAATAAATTAGGAAAGATGGCATTGGATCTGATGAGGGGATTGGAATCAATAAGAATGGCCTTGATTAATTCAGGTTTGCTCAGGCACTGATGCTTTCTAGGTCTTCCTGAATATTGGCAAACGCAACTAAAATCTCAGAAGGAGGAAAGGATAAATAGATTTAGAAGTCATCGGCGTAGAGGTGGTGGATTGAATCGGGAAGATCCTTGGGCTACTCCTGAGGACAGAGTAGGGAAGGAAGATCGCGGTTGGTTAGGAATTGCAACTGCTTGAGACGGATCGGAAAGGAATGATTGCAGCCAGAGAAAATAGCTGTTGGAAAAGGATAGAGATTTTATTTTGGAAAAAAAGTATGGAATGGTTCCGGGAATCAAAAGCTTTGGAGAAGAGTAATAGTAATGTTAAATTTTTTTTCGTCCATAGCAGTATGTATGTCATTGGTGATTTCAGTATGTATGTATGTCATTATCAGTACATTCATGTATGTATGTTTGTCAGGATTTGTATGTATGTCATAGCAGTATGTATGTCATTGGTGATTTTAGTTAGAGCGGATTGTGTGGAGAAGCCGAGTAGGAAACCAGATTAGTGAGGATGAACCAGTTTGGATGTTTGTTGGAAACTAGATATCTGTGATTTTACTATTGGTTCTAGAGGTTTGGGAAGGTTAGAGAGGATGGATATTGGACGATAGTCTTTAGGAATTGTTGGGTTGGAGGTTTTCTTAATAGGGTGAACTAATGCTCTTTTTCAGGAGGTAGGAAATACTGAATTTTGGAGAGAAAAATTATATATGAACAGAAGAACCGGTAAGATTTCGGAAGGCATAATTTTAACAATTTGCTGGGCATTCCATCAAAGTCTATGGAATTGGTATGCGATTATACTACGGAGGAAACAAGATAAGTAGGAGAGATTTCGAAAAAATAAAATTATTGGAGTTAGTTGACATCCGCATGATGGTATAGAAGGATCAATCCCTAATTATTGGAGTTAATGATGGATTTAATGAAAAGTGGGAAGAAGAGGGTTGAGAACTGTTGAAGCAGGTTGATGAAAAGTATGAGTTTAATTCATTGGGTGAGACTTGCATGGATAATGAGGAAGAGGATTTGCTAAGAGAGAGTTTGCGAAGCAGTTACCATTTTGATTTAGAGTCAGGAGCAGTGGAAAGGGCTTCGTGAAAACTGGAAATTGGATTTCGATCGTCTGATTGTTGTTTAAGTCAAATTGCGGGGTACCCTGAAAGCTTGATATTCATCTGCTAAATTAGTCTTGTATGTCTAAAGCGTCTACTGGCTGCCTCACGCCTCTTTTGAAGATCTTCAATTTCCAAGGAGCAAGCGGGGCGACGGAAAGTAGTTTTTGAGTGGAGCATGTGTGTCAAGATTACTGATGAGATTAGATGTGGAGTCTATAGAAGAGCTGGAATATAGGAATTCCAGGTCGGGTAAGATGTTTTCACGGGTGAGGGCGTCAAGATTGCGGAAAGTTATGGTTTTTTGAGAGATTGCTGGAGTTTGGATATTTTATGATGTTTGGATTAAGTCATGAGAGGACAGGAACTGAACGGACAATTGAGAAGAGGAAAGAAGGTTCAGTGGGGAATCAATGACATGTAGGTCACACTATGTGTCGGACCGGCACGTATGATGGACGGGAGCAAAAGGAACAATGAAGAGATAAAGAGAAAAGAAGAGATTTTCTAGGTAGAACCTGTCATTGGAGTCAGAAAGGAAATTGCTATTTAGGTCTCCGAAGATTACTATGTTATTTAGAGGGAAACATAGTTGTAGAGGGTAGCTTAAAAAGATGAATTAAAAGGGACCAAAGGAGGGCGATATTCAGGAATTTTCTACAAGAAACAATTCAATGTGTGGATAGTCGGATGGGGATGAGACATCTAAGATTCGGGATTTCAGGCTATTATGGACATTAAGTCCTACACCTCGCGGGAAACAGAAGAAGAAGGTATATAGGGTTTTAGCCATGTTTCGGAAACCTTGAACTGAGGATGAATTTATAACTTTTGAAACTAGTTTTCAATAAAACAAATTTATAGAAGTGGCAAATAATTTATCAATCCCTAATTAGATTGATCTTTCTATACCATCATGCAGATGTCAACTACTTAACACCTATCCTTCGATTTGGAGACCTTTTTCCAAAGGTCTCCAAATCGAAGGATTGCGCAATTATTGATGAACTCATCAAGGGCGTATTATTATAGTTAATAGTTGAGTTTTCCAGTATTCATTTCTATTTATTAAACATTACATATATTTATTGAATCAGCTACTTTCTATATTGATGTTAGCTATTCTATACTAATATGTATAGAATAGCTAATATGTAGTATATTATATGTTATATAATTGAGCTGTTGCACTGTAAAGTATCAATAAATTATAGAAAGCACCTGTATTATTATATTATAAGATCTTCCTTTTCTTTTCATTAATTATATTTTATTTTCAAAAAGCATTTTTGTAAGGTATTCTTACGAAGCTATTATCGTTCTCAATTAATTTTCTGTACCGAAAACTAATTGGGTTCAATCAAAGGAAGGCAATCAATTTTCAGCACACATTAAAAGATAAAGTTGTGCTGGGATTCAAATTTGTTATCCTAAGAACCTTCCAACACTAGCCCTTATGAGATAATTTCTATTAATTTTGGATCGAGAAACACGAATATAACAAACTATTTTTTTTATACCATGATACGCTATACGCATACTTAATACATATGGCCTGTTCACAATTTTCTAAGAGAAACGAAAAAAGCGTAGCATCGCAATTTCATGTACAAAATCATTGTTAATATTGCCTGTATATGTGAACAAATTTGGAATTCCATTTCAAAGAATAGTTTCTGCAGCTGGATCAAGTGATGACTTTTTGACAGCTTCCTTTTGGCCTGCTTCTTGTACGACAACTCCGGGACATCTCTGTAGACAGTTCAGCAGTAGTATAATAACATTGATTCATTCCGATGGTTCCAATGTCTCTGCTCCATCGAAGAAATGTCTTGATGGAATCTCTCCCCATGCTCGTCATTTACAGTTCTACAATTCTCTGAGAAAATATTCTGGTGGTAATGGAGAAAATGTCAATTGCCAAGAGAGCCTGTTGCCAAGAAATTCATGCATCACACCTTTGAACGCTTTCTAAGCTACCTTTTCTTTTCCCTTCTATATTCGATCTAAGTTACTCCTTTACTCTTGTACTTGTACGACTCCACTTCTCAGAGATCCTGACTCCTGATTGGAGGAGATGCCATTGCTGTAGCCTGAACCCCAAAAGTTCAGTTTTTTTTTGGCAAGTCATAGTATCGAACGAGATCACATGGGAACGTCTTGCAGAAATAACAGTCACTTGCTCAGTCGGCTACCGCCAAATCATTGGCTTAGCAAAAAGCATTGTTCGTTTTTTTTCATTCAACTCTCGCAGAATCACAGAACACGAGTTGCAACAAGCGTGTGGCTCCCATGGTTTATTTTGATCAGCTACCTAGACACCAAAATAATGGTAGTAAGCAGTTCTCACTGATGGACTCATAGTATGGGAGGCACTTGCAGATTTAGGTCACTCATCAAACATACAGGATTGGAAGTAATTTAAAAAAAAGCTAAGTGTCGTCTCAACGTCTGCGCGTCTGGCTGTTGTCAAGTGTTGTAAAATTCTGAAAATTTTAATTGAAAGTTAGTAAATCGTCGCCAAATCTTGATTATCGGACATATTCTTGGATTCTATACAATTTTGTTCTTTGTGTTCGCCTGAAATCGAATCTGAAAGTCTGGCTGATGATAACTGTAGCAAAGTAAAAAGCTTGCTTTAGGATTTCCACATCTTCCGCTTTTGGCAACTGTTGCTTCAAGCGGTAGTATATTGTTCCACCTGGGTTGGTTCTGATGGGCCTCACAGCTTTCTCCATGTACATATTGAAGTGGGTGGAGTCCTCAGTATCCCCCTGCGTTATTCCTGAAGCAACTGAGGATTCCTTAGAGAGCGCTCCCTGTAGTGTATTCTCCAAAGTCATTTTTATTACCCGGATCAACCTCATTGTTACCCCTAAAGAGAGAAGATTCACCGAATCATATGCCTGCTGAAAACCTATAAATAGGTGGTGTAGATCAATATTATATCACAGCGTCTTCTCTAACATCTGCTGGACAACAGACAATAGATCTGAAGTCACATTGGTAATCGCCAATTGACTCCATGTAGACAACGAGTCTTTCTGTTAATGGCTGTGGATAGCATTTTATAAGCCGCATTCTGTAGAGAAATTCCTCTGTAGTTGAATCAGTTGAATTTGACGCTGTTTTTGTAGAGGACACAGGAGCGCCACTTTCCAATCCTCTAGAATTTTCCCCTCCGTCAATTTGTCAGATATGAGCTGGATATGACCTCGTATCCACCATATTTAAAGAGCTCTCCCTGCATCCCTTCTATTTCTGTGTCTTTATGAGGCTTCAGACCAAGGGTTATTTCTATAATTTCCTCCTTACCGGGTGGCACATCATCCTCCTCCCGAATGATTGGCTCTTTTTACCTCTTCCGAGTCCAAGGCCCGATCGAGCTGTTGCCTGAGGCTCTTTTGGGTTCCTTGAGTTCCTGTTCAACATGAAGGTTATGTAACCGTTGGTAAGGTTGCATACTATAAAGTGAGCCTGACCCTTCAACATAACCTAAAATCTATCAAGTCGTAGACAAACATAATAACGGCCGGGCAAACTCAGTCTCTGCAAAATCTAAAGTCTCTCAAATTGAAGAAAAACAACATGGCGGTGTACGAAAAACAAAATGGAACATAAAAAAAAATGGTGGCCTGGTACACTAAGGCTCTCCTAAAGTCTTTCAATTTTTACTTCCAATCACCTTCTTAATTTTCGGATTAATTAATCTATGTACTTTGTATTAGTTTTTAGTTTATCGACATTAAACATTCGCCGTATCTTCAACGTCATTTGATATCATGGGACATTTTGTCTATAATGCGACGTATACGAAACTAAAACAACGATGAAAGGCATAAGACTACTTTGTTAATAGGCAACTGTCGATCACAGGAGGATCATTTTGTGTGTTTGAATGCACCTAAGAAGAGTAGAAGCGGCAAGCCGTAGAAGACAGGCTGCATCAGCTATCCTTACTCTTGTAGGATACATGCTGTAGTCCCTGTCCCAGTGTTTTAGGCCAGGCATAAGAAAGGTAGTTATTTTTTTACTTCCTTGTACGAAGTAAAGGAAGTATTGGAATCGCGAACATTTTCGGTTTTCAGATTTCAACGAAAATATCCATTTTGACAATCCCTGAATCCATTTTGACTAGTTTCGTCGTGGCGTCTTTACCTATGTTCGTTCGTATTTCGCATAACTCAAAAACGTTTAGCCGTAGAAAGTTGAAATTTTGAATTCAGGATTGTTGTAAAATCTAGTTGTTAACCTCCCTTTTTGGTCACTGCTTAATCACCGGAAGTGGTACTTTACTTAAAGGTCATTATTGATTTCCATCAAAAATGATATTAAGATATTATGCAAAACTTTTCAAATTTAGTATTTATACTTTATAAATTGATTTAAATAACATACTAGATTTCGGTCTAAATTGGAAAACCGGAAGAGGTACTTTACTTGAAGGTCATATTAGACTTTCGTCAAAAATTATATTAAAATATAATGTAAAACATCTAAAATTTGGTATATAGGACTGGTTAAAATTGGTGAGCTGAAAAGGGTAGTTTACTTGAAGGTCATAATAAACTTACATCAAAAATTATATTAAAATTAAATGAAAAAATCATATGGTTCGGTAATAAAGGTTACAAACGCGATTTTGTTTATAGCCTATTAAACATTTTTATTACTTATTTTAAGTGTTAATATTGGGCATATAATACTGGTTTTGCTCCCCATTTGTGCGATGAACAAGTCTGTAGCAGGAGAATAAAATATAAGTTAAGTGGGTTCTTCCGCTTAAAATTTAGAAACTGTCGATTTCTACTGCTTTATCTAGTGATATTGACAGTTTTAATGTTGTCACGGAATACGAAGAAATCTCTTGGAAACTAGTTACCTACTGAAAAAAAACGACGTATAATAACGGAATGAGACCTCCAGAAACAAGAGTATGTGTGTGTGTCAATAGTTGAGTGTCGCGACGCCTAGTTTCGTTTTTGAGATACTGCAATTTTCTGAAATTAGTAACCAAATTGAGGATCACTTTTTGAGCCAACGATTTATAGTTTAATAGGAGTACAAAAAAGTCATGTGTTGTCCACATCAGATATTTTAATTTTGTTTGGACCTAAGCGAGTAGTAGAAAACAAATTCGCTACTTCAAAAGATTTGTCCGTTCTGTGTAACAGCAAAAAAACACCGACATTTTTCCACAATTTTCAGTTATACATCGGTGTTTCACTATAATGTTTTTATAATGTTTGTGTTACACTATAATCTTGTTTACTTGTAAATACTTGTTTATTCTTAAGGGACCTAGTCCCAGTTTATTTATTTTAATTTAATTTAAGTTTAATTAATTTTAATTTAAGTTTATTTTTCAATTCTATTCTATTCTATCATCAGCTACATCAAAACCCACTTTGCAACGTCTTAGTTGTTTCCGATAGCTCGATGATTCCAGAGGATGCCGGTTATTAAAGCACCAAAGCTGAATGACTCCGACGCTGTGCTTATCACTTCTGCTGTGATATAATTTTCGAAGAATCCACCATAATTGGCCATAAGTCGACCAATCCACCATAAGTATTGAACAAAAATTGATCACAGGTCTTTACGATTCATTCGAGAAGCAGGACACTCAAGTGAATGTTGCCGAAGATGCTGATCGAAACATCATTGACGTAAAGCACAATATTTGACCGACTGATTACAGTAGAAGATTTCGATCTAATCGTTCTTCTCAACGATTTAAGCTCAAGTACTATTAGCATCTACTTTCAGAAGAATAGCAGAAGTGATTCTGGCAATTTTCATTACTCAAACTCCTCTTTCAATTATCTACCCACTCATCAGGGCTAGTACGGTTTATTCGTGCGTTCAGCGGGTATGACACTACTTCGGCTACTTCACTACACACTACTTCGGCCATTGTAAAACCAAGGTTACTAACATATTCAACGAAAATCCCCAACTTGTGGAATTTATTGAATCTTTCCTGCAACCAGACCCAAGTAGGAAGAGAGGCCATAGCAAATTCTGGGCAGAAGTGTTTTGTAGCTTTTTATGGAGATGATTTCTTAACAGCCACCGTGAATAGCCTCTGATACCAGCTGATCGTAAAATCTGCTTCTAACTCCTAAATTAATCTTGCTTGCTTGCCCCCAACAGAGGATGCAGCAAACCATTATGCTTCCAGAATGTACCATCAAGCTCAAAGTGGTTGGGAGTTAAAAAATATTCTACGTATTGTGGGCGGAAGCTCGATGATCAGAGGTTTACCCGGGTCACCATCCTCAGATCCTTCTGTGGATGATTTCCTGCAAATTTTAGCGGTGTTTGCAACTGTCGGAAAGCTGGATTAAAATGCTGTCTTCTTTTGGTTCTGCGAGGACAAATAATGTCAAAACGTTCAATCGTTTCAACTAGAGGATTCTGATGACGTGGAAAACATTTCTACCCATATATTAAACTAGCGGCAAAATGAGTCTTCTCAGACTGTGCGTTTTGAGAATTCTTCCGGTGACCTTGTACCTTCTTCAAAGCAACATTTCTTGAAGTCTGGACCGTTAAAATTAATAAAATTACAATAAATTTTTCTTTTGCAAACGTGCAAATAGCGTTTCTATATGTTCTATTTTCTTTGTTTAATAAAACGAAATTCTAGTTATTTCTATAAACGTTCTCGTGAACTATTTTCATTGATTATTCCCAAATTCTATTTTTCAAGGTTTTCGGTTTTATGCTAATTTTGAGAAAGACATTGAGCCTACAGCTGCCCGTTTAAAATTAAAAGTTAAAATTTAATTAAAATTTAAATTAAAGTTAAAATTAAAGCCAAATAAATATTCTTTAATTTCATTCCTGATGATTTTTCTCATGGAATGAGTATTTTTGATGATATTTGACAAATTTAGAGACCAAATAAAAAATATTTGGAAATAATATTCAATTTTTGAAGGCCTTTATATCAGGAACTGAATGACGTACTGAATTGGCTCAGGTCGCGAATAGTGATAAATTTATTTCAGTTTAAAAAAGATACGTATAACGTTTTCTTTATAACGCATTCTTTTGGGAGATGTAGATCAGAAACTGAAAATAGAGCCAAAATGCCGGTGTTTTTTTGGCTGCTATACAGCTCACACACAGATCTTTCGAAATAGAATTTGATGTTCTACTATTGGTTTAGATCCAAACATCATAAAAAATAGAACTACTTCACCTTTTGTAAGTTCAGATATGTAATTTGACTGGAATATTGCATTTAGTGTGGTTCGCGTATGCCCGGGATTCTGGAAAAGTTTGATGGGAGTACGCGCTGCGTTCGGCTTTGAATTAAGAAAAATAAAAAAATCCTCGTTATTTGGTAGTTTGTAGTATGTGTGGTTTTTATATATGTACGCGAAATTGCTTTTTCAGCATTTGTTGAAATCAAATCAAAAGAAACAGCCTTTTGGGTTTGGAACCGCATCTCTAATTAAAATTAATAGCCAGGAAACCAAACTATGATATTCTGTCGTCTTAACATAAACAATTGCATTATTTTCATTGATTCTATTAAATCTTATGTATAATATGGACGTACGCAGGACAGATGCAGGAGGGGATCTTGCTCTCCTCCCCTAAAAATCAATACAAACATTATTAAATTATGAGAGATAGAAAAAAAGAAGAAAATTAAATTGGAGAAAAAAAGGTGAGGGGCGACTATTTTAGTTCAAAATTCGAACTTAATTTTTAAAATCGATCGTTCTAATATATATATACACGAGCCAAACTCTGCTCCTGAAAAGTTCAAAACCTTGACATTTCGGTCCCGATTATGAAAAATATAATGAGCTGAATTCTGCCCTAGAATACTCAAAGCACCCAAATTACCATCCGATTTTTAAATCATTTCTAAAGCGGGCGACATTAGAGCTAAATGTTCTGCTCTAGAAATGTTCAGTCAATCATGGTCCGTTTTTCATTCATTTTCTTGGAAAGAGTGAAATTATAACTAGGCGACTTCTGCTCCAAAAAGCTAACATTTTCGTGCGATTCTAATCATTTTTCTTAAAACGTGTGAAATTATAAAGAGTTGAATTCTGCTCCAGAAATCCTCAAAACAGAGGTTCCTATCCGATTTTTAAAAATTTTCTTGAAACTGGTGAAATCATCATTAAATGGAATTCTGCCACAACACACTCAAATGTGCGTTTGATACTCAATATTGTCTCGAATAAAGGCCACATTACGTAAATTATCCATATTTAAGATATGTCAGCTACATTTTTTTGGGCCCCCTTAAGAAATTCCTGCGCTACTGGGTTTTGCCTCTGAAACAAATTTTGTTGTTTAAGGCAGCTCAACAGACTTTGTAGTGAGAAGATACATGAGGAAAGTGATTATTGGCTTCATTCCCTTCACTGACTTATCTTGCGTTCAGTAAAGTAAAGGAATCTTTACAACCACCACATATTGGATGAAGAAAAGATTGGATTTTCCAATGATCTTGAGATTATATTACCACACTTGTCCTGGATGTGCCATGTAATGTTTATTCTGATTTCAATCCCAGGATCAAAAGAGGGGATACCCATTATCCAACAATTGGACTGCTTAGTCTGAATGAAAAAAGTAATGAAAATGAAAAGCAAATGTTCATTATTTCAGACTTAATAAAAATCCTTATAAATTAGTTCCTTTAAAATTATTAAATTTCAAGAAAATATCTCTTATATACTTCATCACTTTATTCAATAATTTATCACGACATTTCGGGCTTACCCTTCCTCATAATCAAGGATCAGATCAAGAATCATTTTAAATTTCTTATATGCCATTATGAAAACTTGACAGTGAGATTTTGAACTGATTTGGAAGAGTGAGTTACTTTAATTCATTACAAGTGTTTAAAACCTTATCTCAAATTAATAGTTATATTTTTTTTTGTAGGGAGCAAGTTTAGACAGAATGTGTGAAATTCGTTCTTTAGTTCAACAGCTATACACTTCCCTGAACGCTAGTGAGCACACTGCGAAACTGGAACTGGAATTCCAAAATGAGTTAGAAAATCTCCAGAAGCAGTTAGAACCTTTGGAGAAGGTAATTTGATCCATAAGAGTTTATTCAATTGTCAATTTATTTGTTAGTAATAATTTATATGAGTATAATTTCTATTAATGTCCTTTTTCTCTGATTTTTTATTTGTTATGCTTGTATAGTGATTTAGGTTGTTTTATAAGCTTGAATCTGTTTTTAATGTTATTTTGGTATTACAAAGAAGACTACCATAATATCTATTAATGCCCTTTTTCTCTATTCTTTTTTTGTTTGTTTTTTTATGCTTATATAGTGAGCTAGATTGTTGTATAAGCTTGAATCTTTTTTTAATATTATTTTGATATTTCAAAGAATATTACCATATTACCTTTATTATCCTATTGCTTCTTCAGAAATAATAAAAAACAGCATAAAAATGGAAATATTGCGTAAGGAACTGTTCTTATTACTGGTCGTAATCAACAAGGAGGTTATAAAATTCTAAACATTTTTATAATTTGATAGAAGTCATGTTGTAAACTTATTACATATTATCAGATTTTTTTCTTTGTGGTATTTTAAAATAATCAGTATAGGCTCTAGTTTTCAAAATGTATTTTTATGATTTTGAGACAACCTCGCGGTCTCCTCCCGGTAGGTCGAGCTTCCATTGCTTTCTGTGGCTCTCTCTCTTTCTCCATTCGACAAACGTACCCAAACTACTTTAGTGAGGACTTTAGCTTCATTACCTCCAGCTCCTTTCTTATCCATTCATTTCTGATACGGTCCCTCTTGGAACTTCATTTCAGCACTTGTTACCCAACTGGCTTGCTTATAACCCAGCTTTCACTTCCATAAGTGAGGGTTTGGGCCCTGGGCTGTTGCAGGTAGGGTAGTAGTCCTGCTTGGCTTTGTATATCTCGTTTGTTACTTCTGGGCCAATCTTCCCCATGTTGCTAATGACTGTCTCCAAATAGGTTAAATCTTGCACAACTTCAAGTATCTCCCCATTACAGATCAGCTGGACGTCCTCTTGATCTTCTCTTGATAGAACTAGTACTTTGCTCTTGGAGGTGTTAATAGTCTCCCCTTTGCGGAGAAGCTCCTCTCGCCATTCTACAAGTGCTAGCTGCAGCTTGTTTTCCAAAACAATCCTCATGTTCATGTCCATTTTGCAATGACCGTCCAAGCAGTACGGCGCTTACAAATTTTATGGATTTCATACATAAATATGACGAATAAGAGGGGGACTTAGGCTGCTCCTTGCCTCACACCTCTTTCTAGGGTAAAAGGCTTGGATTCCATTCCATTGATCCTCACAACTCTTTTTGCTTCCTGATAAGCCGATTTAATAGCTGTGATAAGATTGTGTGGAACATTTTTTGCCGCAAAAGCATTCCATATTTCTTTTCTCGGGACAGAGCCAAACGCTAAAGATTTAACCAAATTTTAAGGCCCAGAAATGCCGAAATGTTCTTGTCTCTGTCCCATGCTTTCTCTGCGATGCTTCTTAGTACGAAGATGTTGTCTTAAGTCTGCCTCCCTGGACGAAAGCCCGCTTAAAATAATAATGTTTTAGTTTCAGTTTTGAAAATCTTTTGGTACAGAAAAAAAATTCATTGTTCAAAAATAAACTTATTATTTTTTTAAATTATAGGACATGGGACTCATAAATTTTTCAAAGTTTAATTTAACACATTTAAATAATTTCTTTTTTTTAACTTGTGTTATAGAAAAAACTAGAACTCGACAGAATTGCTGGTCGGAATGCAACTATTCTGACTTGGTTTGGTCTGGGACTGATGTCCATGCAGTTTGGCATCCTTGCTCGTCTTACCTGGTGGGAGTATTCCTGGGATATCATGGAACCTGTCACATACTTTGTGACATATGGTACTGGAATGGCTGCATATGCATACTTTGTTCTCACTAGACAAGTTAGTAAAATTGTTGTTATTTTTTGAATAGCCTAATTAAGAAAATTGGAGTAAGTTTTGTTGACCTTATATATAAGTTGATCGGGGGGTGCAGTCATTGACTAACACACTGTCACATCATGTCTCAAAAATTCCATTTTATCAGGTACCTGAAAAATAATACTGGCATTCACAATACAAAATTCTAAAATTGTACAAAACTATAGAAGTAGACTTACGACTGTCCATTTAGCCGTTAGAAGCATATTGAATATTTAAAAAATGTCCTAGGGTCCTACTAAAACGAGTTTATATAACCAAAGAAAGTGTTACCAAAATAATTTTCTTAGCAATAAATATTTAGCTGCAACTGTTAATTAATTTTTTATTTTGTGTTTCTAGGAATATTTATTGCCTGATGTGAGAGACAGGCAACATCTCATGAGTGTCCATAAACGAGCATCAAAGATTGGTCTGGATTTGCATGAGTACAACAGGTTGAAGGAATCTGTAGCGCGATTAGAAAGCAACTTGGCTCGAATTCGAGACCCACTTGCCAAGGTCCAAGTTCCACCAGTTCCAGTACAGTTCCGAGATACAAGGCAGCCAACAGAGGTTTCTACTGGTCCCTCCTTCCCCACCAGGTTAAAGGCTAGTGTATTCAGCTTCTTTAACTCTTCCGGAAAGGGAAAGTAATGGTTACTGCTGGTATTTTGAACATAAATGTATCATGCATTGGCTCCTTACCTCGTACTGGTTAAATACTTTACTTTTCTTAAGGTCAGAGTTATTATGGAAAAAAAATTGGTGAAAAAGGAAAAAATAATGTAATTTTAATAGACCGGAAGATACCTGTGATCACTAATTATGGATCAGTAACTTATTTAATATTTCTTGTAATATTTCATTTGTCTCAAGTAACGTGAAAAAATCAATATTTCCTTATTTAAATAAGAAAATATTTCGTTCCATAATGTTTAATTATTTGGTTTTAAAAAATGAATTTTCAGTTTATTTCTCGTATTTATCATGCTTATGCTGATGAACTTGATGATAAATGTACTGCTGTTATATCTTCTGCTTCTTAATGCTATGTTTACCTATCCTTATCATAAATTATTACCCGTATGCTTAGTTATCATGTAAAATATAAGTTGTTTTAACTATATATTCTACTCTAATTAATTTTGCAAATTCATAAATTATTAAATGGGAGCAATTTACTCCTTATCTCCATAGATCCTTAATTTTTTTATATTTATGTTAACGTTTTGTTTTTTAAATATTTATTATCCTCAACTGATGCCAAATGTTTTATAATGCTATTCAATGTTTTAAAAAAAATATTTCTGACTTTTAAATATTTCGCTTGGTAAAATTTTGCATGTGTGATGGCAAAAAGTGATAAATAAAATATAGAGATTATAGTTGCATTAAATTGTATATTATATACAGGTAGAAATATATGGCTCATGTTAATATATAAACTGTTAAATATAAATATATAAGTACTTATATGTATTATATATATATATATATATATATATATATATATATATATATATATATATATATATATATATATACATATATATATATATATATATATATATATATATATATATATATATATATATATATATGTATATATATATATATACATACATAAATGTATCCATACAACTGCCACAAGAGAGACAAGTAGTGAAAAGAACCAGTGCTTATAATGTTTTTATATTTGAAACACTGATATCCAAAATGCCTTCTTCTATTAGAAGTGTGTATATTGTAAATAATAGATATAATTGATATGAAAATGTAATCTATAAAATTAATCACTCCAGTATAAATATATAATAGCTACTTTTTTGTAATATATGTAATTGTAAAATTAAATTTAACAACTGTTAAAAAAGATGTAACAAAGATGTTTTTTAACTGTTATTTAAAAAATGAGCTTCCAGCTAAAGTTATAGATTTGCATTGAGCACTTGTCACAAATCACCATACGATTCCAACAGTACAAAGAAATGATAATAAAAGCTGAAGCATAGTAAATAAACATATTAAAAACATGAGTGGTAAACATCTAAAACTAATGCTCAAAATATTGTTAAAGTTAAATCATTATTTCTTTATGTACAGTAATTATGATAGTGTTTGGGCCTATTAAATATAGTCCTACATCTTCATATCACATGAAAAATTTATTGCACTTTTGTTGGCTTAGCAATGAGTTGGACCATTTATAATTATCATGTAATTTAATTAATGGATACCATCTTCACTTTTAAGCAGTGGTTAGTGAAAACTGTTATGATTATTTGATATTTTTGGTTTTCGTTATCATCTATATCAGAGTATAAATTTTTTTTATGTGACTGTTCTTTTCCAACTTTTGATGTATCATCTGGTTTATTTGATAATTTCATAGTTTTGGTTGCCCTTTAAATTTTAGACTTAATTTTTTTTAAATCATTCTCTCCAATATTGTTGCCTTTAAATTAGTGAATGCATCTTTTATTTGTTGACTTTTTCTGGTAAACTTACCGAATTTGATGTTAGACACTACTATGCAAGTAGTAATTGTTGAAAAATTGACTTATTCACCACTAAAAATTATGAAATATCTTGTTACGTATTATATGTTTGTTACCTGTTGCTTTCAATTACTTTATGCTTCTTATTTATTTTTATTTTTTATTTTTTAGCATATTTCTTATTTGTCGTTATGTTATACATTAATTCCGGTTTTTCTGCTTTACCATAGAAATTTATTGTGTTTTTTCTTTTCAAATGGAAATGTATCACACTTTACTATTTTTTAATAAATATAATTTGTTGTGATATGGGTATGTAAACCAGGTTAGGTGCCAGATTGATATTGTATATATTATAAAATGTTAATATTACCATTCTTTTATGAAATAGGTAAACAATTTTGCCCCTAAAATCTGTTTATTAAAAAATAAAATCCTTCAACTTTGTTATATAGTTTTGAATGGTGATGCTATTGCACCATTGAAAATCAAGAGCTTCCGGGTTAATGAGTGCACATTTCACACATAGCTTACCCCCACCTGTTCCTCTGCTTTTGTACAGTGCTACGTTATTCCTGGAAAGATAAATTGCACCATTTATCTTTTTGCCTGATTATGTTAATTTTTATGTCACTATTTTTCTTGCCATTATATTAAAATATATCTGGTGAATGAAAAAGAGCTTTTAGTTATAAGTAGATATTATTTTGTATATAGATAATAGATTTTTAATTTTACCATTTTGTGACTACTGCAAATTTTCTCCTTAATAAATAATATCTCTTTTGTAATCCAACGGCTTGAGGCTTTCTTGTAGAATAAAACTAATTAAGCTGTTTTAGAGAATTAACAGATATCTTTAGAAGCGCCTTGATAATGGCAATACTTTGATTTTACTGACCTATCACGGAATATCATACTTTCATTATTGACCACCTCTTCATAATAATTATCGTAACATATCACATGCTTTGGTACGTTTACCTACTTATTGGTAATGGTTATACTTTTACCATTTTATAATCACACCTTTCATATTTTTATATAATCCTATTACATTTCTTTTACTTAATAATTTATTAAAAGATAACTTATAATCTTTAACTTAATAATTACTTATCCATTATTAACATGCATTGCATTTCTTAATTCTAGGATAATGATTGTTAACTAATGTAAGACATATGTTTATTTACATAATTTATATGGTATAGTAAGATAATGTCGCCTTGGAACACATTGTGGGCGACTTCTTAAATATTTACAAAATAATTATTATAAAACGATTTTTTTAAAAAATGTATGCTATTCATGCACAAAATGTTCTTATGTTTCGTTTCGCATTGATTCACTTTAAATCTGTATCAATACAGTTAGAAATGAAAAAAAAAATCATGAAGCAGTTTACTTTAATTGTTTGCTTTACTCAGTAACAATTTGTTTCAAAGATCTTATTTGATTGTGAGACTGAAATGTGATATTTGATTCAAATATGTCTTTATGTCGTCCAGAGGATAATTTTAGATCTTTTAATTATTGTTATGTGGTCTCTTGTTATTTCATGAAAGATAATGAAGTATATTTTCGAACAGCAAGTAAAAAAAAAGTAAAAGAATTGTCATACAATATTACCATTGCTAGTAAGTTTTATTTTTGCTATAATTATTTTTAATGGTATGATTGGTATTCACATAGTTCCTCTTAATGTACACTGATTATCAAAGCTATACTCTTCATACTTATAGCCTATTATTAATAAATTTACTACGATTACACAAAATTATATAATCTGGTTCATAAATAAACCCAAGCTTATTTAAATATTGTCATAATGGCCAAAGCGCTTTGAATAATAAATTTAAAGTTTTATTATAATTAAAATATTAAATATATTGATTTTCAAAAATTTGTTAACAAGTTATAAATCAAAATGTATTCTGTAAATTTAAGAGAAGAAAGTCTCTTAAACTGAGATATTTTTATTAGTTTTTATTTATTTCATTTGTTTCGTATTTAAATTTATTATTTGATTATCGTTCATTATAATTAAGTGTCTAAAAAAGAATCAAACAGTATTCAGTTACAGTGACTAACCAGTCTGCAATGACTGTCCAAACTTCCATAAAGTGTTTTAGATATTTAATGAGCCCATTTGCAGTTTCATATTGTTCCTTCATTTAGTAAGGTGTACTGTATTTTAAAATATATCTGTAACTATATTTTTTCTTCATATAGTTTCCTTCTATTCTAGGTTCACATAAAATTAATACATAGTTTTAATTATTCAACAGAACTGTATATTTATCATATTTGATGTAAAAATGTATGTTATTAAGGAAAAATATGTTTTAAAAAGATCTTAAAATTTTTATTTATGTGTGGTCTGTTAATTGTTACTGTGTTATAAAGTGTGTCAATATTTTTTAACATTATATGTAAAGATGATTAAATTATATTTATTGTTAAAATATGAGCTACTTTACATGTAACAGTTCTTAGTTATTAAATGAAAACTCTTACTTAGATCAAATGATATTTATTTTTTACCCACCACTATTTCCTTATTCAACAGGATACTCTTTCCTTTTTTTTTTTTTTTCAACATAGTAAATTAGTGTAGTAAAATCTGATAGTAAATTAGCCTCCTTGAAATCAGAAATGATGCCTATACCAAAAAAAATGTCAACTGTAATAGTAATTCGAAATAATGTGCATGCTCTATGAAAAGATCATTTAAAAAAACGGAATCAAAATCCTCGAAAAGCTAATAAACAATCCTTATATGATAGTTTAGAAAATTTAGAAATTAACCCAAGCTGAAAATGGTCATAAATTGTTCATTACCCTTCCCGTAATAACTGGTAAAAAGCCCCAGAGTTCCCCGCATTGGGTTTTGATGGGGGGAGAGGGAGAAGGATAGAACACTAATTTATTTTCATTTTTTTGTGGCTATCTCAAAAACTATGAGGTTTATTGCAAACATTATTTGATTAAAAACTACAGTACTTTGAATTCTCTACAGAAATGATTCTATACACTTTTTTGCTAAAATTGATAGTTATGAGGACAAAAAGAGATAATAAAGGGATTTTAAGCCTTGTGTTTTTTAATTAAGTCACGTGTTTTGTTGAATAGGAAACAATCACTCAAACAATATTCAAGGTAGTTAAGTTCCAATTGCACTATCATAAACTTGACAAAATCATCTTTAAGAAATATAGTTTGGCTAACTAAATTCATTGTCGTAGGGGCATTTGTGGGACCAATACCAAAAGATTTTTTTTTTATTATTTTTTAATTATTGTTTGCTGGTGAATGTTTTTCTCAGCCCACTGTACCATCCCAAAAGAAACCTCAACTTCCTTTGTACGAAATTAAAGACCAATAAAAGTAGAAGTTTCCTAGAAATGAGGTATCTGTAGCCCAATAGGAGGCTGGGAAAAACATTCTCAAACTGTAAAGTGATTTAAAAAGAAGAAAATTAAACTTTTCGCTATTGGTTCCCGCTATTGGATATAGTTATGCCAGACTATATTTATTGAATGGAATTTAATTTGTATACTTTAGAATAGTGTAATCGAAACCCAATTATCTCGAATAGTTTTTGTGTTACAGAGCGTATTGTAACACTGTCACTGTACAACAGATTGGCGGATTGGTGGGAGGAGGTTTGGTCGCATCCATCTCCTTTCGGATGCACTCGGTTATCATACTGGTCTGATTTTGATGATTTTTTTTTGTTTTTTAGATAATTTAATAACCTTTAATATAATTCTGTACATAATTTACTATAAATTGCATGTTTTTTAAGTTAAGCGCAAATAAAATATTCTTTTCATCATAACTTTTTTCCTGCACTTTTTCGTTGATATACTACATAAATGAAAAGTTAAACATCCTTAAGTTGAAGACATTAGGCAAGTTTCACCAAACTCGTTCGAGCTGTTTACGAGAAAATTGTAAAATCCATGACATAATAGCTAATTCCGGTTAGTCCGATGCGCTGTATCTTTGCTAATACTGGTCCGATTTTTATGATTCTTTTATTGTTTCTTTAGATAATTTAATTACCTTTCATACAATGCTATACATAATTTACCGTAAAATGCATACTTTTTATGCTATGCGCAAATAAAATATTCTTTTCATCATAACTTTTTTCCCTGCATTTTCTCGGTGATGTACTACATAAATAAAAAGTTAAAGGCCTTTTTGAAGAATAATTTAGACAAGTTTCTTCAAAATCGTTAGAGCCGTTTTCGAGAAAATTGTAAAAAAGTGGCACTTCCAGTAAGTCGATTTTGACGAAAATGTTGCTGTAACATCACACGCATGTGCCAATCTTAAAAACATAATTTCAGTATCGTACAACTTTTCGTTTTTGAGCTAGACTGTTCACATATACGTACACAGACACATAGACTATTTTGCGAGACTTGGCCATTTGGACTCAGAGGACCTTTAAACGTGTATTTCCGTCGAAAACTCGAATTCGAAAATTTTCACGATCGCAATACTTCCCCTTACTATATACTTCGTATATAGGTAAGGGAAAGTAAAAAATGTAATGGTAATTCGAAATGCGCATACTTGATCAAAAAGTCAAATCTAGAAATGGAATCAGAAAACCTAACAAACAATTCCTATATTAAAGATAACTTCCATTGTAACAGTAAAGCGAAATGCTCATGCGCGATAGATAAACGCGATAGTTAATAACGCCAAGTCAACCGAAGCAATGCCTAGGAGCGTCAGAAGTTAGAGGATGTTGAAAGACCTCCATACATTTTTTTTTTAACTATCCAAGTTATTGAAAAATTCCTCCCTCCCCCCTCCCTCCAAAAAAAAATAAACTCGATATTATTCTAAATAAGAATAGTTGTTTAGGACAAATAAACACGTAGAGACAAAGCCTTTCAGTTTGTAATCGTAATTCATACAGCCTATCCCCCTGTCATCACTTTCAAAACATAAAATTACTTTCAAAGTACTATCGAAAGTATCCAAATCTGAGTATTTTAAGTACTGAAAATGAAAGACCCTGAAAATTAAATTTAGAAAAATAGAGGGATTTTTTTTTTTTAAATCAACGCCTGAAGAGGGGAGAAATAAGAGTATGATAATTTCGCATAATAAATTATACAATATAGTCTTCGAATGAGATCAAGGGTTTTTCTTAACAATAATTTTAGTATTATTATTTATTTTTGTTTTTTGTGCGTGTGTGTTTATTTTTGATTTATTATTTAAGCTTTATATTTGACATTAATATCAATTATATATATTTGGAGGGAAGAGGATACTAAAAATATATATTATATTAAATATATAAATATTTAATGATTAGTATTTCTACTGTAAAATACCTCGAAGCTGGTAGGAAAAAATGTACTTATTTATAGGATAAGAGCGTCTTCTGGATGCTCGCCTCAGGGTGTCATTCAATCTTAATTATGCAACTGGAAAAACCGCTAATAAATTCGGAATTTGCGTCCTTGAAAACCTTATTAACGATACGTATACCGAATAATTATATCATACTAATAATTAATTCGAAACACTCGTACTCTAACAAAATTTCGGTAGTAAATTCAAAATTAGCAACTTCGAAAACATAATTGATAAAATCCATTAATACCCTTTTCCCTCCAAAAAAAAATTGATAATAAATATTTTAAAAGAAATAATAGCCTTTTTTTTATTTTATTAAAATCTCATAACTAGTTAAAATCAGCATTTATTTTCAATTACCTAATAAACGAAAAAAAATATAGAAACAATGTGCCGAAATAATTTCAAAGTCATTGAAATTATAATAATTATTTTTAAATAAATAAAATATAGTATTTATGAAATAATTCGTCAGTTGGAGTTGCAATGGAAAAGGATACAGTTGACTTAAAAAGGATGTTTTTCACAATTGATAAATAGAACTTTCATATTTCCTCAGTTCATATTTCATTGCTCACTCCAACTGTCTTTAATTTTTTTTTAATATTATATTTATATTTTTTAATATCAATAGTATATCTGCAAAACCTCATAAGCACTACTTAAATACTTGTAATAATTATAGGACTTATAAGGTTTTGAAGATATACTGTCTGTATATACTTATGGTATATCTGTCTAGCTAGGTATATTTATGGTATAATTTAATAATTACAAAAGCATGAATGGTTTCACATTTTGTCTCGATTCTAAAGTTTTTCCACAGTGGATCTGACCTTGAGAAAATGAGTTGAGACTGGAGTAAGGAAGAAGTTGGATTTTTTTTTTATTGCAGCTTCTCCTTGGAAAGAGGCCAATTGAAAACCATCTGCAAATATTTAGTTTATCAATTTATATATTTATCAAAACAAACTGCTAAAGTTGCTTTAAATCAGTATTGTATACTAAGGGCATCCTCTGGACTGATGAATTAGAACCTATTTATTGGAGGATGTCCATAAAAATGTTAGGATATCCATACCCATGATTTTCTGTAATTTGTTTTCTCTTTTACAGGTTCAGTTGTCCCTCCCTTCTTAATTTTGCTTGTCTATAGTTCTCCATTAACCTTGTATATGAACAATTAATTCCATTTTCAAGTCATCATAACATAATCTTAATCTTATTAAGTAATATGGATTAGCTTGTCTATGTATTTAATCGCGAAAATTTTCGGTTTTCAGATTTCGACGGAAATATCCATTTTGAACATCCCTAAATCCATTTTGACTACTTTCGTCGTGGCTTCTGTACGTACGTACGTTCGTATCTCGCATAACTCAAAAACAATTAGCCGTAGAAAGTTGAAATTTTGTTTGGAGGATTGTCCTAAAATCTAGTTATGAACCTCCCTTATTGGTTTCTTGATTGTTTAATAAATGTATGATATAAATCATACATTTTTATTTATTTTTGTTTTTATTATCGTGTTGATTTAGGTACCTATTGAAATAAATAAATAAGTTTATACAATGTTGTCGGCTGTTGGCCTATCCTTTGATGGTCTGTGATCAAGGCATGCTGTATGGATGTAGATCAATATCAATATCAATAATAATTTTCAATAAGCGCGTGATTATTACTATAATTTATCATCATGCTTATATTGCCAAATCATAAAATGCTGTCCAAATGCCGTATTTATATGCAATATTAGTAGGAGCTAGAAGGATCTCATTTTATTTTAAAATTAATTTTCCTTTTACCCAGACCCTTTTTTGCTTTTCATTACCTAATCATTTCTGGCATACGGATTTCGGCAGCATTGGGGATGTACGTATTCCACTGCTGCCAATAAAATTCAGCATGATTTACTTTTCTTATTGTACATAATTTAAGGATATATTTAATTATAGGAACAATAATTGGGTATTCTATGGTGCTGCCAGGTGCAACTTTCGGGTTTATCATGGGATCATATTTGTGGAATCCTAATTGGATAAATATAATATTTTTAAAATATCCAATCAAATATTTTGTTGATGGAATGCTTAATGCCGTATTAAACTGCCAAACCAGACAAAATTTCTATCCTGTTATTGAAACTTAGAACAAAGTTATGTATTTTTAGTATGCTTGATTTTTAAATAATGTCATAAATCAAATAAATTTATTTTAGTTATCAATCTGTCAAGACAATTGTACATATAATACAATTGGTAACAGCTTGAAAAAAGCGTAAAAAAATATAACGGTGTTTAGCTGTCAGGAAAACGGTGGAGTGTTTATAATACGAGCTGCTCTTTCCAACCGTATAGGATTTTTTTTAATTCGACATGGATTTTCGACGCCTGTCAGCCGACATTGTGATCAGTTGTGGAAATTTTAAACTTGAATCGGACTTAAATTCCATAACCACGCCCAACTAGTTTAGTTTCATTGACGCAGTCGTAAACGAACGTCTTAGCTTCACTGCGTCAAAAGTTATACCCCGCGGAAGTTATTAATTTGTAACAGAAGCGGATTATGCCAGCGAGGAATGTAGCAAGTGTTACCAGTGCGCAAGTGTTACCAACAAACTTTTATCGATTTAATGTTTGCAAATTTAGAGATGACAGACAAATCAATTTCTCTAATTATAAGTATGTTAAATTCAATATTTATGAAGATATCGAATCATCTTGAACTCACTGTTTACACATTTTAATGCCGAAAACGTTCTCCGCTGTAGTTGATAACAGCAGTTGCTGGGTTATACACCAATATCGTTGAAGTACATTTTATTTTCGTTTTGTTTTTGACTTGTGGAAGATGTTGCAACGTTGAAAACATGGTGGTGCTTTCTGCTTCTCTTTGGCTTTAAGTTGATATGGCTGAATTGGAAAGACTTCCTGTCCCAGAATTTAGAATACTACTCGCTGTATATTCGAAATTCAGTTTGACTTGTGAGAAACGTGATTAAATCGTAAACAGTTGCAAATCTTAATTATAATGTTGGTAATGATTTTTCTTTAGAAATGCTTTAATTATCTCTAATTTTTCTATAGACACAGTGAGACGCGACTTCTGTATTTTCTTCTTCGGTTTATTTGGATTCAGCACCATTACGGCACGGCATTAGAAAATTCAATCAGCTTGCGATTTCTTGATATAGGAAACATCTTGGTACAGTTCCCTTTTTTTTTTTTTTCTCCTTTTCATCTTTTGCATTACGTTTTGCACTTCTTGAAACATAATGTGAACTCGTATCTCTGGCTCTGTTGCTAGTTATTAGCTCGGTCTGAACAGAAGGGTTTAGTAAAAGGTGTGCGCACCGGGCAGCACCATAGAATACCCAATTATTGTTCTTATAATTAAATATATCCTTAAATCATGTACAATAAGAATAATAAATAAAGCTGAGTTTTATGGGGAGCAGTGGGATACGTGCATCCCCAATTCTGCTGAAACCCCATATGCCAGAAATGACCAGGTAAAGAAAAGAAAAAAAAAGATCTGGGTAAAAGGAAAATGAATTTAAAAATAACTTTTGATCCTCCTAGTTCCTACTAATATTGTATAAAAATACGGACCTTTGGACAGCATTTTATGATTTGACAATATAACCATGATGATAAATTATAGCAATAATCACGCGTTTATTGAAAAGTATTATTGATATTGATATTGATCTACATCCATACAGCATGCCTTGATCACAGACCATAAGAGGATAGACCAACAGCCGACAGCATTGTATAAACTTATTTATTTATTTTAATAGGTACCTAAATTAACACGATAATAGAAACAAAAATAATTAAAAATGTATGATGTATGTATGTCCAAGGCTACCGATGGTCAAAATTTTCAGATTTTTTTGTATTTATTTTTATGTTTTTAGAAAAACATTTATTCCAAGCAAAGATATCTGTTAACGGTAGCCGGGGCTGTTACAAAATGCTTTGCTATATTCGCGGGGCCTGTAGCATTTGCTACTTCTGCTATATAACTAATCCGGTCCTGGTTGGCAAAGCAAACGCAAAAGTGCGACATGCCTCCCTCCGCTGTGTTGTAGTTCCCACATCCCGTAATGAATTATTTGATCCTTTGGCTATCGAATAGTGTAGATTCGGAGCTGTAATACCAAACTGTATCGCCCGATTTTGTTATCATTGGCTTTTTAGATCAACTAGACGCTAGCAAATTCATAGATGTATTTCATGTCGAAAATGAATTTTAAGATAAATACATCCGTGTGTAAAAATCGTAATCTTACGTTTAATTTGAATGCTGATTATATGCATTTGTCTATATTTAGGTATAATTAATTTTTCTTTTCTTAAAAAATAAATGTTGGTGACTATTATCTGCGAATATTGATATTTTTAGCAATTAAATATGTCAAGTTATTGATTTTCAAATAAAGAAGGGTCGCAAAGTTAACATGGGGGTCTTTTGTCGAAACGACATGCCAGTTATATTTTAAAATAACTGCTATGGTCACTAAGTTGGGATATTATAAATACCATAGGAGATCTTTTCCAAGGGGGTCACGTTTACCCATTCACTTAATTAAACTATATAATTGCATGCTGGGTAAATAGAAGAATAGAATTTTGATAGAAGATCTTACTTTATTTAAGAGAATTTTATTAATTAAACAGTTGGTTTACTAATTTACAACCTAAATTACTCTCATTAAAAAACCCTATTGACTTTAGCTGTGAGGAAGATTTGAGTATTTGAGAATACTAGGAGAACTTGCTGATTTAAAATCTTACTCTGGTGCCACACAATATTAGACAATAATGTACACATTGAATGAAAGGATTTATCTTATTGTTGCCTTCACCGTATCGGATACCAGGCCGCTTCGCCGTTCTATGGTCTGGTCTTCTCTCCCGTAGCGGTCTTCTTCTCTGCCGCCAGACTCATGGACTCCGTTTCGGATGGACTGCTCAGCTGGACCCTCTGCTTCTACTCTTAGAACCTTACTCTTCTTACCTTGTAGCTAAAACTACCCTGAACCTCAATCTTCTGCCTTCTCCCTAGAACTCCTCCGAACCTCACTCTTCTGCCTTCTCCATAGAACTCCTCCTTACTCTGTCTCCGCTGCCTCTTCTCTCTCTTTCCCTTTCTCCTTCTTGAAAGATACATTTTGTCCCCACTCTCCTTTTGGACCTTCTGATTAGTTGATGCTATAGGAATTTTTGAAGAGGCCTTCGAAATGTTTGAACTTTTTTCCCTATTGTTCCTATTTTCTCTATCCTAGGGCGGCAGGTTTTGTTATACCTTGTCGACCGCGCATATCTCTAGTTTTTATCTGTATGACTTTGAGCAGGCCGCTCAAAGTCATAAAGATAAAAACTATAGGCCATAGGCACTCTCGATCTGCACCCCAGACCTCAAGGATCCCTTCCGCTTTTTGTTTGTCCGAAAAAGAATCCGATTAATATTAATATTGCTAAACCGTGTGGCATCTCTTTAAAAATCCCTTATTTGATTACTATTATTTAATCTGAATTATTTTCTTCAATCCCTGTATTCTCAATACATTGCATTAGAAATGAAGTGACACACTTTGATATTAAATTTCACAATTCATATTATGATTTGTGATTGCTACGAGTTTGAGCTGAATAAAGCAAACTGTAAATATTTTAATAAATATTTACATAATATTTAAATTTATGTAAAGTTAAAAGTTTACGTAAAATTAAAGTAAAGTTTATGTAAAGTTAAAGTTAAAAATAAATATTTAAATAATAATTATTTATTAAATAATTTAATAAATATTTTAAACTGGAAATATTTTAAAACGATAAGATATACTTGAATCGGCATTATTAGAGGGTTCGATTTGGGTTTTTTTCCCCACGTTTTGACCACTGTGCGCTCCCTCCACTCACACCTTGGCACGCCACTGGAAGTGCTTAGTTAATAATGATTATGGCATTTAGCCTATAATTGATATCCAGTCTTCATATTTAGAAATTTAAAAATTCTAATAAAACTCAAATCAACTATAAAAAAATATAAGAATTATTATCTCTAATGTATATCTGTTTCTAACTTACACTAGCCATTATTGATAGGCAGTATTGATAACTTTTACATACGCTGTGAGTGGTGGACCTATTGTCGTAAATCGCTTTAACCACATGCCCATTTATAATAATATAATGATGATTACATATTTAATATTGTAAAATCTAAAAATAATTTAAAGTTTATGACACTTTACTTACCTTATTTAGAAAATTCTAAATTTGTTACTTTTTATTTTCAGTTTTATATATCCATTTTTCGAAATATACTTTTCACCTTAATTGTGCTATTGTAACCGATATGCCGGGGGAAAATTTAGACAGATATGCATGAATTAAAAAGTATGTTATGGAATAATGTGGTTGGACATTCAATTACAGGATAGCCGTAATATTATTTCCACCGTTAAACCTGCCATCTTGAAACAGCTGGATTTAACTGTTAATTGTTTAGCATTATAGAAACCAGCACTATTGCTTATCAAATATTTGAGATATACAATGCTCCAGTTCCTATATAGCTAACTGATAAGGTTCTCCGTCGTGAAGATAATCATTTTGACAAAACATATGTCGAGACTGAAACCACGTGTGAAGTAATTTATTAGTCAAGCGGGAGTTTAAGTAGCACCCATGTTAACCTCACATGCAATATTTTAGAACCTATCTAATATTAGTGATAAATGTATTAGCTCTTTTGGAACCTTATCTTTGCTGTAAAATAGTACTGAAGAGGCTAGCTGGAGCCAGCCCAGCTGACATTGGAGATTTCCCTTACCTTATTGCAGTGTTACACCCAGAGGTAACTGATTTGAGAATTAGAATTTAAAGTTACTCTTAACATATAACATGACAGTGTAGGAAAATTTGGGAGTAGTGTTGAAATTAGGAGAGTGCCAACCCTTTTTCCAATAACTTTAAATCTCATGGCAGATGACTTATTTTAAGGAGGTTATGAAATGAATATGAGCATATTAAGACCGGTTAAGATAGGATGGGGAAGAATCGACATTTCGGGGAACACCGGATCTAGTAGCTTTCGTAGGATTATTTTTAAGGAGTGAGGAAGAGATTTTAAAGGATTTTAAAAGTTTTAATAAAAAGACATATTTAATTTTTCTGATGATACATTATGGTATATCAATAGGAAATATTATTTATAAGCGAATACAAATAAATCTATTTAGAAATAAAAATATAACCTCGAATTTCCCAAAAATTTATTCCAGATATCCAAACATTTCAGTTAGTGAGGCCTTGCACTAATAGTCCAGTGCATTTAGTTTATACCTAAAAACCCAATTACAATGTGTGGATTCCAATTTTGATTTTTAATTGAATTTATTATATCAGGAAGTAAAAAGTTTCCGTTTTCACTTTTTCTCACACTTGGAAAATAATTAATTTTTTTGCTGGAATATAGAACAGGTACAGTGAAACCACGCGAAAAACAGTAGTGCTGTTACGGCGACTGGTACGCGAGATTAAAATTCTTCAGAAAACTAATTTATTTTTTAAAAGGACGGTAAATCATCATTTTGTAACTTAATTTTGGGAAATATCATGGAAACTGCTCTTCCTACGAAGATAATCATTATAAACTACTAATTCTAGTTTGAGGGGTAATAGATATAAACGCCGGCACTAAGGAATATAACGCCATTCATAAAGGAGAATACAGTCATTCGTAGCAGGATATACACATATAAACCAATTAACACATTTATTATCAATAATACATAATATTATCACATAAAAATCAAACTGTACCGAAAAACCGGGATGTAACCTTGTAAAACAGTAAAAGTAAGTTATTTTTAATGAATGTGAAATATTTGGATCTGGGAGGCTGCAAATGCATTGTTCAATATATATTTTTCAAGGACATTTATTGCACCTACTGTATAGTCCAGATGAAAATTTAATTATTTTCTAAATTTAAAAAAAAAAAAGAAGAGAATTTTCATATTATTAAAATTTACAATAATTTTATTTTTATTTACTAACATACAAGACCAAACCACATTTGGGATTTTTTTTCTCTGTATCTAACTCTGAATTTGTTCTGCTTTAATGCATTTTTAAATGGATTGATTTTTGGTTTAAATAATTTTTATTTTACTGCCTGATGGGAGAATTACTTTCCAAAACATGTTGTTTTAATAATATATACTTTTTTGGGGGTTTGTTTTTGAAAATAGTTCATAAGTTTATGTAAATTTATATTTTAAGTTTTAAAAAATATCAAATCAAAATATCATTAGCACAAAAAAATTATTTGTTATTAAAGAAGTTTTAAAAAAGGTTATGGACATAATAAAATCTGTTGAAAAAATAAATAAATAATAAGACTGTAGGATGAACCAAAAACAAGTTGACGTTATTGTAATTATTTACCAACATAGCTTAAAATTATTGCAGTTAAGTTCCATTGTACACTATAGATACCATATCCATTCTATACCGTTAAGTTCCGTTTACATTGAGCATAATTGAATGTAAATTAAACATACATATTCATACATGTCCGTACAATATTGAGAGAAATATTTTTTATGAGCAGGCTAAAAAGTTGTCGAAATCTTATGAAAAGTGAGGACAATTTTGTTCGTTCATGTTGATTATTGATTTTTATTTGATTTTTTTTTTTTAATTTATGTACATAACATTAATAAAATTATTGGGGGAGGGACGAATGATACTCTCGCCTCCCTCTACATTGTATTATTGAGGGGACAATCGCCTCTCTCGACCCCTCTTCCCCATCCTTAAGTCTGCGCCTATGGTTGAAGTTATTATTAGGTTTTCATAAGATCATATTTTATTTATGTAAAGGAAAAAGGAGCTGAACAGTCTGTTAAATGGGAAATCACTAAATTTAATGGAACGTAGGTTGAAAGGCTAGAGATTTTTCTGTACCATTTTTCTGTACTCAGTAAGTTGTTGCTGATGCCTCCCCATATCCTCCTGCGATGTAAATGGCACCATATTTTATCATCTGATTTATAGTAAATCATTTTTTGGAAATACTGTCTGACATTTATCCTGAAATAAAATTACTAATTAATTTTATTCTATTTAAATAAAATTCATTGCATCTTGAGAGATATTTGGTGATTAGGTTGGTAATTTTTGCTAGTGTTAGTACAAATATGTGTGACACCTAAATTATAGCCGATTCGCTTTTTGTCTATTTTGGATTTATGCTTTAATTGACAATGATTAATTTGATACTAAACAAGAATAATATGAAACAATGTAGCAGATTATTGTGCAAAGGCTTATTTTTTTTATTAATTATTATTATTTGATTAGATAAGTCGGTGTAATTTCATTTAGGTTCGTTGTAGTTTTATGATACAATTTTTAAACTATTGAAGTTAATATTAGTTCTGAATGTATAATCAGTAGTAGTTTTTGCCCTATAATGTTGAAAGAATATTTGAAATCGACTGTCTTAAATTATTAGTTGTTATTCAGTAAATATTTTCCACAACATACCAGATATATATTATTATTACGCAATTGAGTAATTTTACTTTTGTTGAATGGGTATATATTATTTTAAGTAAATTTTAATTGATTACATTATTTACTTTTAAATCTTATTTAAATTTATTTTAAATGTAAATATGAACACTTATGTACATAATTGGATATTTAAGTATATTGCTATAATTTTGAATAGGTAAGATGTACTGGAAGCTTGATAAGCAGTCAGTGGGTACTAAGTGCTGCTCATTGTGCTGTTTATGATCGGAAGATTGTCAAGCCAACAGATATGGTTCTTGTTGCAGGTGTTGTCGATTTTAATGATACAAGATCAAAAACAAGGCAGATTAGGAGGGCCAAATCCATTTATCCACACCCAAATTTTGAGGTTTGCCCAATTTTTTTGTATTCATTGGTTAATATTTCAAGTGAGACTAAATAAGAGACCTAAGGTAGTTAGAAATAGCCAGTGAACAGAGAAGAGTAGAACTAAATTAAATCTGTTTAACTTAGCTAATGAATTGAGAATTTCAGATTAATTTACAAAAACTTAAGTAATCCCAATTAGTTTTAGTCTAGTTTTTACCAAATAAATTTTTCGAAATTAGTTTTTGTTTCATCTAGCTCTTTAGTGACATGAGAAACAGCGCTTCAATCAAATGATGCATCATTAAACAAATAAAATTTTGAAATTTTACTTGAATTTAGTTTAATTAATTTGAATTTTCATTTTTACAAGTGATTTTATTTTTTCAAGACTTTTATAGAAACAATAACGCCCTTTTGCCTCCAATCACGTCATGTACTCCCTTATGACTTTGAGTAAAATGGGAAGTATGTTTGTTGCATAAAATTGTTTACAAAATATTCATGCCTTCTATCATCATTATATAAGTATGAATTGATTTTGAAAAAAACACTAAGTATTACAGATTATGCTTCCGTAAACAATTATGATTTTAGTTTTTTAATACGTTCTTTTAAAAAAACACTTACAAAATTTTGCCTTCTATCTTGTAATGTACTTCCTTATTATGGCTTTGAGTAAAATGTAAAGTGTCTTTGTATAAATTATTTACAAAACATTCATTCATCCCTTCTATGAACTGAAGAAATACACAGTTTGTAAGTTCATCCTTACTCGCCATCTAATACTCTTCTTATCAACAGACCCACCAAAAAAAAAAATAAATAAAGCTCAAAATATTATATTTTCCCAAAAGATGAGTGGCTCATTTAAATATTCTCTCGTAAAAACAAGGCACTTTTTGTGGTTTGATTCACTTGTGATTGTCTTCTTTCAGGGTATCCTACCATGAAGACCTTCAAAATTTAAACAAGGTCTGATTTCCCTCTCACTATCCGGGACTCCAGTTTTGTTTGGACCATATTAGCTTGAGAATTTATTGCTTGGTTCTACAGAGCTTTATTCTTTATTTTTCTTTTGCTCCTAGAGTTCAACTTTATTGGACGTCATTTTTGCTTACTGTTTTTCTGTTGTTCCATGTTCCCGACACCTTTATAAACATTTCTTACAGTGGGAAAATTCAATCCTAAAAAAAATCTGCAATCGGTGAGAGAACAAAAATCTTATATTTGGCTTAATCATAACTCATTGATTGATTTAAAAGATAACCCTCTGAAACATTTAATAATATTGATGGAACATTTCAGGATTATACATGAATAATAAAAGATAATGTGAATTATATACAATATTCATGATTGAAATCTGCATGTTCATAAATTAAAAAAAAAAAATCAGCATGCTAATAATTTTTTTCCTAGAAGTTTTATTGCTTTTAATTGTTATTCATTAAGCTAATAAGTTTTATATATTTTTTTTTTTTTGGTTTTCAATACACTTCTTAATTTTATGAACTTTAGTGAAGTTTTTATTTCCTTATATGAATTAGTTTTATAAAATCGGAGTGTGAAAGTTATTTTTGCTAGCACTGTAAATGTGATAATAATGTGCATGATAATGTGCTTCAGCATTCCTTCTGTGCTTAGATGTTGAATAGGCTACACTTATTCTTTGTGATTGTGATGACTTTGCCTTCTACAAATTGCTATGTTTAGATTGGGCTATACTTAATTAAATCTTAACGTATTTTAAGGAAAGATTTCTAAAGACGTGTTTACACCCGAGTTGAAAACGTTGTTGCCAATACATTTTGACAATATTTAGACAAATCCAAGAGGAACATTTGTCTCTGGAATAAGGGAAACAATTCTTCAACAATGCTTCAACAATTAGTCGTGCTCTGTTGATCATTGAGTGATTTTTGCGAATTTTAATTTTAATGGCTTCAAATCGTCAGGAATTACCGGACTTCTTCACGAGAAGAAATATTACGATTAATAAAACTGTATAGAAAGAATCAGGTTTGATGGAATCAAACTCGCACTGATATTAAAAAACAAAAACAAGAGGAATCATGTGTAGAGTGAGATGAAGATATGGAATTCTATGGAAATGAAGATAGACTAAGGAGAAATATAAACTAAAATTCTACCATTAATCGCTTAATTCCAAAGAGGAAATAAAATGACAATAAGTAGCTAATATCGAATTCACTATCGAAAGTATGTTTATTCATGACAGTGTTGGGCAAAACGTAATTTCAGTTATAATTATAATCACTGTAATTTTGAATTGCAGAAATAACTTACAAATAATGAACCAATTACATGATGAACCACTGTAATTTTGGGCTGCAATTACAATTACTAGTTAAGCAAATGCAATTACAATTACTAGTTAAGCAAATGCAATTACAATTAGGTGTAATTGTACTATTATTTCTGAAATTCCAAGTGATTGTAATTGGTAATTGCAATTACTTATAGCCAAAATGGCACTAAAAAAAAGTTATTTCCATAAATGCTAAGAGACAGGTTTCAATGCTTTGGACTATTTAACCATTTTCTTATTAAAATCATGGTCCACTTTTGCTCTCATAATTAAAGAAGTAATTAAATACTCATGTAATGAAAGGAACTGGATGGAGAGATAAAGCTAGATCGAGACCAAACTTTGGTTACTCAGTCCTTCCAGGAAACAGAGCTGTTGAAGGTGTATGTATAATAATGAAAGACGCAATTTTCAGCAAGTGGTAGAATGGGAGCCTGTGAACTCATGAATACTTGCAGTCAATTTAAATATACAAATTAGGGAACTGGACCCTAATAAAAGTTTATGTTCTTTAGGAACGAAACAGTTCTATAGCGATCTTGAGCGAATAGTCAATAAAAAACAGTAATATTAATAGGAGCATCCTTATTATGGAAAATCTCATTGCACAAATAAGTAATGACTACATGAAAGCACATGGAGTGATGGGTCCACATGGAGATCAAACTACACAGAACAACACTGGACAGCGTTTAATTGAATTCTGCATACACAATGGGTTTACTCATGGGGATTTCTTACTTTTTGCAAGTTAGTACATAATATAACTTTCTCAGCCCTGAAGGGGATGTAAATAGTATTATTGTCTACTCCATGCATGCACCATCAAGGGATCAAGGGATATAAAGAGGTATTTCACAGATGTAAATGTTATTTCTGGTGCAGAGATATTAAGCGACTATATGCTACTGGTAGCGGACACAAAAGTACTAAAGTAACGCAAGTTAAAGTCAAAAGCCTATGGCAGGATTGAAGTGAAAAAGCTGCAAGAACTTGAGAAAAATTCCAGTATGCAGAAGAACTGCAAAGAACACTCCTGGAATTAGACAGGGATGCAAGCCTAGATGATGTGTGGAAGCATTTAAAAAAACAGCGTCTTAGAGTCAGCTTCAATAGTCAGTCAATTGAAAAAGAAAACCATGAAAGGCAAACATACATCATGGTGGAACGAAGAACTGAGAGCACAAATTAGGGAAAAGAAGACAGCCTGGAAGTATTACTGCCAGAACAAAACTCCTGAAAAATGGTAGGTATATGTGACGTTCAGGACAGGACGAAGGAAGCCGTAAAGAAGGCTAAGAGGAAATCCTGGAAAGAATTTGGAGAAAAACAATCAGGATTATGGTGAAAAGATTAAGCTCTTTTGGAGTAAAATAAAATCACTAAAGGGAGATTTTCGCTGGTACTGCCCATGGTTGCGGCTGGCAGAGATTGCTGGCAGTGACTACTGCTTTGACTGAGTATGTAGGGACATATTCCGCTGGCACTGCCCAGCAGTCTAGGTATGATGTCATACCTATACTGCTGCGTCCCTGACCGTTCCAGAAGGAGTCATATTTCCACCACTGCGACAGTTCAGGCTTGTTTTCGTTTAACAAAATGTTTAAGAAGGGTTTTAATGAGAATAACGATGAATGTCTTGTAGAATTTTTTAATGAATATCAGGTTCTTTGTATAAATGAATAAAAATAATATAAATAAACTTTGTTGTTTGTTTATTGAAATTTTATGATAATGTAACAAAAATTAACATCTTAAATTAAACATCTTTGTTTTTTTCTATATTTGTTTTTTATTAAAATTTGTTTAAAAAAAAATTAACAAATTGTACAAGTACAGATTCGTTTATCAACCATTTTAAATAAATTTATCATTGCTATTATTTATCAATGGATATGGAAAATCGATTTTTTAGAATTTCTTACTTATATTCATTTATCAGAAGTATGTTTGCAAAATAAAATATTATAAATACATACCTAGGACTCAGAGAAGTTAATGGGCCGAGAGTTAAAAAAAGTCTTCGCAAAGGGGAAGTTACAAGTAAAACGTATAGCTCTTTTTTGGTCTCTTGAAAAGTACTTAATTCACATTTATTAATTATGCATACGTGGTGGTGATGATTAATTTTTTGATTTACCTATTTTCCTTTAAGTGACTGCCAATTTTTTTCAGCTTCAATTGGAGCTTTCACTGCATTGGTAGCTTTTCATACTATATCACCTTTCACCATGCTTAACACAAAATTAAACTGAAAGGTATTTAGTCAAAAAATGTTTCTGAATCTTTTCCCATCATTCCGCAAATGGCTAGTTATTAACTTAGCATAAAACCATTTACTTTTCTGGTTTTAGAATTTGCTGTTAGCATTACCTTCATCTTGTAAATAACATAATTTCATTTTCCTCTTCTAATAAAAAAGCAAGAATTACATCCATGTTGGAAACTTGCAGGTATGTATTCCTTTCACGAAAGCTATAACAGATAGTTTAAAGGTTTTAATGATATAATTTATAGCTATAACTATATAGTACAGGATAATTTGTAGTAGGATAGGAATGGTTATAACGATACAGTAATATGTATTGATATTGGACAATATTATCATTATATTATTTAACCAGCACCAGGTGCGAACAAAAGATAATAAGGGATGAGCAGGTAGAAAGAAGGGTAACTGACAGGCGATGACAGATATCACCACAGCTCTTACCCTCAGAGATAAGAAATAAGTTAATTTAAAACCCTACCGAGAAGTTGGCCGTGTGACAAAGCCAAAGCTCGGAATATTTAATCAATTTTAAGAACAGCCCCCCTTAGGTTCCGGCTGGCCTCAAGGAAAAAGTGGAGGACATCCTGAGAAAGGTGTGATTAAATTAGAGCTGGTTAATGGATTCGCGGACACTGGATCACCCAGTGGATGTCAGGGCAAGGGGTGGAGCCATCCGATAAAATTCCAGAATTACCTCCCTCTATAAAACTAGTCGGCCAATGAACAACGTTTTCGACCCCCTCTGAGGAAGAACAAGAGAGAAAGGGGAAGAGAAGCCGAGGAGGCGAAAAACAGGACTTGTGCTCTGATCTCGCCTGACGTGGACTTGCTCTCTGACCTCGCCTGAGATAGGACTTCCTCTCTGATCTCGCTGGATGCAGGACTTCTCCGCTGATCTTGCTTGAGACTGGAACAACGTGACTCTGAAGATGAGAGATGCGCTCTGGCTCCATGACTGAAGATATGCAGGGGAACCCGATGGAGATATGCTGAGGAACCATCAACACCAATTATTACAGATAAGAGATTTATGTTAAAACAGTTAATGGCTAAATCTTGGCTGAATCATTCCATGGTTAACTTTTTATTGTAATAGTTTATTATTTTAATTTTGAGGAATAAAGATAAATGTTAGAAAGGAGGTTGTTCTTTAGTAACCATGCCCATTATTAATTTGAATATATTTCATTAAGTATGATAGCAGTAAATTTGATTAGTACTAGTATTAAACTTAAAAGTAGGAACATTATCCTGGTTAATTATTAAATAATGGTAACCACATACCAGGCCCTTGGAAAGGAATCCAATTTAGAGGACAAGGTAAGAAATTCTAATTATTTATAAGCTTACATTATTTTGGGATAATCATCCTCAATGATTGCCCAATGGCATCCCTATATATATATAGACTAATATATTAGCAGCTAAATAGATATCAAGCTCAACTCAACCTAGATAAAACATACCAATAGGTTATGCGAGAGAAGTTGGCCGTTGCCGTGATCAGTTTCAATAAAATTTACAAACAGTAACAGTTAGCGGTTAAGGTTGGTAAGCGCTACCAATCGCAACCATGGGCAGTACCAGCGAAAGTCTACCTTAAGGGGCTGTGAAATGGTCACAGGTGATGAAGGCATTCTAGAGGTTTGGAGAAGACATTATGAAAGATAATTCAGTGATGACTTTCATCTATTTTGACCCTACCAGACCGTAACTCAGATGCTGATATTTTTATTTTAACTAATAATCAACATGCATATCATCTTGTTTATGATTAAAATGCATCAAAACCTGCATAAGTTGCACTTAGATCCCTTTACCTCTTACTTAAAATTTAAAAAGTGAAAATGCTCAGAGTACTCAAATAAAATTAGAAACTTTTATTGTTAACAAATCAAAATATGACAGGTTGGCATCCCTAAAAGTTATAAACTTTTAACTAATTGGCATCATCTGCGTCATAGATGCTGTCATTCTCGTCACTAACGACACAATCCTCACTAGGCCTTTCCAAAGAAGTACCACCAGGACGTAGGGGCTCTCTGCTCTTTGTTTGATGGGATAGGCTGAGATAAAATTGGTGGTGTATTGATGGAACAAACTGCAAAAGTTCCATCAGGTCTTTATACTTTTTGTGTTTTAGCTTTGGCTTTTCAAGGATTGATTGAAGGGTTGGAAGCTGTGCAGAAATTCTACCTGTCCGTTGCTTCCTCATTGGCAATTCGTTATAAGAATGAATACCTTCTTCTGGTGTTGTCTTATAAAAAAGAGTGGTTGGGTTTGACTTTTCATAATGCAATAACTGCATTCTTCATGTTCCTGGCATACTTTTTCCGAGTTAAATATTCAGTGTTTGAAGATCAATGAAGTCTTAGTAATTATAAATTTTCGACTTGCTATGGCGGCCAGATTTATCCAGTCTTTTGTTACACAGATGTCTTGTTGGTTCTTCTTCTTTTTAAGTTCAATGATCCCAAATCTTGATTACATTCGTTGTACCTAGTGTCCAGCAACTAGGAAGTGGTGATCAAAAGTTTTAATTCGGGTGTTCTTAACAATATACATCCAAAATTTTACTATTAGGAGGCTTTTGTTCTGCCCTCCGCAGTTGTCACTGAAGGCTGAGATATGTTTGACAGTAGGAGGAAGTCTTTGGATGAACTTCAACAGACAGGATGATATCTCCTGGCAACCTCAACTTGTCTGTCCTTCTTGCCACATATGCATATGAGTAGTTCCACTGATTAGGTTGTGAATATTCAGGTTCTATGTCCCAAGTTATCGCAAATAATGGGCTTTGAGTTTGTTACATTAGGTGTAGGCATCATCTTTTGGAGATCAAAGCATATCGCAACTTGGTTGTCATCCTTAAATAAAATGGTCCTTGATAAAAAAAATAAAAAAAACAAAACAAAAAAACTTACCTCTATTTTTGTTTTGAATTTCAATCGTTGGATGATAAAAAAAATATTGTTTTAACAAATTTAAATCAATAATTAATTATAAAATAATGGGGATAATAAGACTAATAAATGAGAACGCGATGACATTTGTGAAAAAAAAGATTTAGGTATATCGGGAAGACTAACTTTTGCCACAGTTGCCTCAGTTTTAATTCGTCCTCACACTGCAGTCTTGTACTAGAGGTAGTGGGTTCTTGGGAATCTCCTGTTCCCAGACTCTAGTTCTAATGTTTAGTAGTGAAGGGGTCCAAGTGACTTTGAATCTCTAGCGCTCCAAGGTTGAAGTACTGAAGCAACTAAGTTGTCAAATATACTAGGTGGCAGGTCCTATAAAAAAAAATACTTGAATCTCTTTACCACAAAACAGTTAGTATTTTTGCAACCCATTTCTGCACCTAACTCATTTTTTTCAAAAATGTTACTTAGACCCCTTGACTTTTGGAGTCCTCACAGGATATAATAAAATATTTGAACACTATTAATTGAAATTACTACTACTATGAAGATTTGGAAGTATACAAAGCATATCGAGAAAATTATGATATTGTAAGTTTTCCCTTACAAAACTTACAATATCATAATTATCTCAATATGCTTTATATACTTCCAAATCTTAATACCTAATATTCATTTCAATTAATAGTGTTCATATATTTTATCATATCATGTATAATAATGTACTTTATTGTTTTTTGTAATTCATAATCTTTCCTTCACTCTTTTCACTTTACTTTAATTTTTCATTTTTTACAATATATATTGTCATCTTTTTCTTTTTATACTTCATGTATTTTTATCTTGCTTAGAATTTCTGTTTTTGTCATTTTTTAAGACTGCACTGCCTCTGTCATTTTCAATGTTGTTATTTTGTTTTTTCTTTTAGCCCTGATTATGGCCTAGAAGTTAGGCCGAAATGTTGGCACAAAATAAATAAGTCATACTTAGTGTGTTAGTTTTTGACCGCACCCCTTTCCCCTCCTCCTCCCCACAAACTTCTTCCTTAACTATATCTGCAATCAACCAAACTTACTCCAATTATTTCTTTACTTTCTTATAGCCTTTTTTTTTTGTACAACTTTCTTGAAGATATCATGTACAACACGAACAGACAGAGTACCACGGACAACAGGTCAGCAATCCCTCAAATCTAATGGTTATCTGTTATCTAGTCATCAATACTAAATAGTTTCGTTCATACTCAACAAAACTGAATTTAGAGTAAATTTTTCTGATTTTGCAAAGTTCTTAATTCAATTACGAATTGAATCAACTAATTCAGATGCTAATTATCTAATAATATTTAATAGTTAATAGAATTCTATTTCTCATACGCAACCAAAAAACATTGTAATGAAGCTTTTCTAGAGACCTTTTTCTAAGAAGTTTTGTAACTTAAATCAAGTAATTTATTAATAATTTTCCAAGAGAATGGTTAATAATTGTAAAACACTTTTGTTTTTAGGAACTGAAAATAGCTGGGTCAGATATTGCTCTAATAAGGGCAGAAAGGCCTTTCGAACTAAATAGTGATTATGTTTCTGCAATAAAAGTATCTGGTACTCCATTTACTATAAACTCAGATACAGCTTGCACAGCTAGTGGATGGGGTTAGTAAACATCTTATGTAATGTAAGCATAACCTATGTCATCTCTTTATTTTCATGATATTAAGTAATGGTATGTTTGTGATCATATTTTTGTTCCTCTATATCATTTCTTCAAAGTATTCCAGTGGAGCATACTGTAAAATTTCATATTATTCCAAAAAAAAAAAAAAAAAAAAATGCAAAATCTAACTTGCATTTTTGTGATGTTAACAATTTGAATATATATTAAACAATATTATTTTTTACAAATTCAGTTTTGAAACTTCTTGCTCATTTCCGGTTTTTGTTTCATCGGAATTTCAATGTGCAGTTTTAAACAGATCTATGCATTTCAAAGACCCCTGAATACAAAAAACACATTTTCATCTATTGGTCTGTGTTTGTGTATCTGTGCCATTATTATCTCTTAGACTGATTTTGTTGCTTTTTTTTTTGTAGAATTTTGTTCTCTGATATTTGTGTATCAAATTGGGTATCCAAAATAACCGAAAAATATTTGTTTCTATAGACTAGTGCCATAGTGGCTCTAACGATTTTTATGAAGCTTTCCTAAAATTTTTTCCTTAAGCCTGTCTTACACGGCCTATATTATTTACTCAATATCGAATTTCGTCAATATATTAACTGTCTGAGGAGTAGATATATTGTTACAATTATGTGTGATATATGCACTTCATTAAATAATATTGCTTCAGTAATATTGACCTTGTAAGGTGAGTTTTAAAGCCCTTTAAATTTTCCTATGTAGTACATCCCTGAGATAAACAGGGAAAAAATTTATGAAGAAAAGAAAACTTCTTTACGCTTAACTCAAAAAGTATGCATTTTTTATTGAATATTTACCTGATCATTTGAAAGGCCATTAAATTTCATAGCAAAAAAAGTCCATTGAAATGGGACTAGTATTAGCAATAATACACCGTATTGGACTTTGTAGCCTTAGTAGTATTCTGTGCAGGTTCCCGTGCTAATTGATTTTTTTTTGTGCTTTTTTTTGGGTTTTTCGGATTACTTGTAAACTATACATCTCCCAGAACATTTCAGAAGCTCATTTGAAAGATAATTAAATGGTTTACTAAACTAAACTAAAAAAAATAAAAAATGAAATTCTCTGCTTGACTAGTAACAGCCAAAGATACAGCAAACAATTTTTTGTATTGGACATTGCAACCAAAGTGGTAAGGAAAGTGGTGCGAGTGGACACATCAGATATTTTGCTATACTAATTATTTGGTGTTTTGGATGGTATAAAAAGAAATCTAAAAATCTATTGCTACTTTTATCTTTTTTAGTCCATTTTGTTAGTATTTCGTTGTTGTTTGAGTTTATTTTTATATCTAAATATCTTAATTAAGATACTAGATATATAGAGAAACATATTTGTTATTATTAGCTTTTTCAATAGTGAAATTTATTTTATTATATTTGTTGGAAGAGATATTTTATAAGTACTGTAAATATTTGGATTTTTATTAATTAACAAATTTCTGTTTGTACGTTGGCTACTTTGAGAGATATAATATTGTTATTAATATTATTAATTATTATTATTGGAATTTTTAGTTTGTTTATTTTATGATTTTTTTTTAATCTAGGTTGTTATTATTATACTATTTTTATAATTCTCAATTTTGTGTTAAGATTTAAGTTTATAAAGACTACAATATGGATATAGTTTATTACTTTTTAGATTTATTTTTATCATAAACATATTGATGATTACTTTCTAATTTATAAGAAGAAACAAGATATCATTGGCTGCAACATAGACATAAGTGGTTTTACCTGGAGGTACCAAGTGAAGAAATAGTAAATCTAAATCAAAAACCCTAAAGTTGAAAATATGGACTCAAGAGGCTTCGATAGTAAACTCAGGACATAGAAATATTTGAGATATACAATCTATGCTGAGGGTCAAAATTGGTAACAACAGTATATTCTTAAGAGGTCTGAGTTCAATTAGGTCATTTCCAACAAACAGATCTGAGAGTTTCTTATAAGAGGAGCCAATGGTGTGTGTTCTTAGAAATTATTTTATATAAATGACAACATAATATTTTTTATTGTTATAAAAGTGGCAATAGAAGCACTACATAATGAAGAATGGGTAATTATTTTTATAAAGAGATTTATATAGATTATATATCTGAGTGAGGTAATAAATTGTTGATTGAGTAATGAGATTAAAAAATGATTAAGTTCTGAAGATGGGTTTTGAGATTATAAAATGCCAATGAGAAATAATAAATAAATCGTGTAGAGGAAGCCAGAATTGTTTTGGCACCTGTAATAATTATATATTTAATTATTTTCATATTTGTACATACCTATTCAGTTCATATTACCAAGATTTTATAAAGCTTAGTTCAAAAGAGCATCTCTTCTTCATTGAGTAGGAAAGCTTTTCCTAGAGAAGTCTTAAACAAGAAGGAGACTAGTGTTTCTTAATGGTTTTTCTTTATATGTGATTGTGAATCCTTCTGAAGTTACCTTTGTGAATCCTTCTGAAGTTACCTTGAAAGAACATGTACTTATTTAATTCTGCAGATAAGATCTTATGATTAGTGGTATTCCTTTGTTGCATGGCATGATCTAAATCATCATACTAGAACAGCAGAACATTTCCATAAGCTGTCTTGAAATTGAGAAATTAAATTATGCATAAAGGTCTTATCTGAATTTGCTTTGTCCCAAAATAATCCCCAGTGAGAATCTTAGTGAATATCGGCGATTGTCTGTTGTTTTCCAGTGATGAGCAATGAAGAGTTACTGAAAACTGAAGATGCATAGTATAGAGTGATGACTCAATTATTTTGTCATTTCAGACTGTACTTTTGATATGAATATATGATGATCAAATCTATCATCCCTGCAAGATCTATCAGACTGCAGCCGAAGTTTCTTCAGTGAATAACTGCTACTTTTTGTCCGAAATATTCAAGAAAAATATTTTTTGTTAAATAACATTTTTATTTACTCATATTTTTACACTTTGAATATTTCACAGTCGAAAATATAATGTTGTATGGCTCTGAGACTTGGTCCCTCAACAGAGCACAGGAAAAAAGACTTTTAACAGTGGAGATGGATTTCTGGAGGAGATCTGCCAGGGTTTCTATAATGGAGCATGTAAGGAACAGCAAAACCAGAGATAAAATGGAAGTAAACTAAAACAGAAGTAATCGAAGAAAGATGGTTAAGGTGGTGTGGTCCCTTAAAATGGATTGATTCTTAAAATTGATAATGAAATGATGCAATCTCCTTTTTGGTCATGCCAATTGTGAATTTTTTTGAAGACAAGGAAGAAAGGAATGCCTACAGATACCTCATGATTGTTAGGTTTCATAATTCATAAAACATGAAGGAGTTAAATTAACCCATTTCTATTATATCATTGCTATGAAATTAACTTTTCATAGCAATAACTTCTTGCTACCTTTCTGATATTAATATAAACACTGATTGAAACTTTTAGCCACTTAAAATAATGCAATAATTACTACAGTTATTTTATTATTCGTTCTGAATTTTATTTTTAACTTGATAATTTAACTGTGAAAATTATTACAGATGATTCTATATTCATTAAAAAAAATAAAAAAATTGTGGAGTGTATTTTTACTTTCAATTGGATTAAACTTCTCTCATTTCTGTTCTCTAAATTCTTGAAAAGTAATAATTTTTCAAACTAAGATTTATATCCAATCAGCCTAATAAGTCTTCTCATCATTTAATCCTTTCTAATTAAGTAATAAACAATTCATCTTTTAATATGAAAATATTTCTGTTTTAATGTTAAAGTTTTTTTATTCATAAGTCCTTAATTTAGAAGTTATAAATTATTTAAACTTTGTTTGTGGCTAGGTGATACACAAGACAGTAATACTAATTCTAAGTTGCATCAGCTTCAAGTTATTGCTGTTCAGTCTAAATCAGTTTGTCACGGATTGAGTACTCATGAAAGAAAAAACATGATTTGTTTGAGAAATAGCGGAGGTGCTGGCCTTTGTGATGGTGACAGTGGCGGACCTCTTGTTTGTGAAGGTAACGGCATTGGCGTTCTTTTAAACTTATTATCACTAAACTATCAAAATTTGAGTTCTGATAAGGTGTTAAATTGTAATAGCCGACCTGGAGCACAAAAAAATGCTACTTTGAATAACTTCTTAAATAAATCACTTCATTTTTTAAAAATTCTGAATTCTCCTCGATATATTAATTAGCTTGGAGAATCTTTTTTTTTTTTTTTTGGCAGAGTCGTTAATAATATATTTTGGTCAATCTCCTTATTGTTTCAAATTTAAATTAGTTTTTTCTTTAGATAAATTTCCAGTCCATTTCAAGTATGTGTATTTAATTTTACATCTTTTACAAGACTTTGAAATGATTACACCAGATTAAAGTTTTTATATTTATAATTTAATCATGGAGTTGCAATGAGGCTACCTATATTATGTTTTCCAAAGCTTAAAATATACAATATAGCCTACCTGAACAAATCAAATGCTGTGGTTTTTACTTGACAATTATTTAATTAAAAACCGATTTGAGTTCTATAATCTTGAATCCAAGCTGTGAAGCTTGGAGATGACAGTTTTGTCAAATCTTTCAGCATTACTTTCTAAAGAGTTTGAGGGATCCAGACAGGTTTTACTTCTATCGTGTTATTTCTGGCATTACAAATTTCTAAAAAATAAAAAAATAATAATATTGAAAATAATAAACCAAAAGTTGCCATTTGGAATCAATACAAAACTTAAAAGGAATTTTAAATGTGTCTGATGATAAATGTGAGCTTTGTCTAAATTTGATACAAAAATGTTTGTCAAGATAGACTTAACATTAAAGATAGCAACAATCATGTAATTAATCGGACTACATCAGAAAAAAAATATTTTATTATGATTTTTAAATAATTATTTTTGAAAAAATATTGTATCTTGCTGTTTTTTTTTATCTTTTTCAAATTTAATGAATATTTTTAAATCAAACTACCTGACAGTTCCTACACATAACCCTAAGAGTTATGCATATATATATATATATATATATATATATATATATATATATATATATATATATATATATATATATATATATATAAATAAAAAGAAGTGGAATAGACATCTTCCTCTTTTTTTAAAGTCTGTTAAAAGAAAGCCACCTCAGTAATACTGTCTCTACAATGGCTAATAGCCACTAGCAACCATTGATATTATAATTGGCACTAGATGAGGAGGAGGTTATTGTCTCAGTTCTGGGAGACACAATAAAGGAAAAGTATCAATTAAAAAAAATAAATAATTGAATTATGAAAATATTTTCAGATAAAAATTTGAAATAAAATCGTCTTTCATTGTTTATTTTCTGTTTTATTGGTGTTTATAAACTTATGTTTGTTCCTCATAAATATTATTAAATACTGATTTATTATATGTACTGTCAAAGCCAATACAAATACTTATTATTCTATTAAGCATGATTTTTAATTCTCCCCACCACTTAATTCATTTTTCACTGTATAGAATCAAAGAACTATACCACTTTTTTCAACTAATTAATACTTTCCTTTAAATAATATATGTATAATTTCCTTTATAAGTATGCACAGAACTAAAGAATATTTGTTTCCTATAACATCTTAAATTATCCTTAGAATTTTTAAAGATACAATTTAAGTTCACTTACTATTATTAATTATTGTTCCTTGAAACGATTCCCTATATTTTTATTGTAAAATGGGTACAACTTCTGAAATTGTCTTTTATTATAATTGGTTTTCAGATGAAGTGGTTGGTGTTGCTCACCAGGTGTACATAGAAAAGGTCAACTACACTGGGCCAAGTGATATGGATTGTGGATCCAGCACTTTAGTTCATACATATATGTTTGTTTGTCCCTATCTGGACTGGATGCGTAACTTTGTTGCTGAGGTTCCAAAAAAACCTAAGAAATGTTTCTCATTGAATATGAAATCGAGAAATAAAGTTGAAGGAGATTATGATTATGAAATGAATGATAAACGAAAGTGACAGTCGCAATGAAAACATTTTTCCATAAATGAGACCGCTTTGTTCAAGAATGTGATAAAGTGAGTGAAACTAAAACTGAAATAAATTTTTTTATTGAGTTTACTTCTTGAATTATTTTTGTTGAAGATTGCTTAATTGACTTATTGTTAATATTAGTGCCGTATCATTTTTACTTGCAATTAAATATACAATTATGATATATTTAGTGCAATATTATATTCAGTGCTATTCGAAGATATGAGTGTAATATGAGTGTTTTAAATAAGCTCTGATTTTGAGCATGAGCATTACTGAATGCTGTTCCTAATAATATTATTCCTTTTAAGACTAATAACATTATCTTTTCTTTTTTTTTTTTTTTTTCTTGCTTCATTATTAAATTCTCTAGTTGAGAATAAATGGGTTACAATAACTTGCACTATATTAAACTCTGATATAATAAAAAAAATTCTATTATGCCTTTCTAATTTATGAATTTTGAAAATTTAAGATATTGTTTGATACTTATACTTGTCATCTTCATTGAGTTTTAGCATGAAACTATCAGAAATATTTAAATACAGAACCGGAAATATTAGGTCTTTTTGAATATATACAAATATTTCTTCCTCTCAAAAATGTGGCAGGGGTCCTTTTGGATGATGACCCTTTTTTTTTTATTTATTTAAAAAAATACTTTATAATAAATTTTCAAATAATTTCTTATATAAAAAATATTTTTCACAAATAAATACATCAAACAACAATTGTTCAAAATGACAACAGTATTATTAATTATTTAATTTTATATTATCATATAAAGTCCACAGCCAAAATTAAACTATTTATCACAAGGATCTATTAGTAAAAATTGTTAATTATTTTCCATAAAGTTTCTTACTTGAAGGATCAAACTTCATGAAAAACAAGGGCTCTAAATTCATTAAGTACTACCTAAATTTTTTTGCGGAGAATCATGCCCCATTGTCTCTTCACAAACTTGGTTATTTACTTAGAACTCAATTCGATGTTTTTTGAGAATACAGTTGAGTGATTATTTTTTTAGTTCAATTTTTTGAGAAAAAATTGTTTCAATTTACTAAAACACTTTATATTTATTTTTTATACTCATGCCCTTCTTTATTTCCTTCTTCCTCTTCTTCTTTCATGGCTCTGCAACACGCGAGGGGTCAAGGCCGCCCGAAGCAATGTCCGCCATTCATTTTGGCTCTAGGCAGCAGCTCTCCAGTCCCGGATCCCCAGAATGGTGCGACTTTGAATTTCCTCTCTCACATCGTTATTCTGAGTTATTAAGGAACCAATGTATACAAATTCCTTGACTCTTTCAAATGTACATCCATCTACTTGAACATGGATGGGGAGCATCCTTCGTGGGTTCGTCACCATTTATTTTGTTTTAGATTGATTGACTTCAAGCCTCATTTTTGCAGCTGCAGCTTGTAGGCTTGAGAACGCTTCGGCCATGACATTAAAATTTCTCCCAATGATATCAATATCATCCGCATACCCCAGTATTTGGGCTGAACGGTTGAAAATTGTTCTTCCCACTTGGATACCTGACTCCCTTACCGCTTCCTCTAGAGCAAAATTAAAGAGGAGGCATGCAAGACTATCCCCCTGCTGTAAACCTTGGTAAGTAATCTAGGCGGAAAAAGTCATCTCCAGATTCCTAATTATGGGTGATTTATTAATATAAACAACACCTTTTAACATCTGATAGTTTCTAACATTCTACAGTGATGAGTCGTAAAGGCTTAAGTAAACTGAAAGCCAAAGTGTAATTGGAAGTATAGGTCAATCACATATCCATAGCACATTCAACAACATTTAACTGTGGCAGATTGTAATTGTGTGGAGATTTTTAATGATGGATCTTATTTCTGAGGGTAAGTACAGTATATTTTTAATTCATATGAATCTATCTGTTTGTCAAACAATATGGAATGAATGTTTTGAAAATACATGAAAAATTCATGTTATTTTTTCTTTGTTTTAGAACTTTCAATTTTTATATATAACATGTATACATATGCATTCTGGCTAAATTTCATATATATCCTAGCTGCACCATTTCTATTTGTAATAATATGCATTTTAGCAAGCACATTGGAGTATTACTATATTTCTTAATTTTTTTTTTTTTTTTTGCAGAACACTTTCACTGTATCTCAAAAATTAAGTTTTTTGAAGAATAGCTCAAACACAGAAAGGATGATAGTAGCATAGAAGTATTTGAGTTTCTTTCGACTTAATTTCTTCTAACAAGTGGAGTACACGATGTGTCCGTTGCTGAATTTGATTAATTTTTTTTGGGTGATTCTTTTTTTGTTTTTTGCATAGTTTAAGAACCTTTATTGATGCCCTAAATTTAGTTTGACTTATTCAAAGGGTTCCTGATTTATGAGCGATTATTTAAATCTTAAAAAAAAATTTGAAGGAGACCGTTGGCAAAATTTTAGGCCAAAATTGTTTATCTTTAGATTCACTCACAGTGCTAAAACCAAATCTGATGCTAGTTTTGAATAAAAAAAATTCTGTTAATATACTTCAATCCGTAAAAAATACCACTACCATTACACATAAGTAAATACACCCTTTAGGTCGCTCTAAAATTAAATTATTTCGTTTTAAAAAATTGGATCACTAAAATTTATTATTTCTGGATCATGAATAATGTTTTTATATTGCTAAAATTTAATATTCTATGACAACCCAAGTAAGGCTGGGTTCTTAGCCATGTACATATAATACAAAAATATTATTAGCGATCTAGAAATAGTAAATATTACACTTTTACATCACCGCTATGAATATTATCCTAGTAAAAAATATATGTTTACCCTCTTGCAATTCTGATCTATATTACATATAACTCAAAAGACCTGCTAGAAAGCTCCAAAATATGATTATTCAATTTTAAAAAATCTGGCTGGTCTCTCTGATATTAAAATTACTTTTTCTTATTTTTTTTATCCACTATAATATTTATAGTTGTGTTATAAAAGTGCAATATAAAAAGTAAATATTGATCAAAAATAATGTTTTTGCATTATAATATGTACATGGACACCTTTAGGCCAAATTTATGTGTAATATAAAAACATTTTTTGTGATCCAGAAATAGTAAATTTTAATGATACAATTTTTTAAAATGAAGTAATTGAATTTTAGAGCTAACTGAAGGGTGTATTTACTTATATATAATGGTAATGGTATTCTTTATGGAGTGAACTATATTAACAATATTTTTTTATCCAAAACTAGTGTCAGATTTGGTTTTAACACTGTGAGTGAATCTAAAGATAAAAAATTTTGCTGAGGATCTCTCCTTAAATTTTTTTTTAAGATTTAAATAATCGCTCATAAATCAGGAACCTTTTGAATAAGTGAAACTAAATTTAGGCTATCGATAAAGGTTCTTAAACTACGCAAAAAACTTCAATTTTGTTTTTATATGGTAATCACGTTTTTTTACACAGAACATCTAAGATAATGCAATAGTTTTTCATATGTATGGAAAGAAGAAATTCCCCTCTTTTTAACAAGTCCAAGAACGTCTACAATGGGTAAACTGGAGAGAAGATTTGAAGACAGAGCTTCAAAACCAACCTAATGTGATTAAATCAAATCTGCAATAATTTTTGCTATGAAAAAATCTATGAAGCTAGTTTACTTAATAATTCAAACCCTTTTTTAAATTTATTTGGCCAAAAATCAATTCTTCTTTATTTACATTTTTCCTTTAATGTACTTTCAAATTTGAGTCTATTTCCCGCCATTATCACCGCCTTCAATATAATGTAACTATTTTTTATATCGATTTATGATTGTTTGCCATGCAGCGTCATTTTTTTGTTCAGTTGCAAGAACCAACTTTCAAACTGCCAAATCATATGTGGGCATATGTCCTTTGAAATCAATATACATTCAGTGTTTAAGAGTGCATTTTATTTCAAAAAACCTCAATACAGTCCACTTCAAGATTCAACACAACACTAGACCACTTCATAGTTTGCTTACATGAGTGCGTTGTATATTTAGAGTCTATATAAAAGGCTAATGCCTCATTAACACTTAATTGTCTAGCACTCTCCAAAGAAGTGGCATTCTTAAAACTTTCAGAAGAACTTCCAGATTCTGGACTATCGCTAATTTTTTCCGATCAAACACACAGCTAATTCTGCAACAATTGCATTCTTAGTCAAAAAATGCTCCTTAAACTTTCCTAAAGCAACCCATTTGGCATCAAATTTTGACAAATAGCTGACCAACTTCATCTTGATTCCTCTTGGATTCCTATGTGATATCACTGAGGATGCAGACATCCTGCAAAGTGTCTGTCCCCAATTTTGATCAACATTTTTTGGGTGATTCTAAATTGAAAAAAAAGTTGAGCCATATCCTAACGTTTAATCCAATGGAGCTGAGAAAAAAAAAAAAAAACATGCTGAAAATGCTTTATTTTATATCTCGTATTTGAAGAATGATATCGGCATGATTTTTTCAGCTAAAGATTTGTTTTTTAGAAAAAAAACATGCTTTCATTTCTTTTGAGTTGAAAACTCGAAATTTCGTCGTTTTTAGAACCTGAGTTGGATGTAGTTTCTGGTATTTTACTCAAAATAAACTGTTAACCCTCCACCTCCTCGCAAAGTAACAATATAGCTTTTACCTAGGTAGTTTATAAAGGTGAGAAACAGTGTCAGTTTTTTTTCAAGATTGACGTCTCAAAATTTCGTCTATTCCATCAGTGGTAAAATCTTTTGAAATTGTACATTTTAATGAAAATTTCATTATGATTATGGTGGTGCCAACATTATTTTTCTGTGACTTACATATCGGGCTTGAGAATTTTTTTTTCTATGTGCCGTAGTCTGGTAATAATTGAGTCTAGATCAGACTTCTCACAATTGATGTTTTTGATGAAAAACTTAAGAAACTAACCAAATATAATAAATTAATTCAATCGAAGTATATTAGAAGTAATCTTGTATACCTGTATACCACTTCTTCGATTTAAATTAGATTTGTCTCCGTAAATTAGTCTTGTGTCCTTTTTATCCAAACATTTTAATTTTTTTTAATTCACGTTTAGTGTACTTCCCTCCTTTATCAGTTCTCGAACATACGGTGCATAGACATTGTTCTTTTAGGACTCGCCCTGAAGATCAGGTGACTCTTAATGGATTTTTTTTCACAGGAGCTCTTAGACCATCATTACATTCGATAACCGGTGGTTAAGTAGAAAGCGAATGTGGTAGAATGGACTGGATCATTGCTTTCACTTAAACCAACCATCATGGTTTGGGATCATGTTCGATGTATCTCTCGTAAGTCCAAACCCGTTGACACTAGGTTGCTCAGAAGTCTTATCGTTGTTTATGTTGTCTTATCCAATTGCTTACCACATTTGCATTTAATTTGAAATTAATCATATATTGCAAAAGAGATGGTTGAAGAAAATGTATTTCATGACATTTTAGTAAAAAGCAAAGAAATATACTTTGAAAGGTATAAGTTTGTTGCCCTTTTTTCTCCCCCTCTTCTCCTGGTATCCCAGTAACTTACCAGATACGTGTGGAAAGGGTAGAAAATCCATTAAATACTAAAGAACATGTTCTATAGTTCTATATTAAGATGCGCCACCTCTCTCTCGTAACCAAAACTTCCAGATTTTTTTGGGGGCTCCTGGGGCGCGTTGACTCTTAATCTCATAGTTCCTAGGAAGTTTTATAATTTAAGAAATTCACATCTTCATATCCATAATGTTATATTCTGTAACCATGGTATTAATTATGGCCACTAATACCTTAGTATATCTCTAATACCACATTAATACCATAGTATTAATCATTATCATATTTTCTTTCTAAAGATATTTGTGGTAGTTACTGTTTCTTAATATTATATAGTTGAACATATACAACCATATGAACATTCTGTAGTGGACTACATGTTTAGAACTATTTCAATGGATATTATAAAAAGTATGTATATAAAACTGAACACAAAATAGTTAAGGAGAGGCGTACGCAGAATTTTTTTTCGGAGAGGGATTTAAATTTGTTTTCGGAGGAAGGGAGAGGTTTATAATAAGAAGGCAAGTTTTAAGGATAAGCATAAAAATTCGATCAAAAGCTATTGTTAAAATTACCAAAAATGTTACTCAAAATACAATTCTTATGTTGGTGGGGGAGAAAAATTATATTTTTTCGTACATTTATATTAATTTTTTTAAAGTATGTCAATATATATTATTATTTTTTAATAAAAAAACTCGACACATGTGGTTAGTTATATAACTTTGTAAAAATTTCAACAAACCCTGACTATTACTTTCTGTTCTTTATTTTCCAAAAATATAAACTTTCGTATAAAATGCAAAAAAATTATAACTTACAGATAAGACATTTTATAAAAACGTAAATTTGGGACAGAAAGATCTTTATAAATTGGTTTAACATTATTAGTTATTATTTCTGGAATACTATTATTATGTTAAAATAATCCTATAGCAATAAAATTATCTGGAAAATATTTTTTTTATAACGAAGTATTCATATAAAGTTCACATATTTTATGTATTTTTTAATTTTATTTTATTGGTTTTTAACATCCTTAGCTACTTCTATTAAGTAGCCTCCTCTTAAATAAAGTGGATAAATATGGTATACAGTGGTATGGGGGTTGAAATTATTCCATAAATTGAAAGGAAAATAACAAAAAAAGAAAACAGTACCTGGCCAGGTATGTTATTTAAAATAAAGGTCCACTGGAACCGTTTTCAGCCCAATAATCTTCGGGCTATTTTGAGAAGTGCCCGGTAGAATTGTTCGAAACATAGTCAAAATCAAATGCGTTCACTATACACTCGCTATTCGGTCGGTAAATGACGGTTCATTTCCATCGAGTTGTTAGTGCAACAAAAGGAGTTAGTTACTTTTAGAGTTAGGAACTTTTTTTTATTAGTTTCATACGGATCAAGCGCTTAAAAAGATTTTAACATTAATAATATTTATTAGTATTATAATCAAACATATATCATTTCCTCTCTATGATACCGTAATATTAGGTTTTATTATAGACAGTTTGAAAGACAAATTTGCAATTAAAACAACGAAGATCTTAATTACATACATGAATTAGATTTTTTTTTATTGGATTGAATTGAAACCATATTATCAATTCCACGGGTTCAAATAGCTTCGTCTACCATTGATCTACAAGTTCATTTAATAGTGATGTGAAAATATGTAAGTACCTAATTGAAATTTTTTTTTTCTACATATAGACATTTACATCAGCAATATTACATTTTTGTCGCTATTGTTTGAAATGATATTAAAAAATTTCGTTCTGTCGCCTAATTTTAGAAAAAAATATACTCGAGTATGAAAATTATAATCTTAAAGCAAGATTTTCAATTGCATCGACAAGTTCTTCCCTATATTTTCAATTGCAATATAATATATATAATAATTAATAATTATATCATGATTTTAATTATTAACTTATATTGAAATTCTATAATAATTCTAATTGCAATCAATATTTTCATCCACATCCATTTCTTTTAATAATCCCGTAGAACAAAGCAAACTGGTAACAGAAGGCCGAATGGCGGCTCCAGCGGGCTGTAATCGGCTCTTCTGCCAGTTGTAAACGGTTCCAGTGGATGGCCTGGCTAAGATTTCTCAGAGAATGATCACTAATCACAGACCCTCATTGGTCTTAAATAAATTCAATTTCGCTGATTTTCCCAAAATAAAGGAAAATAAGAGCATCATACCAGAGAGGACCATTTCACTTAGGCTCACCCTAAAACACAAACAGAATTCAATTGGACTGGCTCCTATAGAGCTAAGCCAGGGTCTGAGTATCTCTTAAGCCTAAGAACTATAGTTTTTGTTACATATCAGATTTTTAATTGTTTTTTAAGACTCCGACAATTTAATGCTGGTAGAATATATGAATAGCTTCTTTAGAAGAAAGAAAAGAAAAAAAAAAGTATAGCAACCCCTGAAGGCTAATTTGATCAGGAAGTGTTTCTTGGCTAACGGTTGTTTTAGGAGGAAATGCGATTAGCATCCACAAGGTCCATCCCATAATTAACGGATTTCTTCCTGAGGAAAGAGTTAAATCAATACTAGATTTGCTTTATTGTAGAGGGTGCTTTTTCTAATTGCCTATTGGTCGGTGGTGTCACATATGAACGCGTGGAACTGCGTACTCATACATCAGTTTACTAATCGTTAGGCAATTAAACTATATATCGACGGTGCCAAAGCTGAAGGGCGTAATCACCAAAACAAAGAAATTGAAATTTTTAGTGAAAACAGTTCTTAAGTCACAGTTCTTTCAACTATCCTAGCGTAATACAAAATCAAGATTTTTAAATTTCTCGATTTTTTTTCGCTTCAAACGTAACGTGAGGTGAAATCACTGTCGCTTACGAACTCTTTTCATTAAAAATCTCTTTTTTTTTTGTTTTAGTGTTTACGCCTTTTAAAAAAGAGATTTTTAGTGAAAAGAGTTCGTAAGCGACAGTGATTTCACCTCACGTTATATATATATATATATATATATATATATATATATATATATATATATATATATATATATATATATATATATATATATATATATATATATATATATATATATATATATATATATATATATATATATACAGGGTGTTCATGACTCGATTGACACTCCCCTTAAAATCCTCAATTTTTGGGATTTAGCGGTGAAACTTTATGGGGCACAATTGTGTCGCCTGAAGTTTGCATTGAGCTCATGTTCAACCTCCTGACTTCTAGTATATTTTATGAGGGATTCTTATGTGCAATCAGATTCTAGGTATATTATATCGGTGAAAAGATTGAAAATTGATCCGTGATTGAATTAGCTACAAAATTAAATCATGAACAGAGCCCTTCATAAAGTATTAACTGAGACAATCGTGTTTGAACATAAGCCCAAATTGTCAGTTTGCTGAAAAGGTCGAACTAGAATCCTCAAGTATCGTATGTGTTTGATGATCGTTTCTTATATTACTTTAAAATTAATTCAATTTTTGTTCTTTGAAATTTTTCCACGTTGGGCTCTATACACGAGTTAATTTTATACCTATGTTAATTAGCTACGACGTTTTTGATGAAATGCCTTTTTTTTTTTTTTTTTTTTTTTTTTTTTTTTTTTTTTTTTTTTTTTGAAAATGAAAACTGGTCTGATTTATTGCGTTTTTTGTAATCAGCGCCTTACCGAAACGTCGAATCGAATTTTTTTACCGATACACCATCCCTTTAGAATTTGATTTCCTATAAGGATCCGTCATTAAATAGAACTCATTCCACTGAAAATTTCGGAGTTATGTAATCTGGAGATGCACTCGAAAAATGTATGGGGTTGAATATGATCTCAAAGAAAACTCAGGCGACACAGTTTTGCCCTACCAAGTTTTACCACCAAATTCCAAAAATTGTGGAGTGTAAAGGGTATCAATCGAACCTTGAGTTCAGTTGTAACTAGCTTTCAATAAAAACAAAATTATAGAAGTGGCAAATAATTTATCAATCCCTAAGTAATAGTATTGAACAAAAAAGAAAATATAAATAATGAATTTACTTCTTATCAAGGTTTTAACCTTAAATTAAAATTTCATGATTAGGCGGGATCTATTTGGAAAGTGAGGAGGTGTTGGAAAAGGTAGAATTCGAATAACGATAGGAAAGAAGCATGGCGGATATTAGAAGAGAAGGAATTCCAGAGGATATTAGGGGGGACAAAAAAGGATTGTCGAATGTATTTGTTCTGTGGGATGAGGTATAAGAGGTCACGATCTTGTTTAATGTGATTGAGCTGAGAATTTAAATGGTAGGAGGCTGGAGAAGTAGGAAGGGTGCTCACAGGTGATGGTTGGTATAGGAAAGATTCGAGTTAACGTTGTCAACGGGTGGAGGAGAAGAACCACTTCAGTTCGCCATTAAGATGGGAAGCGTGAGACCACCTCGAGGTTTCGAAGAGAAATCTTACAAAATCTTTCCTCGAGCACAATCAAAAGGCCACGGTATGCAACGCTGCCATAATCAAAGTGGGGGAATAAAGTGAGGATATGAATTACGGTTAGGATGTGAAAGAATATGTCGGGAACGACGGAATAACATAAAGGGTTGGTTCTTTGGTCCTGTCAAGTATAACATATTACCTTGCAAAAGGTCTGTTAATTTATTTTATTATATTTAGGTGTATGGTGAATATAGAAAATCTAAATTTTCGACATTAAAAGACTTATGTGCAGCCTTAGTGCTTTATAAATCATCAAAATTTCGGGCTTGTTTTGGTTGCTAAGTATATCCTTTTTATAAAGATTTTGCTCCTTTTTATTTTTTTCCAAAAACTAACAGCAACCGGGCTGCAGTGAATTTTCTCAAAATAGGTAAATGAATAAAAAAAAGTATAGAATATATATATATATATATATATATATATATATATATATATATATATATATATATATATATATATATATATATATTGCTATGTTTCTGGCAAACTGCTTTTCTAAGGCAGGTGGGGGTTCCAGAAACCACATTTACTCAATTTACTTATCGAATTCATTATCTATTTGCATCGGTTCCAGAAGGGAGCCGATCAATCAACTATATTTTAGCATAAAAGGCTAGAGACCGCAGACCTCCATACTATGGTCAATAGCTTGGGATATTATAAATACTATTGAAGAACCTTTCCAAGGGTGTCGTGTTCACCATTTCACTTAATTAACTAGATGATCTCATGCAGGGTAAATAGAATAGTAGATTTTGTCACAGATCTTACTTTATTTTCGTTACGTTATTAATTAAACTATTGATTTAATAATTTCTAATCTAAATTACTCTCATTGTAAAAATCTACAGGTTGTAACATATGTATTTGAGAATACTGGGAGAACTCTTGTTTATTTAAAATATTATCCGGATGCCACAGAATATTATACATTGATGTACACAATGAATCAAAGGACCAGCATTTATCTTATTTTTTCCTTCTAACTTCGGTGCTCGACGGTCTAGGATTCTCTTTCTGGCTCGAACTTCGTCTCTCGATGGACTGCTCAACTCTTCCCTCTGCGAACCTCAGTCTTCTGCCTCTAGCTCGAACCTCCTTCTTCCCAGAACTATCCACTTCAACCTTCTCTCCAGAACTCCCCTGAACTCTTCTTTCCTCTATCTCTTATACTGTTTCCCCTACTTCTTCTTGAAAAGATGAATTGTGTCCCCACTCTCCTTTTGGGACATCTTATTGGCTGACGCTATAAGAATATTTTCAAAGGACTTCGAAGATGTTTGATCTCCTTTCTGTAACTTTGGGCGGCAGATTTTATTACACCATGTCGACCTGGCCTATCTCTAGTTTTATGGTTCTCTTATCTTAAGCGGCCTATTGGCGGTCTTGAACTGCACCCTTCCCCCTTCCCCCCACATCCAGGTATAGCGTCCGACTTTTTACATATTCCTTTGTCCGAAAAAGAAACTGGTTAATATTGATATTACTGAACCGGGTGGCATCTCTTTAATTTATTCCTTATTCAATTACTATTATGAATCTTAATTATTTCCTTCAATCCCAGTATCCTCAATACATAACAATATATATATATATATATATATATATATATATATATATATATATATATATATATATATATATATATAGCAGGAGGAGTAGCCGAGAGGAAATCCGAATGCCAAGGGATAGCCTTTGTGGTTAACAGAAGCCATAGAGCTGGCTAGGAAATAGGATTGGTTGAGATAATGGTAAAGAATCCTTAACCAAGAGAACATATAGAATTTAATTAAAAGTAATTGACAAAATATAGAATAAATACGAGGTGTGGCTATTAAATAACGAGACTGACATTGCAATAAAATGTATTTTTATTTTATACATAATTGTTTAGTATCACCTTCAATATACACCCCTTCTCTATTCCTACAATGCTCCATGCGAATTTTCCATTGTTGGAAACAGTGCTGGAAGTGATCTTCTGTCAGCTCCTTCAGGACGCGTGCCGCTTTCTCTTTTACAGTTTCCACGGTAACATGTGATGAAACGTGGTTTTTTACTTATGATCCGGAAACGAAGCGCCAATCCATGCACTGGAAGACCCCAACTTCACCGAGAGCCAAAAAAGTTAGAATGAGCAAGTCAAAATTTAAAGTAATGATGATTGTTTTTTCGATATTCATGGGATTGTGTACCTTCACTGGGTTCCTGAAGGTCAAACTATTAATCAATACTACTACCTTGAGGTACTTGCAAAACTACGTGAAGAGTAAGGAAAAAACGACACGAAATGTGGAAGGACAAACATGGGTTCTCCACTAAGACAATGCGGCAGCTCATTCCGCAGTATCTGTCAAGAAGTTCCTAGCCCAATACAGCATCCCAGTTTTAGAACATCCACCTTATTCACCAGATCTTGCACCATGTGACTTCTATCTGTTCCCTAAAGTGAAATCTTCATTAAAAGGGACGAGATATTATCAACAAGTATATTAAAAATAAAGATGTATTTAAAAAAAGGTGATGAACCATATCTCAGCCATCCATAGACTTCTCTGGTTCTAAAGACTCTCCCACCATTTTTCCCTCCACTTTATTAAAAAAGTTGAAAATATATAGCTCAAAAACGCTACTATAACTACGAAAATTTAAGACAATAGTTATTTAGCGAAAACAGAAAAATGATGCATGTTTTTGTGAATTAAAAATTAAAATTTTGAAAGCTCTGTAACCCGGTTGCTGTTAGTTTAATATAACGTAGATTTAGATTTAAGGTGTATTCACCATATACCTAACACTTTATGTTTAAAAAAATCAAATATCCGACCTTTTGCTAGGTAGGCTTCTTTTTTGGTACAATTTGACCGTCGAGAAATCTGGACGATATGGGGTTTCCAGGACTGGATTTGGTCAATAGTAACATCTAATTTTTTAACTTATTAATAATTAATAACTTATTAATAACTGTTTATTAAGCACCATATCTGGGCTGTCCTTTTATATATAGTATTATATGTAGTATGCTATTACATAAAAGGACAGCCCATTTTTCATTTGTATGCGCTAACCGCTAAAACTACAGAATCAATCTTTGTCATATTTTTACTATATCATCTCCATGGCTCATTGATGGTTTTGGAATAAAAAAAATCTACCGATATCGATAAAGTGGCTGCGTAAAAGCTCCTAAACCACTTCTTCCCTAGCGTCTTGCGCCAATCTGACTCATTTTAATAAAACGTTTACCTAAATAAAGCGTTTACCTAAAGTCTTCTCCTTAAAGTCCTTTAACTATCCATGCATGAACTACATTGCCAAGAAAAAGAAGGAAAAACTTATGATGGAAAGAATATTTTATTTGTGCATAACTTGAAAAGTATACATTTTTCACCTATTGTACGAAAGGAAATTATTTGTATTTTTTTATTTATTTTTTTACCGGTAAACGAAAACTTTTGCTTCAATTTTGGTTATGGACTTTCAATTCCTGTCTCTTACCTCTGGAAATGAGACATCTCTACAGTTTTTTTTATTAAAAATAAATTCGTTTAAAATTGTCTAAAGCAATTAAACTTATCGTAACTAAGTTTTATCTTTTATTTTATTAATTCTTATTATTTGACTGTTTTACATGTTGAACATTTAAAATAAAACAAGAAACTGCTCTCGCCTAGTCAAACCATTGAGCGGACTCATAAAAAAAATTCATATTCTTTGATGCTCCAGATGAAACTAAAAAAAATTCTTTTTAACTTAGTTATCTAAGCAAGGAAATGTAAAGAAATTGCTGTAGAAACATCACGGGTGATTTAATAAAACAACACGGGTGGGAGTGGAAACAACTATTGAGGAAGGAGTTACAAAGAAACAGATAACGATGAACCGTCGAGGATAGAAGAAGTCGGAGAGAGACGTGAAGAAAAGAAGGGTGCAGAGATGAGGAGACCGGATGTTGATCTGTTTTGCAATCTGGTATCAAGTCGTTGACCCCGTTTGGATTCATAATGGTGAGAGTATGGTTGACCGTGGAAAATGTATGTAGAAGAATCTTGGTTGGGGGTGCGTCCATAAATAAACACAAATAAGAAAATACTTATTATAATGGGTGCCGATGTTTCGCCCTAAGTTTTAGGGCATCATCAGGGCTAAGAAGAAGATAACAATAGATATAACAACAGTGGCAGTACCAGTAATAATAAGAAAGTTTAACCTGTCGAATTCCAATGCTTTATCTAGTGACATAGACCGTTCTAATATTACTAATTTGTTACCAACTGAAAGAAAGCGACATATAATAACGGAATGAGACCTCCAGAAACAAGTGTTCCTGTGTGTGTGTGTGTGTGTGTGTGTGTGTGTGTGTGTGTGTGTGTGTGTGTGTGTGTGTTTGTGTGCGTGTGTGTATTTGTCAATATATGGAGGTCGCGACGCCGAGTGTCGTTTTTGAAATACTGCTATCTTCGGAAACTAGTAACCAAATTCAGAGTCACTTTTTAAGCTACCGATTTATATTTAAATAGGCGTTCAAGGAATTCATGGGGTATCCACATCAGATATTTTTCCCCTTACTCTCCCATTTTATTTATAAAATAACTTTTTTACACAATAATTAACTCATAATATAAAGTTTGTATGGTCAACTTGCTTTCACGCAAGTTGGGCAGTGGGCTCTTGCGGCACTTTATCAGACGCTAGCTCGTAAACGTTGAATTTTTGGGCTTTAAAACGCATGGCCCGTTGTCCCGCGAGAAGGTCCTGAACTGGGTCTTTATGTCCGTTTCAAATAATAAACCATTGTGTAATAATTGTCAGCGTTTTCTAAAGAGAATGTAATTTAATAATTAATCCCTGCTTGATCAGTATGCACTAACTACGATGCGTTAAGAGGATATTAAAAGTAGTGAACGAAGGACCTCAGATAAATATAATTCTGAGCATTATGAGCTAAAGACATTAAAAAAAGTTGTCATTACCAAAATATGGATTACTGTTCAATTGGAATATGATTGAAGTGATTCATATTACAAATTAGTTCGTTAGGAATAGGTGATCATATTCTGTCTTAGAAGAGGACATAATCGGTTGAACGCTTTTCTGCTCAAAAAATTTCGTGTTCGAGTGAGTCTCCTCTGTCTGTCTGGCAGAGCGAACCACCGAACACATCCTATATACGTGCACTCAATTAGCGTGGGGAGAAGAATAGTTTGGTCCGTCCCCTTCAAGTATGCTTGGAAAGCTGTTACAATTTAATTTTCTGTTCTTGATCTGTTAGAAAAAAAACACGATTTCTTCTTTTAACTTTCTTGTACGAAGTAAAGGAAGTATTGCAATCGCGAAAATTTTCGATTTTCAGATTTCGACGGAAATATCCATTTTGACCATCCCTGAATCCATTTCCATTTCGTCGTCGCGTCTGTACGTACGTTCGTATCTCGCATAACTCAAAAAAGGTTAGCTGTAAAAAGTTGTAATTTTGTATTTAGGATTGTTGTAAAATCTAGTTGTGAACTTCCCTTTTTGGTTACTGCTTGATTACGGGAAGTGGTACTTTACTTGAAGGTCATAATTGATTTCCATCAAAAATTATATTAAAGTACTATACAAAACTTCTCAAATTTAGTATTTGTAATTTTTATATTGATTTAAATAACATACTAGATTTTGGTCTAAATTGGAAACCCAGAAGTGGTACTTTACTTGAAGGTCTTATTAATAGACTTTCATCAAAAATTATATTAAAATACTATGCAAAACTTCTCAAATTCAGTATTTATAATTTATACATCGGTTTAAATAACATACTAGATTTTGGTCTAAATCGGAAAATCGGAAGCGGTACTATACTTGAAGGTTATATTTTAGACTTTCATCAGAAATTATATTAAAATATAATGTAAAACATCTCAAATTTGGTAAATAGGACTTTTATATCGATATGAATGTATTTACTATATTTTAGTTAAAATTGGTGAGCCGAAAAAAGTACTTTACTTGATGATCATAATAAGCGTACATCAACAATATATTTATATCTAGGGAATGACCAATAGAATCGAAAGTTTTTGAAGATTCAAAGACGAAGAAATTAATCAATTGAAATGATATAATTGTTTTTTATTTATTGACTTGGTTATTAATAAAATTATTTTTGATTGATTTTTATATGAAGTAATTAAATATACAAGAACTTTTGTAATGGTATGGTTTTTTAGCTGTTTTCTGAAATATGCCTCACTATTTGAGCTGATAGATTTCCTCATTTTTGATCCTTAGCTAGATTTTTTTTTCTTTAGGTTTTTATTTATCTAAAAATACTATGTGATATATTGATTAATTGAGTTCATAATATATTTCTTTAAATACTTTTAATTTTCAAGTTATCTCATACGCCCACTCCGAAAGAACGTATAAACTGTCGACCGACGAAAACTGGCTGTCACGTTTTCTACACGACGTCAGATCGTACTCTTTCGGCTGTGGCGAGGAATCGGCAGGATGAACTTCGGATGTCACCTGACTTTAGCGAAACGTGACATGGATCCGCGAGAATGATTTCCCGCGGCGACAAAATCCACGTGGTCCGATCAGCTGGAGCTCCCCTCCAAGCGGGAGCCAGTGTTGCGGCCGACGCCGTGCCGGCAACATCGTTCATGTAGTTGCTGTTTTCGCTCATCGTATCAGTTTCGCGAGAGTCATGTCTCCTCAGCTATAAGGTATAGTCGATCAGTATATTTTTGTATCTATAGGCAACTTTTCTTACGTAATATCTCAGGGATATTTAGCTTATTTCCGGTGCTCATTGGATTCTGGAAACACAATCATTATCTTTTCTAAGTTCCATACTACTTAATAAAGACGTAATACAAATATGGGTTTACGTATTATACAATTATTACTGATAATAATTTAAAACAAATATGCCTGGGATTTTCACAACATTTTTTTTATCATACCTAGTTTTCTCGGATGCTGTATAGTTTCTCTCAATATTTTTTAGTAGGGCCGACAAGTATTTAGATTTTTTTTAACTCTGTTATATTTAAATATTCGATTTTATGGATTGACAGATTTTGGCCAATAATGATAAGCTATTTGAAATTTCAGTAAATGTGAAATATATTTTGAAGTGATCCTATCAATGCATGAAACTCAAATCAACGCTAATATTAAACTGTGATTCGTTGAGTATAATCAGTACTTGTTATTCTCTTTCATTGATAACATAGTTTGTTAATGCTGGCAAATGATAGGCTTCGATATGAATGATAATTTATGGCTTCACCTGGTTAAAAAAAATGATGAAATATGTTTTATTGTGATGATTTATAATTAATAAAATATTAAATCATTAATAAAATGATTTATTTTTTAATAGCTGTGCTAAAATTTATGTGTAGCTTATATTTTCTCTGATCTAATACCTTGTAAATCATGCAATGTGCTAAATATATATTTTTTAATTGTTTTGTATATTCTGATCAGGAAAATACGACGAAGTGTCTCTTTTAAATTCATTTTTTTTTTTATTAAATTATTTGTGCAACATTTTCTTAAATTTCTTAAATAAACTGCATAAAATGGTAAAACCCACGCAAAATAGTGAATATTTTGTTTGTTATCTATTACCTGTAGAACAATATAGGTATAAAATTTGTTTTGACTTATGTTTTATAAATTACTGTATAAAGCACTTTTTTGTTTAGATGTATATCTCCCTTAGAAAGTTATCTTATTTAAAAAGAAAACAATAAGGTCTTAACCGTATTTCTGAGCATATTGATTCAATAAATTTAAAAAACATATTTATTCTTGTTAAAGGGGTTTCCACAATGTTTACTATAAACCAAAATATTTTAAGGCTAGCGATGCTAGAATTTTTGTTAATTTTTTTTTTTATGATCAAATCGAATGAGAGATTTTTTTAGTTGTAAATACAGATTTTCTTTTATTTAAAAATTTTAGAAATCAGTTTGCTGTTCTTAATGATTGTAATTGAAAATGTTTTGTGGTGCATCCAATTCTATAATAGTAAATTTTTATTATTTGGTCAATTCATCTCTGCATATCAACCGATGCTTGAAAATATAGTTTTCTAGCTGTACAATTGATATAAATAAACAAACATTTTTCGCGATTTATTTTTATTTAAAACTAATTTAAATCGATTATTTAAAAATATAATTTCACTTTGTTCTTGTTATCCCCTATTTTCTTGGATTTCTCTTTTTCTTAAACTCATTAACTATTTTTAATGAAACTTTTGTTATATGTAGCGGTCGTGAAGAGCTCAAAGAGTTTCAAGAATAAACCTTGCAAGATGCAGAAGTCAAAATTGCATTTGAGAAGGGCGAATACGTCAAGTCCCGAAAATATTTTTGTTTTCTTTATTTGATGGCTGATATAATATACCATATATATAGAACATTGTATATTATATAAGTATCTTACAATGTATGCATATCATATATACCAAGAATACCGTATATATGCCAGCCTTAAAAATTAAAAAAACAAATTATGATATGGTGGATTCGCCCTTCTACGATATATATATATATATATATATATATATATATATATATATATATATATATATATATATATATATATATATATATATATATATATATATATATATATATATATAACAAATAATTTTATTGTTATTTCTATGAGTCGCGAATAGTGCCGTAACTTCCTCTAAATTCTCCGCTTAAGTATTTCATCTGGATCTAATTTGTCTTGGACTTATTCCAAAGTTACATGAAATATGGTCGTGGTCATTTTTCAAAATTGACTGAAAGCATATTTTTGTTTACTGTTTTGAAATTTTTTTTTTGCACAAATCAAATATGCAGATAACGAAATATTATTTTTTTTTTTTTACTTCTGAATGGCTCCAAGTTTAATAAAATATGAAAAAAATCACTTATATTTAGTTTTTGGCGTTTTGACCATTTTTTATCATATAATTTTTTTCTAATTAAAATTTTTGCTTTCGTTATGAAATCCCTTGCAGAGTCACTCAGTTTATTAAGAATTTTTCTTCAATTAAATATTACTGAAAAAGCCTTTTCTCTTTACATTTGTAAAAGCATACAATGTTTATTACTATACTGAAACATTTGAAAATCATTTTGGAAAAAACTTGCCTAACTTGTTTTTCGTTATCTATTTATATCATAAGTCTTGTTTCTTATTTTATGAAGGAATTTTCTTATCGTACCTCAACAATTCAAATTATATATATATGCATATTTTTTTTTTTTTAATTTTTTTTTCCAACAACTATAGAACTAAATTTGATGAATGTTTTTCAAGCAATTTATAAAAAATTAGAATATCGAAATCGTAAAAAGAAAACAAAATGGAGAACAGATATTAAAACTGTAAATTTTGAAATGTTTATTAAAATTGTTTTGGAGTGATACTTTATTAAAACTATTTGCCAAAAGTTTGTTAAGTAGTTTCTAAACATAAAATATCAAAATTGTAAAAAAAAAAAAAAAAATTCAGAAAAAAGGGAAAAATATTAAAATTGTAAATTTTTGTTTAAAAATATTTGGAATGATACTTTATTAGTAGAACATTTCATTAATATTCATCGGTATATTTAAAAATTAATATACAGTTCTTGACAAAGAAAAAATAAATTAAAATTAATAAGGATAATTAATTAATAAAGTTGGCGAGCGGTTGAGGAAGCATATGAGTGGGTCGGTTTTTGTTTTGACTGATCATGAGTTTTATTTAAAATTAGCGTCACAAGCAATCCGTTAATTCTGAGATAAATAACCTAATTATGATGCTAAAAATAACTAAGCTTAATTGGAATGCTTTTATGACTTTTTAGCTTTGAGGGTTTGTTACTTCATTTAAATTTTCATTAATATTTAGTTAACTCCTTTCCTAAAGAGCACACATCGTGGCCTTAAATGCTTTGAGAAACATGATGAGTGTAACACGAGATCCTGTGAATTTATTAACTTATTTCTACCTCTCGGGATGTAATACTTTTCGGTTTGTCTTACTCGTAGTAGATGGATATTTCACCTTTGGATTTAATCCAAATCTGGGTTCTAATGGCAGTTATTCAGTTTCGTTTTTTTTTTTTTTGCCTTTCATAAAGTTGAATTGAAAAAGGTTCAGTAGTTCCCTTTTTTCTTCTGACGATTGGTGGATGTAAGTTATGGATAAAAAATATTTTTAATTAGGATTTCCTTAAATTAGGAAACCACTCTTTCCGTTCATAATTCAGATGATTGAATCAATTTTAATTTGCCTGTGAGGTTTTGTGTATTAAGTATTTAATATTTCTTTACAAATATAATCAATCAATAAACAGAACAAGCTACCTTTTTTAAGAAATTAAAGAAACATTTAAAGAACTTAATGTAAAATGTTAATATTTCTTTATCTCTCTCTCTCTCTCTCTCTCTCTCTCTCTCTATATATATATATATATATATATATATATATATATATATATATATATATATATATGAATTATGTAAACAATAAAATCTTAAAATAGTAAATAAAAATATGCTTTCAGTTTGGAAAAATGACCACGAACATATTCATACCACTTATGAATATGTTTAGGATGAATAAGACCCAGATGAAATATTTAAGATGAGAATTTTATGGAGGCTATAAAACTTATCATGACACATAACAACAACAATAGGCACACATACACTCACTCTCCCTCACACATACACACACAATTATATATGTGTGTTTTTGTAATAATGTAAATACAAATTATGATGCTCAATAAAACAGACATTAATAAACTATGTTAAAAAAATCGTCTTTATTTGCGTGTATAATGCTTATTTTTATTATCAGTGAATGCCTTTATTAAATATGTATGCACACATTTTGTATGTTTCATAATTCATATGAAATATATAATTTGTTATTATTTTAAAAAAAATTACATTACGCGACAAGATTGTGACTGACATTTTTTGGCTAAAATGAGATTATTTGGTGTTTCTGACTCTCCTTTCTCTAATGCATATAAAGAGTAACTAAATTTATCTGCGGTCTGTTGAGAAATAGCAAATTAAATAATGTGACAAAGTTATAACTGAAGGAATTAGTTTACTACGTGTTGTTTGACAAGTTGAGTCTCGCTCTGATGATTTATATGGGTCAGATTACAGACAAGTGTTATAATAGAATTTTAATAATTTTGACTTGATTTAAATAAAGCAATTTTATATTTAAAATTACTTTATTTATATAATTCGCCTACTATTGATACTCAGCTGTTAATCTTAACAAGTGGAAAAGATCAATTTTTTTTGTTGGAGGAAATTCAAAACTTAAAAAGTTAAAAATTCATCAGACCAGGACACCAATATATATTTTTTATTCAAATATACAAAACTTTTCGGCCATCGTGAGCCATTTTCAAGTCATATAACGCACATTATATTTTTTATTAAACATATCCCGTAATTTTCTTCATATTTTTTCTTTTTATTTTTTCTTTTTTTTATATTATTCATTTTTTAAAACCTAATTGTGAGTCTGTCCATTCTGAATGCTATCAATTTTTAACTTTATTTTTAATGTCGTATCTTCATTTACTTACACCTCTGTCACTTCCATTTTTACTCATTTTGCCAGTGAGAAGGTTCCAACTGAATTACGGCTTATTTTATATAAAATATTTTTTATTAAACCAACTTCAAAAATTATAATATAACCATGTAAATTAATGATTTATTACCGGCAGTTCATCTTCATCAATAGACCCTGCTATCAAAATTTAACTAACCCTGATAATTATAATTGTTCAAATTTTGGCTTCCCCTTTCTGCATGTAATTCAGAAATATATTAATGCAGAGTATCCTTTGTCTTAAACAGTTTCTTTTCAAACAGTCCACTCCAATTTTCAAACAGATTTAATTTTCAAAAGGTAGTAATGCTTGACCATGAAAGATGAAAGTATTAAAACCGTACACGGAGAAAATTGATAAAATTTGTTGATAACGAAAAAAATTGTAGTAACTCAAGTTTTCAAAATATTTTCGTTTTTCTTAAAATTAAGTTTAAAGCAGTTAGAATCTTTTCAAACCGAGGTAGCGATATGTCATTTTTACATAAAATTTTGTTTATTAAATTTTTTTCAATGATCCTTTAAGTTTTATGTTTACAATTTCGACTCTATTTGGCAAGATAGATACAAGTTCCTTTTCTATTGTAGGAAGCATACAAATTAATGTTTTATTTATCATGAGTTACAAATGACGTCATTAACATCGAGATTCTAAAACTTCTAGAATTCATTTTCCATTATTTTGGGTTATTTGTAAAGTAGATGTTTAAGTTCTTAAGCTTGTATTCCGAATGTTTTTATTCCATGGTCAAAGAAAATGTTTAATAAATGTCGAGTTACTAGTAAATAAAATATATGTTTCTAATTTCAGAAGGTAATATGGATATTTTTTATAAGCATTGGATATGTTTCATGTTTATAAAAGTAAAGGTGTAAATTATTGAGCTAAGGAGGAAATGATAGATTCTTTAGTGGTGGGAAATCATCAGTTGCATTATAGATTATGATTTAAGAATTTAATCTATGTAAATAGAATAAAAAACTTTATTGTCCTTTTTTAATGAACATTTCATTATTTTTATATTATCATATACATACATTGTAATGCTTTATGATATACTGCAATTCTAAACACTTCTGATGATGATGTAAATGCATATTATGATGATGTGCACTGAAATGTTATGGAAGATGTGTTAAAGTATGTGGGTGTTACATTAAATGATTATTATCTAAAAATGTGGTGATATTTCTGCATTAAAATAATTAGTAATTCAACGAGTCTTTTCAAAAACTACCTATTCAAAATATTTAGCTTCTTATATATATTATTCATTTTTTTTTTCTGACCCTAATGTTTATTGAAAAACTTTCAAAAACTATATTTGGTTGGAAAAGCCTGATAATTTTAATAACTTAAATTTATTTAAGTTAATTTATTAAACATTTTCTATATTTTCTGCGCTGCCTTTAAAATTTTCGTGTAGATTAGACAACATTTTTAATTTTATTTTAAATGATGCTTATTATTTATTAATCATTAATAATTACTTATATCCATCGTTATTAGTTTCCTAGTTATTAATTTGTAAAAATATACTGTTAGATATTCATTTGTCTCCGTTGTTGGTTGGCCTAGATTGTTACTATTCTTTGGTAATGAATGGATAAGTGGATTCCTCGCTCTGAAACAAAAAAAAAGTAAATTTGCATAATTTGATTGACCTCTTTCTGGGTAATTTTAATTTACGGCCTCGATTCACTTTCACTCAATTTGAATATTTCTATTATGTTTGTCATTCTTTATGCCTTCCTCCAGATTGCGTCTTCAATACGGTTTGTAACAAATTCACCTATGTGTATCGTCAGTACAGATATTTAAAATTTACATTGATTATTTCGGTATTTCGTATATCAAAATAATTAGTATACAATATATATATAGTGTGAAGTAAGGAAAGCTAACGCATACATGAAATGCATTATATCCAATCTAACCAGCTTAAAGAGCATGCTTTATTTATAAGGGTGCCGTCCAAATATATTGGGTTGCTAAAAAGAGGAGCGTACATATCAATCTATCATGTATACAATTTCTTTTCCCCTTTTCAATTCATCGATTCGCCAAAATTTTTTATTATTACATTTTTTTATTTTTTTTCCTTCTTAATATAAAATTTTACTTATAATCCAAAATTATAACTACAAAGTCAATCATATAATGTTATATGGATGAGAATTTATTTGAGGAGAAGTTGGTGGAGGAATGCGGTCAAAGAAGGAAAACACACAAGTAAATGAACCTTATTTTTTATGGTGTGCCAACGTTTGGCCCTACGTTGTTTTGGCCTTCATCAGGACTAAATAGACAAAACAAGATGAAAACTAATAAAATATGAAAATATATAAAATACCGGCATGAAAAAACAAAAATTATGGCAATATGAAAACAAATGGAAATTATGATATTAGGAGAAAATATATGAGATATAATGAAATTACATAAAATAAAAATAAGGAAATACATGAAAGTGATTATGTTATGTGAAAACATAATATTTTCATTTTCATACATTATACATATTTCATATCATAATAATTTTCATATATATCTCATTTTCTTATATTGTATAATTTCATCATATTTCATATATCTTCACATAGGATAATAATTTGCATTTGTTTTCATATTGTCATATTTTTTATTTTTTCTGGCCGGTTTTATATATACTTGTCTACTTATATATGTAATCATGTTTTACACCGCTAAATGTTATATTATATTGCTTGTTATTTTGTTTTGTCTATTTTGCCCTGAAGGGAAATGATGTTGAAATGAAGGCCGAAATTTTACCATACAATAAAAAATAAGGTTCACTTATTAGTGTGTTTCCTTCATTTACTTCTTCCCCCTCCCTCTCTCCTCCGATAAACTTCTCAAATATAAAGTCATAATTGAACAATAAAAGAAAATTTCTCAGAATTACATTTGAATAAGAGACAATTTTATGTTTCGTCTCAATCTGATTTATTAAATAAAAAAAAATAAACACAATTAAGGTGTTTTGGGACCATTACTGAGTATTTTCTGTGAAGTTTCTGAAATGTTCATCCGAACCAAACTTTGTTTGTAGTAACTTTGTATAATTATTAGTTATTTTTTCTTCAATTGAAATATGCAATTAATTAATTTACATTTCTGAAATAATTATGTTGTTGCAGTATCCAGTTTTATTTTACTGAGAGAAGAAAAAAACCAAAATATTTTCTAGTTATATATTCTACCAGTTATCTTTAGAGGGTCACTCTAATATCTTTAGAGTGTCATACAAAAAACTGACATAAGTTTTATGAAATAAATAAGTAATATATATATATATATATATATATATATATATATATATATATATATATATATATATATATATATATATATCAAATCCAGTATTTAGAAAAAAAATATTATTTATGACTTTTTTTTTCTAACAATTTCAATGGAAAAAGCGGATGTATCCTCAAAATCTCATCTATTATGGTTTAAATTACATGTGCCATTGTTGGTATAAGGCTTTGAATGAATTTCAAAGAGATACTTTCATATTATCTCCTTAAAACAAAACAATTCTGGGTGTCTTATTTTATGGATTTCTTATAACTTTTTGTGATAAAAATTCTTGTAACTGTCCCCGTTAAGTTTAATAGAATTCCTTAATTAGATACCTACGTGCTTTAAGAGTGGGCTGCGGAAGTCTGTTATGAGCATTAGAACAAGTGAATAATCCCTTATATTCGTTGAATACTATTAGCATTAAACAATAAGGCATGACTTGATATATTAAGAATGTGAGTAGGACTGCATTATTATCACCATGATATTACATAATGCATGAAAAGTTGCAGTGCTTTTGTTTAGCTACAGTAGAATTTTTTTATCTAATGTAATTTGGACTAGCCCGAAAATTACTTGTAACTATGCTTATTTAAACCATTTATGTACCCTAGCAAGTATTAATGCAATACTTGTATTTGTGCATTAGCATACAGATATAATCTTGCTTGATATATTATGCCCGAACTCTATTTTTTTAAGGCAATGGACTAATAACTCAGGGACTCTGGTTTCGAGCCCGATTGTGACATAAATTTCGTTTTCTGTTTTATTCCTTCAATAGTTAAAGGAATAATCTGGCCTACTAGGCCTGGATACCGAGTACACACATGAAAACCTTCATGAATTGCGATGGTACATGTGTTTTATTTTGATTTTTAATGCATTATATTTCTCAACTTCGGCTTTTGTTCATCTTCCTGTACTAAGCATCAATTTTTGAATTGATCTGAGATGACTAATCGTACAATAGCTTATGTCTTGGAAAATAAACGTTAACAAATATTCAAATATCCATATAAATATTTACTGGTTTCTAACTAATGCTCTTGCTTATCATGAAACTTTGTTATTGAGGCCTTATTACTATAAGGGTTCCGAGATGCAGGTACGCAAGGACACTTCAGCTGTTACGCAAACAGTCAAAGAATCATTATGGATAAAATCATTTTTTTAACACATTCGATCAGGGATAATTATTTTTTTTTTAAATTATTATTATAATAAAAATAATGCAGGATAGTTGCCATAGTAAAGGCGAAAGTACTCAGTGTTGAAGAGGATTTAACAATTATGTTGAGCTCTGTCAGGTCTTTCATTGATGCTCTTATTGCAAATAATCAAGAACATTAGTCGTAAGCGTTAAAGAAATTAAATTTTTTTTTGCCCTCTCCTTAGTATAAGTTTTTTAATATAGCGTTGAACTACCCCTGATTTAAATATTTCACCCATCCGAACCCAACCTTAGATTTTATTCGACTTCAAATATTGACAAAAAAATGTACGATAATAAAAACAGACTAATTCCTTAACAAAAACAATTTTTCGTGATAAGGATCATCAACGATGTAAACCTAATAGCCAACGATTAGTTCTTTCTGTCTCATTATCTAGAGTGCATAGGTAACAAAATGGCTCGAGAAATTTTGATACCATATCAAGTGATGAGTTGATGAAGAGTGAACCTACTTGAAGATTAGTGGTTCAGTCTTTATATCCAGAGTGACGTGTCTAACGTTGTCGGTCAAGCGAAGGCTTGTTCATAATTTTAAGAAAAAAAATAGAGGACCTGAATAATTGCAAAAATAAATTTTATGAACGAAATCACAAGCTGCTTAGTGGGCGAATTTGTGGGTGTTTGATTAGTGTTGTCAACATAGGAGGAAGGTCGAGTAAATCTTTCAATGAATGCAGTAGCAAAGCACGAAAATATGAAATTCAAATTCTGTATAGCTTATATACCAACTCTTAGGAAGTAATCTATGCTCTGCTAGTTTATCTGCTTGCAAATGACAAACAGAAGGCAATTTTAATGAAGATTGCGCATTAGCAATAACGCAAAATAATAGTTCAAACTCAATTGACTAAATACGAAACTATTCAGCGTGCATGCAAAACATTAGATTTGTGATTTTCCCAAGTTACAAAAATATATTGGGAGCGAAAAAAATGCTATCCTAAAAATGTAGCTGTAACAGAAACGTCAGTAACAGAATGAAAATGACTTCATAAACGAATAATATTAAATAACTATAAAAAATGATGCTGCGATTGAAATTGTAAAGCTATATAAATGTAGAATAAATTTGTTTCAAACCGGAGTATTTTTTGGTTATATTGTTCAGATTTATATCAGGTCTTAAACTTATTTTTTGCTTATAACATCAAAACGGTTTGGTTCAGACACTATGTTTAGAGGAACCATTCGATTCCTAAATTAACAATTAAAACAAACATTCTTGTGAAAGAAATTTTTTATTTTAAAAATGCATGTAGAATGCTGGTGACTGGAATTATACTGAATAATTTATCATTGTTTACATTTTAATTAATCATTATTTAAATTTTATCCAAGCCGCGAAATAAAAAAAATAATATTCTAGTTAAAATAATGCACTCTTAATCTTCTGTCAAATGATTACTGGTAGTCTAGAAACTGTTGCTGAATTAATCTTAAAGCTTTGCTACTGAAGTGGGTGTTCGTCGTAGTTAGTTTTGCTAGGTGTAAAATCTGCCATACCTAGGACTGATTTATTTCATTTAATGGCTTCCGGGGGGAGGTTTCAGATCCCCCAAGATATGGCTTCCCTTCATCGGCAATGTTTTCTTTACAATGGATTATCCTATTCTTCATTTGTTTGTATTATGTACTATGTTTGTATTCTCTATTATGTCTAACGTACCTTCCCTTGGCAGCGATTTCAATTTTAGGTACTCTCCGTTTGTCGATCTTCATCTATTCCGGCTATTTGTCCCATGCTCGTTGGAGACAAAATGATGGTTTTGAGTATAGAGTCATTAGCGTACATTTTGAATTTCTTGAATTCATTATAGTCACATCCGTCTTAATGTTATTTTTTACGTTTACCGCTCGCGTTAATTAAGTTGTTCGTTTATCAAAACACAACTCTTGTTGTAGAATAAAATAGAAGTGGATGATTATTTATGGATTTCTTTATTAATGTAACAAAATTAATTTAACGCTCTAAATAAACACCTTCTATAATGCTTTGCAGTTTGCCATAATTTGCTATTTCTTCCTTCAATTTTAGTAGTTTTGTTTACTTCATCTTTCTTTTGAATAGATCCTTTTGAAATTGCTTCGTATCACGGTAGATGTTTCTTATTACTCATTCTTGCGTTAAATTATTAAGGGACCAAGGTCACTAATTGGTATCCTTTTAGCTCGTTGGTTATTGAATCTTTGTAAAAGATTTCAGCTGACCTATAAAAGTAGACTTAGCCACTATTAATAAGAAATTATAAACTGCACCAATTTTTAAATTTAGTAAAACCTAATTATTTATAAACATGTATATAATTTATTTATTAAGATTTTCAACTATGTTCTTTTTTAGGATGAGAATGTGGTTGACCGTGGAAATATATGTAGAAGAAGCTTAAAAACAATTATCTTGTTTTTCCAAAGTCCTAATGCTGGTCTAAAATGTAAGTCGAATCGTCGACTTATACACAATATTATAAGTTTTTTCTTATTTGTGTGTTTTTTCATTGACCGCACCCCCTCCAAGCTTCTCCTATATATATATATATATATATGTATATATATATTTTTTTTTTTTTAAACCATATTCTACACTAATACAGGAGTTATTGTGCTGTACAATATGATTAATAAAACGCAATAGTAACTAATGAAGAAACTACCCATTAATAGCAGTCCGATGACGGTTCTATAAAAAAAAGGTGGCAAGACCATCTTTATCAGAAGCGCCTCACAGGATTATCGATAAGTGAATATCTCCGTATATACAAATTTCTTGAATGCAGTTATAAAAATGAGCATTTTGTAATATATTGGAAGTTTGGAAAGTTTTTCTAGTTAATTTGAATTAAGTTGGGAACGATGATCAATTTCTTGTCGTTTTATATCTTGTTTGAGGAATCAAAGTTAATCGCTTGTCGAGATGAAGTCGTAGTGGATAAGTGGAATATTAGCAAATAATCAGGACAGGTTAAATAGGGTAAAGAGGAAGAAATGTTTTTTTAAAAAATCTTTAATAAACTTTTAGGTATTTTGATGTTAGTTATATTTCATTTTTATGTTCACTCTCATTATCACATAGTGAATACAAACCATGCGTCTTTTGTTATTATAAAGTTGAGATCTGTGAGAAGTTATGCCGCCTGCTTGGATACGAATCATTGTCTCAGATAACAGGTATGTTGTATTTACAATACACTGGTTTTATCTTGGTTTTTAATTTCCGAGGAAAAGTCAATCCTTCAAACTTCAAAAATGTTTATTAATTCATACGAACGACGCTTCGAACCAATCGACTCATCTTCAAGTTTCAAATCTATAATCAATCATATTTAAGGCACATTTTGAATTTATGCTGTTTTACTTAAAATTTTAATTCTATATTGGTTCAAATTATCACTATATTATACTATACACTAACAGTATACCTAATTTCACATTTTTCGTATAAATCATAGCATTATAACATTTTAAAAAGAATAAAAATTGCCAAATTAATCAGAATATTCATTGATATAATTACCTTGTATTTTCCAATCTCCATTAATGAAATATAAGGAAATTATCCAAAAAATGTTTACCATTCTTCTTAATTTCTCAGTAATTATGATTTTCTGTGTTATATTATTTATTCTGCAAGATTATGCTAAAATGTTCAAAGATAAATATTCCGGAAGAGCACAATCCGCTATCTAAGGCTCTAATTAGTGATAATTTGAACCTATGTTAAATTAAAATTTATTTGTAAAATAGTATAAATTAAATACCTCAAACATGTGTGTGATTGTACATTTGGAACTCAGTTCCTTTGTATTTAGGAACATTTTTGAAGTTATAGGATTGAATTTGTAGTCGTAAATTAAAAAATAAGATAAAATCTAAAATACGCAAAGAAAAATTATTTCGCTTTTAACGAAATCTAACTATACAAAGCTATCTAAAAACTATAAAAAACAGTTCAGTTACAGTTGAGGAAGCAAGCACGATTCAAAGACGGTTTTCTTGTCCATCCGTTCCTTTACCTTTCGTATAAATCACGCTGCCAATGTCTTCCTAGATAGTGAAATTAATTATTTAATTGTCCTTTAATCAAGGGACAGTGACGCCGACACACCCTGGAACAATCTCTCTTAAAAGATCGTGTGATGTTCCTGTATTGCGGGTCTCCGTCTACTTTCTTCCCGACCGCAGCCACTGTAATTTTCTTCCTCGTAACCTGCTCTCTAATGTTCATTTTTTCTTCATCAGTAACCTCAGAATTTTAATTTACGAAAGAATGCAATGAGGGACTACTGATTATGGAGGTTGTCTAGTTATGTAAGATACTTCAAGAAGGATTTTAAGAAAAATATATTTTCGTTTGTAATTTCTTTGCTTGATATCTGGCACTACGCAAATTACTTTAAAGCATTATATTTTTATTTACGTATTTTTGGTGATTAATTAATAAATAGAAATATTTTCACGAATGCTGATTGGCGAATGATGCTCAATTAACTCTTCTATCCAGTCAACAAATCGGGTAATTGTAAGTATCTAATATGTTTTATCTATGAAGTGTTTGGTTCACAATTTACATTAGTACAATTTTCAGATAATTTTCAAGACAGATCAAAAATAATTTAATATGATAATTTGTGATCTTGGCTCCATTTTGAAATCTGTTGTTATAAGAATGGATTGGTATGGAAATGTAAATTTTGTCTCTGGCTTATTTACCATAGGCATTTAAAGACATGCCATATATCAAAGATATGTGAATTGAGATGCTTGTTGTAATAGCGGGCTCTTTCTTGAGGTTCGCATATATTCCATTTTGGTTTCATTATATTAAATTAATTTAATTTCCTTGTAATATTCTCTAACTCTTGTAAAACCCACTACACGGTCAATATTATTAAATTAATATTATTAAACGCGGTATATGTATCACAAGTGTGTATCTTATTGCTACAATATACCCCTCAGACGGTCAATACGTTGACGAAATTAGATATAGACTCAATCATAATAGTTCAGGCGCGATAGTTTATTTTTTAAAATAATTTTCCTATGAACTTTCTCAACGCAATAAAAACTTTAGAAAAATAGTAGAACGTTTCGCGAAAAAAATTAAAACTCCCGAAATATTGCCATTTTTGGGCATTTTATGACAGGGTTTTTAATCGTCGGAGGAGCATGTTATGTCGCTTAAATTGTGTCTTTTGTTGAAGCCACAATTTAAAATGAAAAAATGTTTGAACGAGGGCCATAATGGTCCTGAAACGATTTTTGAAAGCGCTATTTATACCCACGGAGTTTCTCTCCGTCTTTATTTTTATGAAATATGTGCGAGGTTCGATTCAGTACCTAAAAACGCGTCCCAAGGAGTTTCTCTATAACCACATTTTCATGAAATATATGTGTTGTTCGATTTAATACCAAAAAAACGTGTTTGAACATCATACTTTTTCTCGGTTCGGCCGCTAGTGGTGAGATGGCGTAGAGAAAGAGAAGAGTGGGGAAGGCTCTCTGTCAGCCGGGCTACGCTACCTCGCCTCCCCCCACTCTTCGTCACATACCCTACGCTACCTCGCCACTAGTACTGGTAAACAACATATCGCGAAAAAAATTAAAACACCCAAAATATGGCCATTTTATTATAGGGTCTGTAATAGTCGCAGGGGCATGTTATGTTGCTTAAATTGTGGCTTTTGTTTAAGCCTACTTACAATAAACCTTTCAGGCAAACAAATAATAAATTAGCCCGATAATGGAGAAAATGTAAAAACAGGTGTTTTCGAAAAAAAAGGAAATAGAGTCAAAATGGTCCTAGAACGATTTTCCAAAGCGCTATTTATATTTGAGGAGTTACTCTACAACCACATTTTCATGAAATACATGTGTGGTTAGATTTAATAAAATAAAAAAGTTTTTGAACATCCTGTTTTTTCTAGGATCGGCCGCTAGTTGCAAGGTAGCGTAGGGTCTGTGACGAAGAGTGGGGGAAGGCGAGGTAGCGTAGCCCGGCTGACAGAGAGCCTTCCCCACTCTTCGTCTCTTTCTCTACGCTATCTCACCACGAGCGGCCGAACCGAGAAAAAGTACGATGTTCAAACACGGTTTTTTTGGTATTAAACCGAATCACGCATATATATCATGAAAATATGGTTATCGAGAAACTCCTCGGGAATAAATTGCGATTTGAAAAATCGTTCTAGGACCATTTTGGTATACTTTGAGCATTCACTCTGAATGAGCCTGATATTATTAAACCTCGATATTCAACTAAAATTCTTCCAAAACAAACCAGAAACCTCATAGTACATATCACAGTACATACCTCAACCTTCATCTGTGGAATACACTTGGGTGTCTTCTAAAAAAAATTAAAATTTAACATTGTGATGACTCTGAACAGCTTTTCAATAGCCATGTTAGGAAATCGCACAAGATTTACCAGTTGAAGACCGATGCCGCATGGGCAGAGTTGTTTATTTTTAATATTAAATAAATAATTTACAATTTATTTTTTAAGTATATTTCATTAAGTTTGATTTCGTTTCTATTTAATTCATCAAGATTCCAAATAACATATCAATACCGACCCTTATGAGCAGGATTAAAGTTTTCACTAGAGGAGCCTAAATCGATAAATAAAAATTTTCCTGTAAAAAATGCTTGAGTTATAATTTTATTTTATTATTTAATTATTCATTTTCTTTTAAATAGGCATATTGATAATATTTCGCCTACTTTTTTTTTCCAGGTACGTAAATATCTTATTTTTCTTAAAAATATCCACCAATTTCGAGAATTCTTAAAAATATATTACTTATTCCAATTTGTTACAATGATATAAACTGTCACTGTCAGTTTACACACGGGTACTTTCTAAGACGTCTCCCATATGAAGCACTCACATGCCAAAAGTATAACAATGCTCCACAAACAGTTAAGTACGTACTACTAGTTTGTACCCAATTCGAAGAAATCAGAAATAAACTAGGATCATCGAAAACATTAAGAGAAATACTGAAAAATTAGGAAGAACAGGTTACCACTTTGTTTAAATTCTTAAAAAGAATTGTATACTACAACAGAATATAAATTATTCCTTGTCCACAATGACCCTTTATAGAGGTGTTATTGTATTATTCTAGAACCAAATAAAATAAATAAATAAAACCTAAAAATTTTTTACGAAAATCCAAAATAGTATGACAGAATTATATATGCTTAAAATTTGATCATCTGCCTCTTTTTTATTTAATTTTGCTCTAGCTCCTTATTGATGTGGAGTGGGATAAAAATAGGGTAAAAAACTAGACTACTCCCCTCCACATCAATATAGAAGCTTGATAAAAATTCAATATTTTTAAGAAATTAGAAAAACAACATATTTACGTATCTGGGAAAAAAAAAAAAAAAGAAAAAACTAGCGGAAGTTTATTAATTTGCCTCTGTAAAAAAAATAAAAATAAAATTACACCTCTAAAATTGTTAAAACAAAGTTTTCAGTGACCGATCTAGGCTACTCTAGCTGGAGTGACAACTTTAATCTTTCTTATAAGGTTCGGTACCGATATATTATTTGGAAAGTTGGTGAAATATATAAAAATGAAATCAAACTTAATCAAATATGCATAGAAAATAAATTGTAACTGCGCACAAAAACATGTCTAAATTAATAATATCGACGTCGTTTTTTTGAAAAAGGCTTAAGCGCCAAAAATTCGAAATTTAGGTTTCAACTTATTAGGGGACCTATAGACCGCCTCTATCCATTCTCGCTTACGATGTATGGAGAAAAAAAATTGGAAATGGTTTAAAAATCGACTATTGATGACGTAAGCACCAAATACTTACGTCTCTCTGTCGTCATTCTTCCCTTAATCAGTGCTAAAAGTCTTAAAAATATATTGCAATTATAAAGGTTTTGCCAGCTTAATAAACTCCTACTGTATACAATAAAGAATAAAATTAAAAAAAATTAGATTGTTATTTGGAGAAAAATCGTTTCATGTGTTTCTTGTAAAGTTTGCTAAACGGCGCTTACGCCTTTTTCAAAAAACGGCGTCGTTATGATCGAGAAGGTTACACATAACCAATGTTGTCAGAATAGATTTCCATAGTCAAACTTGCCCAAATCAACTGTAAAATAAGAGATCATAAAGAAATAGGTAGCAGTCGCATACGTGTATTCCTCCGTAATTCTCTATTGCTGCTGAAAATGCCGTATGTCTAAAGAGTAGGGTAGGAGGAAAACAAAAAAATCTGATGTTTGATCGTTTATGGTGACCACATTTACTTCCTTGTATTTCCGTTGATCAAGATACAGCACTTTCTTACCAAGTACTGATTCTAGAGTTCATGGGCTGTAGATTTTTTTTTTATTTTTAACTTCTTACATTATTCTTATTAAGTAAAACGATTATATATTAGATTTGTCAACAATAATTGCCACAGATTGTTTAACATAGTGTCACTTGAAGTAGGTGAACTTACGCTTAAGATTTGGGTAGAGTTCCTCCTTTTTCCTACAAGATGCTAACAGAACAGTCCAAGTTACATCAGAAATTAGGACGCATTGAAAGTCCAACCCCATTATATGATTATGTAGCTAGCTTTCCCACTTGATCCCAATAATGATAGTTATACTTTCCCAAATGGACAATGTTCACTAACGAAGATTGATAAGACGTTTTGACTCGTGATTCGCTATTCTCTTGCTCCTTGATGTCTGGGTCTGCAAGCAGCTCTTCCATCCATCATTTATTTACCCTGGTATATTCAGATACAAATTTCTCTATGTTTTCTACTCTCTATGAATGGTTATGAAAAATAAAATAAAAACATATTTAGTGATTATGACATTCAAAATCTATTAGATAATGAAGACTATATCCACTCTGTTCACAAATATATGAATATTGGCCCGCGCGAATATATATATATATATATATATATATATATATATATATATATATATATATATATATATATATATATATATATATATATATATATATATGACGGTGATTCGAGCTAACTAGTTTTTGTTGATATGTAGATGAAAACTGAAATTTTTGTTTAGCTAAAATTTTTTAGTTGATTCCATTAAAAAAAAAAAAAAAATTTTCAGGTTGTTTTATTTTTGTCTTATCATAATTTCTTCCTTCGAACTTATATGTAACTTATTGTTAGTTTTAAATCCAAAATAGAAAACCATTGATTCTATATGAATTATGGCACGATTAATGTTTGTAATTAGTTTTTGAAAATGAACAAAAATATGTTTTTCCAAAATTTTACAAGATTTCTCTTCACATATTTCTTTTTTTTTCGCGTTATTGCTTTTTTAAACGCGAATATCAAATGTTAAAATATATAAATTATAATTATTATTCTTAAATTTTTTTAACAAATTTTATCTAACATTTTTCGTGGAATTCATTGGTGTTTTGAAAATTGAATAAATTTGTTTAAAGAGAAAATATATTTTGTAAAATTTAGATTCAAATTAATCCTCACTCGAATTAACAAGTTGTCAAGGAAACACGTATTTTTTTATCATCGCAATTAATTGTTGTATATTTACAGATATTGTTAGTACTAGAATCTTTGAAAGCACGTAGGGTCTCAGGGGCTTAAGCTTCCCTAGAAATAAAAATTTTTTATTTTAATTTACTATAGAAAATCAATAATTGTACATGGAATAGATATGAATCGCTCATTTGGAAAGGGGTTAACTATTTTTGAATAATAATCTAGTTGACTCCGATAGAAATTCTGAATTCGAAGATTTCTTTTTGATTAACGTAGCATCAGGTTTAATTATGAAAAAAAAAATTACTTTTTATATTATATATTTGTATAAAATAATAATATGTCTTTTTCTCAATTTTTGCTAAGATTAACGTCTTACGTTACGTATTTATCATTCTAATAACTTTTCTACAAATATTATAGCGTATAATTGTGGACCAAAAAAAAATTTATATTTAAATTTGTATGATCAACAATATTATTATTGTTCATATGTAATGGGATTCTAAATTATTTTATAAAATTAATCAATTTAGATTAAGTGATAAATTGTCCTTATTAATCTCACAATATATTTATTAATATAAACTTATTTACATAGCCATAATATATTATTTTTTTATAACATTTCGGCCATATTTACGAGCTATAAATTTTTTTAGCCATTTTTAAATTATATTATTTAAACTATATTATAATGTCACCTACGTCCAATATTAAAATTTTATTAATCTATAAATAAAAGTAGTCCTGTCCTAAATTTTAGCTGTGCTGAACCTTCACATATTCTATTTTGGCACATTGGTTTATTTTTTTAATTTTCGGTGACATGACATTTCTAAAAAAAATATTTAAACAAATATTTTATGACAAAAATTCAACAATTTTAATAATTTAAAAACTATAAATTAAATTTAAATTATAATTTGGGCAAAAAGGGTCTTTACTTCACTAACTAACTAATTATCTTCATTGTACTTAAAATGAGTGAAATAATGTTTTAGCGCACTCATTAGAACTAATGTAATTAAGTTTATGACTATATAAATAAGTTTTTATTAATAAATGTTTTGGTGGGATCAATAAGGTTTATTGTCTCTTTATATAAATTAATTAATCTTATATTTAAATTTTGTCATATGTTCTTTTTAAAACGCAGTTTTTATATGAGAAAAAAAAAATGATTTTAAATAAATGTAACTGCAGCTTATAATTATCTATTTGAATTATCCGTTTTTCTTCATGTGCTGAAATTAAATAGGGCCAAAAAGAAGTTATACAGTTTTCATTTTCTTAAGATCCTCTAAGGAAATCTTGGAAATCCAGGATGTCCGTTTATGCAAAACAATTTACCTATCTGGAGTTAGGTTCAGTTTACCTTAGTTAGCTAAACCTTGCTTGTGGCTTTGATAATGGCAGCAGCTTAGTTCTTCAATAAGGAAGTGACGAAGAGGTTTGAAAAACTGCTTGTTGGCTTATCTTTAATCTCTTTTACCCTGAGTCTCTTATAAATAAAGTTATTATTTAAAATGCTGGTTAGAATGACACAGCATACGCTTGTAATAGTAATAGAGGTATCTTTAGCAGTTGCTTCAAGAGGATACTCGGAACCGTGTTAACAATATGAAGACAGCTGACTATCATCGAGCCCAAGCCAGGCTAATAGGTACTTTCCCAGATGACACCGCTGCATTACCTATGCGGATGATGTATACATCCGCTCTCCTTTCGATTACAGTAATCGTATTTTGTATTCCTATTCATTGTTTGTTTAATTTCAACTTATATTTTGATTTTATAATCCCGTAAACAATATAATCAAAAACTTATTTTAAGAGTACGAAAACAATGAACCAAAATGATTTGTTCAGCTCCCCAACGATAGAAAAGTAAGGAAATTTACTTATTATTTTTAGTTATGTAAGGCGTATATAAATAGAGAGTGGATCCCATAACCTAGTGAGTGCAAATAACTAAAAATCGATACTTAAGAACATAAAATCCTTACAATGTAATACGGTTAGAGTAGAAGGGAAAATTAGATGAGCGTAAAAAGCACAACAAATGAAGAGACGAAGGGGATTAAGAAAAAAATAAGTAACTTGGTGTGGAAGACAAACTTAAGACTGCTCATGGTGGCCATCGAAAGTTTTGAAAACTTCTTAACTAATACGACAAGAACTGGTACTCTGGTAAGAGGACACGATGGAGACCCTCTTCTAACAGCGGAGCAACAAGCAAAAAAGCTAGCAGACTATTACAACGAAGACATCACAAGACGAACATGAACCAAACCTCATTGTCAAGTGCAAGAACGAAAAATAATAATATTTTTGTATCTCCAAAAGAACTGAAACTGATTCTTCGTTGAAATCAGAGAAATTAAGATCCAGGATGTGATGGGATACAGACCATTCTACTACAGCAATTTCCCCGAAGAGGGGATGTTCATTTAGTGTATTCAATACTTGCATGAGACTTTTCCTAAAACGACGTTATCCTCTCTACTTAAACCTAGAAAAACAGGAAACGACCCTGCTCACTATTAACCGATAAGCTTGCTCCCTGACCTGACAAAAATATTTGAAAAAGTCAACCTAAATTACTTGGAGGATTTCTATCGGCAACGTGAGATAAAAGCAATTATAGCCATAATAGACACAATACAATATATCCTTCAATGAAATTGCAGAATGAGGTGAATTGAAATTTCAACCGGAGAATCACCAGATCACGGATATCAATTGATTACTCAAAGACCTTTGATGCGATCCCGTAGTCAGCTAACGAATGTTTGGTCTTAAGCTGTCCTAAGTTACTTTATTCAATTTTGAGATCATTTCCCAATGAACGTTCGATAGCAGTAAAGGTTGGGGGAAAATATTCAAAACAAGTACCTCTTACTTCTGGTGTTCCACTATGAGCGGTTTTTCGCACCAATACTTTCTTCGATCTACACTTTTAATATTGTAGGTGCGAGGCACCGAAAAGCTACCATAACTGCTTTTGCAGATGACATAGCTATCACAAGTAGCAGCCTAAGGGATCTAAACCAAACCGTGGCATGTCAAAAGATTATTGACGAGCTAGGAAAGCTAGTTGTTGGGGTCAATGCAGACAAAACTAACTCCTTTCTGAAAGGCAAAAATAAACTTCCAATTAACTTTCAGCTGAACGGATACTAAAATAATATCTCAAATAAACCAACTCTGAAAATTAAACCGACACATTACTTTTAAACTACTTTGACAAGCAATTAAAATTTCTTCGTGCTTAAGCAAACAGGCTCAGTCACATGCTGAAGGAACTTTTCTCTTCGGCTGAAACCGATGATTTATAAATGGATAATTAGACTATCACTACTCTGTGGTGAACCGATGTTCAAGAATGTCTCTAAAGAAACATATAAACGCTTATAATCGTTCCAGAATGGTATATTTAGAAAAATTGTAAAACGAAATACAATCCAGAAGGCAAACAAAGATAAACAAAATTCTTGATGAGGTATAGATATTACAACTTAAAGAATGGTCGAATTACAGCATAAATATTTCTTCAATAACTTGCACCTATCGGGAAATGAGATATTTTATAAAATCGTACCCAACTACTCAGTTCCCCAACTATGGAAAAAAAAGTAAGGCAATAGATTAATTAATTTATTATTTGTAGTGTAAAGCATATACAAAGAGAGGGTGGACCCCATCACCTGGTGAGTAGTAAATATCTTTAAATACTAAAAACCGGTTAAGAACTGAAAGTCCTTACAATGTAACACAGTTAAAGTAGGAGAAAAAAAATGATCATAAAACTAAGAGACGAAGGGGGTTAAGAAAAAAAAAACACAACCAAAATACCTAAATAACTAACCAGAAACTTAGACACATAAAGATAATGGAAAACCAAGAGAAAAGAGAATTTCTCGTACCAGAAGAATAAAAAGAAATTGCCCACCCAGTCCACTGCCGACAACGTCGAGAAATCGATCTCAAGAAAAATAGTATATCTAAGTACAAACATTAACAGACATTTAATTTTTATTTAGCCTTTAGAAAAAATCTGGCTACTGTCAGGACAAAATCATATAAATTGGCCAGCCTCCTAACACCACCAACCCTGCGAATTAATTTATAATAATATCATTTGGCCGCTCCAATGTTCTCTAACATTACCTCTCATTCAGCGAAAGTGCTGCAACAATTCTAGAACAGAGTGATTAGAAAAAATATGCAGATATGCTTCTCTCTGGAATTAAAAAAGCTCCTAATGTTCATAGCACTAAAGAACTTCACGATCAGTGGAATAATTCATAGGACGATGCCACGTCAAGTTTTTTTGATACTTTACTACACCTTAACAATCCGCTATTTGGCAGCATAACACCTCCGCGTACCAAAAACGATGGCAGGATGGTGTACCATCTAATGGATAAAATAGATTTAAGTTATAGATCAGCTATAATTATAAGCAAATTTCACTGTCACTTGTATCTTGGAATTTTCTATTTAATATCAATAATATTTAGGTATCTCATCAAAACATCTTAAAATATATCCAGGATACAGAAGAAGAATAAAAGATTAGAAATACATGAAAATGGATAGGAAGTGGAGATTGGAAAAGAAGAAAAAAAAGACCAAACCGATTTATTTAATATACAAGTAAACACATCTAAAACAGATTGTATCAACTTTCCTTAAAAAAATAAAATAAATAAATAATAAAAAAAGTACCCATAAAACTTTGAGTTGGTGATTCGTATAACCTCATATCAAAAAGTTTGGTCTGTCTGGATATGGAAATTGATAGATTTATAATATTTACTCTTCATGCATTTCGAAACTGTTACGGGTTAGACAAAAATCTTACAAGGTTAGCCACCTTCTAACAATCTCAATCACGCTCTCAGATTAAAATTGTCTGTCCATAACAGCTTTCTCTCCTAAATGGTGCTCCATTACTATCTCTCATAACAGAGAAAACAAGTAAGAGACTTCAGAATGGTATTTTGAAAGAACTTGCCAAAAATACGTTTCATGAAAAGGAAAAAGCAAAAACTTTATGACTTATTGAATTTATCCAAGGTAAATGAATTGCTCGTCCACTGAGTCCAAATAACCAAGTCTCGCAAAATGGTCTGTTTTTTTTTAAATATTTTTTTATATGTACAAGAGTAGGGTAAAAATCTTTCATCAGACGATGTGTGACTAAATGTCCACAACAGTGTGAGATTCCTACTCACTAAAAGCACCATCCTGCGGTACTGCTGTAACGCATTACATCACGGGGGCCAAGATGGCTATTCGCCTATTTCTTCATTGGACATCTTATTAAGCCGTTGCCTGGCCTCTCTTAAGTATAATTTCTCTCTTGTTGTGCTACCATCGCCCAGTGAGATAAAAATCTTCTCGTCTTCTTCAGAATATCCAGTTCCGTCCTTCTGCCAGAAGTTCGATAACTGCGCCATTGGACCCAGTGCGATACCATCGAGCGGCTCGCAGAGTGCTTCTTCGATACACACTGATAACCTTGCGGGCAAATGAATGTTCTAGTATGGTTTCCAGCGCCATACAAAAGTGTAATACTGGCCAGAAACCTTTTTCTACTTTCTTTAGCTCCCCCGATATTTGGCATTGTCTGAGCCAGTGCATTAGTCTCTCGGGCTGCTTTACTGCTCACTATGTGCAGACGATGTCAGGATGTCAAACCGATGTCTGGCGTCGATCTGGTCACCGAGATATCTAATTGATGGCTTGGAGTGGATATCATAATCCCCAACGGTTAGAGTGATTGTCTCCCTTGCTTTGCTGCAGGCGATAAGTACTGCTACAGTCTTGTGATTAGCAAGCTGGAGGCCAAAGAATGAGAGCTACTGGCGAATGGTAGCGACGGCCTTGTTCGCATTATAAGCTGTTTCCTCCAGGTAATTTCCCCGAATGATTGACAGATCGTAAAGCCGAGCGTAGTAGTTTCTTTCGGCGTAAAGAACCTGAGCACCGCGTCATATATCGCATTCCACGGCAAGAGCCCTAAAACGGAACTCTGGGGTACGTCACCTGTGATCTTGTAAGTTTTCAGCCCAGCTTCTATATCATACCTCAAGATTCCATCCATGAAGTAATTCTCAACAATCCTCACTAGGTATTATGGGACTTCAATCTTTTGCAATCCTTCCACAAAGCCACCGAGCTGAATTAATAGCATTCCTGACGCCCAATGTTATAATAGCACAATACTTCTTGCCACCTCTTCCCTCTCCACCTCTTTCCTGCGATGGCCTTGTGTTGGGGTGTTTCTGTCTGTCTGTATTTGAACAGCCAAACTCAAAAACGAAAAGTTGTACGAAACTGAGATTACGTTATTAAAATAGTTATGCCTGTGATGTTTCAGCAAATCACCGATTTTACATTTTTTTACAATTTTCTCGAAAACGGCTCAAACAATTTTGATGACTTGCCTAAAGTCTTTTCCTTAAAGCCCTTTAACTTTTCAGTTATATAGTACTTCACCGAGGAAATGCAGAGAAAACAGTAATCATGAAAAGACTATTTTATTTTCGCACAGCTCAAAAAGTATGCATTTTATGGTAAATTATCAACACAATCATATGAAAGGTTATTTAATTGTCTAAAAAACAATAAAGAAATCATCGAAGTCTTGCCAGTATTAGAAAAGATGAAACAAATCGGATTAACTGGAAGTGGCAATTATTTAATCGATTTTACACAATTTTCTCGTCAACGGCTCTTAGGATTTTTACGAAACTTGTAGACGTAAGCTGCTAAGTTTATTTCAAGTAGTGTTCAAGAGAACTCTTTAAACTCAGGTATATTAAAATTATTGTTATTATAGAATGGTAAGAAAAAGTTTTGTGATACCAGATTTTTTTAAATAGGCAGTAATAAAAAAGGTCATTTTTTATTTCATTTCAACAAGATCGAGAGGATTATGGATGCATCCTTAAGCTGAAAAAGATTTTGACGGATTTTCAATTGCAGGAAAAGGATAGATAGCACTGAGGGATGGTGCACTGTACTGAATTCTGAGTTCAGTTTTACATTTTTTAATAGCTTCTAGAGATGCTTTGGTGTTTACAGTGGGCGTCTTACATAATGTTGCCATCTTCAACCCTACATTTCAAATTGACGCAACCTCCAGCTTATTATCACTTCTTTGATCATTCCCAATTGATTATTTCTACAGGATATACGTAATAAGTTAAAGCACCCTTAGACCTCCTTTTAAAAAACGTTCTAGTTATTACATCTTTCTCGCGAGGAAGTTTATTTTTTCCGAAGGACCACCCCTTTCCAATTATAAGCATATTTGAAGTCATATCTATATTTAGTAGATTGGCTTTTCTAGCTAGTTAGCTCTTTATATGGGTCTTTACTATTACGTTTGAGCAAGTTGAGGAAGAGATTGTAGTATTTTAAAAATGTTAAGGGTGAATCGAGTTGGGGAGGAGGTTCCAAACGTTGGGTTTTGTGCCAGGAAGGATGCAAAATTGGTAATTATATTTAGGTCTGAGATGAGCGATCTTGTCTTACGAGAACCCATAGGTGACTTTTGGGTTAATGATCCAATGTTATGGATCGGTTCTCCGAATCGTGGAGAACGAAAGCAAGGAACTAGGTATTGTCAAGGGAGGAAGGCAAATAACATATTCTAATTTGGTGGAGTTAATTACAGTGCAGAGACAGAGATGAACTGTTAGGTTATAAAAAAAAAGGGAGGGAGGGAAAGAAATTTAGACCATCTAACAACAAATCATTGGGTAACGACGGATCGTTAATTGCGAACCGGATCTTTAGATAGGTATATATTATTGTATGCCAAAATAAAAAACGCATATCGTGGAAAAACTTGCCTTTAGGGTTGAAAAATAAATTGCATGCAAAAAACTTGTTTTGCTACAATCCCAATCAATCAAAGTTGTATTCCTTCGCTGTTTAACAGGACTTGATGTTCGAATAAATCTCTTCATTGGCCACTGTTCCCAATAAAGGTGGCAATGAAGCGGTACTGAAACTCCAATCAATCATTTCGATGCTTTCTATTGCCTGGAAGTTGATTTTAGGTAGGTTAAAACGCCACCTAGACAATAAAAATTGGCTGCTTGCATTTGCATTTATACTCTAAAGGCAAGTTTTCAGCGTTATAACGTTACGATTAAAAATAAAAAAGTTTTTTTTATAGTTTTTTACGGAAAGTTTTTTTCTTTCCATCCGAAGAAGAACGGTATAATTTTTGGATCACTCCAAATCATCAAACTACAGCAGTACTTTTTTTACGCGAGTCTTGACATTCACAATCAATTTTATTTTTTTCTATCCTTGCCACATGACCCGCATAACTTTATAACACGTTTTTACAAAAGTATTAAATTGCCTATTGGCTTTTCATCCTCTCAAATTTTATTTCTATATTACTATAACTTGAATTCACACCTGTCTGTTTTGATAAATGAATTTGCTCGCTAAGTAGCAGCTATTGTGGCATGATAGAGAGTAATAACCAGCGGCACCTTTTCAACCTTCTGCGAAAGAGCCATGTTGGTTGTCCTCATGTCTAGTTTGAAAGGGTTAGGATGTCCGTGTAAGTTATCGTGAAATCGTTTGTAGTGGACTATTGGCATATTAAGGTCTGTATGTAAGGTGAAGTTACTGATTTACCCTGGGCTTTTGGTTATAGTCCTAATAGATTTGGAATTTTTGTATGTGTGTCTTATCGGCTCCCTCATGTTTCTGTGATGCGTAGGTATAGATGGGTTTACCTAAGTATAAGTAAGTGTACATACTCAATTTCTGTCTAATCTTGGTTCAAAGTTTTTAACTAAATCCAAACTAGATTTGTCCAAAAAGGCATCAAAGTACGTTTTTATCTAGTCTTAAAGGTATTGCGTACGTAACACAGAAAAACCTGTTTTATCTATAGATGGTCATTAAAGAATTGCAAAGAAATTGATTTAGTTATAAATGGAAGATTTCTTTCTTAATGCTGATACATGTTACATTATCCAGCTCCAAAAAAAATAATTATAATTTATAAAGTCCTGATAATCTCAAGATTAAAACTAAAAAATCTGTAGTTGTGACAAAATTTTTTTAGATGCAGAGTGGGACGAAACCGCAAAAAAAAAACAACACCCAAAACTCCTTTTTTAAATACTTTTCTTCAAGGCAAATAAAAATGTATACCTAAACATGTTCAAGATAAGTAATCCTAAATTATTATAACAATATATCCATATCCAAAGCCGGCATTCCTAATATAAGCTTAACAAATTGTGAAATTGATGATAAATCGCACTAAATAAAGAATTTTGGTTTCATTAAAAAATCTTTATAATTAATCTATATGTATTCACACTTATTGCATGTTAGCATTAGAATATGGGTATTAATATTTTTTTCATATTTTTTATTGTCCAATTAGTGCCCGATGGAAATCAGAAAAGTTAAAAATCATTTAAATTACTTATTGTTGATCTACAGTCTGTTAATCCCTATATGCCTCTTTTAAATTAACAATAATAAGTCAGTAAGGATGTGGATTAGTGATTAATACGATACTTAGCTGCGTAAATCTGTGAACGTTGAAAAACGGTAATACTAAGTTGGTTATAAAAAGTATAATACAATAAAATATGTTAGTAAATAATTTCCAACTTAGTAAAGTAGAGATATCATTTAGGATTGAAAAGGTGAAGTAATTTTGATTTTTAGGTCTGTTGTATATATTTCCCCTTACGTCAGAAATCCAAGTTTTCGACATCTCATCCCTATTGCATTTTCCGCTATCTTGATAAAACCGCTTACAAAAAACAATTTTTATGAATTTTTTTCAATAGCTTTGCTTCCAGAATAGTTTAGATTAAATGATTTACTAAACCAAATCTCTCTCTCTCTCTCTCTCTCTCTCTCTCTCTATATATATATATATATATATATATATATATATATATATATATATATATATATATATATATATATATATATATATATGGATATATAATAAAACCCTTTGGTGCGTCCGACCGTATTCATCGTTTTGATCCGCTAAACCCTCACAACCGTTCCGTATTGCAGGTACTGTATAGACTCCCCACCTGTCAATGTCTAATTTATATCAATAGAAAATTTATAGGCATCTGCTAGTGGATATAGAGAATGCCTGTTGTCAACTTTATTGCGGAGGGAATAAGTAAACAAGGCTAAATAAATAATAAATTAAATTAAGGCTAAATAAATAAATATAACAGAATTGAGTATAGCTTAAGTAACAAGAAAACATTTTCGTTTTAAACCAATAAGCCTTTTGAAAACCAATAAGCCTTCAAGTAAAATATTTATTCATTAACTATTAAGAAATCATTCTTAGTTGTGGAGTGAAATGTATTATAAATAACAAGAAATTGTCGAACGGATCTGTTGTAATGACATCATGATTTTATGAGAAATAAATAATGATCCCCTTCATATTCTTCTCTACCTCGCAGCGCCGTGATCTATTATTCGAAGCAGGGCCGACCTTCTCCTGAAGTGAGATTTTGTGGGCTTTATATCCGTATCATCTTTATCCTATTTAAGATTAATGATGGCAATCTATTTAGGATAAGAGCTCCTAGCTTCTCCTAAATATGCTTAATTAAAATAGGATCCAGTAACTATTGTCTCAAAATACAATCGGAAAAACCAACGAGGGAACTTTGGCGGAAAAAAAAATATAGCTTTCATTTTTAATATTTTATTCGCCACTAACTTGATCATCGATATATATATATATATATATATATATATATATATATATATATATATATATTCTTCATTAGGCTAGGGAAATTTTCTTCCGGTGTCTAACCATTGCCGTAGAATTTTTCATATTCCTGAATTTTATCATCCTTAAAGTTTGCATAAATCACATATTACCGACTTTGTTGGCATAGATGGATGTAGCACACTTTTTGAATTCTTATAAGGATTTAGTGAATTGAACATTATATATCCACTGAAATAGATCCGCAACAGAAAGATTAAAAGAAAAATTTGAAATAGTCATTTCTGATCAAATTTTTAATTGTAAATGAGACAGGCCTATATATTGGCTTCCTCATTAGACAAAAGACCTACATGGAACTCACATACCTACTTGACTTTAAATTCAAGAACTTAATCGACGATGTGGCCAACTATGCAGATTACGACCGCTAAATAGATATATAGATGGAAATTACTTTACAGAACGTCTCATCTATCTCGGAGGTTGAAACCGCAGTGATCCCAAATCCTTTGTAAATATGTATACTGGAATTTTTGTAATGGTCAGCCTCTCCACTCAAGGCCCGAATCTCTGCAGAAATAGTGTTCTCACTCAACCTCTAATGGCATTCAATTGGTCCTCGAAGCTCGACATTACCATCCGCCATTTCGTTTTACAATGGCGGCCGATTGAAGATTTCATATACCTGATCAAAAAATTAAGGAACAATTTTTTTTATAAATAATTATTTAAAAATAATAAACAATAGTGTGATAATTTATAGCGGTTTTTCTTCCGGTTTGCATTTGTAGCATAGAAAAGATAAGGCTCTATTGAAAAATATTTCTTTTTAAAAAATACACTTTTTTACCCCACTTAATCTTGGACAGGTATTTAACGTTGGACAGGTCTTCTACAATAATAGTCAATCTCAGAACATTTTAACTTTACTAATACTATTTTTAAATGGGGCATTAGAAATAACTGCTTAGTTCCTCCCAAAATTGAGTCGTCCATGAAATAATTTTCTCGTTATCTTTTATTGAAAAATGTTCTGTAATTAGTTGGAATAGTTAATGAATGCCTTTTGGCCTCTGGCGGATGTCAATAGCGAACCTCCCTCCCCTCCTTTGTTCACTTTTTGAAAGAGTTGAATTGATCAATTGTGTTGCAATTGACCATCGTTATACTTGTTGATTTACGTCGCAGAGTTTTGTATTTCCTCAAAGAATTTCTTTTTTCAAGAGGAATATTTTTTTTCTTCATAATTTATATTAGGTTGTTACCCGTCCTACATAAAAGAAAATTAACACTAAAATAAATTTTTAGTGTTACCCGAGAAACACCATGAGGACTTTTATAATTTTTAAGAAAGATATTCGCATTTTAATATTGTCTGTTTAGTAGAATATTGATTTTGTTTTCAATGAATGCTAATAAATAAGTATTAATTATAGCATATCTATGTAATGCTTTCAAAAGACTGTTATAACAACTTAATATTTCTTAAAATCATTCCTTGTCTCTAAATAACAACAATAAGAATTTTGGTATAAATTGGTTTTTCTATGAAAAGCGGACAAAATATAAAGGTTTTTGATCTTCAGCAATTTTGTTTTAAGAAGATTGGTGATAGATTAATATTGCTCAAAACCTCCTCAGGGCCAGAAAAAAGTTGCTTTGAAATTTGAACCGCTTTCTCGTGAAAAGCAGCCAAAAATTTACATTTTTTATTTTATTTGTAAGATTACGCATGGTAGGTTAATGTTGCTTAAAACCTTCTTACAGCTCTTTATAACAACGCCAAATCAGAATTTAGTCCCCAGCTTAACCGTTGTTAAAAAGGAGACAAAAAAGCGTTACAGAAAGAAAAAAATTATAAGTTGAGCTCTTTTGTTCATAATTTAAGGGTTGAAATATTTCTTGAAATCAAGGATTTCAAAGAATAATTTAGTTGCATTGTTTATTTCTACATATTATTAGTTCACATAATATTAATAATTCATATCCTGTTCTCTTCTATTTTAACATCTGATTCAATAATGGAGAAAGGGGATCCAGTCCCAAGGATGGTTGTAATGATTGGGAAAAATTACAAAACATAATGTTCTATTTATTTATACTCAATTTATTTATTAAATTATTATTTATTTAGCCTTACTAATGAGCCCACTGTATTGGCCCACCCATATATTCAATATCAGATGTCCATAATTTTTCTAATTAATATAACTTAGAAATGGACACGGGGCAGGCAAAACAGTACCCACAATACTCAACGATTTTGAGGCTTTTGCTAGTCCAAACGATGGACACAGTCGGAGGCACCACGGAGAGTTATTATATGGATAAATACCCGATGCAAGAGTGTGGGTATTTGGCGATTTTTTGACCCAACGCCTCAACCGATCATCAAGTTTGATCGCTCAAATTACTCGGTGAGATCCCGCGAATATTCCGAAACAATCCGATCTCAAAATACAGAGACAAATGAGTTTAATCTATCTGTTTGTAACGATTTTTTTAAGGAAACCGCTCAGCAGTTTTTTAGGTTTGATTTTTCAAATTACTCAGCGAATTCTTGTGAATGTTTTTAAAAGTCGACATACAGAAAAAATATTTAATTATACTTCAAGTATTCTCGACTTTTTGTGGTTTCATATCATATTATGCGTAAGTTCATGACTATATGTAATAAAATATAAATTGCCAATACTTGAAAACTAAAAATGTTAAAATAAAAAATAATTTAATAAAGAAAAATCCGACTAAATCTTGTCTATCTTATCTACGGAACAAATTGGATATCTACGTTGGTGGGTTAATAGTAAAGCAGACTTCTATGAAAATTTAAACATAGTGTGGTAGTCGAGTGCCTTCCACTACATGTTATGGCTGCTTTCAAGTACATTCTGACCTATACGCATGAGCAGGTCATCATATCGAAAGCTCTGTGTATCTGTGCGTGTAAAAATACATAAAAGTAAATTAATGTATTGTCAGAAGATTCTTTAAGTTTCGTAGAGCGTGAAAGGAACTCGACTATTACACCAAGTTTCAATATCCGTATACTTCAACTCGACTAACAACCCACCAATGTGTTTAAGTTGGTATGCAAGTATATTCCCTAGATAAGGTAAATAAGGTTATTTTCGTAGTCGGATTTTTCCCATAATCTTTTTTTATTTTTTTATTTCACGGTTGATATAATATTGTATAGATATATTCCATGGATCCGGTGAAGCCTTAAAAAACCGTCAGATACTTGTTTCCTCTCTTATTTTCCCCCAATTTGGCTACGGTTACCTAATGTATGGGGGACTTACTGATGAACTGGTAGTGAAACGCACCCGTCTAGACGCTTTATCTCTGGCTATTATACCGAGTTAAATTGGCTTCATCCCTCTCTAGGAAGACAATGCTTCCTTGGTTCTTACCTATTCCAATCCCTAAGAACAATAAAAAAAAAAAAAACTGTACCACTGTAACTCGTGAAGTATCTTGGGTTCAATAATTAGTAAGGAACGTACTGCTTCTAGGCCAACGGTTGTGCAAGAAGATGATTTGGCCGAGATCACCCTCAACCGCCCGGTTTTCCCCCCAATCAAGGGTACCCACTCGAACCCGAGACCTTGAGATTAGTCTCACCCACTGAGGTACCCCACTTCCCAAGAACAATAAACTACCTATATCACTGAACTTCATATACGGAGTTCCTCCACCTACTCCATGAACACCAAACCAATCATAAGTTATACTCCATCACATAGAACTGCTTCCATTGACAAATCCTTTCTTGTTCGTTCCTCCTCCTTTAGGAATTTTTGCCCATTTCTTCCCCAAAGCCTTCAAGCATCAATTATTTCTTCACCTCCTTAAATCTCACTCCTCCGAACAAATGTAAAATTTATGTTTAACTATTTGATTATTTAGCCTAAAATTACTTGCCAGATAGACCATAATTATTCATTTATGCTCATTTTGTTTTTTTTTATTCTTAGGATACTTGGTCCCAGAATAAAGATAATTTTTCGTTCATTCATTCTTTCGTTATATATATGGTCAAATAAAGGAGGGAAAAAAAAATTGATGATATGGTGGATTCACCCTTCTTGCATGGAATGCCTACTGAATAATTTTGTTGATTTAACTTTTAAAAAATGTGTGATAATCTGTAACTTGTGTTGTACTCTAGTCAGTTTTGCATGATGCAAGCAATTTATATGCATGACCCTTTTTTATACAGGTCGTCATATTTCTAAAAAATGTCTAGACTAGCGTTCTCTGAAAAATGAGAAGCAAGAGGTAATGTTTAAATTTTTGCATATCATAGCAATTATTTATTTGTGCCTAGTTATGTTATACCTTCGCGACGGTTACATGTGACCGAAGAAAACGTTCCAACTCTTCCAAAAGAAAATATTCCAACTCTTCGGGTAAGTAGCTATTATATTAATCCGTTCAATTTAATCTAAATGCCCAAAATTTTAAACTATAGTCCGAATATCTATTTCGGAAATGAAATCCTTGTTCAAATGAGCAGATAATGAAGGGATAGACCAAAGAAACAATAAAATAGTGAAACATAAATATATTGATGCCCTATAAAATTGTCTTTTGCTTTTATTTTTGAAGGACCTTTTAAAGTGTCTGTAAACATTTATAGAATGGATGTTTTGTTTAAGTTGTCTCGTTTTTTTTTTGTTTGTTTTTTTTTGCCTTCGAGAGCTCAAGGCTTTTTAATTAGCAAAACGGCTTTTGTCTTAATCTTATCCAAGGACGACATATTATGGTGATAGAGGTTGGGAAGGATAGCCGAATAAGTGAATTTATAATATTTGTAAGTTTTATAATTTAAAATATTAACAATTAAAAATACTATGATTATGTTTTTAGTATGTTTGTATTCATTCATGATTTCAAAAAATTAATCTGCGATACCTACATGAACGGTGTATAAAATTACTTTTTATCAAACCGGAATCAATAAATGTTATTTTATGAAATAAATTAAAGCTTACATGAAGTATTATTCTTGAAGATTTTGATGCTTGTTACTTTTCTGGCATGGAGACACAAGTCAAAATCATAGTAAACTTTGCTATTTAAATTCGCTAATAGGTTTGGAATATGCATTTATTCATTATTAGTTTTTTTGTGTTCATATTATTCATTTATCAAAATATTTATTATTAGTTCCTTACATGATTTTTTTGTTTAATTTTTATTTGAATAACAATAATTTAGGATTAAGAACAGAATACCTAATTATTTTTTATTTCCCATATAACCATTAGAAAAATATTTCCGTCATGTCTGCTCAGCACGATTAATTTAAGTTGTTTTTATTTTTATAAATCTTCGAATTGTTAATTCGTTGATTAGTAATTACGAGTAACTACATGTGGATGTGTGTATAACTTTATTGCATACTATTATATGTGACTAAACCACCCGTTAATATCGTGAAAAATAAAATAAATTGGAATAAAATTTAAAATTTATATACCATTATTTATTATTATGTAAAACTATTCTAGAGAATAGAAAACTTCTTTTAAGGATTCAAGAAGATATTGTTTTGTATTTTTGCTTTTTTCTGCATTCACACCTGTCAAAGTAGACTACCAGTGAATTTGCTGGCTAAAAATTGTAGATAAAAATAAAAACTGATATAATTCTACAAATCTTTCTGTCTTGATTATTGTGCATAGTTATGTAAGGAATAACTATACATAAATTAAAAAAAAATAAAATGTTAATTGATATAACATAAAATATTAGCTTCTAAAATTACATATTATCATTAATATTATAGAAAAGGACGACCTTCATGAAAAATCTTAATTACTCAATCATCTGCACTGCCGTAAGTAGCATTCAAAGTTTTACAGGAGATCAAAAAGAAGTTTCAAATCTCACTATCAAATCTCTTTTTATTTGAATTATTGTATATTTGATTACCCTTTTAACTACTTTTTTTGAATACTTTCTTATTCTCGGAAAATATGGTCAGAATTATGTAAATACGAATTATGCAAACAGACATAGAGTTTCAACTGTATGCAAATATTTACAGTGTCGTAGTTATAGTTTTATTATATACATATATATATTACGGGTAACGTGTTGTGTAGTTCACTTACGAACAAATTCCTAGAAAGTTAATTGGCGAAGAACCAATGGGTTAACGTCCGAAGGATAGTACTATGGGAGAAAACACACTACTGGGCATCGACCAAAAAAAATATTTTGAAATGAAACTTTTAACTCGTGCAAGTTATAATAATTAAGACAAATAAAAACATATAGTTTTAAATAAAATAAATAATTGAAGCAATTATTAAAAGTTTTTTTTTTTTTACAGTTCTATGATTTTTTATACTTTTGTTTTATTTACTTCTATGGTTTATTATTTCATTTATTTAAAACAAAAATATCAGCGGTGCAATGAATTGTGTTTAATAATTTCAGTTTGACGTCAGACAAAAAAGTTTGAGAATCTCTGCCCTAAAGTAAACAAACTTCAGTTGTATTTCATCCTCGGGCGTGAAAAAAGTATTTTTCTATAAAAAAAAAAAGCAGTGGTTCTCAATGTGGGTATCGCGAAATTTATATTAATTAAGTTAAATAAAAAATTATAAGTATTAAATAAAACAAATAATTGAAGCAATTATAAAATGGATCCATGGAAGAAAAATGGGAATATTTTCAAGTTTCTCAAGACATTATCCAGTATTTTATTTCATTTTTAGGCATTAGACAGTAATTTATTGTCTAATACAATTATTGTAAATATTAATAAATAGGAAACATTAAAACAAAAATAAGTTTTTTAAAAGGCGGTACAAAATTGAGTAACTACATAATTTCCTCCCAGAATATATCTCCTCTATGTTTTCCTCCATATATACATATATAGAATCGATTTATTAAAATAAAATTATTATTATTTCTTTTTATCAATTCCATTATGTGTCTATTTATTTAGGTACTATGTAAGCACTTTTATTGTTAAATAAAGACATAAAAATTATATAATTATAATATATTAAATATAAAGAAAACATATATTTATCAACAAAAAATAATGACACATGCCAACTACAATTCTTAGAAATAACCCTGCATAACACTAATAGGCCTAAAATATAATAATGTTTCATAATATTCAGAGAAACAAACAAAATAATATAACCCTCCTTATTTTTCTATTCGAATCACTGTCCGTAGGTAGGAGAATTGTGTTAAGACTGATCGTGCGAAATTGGGTTTTGACGGATGTCACTGGAGGGAGTTGTGTAGATCTTTTATTATTATTATTATAATTATATAGACGCATATGATTGGCTATCCATATTTTCTATATGCCTAATGGACCACCACTTGACAACATAAATATTTAAATTCTTACTGACAGAATTTGTTTCTTTATAGATCATTTTATCCGTATTTATTATTATCGATTCTTCAATCCAAAATGATTCTTCTTTTATTTATTACCTTTTTTAAAAAAAAAGTCGATACAAGCCTAATTTACTTTTAGAAATGTTACAGTTACTCGACTTGAACAGAGCTTGATTAGCGTTAAATATAATTATTTGTGAATAGAAGCTTTTGTTCTTGCCAGGGGTCTATTGTGGTGTAACTGCATTGTGGTTGGATCAATCAAAGCGAATCCAGTTAAAGCCTCTTGGCTATGGAAGACCGACTTCCGCGTATCGGAATCTCGCAGCCAATAAATAGTGAGCTGGTCTTGGTTCATCCGTACTTCAAAGGTTTTCCGAAACGGTCTTGACGAAATGAGGACATGTGCCATTAAGTTCAAGATTCACTGTTGACTTTGGAATTATTAAGTAAATGAGGTCTTATAAGTTCAAAGACCAATTAGCTGATGTTTAACTTATCCTCTACGTAAGCAGCGTAAAGTTAGGAAATTTCTATATAATTATGTTGACAATGGGCTTCGCTTGCTTACGAACATAGAAAGTGCTCTTGAATAATTTTAAAAAATAGCCTTGAAGAAATAGTAGTAAATTAAGTTAATTAGAAATGAGTGATATTGGAATACGTTTTGTTGACCATAGATATATTTAAGGAAGAAGTTGGTCGAGGGGGAGGAAGCGGGAGAGGAAGGGGAGGGGTGCGGTCAAGGACAACATTGATTGAAAGATTAAAAAAATTGTTGAAAACTTTTATATTAACAGTTATGTTCTTCAAGTAATTTTACAAGCGAAGAAACCGCTAATGACTACATTTACTAAAATTGGACGGTAGAACAGAAGAAAAATGGCTGCCATTTATAAACGGTCAAGGAAAAAAAAATTTCCCTAACGATTTTTATCTCTAGAAACATGGAGGAATCAACATTCAAATCATTAAAAAAAAAAAAAAATTAAAAATGTCCAAGCAACTAAATTAATTTATTTTGGAGCTCTTGATATGGATTGACCCATATAACATTTTATGAATAATAAAAGTTAGTTTCTCAAGTGGCCAATGCCAAGGAGGCGTAGATAGGGCAATAGTGACCCTGGAGGCTGTCTTTGCCTAACGAATTTTGACCTACGAGCCATGTTTTATGCAGTGCCAATTAGTACGAATCGCATTTAAATGAGGCCCCACTAATCCGTTAAAGCTCCGCCTTAGCTGGAAGAAAACTTAGTTCACTATTTCTGTAAATGACTTCTAGTAAACATTCATCTGGGAAATATCCTGGTTGGTAATTGATTTTTTTTTCTCCGTCATGGTTTTGACGAAGTAAATAGTACCGACGCCAGACTGAAATTTGGCATTTGTCAGAGACCTTGATGCTAATTCTTTGCTCAGCTGTCATGGCTGCATTTACTTTTTGTCATATTCAATAATATTTCAAATTTCCACTTAGATGTTTCAACATCCTCTTGGCTTTTGTCTCTGTGATGCTTAGTGCTCTTTTCGTATTGCTCTAGTTCAAAATATTCTCATCAATTAAATTATTCTATTTTCAAATTGAATAAATTAATTCTATTTAATAATTTAATCTAATTTAATTCCAGACCTCCACACAGCACAATTATTTTAGTTTATATTATTTCCATATGAAAACTTTTCTTTTTCATTATCTACTAACTATATAATATATATAATAATATATATATATATATATATATATATATATATATATATATATATATATATATATATATAATATAAATATATTTAACGCGCATATGTTTGTGATAACTAGAGCCCGGATTTCGTGTTGTAAAAAAATTGTATAACGTGCAATTAAAATGCGAAGACGTGGAAAAATGTGCAACGAAAAATAAAATTCTGCTATCAAATTTTTTTTCTTAAAAAAAAACAAAAAATCTATATATTTTGTTTTCTTTCATAAATGACTATTTTTTTCTAATAAATTATGTAGGTTGGAGCATTATGTGGAATGTGAAAACTTCACGAGCTCTTATTAGGATATTTTTTGCTACTTTTCGAACGATCATAGGTGATTCACTCACTATAGCAAAGCATTTTCTGCCTAAGTATTTTTTATTGCCAACTGATAATTTTTTTAATAACGTACCGCATGGTCAATATCTGCCGATATATCGATAATTCAATCCTTTAATAAGTTGAACCATTCTTCTTCGCCAGGTAGCACTTAAACCTTTGAATTTACGATCCATTTTGTTGGATTGTCTTTCAATGCTGATCATTTTTCCCATTTTGGGTTTGTATTCGAATGAGATACACTTAATTTGATGTAAACCATGAGCAGATAACTAACCAACTAGTTAATATCACAACTGTTACAGCATGAATATTTTTTTTTGCTCGACCAATATCCGATGTTTGATTTTAATGAGATTGTACGGAGTTTTAATTCCCTTGACTCGTAAAAATTTATGCGGGATGTTGTGTGTTATCATATCCACTAATTAATTCATTTCTCTCCACGAATCTAATAAGACAAATAACTTCAATTTTCAGTATCAGTTCCAGAATTTTCCAGAAAATTGAATTATATTTAATGTGGTAAACAGTTAAGTATTATTTCGTGAGTCTGTCCTATCTAATTTTGGTTCAATGTTTATAATTTCAAGCATTGTTTGTACAATTTTTTTTTTAATTACGGCTAAATGTAATTAAAAACATAAAACGTGCAATTAACCCAAAATTGTTTAAAATGTGCAAGTGATAGCAATCTAAATTTTTCTTCAAATTGATTAAATGGCCAAATATTTTTATATGCAGTACCGGGAATGGGTAAATTCAAGATGCCCCAGCCGATGCTAGTGAATGATGCATTCATGCTTAAACGCTAGAAATTAAGGATATTGATTTTGTTCGATCGTGGATCATAAGTATTCAAAACTATGTGCATTTAATGTGCATTTGTGATATGTGCATATCACAAATCAAATTATAACTAATTAATTATTTGTTCTGATTCTGGCGATTAGAAAATTTTACTGCCTGGAATAAAACATAGAGGTCTGTAGGACTTCTTAATTTTAATGTGGCTATAAAAATAAAATCCGCTTTTTCTTTCCCTCCGGAAAGCTACATTTCTACCGGTGTTGATTACTCTACAACTAAATTTCTTAAAAAACAGTGAGAACTATAACCTAATATTCTCCAAGAAAATACAAAACAATAAAGATTAGGACATAAGCAGCGTTACTATCAATTTTCCCATCTTCCTGACCACTGGATTCACCATTCAACTTACGAAACAAGTTATGTATCTTCAACAGTATTATTGAACCTTTCCTGACCTAAGAACTCTGGGGTTAGATACAACAAAGGCACTTGCACAAAATGCGAAGTTTATGATGTTCGGAAAATTGTGCATTCGCCTTGGTATACTTTATAGTGCCAAACATTCAACGATGCCTCTGTTCAAAGTAGGGTTTTTGTCTAGAACGTTAGCTTCCGCTGGCGAAAGAGTGCCGTTATAATACTTATAATACCCATATTGAGCTCTTAATGTAAAATGAAGTTTATCGGAGAGAGGGAGCAATTGTGGTTTAACTGAAATTACCGTGGTATAATTATTTTTTAAAAATTAGTTGCATTATTAAACGGAGACATTGCTGACCACAAGAATATTATATTGTATTCAAAGAATATTGCATGGTCCGGAAATCACATATCTCTACGTGTCTTTCAGGTCCTTCATGTTGTGGGACTGATTATTATCAACTTAGAAACTTAATATCCTCTGGCACATATTAGACATATGGTTTACATGGCAGGAAATACTGGGGTCTTGTTTCCAATACCCCCGCCAGTGATTTTATGATATTAATTAAGGGTTGCTATATAGTTTTATATAAACATTTCTTCGATCCAGTTACTGGTGTTCATACTTAAACAGTTCAGTCAATGTGGGCCAAAGCCAAAAGAAGAAATAAAAAAGAAAATGGCACTCATCGCTCCATGGTTGACTCATATTTGTGTGAGTTTATGTGGAGGCAAAGGCACAGAAATGACGACCTTTTTGGGAGGATACTGAAGGACATAGTAGAATTTTGGCCGCAACTAATTGCCTGGCATTTGGCAGAGGTAACTAATTGAACTAATGGCATTTATAAACTATCATTTCAATTTAATAAATGCATAACTTTTTCTAACCCTTGTATTTCAATTAATCACTAGGTTACTGTTACTATGTAAAATCACTGGCGGGGTTAATGGAAACAAGACCCAAATACTGATGTTGATTCCTAAATATCTGTTACCTAATTTACAATAGCACATCCCACGTACGTGTATGCTTATATCATGCCTGTTCCTGTCTCAGTTTGCTTTGTAGAGAGGAAGTCTTTTACCTCGTAAAGGAAATACGTTTAGCAGGAGTGACTGACTGCTTCGGTAGCAGCTGAAGGGGTCACACTATAACTGGGACACACGTTTCGTACGTGAACTGAACTTGAATTGATGTGTGCTCTGTAATGATTATTCGTTAAAACTTTTTTATTCATTTTGTTGCAGGTTCGCAAATGGCGTGTTTGAAAAGAAAGGATATCAGGTGTCTATTTTATTGAAATATTTTTTGGTTTTTCTGTTAGGTTCAATTTCGGCAGGAAGTATGGGAATTGCTCAAAAATGTAGTCTATCGTTAAACTGTAGGCATCTTGGGGCGACTCTTTCGGCATGGGATGCATATATGTCCATTCTCAGCCGGATTAGGATCTTCATCTCTGCGGTTGTTGCGACTTGAGGTCTGCCAAGGCTTTAAAGTCATTCTTTAAATTTTTAACCTTTCTTAGGGTTCTATTGTCCCACATTTTTTAGCATGCTTCACATATTTTTTGTATTTTATATTATATATATATATATATATATATATATATATATATATATATATATATATATATATACACACACATATATACTACCTTTTAAAGGACGCATCATCACTGGAGGTGTTAGGAGAGCCATACCACGACCAGGTACTATCACCTTTTTCGTCGTTTTGTGATTTTGTTTATTCCAATATGTCCAGTCATGTGGGTGCTATGAAAAATCAATACTTTGTGTGAGGCAATTTTCCATCTTCACTCACTAAATTTATTTCTGGAGTTAGTCGATTTCTTGGATGACCATAGTACATGTTGTCCTAGTGCTTAAGTGCCGTTCCATGGATCCGGCTCTACCCTAGAAGGTCATTGGTGTTGTGCTAATCATCTTGCACTTTTCTCTTGATATAGATCAATCTTTTTCTAGAAATTTTAACTATCTTGGAGGAGGAAGTATTTAAGATATCCTGTTAAGCTCATTTCCGACCGTATGGTTTTATATTTAAGGCAACTGCCTTGTTGTTGTTGTTTGTACACGACCGTACAACACACCTTAATAAACTTATTTAGGTATGTTGTACGGTCATGTTCGCCGAACAGTGTTTGCAAATTGTTGGCTCTGATTTTTGCAGAATGCGCTCATATGAAAATTTGCAGTGACTTGTGCTGATACGCCATAGGATAACTCCTCTTCTTAACTTCCTCTTGCTCACTTTTCATCCGTGGAGTTCTGATTTGTTTTACTCTAGTTTGAACCATTTTCTCTCCATCCATTTTCCCATTATAGTATCACTGTCTCAATCTTCTGCAGTTACAAATTCGTATACTTTAATTCTGCTTCGAACAAAAAGAGCTTATGTCCAAATGTTAGAAATTTGGGTTGGATATACATTATTTGTTAAAAGGGTAATTGTCATTCCTTGGGTTTTAACGATTATTATATATTCTACCCTGATTTTACGCGGGTAATTACCCAAATTTCTAAGATTTGAACTCTGGCCCTTTTAGTTCCAAGGTGCAGAATTATAGATATGGGTATAAAGTAAAAGTTAGTCTTACGTTATTTTTTATTCAATCATATTTTATATGTTGTCTTCAAACATCCTTCAAACATATTCTGGTTAATCGTAATTTATTTTTGTATTAGAATTAGGTTTTTTCTCAAGTTACTACACGTTACAAGTTATTTTAATTCAGAGGCTGTAGCACAAGGTTATAGTAGCTTTTCATGTATTGATATTATAAATTAAACAAAAGCCATGATTTTTGCAGGTTTTAAGTGTTTTATACATATTTTTTTTCTGCACGATTTTCGTTCTTTTACTGTACGAAATTCCGGTCTCTGTTTATAACAGTTCACAGTCTTTTGATAATAAAGTTGGTAGATAATATGGCATGAAACATAAATTAATTCTCACAAGGAGCGAATAGAATAGAAAAAAATCTGGATAATGGAGAGGAAAAATAAAAAATTAAAGGAAATACATCAGAAACACTAAATAGATAATTTATCTTTAAATTGATTCATATACCAATGTTAATCTGTTTTTAATAATAAGGTTGCTGAATGTTATGGGAATTTAGTACCTATCAACTGCCTAAATTTAGTTCCTTGGTCTTTAACAGACATAGGCTTGCGTAGCACTTTGCACAGATTGGTTTACTTGTGTAAACTCTAATAATTGATTAAGAAAGTGCAAATTGGTCTTTGAGTCATGCACATACTGCGTGATAAGCAGAATATACTTTCGTTTATTTAAAAAACGTAAAATAAAAACGTTCTAATATATTTTTTTATTGTACAAATTTTTACTGATAAAAATCTGGTTCAATTTTTATATGTGGTGATACGGAGATCGAACCGTTACGGTAATGGTCACGTAATACGGTGGATTAAAAAGAATTGTTATTGGTTTCAGTTTGCATCATCTGAGAGAGTTTTTTAAATAAAGAATTTGTCGATATTTAAATTTTAATAAGTATACTAGGATAGGATTCAGTTTTCATAGTAATAGCAGTTTCACTATCAAGACCTTTTGATTTTTCTCTCTTTTCAATAAAAGGGTAATTATGTATTATTTTATTATATATTATACAACTTAATATCTCTATTGTACACAATATATTTTATAAAAGGCTCTAAGCAGGTTGTAATGCCAACTGTATTAACTGTGAACCGTTTTAATCCAAAATTTAAGCCACTTGTATACGAACATTAAGGAATACATTTTTTTTTCTTTTTTTTTTTTTTTACATTTTGTTATTTCAGTGTAGGATGTTAACATTTTTTCTGCTTTCTGTCGTTAAGATGTGAAACCCTCAGATCATCAACGCCTATGATTTTTTCTGAATTATAAAGGTTTGATAGAGATTTGGTCTATATTAATAAAATAAATATATGAACGAAAATAATAATAGATAAATTAAAATCAGTAATAATTAATGATAGTATAAAAATAAATAAATATTAACGCTTTGGTCTATATAAATATATATTTTTTTTTATAATTTAGATAAGAGGCAATGTGTTTTTAAATATAAAAAACTGATGTGATTTAGATTTCACTGCAATTAATTAATTAAAAGCTTAAAATATATTTGTCCGATCCTATTTTATTGATACTTAGAATAATATTTTAAGGCCAATTTATATATTTGTCGTCTAATATTTTCAGTCCCAAATATGTCTAACCGAAATAATGTTGAAGGTGCGATCTTTTATGTAATAATGAACTACAAATCTTTAGACTTAAGCGCGATCTATTTTTTGGCACTTGATAATTTGGTTTAACCGAGTTTCAAAACCGAAACAGACTTGTGATGATGCACTCGTAAAACAGTTTTTAATTGGTATAAGAAATTTTCAAAGGGAGCGTTAGACTGCGCTGCTGAAGGTAGATCTTAATGAGAATGGCTGTTTGCAAATACTCTTTTACTTTGATACTTTATTTAACTTTGGAATGAGGATGAATTTTTTTTTTGTTGACACAATCTGAGGTAGGAATCCTTTGAGATTTTTAAAATATTAACTAATGGAATCCTCCTTTTCATTTAAATATTTTCTAGTTTTTTAAAAATATCATACAAAAATTATACGCGAAACGTAATCTTGAATTTAATGTAATACTATTGCTTTACCAGTTTTTGTTCACTTCCTTTATGAATACAAAGCATCCCTATCTTCCCTAGTGAGGCAAATTTTGTTTTAACTTTATTTCTTTATTTGCACCACTCACAGGTGAGAGTGACATCCAGACACTATGAGGACAGAAAAAATATAGATGTCATGAGGAAAGATATTACCCAGCAGCATCTCTTGCCGGTCTTGAATTAGTCCCTCAGTTTTGGAAAGGAGATCACTCATCCTGCTCCTTTTTAGCTGTCTCCTAATAGTTATTGTACGTCGGTGTTTGTAACTTTGTTGTACCAAAGAGCTTCTGCTATTAGTCTTAAAATTTTGGATCGAAAAGATTGTAGTTTCTGCAGAACAGTAAATCTGTGAGGCGTACGTCTACATTGGATTAAGTACGTAGGTGTATGTATTTAGTTTCTGTCTAATGGTCAGTTTTAATGATTTAGAAAGAAAGAGTGTACAATAATTTCAGTTGTTTAGAATCTTTCTTTTCATGTTTACTTGCTGGCCCCATGACATCCTTCCTCCGTAACACAGAAGAAAAATTAAAACACTGTAATAAAGGGTTTCTTTATGTGGAATATGTGATTATTTATGTGTTCTGACATGTCGTGCGAACGCTATACCATATCTTTTTTTAAATAATAAAATTCTGTTTTTCCTTTTATCTGCTTAATGTCATAATTAAAATAAAAGATAAGCTAGGAGAAAGAGAATCATATTAGGCCTCTGATGAAAGACTAATGAATATCGTTGATTCTCGCATTGGCATAATTTAAACACAAATTCATCTCAAACATTCACTTCTTTTGAAACGTGATAGATTTAAATATATCTCTGCAGTAAATGTCGGTATTTTATAAAGTAAATTTTACTTTACATTAATTTGGGATAACTCCAACATAAAAACATATAGTCGATTGTGAACTGCACCAGGAAATAATAAGAAAACATGAAATCGAAAGTCAGGACTTAGCAGAGTTATTTGGAAAGATCACCAATTTCCATAACCACGTTATTCAATATTTGGAAGACATTAGAACCTTTAAAGAATTATAAATTATTAAAGACTGGTGCATCTAATCTGATGTAGCGTTACACAAAATATAAAATAAATAAGATTATAATTTTTTAACCAAACATGTCTAGTCGTTTGGTACATTGGAAAAATACCTATAATTTTATTAATTTGTGTAACTAATTGATTATATTATAAAGGCTTAAAAATATGTGAAAAGTTTATTTTTAAGTTAATTTTTATAATTTTACTTTATTTTCAAAATTCCAATTTAATTTTAAATGAGATTTCTCCTTGAGAAATGAGATCGCACTTCAAGAAATCCAGTTAAAATTTTTTATTTGTTGTCAAAATATTGTTCATGAACTACCACTTTTTAAAGATTTTGGGTTTGACTATAAAAATGACGTGCAAAATTTCCAAATTCACAAAGCATCTTCATAGTCTATACTTGTGCACTTCAATATTTCCTGTTGTTGAAAAACAGATCGTTTACGATTGGGTTGCAAAATCGATTTATACCGAATGAACGATCGTTCCATGCCTACAGAAATAACATAGGCTTACTTGAAAGCAATAAATTTCCCAGGACTAAGCTCAGCAATATTCACACGCTTTACTTCTCTGGTATGCTTGTTAGCAATAATTTTTATGCCAGTCCTTTAAAATCCTTTCTTTGAAATTCTGGAATGTGAACACAATTATAAAATAAACACAATAGATTAAAATGAAATTATTTACAAATTTATGACGTTGCAAAAGAGATGCAACTTAACAAATCGCCGACGATTGGATCGCAACATCGATTTGTATCGACTGAATAGTCGTTCCACATCCAAAGAAGAGGTGCCTCTTGAAAATAATAAAATCCTAAGGACCACTAGCGGATTCAAGGGGCTTTATCCCCTATAGGTAAGGGAAAGTAATAAAATAAACATTGTCTAAAGTTGTAAGATAAATATGTAGTTATAAGAAAAATATGCAAACAAATTATACGCACGGAGGGAGTGTCAGAGTTGCACAGACACAGTCTAATAAGTTATATTTAAGTAAATATGCCTCAGAAATATTTGTCTGTATATAATATAATATATGGCTATCAAGGTTTAAAGATTAAGCTTAAAATAACAAAAAAAAAAACATATATTCCTTAGAACTGAAGTTCAAAAACATTAATTAAAACTTCTTTTTAGCCCACGAGTGTTTAATTTTCGGTTTATTATTAACACAGAACTTGTTTAAAATACGTTTTAAACAGCATATTCTATCAAAGAAAAGTTCTAGAGCAGTAAAGAATATCTACGGACGCCCTACTTGGGATTATGGAAGGATCCTCCGGTGTTATGGTTCATGCACCCTCCAACGAAGGGGGATACAAAGTATTATGAAAAAATGTAAAACCTTGGAATATGTAAAATAGAAATGGTTTATAATTGTTTAATTACCACAAACTGTACCTAGGACATTATGTTGATATATAGAATTCGTAGAAATGAATATTTGAAAACCTAAAAATGTCATCAATAGTTATCATATTAAGATAATTATGATAATGTTGTAAATGATCGATTTACTTCGCAAAAAGTAAATATTAACTACACTGAACGTAATTTTCTTGAAGTTCGTACATTCTTCTTATGACTTATTGTTTGTGACGATGAGGGTTATATTCTAGACCTTCTTATGTCGCTTCAAGTATCTTGTTATTGAAGAGGCAATGAACTAAAACTATTCTTGAGAGTTTAATAGTGATAGTAGCTTCATTAAAATAAAGTATTACTTGTCTATGTCTTTAAATAGTATTTTCATTTGTCGTTTTTATTGTTTTACAATGAAGTTCTTTCTTCTTTGTTCCTGATAAAAATATATGTAAAGTTTGCTATTTTATTGCAATCTTTAGTGAGTGATAACTTAATGATCACGAGTGGATTATATTATAGATATGTAACGAAGATGACATGGAGACATATGATCTCCATTCCGAAGATTTTGCTGCCGAAACTCCCGGCGTTCTTTTACGACTCCTAACTAACCACTGCATTCTCCAATTATTTATAAAAAAACGGTTCAGAATTTGAGAAGAAGGAGAGTTCTATTAGTGATAAATAAAAAAATAAAATAAAATAAAGGTGATATTCAGTTGGTCCCAAAGAATAAAATATATTGAGAATAAAGTAAGTATTATTTTGCTGTTTTTTATAAAAACTATAAGTTATTTGTTGAATAATACTTAGATAGAACCGAGTATTTAACTTACAGTAAACATAATTCATTTAGTAGATATTATAAAAAAAGAAACATTAATAATAAATTATTTGACTACATAGCTAGTTGTGTCACTCGTAGGAATTCTACATCCTCTATCTGTTTGTAATCGTCAACAAATCTTCATTATTTCATGAAGAAATAATCATTAAAATTATTACTATCTGTTATCAGGAATTGAGCGAGCTATAAACGCCATCTTCCAACGCTGAACCAGTTGACTTGCAGCCAACAGGAAACAATTTATCAAACCTGATGCAACATATAAATAAATCCGTTATCCCGTGAAATAGATAAGGCAGGCCTTGAAAGAAATCAACGGATGGAAGAACGTTTGTGACAGTTGCGGAGAACAATTGAACATCGTTCTGTATTATATAATAATTATTTTGTTCTACGATATTATGTAATATTGATTTACCATACTGTATTAATAACATTATACTGTATACGGTATACTGTATTAATAACATTCGTAACAGCTATATATACACAGTGTTGTAGATGTTTAAACGTGAAACGTACTCTAATCCTCACGATTCACAGTAAATACTATCATCTTACTAATTAATTAATTATTTATGTAATTGATCAGTTAATTATGTTATCATGCCGGAGATGAGATTTTCATGCAGCCATGTATTTAGTTTTAAAAAAATAATCTAAAAAAAATCTTTCCGCATTTTGATAAAATGAAATATACGCTTTTTTCTGTGGGCATAAACAAAACTATAAAAAAAAACAACATACTGTTAAAATTTCAGCCAATACGCATAAAACTGCCTTTCTTAAAAAAAAAGAAAGAAAATAAATTTAAATGAATTAAAAATGCTAATAAAATAATTCACAATTGCTTGGAATAGTTTCTCAGAAAGAAGGAAATGGAGTATATGGGCTTTGAAAAAGGGCTTATTTTTAACTGTTTCTACGTTAAACATTTTTACTAAGGAATAAGATTATTTTTATCATAGTTTTCGATTTTTTCTACTTTTTTTTGACAGAAAATTATAATTGTTATTTTTTTTTGTACACGTCAGCAACTCAATTTTTATCAAATGATTATAATTTTTGTTATGAGTTTCTTACTTTCAATTATTTTTTTTTACTGATAGAGATCGTCATAGTGTCGTATTAAAATAAATTCACTTTAGTGCTGTACATTAATTTTATTCACATGTTCTACTTTCACCTACCTATATATGGAATGTAGGATAAAGAAAATTATTGCGATCGTGAAAAATTTCGAACCTAAGTTTTCAACGGAAATACATGTTTTTAGGTCTCCTGAGTCCAAATAGCCAAATCTCGCAAAATAGTCTGAGTAGGTGTGCATGATGTAAGTATGTGAACAGCCTAGGCCAAAAACGAAAAGTTGTACGAATCTGAAATTACGTATTTAAGGTATATTTAAGATATATGCCTAGGATGTTACAGCAATTATTCTGCTAAAATCGACTTACCGGCAATGTCACTTTACATCATCGATTTATTATACAATTTATTTATACACATTCTTTTTTTTTTAATTTTCTCTAAAATTGCACGATTTTGATTAGTCTCGTTTAATCAACGTACTGTTGAATTTTCTTTACTAACCTAATTTTAATAATGGGTTTCTCTAAAGTATCTTTAATTTTTTTTTATTTGAAATCATTAACTATCTTTCATTGTTAGTAGTACTAAAAAAAAAATGGATAAATATAAACTATGAAAGAATTCGATAATTAACTAAAGTAGAAAAAAGGAAATATATTTTCCCAAGTTGAAAACAAATTCCCGGAAATAAGAATAATAAATAGATGTATGCACCGTTGGAAAGCTGAGAATTTCAGAAAAATAAACATCTAACATATTGAGTCGTTAAATTTATGAAGACTGACGAAAACGCATTAACTTCAGTGATTGTTGTAGTTAGTAATTTTTACTTTTATATTATTTGACAGAAACTAAATGGAATTTCCATATCAACTAAATGGAATCTTTTGAAATTTTATTAGCCTCACTTGAGCAGAAATAAATTTATACTTTAAGTATAATGGTTAGTGAAAGTTATAGTGCGAGCACCGCACCAAATTTTCTACGATTCCTACTTCACATTTCAATTAATATTTTTCTTAAAACATAAAAATCCAATCTTTGATTATAACTTGAATGTTATAATAAGTGAGTGTAGTAAAATTACCCATTTTACTCAATTTTATTGTTTTTATGTAATACTTAGTAGAATGTTGTAATTTCTTTTGGCATCATAATGAGTATAAATGATTGTGTGATATCGTAATTACGTTGAGTGATATTTTTATATAAATAATACTCTCTGGATTTTAATTTATGTAAAATATATGTTAAGTGATAAAAGCTATGAATAATTATGATTTTTTAAAGGGAGGCATTAGAGAATCACCTCGATAAAGACTATTTGACATAAATTTCCACTAATTTTATGTTGTGAATAAAATCCAATTGGTTTGTTGAGTTAAATATTTAAAATAAAATAGTTTGATAAAAAGAGAGTCACCGAAAGCAGTTTGCTAACAGCCGGTTCTACCACTCAGAAGACCCCGATCACGCCATGCGTCCGAAATGGACAAGTTTAAAAAAAAAAAAAAAAATAATACCCTAAACGGAAAAATGCAAAGTTTGCTCTAATTACGCTTAATAATGGTTGAGCTAAATATTTTATTCGAAACCAGTCGATATTTTATTCCTAAGTGCTGCTGCCTCTAAGCAAGCCCCCATTGGTCTGAATTCCTCCTGCAGCTCCTGATATTTAAAAAAAAAAATCATTGATTCCCTTTGCGGCATATTTAATGTTTCTTCTATAACAAATCGACTACCTGATCTCTATCCATATTCGCTAAACTGTTGATTTCTCCCTCTGCCATAAATTCTGCAATAATCTACTATACGGGTTCGAATTCTCCGTTAACATTTATCGAACAACTTCGCTTATATGTTATGCCTGCTGTATAAGGAAAACGTAAATTATTATTCTTATTATTGGAAAGTGTACTTTCTACTTATTTTTATTATGTAAGATGTTTCATTATGTATTTTTCACTTTCATTAATAGACAATTAATCTTAGGTGATTGAGAAAAGCTATCTAGATATCTAGGGACACTATAATATTCGTCCCTATATAGCGTTTTGTTCAGTTTAAAAATAGCATTATTTAATACATATATATTCTATATTCTATAATTCTCTATGCAATTTGATAAGATAATGAATTCATTTGTGGAGGCTATATTATTTTTTATATTTAACATTTATATTCCTTACTTATTATATAAATGTTGAATATATATTTTTAAAAAATCGTTAAAATACAGTTATATGTCAGTAAAAAAACAAAGATGGAGGGAAGGATTAAAGCGAAATAACGCGTGTTGCTTCCATTTCGGAAAATTTTCTTTCCAGGTTCGTTTGAGTACTTACATGGGAAGTTCACGATGTGTCAGTCGCCGATTTTGATAAAAAATTTTTGGGGGTTTCTACATTGGTCCCAGGGGCAGAGAAAAAACATACATTCCGGAAATGCTGTTTAAAAAATGAGATCGACGTGCTTTTTCCTGCTATACATTTCTTTTTTGGAGTACCTTTAATAAAGGAAAAAATTAATATAAAAAAATTCTTGATTTTTGGTCCAATAAATTTATAAGAGCATTTAAACTGTTAAGTGAACTAGCCTTATCGTTTTTTTTTTTTACACCAACATGATGGTAGATTTGGATTTAGCACATTAAAAAATAGATTCGCTCGAAAATTTGAATATAGGTGTTTTTGACAGTGTTAAAACCAAATCTGGCGCCACTTTTCAATAAAAAAATTTCTGTTTATATACTTCACTCCATAAACGATCCCGTTATCATTACATATAAGCCAACATACCCTTTAATTCACTCTTAAATTCAATTATTTTGTTTTAAAAAATTGAATCACTCTAAAATTTAATATTTCTATTCACGAATAATGTTTTTAAATTACTTATAACTCTTTGAATACGGTCTTAAACATTCAAATTATATTTAATATAGTATGAGAGATCCCAAACAACGCTGAGCTCTTAACCGTGTACGTATCATATTATAAAAATATTATTTGTTATCAAGAAATAATAAATTTACTTGACCACTACAACATTATCGTAGTAAAAAATACTTGTTTATCCTACAATAATACTGTTCTATAGTACATATAACTCTATGTGTTATATAGCAGTGTTATAAAAGTGTAATATTTACTATTTCATGATCACAAATTCACAAATTCTATATTATTTGTAAAGTACATTTGTTAGAACCTTAAAGGCCCTATCTAAGTGTAATACAAAAACCTTATTTGTAAACAGAAATATTAAATTTTAGAGTGATCAAATTTTTTGAAACGAAATAATTGAATTTAAGAGCGAATTGAAGGGTATGTCGATTTACATGTAATAAAAACGGTATTCATTACGGACTGAAGAATATTAATAGAATTTTTTTATTCAAAATGGTCAAGATTCTTGAAGTATGCGATTTGCATAAACCGTGATGTTCCTTCGTGTTTTAGAAGCAACCCGGACTTAACTTTCACAACTTTTAATTCCTTCACAACCTTTTTTAGAAGAAATTTTGTTAAATCACCTTTTTTTACACAGACGTTCAAGGATAATGTAATAGTTTTTTATATGTTTGGAAATATAAAACTCACCTCTTTCCAACGAGCCCAAGAACGTCGATATCAGGAAAACTGAAGACGAGGTACAGAGCTTCAAACCTAAACGTAATTTTGTGGTTTTAAAAATTTTGAGCACACTCGGAACTGAGAAAAAAAAATATTTTTTTTTGTTTTAGGCAATTTTTTCTATATTAAGGTTTTTTGATGTGCTGAATATAATTCTGCCATCATTTTTGGTATGAAAAAATCGATAAGGCTGGTTTACTTAATAGTTTAAACACTTTTTTAATTTTATTTTTTGCCAAAAATCAATTTTTTTTTTTATTTTTATATTTTTCCTTTAATATAATCTATAAAATAAATGTTTAGCTGGATGGAAAAACCATGTCGCTTTCGTTTTTCAAACACGACATATAAAATAAAGCATTTTCTGCATGTTTTATTTTATTTTCTCAGCTCTCAAGGCCCATTGGGCGAAACGGCAGGATATGGGTCGATTTTTTTTTTAATGTAGAATAACTTGGGGACTTATTAATTTTTAACACTAATGATTGCACAACAGTAAAGCCAGAATCTTCTCATCCAGTGCCTTTAAAGACCAATCACTCATGATGGGACATCAACTTTTTATTTTTATCAACAATAATATTTATTACTGTTATTATTATGCAAAGATAAACACTTATGTTATGTGAATATGGTCGAACTATACGAACCACTGTATCATTTCTATAATTATTTCTATGGAAAAATCATGTAATAAATTAATAAGTCGCAAGATAGTAAATTTATTTCCATTTCCACATAGCAAGGTCAAAGTAATAGAATCATTACGATGGTCCCTGGCAAAAATCATTGTATTGAGAAAAACTAAATTGAAAATTTTATAGGATATTTAGTTCATAATTGTTTTCGTTATTAAATATTTGAATGTTTTAGGTCTCAATTCCGAATTCATATCTATATTTTACCGTTAAATGTTTTCCGTATTTTTAATTTAAATAGTTATAAATAATTTGCTATGGGCCCTTCTTCCGGAGAAGGCCTCAACTGTAACAGATTCATTAACGGCGTCAATTTTATAACCGAAAGCGACTTTAGGACAAAAATAAAATAAAACTTTTTCTATAAATATTTCTTCTAGACCAGCCGTTGAATGATCAAAAGGGAGTTGTTGACAGAAATGATGGGACCGTAAAAATTGACTTTAGGGATTAGTTAAGAGGTATACATACTAAGTGTCTCCGGATCTAGGAGGAGAGGCAAAAAGAGGAAGGGAAAGAAGGTGATGTTTTTCGGTTTTTCATTTACGTATATATCTGGAAAACGGTTGTTTCTAGCTTAAAACATTTCATTCAACAAACTGAAGAGCATTACATTTCTTAAAGGTATGCTCCTGTTATTTTTTTCGTATCTCTATATTTTAAAAATATGCACTCTTCAAAGTAACAAATAGTAAAGGCGATAAAAGGAAATGTAGATATAGTCCAGTATAGTATGAAGTCAAAAATAATGTTTTTTTTTTCAAATTTGTTACCTTGAAGAGCATATTTTCTAAACTATAACATATACGAAAAAGAACAATAAATAACAACAACAAAATTATTTTAGAAAACTTAATGATCATTAGTTTTTTAAATATTATGTTTCAAGCTAGGACCTATAGGATTTATATGAGATATAAATGAAGAACCGAAAAACATGATCTTCTTTAAATCCTGCGACTTCGGGCGGTCCCATCGTTTCCATCTTGACTCCCTGCTTCACTGGCCTACTAGAATAATAATAACGATCCCAGTTTCTAACATAATTCCTTTCTTCATGGTTTTATTTTGAGTAATCTACACTAATTCTACCTAAAATAATCACTCAAAAGCCACTTGAGAGTGGACGCGTATCTAATGAGTTACTTTTAAGACCAAAATGTTCCAAAAACCGATTTTTTCAAATTTCAAGCTCACTTAATGTTAGAATTTGTTAACATACTTTTTAAAAAATCGAATTCGTCTTATGTAATCCTAAACATCGAGATTATAAAGGGTTAAATAATACATTAATTGTGTCGGCTAAGAAATTAAAAAAAAAAGTATTTTGTTGATTACAATAATTGTAGTATTAACTGAATTGAAGGGTGGTAAACCCTTTTTTATATTTTTTTCCTTCTATTTGCTTACCGCAAATAGAAGGAAAAAAATATGTATGCCAAAAATAGTAAAAATAAGTCAAAAATTCCATTTCTGGAGCTACTTCATTTTTGCTACGAACCCTTCGATTTTGTTTTAATATAATTAGGAAATTTTCAATTTAAAGTACAATTAATAAGAGTTTTATCTTAACAGACATGTGGAAATGATTTTTTTTGTTTGCAATTACGCTTCTGAAGTCTTATCCTATCAAGATTGTAACTATTATAACGCTTATCACTAGAACTAATCAGACAATCTTAATCCGGGAATATTTTTTGTGCCATTTGCGCAGCTATACAAAGTTTAGTATGTAAAAGTGTATTTTGTGTAATATGTAATGTTTATGTTATGTTATCAAAAGTAAAGTCCTTGAAGAAGAATGATCTTCTTTGAAACTTTTATCCAACTTATTCTTATCCCTCACATAAATGATGAAGTTCCTTCTTTCCATCATTCATCCATCTCAAACAACCCTTCTGCTGGTAGGTTTCCTAAGTTTTCCTAAAAGATGAGTTCGGAATTACTTTCCATTAGTTGTATCTATGCTATGTTTTTATATCTGTTTTTTTAATAACTAATAGTTTTATGCGTTAATTATTGTTCTCTGCTGTAATTAATTCCTGATACCAATATACAGATGTTTATAGTATGTTTCATTTCCAACTCCTCTTCAAATTGTGACTTTTGCTTCTGCAATATCTAAGATAGAGAAGCTTTTGTATTCATGCAGGAAATAAAAAAAATGTTCTCAAAAGACAAATTTGGTGTCTGTCAAATCAATCGGAGGAGTATAACACCTACTACCGTCACTTCGATTTTATTGAAATTTTCAGGGATTGTGCGGGCTAATGCCTGAAAGGGATCCTTATCAATTATATGAAATAACATATTCCACTTTCGTTTACGCTTACGCAAACATGTTTTCGAAAATGGGTCGTCCGATTTGGCTCAAAGTTAGGAACTAGCGAGAAAATGATCCAGTATCAATGCCATCAAACTCCCCTTTACAATTCGACTTAATGTAATTGGATTTTAATTAATTGATAAATATTATATATTATTTCTATTTAAGATAATTATTTTAAGTTCAATAATATCTTTTGAAATAGATTTGGCATATTCTTCCGGTATTTTTCTCGTTTACAAGTTAACTGATAATAAGTGCTAATTTCTATCTTAAAATAAGGTAAATGATTTTTTTTTTAATTTTATTTATTTTTATATTGTTATTTTTTATATGGGGATGCTGTACATCTAATCGTTTTCATGGTCGTTCATTAGGTTTTCAAAGTTGATAATTTCGATTACTATTGAAATTTTGTGTTAGCACGTGCATTTCAAGCTAAGTATTAATTTTTCAGAATTATCTGCATAGGGATCGTTTATTAGGTTTTTACAGACGCTACTTCCTAATACTCCATACCTTATCGTGAAAAAGAGAATATTTAAGGACAGATATTACATAATGAATAAAGTTTAATCAATGCTGCATGAACATAAGGGGTAACTGCCAATTCCCAATGCTAGGTTCAATCATCCTCGTTATCATAATTAATTAGCTAATTTAAATAGGAAGTAGTTGTCTTGTTTAAAAATCGAATACAAGAATCGTTTTGTTAGGATAGTCAGAAATTATGAATTGTAAAAGAAATATCCTATAAACCTGAAAGTTGGTAACTAATCAAGTCTAGACTTAAGCAGATGTTTTTTTATCAGAGTTTATCTATTTACAGAAAGGTTCCAATGCCCTTATGCAAAGAGGAATAATTTCCAAACACAAACAAATATAAATGAAATTAGGATATTGTTTTAAAACCAGTTACACCAATTTTTTAAAGAAATCCTTTTAATTTCAACAATTTAATGCCTGAAATAAATCAATACCCTTAAAAAATGCCAATAGATTCGATATTTAAAAAAACTATGAATGAAACTCTACGTAAAAATATGGTGAAAACTTTGCTACGAAATGTTCATTGATTCAACTTTAAAGCTTTCTGATCTCTCTAACGATTTCAACTTTATATTTTTGTCACCAGTCGGTTATGCATAAAAGTTATAATTGTAAAATTTTCGCGTTCATTGAGTTTCGCTTTTTATAATTGTTGTTTTCCTTTTCTTTGCTCGTGTTCCATACATCTCATCTACGATTAACATGAACGAATATAAGGAATAACAAAAACCAACAAGACTAGTTAACTCCTTAAGCCATTCGGCAAAACTTTCTTGGGACCTAAAATCCACAAAAATAAAAATCATGCATCAAGGGACAATACTACCAAGATGGTTTTATGACTTCCGGTTCGGAAGGAGGGATCATTAAAAAGAGCAAATTTTGTAATGTTACAGACAGTCCAGAAATTGATTGGTTTGAAAATTTGCAGGGCTTATAAAACTCTCTCTTTAGGCGCAACGTGTATAATAGCTGGAATGCTACCCATCGAATTAAAAATCGAAGAACATATAAATTTAATTTTGTTTAAAAATCACAAAGATGGCTACGGGACTTTTCAAATCAATAAAATTGAAAAAGAAATATCACCTCAGCGCTGGATGCATCCCTAACGCACTAAGTTCTTGTACAATGTATAAATACCGAAATACAGAAGACATCAAAATATATACGGACGGTAGGAAAAGCGTCACAAAAATCGGGTGTTCCTTTATTGTTTTTTTACAAGACTCCAACATCATAAAACGACTCCGACTGGACAAAGACTATACAAATACTCAAGCAGAAAAAGTGGCAGTTCTGACAGCACTTTAAAACTTACAAAGAGACCAAATACTGCAGACGAAAAACGGTTATTCAAAACTAACAGCAAAATTTTACTAGATTCACTAATGGCGGACTTATATGCTAAAACGGCTACAAATAATGACGAAGCCCCGATAGCTTACGAAAAAATCGATCTGTCAACAATATAAAGTCAGCCATCATAAGAAAAGGGAAAATTAAATGGAATCCATCCATGAAAGGAAGACAACTTTATAAATTCATTCCCTTCATAACTGTGACAAAATACTATAAGATAAAGAGTTCCTATTACCAACTGACACAGCTATTGATAGAACATGGTCCTGTAAAATAAGATCAGTATAAGATTTGTACTGAGGAATAATGAAAAATGTAAATGTGATCAACAAACTGTACAGGACTTCAAACATCTGCTCTGCGACTGAGCCTACTAGAATCAGACAGAGCTAAGCTAATAAGACGAACGGCCATAGATGGTCCATCCCGTTCCTCAAGAAATCCTCTGTAAAAGGACAAACGTAGTCTTTTACTTTTAGCTAAAGAGTGACATTATTTTTATTCTAGTGATTATTAACCTTTCTTTTTGTTGTCTTATTTATACCATACTTTTATTATTTCTAATTATTTGATTATATTTTTGTCAGTTTTATCAGTAATTTTTTTATTTTTGTGTATGTGTATATTTATGTGAGTGTATGTGTGTGTGTGTGTGGGTGTGTGTGTTTTTGCGTGTGTGTGCGTGTGTGCGAGTGTGTGTGCGTGTGCGTGCGTGTGTGTGTGCTTGTGTGCGTGTGCGCGCGCGTGTGTGTGTGCATGTGTGTGTGTGTGTGTGTGTGTGTGTGTGTATTTTGTTATTTTCAAATTACTGAATTGGAAATTACCTTTAAAAACTTATTTTTATTTTATTTATTTATTCTTCTTTGTAATATTGTCTATTGTTATTGTTCTATATTTTATGTATATGGATACTATTAATTTATTATTAAAAATATTTTATATATTATTATTTTATATATTTTATTTTATTTAAATGATTGTATTTGCTTAATTATGTAATCTTAATTTTTTTTCTCATATTATGTTCAATTTTAAAACAGACTTCAAACCCATTACAACTCTTGTTATAAATAATATAGTAAATATAATAGTATTTATGTATAATATATATTTTGAATTAATTAATATTTTATGATAAATATCAATATTTTAATACCAATTATGTCATTATCATTGTATTAATATCAATAAGCTCTTACATGGCCATATGCTCTCAGAGTATGGAGCATGTATGCTTAATCAGTAAACGTCTTTCTCATAGGGTTGAGAATGATTTGTAATAATATGTTCAAATCATCCACGGAAAAAGGTATGATCTCCAAGTATGTAAAACTAGTTCAATGGGAAGCAGACAAATTCTGATCAGTAACAACTCAAAATTTTCTAAAAATATGTTCCCACCTTTGGCCAAAAAAAAAATCAATTGACCATGGGCTGTTCGAGTAATAGCGTAGGGAAAAATTTGTGAAGATATTAAGAATTCCTCCTTCCTCAGTGTGTTTTAATGAGGAAGTATTCAAAGGCTAGAGCAAAAACTTAAAAAGTCTCAACTATTTCAATTTTTGAGCTGTGCTGTATATAAGGACGAGAACGACTCAATACCTCCTCAGAATAATGAAACGCTCCGTCTCTCGGATAGTTGCAAGCCAACCATATATATCCTTTTATTCTAAGAATAGAACCGGCTACTTCCTCAGTTCAATATCATTTTTAACTCAAAATTCAATTTTTTGTGTTGTACCTTTATTCTACAGCGGTATGATATGATCAAATGATATTTGCAAATTCATTTATTTTATTTTTTGATAGAATTTTATATTGATTTCTCTTAAAAAAATCTGATGATGAATGCAACCGGTTTCAAAACTCTAACCCAAGTTATAGCCCATATCATATGTTTAGATTAATGTGTTGTTTTTTATTCCAAATTAATATTCTCATGGTCCATGGGCCTATCAATGAATACCACTCACTTACAAACCCCTCATTATAATATAATAATCCATATACTAAAAACAGATCTCATTTTGCTGCAGGATGACGACGCAGTGGGAGCAGCTGATCAGCTCGACCATGACCCCCACAACGGCGGTCGCGGTCAAGCTGGCGGTCACACCGGACGAAGAACAGCCAGTTCCCAACCAGACGGAGACTGGTGGTCTCCTGGGAACGATCAACAAACACATGGGGAAATTCGGTGGTGGCAGGTCTGCAGGTTCCACGTTGTTCAGGTCAGTGTTCGTGTTTGTTGACGTGAGAGAACAACCACAAAGTATAATAGAAATAATAAATATGGTGCGGTGCGCGCATCCCACAACTTTTTCTTACCGTCCTATAATAATTATCTTTTGAATACAATTTTAAATAGATCACATAAACACTGCTTCTAATAAAGTCAGCAGCATACACATCTTCTCCCACTTAAGTGCAATAAAAAAGTTTTTTAAACAATTTTAGTACAACAATTCTGTACACTACCTATATATTTTAACTTTGTCAAGTTGCAAATATATTTTAGAAGTTTCTGGTTTAGTTTCCATGGAAACATTTTCTTTCCATTAAATACTGTGAAAGTAGAAATTATTTAGTTAATTTCCGCTTTTGTATTCTTAAATTACTTTATTACAGAGCATATTGTTTACAACAGATTGGCGGATTGGTGGGAAGAGGTTCGGTCGCATCCGTATCCTTTCGGATGTGCTTGGTTATCCATCTAGGGTCTTGTGCTCCTCATAAAATACACTGTATCTTTGCTAATACTGGTCCGATTTTGATAATTCTTTTATTATTTTTTAGATAATTTAATTACCTTCCATACAATTCTACAAATAATTTACCGTAAAATGCATAATTTTTAAGCTATGCGCAAATTAAATATTCTTTTCATCATAACTTTTTACCTTGCAATTCCTCGGTGATTTAATACATAAATGAAAAGTTAAAGGCCTTTATGAAGAATAATTTAGGCTAGTTTCATCAAAATCGTTGGAGCCGTTTTCGAGAAAAATGTAAAAAAGTTTAAAATCCATAATATAATAGCTAATAGTTAGTCCGATGCGCTGTATATTGGTGCGGTTTTGATGATTCTTTTATTGATTTTTAGATAATTTAATTACCTTTCATACAATTCTACACATAATTTACCGTAAAATGCATACTTTTTATGCTATCGCAATACTTCCCATTTCTATATAATTCGTATACAGGTTAAGGAAAGTAAAAAGAGGTGCACATTGAACAAGTAAAAATATCACCAAAAGTCAGACAATCATGTTATGTTTACCTTTTCCTCAGTATTGCTATAGTCCTTGCTGATGGAGAGAATACTGAATTTCTTGAGGCCAAAGAATGAATCTTATGATCACTAATCGATGAAATTTATAGTTTTAATTTAATTTTAAAAAAATAAACAATGAAAAGTTTCCTGTATTGTGGGTTGCAGTAATGTTAGTAGGTGACGGACAAAGGCGTATGCTGCCCTGTTTAGTAAGAACGCAGTATCTTCCAAAATGTAATTTTTGAGATTTTCATATCACTGTATTCAGAAAAACATCTCCTTTATTTAAAAAATGTAAAAAAATCAGTAAATGCAGTAATTGTCTTAATTTTAATATCTTAAAATGCACTATATTTAGTTGGTTTACTTGGTTTACTTAATAGAATTGCAATACCTTGAGACTTTTTTGGTTAATTAGATACTGCGTTCTTACAAAGCAGGGCAGTATGGCAGTCAACCGGAAGTAATTCGTCACATGCTTCATTTCTCGGACTGAGTTCGGTAATTCAGGCCCGTTGTTGGGTCTCTTCCTATTTTATTTTTTAATTTCAGGATATTTCTTAGTCGTCAAGAATCGTTTCTACATAAAAATTATAATTTATTAAAACCTAGTTAATGTTTGTCAGCAAATCTACTCAATTTTCATGGTTTTGAATTAAATACATAATTTTATTAAAAATTTCTACTTGCCAGGGAAGATTAATATCATGATTTAATTAATTTGTCAACAACAACTTCTCATTTGTATTTAACTTTATTTTTTAAAAAATGATACAAAAGTCTTTACTTTTTACTCCCCAAAATGTTTGATTATGAAACTATGAATTATTGAAGGAGTAAAAGCATACAGATGTATGTACAAAGTGTTCCGGGAGGACATTGTCTATTTTAAAGAAAATAAAGTTCCTGAAGACGAAGAAATACTTCGAAACGTCGACAATAATATTGTAAAAATGTTTTTTTAAATATAAAGTTAAATGCAAATGGGAAGTTGCTCTTTACAAATTAATTAAATCATAAATACTTAATTGAGTTCAGAAATAATTTAATTTTCTATACGTCTTCCAGACTTAATTCATTTCACACGAGATTTAATTGTTATCCTTTCCCTTTGAAAGCTGGCAATTTTGTTGTTTTCTTAACTTTGTTTTTTATTTATCTTTTTACAAGACAATTTATTTCCATGTAAATTCAAAGCGACCCTTTCTTAATGTCAAAAATAATATTGCTATACAACTTGTAGTTATTTCTAATCCAAGGTGCCGTAATGTTTACGAGTAGATTATCTTTTAAGTTCCTTGACCACTTTTACTTTGACGCCGAGATTTAATTACGAGTCCTTAATTAGAACACCTACGTATCTCTATGAAGTGACCTTCTCTTTGCTTCAAGCTTCATAATATATAAAAAAACTTAATTCTTGTTATTTTTTTTTTTTAGAAGCGATATGTTCGTTAAAACGTCTGTGGTAAATATATTTTACGTTTAAGGTATATAGTTTTGAAATTGTTGTTTTGGTTTTATGTTCTTTTGGTACGCGTATACTTAAAAATGAGCTATCTATTTAAACATCTTTATTGGTTGAGCCATTTGGGTGATTATAAAATAAACTTATAATTTGGCTGCTCTAAGATTAATAGAAGCTTTGTGTTTTTAACCCCTTAATCAGCATTCAGTTCCTCTCAAAGCAGAGCACATTTTGAGTCTAAAAACGTTTAAAAATTTACGTGCTGTACCTTAATTTCTTGTGAAATGTTAGAGTTACATTCTGTCCGAAGTACATTTAAAACATTTCACTAAATATTTTAATTTTTTTATTTTGATTATTGAGGTTCATCGCCCAACGGCAACTAGTACTCCTGATTAAGAATGCAACAAAACGCGGGAAAAATCAAGGAAAAAATTCTTTGGTCCGTAACTCTTCATGACTTGAAAGGTTTTGGTTATTTTTTTAAGTACCAGAAAAATTGTAAAACTAAGTCAGATTTTGCATTCTTTGACCCTGGTATAAAATGTATACTGGCTAGTTTCCATGAACTTGAAATTTTTGTTTTCTTCTTTTTTTAGATTTTGAAAGTGACAGTTTATTTGAGAATGACCCATTAATGTTGCTTAGAAAGTTCTCAGAGAGAATCACGAGATTTTATGTTTAAATATTGTCATAATTTTCCGTGTTATTTTTATTTTTTTACAAAAAAAACATACAATTTTTGAAAAAAAAAAAATATACGAAATCCTGTTTTAAATTATATTCGCTTGGCTTTGGATTGGAGATGATTGGTATTTTATCAGAAGAGATGATAAGGGGCTTTGAAAAAAAAATTCTAAAAAATCGAAATTTAAAAATGTTTGGACAGATTCACAATTTCGTATACATTGATATGATTATGTGCTTTGTTTGAATTTGTTGGTCTATTTTTGCAATGCATATCTGGTAGTCATGCAATTGCTTTATCATCCCCTTTGATTCTGCTTCAAGGTTTAGTTCTCTGACAAGTGTAACCTGCTTGTAAATTTATTCAGATTTGCCAATTGCAGTGATGGTTCATTACGAAATGCAGAAGTTACCACTGAGCAGTGATAAATGTGCTTTGCGTATTTAAACCTTGAAAATTAAATGGAGTTGAACAGGATCTTTCATTATTCCCTTGGTGTTTGTTGCATTATTTCTATGCCTCTTATCGATTTCCCTTAATTGGCACATTTTAATAAATTTTTTTATGAGAATTATTTTATCACGATTCTCATGAATGAGAGACAAAGTAAGGGTCATGAAGGATGTCGACCAAGTCTGCATATTTTCAACACTAAATTCCAATTATTTCCTGCATATTGATCAACCCCTTTAAATATACTGGTTAAAAATATCTTTTTGGAACCTTTCAATGAATTATTCAAAAGTAATATGCCCTTTTGTTTTGAGAAATAATTCTTCTTGTTATAAGCCCCTAAAAATCATAGGAATTGACTTTACAAACAATGACAATTCAGAGCATGAACTATGAAGATTGAAGGCAATGCGTAGGAAATTAGATAACAATAGACCGAAATAAAAAGGTGAAAAAATATATTCAAGCTCGTTAAACCAATAATAATTAAACACAAATAAATTGGAAAATCATCGGGATGTAACGTAGTGAAGACATATTCAACTCCGAATACCGGCTAAGTTACACATAGTTTGGGACTATTAGGGTGTTAACTTGGCCCCATACCGAAAAAAAAAATAGGGAAAACGTGGTAAAGAGCATACGGACCCGCCGCTATTGCTGCTACCTGTTGTAGAGATTGTGGATTCTTTCTATATTTTCATAAGAAGAGACCTATGTGTGCTTTAAACTCTTATTTTTCGGTTGGTCCAAGTTACCCCATTACACAGAACTAACTTTCTTTAATTTCTTGACAGAAATAGTTTTCCTATATTAAGATTTAGAAAAAAAAACAAAATAATATATCTGTCTTAAAATTATTAGTTACAAAAAGTTGGATTGCTATATTTTTTCTATTTTTTAGGGCTTTAGCGCCAGGAGTCTAGGTGCGTAACCTATCTAGCTTTAATAGGACAAACAAAAATATATTTTTCTTCTTTGTTCTAATATCTTCGGAAGTATTTTATATTTACAGGGTCATTTAAAACCAATATGTTATTTAATTTTATTTCATAATCACTCTTGTTAACGTTTCGGGGAAATACCAATGGCCTATCTCTTGGCAATTTAAGGAACTTTATATAAAGTGAATTTTTCTATTGACAACTTAAAGGATTCAATATAAATAGATAATTGTCATAACATAATTTGAAATACATGGTTAAATATTTATGTTTAAGTGTGCAGATGCCGTTGGAGCGTACATAAAATACAATTGTATATATAAATAGATTTATGTTTTAGATATCAAAAGCTTGGGACTTCTATTTATAAAACCATTCTCGCCTTTTCTAAAATCTATATAAAGTCCAGTTTGTGGTTTATTATTTTAGGAAAAATAAAAATGGTTGTGAATATATGGTTGAAATATAAATGTTGGAGAAGCTTGGTTTAGGGGTGCTGTCAATGAAGAAACGCGGAAATAAGAAAAACTTATTATATCGTTTCGGCCTAAGTTTTAGGCCATCATCAGGGCAGAGTGGCGTATAGTCAACCGCCAACTCTTGTTTTTCTTATTTGTGCGTTTCTCCATTGACCGCATCCCCAAGCAAGCTTCTCCTACATAGAAAAATAATTAATCGGACGGTCTGAGATCCGTTCAACTTCCGTGTAGGTCTTTTATCCGGTGATTTTTCGGTTCGGTAATTTTGAACCAGATTTAGAAATTCGAAATGTTTTCGCAGGCGGATAAGTTTCAACTATACTGCCAATATGATTTTTCAAATAATTTTAAATTCATTATACACTCCTTATTTTAATTTAAAAAAGAAAAGGGAAAACCAATGGAACACTCCACATAATCCTACATGCTGATATATCCCCAACTTCACTAACCTAAAATGCAAATCCTACTGAAATTGCTTTTCAATGCAGATTACTCCCGTCATTCTATGGCCCAGTTTCCAGTCCTATAAATAGTCTCTGAATTCGGCTGCAAAATTTCGTTTCATATCAGCTGTTTTGACTGCACGATTAGCTTATAAATAAACATTATATGATAAAACTTCTATTATATAATTTTTATTATTTTCTGGTAATAAAAACACTGTCTGATTTATATATTATATGATATTAGATCAGAACTTCCACCTGTTGTCAGATCGTTAGATTACCTGTTGTTATTTGAGATTTAAAAAAAAAATATACAATGCTGATCTCTATTGTAGCAGAATTTATTATTCAGAAAATGTATACAGGGCTAATCAGTAAACAAATGTATTATTATATTCCAAATACATGGTACATTGATTGTCCTAATCTATAAACATTTATGATACAAGTAATAATAAGATACAAATAATTTATTCAAAAAAACCAAACAGTTTAAAATTTGATGTTCGGAATAGTTGGTAATAAGCAAACTATGGCCCATCTTGCATAATAATAGCATGAACAAAATAGAAATTATTATTTTATTAACCAATTTAAAAAAAGAAATCATTGAAGGGTGTTTTCTATATTTGCTTTCTATAAAAAATATGGGAGAATGTTTCAGTGTTATTGCAGAAAATATGATAGAATTCATGTTATAATTAATGGCTAATAAAATGCAGTTCCAAAATTTACATTTAATTGAGCTTTTATAATTCTTATAGTGAAATTTTTACATTCTGTAAATATTTTTAAAGTAATATTAAATAATTTCTTTTTTTAAATAATAATATAAACAGTACTTTTTATGTACTAAAATGATTATTATATTTTAAATATTATAAAGAATATCCAACTACAAAAAACTATAACATAAAACATTATGGTGTCCCGCCTCCTGACTGATAACCTACAAAGATTACATTGTACAGCTTGGAAAAGTTTGGGGAATACTGCTGTAGTAATAAACATGGTAATTACCTACTTATCTATATTATTGTTTAGTAGTTATATTAAAGCAGTAATGATATATAATCTTTCTGTTTTTAGAATGACGAAATCTAAAGTACTATATGTTCATACACATGATTTTCCTTACCGCTTTGAGAGCTACTCGTAAGTCTAATACAAAAATTGTTTGCTGTATCTTCGTTATTAAAGGTTCGATTCCGATGTTTTTTTTTTTTAGGTAATTTAATTACCTTTTGAACGATCTTATGCTTTTTATCGAGGATGTACGATTTATTTGAATAGTTAAAGAGCGTTGAGTAGAAGATTTTAGGCAAGTTTTATTAAAATCATTAGAGCTGTTTTGGTGCTAAAAAAACACGTATTTCGGCTATTGCACGTTTGCCCGATTTAATACACAGACAATAGGGTCCGAAACCCCACAAAACAATTAATTAATATAAAATTACAATAAATTTAATGAAATCGGAAATGAAATATCGGAAATAAAATTCAAGAGATAACCATGCCACAGACACAAACGGATACATACAGACAGCACAATGACTGAAAATGCGTTTTTTGCTTAAAAATTTGTCGAAAACCGCACATCGAGATTTCGACCTGATTTCAATCATTTCCTCACCCAGTAGTGGTAGTAAATTAAATATTAAATCTAATTAAAAAAAGAACGGACACAAATGGGGATGCGGTTTCGTGTTTTCACCTTACAGCCCTTTAACTATTCATACATATACTACGTCCCCGAGATAAAGCAGTAAAAACGTTACGACGAAAAGAGTATTTTATTTACGCACAGCTCCAAAAGTATACATTTTTTTTTTTTTTTTTTTAAATGATCATATGTATTTATAATAAATATTTAATAGGTATAAATAAAGGTAATTAAATTTCTTTAATTAATAAAACAAAAACAAATCATTTAATGTGGGCTCTATGGACTGAGGAAATAAAATAACACCCTGAAACTGCTTTATTTTATATCTCGAGTTAAAAAATTATTTCTAAATAGTTTTCCAGCACAACATTCGTTTTTTAAATTATATTATAGAAAAAATATAAGCATACAACAATAATTTTAAAACATATTTAAATTAATAAATAAATTAGCCTCATAGATTTTTTCACACCATAAGTGATAGAAGATTTTGATTGAGCAGACCAAAAAACCTTAATGTTTAAAATATCATCGAGACAAAAAAAAACAAAGGTAATTATAGTTTACAGGTGGTTCGAAAAACTAAAAAAAAATTAAATGGGTTTATATAGGATAATACTTTATCATCTTGCCTATTAAGTTCAATACGCTGTCTGTACCTTCGCTAATAATGATCCGATATCAATGATTTTTTATTTTTTTTGGTTTGGTACGGAATTTAATGACCTTTCAAAGAGTCGTATTATAATGGGATGCGTGTTTTGCACTCAGGAGGCTATGAAACGCATAGATTCGTAGAGAACTACGTTTCGAAAATTTAATCCTCTTACGAAGGAAAGTCAAAAGTATTGAAATCGGACCATTATTAGGAAAGATACAGCGCATTCTACATTGTAGCCATGTTTTTATTTTCATACAGCTACTAAGGAAGTCATATTATCGACGTATCAGATCTCCGTCAGCCCCAAAAAACATATTTTTTGGACATTATTCTGTCTATGTGTCTTTCTGTGCCACTATTATCTCTTGAACGGGTGAACAGGCTCTATTTTGAACTCTAATTAATTCGATTTTTTAATTTCAATTTACATTTATGAACAAAATGTTTTCTGCTCATTTTATTTGTATAAAGAAATAAAAAAACTGATATAACGTTATATTTATGGTCGGAATTCGAAAATGTTTTACATTCTATCCTAATTTATTATTAATGAAGTAAAAGTAAAAGTAAACGCGTAGCTGAAAGAAAAAAAAAAGAAATTCAAGAGTCATGTGCTAATGTAAAAGAAGTGTAGACACATAGGTAATTACGTTTGATGCTAATAAAAATGTTTGTGTAATAATAAATGCCGTCTTATTTTAAATTACCGACTGTGCTAATTAGTAATAGTTCATTTGGACGCTTGAGGGACAGCTAATTAAACTTGCCGACCCAGCAATAAAATGACTAGTTCTTATCTAACATGGAGAGTGCACGATGTGTCCGTCATCGATTTGAATCATATTTTTTTGGATGATTCTATATTTAAAAAAAATCGACCAAAATCCTACCATTTTGTCCAATAGGTCCTAGAATCTGAGAAAAAAAAATTAAAGATATAGATTTTAAAAAATTAAAAATGCTTTATTTTATATCTCGTGTTTGAAAAATGATATCAACGTGTTTTTCAGCTAAATATTAATTTTTTTAGAGTATATTAAAGGAAAACTATAAAAATTAAAAAAATAATCGAATTTCGATCGAATAAATTTTAAAACGTTTTTAAATTATTAAGTATACGAGGCTTTCAGATTGTTCACACCAAAATGTAGCTTTTTGGACGATTTGGATTTATCACACCAAACAACTTATCGAAAAAAATAAATCAATTCAGTTCCGAGTGTGCTCAGAATTTTTACATCCACAAAATTAAGTTAGGATTTGAAGCTCTGTACTTTTATCGATGCTCTAAATTTGATTTGAACAGCTCAAATTGAATAGCTGGTTCCTGATTTATGAGAAATAGTGAATAATATACTTTTACAATATCGTTGTAAACATTATGCTAGTAAAATAATATATTGTTACCCTATAATAATGCTGTTCCTTATTACATATAACTGAATAAACCTGTCAGATCTCTCCAAAATTTAATTATGCATTTCATTATGAAATAGTCGGTCTCTTTCATTATACCAGTGTTGTAAATGCATAATATTCACTATTTCTTGATCATAAATAATACTTATTAGCATATTTAAGTGTAATATAAAAACATTTTTCGAGATCCAGAGATATTAAATTTTAGAGTGATCCAATTTTGTTTAAAACTAAATAATTGAATTATAGAACCATCTGAAGGGTATACCGATTCATACGATTTCTTTTTTTGTATGCAATGAAAATGGTATTCTTCTGCGAAGTGTATAACAGAACTTGTTTTATTCGAACTGGCGATTAGCACTTTGAAAAATCCCCATATTCTAATTTTCGTGAGAATCTGAAAATAAACATTTTTGGCCTAAAAATTTTGCCAAGAATCTCCCCTTCTAATTTTTAACAAAGAATTTTCAGCATGTTTTATTTTTTTATCAGCTCCTAGGCTGCTAGGTTCCATTGGACAAAATAGTACGATATGGGTCGTTTTTTTTTCAATACAGAACCACACAAAAAATTTTGATCAAATTCTGCGACGGTCACATCGTGCACTGTTTGTAAGTTTATTTCCTGAGTTCCCGAGAAAAACTAAAAGTTTCGCTGTTGTTTTCATATTTACAGTTTAAACAGCTTCATATATAAGTAAAAAAAAAAAATTAACAGTGAATAATTCTGACTGAAAATTAACTAATAACGCAATATATACACTCAAATTTCTTGTGATATTTTTATATTTAAATAAGATTGAGAAGGAAAATGCGTGACCACACTTGTGTTTTGGCCGTCGTTTATCTATACCAGGAAAACTCTTTTATCTGATATACAAGAGATACCCTTGTGTGGTCCAGATCCAAATGATTTAGAACGAATTGGGACGAGTCTTTGAAACGAATAAACAGACGCCCAACTTTCCCAGAATCGCTTCGAGTATTATGCGTGTTCTCATGGAAGAAAAAAAAAAAATTTCGCTAAGGAATTTATTGAAATATTTATCACATGAAATTTATTCCTTCGGCGCTCATGCTGAAATCGATGAGGGATGCAAGAAATAAATGATTTTTAATACTTAATTTAATAAATCTTTAGGAGTTTGATACATACATCATACTTATGGAATAAAATTATGTTGTATTTTGATAAATTCTCATGAAAAACAATGGTCGTGTATAGCCGTCATTTGTACTTTATACGTAACTTAGATTTCTCTGATTGACATGAAATATTTTTAATGAAAATATGGAGAATGCATTAAGACTTAAAAGTACTTTGCATCGCAATCATCATATATTATAATATAATAATATGTAGTTATTATAACAAATCATACATTTAAAAATATACTTCTACATGTGAAAAAAATCGAAGATACTAGATTTACATTTAGATTTAAAAAATATTTACTTAAAATTAATATTGATTTTTTCATTATATTTTTTTAAAATAAAAATAAAAAAGAATATGTAACCGAAACAATTATTAAGAAGGAGAAATATACTTTATGGCTACCGAGTTTATATTTAGCAAAACAGAAGTTCTAAAACTGGTACACACCAAATATCCTGAAGCTACTAGAGAATGGGCGGATATTGGAAAGGTGCCGTTAATTGGAAAGATGGAGGACAATCTGTCGAAAACATATTCCTACTTACAATTAGTTAATCTTGTTTATTAGCTTCATTGTACAAAATTATCTTTTCATTAGTTTTATTTTATAAATATTCATAACATATTTTTATTATTTTCAATAATAGACCTATGGAATCGACAAAAGAAAACAAATGTTGTAACCCCTCCCCCTCAAAATTTGAGGTTTTACTTTTCAAGATACGTAGAATCCAAATTTCAAATAAAAAAAAATCCGTCCGTCCCCCTTCAGCCGTACGCCGTGCGCGGCTTTTCTCTGAGACTACTGGACCGATTTTCTTGAGATTCGGTACCAATGTCATGTAATATTAGGTCATGTAATATATAATATATAATGTAATATTAGGTCACCCCAGGATGATCCTCGGAACTCGACATTACCATCCGTCTGTTTGTTTCAAAATGTTTAGAGATCTTATAAGTCATAACTCGGCCATTTACAAAGATAGGGGGGAAACATAAGGTGTTTTAGAATCAGGATAACAAGGCATTAAAAAAAAAAATTCTTTATAACTGCCGATTATAGATCCATAACTCGGCCATTTATAAAGATAGAGGGGAAATGTAAGGTGTTTTGGAATAAGCATAACAAGCTATAAAAAAAAAAAAAAAAAATGAAAAACAAAAAATCTAAATAATTGGCGATTAAAGACCTTATAAGCCCATAACTCGGTCATTTATAAAGACAGAGGAGAAATATAAGGTGTTTCGGTATTAGCATAAATAGGCACAAAAAAAAAAAAAATCTAGATAATTGGCGATTAAAGACCTTATAAGCCCATAACTCGGCCATTTATAAAGACAGAGGAGAAATGTAAGGTGTTTCGGTATTAGCATAAATAGGCATTAAAAAAAAAATCTCTATATGCAAATGCTTTTGGTTTATTATTGCCCTAGACCTCCTGACTTGGATTATTTCTGTACTTCCTTTAGCTTCTTGGTCTTTCCTTTTTCTTTTCCTATTTCAGTGCACATCCAATATTTTCCTCTGTAGCATTTTACCCTCCGATTCACGTCCTAACCATCACAGTCTACTTGCATCGAAACAGTTTCTTCTTGACACTCCCAGTTCGGCACTCTCACGGCGATCAAGTTGGGACAAGATTTTACTTTCTGTTCCTTAGGTGCCTACTGCTTTATTTCTCTGCTGAAATTGGTATATACTTTTATAAAGTATTATGCCACATGTTATTTTCACGAAATACTCCAAATGCTCATTTGAAAGGTAATCTGATTACCTAAACTGTAAACCAAAGCAGTACGGACAGTCCTATGATCAGACAGACCAGATATTTTTGAAATATTACTATTTGAAAATAATAAGCCATTGTGTAATAATTTGTAGCGTTTTTTAACCAGGAAATGCATCTTTAAAAACTGTAATGTTGGTTCGAATTTTTATTTTTTTAAAGATAGAGCTAAAGGATCTAGATGTATATTTTATGGTTTTATCCTTGCAGCAGGTGTGCTGGTGGCAGCGTGGCGCACTAAGTACTCCGCTCTCATTTTCATTTCCTTTTCTTTATATAAAATACAATTATCTTATTACTTGTAGATTATTACTTAGTTACGAGAGGTAGGAAAATTTAAATGACATGATTTAAGAAAAAAAAATGAATAATTGTTTCATGAAGGACTATACATCCATAGAATGATACATACATTGAATGAAAATTTGTAATAAAAGGAATAAATGATAAGCACAATACATAAATATTAATGTCCCAATTCGTAAATTTGAAAAATCCCCCAAAAATACCAAAATAAAAAGCAGAAGAACAAATTATAAATTATTTTTTTATATAATTCAAAATTTACGTGAGAATGAAACGTTGTCTTAAATCTTTGAAATATTTTTATAAACGGAAATAATAAATAATTTACTTATATTGGTCTAGTTAATTCAAATAATGAATATAGTAAAAATAATGTTATCCTCTTGAAGTGAAATGAAAGACGCAACACATGCACAAGCAAAACGAAAGAAGAATTAAAAAAAATCACGAAAGAGCACTATTATGTTTTTCATCGTTTTCATGGACTAACTAATAAGGTGAATAAGTGAAAATTTGTCAATTCTTAGAAAATACGTAGAAGTGGTAGGACAAACGAATAGAGAAAAGGGATGGAAGTGAGAGTTCAACTACTGGATGAATATAATGAAAAAAAAATCCCATATGGCGCACCTTATACTCTAGCACGCTATGTCTAATCTGTAATGAGCCCGTCGCAATTGACTACGAATGATAAGAAATGAACCAATAATTTGAAAGCAATGCCCTAAAATAAAAGCAAACGAAAAGCAAAATAATTTTATGTTAAATATTAATCAAATTTCATTTTATTTTTTTTTTTTAAATAAAATCATCCCTTAATTTTTCCATGCTGTTTGGAACCTACATTTTTTCTGACCGGCATTTCTCTTAAATAAAAAGTGATGTCGAATACAAAACCTTATTAATCTCAGATCCTCAAAATATAAATTTATTCACTACCTAGATATGTAATCCTGGCCTAATTAAAACATTTAATGCCACAATTATAGGAAAACCGCCCAAATAACACTATCTTGTAAATATACAATGGAAAGGATGTGATTTCTTGACTTCAAATGATAATGTCTTGTAGGATCACAGTTGATCAAAAGAAGAGAAGAAAAAAAAAGTGAAAAAACTCAGGAAGATATTCTTTCAGAAAATGTATGGACCATACTGATTATAAGCAGCTACTTTCACATCTTTCTTATGTTTTTGATAGGGAAATTCCACTGACGACAAGGGAACAAATCCTAAAAATTTGAGGATCAAAGGAATCTTTCCAAATAGAAAAAATGTACCGATTGTTATTACAAAGTTCAAAGACCTTAGGTGCACTATAACCTAATAATTTAAGATAATTAATTAATAATTAATAGAATATAATCATGAATATTACAGATAAATACTGATATATATATATATATATATATATATATATATATATATATATATATATATATAAAACTAAGTACAATATATTGATAACGATAAATCAAGAACCAAGAAAAATGTTTAGCATATTGTAATGTTACATTAAAATATTAAGTAATAATTTGACAGATATTCAATATTCAGTGATTTTCTAAAGTTTATTTTGTCATTGTCGTAGTTGCAATATGGATCTCATTTAAGTTTAAGTTAAGTTAAGATTTAAGTTTCGCTTAGTAGTGGTTTTAGCGTATAACTGACCTAAGGAAATTCAGAACTTTTTATTTTTGAAGACGAGTTTTTTTATTGAAAATTGGGACCTGAAAATTGTCTGTTATTTGAGAACCATCCTGGGAAGTGTTTTACAAATATGCATTAAATATTTTCTATGGTAAACAAACTGATAAATTTTTGTTCTATTCACACATTCTCAAGTTAGTGATTTAATTTAACCGTTTAAGGCATAATCATAAGCCCTTACTTTACCTCTTTGGAACAGTGTCCGGGTACTGGGATCTCCTCGGCATCTGTTCTCCTGTGAAGCGATTAATGGAACTGGTACCGAAGGCATCCTGCCCGAATAAGGCCATGGTTTCGAGGGAATGGGAATGTCGAATAAATATTTTTATTAGCTTCCACGAATCGAAAGTTGCTTTCTCGAAATTCTGCTTTCAGAAAGTCTCTTTCCGGGTTTCTAACCTCGAAACGGCATGTAGAGTTGCACGCTTAGGGTAATTAGGAGCTTCTAAACGAGGACCTATCAAGTTTGCCTTTTGCATTAAGTTATGAATCCTTTAACTAATTATTCCAAAACCAAATAATATCATAGCAATGAGATTTTAATAAACATGTTTCCTCTTCTCATCATAATCAAGATGTTGATCATATTTTGAATCTTTATTTTTGAATTGAAAGAACTTCATACTTAATAATTTATTTAATTTATTTATTTAATTTATAATACGAAATTATTGAAATAAGGCCAACGCCTATTCGGCAAAGGGTCTTGTTACAGTTTTGGCCTGAAGAAAAATAAAGTATTTATAAAAAAAACAAATAAAATAAATGAAGAATGTTCCACAACAACCCATCAACTTTGATACTTATAAGAAAGTACTGCTAACGATTTTTATCTCAACCGGTTAAAGGGCAAGGCAACAAATCTAACTAGGCTTGGTATTCCGTCCTCAGAGTCCGTCTTCCGTCGATCGAAACTTACCATTTGACTTGTACTCAAGTTAGCAGTCCAGTTCCTAAATGAAACAAATAAATAAATAATCAAAAATAACCAGAAGCAAATAAAAATCTATGGTGGTTGCATAACGATCTAATGCTGCCACCTTGCTTCCGATTTATATCAAAATATAATCTGATCGGTAAGAATCGATCTGAAATGTAAATGACCTTGCTTTAATATAAAAACATTACAATATGCTTAACATTTTCCTAGGTTTTTGATCCATCGATTTCATGTTTTATTCAGTATACCATTGATAAATTCGTCTGTCACTAGCCTTTTCTGAATATTTCAAAAAATTAAATTAATCATGCAAAATAAACAAACAAAGGCTTAGTAAAGATGTTATACAATATTCAATAATAAGTATATAAGTATAAACTGAAACATTAATATATGCAGTAAAAATATTATACAATATTCAATAATAAGTATATATGTATAAACTGAAACATTATTATATGCAGTATTAACCGCTGGTTAAATCTAAACATTATCAATATAAATTATTAATGTTAAGAATTGGAATACAAAACGTAATTTATTTAAGGCAAAAAAAAAAAAAAAGAAAGGGATATTTCATTGCTTATTATTAGTTTATAATAGATGTACACGCGATTGTTTACTTATGGGGACCAAGGGGTCAGTTGGATTGATAGGAGGGAAACTTTGTTCAGGACGGTTATAGTGTGGTAGGGGAGTATAGAAGTGTCGCAGTTCGCTGAGTACTGTCGCAGAGAGAGTGACGGGGAGAGTGTCCGTAACGAGAGATACGAAAATCGCAAGAAAGTTTATATTATAACTTCCTACTCGCAAATAGTATTTAATTTAGGTAGAGGGATATAGGCTTATATTTATGTACTTTCATCAGGTTTTTTTTATCTTTTTCAAACCTCAATTAAATGGAACAACACAAGGCCATTCAGCCACTCATACAAAATATGTAATACTAATAATAATATAATATAAAATATAATATATATATATTTTATATATATATATATATACATATTATATAATAATAATAATAATAATAATAATAATGAAAGAGGGCCGTGTCATTGGACAGCCAGCATTGTGAGAAAAGTTTTAAATATTTCATAAACCGAGCCTAACTTGAGTCCGGGTAGGTGAATATTCCCAGTATTGACTGAGGAGTGCAAAATTCGGAAATAATAATAATAATAAACATATAAAACATATAAAAATAATTAATAAACACGTGGGATATTCCTGCATTAGCGTACACGTCTGGAGTGTTGGACGGACACTAACTTACAAGCACTGAATCTTAGAGTTAGAGTTATGATGACTGCGACCAGGAAAAGACATCCAAAATCCTCAGTTTCTAGGCCATATCTCCCAAGAAAACAAGGCGGAAGAGGACTCACAAGCCTTTTCAAAAGCTGCCGAGATCAGGAGATGCAGTTGAGGAATTATATTGTCAATAGCGATTCGCGAGTAATGGATATCATTAGGAGAATGGATAAAAATCTGACTGCATTAAATCTTGCAGCTGAACCGAAAAAAGTGATAACCAGTGAGGAACTGATGAGCGACTGGAGCAGTAAGCTGCTACACGGTAGGTTTTGCAATGTTCTGATTTCAACTGGAATTAATCCTTCTGCCTCGGTTGAATGGCTTAAAAAAGGAAAACTGTTCCCAGAAACAGAGGGTTTACTGTTTGTTATACAGGACCAAGTAGTGGCAACTAACTCATACCGCAAGCACATATTTAAAAAAAATATAAATGATAAATGCCGACTTTGTAAAGTGGCGACAGATCCCATTCAGCATATAACAGCGGGCTGTACGATATTGGCAGGAAAGGAATATCTAGAAAGGCATAGTAACTTGGCAAAAGTAATTCACCAAAGTCTTGCCAAAAGTTACAACTTTATAGAGGTGTCCAAGCCTCACTTCCGTTATACTCCTGAGTCTATTCTCACTGATAAAGCCACCACTATTTATTGGGATCAGCCTATAATCACAGACCATACAGGGCCATATAATAAACCGGATATTCTGGTTTTACGAAAAGTGGAAAAGAGGGCTACAATAATTGAAATAGAAGTTCCCAGTGACGACAATATGCATAAGGTGGTTGGAGAGAAGATACGAAAGTATCAACAGCTCTGTGAAGAACTGAAGCAGCTATACTGTCTAAAAGAAGGCAGAGTTGGACCCAGGGGTTGGTCCCAGAGGAGACGATTAGGAGCCGCAAAGAACTGGGACTTGCTGGGCCGTGTTACTAGGGACAGCCAGCATTGTGAGAAAAGTTTTAAATATGCCTAATCCTTGACTAACTTGAGTCCGGGTAGGTGAATATTTCCAGTATAGACTGAGGAATGCGAAATTCGGAAATAATACTAATAATAATAATATTGGCACCATTGACAAATGTGATATGATCAAGAAGCTAGGCTCACATATTGATAAACTAAAGCAAAAATTAGCTGTTTATGCTAACCGGAAAAGAAGGTATACCGAAGCGGAATGTAGAAAGATACAAAACGCATTATTCCGATCAAATGAGAAAGTGTTCTACAAAACATTGCAATCAAAAGACAGTACTCCATGCAATAATAAAATTAACCTATATATATATATATATATATATATATATATATATATATATATATATATAAGAGCATTTTGGACAGATATTTGGGAGCAACCAAAAAATTACGACGATGGAGCATTTTGGCTTGAGAACGTCAGAAGAAAAGCTGAGAGTATACCTGCTGTAAATATTTCCGATTTTACTGAGGAAGATGTAGCTTATGCGGTAAAAAAGATAACCAATTGGAAAGCACCAGACCCTGATAAGATCTGTAATTATTGGATCAAGAGTTTTAGCAGTGTGCATAAGGCCCTTGCTACTGCAAAATACTCAATAATGTCCAAATGCCTCCAGATGATTTTTGCAGGAATCACTCAGATGTTCCCAAAAGAAAATAAACAAATTGGACACAGGATTTTAGACCAATTACGTGTTTAACGCGATAAAATCCTTACATCAATTATCGCCAAAAAAATGAGAGATCATGAGAGAAACAAAATCATGGTTTTACACCTTAAAATTCCAATCGTCTAGAATCTATATATGAGTTATCAAGATATTAGTGCTAGGATTTCATAGTTAGATTTAATGGTCTGCGATCATTGGAAAGGTCGTTATGTCTCATGATGGTGCAGTTTAGTGATCCTGAACCATCATGCATGCTGAAGTTAAGGAGGCCAAGAATGTTTTTGAGATCATTTGGCTAATATGTGAGAAAGTCTGAATAGAGAAGACTGCAGTCTCCAAAATTAAGAAGCTTTAAACGAGTTTTAATGGATCTTCATCTCTGGCTTATATTTGAAAATATGTAATCTAATAATTTGATGAGAAATTCATTTCGGCGTCCGAAATGATTTAGCAACAGGAAAATACACAACAGCCTAGGCGAGAGGAAATTTAAGGTGTTTCTGTAGATCCATTGCTGAAGCCCTTACGTACTTTCATTATTATACTCAGCTCAGAAAATTATTATTATAATAATAAATTATTAGGTGTCTTATGATATTAATAATATCATTATATTGAAAAAAAAAATGAAATAATAATTTTAAAAAAAGAACATATAATGAATATTCACATATTTACGAATTTTTATGAAAATAAGAAACACCCATTTACAATACTTATGACTCAATACTTCTGAAATTATGAATTACTAAAATTGGCTCTGTTAATGTATAAAATATAAACAATACGAAAACGTCGACAGATGAACAAAGGTTCATTGTTTAGGTACGTTTAGTTATTTTCAAATAATATTTTGTGTTAAATATATTAAAAATAAAATAATGTTCTTAATTTTAAAGAAAATGTTATAAGTGATATATTCATCCATTTTGACAACCCAATTGTGGTAATAGAATATAATATTATTTAAAGTATAGATCCATCAGTTATACATAATATTATCTAATTCATACACCTAAGGGCTGATAATTAATGAACAACAAATAATGAGGAGAACGAAACGGCTATTTAGCAATGAACAAGATGAAAAATAAAATAAATATATTTTTTCAAGAGAAAGATTTTATTTTTTATAAAATTCGTACTCTAAACGGTATAAAATAACTTTCCAACTATTGTATTTCACACTGTATTTTCATAATTGAAACTGTAAAAGTAGACGTTATGGTATATTATCTTAAATATTATAAAAAAAACGAAGTAAATTTATTTTTATTAGATGGTTACATATTTTATATTACTATTCTGATAATACAATCGTTACAATCCAAAATCCTTCATAATATTCTCAGTCTCCTTACATTGTCAGAAATAAAATCATCCATGATGAATTTGAAGTTCCATACCTTGTCGATTTGACCGAACCAGATACCTTTCCTTTCATGATATACTCCATATCAACTCAAAGCAAATATTTTCTGACCTGGCTTCCTTTTTGATTTCCGATAATTCTCTGAGGCGTGTAAAAAATAAAAGATTGCCTCGATATCTTCTCATATAGAATTTTTATTGGAGTGCTATCAATTGTTACATTATTTAAAGGGCTGGGCCATGTCATTATAGCATAGATTAAATTTCCTTGTTTTAATTTTTTAGTTTTAATACAGTCGTAAATTGCAAAAAAATAAAAATAATAAACTTGTTTATTAAAACTCGTAATGCATGATTATTATTATGTATGATTCCTTCATTAATATCCTAATTATTTTTTAAGAAATAATATAATTATTTTTCTCCAATTTGAATGAATAGCATTTTCTTGTTAGCTAACATCGTTTTTCATTAAACTTCTTTTGAATTTATTTTCTAATATAAATCGACCTTATAGGTGAGGAAAGTCTGGGCATTATGATATTGTTTTCACGAAGTTGGAGGAAAATGGGTTTTTCATCAGCTGTGCCCTGATTACTGCGTCATTTATCAACCCTGTGGCCTTAATAACTGATATCGACGGTCGCGTTGAGAAGTTGGTGTTTGTTACGTCAGGGAATTCTAGATCATTCTTCAATAATATATCAATTTGATTATTTCCTTTTGCCGATTTCGAGTATTTTATAATCATTATTGTATTTTAGATTATTATATTATCCTACTTTAGTCTTAATCAATATTACAATTTTTTAGGCACAAGTTTTCACAGAAATTTGTCTTCTAACTATACTCCTTGATTTCCTTTGACGATTTAAAATTAGCAAAACTATACTTCGTACCACCCATTACAGGTTTGGGAAAAACCACGGGATCTCAATCTACTATGTTTTCCAAAATAAGAGATGTTACCTTTCTATTATTAAAAAACAGGCTGATGATGTCTAATGTAAATGATGTCTTCAGACGTTTAATATTTTGCAAAATAGAAGCAAATGCCCATTCACCTCCTACTAATTTATAACAATAAATAAATATTATTTCTTTACCTTACTACTTTGTGCTTGCAGCGAGGAGGTGCCTCGGTCTAAACCATCAAGACCCGGAGTTTCAGATTCTTTCTCCTCTTCAGTCCAATGCTAGAGATGTGATCCGTGCATAACATTCTCGAGGGCGACGTCCAGTTGACCTGGGATAAAAATACATGCGTGGATCCCAGTCTTCAGTCATTCGGCATAGATGACCGAACCACTTCAGCTGCCTCTTTCCTGTATCCCTCAAAGCGGGTACTCCAATGTTCATCCGGATCCGCTCATTCCTGAACTGATCCCTCCTTGTTCGGCCTGCCACTCCCCGAAGGTTGAATGAAATACTTCATTTCAGCGGCAAATAGTCTATCCGTTATTGGGTACAATTGGCTCACTTCTGCGGCAAAGTCGGCATTAGTATCATGTTTTTTTCGTATACTACAGATATCACAATCCATAAATTGAAATCGGTGGCTTTATTATGATTGTAGCCAAAATAAATTTTTAAAAAATAATTTTTTTTTAGTTTATTTTTCTTTTTTCAGGAAATGTACATTTTATTGGAAAAAGTTTCAAACAAATGTTATTTTCCTTACAATTGCTACAATAAAGGTCCAGTTCCATTTTAAGTTACAATTAAAGATAACGGACATTCTGAGCGTCAAACCTGTGACATTTTCAGTATTTTAAGAAATGTATGTGGGCTTTCTTAATTCTGGAAATATGCATTTTATCAACAAAAGTTGTTCGAATTTACCTATAAAAAAGGTCCAGTTACATTTTATGATAAAACTAACGGCAACGGACCTACAGAGCGTCAAGCGTGTGAAATTTTCGGTATTTCATTAAAAAATTATGCTGTAAGTTGCTATCTACATCATCTACGATGTCACCTCCAAGCCTCCTGCTACCGACGGGCTTCAACTTCCAGATATTTTCCGTCCTGTCTCTCTGCATCCACTGTCTTCTGACTTCTAGCAACTTTATTAAGCTTCAATAATTCCACTTACAGCAGATTTTTTCATTAAATACCTTTCAGAGGTTTGACGCTCCATAAGTTCGTTATAGTTAGTTTTAACTAAACTAATTTCAATATCCAGATTGTCATATTCGTATCTTACGCAAAATACTGAGGCTAACGATCGCGAAAAGCTGGTTTTTCTTGAAATACCGAAAATTTATCCTGTAGAAAAGCTCTTGTCAATTTGTTTTAACATTTCTGCTGAGCAACATTCTATGATAAGTGTAGTTCTCTGCTGTTTCTAATACATCTCTTCCTTGCAGCGAACTATCACCTCTTCTTCCTCCCGACCAATGGCATGTCCTTGATTTTTCTTGCATTTAGTGCCTTGACTTTTCTTTCCAATTGGGTTTCCATTCAATGACTGTTTGATGGAGATTTTGGTTTGAATCGTCTATAAGGGCAGAATAATCTACAAAAAACAGAACTTCAGCTAGTATGGTCCTTATATTCCACTTCCCCGCGTCTGTCCGTCTCGTTCTCCATTTGCATGTTTTTAAAATTTCACCTATGAATATAATTAAAATTCCAAGATCCTTGTTCAATTCCTTTATTCATGTCGAAATAAATGTTGCAAATTATTTTGCTGATGCAAATTACTTTTAACGCTTTAAACATTCTTCATATTTTTATAAAAAATAGTGCAGGTCTATCGATGAATTCGAAGTTGTGAAGTACAAATGGCAGCCATTGACGTCCACTAATTTTGAATTATTGATACTTTATCAAAATCCAAATTAATTTTATTCCATAAGTCTGATACCTGTATCAAACTTCTTTATTAAATTAAGCTTAAATGAACATTTATTTTCTGCGTCTCTCATCGATTTCAGCATGAGCATTAATGGGTAAAATTTTATGTGACATTGAATAAGATTTGAATAAATTCCTGAGTGATATTTTTTTGGTCTTTCATCAAAACACGTTTCTTTACTTGTTTCAACGACTCATTCTTCGACTTTTTCAACAATTCGTTCTAAATGATTTGTTTATGGACTCCACGAAGGTCTCTCTAATCAGATATAAGCGTTTTCCTGGTATCAATAAACGACGTCCAAAACCACATTCACGGTTTTTTGAGACGGTCACGTATTTTCCCTCTCAGTTTTTTAATATAAAAATATAACAAGGCATTTTAGTGTATATAGTAAGTTATTAGTTACTTTTCATAAAGTAATATTGACTGTTAATTTAATATTTATTGTTTTGTTTTTAACTTATAAATGATCCTGTTAATAATTGCACTAAGAAAATAAGGGAAATAACACCGAAACATTTTGTTTTTCTCGAGAACTCAAGGAACCAAACTTAGTTAACAACTCGCCATTTTTTCGTTGGGTCGGCAAGTTTAATTAGCTGTTTCTCGACCGTACAAATGAACTTTTACTAATTAGCGCAGTCGGTAATTGAAACTAAGGCGAAATTTATTACAACGTAATCATTTTTATTAGCAGCAGACGTAATTATCTACGTTGCTTGCAACTGCACATCTTTTCAATTACATGAGCCTTGCAGTTTTTTTTTCCTTTCCGGATGCAGCGCCCCTATAAAATATACTTATCAAAAATAAAACTAGAATAGAATGTAGAGTATTATTTCTGTTTGAGAATTATTGTTGTTTGAAATCATCAAGGGAAATGATGATTTGGTTTTTTTTTAATAAATTGTCGCTCTATTATGAATTATTTTTTAATTAATGAAAATTTGGAATATTTTCATAATTAATTTTCATTAATTCATTATTGAATAGTTATGGGATGTGTAAACTGCAAACCACGTGCAATTTTACAGAATTTAACGAAAAAATTTACAGTTAAGACCCGAAATATTCTTATTAATCTTTATTTGTTATTTAATGACTAATGTAAATAACAAACAAAAAATTGTAAGGTAATTCTGACAATGATAGATAATATCTAACGTATTACATAATATATTCTATTTGAAAATACAAGGTGACATTAGTTAAAAGTATTAACTGGAAATTTGGAATAAATTAGAGAATATTTTCAATAGTATCTAATAAAAAGGACGTTTGAAGGACGTTTCAAAGATGAATAAAAATATAATTATGTGGAATAATCAGTGGAATAAACTCTTCCATTATATCACGAATATTCCTTTATTCGTTGCTCTTACGTTATTCCACCAACGTTTCGGGGTACTTTCTCTCATTCCCTTTTTATAGTTTAAGAGATTTATAATTATTATACTTATACAGATATGAACAAAAATATTACTTTTACTTTTTGTTGATTTTGCATTTTATATTTTTAATTCTATCTATTTATATGATTGTCATATTTGCTGTATCTTGTCTTGAAGACGAACTATAACGCGTTCATCATCATTTATTTAATAGTTTTATTTTTTATTTCATTTCTGACCACAACCCTAACCATCATACTGTAAATAAACTATTCCATATATATCATGGATAAATATAGGTATGAGAACAAAGTTGATAAACTTTAATTATCATGTTCATTAGATTTTTGTTTAACTGAATGTATGTATAGGTGTGTCTGATTGTTTTACTTAATTTTCTGACACCATTTGATGTGCAATTCCTCTCTTGTTTTTTTGCAAAATAAGTAAACAAGGTAGCTCGATAATTTTGACTTTAATTAGTTTATTTGGAGTTACTAACTTTGATTTGGTCTCATTATTTTTATTTATATTTCGCTGCCCATTCATACATTTTTATTTCAATTACAATCTGGAGGCATAATATCGAATAAATATTTCCACCCAAGGATTCATTAAGCTACATAAATTTATTTATTTTCATTATATAAACAGTATACATTCATTTATGATATTTGCATCGCCCAGACCACAAATTATTTTAACATTCTCTTGTTATATTCATGTTGTTTTCTTACAGATTTTTCTTATTTCTAACCTTAGAATTATCTATTTCGATCTGCAATCTCCTGGATTCTTTTTTAAATGTATGTAAGCGTATTGTGTCTTTCTCTTTGTTATGCCTTGGTGTGCTTTCCTTTTGTCATATATCTGTGTACTTATCGCTCGCTTAGGATAGACTCCGTCTTTCACCTTCAGAAGTTCCTTTCTTTGTTCTTCTAGTTGCTGTAGTTTTCGCTTATTTACCTCAATTAATAATAATTCACGGCTCTTTTTATCTTTGAATGATACTATAAAAAGAGTTTTGTATTGCAATCATTCCTTGCACTTTAAAATTCCCAGCGGTTTTGTATTATGAACTAATAATGTAAAATTGAAATTACCTGTCTATACTGATTATTCGCTCAGGTAATATGAAACAAAATAATTACTTTGTATTTTATTTCTAAATAGCACAAACCTTTTTATTTATTTTTAACATTTACTGATCTCCAACGATAAAAACTTCATTATGAATCATCAACTACCAAGTACTCATTAATTCTAATCAGTTGTTTGTCTCTATAATTATAATGACTTGCCACTAGTTGTAAATCTTGTATTTTCTATTTCAAGAGCATTGGTAGAATTTTTATTATATCTTCTTTTTAATTAAACACGATTTTGTTCTCAGATCGATATAATTTTGTTCTCGATTTTCTCAGATTTCACGACGCTTTGTTTTAAAAGCCGCATGATACTGACCTATAAATCTCATTGAACGACTTAAGTAGGACTTAGCCGCAAGGAAGAACCACTGTTTCCTGATTCCGCCCTTATAAGGTGGGGCTGCTTATATAAACTTGTTTATCAAAGATCAAGGGACATAGTGCTTCTAGATTTATCGGTTTAAAGTGGTTTGGCCCTAGAAAATATTGGTGATCGTTTGACCTACTTCACGAGGATTATTTTTGTCTCAGCTCTTTTTAAAATAGGTGACAAGGCAGATGTAATACCTGGGCGTTCGGATTCAGCTTCTAAGGATTATAAATCGTGAAATCTATTTGAAACCTTGCCCTCGTTGTTTTTAATCAAAAAATTCAATATGTTATTCTCGTATCTGTACTTTAAAACGAAGCAATTTCTTTTCTTTTTTTTTGTAAATATGACACTTTGTATTTTTTCAACTGCATTTAAAATATGAACTGTCCTAAGCATATCAAAAAAGGAACTACTTAGTAGAATTCTACATAACCGATTTGATAGTTCTACAGCATCTTTAGAATTGCTTCAACTATTCCTCCATCCTGTTCTTTTATCAGCCCACTGGACATTCATGAAATAAAATAAGAGATGGCAAAAAAATACTCAGAGTACTGCCGAAGATGGCCACAGTTTTAAAAAAAAGCTTATTCATTTCTTGTGACCCAAAAAATAATTAATAATTATATAAAATCTTCATTAAAACTTAATAAATTTGAGTATTTGACACAGCATGTTACGATATAAAACCGAACAATCCCGTTTTTCCGGGATGTTTGGTTCCCCCAATGCCACAACTAACTGCTTCAAGAAAAAACCCTCTAAAAATCAGTATTGAACCAGAGTACATATAACATATCAGTATTATATTCTGAAAGTAACAGTACAGGAGAAGAACTATTATAGGTACCATTGATGCTATTGTTGAACTATATTTTGTAATATTCTACTTTTTATAATTAAAATCTACGCAATTTAGTCTAAAAGAGATCTAATGATGCACTATAAATCACTCATGAAGTTTGATACGAACTAAAAATTCTTTGTAAACATATTTTCGAAGTATTTTCCTAAAGGATTATTTGATTAGTAAATATGACCTTAGCTGGGTGATGGATATCGGTTTGCGAACTTTGCAAAGTCCTCCATTTGGAGGGGACGTCAAAGGCTGTTTGACTTAAGTTTAATCTATTCCATCTGTCGAGGGTCCTTCCAGTCAAGGTCCGATGGTCCCGATTTGGAAAGTCTGGAGTCCAGAACGGCCTTCTTAATTCCACTTTTATATAATTTCACTTTCATATAGTTCCTATAAATTTAACTAAACTATTATAGTATATACATTAAACGCATTAAGTTTTATGATGTTAAATATTTAATATTAAACATAATTATTTGGTCTAACATGCGTTTTTAAAGTTTATCATCTCCCATTCTTTCTCCATTAGAAAAGAGATACACGGCTCGGTTAATTCAATAGTTCCCAATAGTAAAATGCATTCAACTTGATGCTTGGTTTTGACTGTTAATAAATAAGAAATATAAAATAAGAAATTATGTTATGCTAAGGTACGCAATTTAGTTGATGGTGTGAACTGCAAAACTCTTTACTTCCAATTTTTTTAATATTGTGGTTTAAGTAGTTTTGTAGTACAACTGTTGCAGGATTAAGGGAGCTATGTAATAAATATTTATTTCTAAAATTAAAAACATAATGGCAGAGATTTGTTTAGATAGATTTAGACTCTTCATTCTGACAGTAAACACATGTGTTTATAACAGTTTATAATGGTTAATAATAACCATTTGCTGTCTCGGTTTTAATAAAATATGGAGGTAGATAAGAAGTTTTGCGGATAGGACCCTCAATTATTCAGCTTTACACATTTGTTTTTTAACGTGTTATTCATTTCAGACATGACACATTTAATATTATTTTCTCTAGAGTTTTCTTTTGTTTAAAAACATTATTTTGTACACTCTAATTATATAGGTTTAGTTTTGACTTATTGATAATACTTAAACTTTTTGATAAATTGCTTTGGATTCGGAGGAACCAATACCAAGCATAGTCGGAATGCCATCCATCCTCTGTGGACAGTCTTAACGGAAATAAATTTGGGTTATTTTAAATAAAATCTAGATATATTTCTGTTTCATTGATTTTAGAATTTTCTACATATGGTGTTCATATCTTCATAAATCTAAGGAAAACACGCATAACAAAAAGTATCTTAATTGGACAACAACACGGAAGCCATAATAAGGATAAAAGTGTTGCATTTCTATTAAGAAGGGTGTGAAAAGAATTCTTTCATAGAAGATAAATTCAAAATTGTTTTAAATTAAGGCTAGGGATTACTCTAAGTCTGATTAATTGAGTTTCTGTAAAGAGATATGCCAAACGGCGTATTAAGAAAAGGCTAGGTAATGATCAACTCAACATACCTGGTTTCTATCTTTAAAATTGAAGATATATTGGTATCTAAAATGCATTACAAAAGCAGATTTTTGTATTTTGGCAAAAAAAGAATTTTCCTTTTTCCTTTCTAAGGTAGGTTATGGGTATCAGACTGACTTCAGTAACTAAAGGAAATAAAAATACAAGAACGACAAATACTATATTGAACAGCGACAAAAAATTCAAGCGGCTATGAGACTTAGTATATTTATAACGAGTGTTTTATATAAAATTAATAATTCTGAATCATGGCTGTCGCAGCTTTCAGAGGTTGTGACTTGTACTAAGCGTTAATGTGGAACCAGTCAAGGTGCTAAAAGCGAAGATACGGTAATAAATGGGCGAAGGATCTCAAGGATCGGTGACCACGGTGTTGTGGATCCGAAGAGGAAGTGTCGCAGGAACTTTTTTATAAAGAGTAGGTCAAGGCTGGAGAGAGATAAGGAAACCTGGAAAGAGCTAGGTGCACAGTTTCTTTCTCTTAGACATGCGCTAGGGTCTTATGACGTTTTGATGGTAAAAAGGACAATGGGCGTGACCCTCAAAATAAAAACAGATGCAAACAACCTTTTAACCTACTTTTCTGGGATTTATACGAACTTTTCATGCTTTAAGTAATAAACATCGTTGTGGGCCATAGGCCATATGATGAAGATAGTGTACGTAAGAGAGAATAGCTACGATTTTCAATGTTCTTGACTTTTTTGTTAAAATCTTTGCACACTTAAAATCGAGTAATTTTACTTTCGAGTTCTAGAATCGAGTACTTTTACTTACTGCTGTCTCTATGTTTTGTGCATAATTGAGCTTCAGCATGACCAGCATAGCTGGTCAGGATGCTTCTGTTGTTCGTGGCCTAGTCCAGGGATAGCCATCAATATATTTTGCTGACTCCAAAGACACTTAATATAGTTTAGGAGTCTTTCCGATTAAACCACACTTAAAAAAATTATACTTACGACTTTTTAAAGCATAACTTAGTTATGCCATAATCAATGCATTATTTATTACTTACAGCAATAAATCAATATTCTACTAAATATGAAAAATTAAAAAGATAATAACCGTCATATAAATGATAAAAGCCCTCCTGGTGTTTCTCGGATTACACAATGAACCGTGCTCAGTGTTATCATAATTATTCAAATGATAGGTAACAACCTATTATATATACAGGTATACGTATATATGCGGACATTACCAAATATTTTACAGTAGAACTCCTGTTAACCGGCTATCTCCGTACTGGGACCCTGGCCTGTTGCTTTTTTGCCCGGATAATCGGAGATTTAAGTATATTAACACAAATCCACAATAACACTGTTATATGTCGTATGTAAAATGCATGCAAACGTTTTATTACGCAGTTTTTCCGAAAGTCGTAGCTTACATATAAATCACGAAATTGATGTTAATTTTTTTCTCGATTTCAAACTACTTCACTCTACGGATGCTGCAAAATTTCGGAAAGGAATTTAAGTATTCAATGCCTGTTTAACGATTCAATCATCACTTGGTCCTGGATTTGGACTAACCTTGTCAAATAAGAAGAGTTACGAGGGAGAAGACGAGTTACTTTTATGTGAGTTTTTTCATTGGTCAGTTAATGAGGGTGGGCATAACCGAATTCTGTGTTACTGACGTACTAGGATGAACGAGCGGAGAGTCTAAATGTTTTTGATTGGAATGTCTTTATTTTATTATATATATATATATATATATATATATATATATATATATATATATATATATATTTTTTTTTTTTTTTTTTTTAGCCACTCTGCGAATTTGTAAGTTTTGTTCTTCAATGGTACCGTACTCCAGCTACCAGCTGTAAAAATGCGGCCATACTTCTCAGTTGCATATTTCAGTACTCTCACCATGCTTCCGTGAGAAAATGCAGTACGTCTGATCAGGATTACTGTTATGATCTGGATTTTCTGAAGAAGGGTTTCCATTTTAGAATTTCATGTTTTTTTATTGAAGATTACAAGGTTATTCCTTCCATTTTTTTTTATATTATTCTAAATGTTCTAAGTATTCTTTCAATTTCATCTCTAATCAGCAGGTGCAGAAAGGTCTACCATCAATCATAGCTTGGCATCTAACATCTTGAAGTAACGGTTAAGCTAAATAATGATTTTTTTCTGGAGGGGTAGGGGATAGGGATATTCAAGTCTACATTTATGGTTTTGAAAATCTGAAAACTTTATTTCCCTGGTTTTTGCCAAACGAGAATCTCCAGAATGATGAGTTCCTGGTTTTTAGACAAATCGCATTTGATTTCGCTAAGTTTGATTTCACACAGTTTGAGAATCTAAGTATGATAATGGTGATGGTTGTTGCCAATCAAGTACTTGAATAGTATAAATCACTATTTTTAATAATATTCCACAGTATTAACCAATTATAACTAGATTTGCTAAGTCATAAATGCAAGAAATCGTTAATAAAATCTCTAAGTATGATAAATTCTGTTTTCTGATTAAAAATTGTACAATGAGATGTTTATTGTTTAAGAAAACGAATGAGATATATGTACTTTTTTTCCTCTTCCGTGGTACCCTATGGCAGGGTCGTGTATTATAAAACTTACAGGTTCCATGCTGCAATAGGCATACTACCTGTATAGTAATGTTTTAGTTACGTTATTTAATAACATCGATTGTTGAAAAAATGTAAAAGAATAATAAACATAGCAATTCACATAAGATGATATGTTGATTGATGACTCAATGGGAATCCGTGTTTACAGTTAAAATCTTTGAGGAGTCAATACATTTTCGAAATACTCGAGAAAGGATAATGTGACTTGTCAAATGATAGATGACTATTATATTGTTTTGAACGCCAACGACTTTTGTTAAAGATTTATGTTTCATAGTGAGGGATGTAATGCCCTGGCCAAGTCAAATATTTGAGAACGATCTAACATTTAGCTAAGAACGGTGGCTCTAGCCCAAGACTACAATAACTGATGCCGCTCTTTGACGTTGGATATCTTACTGTCAACAATAGCTGCCCTCACTCGATATTTTTTTCCCAGTTCTATAGTTACATAGAGAGGTCGCTTTAAACAATGGCACGCGCCTGGCTGGCATCTTGTCACTACTGATCTCTTGACTAAAATTGTCGGTTGGTAAATATAGTCTTTTAAATATTGGAGGTGATATTTAATATACGAGGTATTAAATATCAAATACAAAAAAAAATAAACTTCCAGAGACTTTATCGATTCTTACTCTACGAAAGAATCCTTAGTTTGTAAATAATCATTACATTTTATTTTCTCTTCCTTTTTGATTTCTCCTTATAATAGTAACCCTGCGAAATTAACGTGCTTCATTTCTATATATAACGCACTGAAAAGCTAATATATCATTTTAGCCTGAAAATACTATAGCGTCTAAATTTTAGTATAAGATAAAAACTACAAAGGAAGAAAACTAAACTGATACTGTCTTGTGCATCGTGGCCATATTTTGTTTTGGTTTATAGGTATTTTCGTGGGATTCATCATGAAATGCCTTATATCAGGGGTTTCCAAACTTTATGTCACTGCGTCCCACTTCTACTTTCCAAATAATAGGGCATTGAATTACGTTATCTCATGAAATTAGTATTTTAGATTCGTCTTTATAAAAAAATATAAACTGATTTACAAAAGTAATTAGCTAAGATGTAAACTTATCGATACATATTACAGCAAATAATAAATTGAAAATAAAGTTCAAAAATCCAAAATCAAAAATTTATCAATCCCACGTAACAACAGCAACAGTAAGATTCATATAACGTCGCCAAAAAATTCTAAAACTGCGTGTTTGCCAAAAATCAGAAATTTGGACATTGTGAAGAAAATCACGGATTACTTTCCCACCGCTACTAGGCAAGAAAAGTATTGTAATCGGGTGAAATTTTCGATTTCCAATTTTCAAGGAATCTATGCGTTTCTTGGCTTCTGAGGCTAAAAAAAACACATTTTCAGCCACTGGTATGTCAGTGCCACGATTATCTCTTGAACGGGTGGACCTATTTCGTTGCTTATTTTTTCGTTTTGTAGAATTTGACTGTGTACCAGATCGGGCACCAGTTGCGCAATAGCGAATACGAAAAACGTGTTTTTCTATAGACTTTAATGCCAAAACTGCTCTGATGATTTCGACGAAACTTGCCTTACGTCTTCTCCTCAAAGCCCTTTATATATTAATATATAAAGTATATCCTCGAGAAAAAGCTGGAAAAAAGTGAAGAAGAAAAAAAAACTTTATTCGCGCATAATTCAAGAAGTATACATACATTTGTTTATCATATAATATCACTATGCAATAATTTAAAATTAGGTATTGATACGAGTAAATTATTTGCCACTTCTATAATTTTGTTTTTATTGAAAACTAGTTTTGAATGTTATAAATTCATCTTCAGTTCTAAAAACACACACAAATTTAAAAATAAGCTATTCAAAATACAGTTTGGTATCATATACATATTAGATTAAATGTAATATGAATCAGTATTATAAAAAAATTATGAATAATGAATTTAATTAAGACAAGAACTCAAATACATGTTGGTACTCACCAAGGTTTAAATGGATTATATCAAACAGAAAAGTTTGTACTGGTTTGTTCTCGCACTAAACTAACAATGAAATAAAGGTGGGGTGATTATAGGCAAACGGTTTAAGGGTCGGGATTGTTCCAGTAATTCCGGTGAGTAATTTTTTTTTTTTCCGTTATAGATGGGAATAAATTTAAGATTTGACTATTGGAGGTATTTATTTGGCCGTTTAAGCAAACATCTGGATTGGATTTAAAGGATTTTATTATTTCAAGTGCTTCATCTGTATTTAATTTGTGACTGTTTTCAACGTGATGTATTTATTTAACTCCTGATTCTTTGATGAATTCATGTTTTTTTTTCATTTAAATGAATTGCTTGTTGGAATTCTCTGTCTCATTATTGTATACACGTATATGTTCCTTTAATCTCTGATTTAGTGATCTACCAGTTTTTTCCGTGTATTTGCCTGAACAATCATTACAGTTTAGTTCGAATGTTCCGCTTTTTTGGAAAGAGTCTATTTTGTGTTCAGGTTTATTGCATTTGCGTGCCTAGTTAATATTAAGTTACATAGTGTTGAACCATTCAGATCCTTCTTCTTGTCGGCTTTCGTGTGTTTCGGTTTCTCTTTGAAATGGCAACTTCAATTGTGGCAACTTCAACTTCAGTTGTGGCGCAACAAATTCCGTGGTACAAACCTCCTCTTGATAACATCGCAACTCCTTGGAATTGTGGTCCAACTTGACTGCGTTCGCAAGGCGATGTTCACGGTCGGATTTTACTAAACTTTTTCCATTTTTTTGTGAACCAAAACTCATTTTAGAGTTTATCAGTTAACCAACTTTCATAATATGGTAAAATAGAAAGTTCTAGTCTAATATTTGATTTTATTATTACATGTTATGTTCCAACATAACAAGTATTTCCTCGAGGAGTGCTCAATGGAGGGCAATGTCATAACGTTTATTAGGAGACAGGCTGTAGCGGGAAATAGGATCGGGAAGCTGAACTCTTATCTTTGTTTGCCAAGATTTAGTTACGATAGCTATATACCTATCTAAGATAGCTATATTCTGTTATTAATTTAAAGATCAGTTAAATTACATTACATGGTACAGTTACAATTAACTCGGCCACTCCAGCTTCCATATATATGGGACTAGCCCGCTAAGACTCTTGCAATAGGTAAAATGTTAAGCAACTTTGAGCGTGGTTGGGTATTTGGATGATAGACAGCCCGAATCGGATGACCACCTACCGGACAAAGCCATAAAATCCGTGATTCTCCAGACGATTATCCCCTCCCAGGTTTGTGAGCTCCTCCAGGCTACTGGAGGTAACTCACTTAGACCGGTCGTAGGAATGATGATCTTGTCCCCTGTGTATATATATATATATATATATATATATATATATATATATATATATATATATATATATATATATATATATATATAAGTTAAGTGGAGAGTTAAGGATTACGGAGAAAATATATATATAAACACAGAAAATCCTATATAAGGCTGTAAGAAAAGTAAATAAAGTCAGTTGTATTCTAGACATTGTGGTGTACGTTTCATCCTCCCAACCTCTCTTTTTTTTTGTGTTTCGTGCCGAACAAGTTTTAACTGGTGCCGAAACCCGGGACCTTTAGATATTAGCGAGTCCTAACAGAAATTAATTTCGCTAGCGCATATGCCGCTTCGACCAAGCACTTTAGACGAAGTGGTACGCGAAATTCAAAGCGAACTTCAGACGTCTGCGAGGATGACGGAAGAAAGTAACACCTCAACAGCAGCAAGCGCTGAGATGATGCAGGCGGTTAATGCGGAAATGATGCGTTTGGAATGGATGCGGATGAGGACCGCGACGGCCACGTATTTGAAAACTGCGATAGCGGAGCTGGAAAAGTTCGGAGGCGAGATAGGCCATCTTAATCATTTCTTGAAGAGAGGGCAACAAATTCACGTACTGCTGGAGTCCAAGATAACAGCGGGATTGGTAGATCAACTCGATGTTTTAGAATTGAGGGCGTCGTTAGTAGGAAGGGTGCGACGCAGTATTCTAAATTACATCCAGGCAGATGAACTGACGGCATGGGACGAGGTGGTGCGGCGTCTAAAACAGGCGTATGGCGGAGGAAGATGGTCGCCGGAAGAAGATCTGTATCGGCTGTTTACGGAAACCCGCAAGGCAGGGCAGTCGGGGTATTCGTTTGCAGCAACGATGCTACGCCAATACGTAGCTATTGCTGAGAAGATCGTCGAGACCGTCGGCCAGGCAGAGGCAGGCCAACAGTTGGCCATTTACGATAAAATTCTGAAGGTACAGTTAGGAAGAAATTTAAGGACGAAAGAAAAATTCGCTGCAGAAAAGACCTTCCTAGACTGCGTCAGAGAAGTCATGGATCGCGAGGCGCGGGAGCAGGAAGAAGATGAGGTTCAGTCAGAGCATGGGTGGCAGCAAGTGGGACCCAGGCATAGGAGAAACTTTCAGAGGCTTCCGCCAAGGAGAGACGAACAGCGCAGCGGCCGCAAAGAGGAGCGCAGCTCACGCAGAGACGAGCGTGGATTTCGTAGAACGGAAGATGGGCAAAGGTTCACCTCTCGGAAACCACGTAAAGATGATAGGAGATGTTATGAGTGCAGTAGGACAGGGCACGTCGCGGCGAACTGCCCGTCCGTGAAATGCTTCGAGTGTGGCGAAAAGGGGCATGTAGCACGGGCATGTCCATGGATCCATTCGAAGAGACCACGAGAGGAGCCAATGGAAGTTAACACGCACCGGACGCGGCACGCACGTCGTGCAACATCATCGAGCTCGGGGGAAACGACATCATCGAGCTCTAGCGGAGAAGAGGAGGAGCAGCCGACTTCGTGGGCACAAATCACGAAGGGACGCAGCAGCAGGAAACTACGGCCAACAGCAGCAACGGCGAGGAAGGAGACCCAAATTTGAGGAGACGCGGGCAACCACATAGACTATAAATACGAGGTAAATACTGTATGTAATGTGTGGGATAGGTTGCCCATAGTAGAGGGGAGTCAGGGGAAGATTAGGGCCCTCATTGATACGGGGAGCACAAGTACTCTCGTGAGCAAAGGGATGCTAGGGTGTACTGACGTGGTTGAGAAATGTAGATGTTCGATAACCACTTTGAGCGGGGCCTGCGCAGTGCTGGGAGAATACCACTGGAATTTGCGAGAATTAACGGGGCGCGATGTAACAGTGGCTGTCCACGTGCTGAGTGAACTAGCACCCCAGTACGATGTCTTAATTGGATGCGATGTCCTAGATTCGGTGGGTTTTCGGTTAGAAGGGAGTAACGGCAACTGGAAAATACAGTTGGGGAATAAGACACACCAGGGCCGGTTCCGAACAGCGCAGTCAAGTTTTCGTACGACTACCCTAACGATGGGGGCAAGGGGCGGAAGGATAGGGGCGTTACTCGAGGAGTTTAAGGATGTGTTCTATGAGGAAGGGGGGGCATTACCGGCTACCGGGCGGACATGCCACGAAATTAATTTGAAGGAAAATAAAATTTCGTATACGAAGGGGCGTAGATATCCGCAGTCATTAACTGCTATAATCCAACGGGAAATTCAGGTCCTTTTGCGTCAAGGAATTATTAGAGAAAGCACCTCGCCGTTTAGTAGTCCATTATGGGTAGTAGAAAAACGTAGAACCGATCCTCAGGCGGGACCTTCATACCGTCTCGTCGTTGACTATAGGAAACTCAACGAGAACACTGTGGACGAGAGGTATCCGTTACCGCGGTTAGAGGATATGCTCGACAAACTCGCTGGAGCTCGAGTGTTTTCAACACTTGACCTGAAAGCGGGTTATCACCAGGTGCGCATGCGTCCAGAAGACATCGAAAAAACGGCCTTTACATTCGGTAGGGGACATTATGAATTTGTGCGCATGCCATTCGGGCTTAAAAATGCACCTCTTACTTTCCAAAGACTCATGGATGAGTTTCTACGCGGCCTGGGCGAAAACTTTTGCCAAATCTACATGGACGATCTAATCGTCTTTAGTCCATCCCCCGCGATGCATGAGAACCATCTCCGTGCGGTTTTGTCTAGAATCAGGGAATTCGGCCTTAGGCTGTCAGAGGTGAAATCAGTGTTTTGCCAGAAGCAAATAAAATTTTTGGGGCACATAGTGTCGGCCGATGGAGTACGACCGGACCCAGCGAGGGTCGAGGCAATTTCTAAAGTAAAACCACCCGCTAATCAGAAATCCCTCAAAAGTTTTCTCGGCATGGTCAACTACTATCGACGGTTTGTGCCTCATGTAGCGGACACGATCGCGAGCTTGACCCAATTGCTAAAGAAAGGGCGGCCGTTTGTTTTTACGGATGAACATCTGCGGTGTTTCGAACAGTGTAAACTTGCACTCATGGGGGAACCGGTACTCGCCTTTCCTGACTTTTCCCGCGAGTTTATCGTTACCACTGACGCGAGCGATAAGGCACTCGGGGCAGTGTTATCACAGCAAGATGATTTGGGGGACCGCCCAATCGCATTCGCTAGCAAACAACTTTCAGATGCGGAAACCCGGTATAGCGCTTTGGAGCGCGAATTACTCGCAGTGGTCTGGGCTATCGAATACTTTAAGCCGTACATTTTTGGAAGGCACTTCAAGCTTCGCACCGACCATAAGCCCCTATTGTGGACAGACGGCCTGAAGGAGTCGTCAGCACGGGTGGGGCGGTGGAAAGAAAGGTTACGGGCCTATTCATTCTCCATTGTTCACCAAAAAGGTAGCAAAAACGTTGTCGCCGATTGGCTTTCCCGAGCGATATACGCGAATCCCTTACACGGCGGGGGGCCGTCGCAGGACCCAGACAGTCGCGACAGCGTACACGTAGATGAGGACACGGTGGACGCGGATGAGACCCCGGCCATGGCGAGACCACCCCAGCTCCCCGAAAGTGATTCGCCAGTTAATCGGCATATCAGGCAGATTATCTGGAAAACCCGAACCGCAGGTATCTCTAAATCGGAACACGAGCGTTACGGACGGCATAGAATCGTCACGGTATGGACCTTAGCCTCGGTAACCCCTAACGAGATTGCAACGATCCTGGAATCGACAACTAGAAGGGGAAAAACGTATCACTTATACGTTGGTAATAAGACAGTTTTGGATCGCATAAGATACATGTGGGAAACTGAACGCATAGGGGGGGATAGAAACTTTGTTTTATGCAGGCATCTGGTCGAGACGATCAAAGACGAGCGACAGCAGCGGGAGCTGGTACGCGCTTACCACGAGGGCAAGACGAATCACAGGGGGGTTCCAGAAACGTTGGCTGCGCTTCAACGGCGATATTATTGGCACCATATGAAACGCTCCGTTCGCGCAGTGCTGAAAGAATGCACGGTGTGCCATCGAGCTAAATACGACCGACACCCTGCGGTTATTCACCCCGAAATAACCCCGACACCAAACTCTCCGTTATTAGACGTTCAAGTGGACGTATTTTCCTGGGAGGGGTCACACTGGCTGACGATTTTAGATACGTTTAGCAAACTGGCCATGGCGTATTCACTTGAGTCAAGGTCTGCCGACGCTATTTGGGAAGGGCTATTACAGTGGATCGCTTGCTACGGGGTGCCCCAGAGGGTGACCTCAGATGGGGGAAGGGAATTTCGTAATAGTCGTACTACTACGGAATGTGCCGAACTTCAGATCGACTGGCACTTCAACTCCCCAGGGAATCCACAGGCAAGGGGGGCCATAGAGAGATTCCATAGTACGCTAGGAGAGCATTTACGCCTCTTTCATATCAATAGGGAATTAGGACCTGAGGCGGCAATGCCAAGAGCGATTTTGGCATACAATAATACCATTCACGCGGCTACGGGGTTCACACCAGTCGAGGTAGTGTTCGGACATCCCCTGCGCAACAGGGGCGATCTCTTAACGGCGATGACTACGCAGTTGCGTGACACGGTATCACATAGGCGGCGACGGTTGTGGGAAATTACAGCGAAGACCCACAGTAGAATCGCTAAGGGGAAGGAAGCGAGAGCCGTACGGATCGGGATGGCCGCGCCAGATCAATCACATAGGATCAAACTGGGGTCGATCGTTTACCGCCGACCACCTTCTCGTCGGACAAAAGGTGAACCCAGGTTCGAGGGGCCGTTCAGGGTGATAGCACTCAAAGAACACAATATCGTATCGATCCAAGAGATGCAAGGCGCACAAAGAGTGCGACATACCCACGTCAGGCACCTCCGCGTTCCTTTGGATGTGGGAAATAATTGAGTGAACTTTGAAATTATATATAGTACATTGAGCAGGGCTCATCGAAGTTTTCATTTTTGTTTGTCATGCCTAGTCTTTAAGTTCGTTATAGATAGTTTTCATTTCTGTTTGATGAATTATTGTAAATTACTAATTGTAAATAGTTTTCTAGTTTATAAGTGTGCCTTTTTTTTGTTGTTTTCGCTTGTTTAGCAGAGTTTTTTAGAGTTGTGCTTGTGTTAGCTTGATTAAGTATTATGTAGTCTACTATTGCTACAAGAGCTATATATATCTTTTGATTTTCTGTATATTGTTGTACATACGTATATATATATAGTATTCATTATTATATTTTTTTTTTTTTTGTTTTGCTGATGGTTATTTATATATTCTTTCTCAGAGTTCACTTCGTGAACTGGTGCGGGGGAGTTAAGTGGAGAGTTAAGGATTACGGAGAAAAATATATAAATAAACACAGAAAATCCTATATAAGGCTGTAAGAAAAGTAAATAAAGTCAGTTGTATTCTAGACATTGTGGTGTACGTTTCATCCTCCCAACCTCTCTTTTTTTTTGTGTTTCGTGCCGAACAAGTTTTAACTTATATATATATATATATATATATATATATATATATATATATATATATATATATGTATATATATATATATATATATATATATATATATATATATATGTATATATATATATATATATATATATATATATATATATATATATATATATATATACACCTGTGTATATATATATATATATATATATATATATATATATATATATATATATACACATATATATATATATATATATATATATATATATATATATATATATATATATATATATATATATATATATATAGGAAAGCATAATTAATGAAAACAAATGTGTACAATAAGTTTCTGAAGAATCTTCAGAAATAAATAATTTTTTTATGCTAATAAATTAATATTTTCATTCTGAAAATTAATCAACATGTTTAAAAAAAAACGTATGTAGCCATTTTTATTTAAAATTCCAAGATTTTTAATTAACTAAAAATTAGTACAATAAACGTTGCTCAGTATACTCCTCAATTGCTGATTACAATTTTAAAATAAGATAATTTTCCATTATTATTTTAAACAATTTTTATATCATTTCGATTTTCACGTTTTGTGAAGAATGTGACCTAACAAATATTCATTGTAACTAGCTCAGTTGTTTGGGAAAAATCCTGACATTTGTATACAATATTTTGTGGTCGACCTTGAAAAATTGTTGAAAACCCATTAGAAAAAAAAAACGACCATGATGAATGATATCATATATCGATGACCAGCTACACAGATGTTGCAAGTACCAATTTGGTCATTACATTACTAAGGGTTGAAAGTTGTCTAATCTATACATTGCATGTCTGTTTGAAACTAATAATAACACCAATGTAGCCAAATATACAAAAAAACAAAGAGAATTAATAAATAAGGAATAGCCGGACGCGGTCCAGTCAAATTCTTTTTTCCTCGAAACTATATAATTTGCACTTACAGTATCTCCGAGTTTGACCATCGATATCATTTAAAAATTTAAAGTTCAGAAAGTGCATTATATATTTTAGTGAGTTTCCACAATAATTATTTTACTTATGTAATCCATTGGCAAAACCTCATTTGATTTTCTTTTGAAATATCCAAAATTAAATATCTGAAAAGATTATCGATTTTTTTTTTCTCTAAATTTTTTATATTATTTGTTAATGGTTCATTACCTACTTAAAATCTTATTTATTACTACTCGATGTCATTAATTTGTATTTGTTAAAGTAAAAGAACTCTTACCCCCATCTCGGAATCAACAGGGGATAACTTAATCAGATCTGTGAAGTGGGTCTGTGAGGAATTGCAACGAGGTCTAAAAGTTAGTTGTTTAATTACAGGTTTTATTATTGAGGTACCGCTTGCTTCTCTTCTTCTCAAACTTTACGATCAGAATCCATGAAATGTTATTACATAATGATGAGCTCTTCACATAGAGTAAGAATTATTAGGCAGTCAATAATTGTTTGTCAGCTGAAATATCTTAAAATTAATCTTATATATTTGCAACTGGCAATGGGCCGAACTGTTGACTGATTTTACTATAAATTAGTCATTGAAAACCAAATAAGTGGTTTTATATGTATGAATTTAAAGATGTAAAAAAAATTCTCGATATTGCTCTTATTACATCAATAAATCATTTATAATTTATAAATCAAATCCTTATTATATTAATAATTTATTGATAGTACATTAATAGTTTTTGGGAACTTTAGGAGTAATCTGTAGAAATACGATTTTTTTATTAGTCAAACTTCTTACTGTCTTGAATGCAGTAATTAATTAAAATATATATATATATATATATATATATATATATATATATATATATATATATATATATATATATATATTTTTTTATGTTATGCCTTACAAGTGCAAGAAAAGAAAATGTGAAAGTTACAAACATTACTCAACTTTTGGTTTGTTGGCCATTGTTTTCTATGCTAAAGAGGCAAAACGTTTATTGTTGAAGAATTAGCAAGGTGTGGTACAGTGGGCTGAATAAACCAATTATCGTTGGAGTTTGCCGTTTAAAAATAAATAATTAGACTCATAGTTAATTAACTATGAATAATTATAATAATAAAATTGTCACATTAAAAAAAAAAAAAAAAAAAAAAAATCGAATCCTTTCTTGATGTACAAGTTTTACTTATTGTTAGGGAACAAAGTTAAAACTAAATCAATTAAAAAAATGTTCCGTTTTCGTCGTATAAACCTGAAATCTATGCCTAAGAACCCTTCGTTCTCTTTAACAAATCAGATTAGGTTTAGGGGTCAGATTGAGTTAATTTCCGCGCCATAAATTACGCGCAGATTTTCAAGAAAAATCTTTGGATAAAAATATACTGTCCAATTCCAATCCACAGTATGATGAATACTTATTTTGGAAATATATTTAATCAATATTCATAGTTATTTTTGAAAATGTAAATGTAGCTCTTTAAGAAAAAAAAATATTGCTTTTATAAAATATTTGTGGATTCACGTTAGACTTGCTTAATTTTAGATAGTTTAATTAGGATAAGAGTGAATTAACATTCCGTTCAGCAGTATTCGTCCACTCTAAATCTTCGTTATGAAGATTTACTAAAATAGAATAAATCTTTACTAATACAATCCATAAAGAGTGTTTAGTAAGTGCTAAGGGCCGACTGCTTATTGACCAACGGTTTTACATGGTAATGTGGTCAGCATCGTCGCCAAATAATCAGGTTTATTCTCAAACTCTGTAAAGGGCCATTTATATACTTTGTAGGGGCTGGCTGTGTCCTAGGAGGTGATTATAACCTCAGTGTCGAAACACAGCTGACGTATTTGAATGAAGAAAAACCTGCTACAGTCGAACTCCCCGGGTTAGAGGATTAGGAATCTAGCGTTTTCTATGTTACCCTCAAGCTGTGAGATGCTGAGTTCTTTGTCTTGGGACCACAGCTTCCAACCATCAGACGACGCCAGCGTAAAGCGGTTCTCGACTGGACTTCGAGAAGTGCAGACAAGGAATGGAGGAAATTGCTTAGCCTCAGACAGGCCAAGCAATAAATTAAAAAAAAAAAAAACTCTACTTCTATAACCAAGTTGCTTCAAGGTTTAAATAGAATTGATTATAGGAGTGTTTAAGTTCATTGTTGACTTAAAAAACACCTAAAGATTTAATTTGATAAAACATGTCACTTATGCGGACAGGCACCGGAGACCGCTCTACATTACAAATCATATGATAGCTTAGCGACACGTATCCTAGACGCATTTGCAGACTTTATAGACTACTATACTCAAATGAAATCCAGAAACACAAGACTTCCACCATTGTATGGTCATCCCTTTTGGATTTCATTAGGAAAACTAGAAGGCTCGATACGAAGAGATAATAGGTTTCCTTTGTTTATCTTGTAGTTGGAAAAAAGGCCCACAATGGCCAGACTTATTTCATCCATCATTACCAGTACCAGTACCCACTCAGCTACCCCAATTTCACTTAAATAAATCTCGATTTTTGGAAGAGATTGGAACATATTTTTGCTGATTGAGGGATCGATATTGTTATTGCTCTTCTCGATAGGCCACAATCCAAAAAAATAGCATACAAAATATTTTTACTTTCCTTAGGACTTCCGCAGTTCACTCATATAAACTTGGTTCATTTTATTACATCATTTCCTCCACAACTTCCTTTTACTTTATCGATTATTTGCCCTGTATTTTTTGCCCAAAACCTGGTTCAGATATTTCTACAGTTTGTCACTTATTGGAAACATCTTCTTGGGAAACACCACAGTTCGAGGAATCGGCTGGGAACTCTTTTGGTGATTAGGAGTACGACCTGGATGTTTTTTTGGAACTGATACTTCACAGTGTCGTTAGTCGTGTCCCCTTACCTGTAATAGGCTTAATAGGCTCCATAGAAGGATGACTCAGAAGAGCAGAATGATTGGAGATATAAATAGACCGTACAGAACATCAAACGCTCACTTTTACAAAGTCTTAAAATTAATTAAGTACAGATTAATCGTGATAGTGGGTTGTGGTTTACTGAGAAACTTAACAAGATCAATCAAACCAAGTTCTAAAAGCTGGATTAAAAATAAAATATTTTTTAACTATGAAACAAAACTTGATACCTAGTTGAAGAAAATTTGTCAGACCATTTGCTGGTGCGAATTCATAATTGAAGATAAAAAAAAAAAGAATAAGAAAATAAAGGAAAATCCCAGATTCGTATAATACTATAACTTCACATACCGATGCATAACTCATTAAGAATCCTCGTTACAAATTTCATGGTCGATTGGTCAGAGAAGTATGTATTTAAAAATATTATTCTGAAAAGGAACAGTTATCGTATTTTTAAAGAAAATGAAATAAGCTTAAATAATTAATATGCTGTATTGTTGAAACATTTAAAGTAACTAATACAAATCCGATATACGTTCCAAAATATTTATTTTCACGATTCGTTACACTGTTTCATTTGGATGTTTGAGGATTACTTGTGTCAGGAAAACAAGTATATTTCTTACGTACACAATCCTCATGTTTACGGGATTGGTTCATTCCTAAATTATGTATTTTTGGATCAACAAAGGAAAACATTTTTCTCACAATATCTAATTTGATGTAAGATTAAATTAAGAAAAACATTCATGACATCATCCTGGTTGACAGAGCTAAAAAAAAATGGTAAGATAAAAACTGAAAAATATTAAAATTTATATTAATTATAAATAAATATAAATTATAATATATTATTTATTCATAAAAAAAAAAATCATAAAAAGATACTGATTATACACCTAATACGTATATTCGGTGCACAATAATGATTTATAAAAGTATTATAGGACCATCACATCTGTATAGCGCACCGCTACTTCAATTTCCTTAAAAATATGTAATTAAGATCACACTAGCTATGTCTAGTTTCCTTTTATAATGGAGTAATAACAATCTAGAATCGTCATGAGGTTTCTAATTTTGTATTGTTATTATATATTAACAATTTAAAGTCTCAACTACCTCAAGCATCAATTGTTAAGCATTTCTGGCGTTAGCTATAGCTAGCTGTCACCATCTTATATGTTCTACCCAAAACAATATGGCCATCGAATCTTGTGTCTGCCCACTGCTCGACGTGTGCAAACCAACGTGTGCACATGACGTGGGCAGGTATCTGGACCTAAGGTTAGCAAAGGAAGGATGAGGGCTATATATAAAGTCATTTTTTTCGCTCTGAGATCAACTTTCTTAAAACTTTGGCGGTTATCATTCTACTTTTAATTTTTAACACCATCTCAGTATCGTAGGTTTCTTAAGAACCCATCCATGTTTATAAGGTTCAGGTTCAAAATTATCAAAAATTGGTAATCAGACACGATGTTTATTATTTTTTTTTCTTGAGTGTGAACATATAATTTTATCTCAAATATTTATTCCCCTTTAATGTACAGGTTTTAATAATTGAGTAATCATATTTTTCCTGCTCAGTTGCCTGGGTTCTAATTCAAGTTTCTATAAGTAGTATCTGCCCTATGAACAACAATCGTTTAAAAAAAATTATGCGTATAAAAGTGAATCGATAGAACACGTTTTTTCATTCGAAACTAAACTTATATGAACACTAGCTTCTCTTGGCTTAAATTCAAGATTTATTATTTAGAATTACTTAAGGAAATATAATGGTCTTTCAAATGGTTTGCTTAAATTTAGAATCGATGTTGAACGAAGATAAGAGTGTTTAAAAATCTAAAATTTCGATAACAATGTTTACAGATCATTTTTCTTTAAAATCTCAGTTTGGAATCAACTCTCGAATGTTCATCATTCGTTATTTTTACACCATGTATACTAGTGAGTTAACTGATTATGCTATTTTATTTTCTATTAGATTTTTAACATTTTCTCATTTAATACTCCAATGTAGAAATGAAATAGGTTATTCTATGGTTCTATAATTTCACTAAGGGTGATATATGTAAGACATAGGCCATTGGAATGGAACACGAAGCTACATTGGAATGGATGTAGACCATTGACCGAGGACCCGAAGGCCAGGGATATGGCTGTATTGTGCCCGGATCTGTGCCTCCCGGATAATGAAGGTTTGCGGGGGGAAATAAAAGGAGGAGGTCGTTTGCCTCTTCAGTCCCACGCACCTGTCCTCCGATCGGCTACCACGGATAATCACCCGCAGTTTTATAGATACTTTATTATTTTTATTCAAGTATTGACTGGCCCTGAGTTTCATATACCTACCAGTAACTAAATATTGCTGGGCGGTTAAGTAATAAGCATTAATTACTTATACAATTTGAAATTAGGTTATATGAAGGCCGCAGCCCTTACCAATTAATTTTATATGCCAGTAAACTCTCCATATTAATAGCTAAGTTTTAAGTGAGACATTTTTAGCAGGTGTGAGAATTTTCATTAATGCATCGGGACCCAGAAAAAATACTTCAATGATCAAAGCATTTTAGAAAGCTTTCATATGCTGCATGCATACATTTTTTTTTACCTTTACTTGCAGTGGCTGCATGTTCTTTAGACTTTTTAGTAGACTTAGCTCATTAAAATCTCTCAAGGCTATTTTTAAATTATTATTTAAATATATATATATATGTGTGTGTGTGTGTGTGTGTGTGTGTGTGTGTGTGTGTGTTTTTAGTAGATTGTGTATAATTGGTGTAAAAATTATGAGAAAAAAACAGTTTTTTTTTTTAATTTTCAACTTGTTTTAATCGGCTCCTTGGGCCCATCGGAACGAACGCCTCAGGTCCAATATTGTTGGATGTAGAATCGCCATAAAAAAAAAAAAAAAATTGATTAAAATCGGTGATCCTTTTACTGTATCATTTCCGTGTAAGTGTGCAACGGTTTCATGTAAATACTTGGTGTCGAAATTGTTCAGTTCTCATCATTCTAATAAAAATTATTATAAAGTTTAATCATTTATTTATTTTACCAATTATTTGTTTTCAAGGGCTGTGACTTGTGCTAAGTTTCTTGCAGATTTGGTTGTGTTGCACTAAACATTCATGTTGTCGAAGATTGTTGGTGTTATTGGTATTGAACCTTCGGTTTCGCTGTCTTTATATTTATTTACTTATCATGCAAGGAGTAGAGGATGATTATCAGGTAGGTAGTCCAGAATTAACTATTCTTCCTAGCTCCTAATATCTCGCGGAATTTAACCGTAAAAAATTGGATGGACATTTCGTCTGTATTTTTTTCTTTCAACTCTCTTCGTAGATTCATCAATATTTTCTTCCAAATCTTTGTTAATTACATCCTGACTTTTGCAACCATCGATGTCAAAAAACTAACCCTCGTTGAACCACGTAAATTCCTATTTTGTTAGGAATTTCTTTAATTTATTCTTGGCAGTATAGTGAGGGTGATGTAGGGTGATTGCGCTTTTCGACAAAGATACCCATCGTCTCTCATCTTAATATCTTAACATAGATGAAGAACATTATAAATATGGATTCCATTTAACAATATGATATCAGTGCCTTTTATGCCAAAAACTATTAATCTGAACAAATATGAAATTCGGAAAAAGGATTTGAATCTAACATATTCATTCTTTGGCTTGTATTATGAATTTTTTTTTAAGGTGTGGAAATGCTGGCTAATACACACCTAGGTATATTATGTAATAAACAAAGCAGCGTGTCTGAGGTATAAATTGCAAAAATTGTTGTCCGCCAACACAAATTGAACTGAATAACTTAGACGTATAAAAAAAAAAAAAAAATGAAATGTATGTTTCAATAATAGCATTTCGCAAGTTCCTTCTAAACTAAAACATATGAATCTTAAAAAGTATTTCTTCGGGGTGATCAGGGGTGGATCAATTAACAAAACAATTATTTTATGTTTTTTAGTAATGACAGCCCGCGTTTTGGTCCTATAAGTGTGCCATTTCCAATGAAGCATACATTATAGGAAGCATCAACAATCATTAACTAGATAATTTTTACAAACATTAGGCCTAAGAAGAGAGATAGAAATAAATTACAACAAAGTAAGGTAAGAAATTGATTCAATCAACAAATTTAAGATGGGTAAGAAATTGATTCAATCAACAAATATAAGGTGATTCTGAAGATAACGCAGAAAAAATTAAATCATTATTTAGAAAAATATTTTATTTCAATTATTAAGCTAATTTCATCAACAGTCGAGTCTCCATCACTTCTAACAAATGTTGAATTTCCTCCTGATCTGAGTGTAAAATCATTCAATAAATGTTTAGGTATTACCTATAAAACTTTTTCGTATTCTTGTAAAATGCAATAAATAAGCCGAATTGTTGAACCAATAAATAAATTTTAAACTAAATGTTGCTTTTAAAAGCTAAGTAAATTAAAGTTAATAAAAAAAAAATATTTATTACTGTGATTTATCAGTAATCAAAATTTACTTAAATTATTAAAAAAAATTAGGTGGAATGCATATCATTTTCCGATACATTATCGCGATATTTTTTCCTTCCGATTTATACCCCGTCTTCTAGCATGCAACGGCTCTACGTCACCAAGAAGCGAAGGGAACCGGTTTAAAATTAATCGAAACCAGATTTACGATCGATAAGAACAAAACGGCCGTGTAGAAAACAAACGACACGAACCCACCTGCAACAATATAGGTGTGGACTGGCCGCTCTAGGATGTGGGTTTGAGAACGTAGGACGAGATTTACGGCAAGGCTGAGAAGATGTTAGTCATCAAAGAGTTGTACATGTACAGCCCTCGTTAATTCCCTTCGCTAAATGATTTGCTAAAGGCTTTCCTGACATGATTATGTATACCTAATGAATTTATATTTGTATTTCCTGATTACAGATCCCTCGCTACTGTTGAATAAATTATTATACTATTGGCTTATTAATAATAGACGTCGGTGTTTTTGAATGAGTTATATTCGAGCTAAGTATTTTTTTATTTTTTTTCTCTCGTGTGTAGGAAAAATATTTTTTAATGAGAGAATATTGTATTCCTTCTGTGTGTTGCTAACCGGACATGATGGGTTGCTATCATAAACAGCAAAGAGATAAATGTGTGTGTGTTGTAGTTGTAGTACGTACATTAAACTCTCAAATAAAATTCAAACTAACTTGTAAAATATTAAAAATTTTAACTACTTTTATTACTGAATTACTGCCATTAAACCAAGCCTCTTCAATATTGACCTTTGTAAAACAATTTTTTAATTTTAAATTTTGATCAAATAAAATTCATGCTCTTTCATATCTTATTAAAAGTTTCGATTTAGTTGGAAACGATGGGTTATAAGGTACTTCCAAGGAAAGAGTTCAATCAAAGAGATCTAACTTTTGAATAATTATATACTGTTCTAAACAAGGAACATAATAATAAAAACTGACATAGTGTTTGATTCATGGTTGCAAGCTATTATTACATCCTGCTCGTATTTCCCCGATTTCCTCAAGACAAACAAAGGTTCCTCAAGAGTGGATACTTGCTCCGCTGCTATATATATACAGGAATGTGTATGTATATATATATATATATATATATATATATATATATATATATATATATATATATATATATATATATATATGGTATGCATGGCTTTGAAATGGTAATTGTGCTGGCTTGCGCTGGTTGACTTAAAATGCACCCGTCACCATATAATTTGCTAGTTAAGTAAAACATCCTAATCTTTGAGGCTGACGGGCGCATTTGAACATTTGAGTCTTGCATAGCTACACTGCACATTAGTTCCACAACTGACTTAATCTTATTTGTAGAAACGTTTTATGAACTGTTATTATAGACAAATATTACAATCTGCCTCATTTAAGGGCTATTGGTAATAGATATATATGTGTCTATTTTTTTTGTAATAACTAAAAGTCACAGGTATTATTTGTTATCCCGATAATTATTTCAAGAAATAATCTTCGTTTAGAATATTATAGAAAAGTAATGTTGCAACTATTAGATTGTTTTTACGAGCGTTATTTTTAATAATATAAATCCGTCAAATATCCATTTCGACACTGTCAAAACCATTTTGTCCTCCTAAGCAGTTAGTAATGATGATTATTTATATCTGCAACATTGCATAATGTTTATTAATATTATTTTTTATATGTTGAAAAATCAAAACAGTATTTAATAACTTTAAAGATTTCCATCCGGGAGGATCTTGGTTATTTATTGGAACGGAACGCCTTTGATACCTTATCCATGAAATATATTTTTGAAAAAAAAATTAGCATTCTCCATTGATTTGAAAACGTCTATGGATTACCTACTGTAACGTAGATTATAAAAAAATTACAATGATAACAAAATCGGGGAATAGAGATTGGCAGTGCAGCTCCGAACTCATCGTCTACTTCCAAAATTCAATTACACCAGTCGATAGCCAAAGGATCAAAGAATTCGTTTCGTTAAGTGGGGACAAATAGCCGGAATTTTGAGTTCATTTAGCCAACATTCGTAAATTTCGCAACTTCACACGATGAAGCTGTGTTAATGAAAATGGGCTACAGTGAATTTCAATAGGGTCAAGTTAAAAATTACCCCAACTGAAAATGACCAAAATGTCAGCTGGTTTGTAGTCGAAATATAAAAATTGTTTACAGTTCAAAAGAAGAGCTCATAATGAATACCATGATACCCATTTAAGTCCATGGATATACGCAGTGTCGGTAAGGTGTAAAGCCAAGGCGTTCGTGTAGATCGGCGGTTCGAGTAATCTGCCGCGGAGGCGACCGATTAAAAGTGAACGACAGGCGTTGATTGTGTGTGATTGCCGATTATAAAGGCCATCTATGAGCCGCTTCAATTCTGGGTTCAATTTGCCATAAATTAATGACTGATGGACTGGTTAGTTCTCAAGGATGACTACGACATTATATCTAAGAAAAATATTCCCATTGACGTCGGTGTACTCTTGTTGGACATACGTCCGTGTCCCTGGCACAACCAAAATTTGCTTTTTGTTACGTTCTTACAATTGGTTATCCTTAGACTCTTCCGATGAAATTATTAACTATTATGAAGTCGTCAATTAAATCATTCCGTTAGGTAACGTCATTTCTTTTCGAAGATAAATAAGATCCATTATTCAGATTTTTCTGGCTATACTTCCGCATTTTCGAGAAAAATTAATTAAAACTTCAAGAAACTTTTCCGCGTGGCAATTAAAATCATTCATTGAATTCGGCCAACTTCTTGCATAAGTATTGGTTTTCTTTTTAATTGGTATCCAAGGTAAAAATTATTTGCTGTTATTAAATTCTTCTATAACAAGAATGATATTTAAATTTGTTTAGTTATTTTGTTTTTCCAAACTAATGAGAACTCATTAGACGGCCATTATGATGTACTGTTGAATTTTATTCCTAGTTTTGATTAATCAACTATCAGCCTGATTTATTTTAATGTTTCTTCACTGGCTGAAATGGTATAAAGTCATACATTTCTTTTTCTTTAAACAACCCTCGGTTCCTTTTTACAAAAAATAAAATACAATAAAATAAAATAAACAAAGGAAATTCACTAAATTCACGTTGTGTTTATATATATATATATATATATATATATATATATATATATATATATATATATATATATATATATAAATGACTTTTGTACAAATTTAACATCTGTCAGTTTCTGAAAAAGTACTTTACAATAGAGTAATCATAGTAACATAACTTAAAATTTGAGTAATTTTTATATCAACATTCCAATAATTATATTTTATACTACTGATTTAATTGTAATCATACGAGCCTCCCTTTGTCCGTTTTGAAAGCTGGCTATGAATCATTGTTGTTCATAGACTTGAACTTTTATTTTCATCTCTTCTCTTTCGTCCTTCCTCTCTTACCATCCCTCGTAGAAGCATACAAATCATGGTTTTATGTGTTGATTTTAGACTACAATTCTCTTCTTTAAACTTTTTTTTATATTTATTTATCTTTTGAAATTTAAAACTGTATACTTTGAACGTAAACTTTTATTGTTAAAGGGGAGCGAGTCTGCTTTTTATTTCTCTATGCATTCCTGAAATATTTGATAACTAGTTCGTTTAAATTTGGCACCGAAAAGATTGTTAGAGAATATGTGAAAGAGTTTAAAATATACTTTTCTTATATTTTTTTCTTTATTCATACGAATTAATTAGTTTTAAATTAATACTCGCTTAAATTCGCATTAAAATGGAAATAAAAGCAATAGAATAAGCTTTCATTACCCTAATCATTAAAGTCCTTTATTTTTTATTCGAGAGGATGGTCGTGTGTGTCAATTGCCTCTAACTTTCAGCTGTTTTACCTTCATTTTTAACTGTTTTGATAAAGAAATATCACTCATATTTATTTTATTATCATTTACACTAAAAAAAAAAAAATTATCTCAAAAAATATTAATAATAATTTTTTTTTTTTCATTATGGACTAAATTCATTTGCAATTAAATTAAAAGCAAAAAAATCACATTTTTATGCTTATTAAAGTAATTAGCTGTATTAGTTCGATTAGTTCCAAAAACGACCGATACAGGTGTTAACATAGTTTTCTATCCCCCTATATATTCATCATATATATTATCATTTATGATGGTTTCAAATATACCTTTATTTTGGTAAATTAATTGTTTTATTTAATTGCTCTGGTTTCATTCTTACTTACTAAAAAAAAAAAAAGAAAAAAAATCTTATAACTGAGTACCTATGTATGTTATAACAGGCAGTTGGGCTAGATATGTTATTTCATCTATTTTTTGACAAGAGTACCGCATCAAGTTGGGCTAAAACCCGCAGTACCGAACTGTATTGGGAGACCCCCACACTTCCACACAATTATTCCGGCGCTACAAACGTGTCAATTCCAACACTTGAGAGCATAATTACTTTATTGTCATCGACAACTGTTTATAGCCACTGACTTAAGTATGTCTTTAAAACCTTTGTTGGCCATCCACGTTGTCAGATTGTTGGGTCCAGGTTTTGCAATTATGAAGAAATGTATAATCCTTATCGTTGATATAACTGATCACTGGTATAAAATTGTTAATAAAATTGAAGTTCTTCTTTTTGAAGGTTATAAAAAAATAAAGAAAAAAAAATAAAAAGGATACATAATATTTCGAAAATAAATTAACTATTCACATTTTCCGAGAAGTTTACTCTAGCAAATCCACTTAATTTCTAAAACGATTATTGATAAATGTCATTCAAGAGGAATTCAACCAATTTAAAGTGTTAACCAGAGATGTGCAAAAGCTCAATCTAGAACAATGTTCGTTTTAAGTTTTTAATAAATACTGATTTATTGTAGGAACAAAATTTAATTAACTGGTCTTCGGCACGATTAATTTATTTATGAAATTATTCATTTTGGTTTTTTTTAAACTTTGTCACCGAGCAATAATGTTTTTGCTATTGGTGAAATGATTGATTTTTGTCCATTTTATGTATATTTGTTGTGGTTTTTTTTTTCATTTTTTATTGTTGTTTACACATTACATCCGGTCTATCGATTTTCGTTTTCTTTTCTAACACAAATTCTTATTTATCATATCACAAAGTTTTATTTATTAGTTCATACTTTAGCAGTTAATTAGCTTATTAATATCTTGCTTTTTAAGTTAAAAATATTGGCTAATATGATTTTTAGAAGAAATAGTAAAAATAAACTGTAAATTTAAAAATACTTGCATACTTTAAAAAAATGCTTTACTTGACTATACTAGTTATTGAAATTTTTCTTGGCCTTTTACTTAATAATTAATTATTGTAAACTGGAATCGCGTAAGTACGTTTTTCCAACTAAATTATTTGAACATTTGATCAATTTAACCATCTGTAGTGCACCGAAAAAAAAAATCAGAACTTCCTACTGGAAGCGATAGGAAAGTCGAGAAAAGGAAACGTGATATTTTATATGAATGCCGTTCCAGATCTTAATCTTAGCCGTATTTTAAATAAGTTATTATCTCTCTTGTGTCCTTGGATTGCAGATATAGGTTAAACGAGAGATGGTATCTAGGCTGCAATGTGAATTTAATATCGCATACATAATAAGATCTCCTCGTCGGTCTGGGAGACGTCGGTGAGACGTGATTCGACTTAACCTCCCTCATTCTGAAGATGAAGTATTTCTCTTTCGCGGTAAGTTGATTATTCAGAAATGTTTTGTTGTTATCTGCTGTTCTGATATTTTGTGTTGTAAGAACATAAAATTTCCATCATAATTATTTTCAAATATTACAATTACACATACACGTTTCCTTGACAGAATATTTGATATCAAATTTAACTATGCGAGCTACAGATTTTACTTCCAGAAATAGTTTGTGAAATCTGCATTTTTTTAACCATAATTTTGATAGAAAAATGACTTCAAGCCCTTGTATAAAGATAAATAATACACAACAATGCGGCTAAACTACAGGGTCTGACAGTGAAACGGAATGATTTCAAAATTAAATTATTTATTAAAGAATTATTTTTACTTTCTTTAACACATATGTAAGGAATGTATTGTAATCGGGCCAAATTTTCGATGTGCATTTTTCAACAGATCTATGCGTTTCAGAACTTTCTGACTACAAAAAAGGCCTTTGGTCTGTGTATCTCGGTGAAGATTATCTCTTTAACGAATAGACCGACTTTGTTTAAATTTGTAGTGTTCAGTTCCTCGATGCCTGTGTACCAAACCTTTGCGATATTGTGGCTACGCTATAGCCGAAAAACATCTATTGACTTTAGCGTCAAAACGGCTCTAGCGACTTGAATCAAACATTTCTAAAATCTAGGAAAACACTTTTAATTTTCCTATATAGTACATGTCTCAGAAAGAAAATAGAAAAAATGTTATAAAGAAAGTATAACTTTTTTCGCGCATAACTCAAAAAGTATACATTTTAGATCATATACATAATGATCCGAAAAACAATTAAATCGCCAATACAAAAAAAAAAATCGAAATCGGACCGGTATTAGCAGAGATATAGCGTTTTTAACTTCGTACATCTGTTACATTGTATTCTGCAGACGTTTATATGGAAACCGGTTCACCTTACTTTAGTTTTTATCTTATTGTTACTTAATTTGAAAACTCTACTTTTCCAGGAATATTCCAGCTGTGTATTTGAATGATGGTTCGATTGTCTACAAAACTTAATATATTTAAAAAAATCTTAATCGGACTAATATAAGGGAAGATATTGCAAAAATTGTTTGTATTGGACTGTAACCCAAAGCAGCAAGGAAAGTCGTGTATAAATATAAGGTATAAGCATGGCCATTCGGCCTACATTACAAACAAATAAAATTTCGCGCGAATGCTTAGTTATCGGGTCGAGTAATTTCTCAAAAAAGGGATATTCCTTGACCCTCTCGCTCTTCCGATTTAATGGCTTAGGACATTTTTTATGAGTGTACCTAAAACAAAAGTGTTGAAGGCCGATGTACTCAGAACTAACCAAGCCCACAAGTTAAGGGGCATTTAGACGACCGGACTAGACCTGACCTGACCGGAGAAAACGGGTCGTCTAAACGTTCACACCGGACCAGATATGGGCGTGGCTACTTGAACGGGTCCAGATTACACCCGAAACAGATATGGGGGTGGCTACTTGAACGGATCCAGATCAAACCAGATCTGAGAAAATGGGTAGTGAGCAAAATTAGGCGTGGCACTAGTTTCCCCCACATTCTGACACAGAGGTCAAAAGCTCCGCCCCTTCTATCTGACAAAAAATGTATAATAACCTATCGAATTTCTTTGAGGGATAAATTATTATGTTAATTGTATATCCGAGCTTGGCTCTCGCATTAGAGGTCTGCTAGTATACTCGAGTGAGAACTCTCGCATTACATATCTATCCTTCTTCTAATAATCCCTAATACATTTGAAGTACCTATAAGCGATATTAGGGAAGTTAGTTAATATTACCAAGAAAATTTATTTAACACACACATTTGGTGAAGCTACATAGTTTATAATGACTACGTTGAAGTAACAGTTTACTTAATAAGTAATTAGCAATCCCTTCATTTTAACAGTTAGATAAGCATAAGACTCAGCTATGCCATTTTCTGTTTGTAGTACCTGTTAATATTTAACAGTGCCCCGTTAGTGCTAGATATGGGAAAGAATATATAATTCCCTCTATCAAGAATATATAATCATCTCTATCAGCAACCAAAAAAACCACATTTTATTACAAAATAACGTTTTCAAACAGCCTCGAATTGCTTCTATTGTTGTCATGACAACGGCACGTACGCAAGCTGGCGTAGGGCCCGTGTGGGCCTATATTATGTTATCTCATAAGCTGTAAGTTTTAGGGCTTTAATACGCTGGACCACTACGTTCCACAGGAACGTTATAGCCTTGATGCCCGCGTTGAAAATTATAGAACCCAACTTATTCCGTCTCGATCCGTCGACTCTCAGTCGTCAAAGCTTTGAAACCTTCCAGTTTTTCCATCTCTTTTATTTAAGCCCTAGTAAGAATTTAAGAATGGAAATAAGGATCCTCACTTCTAATACCTCTTACCTTCTAATACACCTTCTAATACCTAATACCTCACTTCTCCGTGAATACCTTATTCATCAAAATCCATCTCTCCTGAGAGCCAGAAAAGCAATCTATTCTACCGTATTATATATAGAAACGATAACAATCGAAGTCATAGTTTTTCAAGTATCAATGTATTGGAAATATTCGGTGTGGTTTGGGATGCTCCATAGAAGAAGGATGAATTCTCCATGTCAATATAATTTCTTTTTATAATTTAATGACTGGTTTGATGTTGTTCATGGTATATAAATATGGCATTCTTATGCATGTAAATTCATGATATAGATGTCTACATACATTGTATTGCCTACATAAAATTTTTTTATGTATGGTATATTATTATATGATTGGTGTAATAAAGAAAAAAACCATTGCGACAATGCGAATTCGCCGTCATTATATGGAGCGCTTCATTTGATATTGAGGTCCATTATATTCCTTTCAATTAGAGGTTTAACTTCAGAACAAAAGAGATCAAGCTTGAAATTTGCACGAACCTTCATTTGAACCTTCTAACTGCTGACTAAAAATTCACACATAATCTCGTGTCAGCATCTAAAGTTATTAAAGGTCAGATGCAAAAGAAAAGTGCCGAAATTGTTTTGTTTTTTTAATATCTCGTTTCCTGTAAGTCCTACATCATTAGAGGTTCTTATAAATCTTGTAGAAAATGAAATTGTGTAATAATTAATAAATCACGTCCAATCTCTCCTCTTCCTCCCTATAACTCACCCGCCCTACTGAGCGCGATTCCTAATAGACTTTCGGGGTCATGGTTCTGATCATGTATTTGCAGTTTTGATTTGCGCATCTATATTTTAAAAACATCTAACACTCGTATTCGTATGATACATGTAAATGAATGCAATCAAAAAGCGATACAATTTTAATATTCCCCGCTTGAAATGAAAGATACGAGGCAATGAGACAATAGTTATAAAATGCTGGGTATTGTTTTATACGTAGTGTGGACGTGTTAGAAGACGAGGGCCCCATTTATTCTCTTTGAGCTTCCTGCACCCGATTTACTTTTTATTTTTGTTTTATTACCATGGCATGGTCAACTGAGGAGGTGTTGCTATTTACTGGTAATTTTCGCATAGCACTTTTTTTGTGGAAAGAATATAAAATCGTATCCAGAAAAAATATTTATCAAATAGCCAGCACAAAAATATAGTTTTCGTGGTTATTATAGATTTTTTATACTCTATAAATCTAGATCATTTTTTTTTTCCCGTTAATGACAAAAGATCTTTTTTAGGTGAATTGATATAGGCAAATTAGTTCTAAGATTTAATTATGGGTAAAATAAGACCTCTTTGTAAAATTCGAAACTTCATTCGAAAAATCTATTCCGAAAAACGTTGAAAACAAGTTCATTATTAGAAGAAAATGGTAATATGCAGTCTTGCGGGTATTATCGAACCCCTTAATATCCCCTTAATGTGCAGGACAGGTTGTTGGTTCAGTTTTCACTGGGTGTTAATATTGAAAAGTTCAATTTTCTTTTATTGTCGCATCTTAAAAAATCAAATCCAAATTTAGCGATTTTTTATATATGGAATCACATCGGTGCTGGTTATATGGAACGGGGTTTACTGTTTTTCTATCAGAAATAGCTTCAAGAATCACTCTAGAGAAACAAAAATAAAAAATCTGGAAGAGAAACTACAACAAATGAGGATGTGGAGGAATATAGAGGTATCACTGCTTAAAGAGAAGGACCCTTCCCCTGTAGTTCCTTACCCCTGTAGACTAGGAAATGAAGCAGGGTTCACATAGCAAAATTATTTTTTGACTTAAAACAATTGCTCTATCTTAATTTGCCAAACAAAATTTTTTTAAAAATATTTAAAAAAATAAATTAAAAAAATCTATTAAGGGGTTCTATATCACCCACATCTCAATTCAGATGCACCCATTTGACAAAATTGAATTTTGCTCATTTGAAGCGCAAATTGGAAATTGTTAGTATATGTGAATATATAAAGGTATTAATCACCATAGAAAACAATACGATTTTTTGAAATTTCTAGCACTAGATATATCAAAATAAAGTCGGATTCCACATATTCCCTATCTTGTGCAACTATCGAATTTAAAAAAAAGAAAAAAATCGAATTTTCATATTCTTTACTTTGAAATGCACTAGACGATTGTGCCAATTTCTTGAAAACCTAACCCCCTAAAACAAGGAGTCAACACTTGAGGATTAGGAATTCAAGACTGCATGCAATGCGTGCCTCGACTAGTGCGTTTCAAAGTATAGAATATGAAAACCGCATTTCTTCACATTTGATAGTTGGAAATGGTGGGAACGATATCACCACCTTTCCTATATTTTTTGTTTTAAAATTGATAATAATAACAAAATTGTTCCTATTAATTTTATGGAGTGGGATTGGGCTGAATCAGGCTCTCTCGGCTGTTTTCGATTTCCTTTTATTTCTTTCGATCCCGATTACGGTTGCAGGTAGTATACACCAGCCCTAGAGAGTTTTGTTTTTTTAATGGTGTCCAGATTCATAAATGGAAGATGGCTAAATGGCCAAAGCAGCCGAATTGACTGATATCTACGTTAAAGAGTTTTCTAGCAAGAATTTCTTTTTGGAATTGAAAGTTTCTTAAAACATGCGTTTAAATAGAGAGAAGCTTGGAAGATGCCACTGCATCATCCACATTTAGTTTAATTTATAAAAATAAACTGGAAGTAGTGTATTCGAACCTTACAACCTTAAGAATATTCCTTGTCATCCCAGTTTCTGTTTCTTTTGGAGAAAGGAGTTTCAGCTAGCTGATACTGATTAAAAGTTATTTAAGGAGCACGATTGATCTACTAAGGTTAATAAACGAGCTGGTTCCATAAACTATGACATCACATACATTTCTCTACAAACAAATATCGGAAAGTGAAACTATTCGTAAATGTTCTCATCCTTTTAATATTTTATTTTTCTCTTTGTATTTTTGTTGGTTTTTTTTGTTCAGGCCTGAATTCAGTCAATAAACTGTATTAATGCTATGATATGATATATATTTCAAATCATAAAACTGTTGAATTTTTTATTGGAGAAGAGGGATAGAAGAAGGGGCGGCAAAAATAGGCTGCCTCCTCCCTCCTTTGGAAAAAATCCTAGATCCGGCCCTGCCTGCGTTCATGTAGTAGATAAGTACTCTTATTGTGATCTTTCAAAAATGTGAACATGACTATTAGTAATTATTCAATAATCTTAATATTATGTATCGTATAATAATACTGTACCCTCACTGTGAGAAATATTTAAAATATTATGAGTTGTCAAAACACCCATGTAAGTTTCACCATGCCGATTTGGAAATAAAGCAATAATAAAAAAAAAACAAAAAAAAAAACACGCTTGTGAATACTAGTGAATCTGTTTGGTCATTTTGAAAGACGGAATGGTGGGGAGTGGAGGGAGGGGGTCAAGATTTTTTTTCAAAATTACAAATAATGGAAAGGTTGTGTTTGAAATAATTCGATATATCAGTATGACTTACTTCGAGAGTTGTAGTGTGCTTTGAATGCAGCCGTTATTTAGGGGTTATTAATTAATTAATTGAATAATTATAATTAACCTTTAAAACAAAAGTTACGGGACAAGAGAGAGAGTGAAAAAAAGAATTTCATCCTCCAATTTTTTTATAGAAAGGCAGGATGCAGAGTAGCGAGTGTTGGGAAGACCGGATATCGGGAGGAAATTTCACCCGTTGAGCCGTTCACATCTAAGCGTTCTAAGCGTTTACACGACCCGTTCTGAGCTCCCGTTTTGTTCCAACCGTTCTGCCCCGCTCATTTTACGTAGTCTCGCCCCTATCTGGCCCGGTGTGAGCGTTAAAACGACCCGTTTTAGGGGCGTGGCACCCGTTTTCTCCGTCTGGTCTGGTCTGGTACGGTCGTCTATACGACAATCCGATCGGCTAAACGCACTGTCTCGTCAAAAAGTGCGGCCACGCCTACTTTAGCGCACTTACTTTTTTCCGGTCTGGTCTGGTCCGGCTGTCTAAAAGGCCTTTTATCTGATCTGCAATAACTTAATTTTATAGATATGGCAAGCTGTTGGAATTATTATGTACAAGAATAAATATATTTAACGATGATGACATGTATCTCATTCTGTACGTTGATGAATTAACTAATAAATTCAGAAAAAAAAAATTATATATTTGGATGGAGTAAAATAAAGTTCATTTCGGCTTCTGCACATTTATATTGAAAATATCTCTCAGGAAAATATTTTCCCAGTAAAGGAAATACTATTAGATCTGGGTCAGGCAGGTAGGTATCGCGGCACAAAACAACTTCGTAAAAGCCCCTGTACCTTTCATTTTGCTTCACTTATCATCTTGCCTGGGTATTGTATCCTTCTTATTTACATACAAATTTCTTATTAAGAAGACCAATCAACTACTGCGAAACTTGCTATATACATATTTTAAGAAAGTAGCAATATTGTTTGAAGTTTCTGCTTACTAGCAACTTATCTACTGAAAATATTAATTATGCAATTATTATTAAAAAAATATTTGTAAACAATGAGCAAATGTTGTATAGACCTACTCGATGCAATTTTTAATTAGTTAATGAAGTATAAAATATTTATTAAAATTTTTAAAGGTATCATTTACTTTTAACTATCTATATCACTTTTAATTTCCACATCTCAGGAAACTTTGCCAGTATAATAGTATTTATATCACATTTTCCAAATATTTTTTCTGATCGTGGCAACATACGAGTACATTGGAGATACCTAGAATAAGTATTTAAATAGGAATTTTTAGCGAAAACTCGACTTTTTAGCGAAAAGATTTTAAAGGAATTCAATTCTTTTTGAGGTTGAATTTGAATCGACTAGGTTGTGGAGAAGCTATCCCGATTACTTGGACTATGACCAAGGAAGGTGCTAGCCAATAAGGTTCAAACACCTTGCTATTCTACATTTGGCAACATTTAATTTCAAAGCACCTGTACCTACATATGTACCATAATGAATGCATATATCATGAAGAAATATATCATTGATCAGCATTACAATATGTTCCGGCTGTTTTGTTTATTGAGATGAAATTGAACTTTTTTGAATTTGAATTTGAATTTTAACACATATATTTTTCGTAAGTTCTGATAATTTTTATTCTTATAAAGAAAATAATGCCTAAAAAATCTATTATGTTATTTAAGCACAATGTAGATTTACAGTGGAAAATGAGTAATTTAAATTTTTCTTTTTTTTATTATTTCTCGAGATCTTACAATTGAGAAGTTTTATATAAAAAGTTAATCAATCCATTTCTCAAAAACAAAGATTTTTTTGGCAAATTAATATTCTACACCCAATAATTATGCAGTTTATTTCTAATCTTTAATTTCCCCCTGTCAAATAGGTGTTAAAAATCATCATTTTTCAGGAGATGCCCCCAATAATTTTTTTTGAAATAATTTTCCAAATGTTGATATATTGACTGTTAATAGAAAATTCCTCAATTAGCTTTTATGAAAAGTTATCCCATATAGACTCTTGAATGGTTGAATATGCTCTAAAATTTATTATATAATATATTTCCTTTATAATTGGATGAATTTAGCAACCAAGTGGACAGCTCCTGTGAAGGACTTTTTTCCAGATGCATGTTAACTAAGGAGATAAATTTAATAGAATGTGTTGCCGTTCACCTATTTGTTTTAAATATTTATCGTGTTAAACAAAAGAAAAATATGTCTTTAAATCTGTTATTTTATTTTAAATATTTATTTTTTTGGTATGTAGCTAGCCATAATATTCCCGCTTTTTTTCGAAAGAGTATACATTTACCCCACTTACCACCCTGTGTAAAAATAGCCACTTCTATCATTGAAATGAATTTTTAGCCTACTAAACTAGATAAGGAAATGATTTTTTTTTTTTTTTTTAGAATATATACCACAAATACCTATTACCCTAGGCTGTTGCTGATTGTAATATTTGCTTTTTAAAAGTAGTTAATTAGTTTTTAAATATATTAAAGACATTCCGACATTTAAAGTTTGTGTGTAATCATCAGCTGTAGTCATAATCCTGGAATACGTAAACCAATTAAGTCAAAATCTGTTACAACGAATTATTTATTTATTTGTTGTAGCATTTAACTAAGATTATGTTGTCATTAAATTTGTATTGTAAAATGTACAATAGGTATTAGAAAGCCATTGGTTGAAATTAAATATTTTAAAATATACACAGCGCAAAAAAAAAAAAAAAAAAAAAAAAAAAATGATGAAAATCTGCAAGGAAAAAGTCCCGTTGAATTGTCTTGGTTAGTACCAAGTAAGGAGTGACAGGTCTTGGCAGTGTCGTTGATGTAGTTGTTTATTCTCGCAAGAGTGTGTCCCCAACATAAAGACAAATTTAACCCTGCCGGAGCTGCGAATCAACACTTCTATTCTCGTCTGTCTATCTGTGTCTCGGATGCTATAACTGTTGCCATTCAGTTCCCCTCTGTCTCTCTTAGTCCATTCCTAGCGCCTAGTGGTTATTTTATTTAAAGGTCTTTGGCCAATTATGGTGTTATGGTCTTTATAATGGAGTATCAATTAAAAAAATATATAGAAAATCTATGATCAACTTTTCATTTCACGAAGAATTTCTTTTCATGTAAGCTTTTCATCAAAATCAGGTAAAAAAAAAAAAACAGCTTTACAATCTTAATATGAATATATATATATATATATATATATATATATATATATATATATATATATATATATATATATATATATATATATACTATTTTATAATCTTAAAAAAAGTTCTCATAAGGCTCAATTTAAAATTTTTAAAAAAGAACTCGTAATAAACCTATTTTTTGTACACTGTACTTTATTTTTTCAGATAAAAAAAATAAATCAACGATCGGTGTTGTCACAATCAGTAGTATAATTACATCACAGGCATGATGGAAAACAATATCCATCGGTAGGTCTCTCATCCATGTCTTTTTCAGCTTCCTTCTGGAGTTCTTAATGCATACAGGAGTTGAAACTTTTTTTTCATTATAGAAATGGGTTAGCATCTCCTTTTAATTCGATTGTAGTGAGTATTCATATTCCAAATTCTATAAAATGAAATATTCCAGATAACTATTAAATTATTAACAGATAATTAATAAAAAGCATATGACCACATAAATATATATTTTTTGGACTATACATCAATAATAAATCAGAATACCATTTAAATAACATAAAAGACATGGTCGAAAAGATGAAAAACCGTAATAATATTTTTTTAACTGAAATAGTGACAAAAAATACAAAGGCGAAAAATCAAATAATCAAGATTATCATAAAGTATTTATAATGATAAATTTAATGACGATATCAATTCCTCTCCGTTAACTTACGGTATAAAGTTACAACATTACTTTGATTTTATAAAAACAATAATATTTAACTAAGCACTAAAAGAAAAAAAAAACATAGGTAGGTGTTCACTAACAATAAGCACCTAGTAATATTGCCAGATTGTAACTTTTTAAATAAAAAGTATAAAATTTATAATATTTGTGTCTAAGTTTAAACTGTTTTGAGTTAGTATGTATAAGTATCAAACTTCTGTCTTAATTTTTATTTCGATTTTTTTCTGACTGATTTGTAAACAGCTCTTAGATTTCAGGTTTAGCGTCTTTTTTTTATGTTAAGTCTTCTGTTGAACTTCATACGTGGATGCTTATCTTATTTTGATAAAATCGAGATTATTGTCGCTTTATTAGAAGTTCATTCAATTTCGCGATTGAAGTGTTTTATACTGATGTTTCACAAATCAGGATCCAATTTCATTCCAACAAAATACTGACGAGCCGATACCGTGTATTGGTTTCCCAATGGAAAAATATTGTTCAGTTGACCATTGGGAGCTATTGAATTTCGGTAGTCCAGGTGGGGTTCTCAGTTTTTGACAGATTTAGCTGAGCGTATAGTTTCATTTGTTCTATTCAAGTTGGTAACCGTCCTCCTGAGGCTTGTCTTTCGTTAAAAATGCAACATTTTGAAAAGAAGAAATTGAGCAGATTCCTGATAAAAACAATGAAAACATGTTGTGTGGAATTCAATTACCACCATGGAAATGAATGGAGGAATGAATTACCTCCATCAATCTGTTAAATTATTTAATAACAACATTAGGTTGTTAAAACTTTCTGGAATAGAAAAAAAAAAAAAAAAATATATATATATATATATATATATATATATATATATATATATATATACACATATATATCTGCTGAAGTTTACTACTATGTTATAAATACGATAAGTAACTGTCATATACGATTAATATGACATGATGGTTTGTGAAGGAATCAAATGATGATAGTTATAGGTTTGTAAGAGTGTTAGTGTTAGGTTCATTAAGTAATCAAATTACAAAAGGAAAAATCAATATATTTAAAATCTTTTAATTTTTAATCTTTTAATTTAAAATCTTTTAATCTTTGCACATAATAAATATAAATTTAAAACAAAAAAAAAACAAATTAAGCATGCTTCTGATTTGGCTATACAAATTGACTAAATTAACTATACTAAAGAAACAAAAAATAAAATGTAAATAAACCTTCTTTTCCGTTGCGCAACCAATTCATTAACAATTATACAATAAAAAAATAAACAGACTATCCTACTATTTCTCTCAGCAACTACCACTACTAGCTACACAAAAATAAATGTATAAAAATTGAGCAAGCACGTTACACCGGCAATCACACACAGAAAGATAACCTTAACATAACCAACGTGATAAGAAGCCCCCAGCTGTAAGTGTCTTAGACGGTGTTATTACAGGGTGCCTGTGGCTAACAATACTCCCCTCCAATAACAGCGTCTAAGAAGCGCACTTTTGGTCTGACGATGCGGCCTGACCTGGTGACATAACCGGAAGGTGCACTGTCGGGTGGTTCAGTGAGTCCAGTTGGTGGAGTGTATGTTGATCCTGGTGAACGGGGTAGTGTTTTGACAGGCATATCAATATCCTCTTGTAATAGAAACGCAGGTTTAAGCCTGTCTATAGAGACTGTCACTGGTGCACCGTCTTGGAGCTGGATCCTATAGGTCTTCTCGTCTCTTCGTATGACCTGATGCGGGCCCGTGTATGGTGGTTGTAGAGGTTTCTTAACTCCTTCCACACGCAGGGACACATGAGTGCAATTTTTCAGCTCTTCGTGTACAAAGATAGATCTTCGGGACGCCTTAAACTCTGCTGGCTCCACGTCTTTCATGGCTTCTTTAAGCCTTTGAATTGTCTCGTGCACAGTACCCGAGGTGCCTGTGGCCGAGAAAAATTCTCCAGGGAGTCTGAGAGTCTGACCGTATACAGCTTCAGCAACGCTGGCATCCGTTCCTGCTCTTACAGAACTTCGCAGACCCAGTAACACCATTGGTAAATTGTCTACCCAATGTTGATTATTTAAATGGGTTGTCAAAGCCAGCGCTCCACACATCCATTAGACTGTGGATGGTATGCGGTTGTGTGGATCTGCTTGATACCTAGGAGATTGGTAAGACTTCTGAACAAGGATGATTCGAATTGGCGGCCTTGGTCAGTAGTCAGTTTTGAAGGAGTTCCGAATCTTGATATCCAGGCGTTATAAAAGGCTGATGCCACTGTCTCTGCCGTGATGTCAGGAATAGGAATAGCTTCAGGCCATCTGGTAAACCTGTCAATCAAAGTTAGGCAATACTTATTTCCTCGAGCCGTTGGTAAGGGTCCTATTAGGTCCAGGTGGATATGTTCGAATCTGCCAGATGTTGGAAATACACCTGGAGGTGCAATGGTATGCCTTGTTACCTTGGATCTCTGACAAGGTACACAAGTTTTAGCCCATTGGCCGACATCTATGTTGAGGGAAGGCCAAAAATATTTCTTTGCCACCATTCGTCGACTCGCTCGCACACCAGGGTGGCTAGGTGAATGCAAAACATCAAATATTTTCCTGCGGTATGCCAGTGGTAAATATGGACGAGCTACTTCTGTAGAGGTTTCACACCAGATAGGGTGAGCTGAGTCTGGCAGTTGAAACTGCTGGAAGTGAAGGTTTAGCTGTTTTCTGAGTCCTGGAAGTTCTGGGTCTTGCTCTTGGTCACTTGCCAGCTGGTCAAAATTAGGCGCTAGATGGATCTCTTCTATTCGAGACAAGGCATCTGCGACGGAATTTGAACTGCCTTCGACATGTTGTATATCAGTGGAGAACTGACTAATATAGGCTAGCCATCTGGCTCTCATGGGTGAGTCCGGGCAAGACTTTTTCTTAAAACAGTAAACCAGCGGTTTATGGTCCGTATATATCGTGAACTGTCTCCCTTCTATCAATGGTCTGAAATATTTTACCGCTTTAAGAATTGCTAACAATTCTCTGTCATACGTTGAGTATATGATGAGTATCCCCTGTGGGCTGGAGAAAGAGATTTGGAAAAGAAGCCAAGGGGTATCCATTTACCTTCTTCCCATTGCTGTAAAACAGCGCCAACACACGAGTCTGAGGCATCGCAAGACAAGGAAATCCTTGCATCCCATGCAGGATGGCCTAGTATAGTTGCCTGTTTGAGGGCATCCTTGCATTTAACGAAAGCCGTTTCACTTTCCGGATCCCCTTGTATTTCCCGGCGGTCATTTTTCTTAGCATTATGAAGAAATTTGTTGAGTTCCTTTTGAAGTTCTGCAGCATTCTTCAAACAGGGACGGTAGAAATTCAGCATGCCCAAGAATCGCCTTAATTGATGAACCGTGGTTGGTTTGGGATACGCATTAATGATGTCCACCCGGCTTTCCAATGGCTTAATTCCCTGTGAAGTGACTCTGTATCCTAGAAAATCTATATCCGATTGACCTAGGACACATTTATCGGGGTTGACCGTAATTCCGTGAGCATCCAATCGTCGAAATACCTCTCGCAGGTGTTGTTCATGTTCTTCTAGATTCTTGGAAGCAATTAGGATGTCATCTAGATACACAAACGTATACGATAACTCTCTGAAAATGGAATCCATGAAACGCTGGAATGTTTGGGCCGCATTTCTAAGGCCAAAACACATACGCTGAAACTCGAATAGTCCAAATGGAGTTATTACAGCGGTTTTGGGAATATCTTCTTCGGCTACCGGGATTTGGTAGTACGCTCTCACTAGATCTAACCTAGAAAATATATTCGTGCCATGGAGCTGGATATTGAAATCTTTGAGGTTTGGGACACCATATCGATCAGGAAGAGTTTGGGCATTTAATCTACGGTAATCTCCACATGGTCGCAATATTCCGTCCTTCTTAGGAACTATATGCAAAGGCGAAGCCCAGAGGCTTTTGGATAGGCGACATATTCCGTCTTCCATCATCAGTCGGAACTCTTCTTTTATGGCTTTATACCGTTCTGGAGCTAGCCGTCGAGCTTTGGCCACTACTGGTGAACCCGTCGTCTCAATGAAGTGAGATATGGTGTGCTTTATAGGAACGCAAGCGGATGATGGTCGTAGGACGTTTGGAAATTCCTTAAGTATATGTGCGAAGAGAATGTCTCCTGGAATCGCTGATATAGAGGTAGTATTTACCTTAAGAATTTGTCCTCTTGACGTGATACCTGATGTTTGGTCAATCAGACGGCAACCTTTCAAATCGACCAGTAGACCATATTGGAACATCAGGTCAGCTCCTATAATTGGACGGGGTACCTCGGCTATTATGAAGTTCCACTTGAACATCCTCCTTAGCCCCAAGTCTAGTTGTAGACATTTTTCGCCGAAGGTCCGTATACGGGTCCCATTCGCCGCGAAAAGATTAAAATCTTTCACCTTAAGTTTTGCCTGTCTGGGCGGTGGAAGAACGGATACTGTTGCTCCCGTATCGATCAAGAAAGTCAGTTCAGACCGCTTATCGGTTATGAAAAGGCGGCGTTGAGATGGTGCAGTGCTGGGTTGCGCCCTCGCCAGCACTGCATCTAGTTTTCCGGGGAAGCATCTCGCTTTAATTGTTTCTTCCACGCACAGGGTCCCTCACATTTCCTAGCTTTATCTCGGTAGCGGTGGTGGTAGAAGCACAGCCATTTATTATTATTACGATTTCTGTTGCGGGATTTGCCTCGGGATCTAGGTGTGCTTCTGTTTCTTCCCGGTGAACGTGGCTGCCTGTGATCGCAAGTGTGGCGGGTTCGGCGAGTAATCAACTCAGCCACCTGCTGTGAGAGCTTTTCTATTTGCTCATGCAGATTTTGATGGGTGCTTGGGGTTGCGATAGAGCTTATTTCTATAGGACTCTGTATCTCGTGCACTTTATCAGCCATCTCTGCCAGCTTATTTAAATTAGTGTGCTCTGATGCAGTTATTGGAGAGCGACCTCATCCATAAAGATTTTAACATTTCTTCTGATGCCATCTCTCCCGCTAACTGTCTCATGTGGCGTAACAGTTGTGAAGGTTTTTCATCACCTAACTGTTTTCCCTCTAATAGTTGCCTTATTCTACAGTTTTCCGATTCGGAGAATGCTTCAATGAGTCTGTTTTTTAATTCCTCATAGGAGTCTGGGCCTGGTTTTTTAACAATATCTGCTGCTTGCTGTAAGATATCAAAATCTAAGGTTCCTACTAGTGTTTCAAATTTTGTTTGATTTTCGGTTATATTATTTCTAGCAAATACAGCCTCTACCTGGCAGAACCATAATGCAGGGTCTGGCTTCCAAAAGGGTGGTATTTCACAATTTACTGAGACTGCCTCTACATAACCACTATCCTCACTGCTTTTAGCATAATGCTTACCACCATGCATTTTGCTTACTTAATGAACCTTAATATAATGTTAATTATTATAATTTGAAAAATAACTAATATTAAAACTAAGATTTATTTAAAACAAAAAAAATGAAAACTAAAGTTTTGGTAAATTATTGATTAAGTAATTAAATAATAAATAACTAAGCAAAATTTTGAAGTAAAAATAAACCCTTTACTCTATATGATAAAATCACGTCGGGGTCACCACTGTAAGAGTGTTAGGGTTAGGTTCATTAAGTAATCAAATTACAAAAGGAAAAATCAATATATTTAAAATCTTTTAACTAAAAGGTTCATTGGGCATCGATTGGAAAACAAGGTCAAAAATTAGTGGTAGTAATTTGCATGGTAATGTTGTCTATTACGAGAATGGATATGCATCTATTTCGGGAAAAATGAACAACATATTAAACATTTAGGTCACTAGAGGTAATTTTATTTTTGACATAATAAGTAGTATCAAGGATTTTCAAAACAATTTCAGAACTCTTTGTAAAAATCGGACAGGAGAGGAATTTGATGCATCCAAACTAAAGCTCTAATCCGCATTTCCAAGTAGACATGATCATCGCCATCTAAATAGTCTTTTTTTATTGTCATTTCAGTCTTGATTGAAGATTCCAAATTCGTGACTTGTTCGATGTAGTCCTACTACAATTTTATGACTGAGATAAAGGAATTATTATAAAAGGATGCTTAAAAGTAATTACGAATAAGAATAAAGGTGATTTGGTGGTATTTATTAGAATTTATTTTAATCCTCAAGTTTAGACACCGTTATTGAAGATTAGTGATTTGCGATTAAAGAATTAGTGACGCAATAATTAGACGATTACTCTCTGATTAGAAGGATGTGCCATTGGCTTTAAAAAATAAATTAAAAAAGAGATACATAATGAAGGTTACATTCACTACAGTGTACAGGAAGACACGATTTCGATTCCTATAATATTTCAGAAGTTATCAGACATTATGTCAGAAGTTATATATTATACATTACATTAACCCAAGACGTTTCTCTTAGATCTCAAAAATGTTGTGCTATATCAACAATAGCTATTAAAATATTTTTGAAGAGTGCCATCATTACATCAGAAGTTGAAACGAATCTGGAGTATCTTTGGATGTATCAGAGGTCCTGGAAAATAAAGGAAAAATATCCATATGGTTAGTTACATTTACATTGATTTTTTTAAAAATATTTAAATATCTATTGAATCTCAAAATAATTATTTATTAATATATTTAATTTATGCAAATCATTTTAATCTTTTCAGTAATGTTCTTTTTTATTAATTATTGTCTTAATTCATTCTTTTATTATTCATTTTTGTATGCATTCTATCAAAGCTCTATATTTAAAAAATATAATGCGGTGATGATCAAATAAGGTATTAACAGAGTTCTTTATGATGGCTAGTAGGTAATGCATAAAGTTATTAAAATAAATTTGTCTAAAGGCCTGTCAGGAATATAAAACAAGGACTACGGTAAATGACCAAGTTGGCATTTGAAAGTGAAAAACAACAATTAGATTGAAAAGAATTCATTAAATTTGCCGTCAATTGAAAAAACGGTAGTTGAAGAATAATGTTAGCGGTAAATTTAATGAATTCTCTTCAGTTTAATTGTTTTTGTTTTTTTAATTTTTGTCCGAAGTGTTAACTTTTGGGTCATTTACCCTAATATTTTGTGTATGGTTTGATTCTAAATATCGATATTATAGACAATATATTTTTGATGAATTATTGTTTGATTTTGCCATGAAAAAAGATAATTTATCTTTAAATACCAGTGTTTGTTTATCAGAGGGATTATTGTGTTTTTTTTTTCAATAATATACTCTTGTTTAGATGCCCGTGTCTGATTTCCTTTTATGAGTTCGATTACGGTCGATAGATCACAGCATCAGTTTTCATTAATGTAATCATATAAATAAATTAATTAACAGTATCAGTAAATATCAATATATTTATAAAAAAAAATTAAGTCTGAAGAGATGGCGACGGAATTTAAAACATCGTTTATTAATAGCTTTAAAAAAATTATAGAAACTGTGGATCTCACTTTAGAAAAAAATACAAGAATTAAAGATCGAGAGCTAGTTTGGAAGATAATGTAAAAAAGAAAGAAAATAGAAATACGTGGAAAATAAACCTTCGGACAAAAAATATATAAATCTTTTATAAATTTGTTGCACTTCCCTCCTTCACCGATAAGAGGATTTTAAATATATTTCAAAGAAATATAAAGGGTAGTACTAAATGGATAATCAATGTTTGCCCAAAGAAAGGCTTACTGTAGAACGATGAATAGGGGAATACAAGAGTCATCTTTATATTTTGGTTATTGAGAGGGTAAATGGGCGAGTTATAAATTTAGCTCAGAACACGTTAATGCTAACACAAATAAATCTATTCTTGTTTGTGATATTTATAGCAATAATGTTAAATGCTAAGATTCTCCCAAGAACTCTAAATATATTTCGATTGTAAATCCGAATTCTTGTATGGGTTTCTTCTCCTTTCTCAGAATAATGATACAAATTGTTTTAAAGGATAATTATGAACTATCAGCTTTTGTGAATTAAGTACATCAGGTGGTCGCTTTATTTCAAAAATAAAACTTAGTTCTGGTAATTAAATAAGTTAGACTTAGATAAGCTGAACATTCGATTTTTATAGACCGAATGTTTTGATTAATTTTTTTATCGTGGATTTTCATAAAACTATTATTATTATTAATGTGTTGACTTTGAATGGCAAAAACCCTAATTTCTATAAATATATAATTACATGTACATATTATAAATATATATATATATATATATATATATATATATATATATATATATATATATATATATAAGTTAAGTTGGGACTTACATTAGTATAGCCACTAATCCTAAACTAGCATTGTAAACATTGTAAATAGTATATATAGAGGATTAGAATCTGAATAAAGTTAGTGTTTAATCAGCCTTCATGCATGTTCTTATTCTCCCAATTTCTTCTTTTTTTTTATGTTTCGCGTGGTGAAGCTCTTAAGTGGTGCCGAAACCCGGGAACTTTTTTAGCAGTTCACAGTGAGGATTTTTTTTTTCTTTTCCTTTTTTTTACGGAAGAATATTTTGATTTTGGTACGTACCAATTTTTATTTTTTTATTTTTACTGGTATCGCATTTGGAAGAATAGAAGTGTACCATTATGAATGAACAAGGACAGAGAGAAATCCTCAGGCCAGCAACGTTAACGCTGGAGCCTTCACAGCCGGAACCGGTGAATCCCGAATTCCCGCCATTGTCATCGACAACTCTAACAATGGCGCGGGCGGACTTAGCTGCGCAGGAAGCGAATAGAATCGCACAGGAAACAAATGAATTAGAGAAAATGAAGTTGAAAAAGGCGAATGCACAAGACATCAGAAGGGAAATTTCGGATTTAGAGAAATTCAACGGAGAAGTGGGTGAATTGAATCATTTCCTCAAAGGTGGGGACGGGATTATGAGCAGCATACAATCTCAGGTAGCTGTGGACCTGCTCGAGGAATCAGATGCCAAAAGATTACGGGTGGCCCTAGCACGTCGGGTCAAAAGGAGCGTCCTTAACCTGATCCAGGCGGATGAGGACACCTCGTGGCAGGTAATCAAGGAAAGATTGAAAAAAGCCTACGGAGGGGGGCGATGGGCCCCAGAGGAAGATATGCTCCAAATGTTCCGGGATATGAAAAAAATGAACCAGACAAACGGTCAGTACGCTGCAGGCCTACTCGTGAAGCTAAACAAGATAAACGAGAAATTGCGAGAGGTAATGGACACAAGCGCAGTCGAGGCGTGGATGATATTTATGACCACGGTCCTGAAGGTACAATTGGCCAGAGATACGGGGAGGAAGGACGGTCTACCCAGAGACAAATCATTCATGGAATGTGCACAGGAAATGGTGGACGCGAGTGCCCGCGATGAAGAAGAGAGAGAAGAGTTCGAACCAGGGTGGAGTAAAGTGTCTTACCGGAGGAACGAGGCAGGGAAGAATAGAGTAAGACAGGACCTAGGAAGAAGGAGAGAGGGAGAGTTTGGGAGAAGAGAAAGAGGACCAAGAGAAAGAAGGCAATTTGTGGATAGGAAGAGTGGCAGAAGAGAGGAAAGGAAGTGCCATGAATGTGGCAAGATAGGGCACTTGGTAGCTCAGTGCCCGCGTACGCGGTGTTTTGAATGCCATAACGAGGGACATATGGCCAGACAATGCCCATATATACGGCGCAGGGAGCACGACCGAGGAGAACCGATGGAGGTCAACGCTCAAAGGATGTGGCGGAGGAGCAGAATACCGTCGGAATCGGCCAGATCTTCAGAGACTTCAGGGTCCGAGACGGAGAGCAGCGAACCCGGCGGCAGAGGAACCCCTGAAGGAAGGAGCAAGCAGCGGAGTGCAGGACGGCGAATTGAGCAGGTAAAGAGAGAATGAGGATCGTGTGAACGGAGGGGCAACCTTTTTTGTGTAAATAGCGTGGTAAAGAAGTGTGATCGGTTGCCTGTTATAGAGTTTTGTAAAGGGTGGAAGTGTTTGGTGGATACAGGAAGTTCCTGTACATTAGTGAGTAGAGATAAGTTGGAGGTGCTATTTAAAGGAAAGGTTAAGCCAGACGTGAGATCATGTCAATGTAAAGTAGTCACTTTAAGTGGGCCCTGTATGATAGAGGGAGAAATAGATCTAGCCTTAGACAAGTGGGGAAAGAAGGGAGAGGTGATGACGTTGCATGTTGTAGAAATCAAGCCGCGCGAGTATGGGGGAATTTTGGGGTGTGATTTGTTTAGCAAATTAGGCGCGAATATCCGGATCATCGTGGATAGTACCTCTCCTTTTAATAGTCCACTATGGGCAGTTAAGAAGAAACTCGTTGATGGAGAAACAAAGGAGCGTTATAGGGTCGTTGTAGACTTTCGGCAATTAAATGAGAACACGCTCGATGAAAAGTACCCCATTCCTAGATTGGAGGACATCTTGGATAGACTGGGTGGAGCATCGGTGTTTAGTACACTCGATCTGAAATCAGGGTACCATCAAATTCGCATGCACCTTAGAGACCAGGCCAAAACAGCGTTCACTTTCGAAAGGGGGCATTATGAATTTACCCGTATACCGTTCGGCTTAAAGAATGCACCCATAACGTTCCAAAGACTGATGGACGAATTTTTGCGTGGTCTGGATGAAAACATGTGCCAGGTATACATGGATGACCTCCTGGTTTTTAGTAAGACAGAGGCGAGTCATATAGAGGATCTGCGACAAGTCTTCACTAGAATACGACAGTTTGGGTTGAAACTATCGCAGGAAAAATCGACATTGGGTCAAAAACAGATTAATTTTCTGGGACATGTGATTTCTGCGGAAGGGGTGCGACCAGACGGGAAGAAAGTAGAGGCAATTGGAAAAATGGCAATGCCTAGCGATGTGAAGGGGATCAGGAGACTGTTGGGAACTTTAAACTACTACCGTCGATTTGTTCCGGAGATGGCTGAAAATCTGGTACCTCTGAACGAACTGTTGCGGAAGGGACGCACGGTTAGGATTACGCCAGAGATTTAGGCGAATATTAGAAAATGCATGTTGTGGTTACAAACGGAGCCAGTCCTCGCATTCCCAGACTTTTCCAAACCATTTTCAATCACCACAGATGCCAGCGAATATGCACTGGGGTCGGTTCTATCGCAGGAAGGTGAGAGTGGGAAAAGACCTGTGGCTTATGCTAGCAGGAGGCTTACGGACGCGGAAGCCCGGTATAGCGCACTGGAACGGGAATTGCTAGGAATTGTATGGGCAGTGCAACACTTTCGGCCGTATATATTCGGTAGAAGGTTTAAAGTACATACGGATCATCGTCCTCTGTTGTGGGTAGGCAGTCTGAAGGAGACCTCAGCTAGAGTCACACGGTGGAAGGAGATTCTAAGCCAGTACAATCTGGAAGTAGTTTATAAACCAGGTAAAGATAATGTTGTAGCTGACTGGTTATCTCGCGCCTTACAGGTAAATATGGTGGAAACAGAGGTTGGGGAAGCATCGGGGGACTTACAAAGGTTCGTGCGGGAATGGACGCCAGACGGGGAAGGAGAACGCGGGACCGAGCGTCAAATGGGGACCCCTCGGATGACGAGTCAGGGGACGAGAGACCAGCAGAGATGGAGGAGCTGGACGACATAATTAACGACAAGGCTCGACAGGTCATATGGAAAACGAGGACTACGGGGCTTGTAAAAATGGATTTTTCCAAATATGAAAGACATACCATTGTCACTATTTGGTCTCAACCGGGAGTCAAGGAGGAGCAAATCTGCCGAGTGTTGAAAGATGCATCGAAGGTAGGTGCGACCCACTATTTATATGTCGGCAACGCAACGGTGTGGGATAAGATCCGTAACTTGTGGAAGAATGAAAAAATAGGGATAGACAGATCCTTTATCCGATGCCGCTCTATTGTGGAGACCATCCGCGATCCCGAACAGCAAAAAGACGTGACGATCGCTTACCACCAAGGGAAGACGAACCACCGCGGAATCAACGAGACGTTGGCGTCATTGAAAAGAAGGTATTATTGGGTAGGGATGCGGAAGACGGTAGAAGAGGTTATGAGGAACTGCCAAATTTGCCACACGGCTAAATATGACCGGCAACCCCCCGTAGGATTACAAACCGAGACGAGGACGCCTACGGTACCGTTAACGGATCTTCAAGTGGATACTTTTACGTGGAGAGGATTTTAATGGGTGACAGTAGTGGACATCTTTAGCAAAACAGCAATGGCCCACCTGGTGAAGGAGAAATCGGCGGCAGCGGTTAGTAGCGCCCTTCAAACATGGTTCCAGTTTTACGGAGTGCCAGATAGGATCACCTCGGACGGCGGTAGAGAATTTGACAACGCTCAGTTGCGACACGAGACGAAAAGGCTGGGAATTTCTTGGCACTGGAACACGGCCGGACATCCAAAAAGTAGGGGGGGGGGATTGAGCGGCTCCATAACACCCTGGGTGAACATCTCCGGGTATTCCACGCAGATAAGGGGTTGGAAGCAGATGAGGCGATGCCCCGAGCAATGTATATTATAATATACTATGTATATTATATATATATATATATACGGTATGAATGGATTCTTATACCAACAATACCTATTTTCCTTAAGCAAGGCAGATTGTTTTATATCATTTTAGCCCTTCCTGGCCAGATTATTCCGGATAAACGAAGTTCTACTGTATGCAAACATTTCAATTTATACATTTTAAAATAAATTTATAATTCAGTGGTATTGCCGATTAGGTTCTCAATTAATTATATTAATTTCTGTATATTATATCTTTTCTTACTTTTTTTCTTTAAATGAGAGGAATTGGACAGTCAAAAACTAAATAAAGATAAAAATAGATAAAAATTATGGCAAGATCGATACCTGTAAGTTCTAAGTTCATCAATTTGATCAATTTGGTACTCGGAAGTTCTCTCTTGGTCGCTATAGGAACGTGTAAGGGCGTTGAACTCTCTCATTGTACTAATATCATTCTGTTCAAAACTTTAAGTCCTTTACAACAGTGAAATGGAATTTCGATTAATTTTAGACCGATTCGCCAATGAGTTCTTTTGTGAACTTTTTTTTAATCATTTTCCTTTGTTTATCAGTTTTCCTGAGAACTTATCTAGAGATTTATTTATCTTAATATGAGGTGTGAACATGCTAAATGGATATAAATAATTTATAACCTCACCCTAGTTAATGTGATCATTTTTTTTTTTTTTTGGGACTGCGATAACGTTGTAGGTAACTGCAAAAATTCATGGTAAACATGTAAAAATGTAAACATGGTTTGTTGTCAGTATCTAAAATATATATATATATATATATATATATATATATATATATATATATATATATATATACACGTATATATATTAGCGCCCTGATCCCCATAAGCACCAGTAATCAACAGGGTAAGCATCCACAGATAACAAAGTATTTTTTTCGAAATTTAATATTAGCAAAATCTTTTATTATTTCGGAAAAATCTAAAATACTAGTTATTTGGTTTTCAATGGTGTGGCCAGATCTACTAATTTTTCTTGGGACATTGTTGACCGAAGTTAAGTGCTAATTAACTTGAGCTTGGAAAAGGATCGCTCTCCACTGCTAACAAACACTGTCATTGTTTACAATATTCTTATTGCTTAACCATAAATTAGGGTAGACGTCTCTTAAATTAAATATTTTAAATCTTATAAAATTTAAAGTGGTGAACAGCTTATATTTTATATAATTATTACTTGATGAAAAGATAGTATTTTTTCACATGATTCTAAACCACAAGGGAAAAAATATTTATTAGTTATACAAATATTAATAATAAATATAAATATAAATATAATATAAAAAATAATACCATAATAAACCATAGAATCAATTATTGAGATCACTTTCTGAATTTTTGGTAAAAAGGAGTTGTAAATCCAGGCATTGTTTTCTCCTCTCCTATCTTCAATAAAGAACCCAATAATTCTGATTCTAAAAAATTCTGATGACCCTTATGATTCAACTTATTCATTTTTTACATTATAATCCCAACGTTTTGACCCGTTAGGGATAATTGCTAAAAGGGCCGAAACGTTGGAATTATAAAATAAAAAGTAAATAAGTTGATACTTAAGGATCATCAGAATTTATATTAATGAAATTATTTTCTTTATAAATAATGCAAATTAAAGGCATCATAAATTTGTTTAATAAAAGAAATATCATATCCTGTTTCAATAGTCTTTTTGTTCATCCCCATTATAATAATAATGAGTTTTGGCTTTTTTTATCCGGTTCCGATTATGAAACGAGAGGAGCACGACGTGGTTTTTAATTTCACCTAACCAACGCTGTATTTATTATGGTAAGTATAAATAGCTATAAGCGCGTTTAAAATAGTTTACTCTGAATAATTTTGTATTGGGGACGAGTTGGTATAGGTGAGAGGCACTGGTTGAGAGGTTGTGTGAAGCATGGTTCCGTTATTTAATCTTTTTTTACCTGGTATATGTTATCTTATCAACGTGGTTTTATATTGAGTGTGTATTATAAAGGCTTAGATGTAGAGTCCTGTTTTGAACATTACGATGTACAGTGTGCAATTTGGATCAGAAGATTCCAGAAGGAAGGACAAAAATAGAAAAAATGTACTATTTTTTTAAGGATTCTTTTTTATTTGACTGTCCAATTCCTCTCATTTAAAGAAAAAAGTAAGAAAAGACATAATATGCAGAAATCAATATAATTAATTGAGAACCTAATCGGCAATACCACTGAATTATAAATTTATTTTAAAATGTATAAATTGAAATGTATGCATACAGTAGAACTTCGTTTATTCGGAATAATGTGGCCAGGAAGGGCTAAAATGATATAATACAATCTGCCTTGCTTAAGGAAAATAGGTATTATTGCTGTAAGAATCCATTCATACCGTATATATATATATATATATATATATATATATATATATATATATATATATATATATATATATATATATACACACATAATAATAACTTTTATTTGTTCCTAAATAATACATATGAACATCAAAAACGGAAACGAAAGAGTTATCTTTGAGACACTTACTGAACTTGTCGGTTCAAATCTCACAGAGATATAGAGGAAGCCTTCCCTTAGTCTTCTGTATTTTCACTGTATGTTTTACTGTTTTTAAGAGATATCACGAACTTTTTATTTTTTTCCTGTTATACATCGTTTAAGGTAAGTGTTGGTATCATCGGTAAGACAAAATAAAAGTATCTGTAATTTTAATGACTCCTAATTTTGTTCCTAAAAAGTGTAATATAAAAAGATTGTTCGTGATCCAGAAATAGTAAACTTTAGAATTATCCAATTTTTTAAAACGAAATAATTTAATTTATAGCGACCTGAATAGTATATTGATTTATATGTATTGATAAAGGTAATGATTGATAATGTATTGAATAAAAATGTATTGATAATTCTTCAACAGAGTGATGTAAATTAACTGAATTTTTTTATTCAATACTGGTTTAGCACTTTGAAAAATCCGTATATTCTAATTTTCGAGCGAATGTTTGGCTTGGTTAAACATTTTGCCAAGGTTCTTATAACGCTTCAATTTTTTTATAAGATTTAAATAATGCTCATAAATCAAGAATTCTTTGAACAATTCAATCCGAATTTGGGGCATCGGTAAAGGTTCTTTACTAAACTCCGCGATTTTCTTTAACCGTGTTCTTCCTACGTGTTTCAGAGCCAACGTTATCCGCAAAAAACTTTAATTTTGTTTTCATATGGTAATAACATTTTTTACACAGACCTTCTTAGATTATGCAATAGTTGTTTATTTGTATGAAAAGAAGAGAAACTCGCCCCTTTTCAACGAGTCAAAGAATATCGATATCGGATAAACTGTCGAGGTACAGAGCTTCAAACCCAAACGTAATTTTGTCGCTTTAAAAATTTTGAGCACACCAAAAAAATAAAAATAAAATAAATTTTCTTTTGTTTTTTTGATGATTTTTTCTAATTTTAGGTTTTAATATATTTACAAGTAATTATATTTATTTGGCCAAAAATCAATTATTTCTTAATGTTTATATTTTTCCTTTGATACGCTCTAAAATAATAATGTACAGCTCGAAAAGCCATTTTAATTTTAATAATTTTAATCGAATTTCCATCATATTTTATTTACTATCTCAGCTCCTAGGGCTCATTGGATAAAACGGTAGGATATGATTCAATGCGGAATCACCCAAAAAATTTTGATCATTATCGGTGAAGGACACATGATGCACTGCCATTGCTAGTGCTTTCCCCTTTTCTACCGTAACCATCCTGAATTATTTTTATTGATAATAGTTCGTGTTTATTCACATTATAATTGGAACATTAAATAATATATTTTTAAAAATGCTTTTCTCTTTTTTAATGTGTTAAAAAGATGGATTTATCGATGACTTTTGTTTGGTTGTTCGCGCACCAGCTGGAACGTCCTTGCGTACTGCCAGTGGTGCGTATAGAACCGTCTGTGAGAGCCTTGTAAAGAACACTTGTAAAGTGAGAAAGCTTGTCATTAGTTAACAGAAATGATTTAACTGAATATTATAGTATTACAAAAAATAAAATTGAAATATGAAAACATAAAAAAAGTACAAATCCTTCAATTTAATCTGTGAGCTAGAAGAACAATTAGATCTATTTCTATCAACTATACTCCCAACGTTCTAAAGATACGTCCGTCCTAGTTTTCGAAATATTTCTTCTTTCATTGATTTCATTATAAGTCAGCGTTTGCTCAGAGAAAAGGGTGTAACTTGGGTTTGAATATCTCTCATCTTCACGAAAACTTAACACTTTTTTCTTTGAATTACTTTTTTTTTTTTTTTTTTTTTTTCCATGATGGACCTAGAAAAAAGAAATGGAATCGGACACACTACGGATGGAGGTGAATAGATTCAATCAGAGATAGTGGTGACTGGCAGCCTTCAGGTTGTCCAATACATCCCCCGCTATTGAGAGAGTCTTCTCCTATTCACCAGGATTCGCATCCATTCCATATTATTATTCAAATCCCATTCAATTCAGGCTTTATCAGGGTAACCGGAAGAATAAGTTAAGAAAAGATGTAAATAAATAAATTTGCTTTATTTTTTGGTGTTTTAGGTCTTAAACATTTTCATCCCACTCTTTTTGTACAAACAGCTTCTTTTTTTTATATAACAAGAGGGTATAATTTAAAGAACAGAATTTACATATAATCTTAATTTAAGTAAATTGATCTTTATTTTTACCAAGTGTAGCAAATTTACAGAAATTTTTTGAAAGATTTGGACTCTATTAAAGCCAGTTTTAAGTAGACGTTTAGAACATTTTTGCTAATATGCACGTATCAATCATAAAGATATTACCTATCAGTATTATCAGCGTTATCACTTGTCTATCAGTTGTAATAATAAGAAGGATTCAGTGGGTTTGAAATTTTTTTGTCTCCAGAAAAATTATGTCAAAATTACTTTCGAGCTTTTTCAGACATACTGTCGATTTGTAATATTCAAAAGGAATGATACTTCGTATTTTTATTTAATTTATATTATTTTTATTTTATATATACATTTTTTCACTGAACATCACAGCTTTGATTAATCAGCTATTGAAGAAAATGTGGTAGCTCAGTTCCTATAGTTCATTCTCAAAAGTGTTCAAGGAAAAAGATTTTTAGGTTTAATATTCCTCATATTTGTAAATATTTATATTTGTTTTTACGTGTTTATAATTAAATATTATTTATAAGTTAAAGATACAGTTCATTACTTATTTAACGTATTTCAGAGATTCTAGCAATTTCTGTTTCGGTCTCTCCAATGATGAACTACCCAAAAGATACTTCATTTACACTTATACATTAAAAAATAATAAAAATTAAGAAACCTGAAGTAAGCCCTAGTAGGTACTAATTTTCTGTAGTACTATTTTCATCTTTTAAATATAACAGTAACGTGATAACATAAGAGTAACAGTAACGTTCAAATTTTGTTTTGATTCATCTTTTATCTAGTTCTCTTGATCTTTAATGCGTTTCAATCTTGTTTAGCTTGTTTCAAATCTGTATTTATCATGTATTACTGGTGTTATATGAGCTCTAAATTTACTTTTTTTTTCTTTTTTTTTTGACCGATCCCTATTGGTTAAGGCATTGAAAGCTTTTTAGAAGAAGTTTCCAAGTTTTGAAAAAAAAAAAAATTGTTTTTTCACATTAAAATATGTCGCTAACGATAGAATTAAGTAGAAAAACTGAATTATTAGGGCACATGGATGTCTAAAGTTAAATCTTTCGATTGCCGCCTCATATCATTGTTACAAGTGCACTTCAATTTCTAAAGGAAACCAGTAGAAAAGGATGATTGGTTAAACACTAAAATCCTCCGAATTTACTTATTTAATAGTTAAGTAATATATTTCACGTATTATATAGTATGTATTTCATCCACTGTACTTTTTATTCGATGACCTAATTGCCAATCCCTGCCATGAATGCTTCAATCCTACGGTAATGAAGCAGCTGTCATTGCCGTATTACTCCTGGAGGCGGCGATGCAGCGAATATCTGACAATCTGTCAAATAGTCCATCTTAGGACATTGTTGATGGTTCCTGATTTCTTATGTATGAAATGTAAATGAGGGCAAGTTCATCGACCTGCTCCTTTCAAGAATGTGGATACTGCCATGCGTAGACCAGTGCTTCGGGTCTCCGTTGGATCGCAAGTCTAATCTTAACCTGAAGGCTTAATCGGCCAGTTAGCTGAAGAGGGACGAAAATAGCTACGGCAGTGAAATAGTTGTGGGCTAGTGAAATGTTATCTGTAACGTTGGGTATTTGCTCCAAGGTTATTTTAAATTGATTATTCTGATAAGATTTTTTATTTCAAAATGCATATGTGTTGAATAGTACGTTGATAACATTTTTAATTTCGGTTAGTTGGAACATGGCGTTGACCATTAATTCAAAGTTCTTTTTAGAAAAAAAAAACAAAAAACTTTTTTTAAATAATACGCAGAGAGTCCGAAAAACAAAACGGACTTGCCATTTGTAATCACCTGCTTTGAAAAGTTTCTTTTGGTTTAATTGTTTTTATTACTTTATAATATGATAAATTCTGAACATACAACCTATTAAGCAAGATCCTTAATACACCCACTTCCACTATCCGTCGTTTTCAAGGCCTTACGCGTTTTCTACTTTCAGTCAAAATAAAGTTAACGTTCTCGTCCATTCTCGTGATGTGACATATCTTAGCGAATGGGAATTAGAATACTTTATCTATTTATGAAATAAGAATTTGACGAATTCGAGCTATGTTGCAGCTCTATCTCTCGAAATCGATCTCCTTTACTAGAAATCTCTCTTTTGCCCGAAATCTGTTTTTAATTTCTAATAAGATTAATAGTATGCCAGTCAATGAGGGAGTTGTAGACGGAAATGACGGGACGGCCAAAATTGACTTCAACGCTTCGTTCGGACTAGTTAAGAAGTACAGTTAAGAACATACTAAATGTCTCCGGATCTAGGAGTAGAGGCAAAGACAGGAGGCAAGGAGAAGGTTTTGTTTTTCAGTTTCTCGAAAACGGTTTGTCCTAGCTTAAAAAATTATATTTACCAAATTGAAGATCATTAAATATCCTAGAAGATTGTTCCTACAATATTTGATATCTTTATTAAATTAAATTAATTTTTGACTTCAAAGTGCACTGAACTACACTGTTTTCTTTTATTGCCTTTACTGTGTACTACTTTGAAGAGTGCATATTTATTAAACTATGATTATGAAACAAATTAATACAGAAATTCTTGTTGTTCATGTTCTTCAGTTTTTCCTTAAAATCTTTTAACCCGAGGACTTTCAGTATGCTTAACTCTAAACTAGTCCAAACAAGTCAATTTTGGCCGTCCCGTCATTTTCGTCCAAATCCCCTTTTGAGCATTCATTGACCGGGCTATTGAATTTTTTTTCCACTTTTTTATTCTTTAGTTAACGGATTAAATACCCATTTATTTTCAGCTGGTTGAAAGTTACATCGGTTTGAACGCATAAAATAAATTTAAAGATACAATATTATTTTAAAAATATATATACAAAATATATATGGAGTAGTGCGGATAAATAAACCAAGTGTAAGGTTATATCCTAGAAAGTTATAGCCCCCAAATATGAAAAACAGAAATGAGTAAATTGCTAGCTGAATCTTAGAATTCAAACTTTCGGCCGGTTGAAGAAAAATGGGTATTTAACTGAATCAAGCAAGTGAAGGCATACTGTGGGGAACTGTCCTTCCCAATACTTGGACATGCCATTAAGAAATCAAACAATTTGTTGTTTGATTATTATTATAATATATGCGAATAAATAAAGCAAAAATAAATAAAATAAGTAAATTTAAAAAAAAATGAATAGGAATCAATATTGGGGTAGATTGAAAATTCATTAATCTGTAATATTGAAAATTACTACGAAATGTTTACAACCGATTCTTCATCATTTAATGAGGTATTGCCAAACGAATCCACACTCTATCCTCATCTAAATCAGATTCCACTTTCGTAGCCAGATGACATTAGGTTTCGCAATCAGACTTTTAGTTCTCACAAACCTGTCATCTGCAGGCCAAGCATTACATCGCACATCCAGCTGTCCAGCATGTTAGTGATTATCAAAGTTTATTTTCCTCGATCTGGAACGGATGGGTTTCCGGTAGGTGAACTGAAAATCAGGGAATTAATCTAGATTGTAAAGTAGGAACTGCAGGCCTATGACGTTGAAGGAGGCATTTCTTCTACCGCTGACGTTGGTCTACTTTATAAATAGTTTTCGCCGGTGCAGCTTAACCCAGATTCAAACTCCCTTTCTTATAAGGTAGGAATTCCGAAAATTCTTCTGTATCTCAAAAAAATCGAACTTTATTGCCGATGATTAATTTCATATTCGAAAATAGTAATTATGGTAACATTGAAATTCAGAAACGTACGTAAAATATTCTGGACAATGACTAGAAATTAGAAAATTAACAATAAATGTAATTCACATATTTGAAATAATCCAATTGAAGTATAAAGTAAATGAAAGTGGAAAAGTATATGTAATTTAACTTAAAAAAAAAAAGTCCCTCCTGATCGTCTCTAAGGTGTTGAAGGTTGCTAGCTTAGTGATATGAATTTGATTCTTGGCATTCTTGAGAAATAGGTGGCCAAAATGTATAAAATGAACCACTACATGATAAGCTATTATGAAGGTTGTGAGTTGTGTGATGCTCCACACACCAAATTACATCATGTAGGAAATTGGCACATCTCGCCTTTATTATCATCCAGAAGGATATAAATGTGCGTGTATATATATATATATATATATATATATATATATATATATATATATATATATATATATATATATATATATACGCCGATAAGTGCTATGAGGTATTTAAGGAATATATACTACTTCAGCAGTATAGTATGAGAACCACTGAAGAATAAACCTCTGATCGTTCCAGACGTTCTCCAGTTTCGGTGGGATCTTTTTCAAGGATTGGACGCCAACAGAACGGTTTATAAAGATTCTTGCTCAAAAAACAATGCAGGAAAACTAGAGACCCATTTAAGTCGACCAGTGTGCTACTAATAGACTGGAGACTGATTAAGCTAAGTGGTTCGCTTCAACAGTCTATACAAGTTCCTCTTAAAATGTATTTACCGGTCAGTATCATAAATGAGTTATGTGTTCTATCTCTAAGGTCTTGTCCTAATTGGAGAAGCGTTGTTCGCTCGCGCGATGCTTCTCCAATTAGGACATAGGGTAAGCTTTAGACGACTTACAACTCAGTGGAGGTTGTTAGGTTGTTATCGACTTATTCTTAGAGTGCACCACAACGTACAGGAGAAGGAAGAGGTCTGCTTATCTTCAATAATACAGCCAGTGTGGTATATAAAATTATTAAACATAAATAAAATAAGAATAACAGAAATTTACTTATCTACCTAGATGATGCATTAAAAAAAAACAACAGGTGATACAATATTGGAAAATGATAATTAATAGAAATACAGTTTCTTCAAAAAATATTTACCGTATCTAGGACTATATCTAAACAACAGATAGACCTGGAATGTACATACAGAATTAAAATTACTAGGAGAAAAAATACGATATCATCTGTATTCATCTTCTGAAATACAGATGTTCACTTAACTTACGTAACAAGCTACTTATTTATAACATTGTAGTGAAATCTGTGGAGGATAGGAATCAGAATGTTAGGATTCAGCAAAACTCTTAAGTCCTCGTTAACAATAAACAAAAAAAAAATAACAAACAATAAATCCTAAAATTCTTTAAAAAATTATTGCCTCACCCAATTCTATTTCAAATTATTCCAACAACAAATTATTAAGACAACGACATAGACCAAGAGTTGAATCTCAAAAATATTACAGAATTCACTTTTCCGCTCATAATTTCGCTAATCCTTACAATCCTATTCATCCTCTTGTTACCAGGCCGGAGGATCTGAACTTAGGCTAAAAAGATTATGCGACCTTCTGATTAACTGATGCTGGAAAACTTTATTGATTTCCAATATGTATTTTATTATATATTTTCTGGAAAATTCTAGATTTCGGCCATCATACGATTTTAGGAAAGACATCAAAATTCGCTTGGTTCCCTGCGATGCCATTATTGATGAATAAATAAAAAATAAAATAAAAAGTTTAGTGAGTCCGGAGGTTCGATGCTACTAATACTAACAGATCTTTCCTTCCAACCCTGAATTGAATTCCTTCAATACCCGAATTATCAAGGTCGGATTTAACACAATCCTTCCATCTGCGTTTAGGTCGACCCCTAGGACGCTTATCTAGGACGCTTATCCGGATAACCTATAATTTTTCTTATTATGCGTTGTCCATCCTAATAATTTAACATGCCTATTTCATTCGTCGCAATGCTATCACCCATATCATATTTACCGAATGATATAATATAAGTGCAATTCGGAGTTGCATGTCCGTAAAAATCCTGCAGTTTATCCAATACTAACTTGATATGATATTAAGATTAAAATATAAAAGGAATATTATTTTTTATTAAAAATGTGTGTTTGGTTTATAGTTAGATAATCTTTCTCGGTCCCTTTCTTTCGCGGAATCGCCACGAAACATATATTATCTTACCTAGGAAGATTCTCACTTATTGGGCCATTTAATAAGTAATTACATTATATTTTTTTATTGTTTCGAAAATCAGATTCAGCTAGCTTATTTTTTATATTTAAACTTTACGTCTAGTTTATATTTAAGTAATACGGCATCGCTTTTGTCTAAAGAATACACTTAGTGCACCACCTACTTTAGGTCCGTAGCTTTCAGCTCTGAACTGCCCATTGTGGTCGAATAAATTCCGTAAACGGTCGGTCCATCTCGAGAATAGCGGCCATCGAAAGAGTTCGTTGACCTCAATGGCCCTGTACTCTGCTATTTAGACTGTCTGCCCAACTTGCTGTACGTGCCCTGGGAGGGCCGAAACTTGTCAGGGCGCGGAAGGGCTGAGGTCACGTACAGTATTTCTTGCAGTTTTATCCGCGATTGCGAACAAGCTGGGACATGCCTGGAAAAAAATATGACCTAATTTCTGTTTCAAAAAAATAAAATGAAAATAATTTCATTTAATGTAGGTTTTATTCTCTCATTTTAATATCGTGGGGCTGAGTTCTACAACTTAGTAACTACAATTTTGCAAAACATGGATACTTGCACATAAAGGTTCCATTAGGTTAGATATATAATATAATACAACTAGTTATCTGTGTATTCTTTTCAAAAATAGATAAGTTGATCATCAGGAAAACATACCAAATATATTTATATACATATGTATCATTATCATATTAATAAAGTAAAGTAATGTATTAAATGCTGCCAATAGACTCTGGAAAATGAGTAGGTATGTCTTCGAAAATTTATCCATATTACATTCATGATCACTTATGCACGATTGATTTGGAAAATATGCTAATCTATGCATATTTGTAAATAATACGTTTAAATATGATTGTAAATAATCAAACTTCATCGTCTTCATAATCCAAAAATATTTCTATAATTTCTTTAAAGATTATTTTGTTTTCTGTTTCAATGGAAGAATAGGTTATATGAAATTTTAGGAAATACAGTGATTTTTGTTAGGAAGAATATTAATTAAATGCTCCTTTCTCAAACTCTTTTCTACATAGTACATTGTTTAATTTTTCTAAACCTTAAGTTATGATAGACTCTGAAGTTGAAAATGGAATGATTCAATCTATAATAGGAATAGAAAATTATTAAATTAATTTTTTTTTTCAAATAACATAACAATTTTTTCACTTACATCTTCAATTTCAAGAGCATATGACCGTTTCACATGCACCGATAACCGACATTCTGAATTATCGAGCTGGACATATACTACAGGAAATGTAGTATACGATTCCGATTATTAACGGACCATGTAAAAGGATCGTATTGCTCTCTGAGTAAACTAAATCGGACAGCGTCGGATCCGACCCCGATAATTATAGGACCGTGTGAATACGGCCTAAAGCTGGTATAGTGTCTATAAAAGATCGGATTATAAATTGAACTGTTCGTAATTTTCAGAGTGTGTACATTTCCGATAATATTAGTAAATTATAATATTTAATATTTTCAATACGTAATACTATATATTCAGTCGAAGTTTGATAATTCGTAATTTTTTAACTCCAAATCGTGGATAATTCAAACTTTTCTACAGGCCACTTAGTTATTCTATTTTAAAAAAATCGTCTGCTTTTCGATTTTTAATTGGATAAATCGAAGTGACGTCTAATTTCTACATATGTTATTACTGTGAGAAAGCTATAAATACACATATCCTGCATAATAAGTAATACCAAGCATAACTGCAAACTGCTTTAAAAAGGCCGGGTTTCATCGTGTCATGCTTGAATGACTTCATGATAATGATGAGATTATGCCTGTTACCGAAAATTGAGAAGTAATGATAGATTAAACTAGAAATTTGTGCAATGACGACTTGGTGGTACCTATGTGGGGAGTTGACAGACGCTAACATTCTGACCGACGTCGTCAACACAAAGTTACTGCCCTGTTGTCTTCAGATGAAGAAGGAGAAAACCTTGAAGATGATGAGAAACCGATGCCTGCAATCATCGAAGCCATGTACCACATCAAGGAATTACGGCGCTTTGTTGAAGGACGTCAAAATGTGAATGACTCTATTTTTAAGACATTGAACTTGCCGAATACTGTTTGAATGAAAATTTATAGTTTATCTAAAAAAACAAACAAAATATCAAGTTTTTTTCTAAAACATTGAATGTTTTTAATACACGATGTAATTGTACATACGTATTACATAAGTATTTAATTACACACCTTTACTTAAATGCCTCATACATTTTTATAAAGCTTAAACAAATGCTGAAGTTTTGTTTTTCTGAATTTCTTTATTATTGGAAATACATACTAAACACCTTCTCCCAGAAACCAATATAAGCGATGTCATTGGGCTCAATGTTCATAATGAACCTTTTATAGATATCATTTTAGAGCAGGAGTAAAAAAAAAGAATAAAAAAACGGAAACTTGTTTTATTCGAAATCTTTGATAATGCGAATTTTGTCAATAAACATATAAAATGGCTTTTTAACTTCGAATTATCCAAGTTCGACTGTTATGTATATTTTCTATGTATAATACTCAATGTAATATATTCTTTGTACACATAACATTTATCAGTTTTTCGTTCTTTTATTAACTCTTTATTTTTCATTGATTTCAGGTAAGGCCATCATTCTTCAGTTTTAAAATTGGAATCAGGTAATTATTTATTGTAGGTTTAGAAAGTCTAATCGTTACTTCTGTTTTACAGATGTAAAATGTTACGTCACATTTACATGCCTATAACATTATAAAAATTGAATATTTACGTCTTTCTGTAAAATAAAAATGTTTGATAAAACAAATTTTACTTAAAATTATTGATTTATACATAGTCCACTAATTAATTTTTGATATTGTGATTCTATAAAATTTATTGATGTGAATTGTGTATCGTTCTATTTTCTCCCTTTATCCGTTTCTCCCTATATCCCTTTTTCTCCGTTGCTATTTTCTTTAGATTTGAGACATTCCCTAGTTATCGTTTGAACAAGTTTTAAATCTGATCCCTTCTATCTTGGTATTATTTTATTTGAGTATCTTCATAGCATAATTGAATTTTCTCGGCAAAATCATATTTTATTTTTAGGAAGGTTTCTAGGATTAAGGAACTGGATAAAACTATATTAGTGGACCGATTGTCGATGCTTCGTTAAATACTAGTGATTAACTGATTTTTAGTATTAAACATATAATTTTTAATGCATAGATATATTTTATCTTCTTCTGAAAATATAGTCTAATATTTTATTTTATTTTAGTTGTCTAATACGATTTCTGCTTTTTCAATCATAATAATACTATCACACTTTTAAAAAAATTTAAGTTTAATAATTTAATTAAAGATGATAGATCATTTACTATAAAAGGCTTATCATGCATTATTTGAACATTCAACGTTAATAGTATTTGAATAAAATTCATATATTATAATACATATTTCGTTTATATACAAATACTCACACACACAACACACATATATGGATGCCACAACAGGCTATCCTGAGTTCTAAAACTAGATCGTTTGGATCTATTTCTTCTAATATACTTCCAAAAATGGTTTCAAGATGAGCAACGAATTGGTCAAAAACTATGGATTATTGCTACTTAGTGGCAGGACTTACTCGTTTGCTAAAAGTTTTTGGGTCATCCTATTGTTAATATGTATCAGCTGTTAATAAGTTCTGCAAATTGGCCTAATTCGGATGTAACTGACATGTAAAGTTAAACACATGCATCATTTTTTGTACTTGGATGGACCCAATAATAATTCGATCATACAACTTTTAATGAACCGAGTCCAGTTAAAAGAAGCACCCAATGGAGGCTTTAATGAATGATAGTTCTAGTGGCATAATAACTCGAGTAATCCTATCTAAGAATGAATCGCTATGGACCGGTTGCTGAATGAAGGGTTAATGTAGACTTGTAGTTAACCCGGCCTAGGTTAGGACTTAATTTGTGCTGGATCCTGTTTATCCTCGGAGCAAACTTGTTCATTGCTAGCATTATTCTTAAGTGAACCCTACTTGGAAACCAGCTCACACCGACATTTCAAGCGGGGTTGTTATCCGCTTAGTCTTGTAAGAGGCATGCATGAATCCTGAACTGTTAAGCTGCCCTCGGATTATGTTGCAGTCGCATGTCCTGCCATATATTCCATCCGTCACTTTGGATATTCTCAGGATTTCCTCCCTTACGAGCAGGTCATTACATAACCTGCAATTGGAATTTATAAAATCAGATTGTTGGCCAGTGCTTCAATTGTTAAAATTCGAATAGATACATTTTTTTATAAAGGAGGTAACGTTTTACGTAGCAAGTATTCCATTACTAGTATTTCGTATCTTCGTCTTAAGAGTTTTATGTTTATAGCAGTAACCTTCTTAGTGAGAGAAAAAGGTCGATATTACTTAATCCGCTCTATTGCTTCTACAACATCATCTCCGTCTGATCAAATTAAAAATAGGCACAATCCGGAATAATGATTTTTTAAAAAATTAAAAATATTTATGGTTTCTAAAAGCTATTATCAGCTTGATTTTGAATTGAGTTAATCCCTGAGAATAAAAACCTGTCAGAAATTTTATATTGAAGCAATCTGGGTTCACAAGGTGAAAATGGCTCACATTAGCATAAACTGGACTTGGCTACAATGTTACATAGCATAGGCTGTTTAACATTATTGTAATAAAAAATATTAGCATTATACAAGCTATTAAAATATTATTATACAAGCTCATGAAGATGGTCTAAAAAAATTATAAAATACACAGTTTTCCGGCATTATCAAGAAACGCTATTATCTATATCTTGGCTGATTTTTGTTTAAAACTAACCACTGTTTAAAACTATCGTAAAATATTTCTTGAAAAAAAATATACCTAAGTTGGTAAATTTTTTCTTATTGACTGCTGACTTCACGTATAAAGCACAGCTAATGAAGACAGATTCAGAGACACAATATGATTAAAGATCTGATGAACAAGTATATAACTTGAAACGAAATATTCCCCTTGCTTCTATTTTATAAAGGTATAATATTATTTGGAAAATAGACACGGGTTGCAATGAATATTTCACAAACATTATGTGATCTCGTTTGATAAAAATAAATGTTTCTTCGCTGTTTCATTTGCTCTTTCCCAAGCACATAATATATAATAATTTATTAAATAAAATGAGAATAGTGAAGTTATTGATTAAGCACACGCTGCTCAGGAGAATTATGTGGGATCAATGTCATGAGGTAAATGAGTGTGCTATTTGTTATTAGCTTTTCCTAAATAACCTAACATGAGATGACAGAACGGTTGGTCCCATGCCAACTGTGTTAAATCCTCGTTACTTCTCCATGTCTTAATATTTATAGACAGGAAGGTCTGGTCTCAGTAGATAGTTTCATCGGTGACAAGAAATGTGACCAGAAGAGGCTCCTTTCAGCAGCAATGGCGTGATTTGACCCAAAACCGAAATAGCTCCGATGACAAGGTCCTGGAAGTCAAGCCGTCTAGTCCCACATACATCATACCCCCGAAATGGGATTCGTTGGAATCAACGGACTGAAGATCTGTCTTATTTACCTCATTTATAAATGATGTTTTCGTTATTGATGTAATTATCAGTCGTTTCCGATATAGTAAAAGTCATCTTACCGACTGATATCTTAATATCAATCTGCCAGTGAAGTCATGTGACCTTCGATACTATTCGTAGATAATCCATATTAAACACGAGAAAAAGGATATTTCGGAAACGTGCCTACAGTATGATTATTGTAGAATACTTTTGTCTTGATCTTAAATAAGACAATACTATCAGGCAATTTTCTTACTTCATTCTTTGCCTATTATAATAAATCCTTCTGTTTTCAACTTCTAAATGCACCTTAATCATACAAGAGAGGACCGCATTTATTTCTAATGCGCTAAAAGTTTCAGTTCATATCATAGCATATATTTCATATTGTAATTATAATATATTATATCAATCATAGTTTTCATCAGATTTTTGAGGAATTTTTACGTCCTCAGTTTTACTCATTTCACCTATGTTCTAAAGTATAATATGTGATGTAGTCAACGTACAGTCCATTGATCACTAAAACTAGAGCAAATAAAAATCGATTTGGAGTGGCTCATAAATTTAGTTCGTCTTTGGCACTTAGCTTCGCCTCGTTTTCAGCTTCATTCTCTTTGAGATGATAAAACAAACTGATTTTTTTTTTTTTTTGTGAGAATTTCGTATTAACATTTCTGTTGGACCAGTCCATTCAATTTTTTGTTTACAATGTAATATATATTTGTTTAAACGTCCAAATATACTCCAACTAGACCAGAAAGGACATAAATGCCAGATTCAACCAGATACAAATGCGAAAGTAAATTTGAAATATGTCTCAAATTTTTTGTTTTTTGCCACCAAAATAAATTATATTTGATACCTATTTTTGTTAAATATATTTCTTAAAACTAGAAAACAATATAAAACCAATCAAGTAATAATATTATACATGAAAATATTACAAGTTGAATATAATAATTTGTTGCTTCCATTTTTATTTATGAAATTCACATAGTTTTTCATATGCTTGAATTTTACTTGAGTTTTCGGATACAACCCAAAATATCTGATCATTAGCAGTATGTTTCTTATCTCGATACTATTCCTATTCAGCAGAAATTTCGATTAATCTGCTTTAGATATTTTTTTTTTACGTTGCCAAAATCTTATCTAAATAAAATTTTATTCCATTTCAGTTTACTTTTAGTTTAAAAAAATAAATTATCGACAGAACGCAGCACCGGTCCGTGAAATAAAGCATGTGGAGGTACAACTGGGTCAGTGAATTACTTTTGTGGTCCTTTGGTTGGGGATCAACTCCGACTCGACCTGTAACCACTCTTATATATTAGATTCCCTTAAAACAAATAGCTCGAAGCGTAGTGATTACTCTACTATCTACATTAAAATCTAAGAATACTTAGCGCAGTAAATGAACGATTCCACTGCACGGTGGTTTTTATTATTTATTTTATGTTGTTTATACGGTATTTATTAAAGTTAGACATAGACATTTTGACAACTGATTTAATTCCTCATTCAATCTGCCTCATCCCCTAATTGGGATATGATAATCGAGAAATTTCTAAATCACAAGTTGAACGATGTGTGAAACTCGTGGCGGAAGCATCGGGAGAATTTTGCGGAGTTGAGCCTAAGGAAGATTTCATCTAAACGACGATGCTGTCAAGATCGGACATGCCTAACTTCAAAAAGAAATCTCATTTCCAAGTACGTTCAGCTGGAAATAAGCAAGAAAACGGAGAGGTTCTGCTTAATTTCCCCAGATTTTTATCTGCCAAAATAATCGTAGTTTATTTTTGCTCATCGATATCTACTACTTAGTTTCTATAATTTTTTATATAAACGAGAAAAAAAAACTCTCAAAGTTGTTTACAAAGTTACAAAGTTGTTTAACCTTAAACTGTAATCTTTTAACCTTTTTGAAGTTGACGTTTTCAGCAAGATGTGAAGACAATGCGTGACCTGAAGACGTTGATGAATTCAAATAATATTTGAACTATACATAATAATTTAATCTCTTATAATTGAATGGCGACAAGCAGAAAACTATTAAAAAATTGAGGTGAAAATATGAATTTTTGCCCAAAAAACTTTGGAGCGCATGCTCGACCGAAAGGTTTGATCTCTTCTTCTTCCCTTCCCTATTTTTCCATCTTCCTAATTCGCATCTTTTCCGTGGTATTACGAATTAAAAACAATATTTTTAATTTTTCGGCCCATCCTAATCTATAATCGCAGCATTACTGTAAATCATTTTCATTTAAACTCATGAAACATCTGACCTACACTCTGACATCAAATGTATGTCGTAAACACTGTTATCATAACACAATATTTATATCCTATAGTTTAATTACATTATCTGCCAAAACTATTGACTTACACTAACGATTAATGAAAGCTATAGAAGATACAGTGATAAATGCATGCTCATAAGATATACACTAAAACATGACATTTGTTTTCCAGTAGTAATTAATAATAAAACGATTTCAGAAAACAAAAATTGCTTAGGGTAAGTGTTTGATTGGAAAACGACCAGTGCTCATATAAAAAATAAATTTCAGGTCTATTAATCGAAGATATACTCAAAACAGAGTCCAAATTAAATGTTTAAATGTTAGACAGAAAGTTTCTACTTGCATTTGTTTGCATATTCTCATTCGTACTACGGCTTTCAGTTTTTTAGCAAGGGAAATATGTGCAGAGATTGGCCTTTCCAATCTTCTCCTCTGAAACGTACTACACATGCTCTTTGGCACGTGAGTAATACAAATACATACTGTCTTATATACGTAGTGAATACAAACGGACCCAAATAAAAAAACCTGTACCACTACTATTAGTGAAGGGTCTTGGGTTTAGTACTTGGTAAGGACCGTACTAAATATTTCATTTAAAACCAGAAGGCCACATCAATTGTCTAAAAGCATTAATGGCAAGGGAGGGAGGGAGGGAAGACATTGAAATGGACGTGGAAGAGAGATCCACTCTCGTGATCTCTTAAAGTAAATTAATCCCGATAAGAGTCATTGTTCTTCCTTGTGCTCGGCATACCATCATTTAGCAAATTATAATTTGGAGAAGTCTGTTATAATAATTATTATAACAGACTTCTTGAAATGCCAATCTTTATTTTGACAGGTGGCCGATAAGAGAAATTTTTGTCAAATGCTGGAGAGATCTCTGAAGGAAGACTCGTTATTTTCATACCTTATAAAATACATGAACATTTCGTATTCGTACCGATTGGCAAGAATTATGTTTTAATCTGCTAGTATATCCAATGGTCCAAGACAAATTTATGTCATTGTTTTTATTGAAAAAAGAAACCAATAAAAAATTGTTCAGCTGTTTATCAACAATTTTCGCACGATTTAATACCCTTACAAACCAAGAGTCTATTCAGCTAAAAACAGAAGGGGAGCAATTTCCTAAAGCTTAATATCTTTTATGTTGAGGGGGAGGGAGTATTCCATGGCGCCATGCAATAATTAACAAAAACATTCAGTGGTTAGTGAGGATTAGTTGCGAAAATATTAATTTTTTCCCCCCTCGGAGAGGTACCTTGGTACGAACACATTTCTTGTATTAAAAACAAAAAAAACAATTACAAACAGATGCTTTGCATTTCATTGGAAGCTGGGAAATAGGATAAGAGGTTTATTGAAATTATTGAAATGATTTATTTCCATAACGATCGAGAAAAAATATATGAATCGATGATTTGAGAAACTGCATATATCATAGAGATCAAATTTTGGGACAACGTAAAAAACTGTTTAGACCAAAGCGTAATGATTCGAGGCAACCCAAAACGAGCTATATTCAAAAACCTGTAATGTTTATGTGTGTGTACAATGTGTACAATGAGAGTCATTTTTATGCTCAAATTTAATTTTGAATTTGCTTGACTCATAGTGTTTCACGAGTCAATCAATATAAACATAAATTAAAAAATGTAAAAATGTGTTTATTAATAATAAAATTTCTTATAAAAGTATATTCATACTAGAATAGTCAGTTTCTGATTCTTCATCCTTTTCAACGTTGGCCACTGGATAATATATGACTTATCTTCAGTGAATAAGGCGTTTTTCAACTGAATGATAACTAGCCACCATTACAAAACAGCAAAAATGCGTCGGACTTACGGGGATATGCCCCTAACCACAGGGATGAAAATCAGTAAAATTTTAAATATACCCCAAAAAGTGGCTTATTGCGTTTCTGAACTCGGTGATTACTATGTAAACCAACTAGAAAAATTTGAAGAAGTGCATATAACTAGTTATGCTTAGAATATAATTTAAGTATAAAATCAGACTTGCAACTTATAGAGGGACAAAACGTATCCCTTTTGCACGTATTCTTAATTTTCGACTTTTAATATAATACTTAAGGGTTATTTCAATATAATGTAGAAGTATACTGAATCGGCCAATTTCAGTAACACATTATGGAGTTGATATTGATATGCATCCTTTTTGCATCTTGTCGGCCATCTCAGTGATTGTTTTCATAATATTTAAGACTCCATTTACCGTAATTAGTCACTAAGTGGAAGAACATGCTCTTTGACATTTTAGAAAAAAGAGGGATTTTTGCATAGAAGAATGGTTTAAATATTCCTTTCTGCCTATCACCTTGTTAAATCTTGGTTAATTCCAAGACCAGCTGTCAGGAACTGCTACAGAATACAGTTTCTGACACCTTTGCTCGATGTTATTAACTGCCCTGATGAAGTTCCACTTATTAATGTCTTCTTCTTCCTTGACCGCCGCCTCCCTCCCTCCCTCCCTCCCGACAATCTTTTCTTAATAGCTCTATTAATTTCATTTATTTCTAGTGGTATATTCACATTAAATCTTTTATATTTTTTATATCAAATAATATTTTTTAAAAACCTACCTTATATTCCTGAAATATTCTTTGACATACTGCAAATATCGTTTTGTTAATAATATACCTACAGCATTCAATTTGTTGGAGTTCGACAGGGATTTTATACCAACTGTGACCTTCGAAATATTATCGGACCTGAGATGAATTTTTAGTAGATACTATATAAACAGTATCTATAATACTATATATATATATATATATATATATATATATATATATATATATATATATAGTAAATACTATATAGTAAATACTATATATCACTACTTATTCATTCCTTTTCTTTTTTGTGGAATAACATTTTTCTTAAGTTTTTTTTTTGTTTCTAAGCAGTAGAAATGTCTGTTTAACAATTTTATATGTTTATATAGATAAATATATTCAGATTGATCAACTGTAGGTTATTTTTCTGTCTCCAAAGGCAGAAGTGGAAAACGAGGTAAGGCAATATGGCGTAAGTGCGCAATTGTCTCGTTAAATTCAAACCATGGACTGGTTAGAGCTGCCCATTATGGAATATGAAGTATAAACATTGATGTATCAGTCAATGTTCTTATCAATGTCAGTATAAGCCATGAAAGTTAGCTAAGATGAAGTTTAACGACTTTTATATAAGTTCCAATATGTTGATAAAAATGTGTGTTTAACTTTCGCTGTATAGGATTTTTTTTATACTTTTTTTGTGTAGTGCCGCAAGCGAAAGCTGTGCTTCTGCAGAAGCTGAACTTCGAAATGCTTTGTAATTTACATTTTTCCTTTTATAATTTTCCAATTTTAAAGTGCTTGTCCGCAGTCACCCACAAAAACATGTAGGGGCAATTGAGTTTTCTCTAACTCCAGCTCCACACCCGTGTCAAATCGTTTGCCACTGTTTTGGATCGGAGTATTTGTGAATGTTGGAGCATTGGCGAAAGTAATGGCCAATGTTAGCCTTTCACATATCAAAAGGATTTGCCATTGCCATTTGTGAACCAATTCCAAAAGAAAAACAGATAATTTTTCTAATTCAACCCCCGTTCGTTGAAGTTCTCAAAATATTTTTGTTAAATAAAAAGGCTATTCCTGGTAACGGTAGGAAAGAATAGAATATATGTATAGAAGGACAATTAATCTCTTTTATTCAATACAATGAAGAGCAGGTTCTTTTCTCTCAAAGAGCAAATAGTTATGGAATTAAAAAATAAAAATGTTAATCCTGAGCTCCTAATAAAATAGTATTTCTCCTTAAATCCGACATAAATGCTCAAATTCCTCTGATGGTTCTGGCTCGAGATCTGATATTTATAACTGAATGCTCTTGAAAATCGCACCTAACTGGATTATGAAATAAATTAGTGCGTTATTGACATATACTTTCATAAAAACTTGGCAAACGATTCGCCAAATGATTTGCCATGTTTGTGGATGCCCCATTTGCACATTTGCACTTTCACATTTCAAACTTCACAAACATTGGACAAATTCTTTGACAAACTATTTACCAATGGTGTGGAGCCGGCATCGACATCATGAACCACTTGTTTAAACAATTGAACCCGTTTCGATGAAAATTAAATGTTTTGTAATATTCGTTTTGAGTCGTGAGGAAGGAACAGTTTCTAGAAAACTTATGGGGTTGATATATGGAAAGCCGAAGCTCTAGCTGTTGATCAAGGATTAATGTGCTATTTCTTTTTTTCTAAGTCTGAAAGATATGGTATGCATTGGATATATAATTTGTGTTGGTTTTGTTGCTTCTTTATAAAATAAGTAAATGAAAATTATAAAAAGACATTTCTTCCTTGTACGCAGTAAAGGAATTATTGTAATCGCGAATATTTTCGGTTTTCAGATTTCAACAGAAATATCCATTTTGGCATTCTTTTTTTTTTTAATTATTGTAAAATAGGTATATTATCCTACTTTTTTTTTTTTTATTATGAAGTAAAATTTCCTTAAGAAATTCATTATATTTTCCCTCAAACTACTCAATTAATTATATTAGTATTCTTTGAGCTATTTTCAATGTTAAACTAAAAGCATTTAAAGTTTTACCGAATACATTGCTTCACAAAAACTAAAAAAAAATCAAACTAAAAACATGTTATGAAACTTTAGAAACATATTTATATCTAAGAACTTTTTCAGTGAAATCCATTGGTGTTTAAAAATTTAAATACATTATTTAAAAAAGGAAAAATGAAAAACTAATCGTAGAAAAAAATGAATGAAAAAATGGACTAACGCTTTTATAATCTTTTTCTGAAATATATTAGAATCACATCAGGAAGTTTCCCACAATTTTCCCATTTCATTCCATATTTAATATACCTATATAAATGTAATTGCCAGAAAAAGGATCTCTCCAGTCAATCAATATATATATATATATATATATATATATATATATATATATATATATATATATATATATATATATATGATTTTATAGTAATTAGCTATTTCCTTTATTCTTTTCAGATTTTTAATTTTTATCCCAGAGGGTCAACTTTTGAATATAATTTAAATATTTAATCAACCTATGGGCGGTTGTCTGAACTTCCTTGCTGGTTATTTGTCATAACCTTAAATTTTTGTTCAACTTGTTACTTGTTGAACCAGATCTTACTTTGTATCTCCCCTGAATTGGGGAACTAATTTTACTTTTATGAGGTTTCCTTGGGTTTATGAACCCGGAAGCTGGACTAGGGTTTCCGCAAACATTGAACAAAAAGTAACGAAGTTATAGCCATCAGTCCTGTATTATGTTTCTAAATGACTTCCTTTACAGGTTCTGTCCTACCGACCTGGTTCTTTGATAAAAATTGATAAAAATATAGTTATTTTCACTTGAGCAGTAATTTATTAAACTCTTAACTTTTGTGGCACAAAAGTTAGTTTATGTTATAATATTTCATTTCCAAGGAGCATTTATACCATCCAGACTTCTTTTATTTCTTAGACGATCAATTTTTCGGTCAAAGGTCAATCTTCAAGATCAACATTCCATGATATGTTATACTAATAATAAGTTTAATAATTATCATCATTAATTTACTTTTTAATACAATTTTGTAAAAAAAACCTCTATCATATCTACTGTGAGATTAAGTCATTATAAACAAAGAATAATTGATTTTATATTCCAAATTTCGCCATAGATATGATTTAAGAATATTTATAATAAGAATTATAATTTTAAAAAATAGGTAAGAAAATAAATATCAAATTTGGCTTATTTCATTGATTGAATCGAATAATTATAATTTAATTATTCCACCAAAGCGTTGAGGGTGTACATGATTCTCGGACTGATTATGTAACTGAGTGTAATGTAAAACTGCGAAGGTTATGAAATAATATAATTATTATTCATAAAACAATATTATTATTAGCCATGAATTATTATTTAAAAAAAGATTGATAGGTATTATGCTTAAAAAATGTTTGATTGCTATAATATATTTTTATCTTGAATGCTTTTAACTGTATATCACACAACCACAAAAAAACAATTTAAACATACCGAAATTTTGATTGAAATTTATCCCCACTTCTACGTTATTGTTCTGACTAGAAAATCACGATACATACCGAATTTCAGCTCATTTCACACAAAGGGGACTGCTGCTCAAGTATAGTGGGGGGAGGGGAAGGAAAATAAATATGCATATCAGATATTCCCGAAATTCCCCAAATCCATATTCTAGGGATTACGAAACGGAACCCTACCCCCCTCCGATGACTTTGGATACAGTGCTGAAATCTTATTTTCGGGGAACATATGATAAAAAGACGGTCGTAATAGACTAGTTTCGGCATTCCCTGTACAGTGGGATAGACGTGATATTGGTCCACACTATCACCACTGTGACACTCCTAAAGTTTTACTATTCTATAAATGTTTTTCTCGTAGGTACCTTATAAAAAGGAGCCAACATATTAATCAGGCTGAGGATTAAATCCAACCGTTTAGAATGGCAGAGTGTCCTTGCCGATGAAATATAAAATCTCATGTATCTTTCATCGTCGTTCGCCTCCGTCTTCAAATGAAGCGATATTTTGAAAGCTACTTCTTATTCCAGAAGCTTTTGAAGAAGATAATATTCGCTTTGCGTCTAATTTAGTAGTAGATGGTGGTGCGAAAATACCTGACCTGGAATAGACGAAAAAAGGTGGGCATAGAGGGCATAATATGCGACATGGGTTTGTCGCTTTCTCCGAATTCCAAAAAAATTTATGATAACATTTACACTCAGCAATTTTACTGTTCCCATATTTTGGCGATGACGTTTTATAGTTTTTGTTTTCGTCTTTGCAGTTGAACATTGAGCAAACAAGTAAAAAGTTGAACACAAATTTAAGGTTATAATATATAACCAACAAGGAAGTTCAGACAACAGCCCATAGGTTCATAGATTGATTAAATATTTAAATTATATCCTAAAGTTGACCCTCATGGATAAAAATAAAAAATCTGAAAAGAATAAAGGAAACAGCTAATCACCAAAAAATCATATATATATTATTTATATTTTTCTCGCAAATACTGAACCAATTAATAAATGGAAGATAATGTTTGAAAGAGGTTTTTCCTTAGAACCTGAATCTAAAATTGTTTATACTCCAGGGTATTTGTTAATGCGACTGGCGTTTCGTGCGGCGGAGCACAGGTTCCCTCCAATGTTGAGAATAGATTTTATTTATCTACTAATTGATTACTAAATAGATTTTGGTTATACAAATATTACTGAATGTAAGTAATTTAACATTAATTTTAGATAGTTTTTGTGAAGTAATGTGCACTTTGACAATAAATATAAAATAGGAATGCTACACTCTTCTTATTAAGTTATAACGAAATAAAAAGTGATAGTTAAAATGAAGAGGAAAACCTCTAAACGTTGGCGATAAAGGTGTACAGAACATTTTTATAAAAGAATAAAGATACAGGAAGAAATTACTGATCTCTGAAACTTATGCGAAGGCTTTTGACCTTGAGAGGGCATCCACCTTCAAACATTGCATTTTTGAATGCAAACATTATAAAGAATGGCTATTTTCTGTTTGTTGACCGGGGCCATTTTTCAATGCTGAGCTTATGTAAGCTGTAGAAATGTTTTTGTCTTCTACACTTTCATAAATTTGTCAATTTCAACCTTTGACGGGACATCGACTGACAACGTTACCAATGCGGTTTAATCAACTGAATTACAATAAAAGAAAATGGGGTTTGAATGTTAGTATATCTTGAACGAAAACCTCTCACTTAGCTCTTGATGTTGTTTTGTTAATATGTATCCTATATATCTCCTTTACGTTGCTTCAGATATTCACGAATACATAGGGCATGCGTTAATATAATTACATATTATTCTTACTGTATATTATGAATTCATTAAAGTAACGATGAGAAAAATGAGAAACAGAAAAGTCTTATCCTCATCATCGGAACGACAGCCATTTTTAACAATTTCTTAAATAAATTGTTTGCATTATTTAGATAGGAGTAAATAATTTATATAAGGCCCCGAAGCGTAAATGATTTTTATATGCCTTGTTAGGTATATTGTAAATAATATATCCTTTTTCTTTTTTAATTTTTATATATTGATTCCATCACATTTTTCGACGTTTCAGGGCATTGTTTCCTCATCACCAGGACATCTCATATCAGTAACCTTTTAATTATTCTTTGATTCCATTGTAACCATATATAAATATAAACCATATATATAAAAAAATATATTAATACTGATATAATGGAGTATATTAAAACTGATCCTTCCACTATCACATATGATCCTTTCACTTGTTGGACTATTTTATAATGGTGCTATTATGTGATGGTGAACGGACCAATTTTATTTTATTTGTAAAAATTTTAATGTGTAATCTGACAGAATATTAATATATCAGATTAGAATGGAATCAAGGAATAATATGAAGTCTATAAATATGAGATACCCTGATAATGTGGAAAAATGCTCCGAATCAGAATAATTTATTTATTTTATCATTTATTCATAAATATTAGATACTAGTATACTCCTTACTATTAGATGTGTACACAAGTGCTAGAAAATATCTAATTCAATAGCAACGGTTAAATGTTTTCTCGTGTCTATTAAGCGATAGTTTTAGAGAAAGTTAGCTTTAAGTGGTGATTCAAAAAAAAAAAAAAAAAAAATACAGGCTAAAAGCACCTCTTATTTTACCGTTAAGTCGACAATTGTAAATTCTTCTGTACCGTTGGCTAGAAAAGAAGCGAATGGGTGTCAAGCTCCGAAATTTTATTAACAGAAAGAATAAGCATATGAGTCAATCAAATTTATATTTAAATTATTTATAATTTCTAAATAAATATATCGTTATATTTTATAATAGTAAATTTTGTATAATAACTATATACTGTAGCTGTTTCTAATTACTACATACGATTACTATTACTTTCAAATTTTACGGTATTCATTTTAGCAAATATGGGCCCCAGTTGATAATTATTTCAGATGCTATTAATTTGTTTTATTGCAAAGCTGAGCATTGCTATTCAGTTAATGAAGTGATAAAAAAATGTAATACCTTTTATTTGAAAATTGAAAATATATTTTTATTTTAATAATTCTCAATTTATCAAAAATTAGTGATATTTTATCAATTTTATATTAATATATTTTATAATAAATATATTAATAAATTTTATAATAAATTTTATATTAATATATACATATATATATATATATATATATATATATATATATATATATATATATATATATATATTATTTATATTATTATATATATTATTATTAATATATTATTATATTATTATATATATTATTATATATATAATAATATATATATATTATATATTAATATAAAATTGATAAAATATCACTAATTTTTGATAAATTGAGAACTATTAAAATAAAAATATATTTTCAATTTTCAAATAAAAGGTATTACATTTTTTTATCACTTCATTAACTGAATAGCAATGCTTAGCTTTGCAATAAAACAAATTATTAGCATCTGAAATAATTATCAGCTGGGGCCCATATTTGCTAAATATATAATAATATATATATATATATATATATATATATATATATATATATATATCCCAACTATAATTATAAAATAGCCTTTCGATTAAAATAAAAAATAACATATTACGTATTATAAAACGGGTTTCAGCCTGTCAAAGAAGGTTATATTATTTTTTTTTAGTTATTATAGTATATATTGCACCTATCGTAGTATTAAGGTACAACTAAAAATTACAAATTGTTGTCATATTTAAAGTTTTTTTTTTTACACTTGTGAATATCTTCTCATTAAAACACTGTAAACATTGGTATATACATAAATCTGGAGAGTTACACGAACAATAGGATAATAATTTCTAAAAATATTAAACAATTATTAATTGGGAATCTGAGAAATATTTTTTTTTTCATTTCTTTTAAGCCAATAATCAATATTTTTATTATCTTATTCATCTTGTAATTTATATGATTATTTTGCAGTCATTAACTTTTTAGTAATTATCACCATAAAAATTATGGGCCCTTCATATGATTTTGTCTGTCTTCCTTTCACGTCCAAAAAGGTGTAACTTTCTCGTTATTACTCATATACAGTGCTACATTTTGCAGAGTAAATAAATGATTCTTTAAATCATAATAAAGTACGATACTGCATGAGCGTCAAAGTTCGAATGACCCGATTGCAGAGATGTGTTATATATTTGTCAACTATTTAGGCAAAAATAGTATTTTTATTTTAAATTATGCTTCCACGCTGTGAACGAATTGGTTAGAATTATATACAGGTTGCGCATCATGAATTAAATTTATTTTGTAACAAGGCTTTAAAGCTTTCGATGTTTTAACATAAACAAACCCAGCTGCAGGTTCTAAAAATAAATAATGTGCAAAAAATAGACTTTGACCTCCAAACAAAGGTAACAATTAACTGGGCTTTAGCGCGGAATATGTTAGGACGAGACGGTCTTCTATTCTAGGAAGAAAGCTATTCCAATATGAAACTCTTTGTGCCTAAAAATATAATTTTGGATTTCGAGTATCTCTCTTATCCACTCGTATACAGCTCCTGATTTGAGTGATTTCGAGGAAAGCATTTAACGATTACGGCATTTGACGACTAAGGCCAGTTCGTTATCGGACACCGGTGACCCAGTCTTTCCATTTATAGATAGCAATTCAAGCTGGCTTCACCTCTGCAGTCTTTCGATGATTTTAGGCAATCCAGTAACAGGAAACAAGTAGTATGTGTAATAAGGGAGTGAATAGTTAGGTTAATTCTACATTTTGATATCAACAACAAAATTTATTTTTGACTAATTTATCATAATCTTTGAAATACATCTTCAAATTTGACGGGTCTTCATATTTATGGATTAATTAATAAAAATCCTCCCCCGACTTCTCTGAATTGTTATATTTTATGTTCTGATAAAATATATATATTAATTATATATATATATATATATACATATATATATATATATATATATATATATATATATATATATATATAATAATAATAATTAAGGCTCAACGAATCGTCAATAACAACAACTCTTTGAACCTATCAAGTTTATCTTACAAAACCTTTTTCCTCCAAGCACCCTTTAAAACCTAAATCCGCAAGGTTGGCCGAACATTATCTTACTATAGGCCAGTCAATGACGGGATTCTAGACGAAAATGGTGGGACGGCCAGAATTGACTTCAGGACTTAGTTTGGAACCGGTCATAAAGCACATTAAAGACCAGGAAGGCAATTTTCTTACGAGTACAAAGAGTATAATGAACAGATGGGCGGAATACTTTGAGAAACAGCTGAATGACAATACGAGAGAGATGTCAACGACAGAGAAAAAAATACACAGCAATGAATACCATGACGAAGAGGAAGACTTTATAGGGGAAAATGAAGTAATAGATACAATAGATAGCCTGAAAATGGGCAAGGCAGCTGGTAAAGAGGGTAATACCCCCGAAATGCTGAAGAAAATGGGATCAAAAGGTCAAGAAATTTTTCAGCACCTACTGAGCTTAGTATGGAAAAGAAAAGAAGTACCCTATATCCCTATATAGGGATATATCAGTCATAATACCGCTACACAAGAAAGAAGACTATAAGGACTGCCGAAATCATCGAGGAATCTCACTGCTCAGTGTACCTTTAAGGATTATTCTAAAATTCTATAGAAGAAATTAAGGGGATTCATTGAGAGGGCCTTAGAAGAAGAAAAATATGGCTTTAGGCCACAAAGAAGAACCTTTTTTTTTTTTTTTTTTTTTTTTTTTTTTTTTTTTTTTTATCCCCCTACCTGACCTTTCGGTCATACGGGGTCGTGGTGGCAGTGGGGTATTACGCTGGGGTAGCGTATGCCACTGCCACCAATAATCAACACATTTATTTACAAAATTCTTATATTACATTTTCTCTGAGGGTATTATATTTCTGGGTACAATTATAATAATTTCCTGCTACTGTGGTGCAGCCCGGTGTGCGTTTGCACGCCTTAGGGCTGCACCTTGTCTGCTACTACGGAGCAGCCCGGTGCGCAGTTGCGCACCTTAGGGCTGCTCCTTATCCTCTCCATCCGTCCGGCGCCGTCCAGCCCTCCTGGTCAGCCGCATCCGTCCGGATCCTCTCACTGACTGCATCCGTCCGGAAGCCCGTCCAGCCTTCCCGGTCCACTGCCTCCGTCCTGGTCCCATCAGCCATCCTCAGGCTCGCCGACGTCGGGTGGTCTGGCCCTTCCTAGTGTAAAGTGCTCAGGACCCACTACCTCCTTCCACCCGTACACGAAGTCCTTGAAGAAGGGGTACACCTGTTCCTCCATCAGACGGGGGAAGTCCGATTCGGCGAGGGCGAAGATCCCGGTACTTCTCGACAACCTGGCTCGGTGTCCTTCTACTGCAGTGCAGGACACGATCACGTGCTCTGCAGTCTCAGGGACTCCACAGGTGGGGCACCGGGGGTCTATGTCCTTTCCATGTTCCTGTAGTTTCCCCCGGAAACCTCCATGCCCTGTCAGCATCTGCGAGACCCAGTAATCAGGGAGGACCCATCTTGCCTTCAGCCTTTCTTGGACGGTGGGGAAGAACTTCCTTAGGGTAGCTCCCTTCTGACTCCCTACCCACCGTCCATTCCACTCCTCGATGGTATCCTCCCTCAATATCTTCTTCCATTGGTTGGGGTTCTCGCCGATTCTGGTACGGAGTCCCTCCGGTAGCGCATCGAGCCCCTGCCTCTTCACATTATACTTTATTCTGTCCTCCTTGAGGACGAGGTCTAGGAGCATCGCTCCGGCTAGCACCTGCACCGCCTCATGCGACACCGTTCTGTATGTCTTAGTGACCCTAAGCAGAGCCAGTCTCTGGATCGTCGCCAGTCTCTTCCTCTGCAACTGCGTGAGGTGTTGGCTCCATGCTGGGGATGCGTACCTCAAGATACCCATGACCACGCCCTTGTAAATGGTCATTGTAGCTGGGTATCTGATGCCCCAGAACGCACCCCCAATCCTGTACAAGCCATTTATAGACCGGGTCACCCTATCCTTCAGGTAGTCTAGGTGAGGGGTGACGTCGAATCTTCTCCTCATCTTCACTCCTAAATACGTCACCTCCTCACCCATCCTCACTCTCTGGCCATCTATCTCCAATATGATAGGGTGAGCCCTGTCTGTGGAGCCTCTTACGAGCATGGCTTGGGTCTTGGCTGCGGCCATGCTCAGCTTCCTCCTCACGCACCATTCTGACACGAGACTGGCGCACCTCTCTGCCTGTGTTTTCAGTCTGGCTCTGCTATCCTCGGCCACTATGACCGCCAGGTCGTCGACGTAGGCCGTGGCAAGGAACCCTCTCTCCTCCAATTCCCCCAGCAGCTGGTCGAAGACAAGTTTCCACAGGGCCGGACCCAGGACAGAGCCCTGCGGACAGCCTCTCTCTATCCTCCGCTCTACCTCGTAGTAGCTACCTCTGATGTTTACGCTCCTGTTACTGAGGTAACTACTAACGAGGGAGTACAAATTGCTGGGGGTGTCGAACTCCTGCAGCCGCTGGAGCACGTAGGGCCACCATACACTGTCAAAGGCGGAGGATATGTCGAAGAGCACCAACATGACATATTTCTCCGCTCTCTCCTCCACGTCCCTACGCACTCTCAGCAGCGCATCGGTGGTTCCCTTGCCACGGGTCGAGCCGAATTGCCGTGGAGCTGCACTGAGGATCGGTCGAAGACGCGTGACGCTCAGTTGCTCCAGGACTTTGCTGACGACAGGGAGGAGGCATATCGGCCTGTACGCCTTAGGCGATGCTTTGTCCTTCCCTCCTCCCTTGTAGAGCAGTCTCAAGTCTGCGGTCCTCCGCTTGCTTGGAAAGTGACACCTCTCCAAACAATCATTGAATATCTGGAGGAGCTCCTCCTCAACGTACGGGGCACTATTCCTGAGGACCGCAGCGTCTATTCCGTCCAGTCCCGGAGCTCTCCCGATCCTCTGCTTCTCCACGGCCAGACGAAGGTCCCATATGTCCCATGGTGGGCATAGGTCGGTACCTGGTGGGTATACCGTGGTGCGTCTCACCATGGCATCTATCTCGCTGTCTTGGGACGGGTCATCCCTGGGGTATGTAAAATCTACGTATATCGATGCCGCTTCCTCCAGGGTGGTTGCCTGGGCTCCTCCTACTCTAAGGGAAGCCATCATCGTGAGAGACTTCACCTTGCCCATTGCCACCCTGTACGGTATTCCCCAGCGGTTCTTCTCCGTCTCTGCAACGATGAATTCGTCCCAGGACCTTTTCTTCTGGTGACGCACGCCGTTTCGGTACACTCTATACCTACGCTTAGTCTCTTCGCGGAGTGCAGGTCTCAACTCGTCGTCTCTGCACTCCTGGTACCTACGCCTAGCCCTGTAATACTCCCTCTTCACTTGGGTCAGGGCTGGCGTCCACCATGGGACCGGACATACTCTCGCCCTTCGGCGTCGGAGGGATGCACTCGCCGCTTCCGTGATGGCGCCCGTCAGCATTGCCACCCTATGGTCAATACCTAACTCCACCTCCATCGGCGCCATCTCCTCCCAGTCTCTATCCGCGAGTACACCCTCCAGTTCACTGGAGAAGGCCCTCCAGTCCGCCGATCGGGTCACGAAGCCCTTTTCCACTTCTAGGGCGTTCTCGCCTTCCTCCTGCACCACACTGAAGGCAATGACCCGGTGGTCGGAGCTCGTGTCAGACCGTAGGGTCCAGTCCGCAATGCGCCGCGCCATTGTAACCGTGCCGAGTGTCACGTCTATCCAGCTCTGACCCCTCGCTCCAACAAATGTGGGGCCAGAGGGCTCGTTAACGATCACGAGCTGACACCTCGCAAGGCTCTCTTCTACTGCTCTCCCTCTGGCGTCTGTGCGCACTGAACCCTAGGCCGTGCTCCACGAATTGGTGTCGGAACAGACTATCGCGTTTCTATACCTTTGCGCGACAGCCTCCACGGCAGCTAGACTATCCTCGACGTTAGCCGGTCTCGGCGGTGTGTACGTGGACACAAAGGCGAACGTGATGCCGCCCCATTTTACATAGCATGCCGCCTGATCTGCCGTGGTGAAGTTCTTCAGTTCCATCACGTCGAGGGCAGGATTGACAATCACTATTGCCGCTCTGGGCCTCCTCTCTCCACTGCTCATAGCGACCACCCTCGACGCTACACCAAATCCAACGACCACATTCTTCCGACAACATGGCTCTTGGATCGCCATGATGTCAACGTTCCGGGCGAGAGTACGTAACTCATCTGCGACCATTCGTCTTCGGCCCATGTTGACCTGCAGGATCTGCAGGCTACGCATACCGGGTCCTCTTCGCCAGTCCCTCCATCATCTCCAGGTGTATCGGGCACTCCCTGCTGCCCGCACAATGCTGGAGGTCCTTCCCCTCTCTGCCCTTCGCTTTGCAATTCCTGCAGCAAGGGGCGGCTCCTCTGGTCCTCCCCGGGCACTCACTTGCCTTGTGCCCGGTACCCGTGCACCATCTGCACGCAATCTCCTTGCTGCAGGACTTTGCAGGGTGGCCGTAGTCTTGACACTTTAGGCAGAGCGGGGGGTCGAGGTAGTCTCTCATGGAGAGGCTCCACCATCCTCCGCTGACGTCCTTCTCCGTCAGCTCCATTAATGCCAGCCTAATGGATGGGTGGGTCTCCATCACCCAACTCCTCGTGAGTCCACTTCTCACTGGAGTGGAGAAGCAGGGTCTCATCCACCCCCTCCTTTCCTTCTCCTCACAATTAACCTGCGGGATCTTTCCCCACAGGTATCTCTCCAGGGTCCCTTCCTCCCAGTGTTTGGGGACCTTTCTAACCTCTATTCGGGGCCACCTAGTCTTGGCAAGGCTTACCTCGAGCCCCAGGTTTTTGCTCCAGGTTAAGATTTTTCTGGCCTGGTCGGCCCCTTCCGTCCTTACCAGGACGGCACCAGACCTAGTCACTTTTTCAATTTTTGCTGTGGCCCCTAAGGCCTCGAGCTCCTCCTTTGTTGGCAATTGTTCATAGATCTTGCTGGGGGACCAGTTACCATCGGTCCCCTTCCCCTTCACCGTGATGTAGGTGACTATCTCCTCTTGGGGTTTCGGAACCGACTTTAGGGCCACTTTCCCCAGCACATCCGCAAACGTCTTCCTTCTGGGAACCTTCTCCATCTTCTCCCTGCCCTCTTCTGCCCTAACTCTGGGTCTTGGCCTTCTCTTCTTCTTCTTCGCCTCTGTCCACGGCTCCTCCTCTTCCTCTTCGGTTGTTTCCGTGACCAAGGTCACGCGTCTAACCGTTTCCTTTTCTTCTTTCTGGGCCTTAGGAACCTGTATCACCTGCTTCCTAGATGGCCCCGCCAATCTTCCAGGCTCCTTCCCTTTTCCTTTCCTCTCTTCTGCCCGGGTCTGGGCTGTGTGCTTCAGAATTTGGGTCTCCTCCTTTGACAGCTTTAGGGTGTCGATAATCTTGTCGACCCTGTGCACAGTTGGGGATACCCACTTCTTCATTTCTTCGTCATAAGTGGCTCCGACGGCTTCACTTATAGAGTTGGCCACCATCGGGGCAACTACCGCCGAGACCTTAAGGGCTATGACCTCGTGGAGATAATCCGTGGATAGAGCCTCTCTGACCACGTGTTTCACGAGCTGGGGAACTCCTCTCCACTTCTCTTCGAGGGCCACGATCATGTCTCTCATCTCCGTGACCCTCCCGTTCAAGTAGGCCTGCTGATCTAGGGTACACTTAGTCCTTTTGCGGAGGTACTCCCTAATGCCCTCCGCTGCTTTATAGGCCTTCGAAGAGGGCATATCCTCGTCTTCCTCTCGCGATGGGGGGGTTTCGTTCCTGGCTCTTTTGGGCCTTCTTGGGTTCTGAGGGGTAACCTTTGGACCCAGGTTATCCTCGGCCCCCGTCTCCTCGTCCGTATCCTTATAAGACTCCACGTCCGTCGAGGTGTACGTCCTAGCCACGCCAGCGTATGAATTTGAGGATTTAACCGCCGCCATTTTGTTCTCGAGGTCCATGTTAGCGGCCATTTTGACCACCCTTTGTGGTTTTGGTGGCTCTTCTAACTGATCCATCAACAAAAGCTCAGTATTTTTCGGTCCCTCGACCGGAGTTTCTGAATCCCCCATTTACGTAATAAATTACGCGAAATATGGGTTTCAAAAAAAGGTTTTTAACTGTGCGATTCCCGCGCGTGGTTCTCACCTTTCCGCACTTAACCTAACTTATAACTATTATCGGTCAAATGACCTCCTGTCCAGCGCTCACCAAAAGTCAAATAAAAATAAAAACACAAAACATAAAATAAACCCTATAACGGGTGAAAAAACTTATAAATTTTTTGACCCTCCTGTCCTCCGGGCGTCCCGATTCGCCACTTAGTGTCCCTCGGGAATCACCCACGCGCACTCACTCGCGCCAGCACACCGATAAACACAGGCAAGTTAAATACACGCCTTACCTCACCGGTGTCTGGGAGCAGACTGAGCTCTGAGTAAAACTACAATGGGTGGGGATAATCCCACGGAACGGCCAGACGTAGGTCCTTCTTCATCGACAGCCAGAACGCTACTCACAAAGAAGCACCCAAGACCTGATCTTCGTTATGAGACATCTCTCCGAGAAGGTCTTGGAAAAGAACCATGAAGTGTATACTTGTTTTGTAGACCTAACCCAGGCATTCGACAGGGTCAGGAAGGCAGACATCGCAAAAGCCAGAACTATCGAGGGCCATTCTTAATTAGCAGATTAGCCAGAGTAGTGTATGAGGCAAGAGTGGAAGGAAGAAGTGCAAGAGAAAGGCCCAGAAACACATGGGAAGGCGACATCAGAACAGCGTTCGAGAGAAGAGGCATGGAGCAGTCGACGTCATCTGGTCCAGGACCGAGATGCATGGATTGGACTATATAAACGGGATTTTCAACACTGAACTACGGTAGAAGAGGATAGGATTAAGAAAAAAAAGTAGTAAATGTTATAGTTTGAGAAATATACCCTCTTCAAAGAACTAATTTTTTTTTACTCATTTTTGACTCCATACTAAAGGGAGACTCTATACTGAGTGCCTCTGCTCCTAGATCCCAGGACTTTTAGCACGTTTCCTCTAAAATAGTCCAAACAAGTAATCCCGTTTATATAGTCCTGAAGTCAATTCTGGCCGTCCCGTCATTTTCGTCTACTTCTCAATTTGGACCATTCATTGAGTGGAGTATTAATAAAAATCTGTAAAAACTTCATTTGATTTTTAAAACCTGTTCATGGTAAATTACATGATTTCATCTACTCAGTAACTAATAGCATTGGGCAATCGATTTATAGATTTATATACACTTTTCATTGTCGTTTGTCGATCTAGTTACTGATGTTTGAAAGAGCTTTGTTGAATAACGAAAGTTAGTTTTAAAAATGAATCTATAATTTTATCATTTGAAATTATATTATAATTTTATACTATATTTATTATTTTATTTTTATTTTCTCATATTTTATTATTTTATATTTTTATTATATTAATTATTTTATATTATATTTTATATTATATTATAATTTTATATTATTTAATACCTGTACTCTTAACACCCATGAAGGGTCTTGGGTTCAGTACTTAGTAGTGAACGTATTGTTACTTGCCAACCAACGGTTATGCAAAGGAGGTGATTCGTTCAGGTTTTCATTCAACTAAGAGTACCCACTTTATATAGGCTGGATCTCTCGGACCCACAGAATCGATCCACGCCTGATAACAAAATAAATAATTATCTGCGACCTCCGGTCTCAAAACCGGGACCAAGAGATTAGTAGCATAGTGCCGTACTCACTAAGCTACTCCGCTCCCTATATGAAATTTGAAAGCTTTATTAAATAAATATTATGCTTTAAGAATAATTAATCATTTAATTTGATCTGGCGTCTAAAGCTACATATTTTAGTAAATAATAGTCCTTATATACCCTTTCTGAAACCTGTATCATAATTATTTAGCTTCACTTTTAAGCAGAAGAATCGTTTATTTTCATCAGGTATGATTGGTATGCCAGATATTAATGAAGATAAAAGGGCAATTGATAGTTTGGGATTAATACAAATTGTTCCATACCTTCAATTTATTCTTCCTCACAATTTCCATTAAACACAATAGAAAATTGGTAAAGAATCATGACGTTTTTGCTATAATCTTTTCAGGTCGTGAGCTTCCCATCATTTTGATGAGATTAAATATAATTATATATAAATATATAATAAATATAAATATAAATATATATAAATATATAATAAATATATATATATATATATATATATATATATATATATATATATATATATATATTTATTATATATTTATATATATTTATATTTATATTTATTATATATTTATATATAATTATATTTAATCTCATCAAAATGATGGGAAGCTCACGACCTGAAAAGATTATAGCAAAAACGTCATGATTCTTTACCAATTTTCTAATGTGTTTAATGGAAATTGTGAGGAAGAATATATTGAATATATATATATATATATATATATATATATATATATATATATATATATATATATATATATATATATATATATATATAAATATATACTTATTTTTTTTGGACGGATAAATTTACGACTTTGTTTATGTAATCATGGTTGCCCTCTAATCATCCTCCCACTTAGTCGAAAACAATTATATACTCAAATACTTAAATTAAAGGAAGGCTGGTCAACGCCAAAGGAAACAAAATGTAAATCCTGCTTACTTTTCACGTTTTTTTTTATCCAATAAATTCAAAAGTTTAAATTTTATAAAGTGTGCAAAAAAAATGTACAATTTATTGATTCTAGAAAGACTTAGATGTAGATATGTAATCTACCATTTGTGGGAACACAGGGTCCCCGTAATCTTCTTTCATACATGATTTCTTGCTGAAGTATTTGTGATATATTGTTTATTGTGGCGCGTTTTTGCAAAATCCTACGTCTCCATATTCATAAATCATGAAAACATTTTAAAATCGTTTAGATTCTTTTGAACTCGTCTGAAATACGAAATTGTTTATGCTAATAATTAATTTCACTTAAGAGATATGACTTATGTTTTTATATGATAAATTAATCAGCAACACCCGTTTAAAAAAAATATATTAAAGTTGTAAGTTTTTGCAAAATCCTACATATCCTGTGTTTTGTAAAAACATTTGAATTTTTCTCCGAGACAACTGGACCGATTTTTTCCCAAATTTGCTGCAAAAACATAGGTCATCACACTAAACTTGATAAAAATAATGTTTCAAGCAAAAAGAAGAAGGATTTAAAGAAACTTCTCAAGTTTATGGACATCCCAGATGACTCCAGAGAGGGCGAACTTTAAATTTGACAGCGATTGTGAAAATGAGAGTTTTTAAATGATTCATTTAACCATCATTTTTTTTTCTCATGAGTTAATATATCTGTATATATATTTTTTTTAAACCCACTTTTTTGTTCAATCAAATTTTTGAAAATTTAGGCTACTTGTTTGTATGCCGTATTTTATTGTACCTCTTTTCCAGTCCATCCCCTCCCTTTATAGTTGTTTATTTTACTATGCAGCCGATTTTTTGTGTCAATGAAAAATTAAACGCTGCAAATCATTATACAACGATTTATTTTATCTAAATAGGTAATCCTAACAAACAAAAAGAAGGTCTTTGGAATCTTAATAAAAATAGGTGAAAAATCAAATATTTTAAATTAATTTTTTTATTATATTTGAATTTATATTTGATTTTGGAATTATGACTCCACCTTATATGATTCCTCTATCTCCATTAATGGCCGAAATATGACCTATGAAACCTATAACAAGTCGCCATTTTGTATCAAAATGGTGGTTGGTTATGTCGAGTTCCGAGAATTATGCTGACCTATAATTTTTCTGCCAATTTGAAACAAAATCGGCCCAGTTGTCTTGGAGAAAAATTCAATTGTTTTTATAAAACACTGGATATCCAGGATTTTGCAAAAACATACTACTTTAATATATATATATATATATATATATATATATATATATATATATATATATATATATATATATATATATATATATATATGTATATATATATATGTATATATATATATATATATATATATATATATATATATATATATATATATATATATATATATATATATATATATATTATATATATATATTTTTTTTTTTTTTTTAACGGATGATGCTGATTATTTCATCGTATGAAAACAGAAATCATATCTCTTAAGTAAATTTAATAGTTAGCAAAAATAATTTTGTATATCAAATGAGTTCAATAGAATCTAAACGAATATAACATTTTTCATGATTTATGAAAATGGAAATGTAGGGCTTTGCAAAAACGTATTACAATTACTTAATTAGCTGTTTGTGGAGTTGATGTAGCCTATATCCATAAGATATAGATATGCTAATAGAAGAGCAACGTGAGCTAGTATGCTCCCGCAAACAATAAACGTCTGTAAGAAGACCACATCGCACGGCCAAAAATCTTCTTGGACTGTAGTGCCAACCGGGGGAGAAGAGGAGAGGGGGGAGAGGGAATATTTATATATTTATGTATATATAAAGCTGAAAAGCTAACAACTTCAACAAGGAATATTTTTTATACTCAGCTGATTACGTTCCTCACGACTCTTATTTCCCACTTGATTCCATATACTGTCTTTCTGGCGAGACATAGACAAATTTAATCCGATTGATCTTTTAAATTACAAATACTGGTGTAAACACAACAAAGCTATATATATATATATATATATATATATATATATATATATATATATATATATATATATATATATATATATATATATATATATATATATATACACATATATATTAGACCTTACGCCATCCAAGATAATTCAAGGATTATTATTTTTATTTTATCTTTTAGTAGAAAAAAGTGCTTGAAATTATTTATTCTAACGTGACTATTGCTAATAGCTTAGTACAGACATAGTTCAATATCCTGAGAGAAGATATCCTTGGAGCCCACTCAGCCTATGAAAACAGCCTCCCCGACTGACACCCCTCCTACTTTTTTAATTATACTCTTCGGTCGCATAATGGCAATCTGATTTCGAAGTAAGTTCGTTAACTAGTTGGTATCAACTTCTTTCTATGTACTTCGACTTATACGATTGAAATACATATAGAAAACTCGTGCGCTCAAGCCTTAGAACACACACATACAAAAAAAACACGCACACGCACACACATTCACTAACAACTAATGTAATAACACACATTTTATCAATTATTGATAGTAGTTAATGTTCTTAGTTTACAGTTATGTAATATTTATATTGCTTAGTTTTGATACTTGAAATCTAGAACTTAGTTTATTAAATTGTGTAACTGTTGACTCAGAATTCTTATAGTATTTATAATGTTGTGGAAAAGGATACTATATCGTAAGGATTCTTTTTTCAAAGAAATTCAGACCGAAATAATTTTACTGACATATGCATTTTTCTTTTTTGCATTTGTTTGGTACATGTCTTAAAAAGATTTTTATGCTAAAATGACAACTTATATTATTTAGATATTCTGTCCTTTTCCTGGAAACATTTTTTTCTTTTTTGTAAAGAATTCATAATTAATTACACAAAATGTAATGTTTTCTAGATAACACTTATGCATTTAAGGAAGTTAGCTATATTAGCTTTTAGAAATTGAGTTCAAGGAATCCCATGATTCTTAAATTTGCTCGGAGAAGAACTTGCCGTATCAGTATGATTCTGACCAGATCTTTGTGTCTTTGTATTATCATTAAACAGTACTTCCTCACCTAATACCCTACATACAGTTTTTACAGTGGTTCGGGTTTTTTTATTTTATTTAAACATGAACTTTTTTTTTTTAGTTTTAATAATCACTCAAAAGATATGTAATGTCTTTAAATATCCCTTTTCAGTGAACCAGTTTTCTAATTATCTCTTCAATAATTATCGTACTTTGAAAGAAGTTTTATTAAATCACAAATTTTAAACTCTTAGTTTTCTGGAAAAGGTCAGGAAAAAACAGTGATCAGTTACTAATTCCTCTGAAGACGTTATTTTAAGATTTGGACTTTGGAGCTGGTTAATTGTTTAAGAGAATAATTAAAAATTATTTTTCTGCTCTGATCTGAGATTATAAATTTAATTGTTTCCATTCTCATTTTATTTATGTAGCTCATAAATCCGGAATTTCCTGTGATATAACAAACACTTGAAAGTTAAGCGTAAATTATACATTGCTGCTGCATTTATTTATTTTATTTTCTATATTTTTATGTAAAAAAGCATACTAATTGCAGGTAGTAAGTATAGAGCAATGAATGTCCTTTCCCTACAAAGCGACGACACGTTCTCATTTATAAGTGTTAACGTTATGAAATTCTATAATATAGCTAACGAATAAAATGAAACTGATAAAAGAATAAGTCTTTTAAGCCATTAAAAAAAAATAATGCTTAATATTTTTAGAATTTTCAAGAGGTAACGCCGTTCTTAACAAAATCAAGCTTTGTTTATGAAGAAATATTTGAACTTATACCAATGTTGTTATTCGAAAGTTGGATAAATGTAATATATATATAAATTTTGGATTAGAATATTATTTTTAAAATACTGACACCTAGGATGAGGTATATTTTTACATCGTTGAAAATTTTGCTTCGATGAGTAGATAAAATGCATCTGATAAACAAATCCGTTTTTTTAGTTAAAAGAGATAAACATGACATTCATGATCAATCCTACTATAGTCCAATTCGTACATAATCTTTTAGGGGGAACAAAATCGCTAAATTAGGTTAAAATGAAAAACCCGTTGGCGTAGTACTAAAATCGACGTTTTTAACTTTTCATGGAATGGTTTGGATTTATTATATTTTTTTAAGAATATACACCATTCATGCATGGGTATATAGGCTAAAATGTCATGTAGAAATCACCGAATCTCAACTAAAAATAAAAAATAATCACTACTATATATTATTACGGTAGTATAGATCCCTTTTTCGGCTCTCAGGAGTGATGGATTTTGACGAGTGAGGTATGAAAAGAAAGGGAATTTCTCGGAGAAGTGACGAATCCTGATTTTGTTTCTTAAAATCTTACAAGGGCTTAAATAAAAGTGATGAAAAAACTGTAAGGTTTCAAAGTTTTGAAGACTGAGAGTCGGCGGATCGAGACGGGATAAGTTGGGTTTTAAAGATTTTGACGCGGGCATCAAGATCATATACGGTCCCTTGGAGCGTATTGGTCTAGCGTTTTAAATCTTAAAAACCTACCGTTTTCGAGATAACGCACGATATAAGTCAGCACGGGCCTCCTGCCATCTTGCGTACGTGCTGTTGTCATGGCAACTTTATACCTTTTAAAGCCAGTTGAGACTGTTAACAAAAACGTATTAATAACTGTGAAAACGTTTTGTAAAAAAATATTGTTTTTATGTTTCCATGATTGATAGAATACTACTAACAGAAAGTGGTATAGCTGAGTCTTATTGCTTAACTGATGGGATACTTTCCAGTAGGGCAAGTTAATTACTTATTAAGTATTAACTATTACTTGAACATAGTCATTATGAACTATTATAAAGCTTCACCAAATGTGTGTGTTAAATAAACTTTCTTGAAAATATTATATTGTTTATTGCTTATACTTCGATTTCATTAAGGATTCATTAAGATATGTAATGCGAGAGTTCTCGCTCGGGTATACTAGTAATTATAAAATAGAATAAAAAAAACCTACGCAACTTTTCCGTAGGACTGAAATTGAAATTTTGTATTATTTCAGAAATATCTTGTAGCGAATTTCAGATGGATCTTTTACACGCATACTTACGTGCAACTATCTCATCCTCACTAAATTTTATTGAATGATAAATTTATTTAATTTTTGTCAGCCTGGATTTTATAGTTTATATATATATATATACATAGTGATTTGCAATAAATATAAATAAAAATAACTTTCTCTTCGAAAAATAATATTTTTTCATGAACATTAATGTTTGGTTTGGACTTATTTTTCTTTCATTTTCAGCTGTCTTTCATTCGTTGAAATTTTCAATATACTTTCCACTGCAAGCTAGTATTCCTGTTAGGATACTGTTAGAATACAGGAGTATCAAACGGTCAGAAGTTATCTTAGCAATGTCCAGCTGTTCCTTATGCCGATCAATTATAATATAAAGGTTAATTATATTCTCTGAATTTAAATACCTTTGAATTCCTGTCTAAATTATCTACTGTCCATAGTAATTTACTTATACTGGTGCACGTTGTGAAAACAAGGGGGGAAAGTACGCCTGTCGCCAAGCCTAAACTAGGCATTTGCACGCTATGCCCTCTGCCCACGACTCCCCAGTTCGTGTTGCATAGAAACCCTTTCTTTGACCTCTTCATTAGAAATTTAATTACTAGTTCTGTTCTGATTCGCTAATTGTTTCTAAATATATCGACGGTGGAAAGGTAAAAGGTTTTAACACTCACTACGATGAAAATTGGTTTATTATAATGATCTGAAAGATGTCATCCTATTGGTTGGAATAGTAAATGATTGTAAGCGTCTCATAAAATGGAAATATTAATTGCATATTATGTATTAAAAAAAATTACAATATCATTTCATATAGAGTATTAAATCAATGATGTTTCCCTTGATACGCTTAAAACTTAAACTTAAAAACCTTTTATCATTCCATAAAGAAGAATAGTTTCCTTCTGATCATTGTAATAAACCGATCTTCACCAAATTGAGGGAGGGGCGTTTGTACAAAAATTTATTGGTGATACAAAAACTAAAATTACTCAACAATTTTGACCGGATTCCCAACAATAATTTTATTTTCTAATAAAACACATTATTGTATCGGCAAATTCTCAATTTCTTATCCTAAAAGATATTGATATTGTTTTAAACTTCAGTAACTCTTTGGGAAAAATGTTTTACCACAATTTTTGGAGTTTGAAATAGGTTCTCAAATTTAAAATGTCCAACCTCTTGGCCTTTAAATTATTAGAGAACTACAGCCCCCTCTTATCGCTCCCTTAGCGACGCTCCTGATTGAAAGATACAACCATCGTTCGATATGTTTTATTTTCTCTCTATAAGTATTTTCAAGCTGCATGAGAAAGTAATTATATGTAAAAAAAAAAAGAATTACTTTGGCTAATGTTTGTTTTGAATAGCCAAACGCTAATTTATACACATATTTTAATATGATATTATTATTATAATATAATTATAATATAATATTATTAATATAATAATCTTATAATATTCGATTTTTAACATCAAAGAGGGTTGTATGGAGGTCGCCACGCAACCGTTTTAATTGCAGACACCTTGAATTGTTATCAGGAATTTTTGTGGAAAATAATAACAAACTTTCGTGCCTTTCGAATAATCATTAGAACTTCAATCGCAATCATCTAAATCTTCTGGTTCAGTCTCAACCATTCCTATAATTTTCTATGGAGATTGGAACGATAATGTTCCCAATCCATTAATTAAAACATTACAATTTCAGCTTTGGCTATAGCTGACTGCTCTATTCAAGTCCTTAGCGCCTTCGACTTAAGCGATCTTACTCAGCCTCCACTGATTTTGTGTGTGGTAAAGGGGTGACTTAACTAAGTGAGAATAATTTTTTTTCTCATTTTTTTTTTCACTAAAGGTTAGAGCTGATTTGATAATGCTGAATATAAATTAAGCTTTTTAAATGATTTTAAAGTATTGTATATTAAGGCTGGTTTACACGAGTAAATTGCCGGTTTATACGAGTAAGTTTTTTGATCAAAGCTTTGATAAAAAAAAACCTACTCGTGTAAAATAGCCTTTAATTGTATTAGTTATATAATATTAATAGTAAAAATTATCTATCTGGACCATTTCGCGTCATCTACAACAAATTATATAGAAGGAAATTCATTTATTATTATTGTTATTCAATTTACGAACTTAAGGGTTGTGATTAAGAGGATTACGATAGTTTTGTTGAACCCCATAGCTAAACAACATTTGTACCCATAGTTCGTATAGCCATGAATCTTAGATTTTTTAGTTAAAATGTATGTTTACTGTAACATTCTAATTAATTCCGAAGCATCCGGACTTAAGAAGTTGTTTCAATCCTTTCAGCCTTGTTTGATGATTCAATGCGAATTATAATGTAGAAGTCGAACATCTAAATGAGGTTTAAGAAAAATATTTAGTTTTTTTTTCTAGGAAAATAATATGCCAGCAATGCAATCGTAAGTAAAACCCTGGAAAGTTTCAAAGCCTCAAGCTACATATGGAGAAATAATACACAACTCAAAGATACTTCATAAAGTGCTGGAACAAAATTAGCCTCCGACCATTAGGCTAGTTGCCAAGACATAGACACACCTCTTGGCTGTCATATCCCTTAGCTCAGGGTATATGACGTCAGTAGTGGCCCCAACGTTTGGCAGCAGTCTTCTTTGTTGTCCTATTGAGAGCACCTGTGATATCGTAGTTCATTACAACTATAGTTTCATTGTAAAGGGTGACTAATGTATTATATGGACAATATATTTAATATTTACTTTAAGCGGAGAAATAATCTTAATACAGTTAGAATTTCGAATATTGTTCTAATTAGAGAAGGAAAGAAACAAATAAAATAAAGGATTCATATAATGATAAATAATAACTTGATTACAATTATTTCAATTGGTGTCGGGATTAATGAAACGGAATCTAAAATAACTTTTTTGTGATTTTTTTTCAGGCTAAATATTTACAAAAGGGCTTTTGTAAATTATCTATTATTATTGATTGTTATTAACAGAAGCAAATATTATTTACATCATTAGGGTGGTGTGGTTATTAAATATTAAAGGAATAAGTGATGATTAAAAGAAAATGAAGAGGAGGATTGAATTATGTAAACAATTCTGGACTAAAAATTAGCAGTTCTGAGATGATCAACGGTGTTGGGAGTTTTTTTTAGTTTTAAGGATTTGGATAAGAAAGATATGTATAAAGTATTGGTGCCGTATGGTAGGATGAAGCCTATTCAACAAGTCATACAAAATACAGACATGAGAGGGAATGGGAAATCCGAAGATGAATTCATGAAACAATTATAATTCTCTTCGTATATGGCGGAGGCATTCATACAATTTTCAGACAAAAAATAACTGAATTATTGGGACCTACAGCACTGATACACCATTCACCGTGGTTTTTGGCTTGATATTATTAAAAGACCAGTTGTATATCCAGAGAGGATGATACCTGCATGAACTGATGAATACAATCTATAATGGAATTACTCTTTCATAATTATTATTTGAATATATTACTATTAATTAACCAACCATTAAATTAGTATTTTTGAAATGTCTTAAGATAACTAGACTAATTAAATTATTACACATTTATTTATTTATTTTAAAAGTTTTTTTTATGGATGTTTATTATTTTAATTTTTAAAAAAATTATATTTAATGATTAAAGATTGACATAAATGAAAATAAATATTAATTATTAATTTGGCAGTATATACTGCAATATATATGGTTTCTCCAATTTTTAGTTTTTCCTAGAAAATTACATGTTATCGTCTGTATCCAGTAGGATACATTGTCAATTCGGCTTTTTCAATAAATAGAATAGTATTATTGATAACACAAAATCATTACTTAGATAACTATTATAAAAATTGTAAACTTACGCAAATTTATTTATTAATTAAAATTAATTTTTAAAAACTGAGTATAGGCATATTCTCTCTTTGGTTTTCCATTTAATATTTTAGTTAGTATCAATGTTCAATAAGTATAGTACCAATATTTTTTATGAATAAAAACTTTTATTACTTAATTTAATTGAGTTTCATTATACCGTCCGCCCATCCTAAGACAACTTATTAGGCAATGTATCCTACATGATATTTAATATCGACGTCGTTTTTTGAAAAAGGCTTAAGCGCCAAAAATTCGAAATTTAGGTTTTAACTTATAATGGGGCGTAAACGCCACCTCTATCGATATATCGAAAACAAATATTGGAAATGGACTAAAAATCGACTATTGATGACGTAAGAAACAGATACTACCGATGCTCAGTAGTCACTGGCTTTAACCAGTGCTAGAAGTCTTAAAAAAATATTATTAATTATAAAGGTTTTGCCACCTTACTGAACTCATACAGTATACAATAAAGAATAAAATTGAAAAAAAATAATATTGTTATTTGGAGAAAAATCGTTTCATGTGTTTTCTGTAAAGTTTGCTAAATGTTTTTTTTCAAAAAATGACTTCGATATATAGATAATAATTATGAATTACATATTTTTTTATTTTTATTTTTTTTTCTAGAAATGTAGAAATGCGCAAGGCTATGCAAAAAAAATTTCAAGATGCCTACCATTGCTGCTACCAAAGGACGTAGCCATGGGAGGGGTAGAAGAAAACCCCCACTACAATACTTTCTAATCGTAAAAAGTTGAAAAATTTGGGATTTGAGAAACTGTGAAAATTGTGAAAACATTTTACTTCTTTTTAAATTTCGAGTTATGAAATAAAGAATTCCAATACTTTATAGGTTATTAAAGTTGGAATTTTATAGATAGAATGCTGTGTGTGAATAGAAAAGAAAACTGTTGGGAAATCCGGTTAAACAATTTTTGGGAATTTTTTTATTTCTCCTCTCCCAATAAATTGTGTTGCCAACGTCCCTGCTGCCCTTCGCCGTGTTCATGATTTTAATTTATGACAATAAAACCTGCTGAATGATATGTTTTCATTTCTGTTTATTCGAAGCGGAGTTTCCCACCCAATATGGTGGCTATATATTTCTTTTAGTGGTCATCATTTACTCCTGCCGGGTAAAAATCGAAACCAAGCGGGTCCGTTTTTTTTTTTAGGTTAGAATGGTGTGTTTTTACAATTGGGAGTGTCTTCGTGAATAAATGGATTTCCATATCACTTCTTTAAAGAGGAATTGTTCTACTTTTATAGTAATTTCTTGTTTTTTTTTTATTTTATTTTTTTTATATATGTTAAGCGACTTCATGAATATATTCACATTTTTTCAATCATTGATTGCTGTTCAGAGCTCTTTCTTGAAACCGCATCATTGCTTAAATAGTTGTTACGCTTACAAAATCTCGTTTCAGTTTTAAACATTTCATTAAGTGAAATTACAGATGAAAACAAACCCTTTCAAGAGCCGGTGAAGTTGACTTATATATTAATCTGCTAATTTGTAACAAGAGTTTAAAGGAAAGCAAAAACTGTTTGAGCATTCTAAAGTTCGGCAGCTTCAGGTTATCATGTTAAAATCTATCTCAGCCCTCTACAATACGATGATACTCATATCTTGGGTTTGATATATTATTATTGAACAATTAAGAAACATAATATGCATCATCAAATGCTTTACTCGTACAAATTATTACAAAATGATTAGTCAGATTGCAACAGCTATAAATTTAATAACAGCCTTGAGAATGGACAGTTGAAACCATCCCACGCAAAATGAAAATTTGAGTTCAAGAACCGTTGAAGGCTGTGAGCTATTTTTTAGTTCTACTTTTTGCTTTTTTAGTTTGGCTTAATATTATTGAAGAAAATGCCAAGATAGAACTGTTGGTTGATTTCGTCCATCTTTCTTTTGGAGTATTTAATTTTTTTTAATAATAATTACAGTTCTAGTATTTTATTGGTTTCAGTGACACGGCTGGATTTATTTATAAATCAATAGCGAAGTTCAAAAGTGAGACATTCCTCATAAAATGCAAGGATGAGTATGAATGTATGCAGAACTCAATGAGTATAAATATAAAAAGAATGGGACTAGCACAATTACCTCCTTTCTATGAAATTGCTATTGTAATGTAAGGATACTATGAGAGTAAAAAGAATATGTGTTTTGATATTCAAAAATTATATACGAAATAGTTCAAATTAAAGAGACCAACTATGAGAAAGAAACATTAAAATAACTATAACTGAAATAATATTAAATATACGTAACGAAAAAATATTTAATTAATTTACACTTTTTCACATGCGCATTTCCTAAGGAAAATAAAGCAGAAAAGGTAAAAATGGAACTTAATTAATTAATTAAAGAATTAGCGAAAACCAAATAGTTCCTTTATTAAACATTAAAACATATTTCTTTAAGAAAAATTCCTAAGATTAGCGTTCATAATAATTATTTGTAACCTATTATTATTATTAATTTGCACAGTTCGCCCTTAAAGGATCTGGGCCTCAGAAACAAACTTTCGCCAGGCTTCCATATAGGCAGCCATTCTTCTCCATCTTCTTATACCTATATTTCTATTATACAGCTAAGGTCGTCGATCCACCGCATCCGGGGTCTTTCTCTTAGGCGCGTCCCCCTTGAGTGGCCGTAGAGTAGTCTTTTTGGCAACCTCTTTTCCTCCATCCATACATGGTCTAACCATTTGATGCGATACCTTGATATAATGACCATGATATCTTCATTGTTGTCAGAGCTTATATAACTCAACTTCATGGTGCAAAAACATGATGCAGATCCACGTTATGTTCGTATGCTTTCTCCAACATTTGTCCGACAGAAAAGATGTGATCTAATGTGAATCTATTTTTCTTAAAACCACATTGATATTCCCCACAAATTCTTTCTCCCCATGAGGTTAACCTTTTACCTAAAGCAATTAAGTTGACATTAGCGCTATTCCTTCTTTAGTTATCACAATTTAATTTCTCCCTCTTTTTCAAAATAGGGCACAAAACTGCCGTGTTCGGGAATAATTTCCTGTACCCAGATCTGATATATCAGGTCATACAGCTTATTATACAGGACTTCTCCTCCATTCTTCACTAGCTCAGCTGGTATTTTGTCTGGACCTCAGAGATTTATTATTCTTCAACGCCATTATTATTTCTTCTGTTTATTCCTTTTCCAGCGGTATGGATTACTTACATATTTCTCCTTCACCTCTTTGTACTTCCTCTTCATTATTCGGTACCGTACCATCTGGATTCAATACTTCGAAAAACTATTCAGTCCATCTATTTAAAATCTCTTTTCTTGATCCCAGTAAGTTTCCCTGTTTATCTTTACAATAATCCAGGTGGGATTTATAACCGGGCTTTGCATTTTTTATTCCTTTGTAAAATTTCCTGGACTCTTTCGCTGCATGCTGCTCTAATATATCTTTTATTATTTTTTTTCCTATTTTCTCTTTTTCTTTGGCATATCTCTTTGGCTCTTTTTCGTTTTACATTCTCCATCAAACCATTCGTTTCTTTGTTTTCTTTCCTTATATCCTAGCACTTTCGCACTTTAAAATGGTTCTTATTTTTCGCCATTGCTCTTCGACAGTTGCTTCTTCTATATTTCTTTCATTTAATCTTTCAGTGCCCCAACACTCTCTTGGTTTCTTCTGTATTTTTGTACTCGCTAGCAATCCTTTGTCTATATCTAGTTCCTACCAAGGAATCATCGGTGTTACATCGGTGTCCTCTAAAACTACGTCTTTTATATGGGATTTATATTTTATATAAATCCCATCACTATATAAATTTATTTTATATATTATTTATTTTTATATGGGAATTTTGGCATTAAAATCGCCCATTTCACTCTTTGCGCCATTCCTAGGTAAATCATCATACGCCCCTTCTAATACTCCATAAAATAAATCCTTTTTTTTCTTCTTCTTTCTCTTCAGTCGGAGCGTCTACAGTGATTAATGAGATATTATGGAATTCTCCTCTTAACCTAATGCAGCATATTCGTTCGTTTTTGTTTTTAACCTGCATTAAGGGGTGTTGAATAGAGTTCTGAATAATGAAACCAGTTCCAAACACGTATAATCCTTTAGGTTGACTATTTCTGTTGTTTTCCATTTAATATGTCTATCTTAGGCATATTTAGCAATGTCTATCTTAGACCTTAGCAGCTTACTCAGCAGCTTTCTCTCTAGTACTTTACTCCCTAGCGCCAGGTTGATACAAACATCTTGTATTCCAAGTTGCCAGTTTTAATTGTCCATTTCCTCCCGAATGTCAGCGTAGATCCGTCCCGCTATTTTCTTGTTTCCGTTTCATAACATTTGATTTTTTAACGGTATAGAGTTGTTAGCTCAATTATCTGTCGGGATTAACTCGCTTGGCCTTTGAACATCGTTCTGGTCCGCAAGGCAGCGGAGAAAAAAAAAATAATAAAAAAGTGGTTGGGAAAGGCAGGTGGGAGAGGATCAGGAATAGTTAAATGCCATAGGAAAGGAAGTAAATTTTCCCCTTTAGTCGCCTTTTACGATAAGCGGTAATATACTGAGGGCCTATTTTACTGTACCCAGTACCCACAGAGGAACATTAGAATTTGTAGCCTATATTTTTTTTAAATAGAAAAAGTCTGTAGAATCTGTTAATTTTGTTTATACAACGCGGTGGCCAGTCATACTCAATTCTTTTCAATTATGTTTGTCATTCAGGTATCGAAAGGCTGAGCGAGCCTTTTTCTTATCGTCAAACTCTTATACGCATGGGCTCTTTTCTACACTCTGGTCTAAATGATTACATTAAAATTGATAATTGACGCAGCAAAAACATAATTGCTATCTAATTTCTGTCTGAATGTTTCTTATTCCTTAGTTGAATACTGCGATACTTTAATTAATCACTTTGTGATATATATTTCAGTTTTTAATAAATTTTAATCTTATGGCTAAGAATTGAGGATCTGAATGAGAAGAGGATGGCCCAGAGCAGTAACGATTTTTTTACAAGGGGTTGTTCCTGATGGATATATATTTGCTGTTGGTCGACTGTGTTCCACTCCGGACTTGGATAATCCACTTGGGACTAATAATGGAGAAATTATTAAATAAGGTACTTCATTCATCGTTAAGTTCAATGCCTCAGTTGATCATCATCGATGGAGTCGAATGGCACGGATATAATCTTGTTTGCTGAAGGTATATCATTTCGTTTCATTCTTTATGGCAATTCATAGTATATCGCAATTATATATCAGATCTGACAAATACATACATATATGTATAAAATAGAAGGTGATTTTTAGAGGTGTCACAATGTGTGTATAAATTATCGGTATGAAGTTGGAGATAGCTAAACTTGGCTTTTCCTAGCATATAATGTATAGCGTATCTGTATTTATTCTCTGGGATAGTGAAAAGGAAGAGAAAGAAGAAAGAGAGTGAGAAGGCGAGGTTTGTCCAGCTCCGTCTTGGTATGTAGGTACCAGGCAGGGACTGACTGCTCTTGATATTGAGATTATCCATTGGCGTAAATAACCCAACCTTGGGGTGTCGGACGTCGGGAGTGAGAGGATGAGGTGCTCAGTTTGGAGAAAATGCCAAATTTTGGAAAAAATCTAGGAACTTGTTTGAATTTTATAGATTTTTTTCACTAAATCAAAAAGTTCCGATAAACATAATGCCTAAAACTAAACTGTTTTCATGTTATAAGGTAAAAACTAAATATATAACCTGGTATGAATCTGAATTATATAACGAAAAAATAATGATGTTTTAAATAAAATTTATTCTACATTCATATACCTTTACAAATTCAATCGTCGCATCATATTTTATTGTTAAGTCATATTATTTATTACAACCAATTATTTACAATAGAAAGTGGGACAGTAAGAACATACATTTACTGATTAATGGGTTTATTTACAATTCGCTTTTTATAATTTTAAGAAAATTAATATTTTATTTATTTTACACAAATTAAACGTTGTATCTATTTTTCTTCCATCCTGTAAGTATGCTGGTCTATGAAAATATAATTTTCTCTAATTAAATTTTAAGTATTAATTAACTTTATCATTATTAAAAAAAAACAACACATTATCAGTTTGATCAGGTTGATCATTGACATTCTTTCCAAGCGGTAGAAATTTCTTCTTCTGTTCTGGTCTCAAACGTGAAATAAATGAATCGGATGATATCATCATATGGAACACATCACTGTTTAAGGAACTAGTCCTTACAAATTTGATCTAGCAAACAGTTTATTTTATTTACCTATCTAAATAGGTATACTTAAAAAATTTGTCATTATCGAAAATAAGAAAAAATATAGGTAAACCTTTGGATTCGCTACTAACGACCTTGAAGAGATCTAGATTCTCAGATCAGACTATACTTTCACCCACTGCGCATGCCCAATTAAATACTCTAACCGATGAATCCTTTTCACTTGGAATAGTCATGTAGGGTTAGGTCAGACTTCCCGCCTTTTACCGAATAGTTCTCTTGTTCCCACCGCCTTCTTTCCTACACCATCTTTAAGTTTAAATATCATGGCCAATCTCTTCAACGTTCTATTAGCTTCGGATCTGGGAAGTTTAGTCCAAGTGTTTTACAAAATTTACCACTTATGTGTAAAACTTAGGATCAATAGATTTTCGTCCATGAAGTTTTAGAAAATTGCATTAATTTTCTAATAAAAAGGCGGCGTTGAGCTTCAACGAATCCGGATGCGCCACTTGTTGTCAGCAATCGTTTATCATTATTAAGCCTCTGGCTTAACAATCTTCCCCTCCCTGGCGTAAGATGGTTCGCAGTTCCTGACTTGGTCCTTGGATCGAAATTGTTAATAGCATAACCCGAATGAGTTGGTCATGGATCAAATTAACCTTTTTCCTCTGTAGAGAGTCTTCTTAGCATTGCAATACCCCTTCGTAAAAAGGCGGGAAGTCTAACCTAACCCTACACCAGCGTTCCAACTGAGAAAGATCAGTCGGTTTGAGGATTTAATTGCGCATGCGCAGTGGATGAAAGTATAGTCTGGTCTGAAAATCTAGACCTCTTAACGGTCGTTAGTAGCAATTCTAAAGGTTTACACCAAAATATCTGATGTGGACACCGCATGACTTCCTTGTACGCATGTTAAACTATAAATCGGTGGTTCAAAAAGTGATTCTGAATTTGGTTCCTAGTTTCCAAAGATAGCAGTATCTCAAAAACTACGCCCATCTATTGACACATCCAGACACACAAGCACACAATAGTTCTTGTTTATGAAGGTCTCATTCCGTTAAAACGATACTCGGCGTTGCGACGTCCATCTATGGACACACAAACGCAAATTCTTGTTTCTGGAGGTCTCCTTCTGGAATTATATGTCGTTTTCTTTCAGTTGGTAAGAAGCTCCCAAGATATGTCTTCGTGTTCCGTGACATCATTAACACTGTCTAAGCCATTAGATAAAGCATTGAAAATCGACGGTTTTTAAGGGAGAGAAACCACTGCAGACTTATTCTCCTGCTGCAGACTTGTTCTGCCACATTTGACACTCAATTTTAACAGATAAAAGAAGTAAAAAAGGTGTTTAATCAGAGTGAAAATCGCGTTTTAACCTTCATCACGGAACCATACGATCTCAATTAAATTCTAATATAAATTTTGATGTTTTTATTATGACCTTCAAGTAATTCGGCTCATTATTTCAACCTAAATCTTATTCCTACTGATCTAAAAGTCTTATTTCCTAAATTTGAGATGTTTTACATTATATTTTAATTTAATTTTTGATGAAAGGTTATTATGATCTTCAAGTAAAGTACCGCTCCTGGTTTGCCAATTTAGACCAAAATCTATTATGCTATTTAAATGAATACACAAATCATAAATACCAACTTTGAAAAGATTTGAATTATATTTTAATATGGTTCACAACTATACGTTACAGCAATCGCAAATACAAAATTTTAGCTTTTCACGGATAACAGTTTGTGAGTTGTACGAACGAACGTCACGACTAGAGACGTCACGACGAATCTAGTCAAAATGGAATCAGATATGGTCAAAATAGATATTTTCGTTAAAATGTGAAAACCGAAAATTTTCGCGATTGCTATACTTCCTTTACTTCGTGCAAGTAAGCAAAAAGGTTTAATAAAAAAGTATTTTAAAACTAAGCGTTAGGTATGATGTTCACATCAACGATCCCTTACAAGGATCATCATCCTTGATGATTTAGAAAAATCTTTTTTGTTTAAATAAGAATTTAGTCTGTTTTTATTATCGTCCACTGTTTTTCAACATTTGAATTTTAATAAAGTCCAAGGTTGGTTCCGGATTGGTGAGAATTTTAAATCGGGAGATAATTTAACATTATATCTAACAATTTATACTAAGGAGAGAGCATGGAAACCGAAGAAATTTTGTAGAGATTACGGCAATTAGAAACTTCCTCAAAATGAATTCTTTACTTTACTTCGATTCTATTACGGTTCCAATAGGTCTATTTTCCAAAACAATACTGCTTAAAAACAGACTCTTATGAATAGCAAATCAATCATGTCTCAGAATAATAACTAGTTAGAATAATGGTGTAGTTAATATTCCAATTTCGTTACTAATGTCCATTTTGATAATACGTTGTAATGGTAAGTTGTAGACTATTTTTACGCTAGAAGAAAAAAATATAATGGATTAAACATAACTCATGGTGGATACACAAACCAAAGTTTCAATAAATAATTTTCACTTTCAAAATTAGAGTTATTAAGTTATTTAAGCTATTGAAAAAATTTCAAAAAATAAATGAACCTGACTTTATGAGTGATTTTGTGAAGAAATTTCTTCCAGCATTCCTATTCCTTTATTTGAATTTCCCTCACATTTTATTTGCCAACGTTTTGGAGTTTTCACCCATCTTCAGGACAAACTCAATTTTACAATATGCACTCTCATTGTCATAATATTATCCATAAATTCCATTATTTCGTTTTAATGTTTAAACTTTTAAAACCTTATTTTTTCATTAGCTTCTTATAATGAGAGTCGTTACATTCTTTTATCAGTTTCGTTGGCACAGTGTATCCACTTGCTAGGAGTTAGACTTTGCTCTTTCTCATCATTACATTTTAAATCTTTTTGACACTGCCAGTTTGCCTAACTTTAATTTACATTAGTATCAGGTTAGAAATATTTAGTGATTTGCATTTCTTTTGAAAAATATGATGAATCTAGCGAGGAAAAATGCTTACGAATTGAGTAGAGGCGTTCTTAGGATGTTCGCTTCGGGGTGTATTTAATTACCCTATTGATATAATCCCTTCAGGTTTGTAGCTGGGTGGCGCTGTATACTATGACAATATATATAAATATGATAATAAATAAATGTAAACAAATTAAAACACTCGCATATTTGTTCTTGAGAATAAATTTTTATTTTTTAACTATAGTTGGTTTGACTGTTTGTCAAATCTGGGCATCCATCCTATTCGAAATTAGTTTCAACCTAAAAACATGCTTTAGATATATCATGATCAATGAAATATCAGGATGTCACATACCAATTTAAATCGAAAATCCATTATTTTGAAAAAAAAAAAAAAAATCGATTGGAGATTATTTAAATTTTCATGAAAATATCAAAGTTATATTTGTTTTATTAACTGATAATAATTATGTATTCTAGAATATTATTAAAAGGATAAATATATTTATGAATATTTCTTTCTTTCTTTTTTCTTTTTAGCATTGATTGTTTCAAAGTTATGAGAACTTTTGTGGGTGAAAGTAGGTCAGAAAGAACTTCGCTCTTGACTTACCCCCAAATTAGTATGACTTTCAAGGTATTGAGAACCGAAACTGATTGTATTTACGTCTTAGCGAATTTGAAGATCCTTTCCAGATTCTTTTTTTTAATCAAGTATCGTTACTGATTCCGGTTGCTTCTCTTACCGATTCAACTTAATAATAGAATAATTTCTAAAATTTCTCTGATCGTAAATAATAGTAGCCGTTACTGCTGGATATTTCTATATCTAGAAAGTACGAGATATGTGGTCGATTCTCGTGCTGGAGGAACTCTAAGAATTTGTAGTCGAGGATCTTCATTAACAGTGACGGAGGAATCAATGAAAGATGCATGAACTATTATAGGAGGATAATTGCTATCTTAGTACGCCTCAATGAAATCCAGTTGATATTCAAATTGCCATGACGTCAAAGTATAGGATAGATATTCCATCATGAATTGGTTATGTCATGAATAATATCAACGTACGCCAAGTGATATAGTCTACTATGGTCCAAATCAATCAAATCTATTTAAAATCTTAAAAAAATAAATAAATGAAACAGAGGCTCATCATTCCTGGACATAGAGAAGGCCTATCGTTTCTGGTTTTTGTAAGCGTTATGATTGGTATGTGGGTAGGTGTATAAGGCACGAAACATCTAGGTCATCAGCTCCCAATCCATGCAATATAACTGCTACAATAAAATAAATATAAACTAAAATAAATAAATGAATACAAAATGAAATCAAAAATAGGCGAATAAATAAAATAATAATAAAATAAATAAATAATAAATTCAATAAAATTACCTCGGTAAGAAAGGATATTACTTAATCAGCCCGACCACAATCGGGTATTGCGGTATTCCTATCTATTTCATTTGATTTATTACATTGGAATGGACACTGCTGAAAGATATGGACTATTGCTAGGATTTTCATTGTTAAGTACGAGATGAAAGGAATCTAAACTAGAATTTACGACTCCTTGGAATTATTCTTCTGATATTATTCTCTTTGACACTATTCCCTCACAATATCCAGTTTTCCTGAATCATCAAGATAGACTTGTTTTTTTTACATTCAGCTACACCAGAGCCCCCTATAAATGACATCGTGTGGAAATAATAAGAGCTAAGGAGAGAAAATAGAAAAAAGAATCACACAGAGAAAATAGTGCTGACATTAAGGTATCAAGGAATACTTCATATGATTTTTAAATAAATATTAACCACTCACAACACCAAAAATATACCAAGTATTAGTGGAAATATTTCTTTCATTACATATTAAATATTCATATATATATATATATATATATATATATATATATATATATACTTATATTCTTATGTTTACTCATCATTCTCGATTTTGAAATCATTGACTGCTTCATTTAACGGAAAAATGAAGAATGCTATATTTTATGATTCTGTCAAAATTTGGTTCTCATAACTTTCAAGAATGGATAATTAGTTTTTTTTTTTAAATTTCACGGATTTTTCACGGATAACTAATTCCTGTATCATTTTTTTTTTTAATGAATAAATATTAAATAAGTAATTAAAGAAATATTTCCACTGATGCTTGGTATATTTTTGGTGTAGTGAGTGGTTAATATTTATTTAGAAACATATAAGTTATCCATTGATACGTTAATGTCAGCACTATTTTCTCTGTGTGATTCTTATCAGTTCATACATACTTGTTCTCATTTTCACACAATGTCATTTAGAGACGGCTCTGGTGTAGCAGAATAAAAAAAAAACAAGCCTATCTTGACGATTCCGGAAAACCATATAACAACAATATATTGTCAGAAGAGTGAATGGTGTAAAAGAGAATAATGTCAGAAGAATAATGCCAAGGAGTCGTAAAAGATCCCTTTCATCTCCTATGTAACAATGAAATCTTAACTCTGGACGTATCCGTAAAGTAATGTGAGACGTTTATTGAGAATCATCATATGCTAATATGATGCATTAGTAAAAAATAAAAAAAAAAAATAAAAAAAAATTTACTTAGTAATATTTACATGATACCGTTAATGAGTCATAAACTATTTGTTTATTGAAACATTTCAGTAGACTATATTGTTTATAGATTGAGGTATTCTTATAAGACAAAGCTAATTATGTTTATTATTTAATGAAGTAATTATATTATGCATGAATAACATGCATTTTGTATAAAAATATTTCTTAACTATGCCTGCATCATAATAAAGAATGAGAAAAAAACAGATTATAATGTTTTTATTTGTGAACAAACACAGCTTCTCCTAATATATCTTTATTTTTGTAAAAACAAATTATATAACATAAAAATAGATTTTTGTTTTTTAATTTTCAGTTACCTAAAAAGATAAATGCTAATGAACTTTCATTTTGATAAAATTGTTGAAGAGCGCACCTCAATAAAAAGCCCGTATTGCAAGATTAATATTATTGAAGAAATGCTATTTAACGTGGCATATATATATATATATATATATATATATATATATATATATATATATATACACCACACGAGTCAATCTTATTGTTACAATATACCCAATACAGACAATATAAAATACAATATAGACGATCAATTTATTGACGAAATTCTATATTGACTCAATAATATTGACCATGTGCAGCCCACCTTAAGACAGAAAAAAATAATCTTAAATTAAAATTCACATATCAATACGCAAACATTCCCGAAGTGAAAGTTTTATACTTATGTGAAAATATCCTGCAGAACACTCATATATTTTTTGGTACTATGATACTGATTTATACACGTAGATATGTTGATTAATGATACAATTAATTATTGTATCGTTCTTTTATTTTTATTATTTTCTACCTATTGAATTAACATCACAATTAATTATTTTATTTATTATTTATCGATTTTTACTTGAATGATTTATTTGTTATTTATTTATTAGAGTCAATATGCAATTTTTTTTTTTCATTTAAAACATAAAATAACTCAAGGACAATAGAATATGTATTAGGTTATACGAATCCATTCATACCACATATACAAGATGTGTGAATGTGATTAAATTAGATAATTAGTAGTTGGAATATCCCCAAAGAAATAGGACATTTTTTTTTAATTTGTCGCTTGTTCCTTGAGAGTTCATAACTGATCTGATATTTATGATAATAACGATATTAAACGCAAATACAATAGATATTTGAAAAAAAAAATAGTAATTATAATTTCCATATTATTTCTCACAGATCTTTCTACATTGATTTAGTGATATCGGTAAGCACGGACCCTGATTAATTAAACTGTCTTGCTAATGTTGTCGGGAAATTAACTAACGATTATGGCCTAAAATAGTCTATTCCATTGCCACCGCGGCTGATCAATTTACTGTCGTCATATTTTCCATTTTGGTAGTTCTATGAAAAGCCAAGTGTTCGGTGTTAATCTGGGATTATGCTTGTCGAATGATATTAATTTTTACTTCTCATTTTGACTTTTTTTAAAAAAAAAAGTATTGCCTATAAGATAATTAATGTCATCGCATTGAATAAAGGTGACTTAAAGCTGCTTGGTAAATAAAAACGAATTTAATTAAAGTAAGTTTTGAAAAAAAAATATAGAACGTCCTCAAAATTTATGTAAGATATTTTTATATATTTTTCCTTTTATTAAAACTTAAATTGGTATTATAAGAAAACGCTAAGCATTTAATAAACAAAATTGTTGGAAAAACGCGTATTCACATTAAATAAAATAGGATGATTAGGGGAAAAACAACTCAGATTCAAATAAAATAGAATCAGAGGAGCAGGAAAAAAACACATATTCATGATTGACATACCTTGAATCTAGTATAGTGGCAGACTAGGAGATGTACCACTTGAAATGATCTTCCTAGTTTGTCATCATTAGATTAATATTGAATTATTGCCTTTTAAATATTTTATATATACATTTTATATATATATATATATATATATATATATATATATATATATATATATATATATATTTTTAATTTTAAGAAAGTCTAAAACAAATGTGATTTTGAAGTCATGATGAAGGATATTATTTGTTACATTGAATGGGGAACTATTGTTCGAAAGACTTTGGACTGAAAGGATCTATCACAAATTGTTTTAAAACAGTCCAACAATTACTTTTTCATAATAAAGAATAAAAATTCTTCAAAAGTTGTTGCAATTTGGTCTTTCAGTTGAAGTAAGTTATAGTTGTACTCATTACCTTCTTCTTCTTCTTCTTTCCCTTCCTCCGTGTACCTTTCAGTGTGGAGGAGCCTCTACCCAACTGTGCCAGTCCTGTCGGTCTCGTGCCAACATCATCATCTGCTCCAAGGTTTTACCTTTTTCCTCTCCCAACTTTCGAATATTACCTCTATACGAAGTTCGTGGTCTTCCTCACGGTCTTGTGCCTGTAGGTCCAACTTCGAACACCTTCCTTGGGATCGTGACTCATTCGGCAAATGTGTCCAAACCACCTCAGCTGCCGTTTCTGCAAGGGGATGCCGGGATTCCCAATTCTTCCCTTACTCTTACATTTCTCACCCGGTCTCTTCTTGTTTTGCCAGCAGTAATGCTCTTTTCTACTGCAGTAATTCGGCTTACATGCTTCTCCGTTGTGACCCAACTCTCACATCCGTACATCAAGGTAGGGAGAAATACCGCTTTATAAATATGGAGTTTTACTTTTAGACTTACCTCTCGTCTGCTCACAACTGTGTTGCAAATCTTATAATAGACCTGGTTAGCTTTTATTATTCTGTTGGAAATTTCTTGGTCTATCCTTTCCGACTTACAAATAATTGTTCCCAAGTAAGTAAAGTCATTATTGCTTTCTAATTCTTCTCCATTGCAGTAGAAATGCACGTCTGCTTCCTCCTCTTTAGAGACTACGAGTACTTTACTCTTGGTAGAGCTAATTTTCATTCCTTTACGCAGAAGCTCCTCTTGCCACTCAACTATTGCTTGTTGCAACTTTTCTTTAGAATCGGCAAAAAGGAAAATGTCATCAGCGAACAGGTAACATTTTATGAGGATTGCCTTGAGATTGCACTTTCGCAACGATGCCCATGCTGTCCTTCTTTTGCAAATTTGATGGACTTCATCTAGTAGAATAATGAAGAGCAGTGGGCTAAGGCTATCTCCTTGCTTCACTCCCTGTTCCATACGGAATGGCTTAGATGCTTGCCAATTTATACGTACTACCCCTTTTGGGTCTTGGTATGTCGATTTTATATATAAGGTTTTTTGGGACTTCCTTTGCTTGGAGGACTTCCCATATATATTTCCTAGGAACGGAATCAAAAGCGGATTGCAGGTCTAATTGCCTCTCTCCCACGACTTTTCCAATATATTCCTTAGAATGAAGATATTATCCTCGTTTGTCATCATTGGATTAATATTGAATTATTATTTTTTATATGTATATATACATTTTTTTTTTTTATTTTAAGAAAGTCTAAAACAAATGTGATATTGAAGTCATGATGAAGGATATTATTTGTTAAATTGAATGGGGAACTATTGTTCGAAAGACTTTGGACTGAAAGGATCTATCACAAATTGTTTTAAAACAGTCCAACAATTACTTTTTCATAATAAAGAATAAAAATTCTTCAAAAGTTGTTGCAATTTGGTCTTTCAGTTGAAGTAAGGTATAGTTGTATTCATTATATATGTTTTCTAATTGATATATTATGCCACATTTATCTTATGCTTTTGCTAATATTCTGGACATTAAATAATATATTTATAATAATATTGGACTGTGTTTACAGCTAAGTTAGTTGAAAATATCGTAGTCGTTAGGGAACAGGTGTACCTTGGACACAATTAATCTACGCTCATGTTGCCAAGAAATGGCTGTTCATTCTAGTAACATCAACTCTCTTGTATAATTTGCTAAGCTCATTCTTTTCCTCATCTATTTTTTGTTTGTTTTAAGTTTGATGATTTGATGGTTTTCTGACTCAGGTAGTTACAAGGATATTTGACTGATATTTATTTTGTGAGTAACTTGAAATAACGCTTTCGTAACTATGATAAGTTGAAAGAGGTACTATATTTCTAAGATATGCTATGCACATGCACATGCTATGCACAATTGAACCAGAAAAATACCTTCATAGCTTTAAAAACGCAATGAATTTTGCAATAGCAATTGTCTGCTTTCAATTCTTTATTTTTTTTCTCAGGATTCCAAATATTCGAATTTTTATTTTATCTTTAAAAAAATCATCATTATGGTTTAGTGCTGCATGATTGAGTAAAAAAAAAAACGATTCAAGGGTTAAGATGAAATTTATTTTTTTCTTACATAAAATTTCTTATATCTTTCGAAATGTTCCATTATGTTCTTTGATTAGTTGCCATGTAGAAGCCAGCAGTTCGATTCCCTGCCGGTACCACTCTTTGGGTTTCGACTGGAAAAAGTCTTCTACTTCAATTTTTGTCTCCTCTAATGTTTGCAATGTTTTCTCCTTAAGAAAGTGGGAAATTTCTCGGAAAAGATAAAATTCTGAAGGCACAAGATCACGCTTATAGAGTGGGTGTGGTAGAAGTTCGATGGCATCCATTTCAACAAGTTTTGGCGCCATATTTCTAAGCGGCGTTCGGTTGCTGCAAGGTAAGCTCTTATGGAACTTCTCTACATGCTCTTTTCTATTTACCTAATTGGTGCAAATGACGATGCACACCAATAGGTCAAATGACGAACCAAGTTCGGGGGATAGGTGCCGAGTACTTTTTGTGGATCATCTTAATAGCCTGTCGCTAAGCCATCCTATCCACAACATATGGTCGCCATGGGCCCGGCTGCCTTTCCATGCTTGTATCGCCACTTTCAAATTTGGCGAACGACCTCCTCACCGTCCGCTCAAGATTAAGATTAGATTCCTCTTCAACTTCCCGTATTAAACGCGTGGTTTCGGCGTTTGAAAATTTCCTTTTCCAGTAATGTCGCAGAATTACTTGAATTTCATATCTCAACATCGCTTTGAAAGAATGCCAAACAAGTACTGAACCTCGCAGAGAGACATTATGTTTACTGAATGATTCAGTGTAGTATTAGAAATAAAAATATACCAATAAAAACAACATTAGAATTAACAGAGGTGTAACGGAGTCATTTTTTTTTTTACTAACCCAATATAAAATATATAATTAAATAATGGACAAATAGAAGAAATAACTGCTCATTGTGCAATTTAAATGTTCCTGAGGATGCGATGCATTTCATCTCGATCTGCCCGGTGCTCACTGAGGTTAGGATGATTTTCTTAGGAAAAACGGTACTCAATCCAAATGAAACGTTGCAATTACTGAATGGTCTGGATTGTGAAAAATTATATTTATATCTTAAACAAGAAAATACATACCGAAATGAACTAGTTAACGAATTTAATTACTAATTAATTATTTATATCGAAAAATCTGGCGTTGTTTATAAAAAAAAATTCTAAGATGTGCTGTATTATTTTATTTTTGTATTCACTGATCAATGTATTAATAAAGAAACCTCGGCAGACGAACTCTGTTCATTGTCTAAAATACGTTGTACATAAAAAGCATATCTGTAAATATTTATAAATAAACGTATTCATCTATCTATCTATGTATATATATATATATATATATATATATATATATATATATATATATATATATATATATATATATATAATTAAACTTTATCTTATTTGGTTTTAAATATTTAATCACCATCGTGGTAATTATGAGTTAATAAACTTGATAATTCCTATTACTTTGTCCTGCCTAATCAATTTGATAGAATTCTTATAGTAATGCTCACAATCTATACCAATCAATTTATTGTGAAAGTTCTGCGTCAAGTTATAGTTTAACTTTTAATAAAGTAATGCAACTCATTTTATTTGTAGATTATTCACTACCTAATTTAAATTTTATCGAAATTGTAATTTTCCATAAATTCTTTAAAGAAATTGACGTTTAACAAAAATGTAATATTTGATAAAATAAATGGATTTATAAACCAGCACCACTGTAACACCTGAAGGATTCTGCGTTCAGTACCTTATGAGGAAGCTATCTTTACATTTGACTTCGGTTGTAACAGGTGATCTGTTGAGAAACGACAGGTCTTCTCCCCAAATCGATTGAAGTATTATTAGCTGATAGAACAGAAAATAAATATCCTGTTAGCAGACCAGTATCTTATCCACTGAGATACACATTCATTCCATATAGATAATGTATCATACGTTGTAGATTCTTAAATGAATTTGTTTTAGAAAAAGCTCAAGTTTATTTATTTGCAATAGTCCATCAACAGGCGTTGTGCCCAATGAGAGGTGGTCATTCACTCTTAAATGTATCATATATTACAAAATGAATAATAATAATAATGAAAAAACAATTTAAAAAAAAACGAGATAAAAACGAAAACAATTCAAAAAACACCCACAATAAAAACAATTTTTTTTTTAAATACCATTATATCAGATATAAATATTATGATGTGTTAATTACAAAACCCAGACAAAATTATCAACATTAATCCAGAGACACTATATAAGATTTCAAAAAATATTGAACGAAATGAAATCTGAAACTAATTTCTTGAATAAGGAATTGTAGCAATATTCTGCCGTAAAATGCCGAGGAAAGACTGAAAACTGAGAGTGGTTTGAGGATCAATTATGTAATATAAAGTAATTTTTTTTTGCCTTACTATTCTAATTGTTTAATATTACTTTCTGCTACACTTGAAGGATGTGAGCAGTAGGATAGAAATATGTTCACATTTGTACTACACAAGGAGTCAAGGAAAGCTCGTCCCTCCCCTTCCCCTTCCTTTAAATTCTAGAATGTTTAAAATATCAAAATGAAATTTAGGGGATCCCAATTGGTTAACTTGTAGTTGGTTTGAAGCATACTGCCAACTTTGACTATTGGTCTAGCATAGTATTCCTTCAGCGATTCTAACTCTGAAATGTCCAATGAAATGAGGCAGTTTTTTTACGGATTTTGATAGGAAATAAAATTTGGAGATGAATTCATATTCGGTACTTTTTTTATCCAATGCTCTCCGAGGGTTCTAATTTCAAAAACGTGAAAACACGATTTTTATATAAAGTTCAAAATTTCCCTGATGTTAAGTATTTTTTTTTACTATTCAAATGATCATGTTAGGGAATTAAACACTTTGAAATGAGTCTATTTTCATTCCAGAACTCGAAGTATTAGAGTGGCAATTATAAATAAGAGACATCAAAAAGTGTTAAAAGCAGTTTGGACAAGCTGCCGTTTATTTGTTTTATTTTTACTATTCAATAATTATTACAAATACAAATGATGAGTACAATCATCCAATAAATATTTTTAAAAAGTAATAGTTTTTACTTTTTCCTTTTCTATTATTACCACTTCAATACTTAGCATTCTGGAATGAAAGTAGACTTATTTCAAAGTTTTTTTAATTCTCTGCTACGTTTAATTGAATAGTTTTCTGAAAAATCCGCTTTCCTTCAGAGAAAATAGGAACTTTGTTAACAAATCTTTATTTATTTTTTTCGATTAGCGCCTTCGAGGCATACCAGATCAAAAATGTGTCCGATATGAATTTGTCTTAAAATTTCATTTCCAATCAGAATCCGTCTCAAAAATTACCCTATCCCATTGAAAATTCCTAAGTTAAAATCAACGTAGGAATATTCCGGTAGTTTACTAAGTGGGTAATCTGCCTGCAATATGCAATATGGGTAAACTTGAGGTTATCCAATTAGGATCCCCCAAATTTCATTCTGATATTTTAAACATTCTATAATTTATAAGAGGAGGGTGGAGCATAGACTATCTGTAACACCCTGTATATATCACAGATGCTTAGTATATGGAGGACTAGGTGGTGAGCATGAGATCAAACTAAACAGATTAATGAATAATTTAACATTTTGATTGATTTTCAGGATTCCTGGAAAGCCTTCAGCTGATATTCCGTGGAAGGGTTGCTTTATCCTAATTTCCGAAGAAAACACCTCGTCCTCACCCCGCATCCTATTATCTACTCTTGCATACAAGATCTCAAACTGCTCATTTGTATCAGATGCTCAGAGATCCGTTTTTTTTTTAATTATAATTATAATTATGATAATTATACATTCATACTTCCTCGTTTTGGGCGTCATCTCCTTCATCAAGCCTGCTCTCCGATTTCATTTAAACATCATTTATTTATCATAAAACACCACATCCTCAATTATCAATCTTCTGCATATGTGTAGTAAAGAATATGTTTATACGAATGTTTATTTGTACGAATATACCGACTTAATCTTTGAGTTATTAAAACCAGATAGTAATTGGTCTAGAACTTTAACAATCTTTTTATATATTTTATATATTTAAGTTTATATATATATATATATATATATATATATATATATATATATATATATATATATATATAAACTGTTATGTATATAACAGTCTTGAACTTCAAATCCAACAAAATGATTTTTGCTGATGGCCCTTGTCAATTTCTCATTTCACTGTGGATCATTTTTTCGAATAAAAGTTCGTAGATATTAATAAAATGTGTTTATGTATTTACTATTTGTTGTCTGTTTAAATAATTTCACGCATTAGTTAACAACTTAAAATATAAAAAAATATATTTAACTTTAAATAGCTTTAAATAGCTTTTAACTAACGATAAGGGATAACGCCAAATTCTAAAATTTTGCAAGAAACACATAAAAACCTGAAAAAAGGTTATCATTGATAGAATATATTTCTGATATAGATCTGCCTTCTTAGTAGTTTTGAGTACTTCAGTTCAAATTAAGTTTTTAGTAAATTTTGTATTTTAGAACCATCTGGAACATTAAATTAAAACATTAATCGAATTTTCGAAAATAAATCAGGTTATCCTTTTTTGTTTGTACACGGCGTACATAAGAAAATTCCTTTATTATGAGATACTTTTCGTAGAAGTGGATTCTCCAATGTAATATTTACCAGATTTTTATTTTTTATTTTAGCAATATAAATAATAGCTTTTTGAAATGTCAAGAAACCTTTTAAAGTATGATATCTCATATGTGTTTAAAATAGCATTTTGAAAAATGTTGTTTTGGGATAGAATTGCCCAATATGAGTGTATTCCTTATGATATACAGTGTATTACATGTTTATTTTACAACAAAAAGAATAAAAATTCTTCTTTATAGCTTGGAATATATATTTGTGCTAGTGCCCAAATAAGTCTTAGCTAAATTTCGCATTTTCGATTAGAGATAGACTTGGCATCTGTATTTTCTGTCTTATAAGAAATAAAAAATAAATAAAAGTAAAGTGTGTAAACCTTTAAATATATACATATTATGATTAGCAGAAATTTTTATTTATTTATAATGAAAACAGCAAAATAAAAAATAGTTACACTATGGATTCAGGAAAAAAATCTGATTGCCTTTTAGCAGATTAATTTTATGATAAATTGTTGTTCTTTCTCTTTTACTACCCCATCAGATAAATTGGGAAGCACTGATTAATCAATATATCAATATTGTTTATCGCTATTATTGATAACCGTTAAAATTGATTTATTTCTTTTACTAGTATGTTTTACATCGACTGTTTGCACTGAGGAAACTGTAAATTTAATTGAGAATTCAGACCTATTCTTGCTGATGTAATTAAGTCCTGTGAGAATTTCTTTTGTTTGTTGTATAATCATCATAAGTTCTTGATTAAAACTAATTCTGAATGATTGACTTTAGTTACTTTTTGCCATCTACCGACATAGTTATGTAATAATATACACATTTAATTTATTTTTTTCTATATTATTAAAACACAGGTAACATTTATATCAACTAACGAATAGATAACGAAAGATTTAGTTACTTTTGTGACTCACGAATAACGAATAAAATGGAATTAACTGCTATATTTTTATTCGTTATTCGACTTGTTCAACTAAAAATCGAATAATTGAATTATAATTATTCGGTCCTGAGACTGGTTTTTGGATTTACTCTGTTCAAACGATTTTCTGACATTTTAGTGGTAAGATAAAAATAAAATGAGTGTGAAACTTTTACGACTTTTCTTTTGCTTTTCTCTTTTATCTCATAGACAGGTGAATGGATTTTCTCTGTTCAAACGATTTTCCGACTTTTTAGAGATTGGATACAAGTAAAATGAGTGTGAAAATTTTCCGACTTTTCTTCTTGTATTTCGTGAACGGGTGGATGAATTTTCTCTGTACATTTTCTCAGTACAAACGATTTTTCGACTGTTTAGAGATTGGTTTCAAGTAAGATAAGTGTGAAAATTTTCCGACATTTCATTCGCTTTTCCTCTTTTATCTCGTGAACGAATGAATTTATTTTCACTGTTCAAACGATTTTCCTACTGCTTGGAGATAGGCTAAAAGTAAAATGAATGTGAAAATTTTCCAACTTTTCATTCGCTTTTCCTGTTTTATCTCGTGAACGAGTGAAAAAATTTTCGCTGTTCAAACGATTTTCCGAATGCTAAGAGGTAAGATAAAAGTAAGATGAATGTGAATAAATAAATGAATAATTAAAAAAAATAATTTTTGGCTCAATATATTTAGTCTATTTGAACAACCTCGCATCGTAGACAATAAAATAAAAAAATTATAATGTTTCATTTACTAAGTAAACACAAAAATTCTTTCGGTCTTCAGTTGACAAAGTGACTTACTAAATTACTGTCTGTCTTTTCAATATGGATTCTGTATCCAATAAAGAGTTCAGAGCAGAATGTAAATTTAAGGAAACTGTTATAAATGTAATATGTTTGCTATAATTTTGCAAAAACAAAAGATTGAAAACTTTCTGACGGGAAATACTAAAAGTCCGTTCCAGAAAAATGATAATAATTGGAGTTAGTCACTTTGCTCAAATAAAAAATAAAAAAAATTTCCAACTAAAAAATAAAATAAAAAAAATAATTTCCTTTCAGCCTAACTCTAAAAAATCAGAAAATATTTTGAACTATGAAAATCAAAACACCCGTTCACGAGATGAAATAGGATAAGCGAATGAAAAGTTGGGAAATTTTCACACTCATTTTACTTTTAGCGTACCTCTAAGTAGTCGAAAAATCGTTTAAACAGTGAAAATCTATTCATACCTTCTCGAGATAAAAGAGGAAAAGCGAATGAAAAGTCGGAAAATTTTCTGTCATTTTACTTTTAGCCTACTTCTAAGCAGTCGGAAAATCGCTTGAATAGGGAAAATCCATTCCCCGTTCACGAGATAAAAGAGGAAAAGCGAATGAAAATTCGGAAGATTTTCACACTAATTTTACTTTTAGCCTATCTCCAAGCAGTCGGAAAATTGTTTGAACAGTGAAAATAAATTCATCCGTTCAAGAGATAAAAGAGGAAAAGCGAATGAGTCATTTTACTTTAATCAAATGAAATCAAAATAACGAATAAAAGATAACGTTAGATTCAAATCTTCTGTCGAATAACGAATAAAAAATAAATCAATTGTATACAACATTAGTTGAATAAAAAATTATTCGAATAACATCCATGACTGCTTTGGTATCGCATCACCTGAACTGATAGTTGGTACGGTGTCAAACATTATCAAATAGTGGATTAATATTAATGAATTAGGAAGTAATAAATTTTATTTTTTATTTATGCGCTTGTAAATGGGGCCTGATATTTTTATAAATATATTTTGAGACTTCATTATTTATGTGTTTCACCTTCTAGATTTAAGCTGCAATTAAGAAACTCTTGGCAAAAGAACAATACACATGAATACTTTTGGCCTTCCTTTTTTTTTTTTTTTTTTTTTTTATACATATCTATATTTAATAATAAAAAAGAAAAAAAAATTGTTTAAGGAAATATTTCTGTTATAAAATTACATTAGTTAGGATAAAGTGCTTATTTGATTCAATTTTTTTTTTAACTATTGGACGTATCCTGCTGAAACCATTAATCTTTAAAGCTTTATTTTTTTATTTTGTCATAACATATAATTGTTATCAATTTTGAATTTTTAATATTTGTAAAAAATCAAAACGTAATATCGAAAATTTTCTTATATTAATAAGTTTAACTAACTATTTGCTGTTTCTTAATTTTGCTTCAGGAGCTCCTGTAACTAAATGTTCTAGTTTCATAAAAGGATTTACTACTGATGCTTAAATTGTTAGGTATAATATAATAGTATAAGTAAGTATAATAATATAGTAATATAGTATAGCATAATATAATAATATAGAGAGTTTAATATAATAGTATAAGCTAAGTATGACTATTTTTATTTATTTTAAAAATAATTCGATTGCATAATATAATATTATTTATTTCAATAATGAGCCTTTGTAATCGACCAAGAAAAAAAAAAATTCCTGCCTCCCACTTTAAATTTGAGGATTTATGCTTCAAAATAGTAAAAATCCAAAAATATAATAAAAACAAATCCGTCTGTCCGCTGTCTGCGATTTTTCGCTGAGACTACTGGACCGATTTGTTATAGATTTGGCACCAAAGTCAAAGATCATTCCAGGATGATCCTCGGAGCTCAGCAATATTATCCGACATTTTGTTTCAAAACTTCGGCTAATGAGAGGTCCCATATCTCGACCATTTTTGAAAATGGAGAAAAAATATGAAGTATTTCGAAATCATTTTACCAAAAACAATGCCAAAAAAAAAATCATTTTTTAATTCTAATTCCGAATGAATTTTTGTTTGTTTGTCAGAGCTACCTGTTTTGATATAATAAACCATTGTTTAACAATTTAAATTATTACATATATTATTAAGATTATTTGTTTATCAAGCTCAATAAACTAAAAAATAAGTTTAATATTATAATAAATTATGATTATTTGTTAGTTAGTTGAGCTTAACAATCATATTTACTCCTACGGTGCAGGAATAGACGTATTATCTTACAAGTTAACAGAGTGGAAATATCAATCCTATAAAGCCGGATTCGTACGGTGCTGCTTTTGACTCGAGAGTGTGAGTTTATTGGGCAATATCAAGGTATTCTACAAATTATACCTGGTTTATAATAAAGACAAATGATTACCCTGCACTTGTTATTGAAGCTGATTCTCATTTCTCTGGAATTAATTCATATACATTTAGAAAAGAAATGAATCCTAGGTCATATAATGGTCATAATGTATGTATTTACAGCGCTTTAAGAAGTTAACGTCTTCACTGAGTTAAAATTTAGAACGGCCTTTACTTTCAAGAGCTCTTAAATTGTAACGATGTAATTGTACGATGTCGTATACTAGACCGTACTATTAATAGCTTAATGATTTACGAAAGTTGTCATTCTGGACAGTTGTGATCACTTAGTGCTCTTGGCTTTTTATATATGATTCATTTGTCATACGGAAAAGGAATCATAAATTTCTTTAGAGAAATTAAATTTATTATTTATTTTTAGGAAATCATTTGAAACCCGTCAAACTTCATTTCTTTTACCAAGCCACCTTCTTTACGCGACGTTTCGGACTGATATTCTCATTTGTTCCTTGTCCTATAAGTATAATTATAATTCCATTATTATAATATGTTAAATGAAATATTGTCACGTAACTATTTTTCTTCAACACTTCATTTTAACTATCATTTCTTTATAATACTATCCATATCGCACAATATACACACACATATTTATTTTATTTACCAAGAAAATTTGGTAAGAAGCATTAAAAGGTTGACGGGGCTTGTATGACTACTAGGGACGGATTTGTTATACCTCCTGCCGTCCACTACATCTGCTCTTTTCTCCTATAAAAAATATTGCTTAATAGTTAAAAACTAAGTGGAGATAATTTATATATATATATATATATATATATATATATATATATATATATATGTGTGTGTGTGTGTGTGTGTGTGTGTGTGTGTGTGTGTGTGTGTTTGCTAACTTAAGCTGCTTTAATACTAATGAATTCGTTTGAATCGAAAAAAATATTTTTTCTCAAATTTTCTGACTCTCAGAAAATTGCTGCTTCAGGCAAGTGCCTAGTTTTCCCGTGCTTGAATCAGCTACTGTTGAATACTGAGCTAATAAACTGCTATAAATACAGACAGCTGCGCGCTGGGGATCGGATTGACAGTCAAGTACTAGAGCATCAACTATATTTAGGTTGAGGTCGCTGCCTCACTAGCTTTTCCGGACTATTTCTTCCGGATAATATTTCTAAAATACCTTCTACAACGTCCGTTGGCCATAGAAGTCTTTAAAGTGAAAATATCATTTTGACGTTTTTTGTTAGATTTTTTTTTCTTTTGATCATAAAATTTGTAATTAAAATATGTATTGTAAAATGAAATCATCCTTTTCGAAACGAAATAATTTAGTTTCATTCATAAGGTTATAAATCTAAACATAGGCTGGGAACCGGTATGGATAATGTTGATTCATTAATTCAAAGGTAAAACATTTTGGAAATATTCGAAATTTCAATTCCTATTAGAATAGATTTTATTGATTGTTTGGCAGTACATACATTGTTCATTCATTTAATACACTAGCTTAAAAAAGTTACACATGTTTGACTTCTATTTGGTGCTGCCTTCATCTTAGCATTATGTCTTGGATGTCGAAATCCAAGTCTCATATTGATATATTGCTGTCATTAGATAAAATTAATTAGAAATGTATTAACATTCAAAGCAGCTGCGCCAAGTTCCGATTTAATAACAAGGCATGATCTATCGGAGCCTGTATCAATGTTAAAACCGACTATTTTTGTTATAAAGACCTCTCGAAGGACCTCTATCCTCGCCAAAACTAGTATTATTTGTAGAGCGTTACAATATATGTATAGATTTTCCCCTCCTCCTCCTCCCCATTACCCGACCCACCCTTCCTTACGCGATTTCTAATAGGCTTTCCGGGCCTAATAGCTTCAACGGGTATGAACTCGGAGATTGTTAAAAACAGCGGCTTTTCGTAGCGGTAATTCGTATTATAAATTCGTAAATTTATAAATTTATAAAATCGATCTTCAATAACTTAGCTAGGTAATTATATTTAAAAATTACAGGATCTGTTCCAGGTAACAATAAATGCCAACTGTAAAATTAAAATTCAACTATACTTGAAGGGGTGATAAATTAATAATGGAGAGGATAATAAATACAATATACGAAGGATATGGTTATATAATTATATAGTCGGTAGATGATCGGGACAGTAGGCTAAACCACTACCTATAATTTTGGTAAGAGCCTTTTAGAATCAATCCTTCGGATACTGGCGTTCATCGTATTCATCGAGATACCCAACGAACCCATATTCTTCTCCATATTATTTCAGTATATAATGTCCGCGCCTGGCGCTTGCAATGTATGCCCGATCACCATCCTACAGTCTAGATCTTAGTACTTATTGCCTTATATCCTGTTCCAGTGGAAAATACTGGGCTTATTACCGACGATCTGGGCATCAATGATATAGTTGCCGCTTGTTCCTGGCCACATAAGATCTTTCTTTTTTTTATTTGACTCTGAAAGTGTTCAGAACCTCGCCCTGGAAGTTAATTCAGATTTAAAATTTCATTACTAAGAGTGTGAGCTTCTTTAAACACCGGATGATGTAGAAATCGAGTATTGAATTCAGAAACTTAGTAACGAATAATCGAGCACCAGGATATGATGCCAGCTGAACTTTTGAAGGCTGGTGGAAATGAAGTGACCAAGTTGATCCGAGGTCTACTACATTTTGGTTAAACAAAACGCTCCCTGTCGATTGAGGTATTGGCCTTATCATCCCTCTTCAGAAGAAAGGTGACCAAATGAGCTGTGACAACTATCATGACATAATACTTTATAAAAATAAAAAATATCATTTGCCTCTTAATAATAGTTGAACTAAAGGCGACTTTAGCTGTTGGCCTTTCTGAATTTTCCCTTTGGCTTAACGTAGCAAACTTGAGTGAAGGATACCAAAGTTCATTACGCCCACCCCACCATCTGCACAAGAAGAGTGAAAATATTGAGCAGAGGTATTCTGAGGAAGCCACAGCCAAGATCATATGCCAAGCACGGAGGATAGAATTAAATTTTAAGTCAATTCTTGATTGCAATTTTTTTTCTTCATTCTCCATGATTGCAGCTCTCGTTTAAATAGGTTTCCAACTTTCTCAATTCACTCTTCTACCATTAACATGATATAGGTGAAGTACGTAGCCCAATAGTTTTCAATAATTCACTATGACGCCATCTTTAATGCTCCTGGAAAATCTGTCGGTTAAATAATGGCTTAACTTTAGAGTAATTCAATTTTATTTGCGAATGCCAAAGATTAGCCTGGTTTTGATTATGCATTCATTAATATCATAGAACGTAATTTTATGAATTTGACTTGTCGGACTCCCCCCGGTCAAATGGTTTGCTAGTTTATAATTTTGATTTAATTATTCCTGACAGATTTACAAAATCAAAGCCAGGTTCATATTACTTATTAAGAATATTATTTATTTGATATTTAACCCTTACGTCGGCTCATAGATTTGGTAGACCGATTTAATAATATTAGCGGTATACCAGTCCGATAAGCTGTAAGTGTTAAAGAATTTCTGAACCCTTATTTCAGCTATAGCCGACCATTGTATTATAAAGCTCTCCACAAATCTTTTGCTTGATATTAATGAGTCAACCTCCTTTCCTTAATGAGTCCACAGGCTATCCCTTCTACTTTGTCATTTATACTATTCCGTTCCTATCTCTACAGATTTGCTACATCATTATGACAAGTGACTTCAGTGAAGAAATCCTCATACCGCACTGAAACAACATAAGCTCTTTTTTTACTACACAAACCCTCTAAAAAAGGGAACGTGATTTTTTCAAACAATTTTCGTAACTATTAATTGGTAAAACATTCAATAGTAAATTTAATTAAAAATACTAAACTTGTGTGAATGACTGAGAAAAACAAAAATTAGTACTCTATAAATATTATATATCATATATGTACCATATATTTCATACATTTGCATACATAGTCATTACATACATTTAACTTCGACATTTCGAGGCTTACCTCATCTTCAGGATTATGTAATTAATAAATATTTGACATTATAAACCATCGCAAATTATAAAAGGAGAGCCTGTTTTTCGTTTGCAAGCTCTTATTGCTAAAACTAATCTTTATCAAATTAAAACTATATCATCTTCATGGTTTCTTTGTGGGTTTTCAATAATTAAATCTACCGTTATCGATATAGCGGCTGTATAAAAAATTATTAAAATAAACTAGGCTCATAGATTATTTTAACATCAAAAACGAAGAAAGATTTTGATTCAATACACACCAAAAAACTTTAGTTTTAGAAATTTCGTTTAAATCCTTCAATGGGTTTCTGATTTATGGGACCCAGGGTAATACCAATTACTATATACTTAAAAGGACTGACCGTTTTTCTTACCGCGAAAACTACAATCCTCACCAAATTTTAACTATACTATCTTCATAGTTTATAGATGGTTTTGCAATAATAAAATGATTATACAAATGTTCAATTGAAAAAAAAAATCGAAATTGGACCATTATTAACGAAGATGCAGCGCTCTGAAAATTGTAGCGATATTTTTATTTTCCTATCGCTTTAGGTTGGAGAAACTACGGAACACAAGCACGCAAATATAAAAATCTACGTCTAAAATAACTGTGTAAGAATGAAGTTTAGAAAACCATCAACAAATGCCATGCTTATTAGCCATATTATCACTTTTTTTATTTTTTTTATTTAAGCTTATGCCGTTTCAGTGCGGCATGAAGAATTCTTCACTGAAGTCACTTGATATATTTGTCACTAAAATATATCTCTATGTTAAAGGCATATCCCGATCATCCCTTATCTTCTTGGTCGTTTACGGAAGAATCTGAAAGCCGTGGGCTCAAGGATTTAGACAGCTCATACAAACTAGCAATTTACAGAGCTTTGGTTACTATACATCGACAGTCAATGGCCAAACAGTTCCATAATAAGGGAAATCATAAATACATGGTGGAATTTATGGAAATCATAAATAAACAACACAGCTGCCACTGTAGTTTTCGTATGGGCTTCAGCCCACTGCGGAATCTTCGGCAATGAAAAAGCTAACAAAGCAGCTCTTTGGCTAGAAAAGGAGAAGTAGCAGGGGAAGCTAGATTGCAAGCTGTTGCCTTAGAAGACTTGGTGCACCAATTAAAGAAAAGGTTGCTGGTAGATTGGGAGAAGAGTTGGAAAGGAAAATAGTCCAAACTAGTAGAAGTAAAATCTGACTGCAAGAAATGGTCCATAAGCTCCAAAAAGTCAAGAAAAGAAATAATACTGTGCCGACTGAGGATTGGACACTGTCAGTTACCTTTTTAAGACGTTTCCAATATGAAACACCAGCATGCCAAAAGTGTAACGATATACACTGTAAAACACTTACTGATAGAATGTACTCAATTTCAAAGAATCGGAAAAAAAAATTGGACTATCAAAAACATTACAAGAAGTGCTGATAGACAACGAAGAACAAGTGAACACTTTGTTCAAATTCTTAAGAACCACTAATTACTACAACAGACTATAAATTATTCCTCGACACCAAGACTTAGGGTAGAGGCGTAGAAACAATGAAAAAAAAAATTCAAGTAGACTGTTAATTAAAATTGAATGCATTATTTAAAATTTATCGTGATATATCCGATTTTTTACAATTGACGTATAATATATTTCATTATATTTTGAATATATTTCCTTAGGAGGAACAAAAACGTATGATCCCTTCAAAAAATGTCCGTATGAACACCGATCGAGGTGGAAAGTGTGTTATTTGTAGTTTCAGGGATATGTTTGTTGTTTCTCCAGTAACTCCTTGCTTATTCTGTAATGTTTGTTTGTTTGGCCCTGTTTACGCTACCTGCTAAATATATTTATGCAACCACTTTGTTTTAATTATTAATAGGCTCCCAATGACGCTATTTCGTTTTGACCGATAAGGTTTCTTTCTTTTATATTTTAAGAGACTCTCCTCCTCCCATCTTTGAACATTTTTATCTCTGAACTTAAGGCCTAAATGTTCAGTGGAACATTTCTTTTATGCATTAAGAGGGTTAGACATTTAAATGATCAATAAAATCAAAGATTATGGATTTAATTTTTAAATTAATTTAAAATGTTTACGCAATTATAAACAATCATTGTTACAAGTATAGCAGAAGAACTTATTCCTTGTTCCACAATATTTCATTTATTTTAACATTGAAATTTGCAAGGTTTATATATCATATAGCAAATATTCTAATATAAAAGTACTCTGCCTTGTTTAGAGATACCTATTGATTTGATTTATGTACATATATTACATGCTGAATAATAAAATATAAATTTAATAACTACAACAATACACAACACAATGCAACAAGATATTTTTTAGGTTTAGTATTTTTAGGTTTAAAGTCAATTATAGTTTAGAATTATCAATAAATTATCATCATTATTGCTTGCTGAAACGTTCTAATTTAGCTCTGACAATATGACTAATACAATTTTTTTTTGTAATTTTTTTAACTCTAATCCACTGAGAAATCATACGATTAACCAAGAAACTTGGATAATTAATGTTACTATTCAAAGAAAAGCATGTATCACCTTCATTCATAAGAAAGAATCAATTTTTAAATTTTTTTAACATTGCTTCTTCATTCACTCATGTCAATCCCTTTTTTTATGTGGAATAATGTTTACTGTGTGGGAAAGTTAGAGTAAAGTTCTCAAACTAACCCTAACGAGCGTAATTCTTAACTTTCTCATACAGTTAGTCACAGAAAACGTCATTCCACCAAAATAAGGAATTCTGGAAAAGTCAAATCCAACTTAAATCCAGTCAAAGATTTAATTATTCTGTCTGTTCATTTTTTATTGTTTGTTTGACCTGAACAATTGTCTTTTATTTTGACACAAATATATACGAGAAAATTCTTATTTTGAAAATTTTCTGTAGAAAGGATATCAACGAAAAATAAATGAGGGAAAATATAAATATTAATAAAATAACTGGAGAGGTGAATTTGGTTGTCGCACACGACAAATATCGGAGCTCACTTTCTTCCCTTCAATTTTGATAAATTTTTAATAAATCCAAATCATGTTTCAAATATTTTGAATATGTTTTGGAAATGTATATTACATCGTTAGACACTGAATCCCATCTAAAGATCCCCGTCTACGATAGCATTTCTGTTACTATTATACCTGACGATACTGGGAATATCCCTAGAACTCGCGGATTCCGATCCTTACAGGCTTTGAGGTAAAAACCTGGTGCTTATGCTGCTCGCATCATCCTCTGCTATATTAATAAAGCTTTGTTAATAAAGTTGGCAAGATTCAGTATTCTCTTATCAATAATCTATACAGCGCCCAACACCCTTTATATGTTACAGTTATAAGGGTTTCTAATTGTTTAAGGCAATTTCTTTTTTAATGAATTTTATGCAGTTTCGAATTTCATTCAGCTCTCCTCCATCAGGCTTATTTATTAATTAATTTAATGAAATACTTTATTAGAATCGTGATGTATGTTGTTTCTTGTCTGTTTTCGCATACTTGGCTTGGACCAGAAGAATGTATTTAAATATGAGAGACAAGATGTATGCAGTAAATATTCAAATTGCATAAATAGGTTCAATATTTTGATATATAATTCAAAAGATATTTATTATACTTAAACATACCAGGTGAGTTTAGATTACAAATTATCTTTCTTAACTATGCGAACGCAGAATTCTTTTTCGGAGGGGATTTAAATTTCTTTTTCGAGAGAGGGTGATTTAATAAGAAGGCAAATAATCACCTAGATGTCGATAAGCATAAAAGTTGGATCAAAAACTGTTATTAAAATTACCAAGAATAGTACTCAAAATACAAATCTTATGTTTGAGGGTTTGGAAAAGGTTACATTTATAAGGTTATAAAAGGTTATATTTTTTAGTACATTTCGGGGGAGGAGGATATATTCTCTGACTGCTTCCTTGCTCTCTGTACGCCACTGGGCTGACAAATACATAGAATAAATCTCATCCTTCCTGCTCTGATTAGAATATGATGGTAAATTATATGATAACTATGTCCTAGTAGATTATAGCGTGAAATTCTAATACACTATCATTAACTGTACGTTATCGCCTTGCTTTTGTGTGATAACTTCGTCCGTTGGTGCTTTAGTCTAGACAAAATTGATAAAATAGATGAATTAAATCATGTTGCTCTAAAAGTTTAAAAAATGCGTTATTTTTTTAATATCTGGCGGAGTATATCTTCAGTGTTTCCTCTTTTAGGGTTCATAAAATATACATTTCTATCTGGTGGTGTGCGAGTTGTTAGTAGGATGAGCAGATCAACATTTTCAATAACAACCACTAAAGTATGATCAGTAACCTTGTCTTAGCTATAGCATTTCTAAGTCAATTGTGACCTTTTCCAAACCAATTGTACCTTTTCTATTTCAATTGCAACTTTTTCCATTCCATTTGTAACCTTTTCTATTTCAACTGTAACGCTTTCCAAATCAATTATCACCTTTTCCATTTCAATTGTAACTTTTTCCATTTCAGTTTTAACTCAACGAGACATGAATTAATTCTATTTTTATTAATTTTACTATTGAAAAATAATTATTTTAATTACAACAATCATTTTGAAATAATTTTGGCATATTCTTTCTACAATTTGTTCGTTTATTAGATAATTGATATTAAGCGCTAATTTCAAGTATTTTACATTTTTGAAAAAAACAACAACGTTGTTTATTTATTTTTAAATATATATTATTTATTATCAGGAGGGGAGGGGGGGGGACAGTAGGAGGAGTAGATTTCACCGATTTGGTGATCGTTCATTAAGTTTTCGAAGTTGCTAATACCAAATTTAGCAATAGTAAATTCGATAAATTTAAACTATGTGAAATTAGCTACTATATCAGTTAACTAATAAACGAAAAAAATGTCGGAAAAATGTGCTAACAAATTTTCAAAAGTCATTATTGCAATTAAAATTATTATTTTTCTTTGATAAAATAAATACAATAGAATTAATTCATGTTCGGTTGGATTACAATTGAAATGGAATAAGCTACAATTGAAATGGAAAAGATTAAAATTGAAATGGAAAAGGTGATAATTGATTTGGAAAACCATTGGCGTGGAAATACTATATATAGTATAATATATAGTATTATATATATATATATATATATATATATATATATATATATATATATATATATATATATATATATATATATATATATTGTACGATACTATTTCTTGCAGTCAACGTCTCACCAATTAACTCAATCAGCTTGGTCTTGTTATTTTCATCGACAAGAAAGTTCTTCTGAACAGTAGCGAACATACTTAGGAAAAATTAATTAGAAAGTCATTTAAAAAAAAAAAAAATTGTAAATAAAATAACATTTTTAAAAATAATGATTCAAAAAATACTCTGCATATGAGTTAATATCAATAAATAAGTTTATATTATAGTAAGTATAAGTGTGGTAAAAGCCTTCAAAGATAAAAAATAGAAATTAGCAAATTGTATGTATAATTAGTTTGTCTATTTCGATTTTTCAAATAATACCAAGAAAACCATATACGAGAACACCTTTCTCCTGATCTTAACGTACTCAAGCGAATCTTAGACCACACAATTAAGCATAACAGCCAACTCCAGTACATAGAGACGAGATATCTAAGAAGAATGGGATCGGATGAGGAACACGACGATAGGGACCAAATTGGATCCACGACCGGCGTTGGATGTCATTGAGGAACACAGGATGAGATGGTTTGGACCTGTCTCCCTTATGGCAGAGAATCGCGTATATGCGTACGAGACCAACGTGGAGGACAGAAGACCCCGGGGTAGACCCAGGAGAATCTGGGAGAACAGTATTGAGGAGGCATTTGACAGAAGAGGCATTGACTGAACGAAGAGAAGGATGTTGGTTCGGGACCCAGACAATTGGATCAAGCTCTACAGGATGGTTTCTCATACTGCTAGAGCGGTAGAAGAGGAAGCGATTAAGAAAAGTATTTCGATTTTTATAGTCTACTTTGCCTAGACTGCTATTAATCCTACCGAGAAGTTTGTTAACGCTATTCTCATCACGCTTACGGAAAAATAAGTAGGTAGTCTATAACTGTAAACAAATAAAAGTAAAGTCAAACCATTTTTATTTAAGGGCTTTTGTTTTGTCTTTCAATTTTTTGTTGTTGTATTTATTTGTAAAGTTGAAAGCTACAAAGAAATATACTGAATTTTCATAAGTATTATACACTTATATACGAAACATAAAGAAGTTCTTACTGGACCTAGACACACTACTGAGCCTGTTAGAGTGCATTTTATTTGTTTTTTATTATGAAATATAAAATTCAAATCACCTGAACAATCTACCATAATATTAAGACCAATAGCTATCCATTCCCTATTTATTTTGTTAATATTTCTAATAATTGAGTTACTATGATCCTAATCATTCCTCAAGGGGCATCCTATCTGCAGTCTCTTCAGTGATTCAGGAATCTCTAGTAGCGGAACTTCTGATTGCACATATTCGTCCTTCAGCATCTGCGAGGTTGACCAATCGCATGACGCTTCGAAAGAGAAACCCCGCCCACCACCACGCCTACTGTAACACTCCAGTAGAGACGAAAGTTTCCAAAAGCAGTTTTTAGCGTTATTATGAAGTGTTTCCGGTTGATTTCTCCCTTTGTTTAACTTCTAAAAGCATTAATGCATAATATAAATGTATATTTATTGGTTCAGATTTGCATAATACCTAATTTTTCATAGGCCATGATAGGTTAAAAAAGTAATTTATTTATTTGGCTACTGCCTCTACTCCTAAGGATCATTTGTAAAATTAAAGTTTATATTCTGCAACGCTTAATTAAAAAAAAAACTCAATTTTTCGCAGCAGGACCTTAAACTTCTTCTATGGGCCATAGGCATGTTTTTTCTTCTGTGTAACTTTTTAACTTTTTGAATAATCTTGTGCATCTAATTTTTGCCAAACGTTCAGTAACTAATTTAAACATCTATTGCATTTTTTTCTTTGTATTCTTTCTTATACAATACTCAAAAAAGATAATATATATTTGTTAACTTGTTTAAGTGACTTAAAAACTCTCAACATTCATTCGAAGTATATTTATTGGTTGAATTAGTAATTATTCATCATTATTGAGGTATTTTTTTTGGCTATCGATAGAATGTAAAACTATTTTCATATCGATAATTGATATATCTATATAATTTATTATTTTTTTTCAATAAATGAAAAATTCAAGAAATATAAGATTTACCTACTGTTCTTGAAATGGTTAATAATCGGATTATTTTTATTTTATTTTAATTAAACGAGAATGAAAATTCTTGTTCATTTAACCTCATTATATTATATTATTAAACGAGATATTGAATTGTTATAACAGAGGAGAGAAACACCTCGGCTTTACAATTAACTGGCCCAATGAACAAATGGCCAAATGAGAGATAGACCAGGGTAAAGCATGTTTGGATGCAGTATTCTTCTCTCTTATAAATTTCTTTCATCGTATTGCTCTTCATTGATAACAAAATTTTGAGAAAGAGTTATGGGCGTCCAACTCTACGACAGAGCAAGTTCTGATTTACGGCTGTGAGGTCTGTAATTTGCATTTGAACTATGCCACTGATTAGTCGAAAGAGAGTTTTATGGCGCTCCAGAATTTCTTAAATTATTTTAAGAACCTGGTTATTTCTAGGAAAGAGTAGCACTTAGGAAAATCCTAAACCGGCTCAGTTAAACGATCAACAAGCTCGCAAGGGGAGGCTACGGTCGTGGCATCGCCGATTTATGCTAGGTCGAAAAATATTAGACACTTGTCCCAGAGTTCTTGCCAATGCGGCCTAGGTGCCGAGAAAAAAAATATTTTATATTATTTCAACGATTTTTTACATTATTGTTTTCTGCGTTTTCCCTGCATGAATTTCAAGATTCTCATAAGCTAATCAATTAACTTTTTTGTGCAAAATAAGAAAATTATATTTCTGATTGTATTAAATGTGCTGGAATGTACAAAAACCAAAAGACGCTTTCAGTAAAGTAGCCCAATAAAACATTATTTAAGAAAACGCAATTTACAATCGCTTTTAGTGTCAATTAATCTTACAAATACGAAAATCCATAGAAATCAAGAAATTTTTGTCCAGATTTTTTTTTTCTAATAATGTCCGGCTTGTTGGGTGAACTAAATAGAAAATTTTCAAATATTATATTTCATAATTCCGGTTTTGATTTGTTTACGAAGTTCGGGTTTGTTCTAATTCGTACAATTCATATGACCTTAAGCCACTTCTATGTCTCACATTGATTGATAATTAAAATCCACATAATTGTTATTTAATTGAATAAAAAAAAACAAATACAATTGTTAATTTCCGTCATAATTATAAATGATTGAATTCATAATTAAAATTTATAAAATTATTTATTTAGTATCGTAAATAGGTGAAAAATAGAATTCAACGAAATTAAATCACAATTGTTTCCGCAATTTTGAATCGCAAGCGCGGCAGGATTTTTCACACCATGATGGAAGAATTCAGATCACTGTGCGAAGACACAAAGTGGTGTAAAATATTTTTTTGAGAGAAACAAAGTTGATAATCGTTTTTAGAACCATTCAATATGAATTTTCATAGCAACAGAAAAATAAAATATTTTTACTCAAATTGTTTACTTTCTTTTCTTCTGAATCACAAAAATTGTGATAACTCAACACAACTTTACCGATCTATACGAAACTTAGAAGTGGCTTAGGGTCCCATGAATAACACGAATTGGAACAAACCAGACCTTCGTAAGCAAATCAAAACCGGATATATAAAATAAAACGTTTGAAGATTTTCCTTTCTATGTCAAAAAATAAAAAGTTATTGGTGTCGAATAGAGAACAGAAATTTAGCTTTCCAGCGATTGTAGTAACGTTAAATTTGGATAAAGTCTTGAGTAGTTATGAATGCTTAAGTGAACGCCGGACATTAGTAGAAAAAAAAAATCAAGTCCAAATTTCTATTCTTTTATTTCTATGAAATTTCGTATTTGTGAGATTAATTGAAGCTAAAAGCTACTGTAAATTGCGTTTTCCTAAATAATATTTTGTTGGGCTACTTTACTGAAAGTGTCTTTTGGTTTTCGTAATTTTTTGTAGATTTCAGCTCAGTTAATACAATCGGCAATATTATTTTTTTATTTTACACAAAAAACAAAACAAATCAGAAAAAAGGCAGAAAACAATAATCTCCTTTATTATATATTTTATAATTTTAAAATTCAACTCTAACCTTAAATATTATATCACTTATTTTTTATGTCGCTAAATAAATATTTATTTTCCCCTAGGTTAAAAGAAAGGTTACTGTTTGAATAAATTGAATTCAGTATATATGTTTGTCTTTTCTGAGGTATTCGTATAATAGCTTAGTTGCACTGTATTTCTAAATGAAGGATTAAAGAATCAGGGGACAAATCTGAAGAGCCTCTACGAAAAACTTTAGCGTGTCCACGCATGGTCTATTTTGTAGATTAAACGGACCATTCAACTGAGCAAGTATATATAGGCCGCTCAAAACGTGGATGTATGGAAATTCCAGACATGTGCTGCCCTAGATTTCATGGGGGAAATAAGCCAATATTATGCGTCCTTTTCGTCCGATAAACATGGGCACCCCTGTATATTTAAGTACCCCTTTTAAACATTTTACTCCTGATGTAATTTCAGAACCTGGTCAAAGTGATTTTTGTTCCAAAATCACTTTGACCGTGCTGCGCTGGTTCTAATCACCCAACACGGATGAGTTTACATTTATTTCTTGGCATTACAGGAATCAGTTGATTGTATAAAGGATGATCCGTCTTTTCTGCCCCAGTTGAATTATATAAGAACGTTAAATCCCAAATTAATAAGCAATTCAATACGGTCCATAGCAATCACTCATGATAAGCCTGAGCAGAGTTTATGGGGTCTTAATGCATAGAGTAATAGGAATGAATTGCTTGTTCTAATTTGTACGTCACCTAAGTTGCTTAGATGATTGAGGCATGTAGCTCGAATATTTCCATGAAAACGTCTCTGCAGAACCCTGAATGTAACATGCAAATATACCACGTGGGAGATCTAAAACTAGGTGGGCTGATTGTAAAATATATGTTTGCCATTTAATAGAAAAATAAAATAAATTATGAGTAGATCCTATTAAAATTATAACGGGTGTCCATTAAAGTTTTATTCTTTGTATTATTGCATTAAATTCCTGTTTATTATACGTGTAGAGATTTATATACAAATGACTTTTCTTTATAATTCGAAAAATAGTTCGTTAGTTAATTCGTAACGTAATTCGTCATTATAATTTATAAAATAGTTCCTAAATAAGTTCCAATAGAGTGCGCTATATCATTCTGTTTCTCATTTTCAGTGAAGTGAATATAGTGGTTAGATGATGACCGTTAGAGTATGACCGTCCGGATGATAGACCGGATGATAGACATTATTTTTTTTTTATAATGGATTTATTTAGAAATGGAAAATAAAGGTAAAATTTAAATATATTTAATTGTTTTGTTAGTGTGATTATAATAAATTTTGCCCCAAGTATAATTTAAAATTAATTTTAATTTATGGATTTTTAATGATTAGAACTGTTGTATTTTTGTTATTTACTGATTATCATAAATATTTTTTAGAAATGCCATGGCAGCAATGCATTTTGAAAATTAAAAACAAATGTTACTTTTAGTAGTTGTTTAATATTGGACGTAGGTGACACAAAATAATATATTGACTATGTTAGTAGGTTTTTATTAATAAATTTATTGTGTGGGGTTATTAAGGTCTTAATCTAAATTGATTAATTTTGTAGAGTAAATCTATAATTCTTGCACATTAAAGTTCCTTGAGATTAGTATTTTTTTTTTGTGAAAATTAGATATTTTTGTTTATGAATATTCGTATTTTATGAAGTTATGTCAAGCATCTACAACTTTTCAAGCATTCTTCTCTTGCCCTTTCACGCGCTAATTGTGTGTTTTCATCATTTGTAGTCTTTCTATTGTCGGACTCTTCAAAAGACTTGTCTCTCCACTTGTGATTCTGATGGGTAATCCTGTGCTTGAATGAACAAGAAAGACTTCAGTTAGAAAAGTAGGGTATATGTTGCTCGCAATTTTATGCTCGCGATTTTTTCCATCATGTATAGTCAGTATTTCAATTTTCAATTAAGCCGTCCTAATTTACCGTTAAAGTAATTTATTAATTTTTTGGTGTTGTTAGTTTAAGGTAATGAAAAGAAACATTTCACTAGAGGGTAGTCAATTCTGTGAACGTAAACCAAAATACGTTAAGAAAATCTAATCTTTATTTTTGTTCCGAAATTCTTCTCACTTGCCTAAAATGATTAAAACCAATTACTTAAAGCATAAATATAGGAAAATAGGGTTGTAATTAATTATTTTTTAATATAATTTAAACATTATAATATGCCTTTTAATAAATGATCTTTTCTGGTTCAGTTTGGGAAATTAAGAACAATATATATATATATATATATATATATATATATATATATATATATATATATATATATATATTTAACTGATAATAAAAATGACATACCTGTCATTATGATTCTATTAATTATTATTGCTAAAAATATTAAGAAAGATATATGTGGTTTTCTCTCTTTTGATCCAACTCGTTTGCTGACGGCAACAAGAGAACCTATAAATATACCCAAGCTATCTGTTGGCAATCGATTGAACTACAAGCTTAGCTTCTTCAATATTTTTTAATAACAAGCATTTAATTTTTAAAATTTATTTATTTCACTAAATTAGTGTGCTAAATAATTTATTAAATTAAAAGTTTTTAAACTTATTTCTTTCAAATTTAAAGGTCAGATTATTTATTTTCTTATTATATTGAAAAGAACATGCAAATTGTTCTTCAGGATACTTTGTGATTTCTCCTTGGTTTTCTAGTTTTTAAGCACTACTTAATGTTAATCCGACAAATGGAGTAGGGCTAAGTGCAGATCTCTGTTGTAGGACAAGTATATGTGGTGTAAACTTACTCCTACTATCATGTTTCGCCGACACAACTGGGGACTGATGAAATAAAAGTCCTCTTTTTTTTTAAATACATTTATTGAATTATATTACATATTCCAATTCATATCTGTTACTGAAGATTTTAAAATGTGAATCTCAGACAAGTTTTAACTTTAATGATTGCGTCAGTATAATAATCCTCAGGAGACGATTATCACAACCGCTATTGCTTGAATAAAGAATCTTCCAGATACCTCCTGTGCATTTTACCCTTAAGTAGAGCCAGCCCTACCCGGCAATCAAGAGATGTGCCGAATCGGTGCGCCGTCCCAAGGGAGGCACCAAAATTATTTTTTTATCGAAAAAACGGTACAACTTATTGTATTTTTATAATATTATTCATATAAAAGTATGGGCATAATATAGTATATCCATAAAAAGAAAAATTAAAAGATTTAAAAAAAAAAAATCTAAGGCAGCAAAAAATTGTATCAGGGCACCGGGACCCCTAGGGCCGGCTTTAGGCAGGGTCGTCAGATGCTTACTAGGTAATAATTAATTGAATTATCAATCTCGTAAAAATGGACGTGATTTAAACGAGAGCTTGAATATAGAATTTAAGCATAACCATCCAAGGTAAAAAGAGAAAAAAACTAGCTTCAAAAATAAAGATTTTACAGTCATTTGCAGTCAAATTTAATAAAATCTAGTACGCATTTACCCCACATAACCTGGACTATAATGTATTTGATGGTCTACCGGGAAAACATATAGTAAAGGAGATGGGCATAGAATTCACATAAATCGAGTATGAACTTTGAACATGAAAACTCAATATTTAAAAGATAAACTATTGATGTGATTTATGATATACATAATGAATTAAAAAAAAAAAAAAACTTTTATAATTGTGATGAATTAATTTATCAAAAAAATGCAATTTTTAATATATTAGATTACATGATTAAATCCCTTTCTTGGAACTTTTATAATTTGCAAACAATCAGAAGTAAAATGGCTTCTGAAATCAGAGTAATTTTATTACCATAATTAAAGTCATATTTGACTTCAAGCTTGATGACCTTTTTTATATTTCCTTTTATTCATCGTTTAAATTGTCTTCGTTCGTATTAAATTGAAATTTAATTTACTGTCAATAAATACACATACACATTATATATACATATACACATATACAAATACACAATAAATACACACAACAAAAAATAACTTAAATGGCAGATAAAAAAAATCAATGTGCATCAATAGCCTTTCAACTGATGATGGAAGCTTGTAGTACCATACCAAGAAGTTGCTAAATCATCGAGAGCTGTCAGCATCTCTCCTAAAAGAAGATGTAAAAATCTGAACGCTAGCTAACTTTCTTCTGTATTTATACCAATTACTGACTTTACAATTACAGAACACGAAACCCTAATACCTAACATATTAGAAATCTCACTTCAGTTGACACTACCACCTCCCTCGTTTATTCCATCTCAGGTTGTACTACAAATCTAGCATTTGCCTAATAGAAGAGCTGCTGGTTATGATTTAATAAACGCTGAAACACTCCAAGAGATAGCCAAGAAAGCTCTGGGTGTGCTCTGGTGTTCCCTGGCGATTATTTTTAACTGTATACTAAAGACATCTAAATTCCCATTAGAGAGGAAATACTCCCTCATTAAAATGATCTACAAACCTTGTAAACAATTACACATCCTTTCATTATGTAGGCCAATTAGCCTCATTATGATATGCTCTAAAGTATTTGAAAAATTAATATACAAAAGACGTTTATTCAATGACTTATCTGTTAGAGAGTGTGACTTAAATTTCTGGAGCACAGGATATAAAACTATATGTAATTGGTGTATTTTTGGATGTCGCTCAGGTGACAACGCCTGGCACCAATGTCTTCTCTTTAAACTTAAGACCTTGCTACCATACATGAACTTACTGTTTCATCCTGCAATCTTTCTCTTCGACAGGTTCTTCTCAGTACGGAACGGTTCGGAAATTTCTTCTATTCGTCCGGTTTCGGCAGGAGTACCCCATTGTATACTGGCGCCTCTATTATTCATTGTACATACTCACGATATACCCGTTAACAATGAGACATCCACTGCTACTTACGCGGACGATTCAATAATTTTCCTAAAACATCGATCCTACACATGCTCCACTAACTTTAAAACTTCACTCGTATAAATTACACGACTGATACAAACTATGGGATATTCTGCTCAATCATGATAGACCCTTAACAAAGGACGCAAATTACTTTACTCACAATTCTTCAAAAATGAAACAGAGAAAGAAACTAACTACATAAACATACTTGCTTAAACACATATGGAAATATTCCTCACAGATATGCCGTATAGTCAATAAGACCCACTTACAAAAACTCCAAACTTTCTATTCAAAAATATTACGACTCATTTTAATGGACCTTGATACGTAACTAACAAAACTTTACCTACTGACCTACATCTACCAACAATCGAAGAACATATAAGAACTCTTTATCAACGATTTTATAATTACTTACATGGATATATAAACATAATGATTAGATATGGCAACAACCGACATGTCCTTGAACACGAGGTCGATAATAGAGCTCATTCCTTAACTTTAAAGAGAATCAAGCCAAGATTAACCGAGGTGTCAGTTAATATTTGAAGTGAGAATTTTTTTTTTTTGAACAATGGACTCAACGAATGAGGCCTTCGAATCTGAATCTGTGGTGACATTTTTCGCCAATGTGACGAATGATCTGATTCGTGTACGGGTTTTTAGTTTCTAGGGTTTGGAATTTGAGGTATTGAAAAGTTATCTTCACTTAGCTTTTAACCATAAATAAATAATGGTTACTGGAGATAGAAGCGGCTGGAGGGGGAGGGAGCATTATGTGCCATGCCTGTAGGCGGGAGTACAACGAATTTACATGTACATTTTCAATTTTTCTTTCCCAGAAATTAATAGTGAATTTCAGTGCTATCAATATTTAACTGTATGTTTTCTTATATTTTCACATGAAGTTCTATCAATAACACACATGTGTAGATTTTATGTAAGACTATAACATAAACGTAAGACTAAAACCAGCTTTAATAGCTATTACCTTGAATATTGTAATGATTCAATCTCTTCTGACATAATGACTAATCTCTGAGAACTAAATCTCTCATATGTATTCAGAATGCAGTACACTCCATCATCGACGGAAGAACCGCCTTCCTGATCGAAGTATCCTGTGGGAACGTGCTTCTTCCGGCAGTTTTCGTGGAACGCCTTGATCGAACAACGACCACTGGCCTCGGCGAATATTTCGGTACCTCTTGCGCACCCTACATCCGTCGAGGTGTGGTACCGATGTCAGGGCGGTTGTCATATAAATTCATGGCTGTGCTTGTATGCAAACAATTTTTTTTTTTCTGTTGTTAGTTGTTATGCAAAGTGACCATTTCATTATCCAATGTCTTACAGTACAAAGAAACGAATTATTCTTGTATATTTTAAACCATAGTTCGAATATACAATCCAAAATTTGTTACCGATAATCGAAAAATAGAATTAAACTTTTTTTTTAAACTCTTCATGGCATTTCTTGAAAAGAAAATTTGGTTATCAATGAAGTAGATCATCTGAAGTTGATAGCCCAAGAAGTGGTTTGAGAATAATTAAATAATTTCAGCATCTGTGGTAATTTTTTTATTAGTATTAGGGTTTATTATTATTGTAGTGGGTCGTTCTTTCAGCTTATTTTCAGTAAATTATGTAAATTATTTTCAATGGGGACGTTTATTGCTGCCTTGGGACTTTTACCATGTCTACATTTCTTAATGGATACGCACCTGCTCGTTATCAATTGCCTTGTACACGCTATTTATTGGAGGAATGTGTATTATTTTCAATAAGTAATGTTAAAATAACTTATTTTCAAATGAAGGTGTAAAACCTGATGAATATTAAGCCTTTATTATTTTTGTATCGATATTTTGCTAATCATATTATATATTTAAATGCTTTCATTGAGAGGGTGAACAAAATATATTCGGCATTTTTAAGAAAACATCTTTGGACAAAAAAAAAGAAGACCATATTAACATATTTTACATCATTTTCCTGAGGCATATTATCTCCTGTGAGGCATATGACTCCTGTTCTATTTATCCTTCTGATATAAAATGAGCAACATTCAAAGATAAGTGCTATTGCCAATATATCCTCTTCCTGGAAGAATAAGTGCTATTGTCAATATATCCTCTTCCTGGAAGAATAATACCTCTTGCTGCCATATAATCCATTTCATTCCCTCTAATGCTCATGAGATCAGAAATATATTGAGTCGATGTCCCCATGATCGTAAAGAAGGATCAGTCTAATTAGGGATTGCTAAATTATTTGCCACTTGTATAATTTTATTTTTATAGAAAACTAGTTTCGAATGTTTCACATTCATCTTCAGTTCTAAAAACACACAAAAATTAAAAATTAGCAATTCAAAATACAGTTTGGTATTATTAAACATATTAAATTAAATGCAATATAAATTAGTATTGTAAAACATTTATGAATTATTAATTTAATTATACAAGAAATCAAATATATGTAGATTACATCAAACATAAAAGGTTGTATTGGTTTGTTCTCGCACTGAACTAGTAATGGAAGAAAAGTGGGGTGTTACAGGTAAACGGTTTAGGAGTCGGGGTTTTTCTAGTAATCCCGGTGAGTAATTGTTTTTTCTGTTATGGATGCGAATAAATTTATGATTGGACTATTGGAGATATTTATTTGGTCATTTAAGCAAAAATCTGGATTGGATTTGAAGGATTTTATTATTTCAAGTGCTTCATATGTATATATATATATATATATATATACATATATGTGTGTGTGTGTGTGTGTGTGTGTGTGTGTGTATGTATAATATATTTAATTTGAGGTTGTTTTCAACGTGATGAATTAATTTAACTCCTGAGCCTTTGATGAATTTATGTTTTGCTTTTTCATTTAAATGAATTGCTAAGTTGGAATTCTCTCGCTTATTATTGTATGCACATATATGTTCCTTTAATCTATGATTTAGTGATTTCCTAGTTTTCTCCGCTTTTTTGGAAAGGGTATATTTTACCTTTGGAAGAAGGGAAATATGAGTAAAGGGTTTTTTCTATTTAAATTTTTAAATTATATATTTAAAAAGAGTTTAATCCTAATTTTTTCAATTAATTTCCGACTTATATGGATATCCGTAAAGATCCGTGATATTTAATCAAACTTGATTCCATATTACGGCCCTATATTCACCAATAATAAATAACAGGCTTATACATCGTACAAATTTTCATTTTTAAGCTAGGCTTTCCACATACATACCGACCATTTTGCGATACTTGGTTGTTTGGACTCACATGACAGAACGTGTATATTACTATTATATTAATACTTTCCCTCTCATTTTTTTTTATTTAGTGAAAGTAATTTCTTAGACTAGTAAATTCTTTATAAGTTATTGCAATACTTATACAATTTTAAAAGTATCTCAATATTATTTGGAGATGTTGTCCCCTTGAGGAAAGCAAATTTATTGAAAAAAGATATTATTAAACAATGGCTTACTCCAAAGACTAATAATTAAAAAAAAATTAATCAGTTTTTGATAATGAAGAAGGTATTGGTCGAATCGTTAAATGAATGAAGATGTGTGAGTTAATTCAACATATTGTTATTTGATGTCTGGAGATCTTCAGGAAACGAAAAGGATTATTTTATCTATGATTATTATTAATTTTTTAACCATGCTTCATTTTATATCCTCTAGGTAGTCTTATCATATATTTTTTTTAAATGTTTAATTTTATAAAATAAATTTAAATTTCAAACTTTCAAGATATCCGCTAATGATTGATGGAGTCGTAACCTAATTTATTGTGAAGGGTACTTAAATTCTAACTACACCTGGAACTAGAGAACTCGAGAACTCAGGCAGCCTAATGAACGTCGGCAACAGACCTGCATGGTAATGAAGCCGTGCGGGTTTGCCGGTTGTTAACTCTTGTTAATTCTAGTTGAGGAGACTTATTGTCTGTCTGCTAAGTGAATGAGCTAGCGAACTTTCTATTTAGAATTTAGAAAAAACACTTTAAAAAATAAAACAAAGACTGCTTGACAATTCAGAAATTTAAGCTTTAAAACTTGAAAAAATGTCTGAAATTTTAGTTGGTTGGTCAATAACATTTATTGTCTCTTAATAGTTTCTTATATTTTTTATATCGACGTCGTTTTTTGAAAAAGGCTTAAACGCCAAAAATTCGAAATTTAGGTTTCAACTTATAATGGGCTGTAAACACCACCTCTATGTATGTATGTGTATATATATATATATGTGGGGCTAAAAAAAAAGATAAGAGTCTGCTCTTTCAAAACACTTATTATAAACAAATATTAAAAATAGGAACATACTATACAAATATTAAACATTAAAAATATATTAGCAAAAAAAAAATTAATCTGGAATTATCCAACATTTAAAAAAAATATATCTTTTTTTACAATATTTAAAAATATTGTTATAGAAGCTGTAAAATAATTTAAAAAATAATTATAACAATAATTGTTATAAAAATTATTATAATAATATATACAATGATTTTTCTTAAGATAACTATTTTAAATAATATTTTAATATCAAAGTATTTATTTATATTTCAAATGAAATTCGTCCGGCTATGTAAATCGGGAGCGACAAAGAGATGCGACAAAACGGATAGTAAAGTGCTTCATTATGACTGTCTTGAAATTCAAATATTAAGCCGGTCTAAGAATATCGGTTTTGATCATTTAGAGACCAAAAGCTGATGTATTTTACTTAAGATAATAAAAATTTGAAAAAGATTCAACCTTAATTTTAACCAAGTTATGTTAAAAAATGTGACTACAATTTTAACCAACATGGAGATTCAACATTTTTTATTAAGCAATGCTTTCAGATCTGGCAACAGTTGGTTTTGCGTCTGCAAGGCATGCTATTCACCTAAACTATAAAAAAAAAAAAACAACCATGCATCTTAATAATATATGTCTCTGTGACAAATGATCACTATTAAGTTAAGGTTTGAAAAACAATACGAAAAAAAATTAAAACTTGAAAACTACAAAACATTGCATAACATCATTGGGATGATTCGCGTACCCTAAAGTGTATCTAATTCTGGCACTATTTTTCGGAGCACAATATATATGCATGTAAATATTTATTGTATTGAATTTTATTTTAATATTGTATTCTTTATTAAATTTAGAGTTTAAGTTTCTCTTTCATCTTGATTCAGGTTTATAATAAATTTAGGCAATTTATTGTTTCATCTACTTTTTTTTTTTTTACGTTACATAACACAAGGTTAGACTTTCCTTCCCTGTATTAATATTATAAATAAATAAATAATTATGATTTTTGTATGCTCAACTTTAAACATTTTGGGTTCTTGCTTCACGATTTTGGACATTTTGAGTTGTTTACTCAACGAAAATCTGTTATCTAATTAATATAATAGACTGTGGTGTTATTTATTATTAGTAGATTGGAAGCCATAAGAGTAGCCATTTTATTCTATTTTTTTTTTTTCGTCGAATGCAGTTCAGAGTTTTCATGACCTAGACACACTTCAACAGCGATTGCATTGGCTATAGACAAAATGATAATTGATTATCTGATTAGCGTTTGCCAATCAGTTCGGTTTTGTAAATGGTGGGATTGTGGAACCAGAAATAAAAATTCACAGATTATTATCTGTGAATGTTTAAAAGGTTAATTAAGACTGTAATTGAGAATATGTATATCTCATCCTTGGACTATAAATTCTTATGAAATGCTGAAAAACATATAATCCTTGAAGATGGGAAGCCAGCCGGAGACCTTCATCGTGAAAGTTTAGAGGTGAACTCGTAACAAAGGAGAACTTAGCAATATTAACTAATGTAAGACTTTAGTAATTAAGTAGTCTGAATTACATGCATCTTCCTACCTTGAAAGATCCTGGCAACTTTTTTTTTCCGTTTACTTTTTATGTATGTACGTGTCTGCGTGGTCTTAAATATACTCTATGAAAAAGAGTAGATATATATATATATATATATATATATATATATATATATATATATATATATATATATATATATATATATATATATATATATTATTATTAGATATATATATAATTATATATATATATATATATATATATATATATATATATATATATATATATATATATCTACTCTTTTATATATATTATATATATTTTATATATATATATATATATATCTACTCTTTTTCATAGAGTATATTTAAGACTCTTTGAACCATGGCAACCTGTAATTATTGTACTTAGAATAACCCTCATGAAGAATTCTATATTGACGAAGAAATTCAACATTACATGTTTATCAAGATATAATATGATATATTTTTTTAGCATTTAAATTTTAACATAACTAATTTTCATAACGCGTGAAACTGTTTAAAAATGACATGATAAGTTTATTCTGTTCATATCAAGCGAAGTTAATTTTTTATTTTTAATATATTAAAAAATTCTACAATTTCGTTCCATTTAAACACTTTGCTATTATAAAATGCTCGTTCAAAGTTTGGTGATTGCATCAAAACAGAATGAAGAAAGTGTGGTTATGAATTTTTCTATTTTTGGCATTTAGGTTCGATAAATGTTTAAGACTACTTTTTCAAACGTTTAACTTATCATTTCTTTCAATACAACTCATCTCTAAATATTCTTGCTATATAACAAACAGTTTACACTCGTCTAATCGTTAGCGAGGTATAACATAATTAAATACAGGAATATAAATTAATTTATTTGTTTCGGGAAATTCCCCATTCAAAGAATGTTATTCTTGGTATATAAAAGTAAATTATTACAACAGTCTAATTTTGAAGGTAAATCAAAGAATCACAATAGTTAGAAACAAAAACCAAACAAAAACAGGTGTTTATGAATAATAAGCATTATTTGAAAATATAATAATTTGTATATAGTTGTAAATAATTTATATTTTATTGTTATATGCACAAATAAAGGTTTCTATTATTATTATAACTGAAAAATCGATACATTATATATATATATATATATATATATATATATATATATATATATATATATATATATATATATATATATACAAATATTTATTATGAATTTTTACCAAGTATAACTTTTATAAAAGTAAAAAGAGTAGATTTGTTTATAAACAAGAAGAAGTTGGTTAGGGAGAGGGGAAAGGGTTCGGTCAAGAGAAAAACGAATACAGTAAGTGTAATTCTTCTTTTTCAGGGCTGTGTAAACAAGATACAACAATTAAATTATAATATCAACGAAGAATAAATATTGATGTTGTAGGAAATTAAAAAAAAATATTAAACAATTTGAGTGTATTCATAGAAATAGAAGAAACATTGTAGAACCATGTGAAATGAAGTCATATAAAAGTTACGCATACCAGAATTATGAAAAACGAAAATTAAAGTAATGAGACGAAGATTTTTTCATTACTTCAATTTTCACTTTTCATAAATCATGGTTCATCATTCATTAAAAAAAGTGTTTCATAAGGACTTTATATAATTTTTCATGAGAGGGCTGTTCCATGGTTAAGGCGTCCCATCACCCTACATGCGACCCTGCCATGCCTTGACGCCAATGCCTTAGTGCCCGTATTGTAAAATATAAACTCTTGACAAATCCTCGCCTGCTTTTGATGCGGCTATACGCGTGTTTTTTTTTTTAAACTTTTATGTTTTTACTCAGCAACCTGCAAACACATAGAGGGGTGTCTCGAGCTCTTCCTTGCCCATATTGTCAGACGCCATTGGTCTACACTTACTGTATGTTTTCTTTCTTGACCGCACATCTAACTTCTCCTTGATTTTTTCTACCGTCAACGATCTGCACATTTTTAATTGTTGTACTTTTCAATTATATTTGTATGTGTGTATGCGCGAGTGTCTGCTATTTCTCATTCAACCAATTAATAAATATGGTGAATAATCGAACAATGAACAAAAAAATTACTCGTACATTTGTTATTATTTACGTTTTTATTCTGGTATTTTCAAAGTCTGATTAACATTAACAAATCCACAGAATACAAATCCATACTGTGAAAAGAATGCATGTTTCATTGGTTCTCATTAAATTTAAAAAGTATTCCATTAAAAATGATTTAAAGTTCTTTAGATTTTTTTTGTTGTCTCTTGTTAGTCCTAGAATGAATGCAAAACAAAACAATAAGAATTATGATTTTAAAAGGTCCATTGCCATTACAAGCACTCCTATATTTTCTTGGTCATTAAGGATTAATACATTGTAATTTAATTGTTTAAACCATGTATTAGTAAACAATTATCTAATTTTGGCCAGCCCTACTCCCCACTCAGACAAAGGTAAGAACAAAGGAGGTGGGGGACATGCCGGCAGCCTGGCGATCAGTTCACGGCTATCGGAGTAACGTAGTCTGCCAACGGAGTAAGCAGAATCGTTTGTTTTAGGAGAAGAGGATTTTAGATCGTATAGTATGGTATATGAGCGTGGAGTATTTCTTGGTAGGATCCGGATTACGGAGATGGGTTTGTGCGTGTGCTCTTGACTGCCTCAGTGGCTCCTGAGTGGTAGAATGAGTGATGCGGACGGAGAAGATGGTGCCGAAAGAAGGAGTCAGCTGGAGCTTTGCGAGCGGGCGGTGTCTTTCCTCATGCCCGACGTCAGGAGGGACAAGTTCAGGTTGCTGAGGTGAGCCTAGACTCGAGTCTAGGGGCGTGTCTATCTCTAGTGATAGGATGCAAGTATAGTTTCTAAAATAATTATCATCATCAGAATATGTCTGTTGGATCGATAAGTTAATAAGTTCCTAAATCTAATACTTGAAAGCGATATCAGCATGAGCGTAAAATAATACGCTTTTAATTAACTATTACTTTAAATATCACATATACTAACATATGTGGCATATATCATATACATTTATGAGTTAATAGATGACAATAAAGTTTCCTCTACAATTGAACAATGCAGAGATGTTTCGGTTATGACTTTTTTCTCTGATGCTTAACATGGTCCTTCCTACAAACTGGACGTTTTCTCCTTGCGAAGTTTGTTTGCAGGATTTGGTAGTCTATAATAGTTTCATAATTTATTGTAAAATAATAGTGAAATCTAATTACATCACGAGACGTACGTTCGATGTAACTATGCATTGAAAATAATTCTTTTCTCTAAATTATAAAAGTTCTTATCAACGATATTTATTTTGAACATAAGGCGGTATGCAAAAAAATATTATGGCCCTGTGGAAAAAATATGATCAGCACAATGCTATAATAGGCACCAATGCCATATTCGAATTTTGGCGACGGGTAGCGACGAACAGACGCGACCTAGACCTTTATTTATTTTTAAGTTGAAGCTGAAAACGTGACATTCCTTTGTTAATTATTAATAATTTATACTAGCATAAATTTTGTTGTTTCATTTGTTTTTTTATTATTTTTTCCTGAGTGCCCTATACATCCACGTCTTGTTCTAAGTAAAGCGTACACGTTATAAAGTTATGGAAAGAATTTTCAAATACTTAGTTAAATGCTCAAAAATATTTTATTTCTGAATTCATCATATTATATCCATCCGATTGTAAATGCATCATTACAGATCTATATTATTCTGATTATTATTTAGAATTCATATATTTTTCTTTGCGACTGAGATCGCCAAAATTCCGTGTTAAATGAATGTTGCATGGTAGAAGCATGTGATGGAGTGACAGAAAACTATTCATAATTACTGATCCAATAATGTTTTTAGCTCTCCTTTTCATTGGTGTGTGGGCTGATACATCAACAAAACACTAAATAATCATCTATATGATATATAGATATATTATAATGATTATTATGTGAACCACAACAGCTTGTCAGGGGCTTCTTCCAGCCCTGTCGCAGGCTTTCTCCAAGAGCTTCCACCTGTTATCTGGAGCATAGGGTGCAACTCACCCGCTGGTGTTAGTACTAATCACGAAGAGCGTTCTCGTGTCAGCAGTCATTCTATCTGACCATCTCAGTCTTAGTCTTTCGTTCCTTCCTTTTCTCCTTAATCTGTTCGCTAATAATGTTCTCGTGATATCGGTGTCAGGTATCTTCACATCTCCTACCCGTTGAAGTCGTCGGAACTTTACATTGTAGTAACAATGTTCGTAATTCATAAATTACAGAGTTATTTCTTTTTCTTCGTAGTAATAATTCTTCGTAAAGGTTGCCTCCAAGTCTAAAGTCTAAAACAATCCATATCCAAATAAATATCCTATAAATAAAGCAATAAAATATTTTAAAATTAAGTCAAATCAGTATGATGCATCTATTTATTGATCTCGAAATTGATATTGTGAAGTAGTAATAAAGTAGAACTTTATTTGCCCTATGAAGTTCATCTTTACGCTTCTTCAGTATAGTTTCGCGCACCTGAGTAGAGCCCTTTCACGGTTTACTAAAAAATTTCTCGGGCAGCTCCTGATGGAATAGGTAGCATGAACTTTTGGGTTTCACAATGAACTTATGTTCACAAATAATAACCGTTCTTACGAGATCGTTGTTGATGACAGCTATATTTTATTCAACATCTCAAGTTCCGATTTTCATCCAAACCAATATCCGCAAATTGTCATTGTGTTTTACTAATTACAATGTCTCTCTGTCCATTATCAACCGGGGTATCTAAGAACTTTATGAGGATCACGCATTCTGGGTCACTATTGAGCCTGTATCATAATTCTTTTGATAAAATTTGATCATATTGGTAGCAGTGGATGACTGCTCTCTTTGGACTCCGCCCGCAGTACATACATCTGGTTCGTCGAGTGGACATCAACAGTAATTTTAATCTTATTAGTACATATGATTTATAGTAGTTGTTCTTATATTCGGTGGCATTTCTCTTATTTGATATATATATAGTCGTGACAAATGTTATAAAAAGCATTTAAATCCGATCAGTATTTCAATTTTATATCAATTCCGACCCAGTTCCTTGATATAAGTATATTATGTTTAGTATCATATTCGATGTATTCATATTCGAATTCAAATTTATTCCTGAGTTGTGCCAGTTATAAGCCATCTGCTCATAAATTTAACTAGTATTTTACTACTTTGTTTTCAGGTATTTCTTTATGATTAAGCAGTGCATTTACGATCTTAGTTAGATCTTGGGGTTTATTTTTTTTAGTGCTTAGGTTTATTGTTTAAATCAAGGTTTGTTGTTCGATTCTTATTATTTATATCATAAATAATACAAGTTGTTTCAATAATTTTAACTCTAATTTTATAATAAAATCGTTATTAGCGGTTTGCCAGGAAACTCGTTCACAATAAGACTAACAGAAATCGCAATTGGAGATAAGAATGTGTTCCATTCCAACCGATCAGTGTTTTCAGAACTTCAGGCGTCTCAGTTCTAGGAATCCCTCAGTTCTTCTTGAGACTAGGACAGGCAACGTCTAGTGGTCAATGCAACTTAATTGTTCGAGAGTTGGCGATTAAGGGTGAAAGTAGGGTTTCAAATGAAATCGTTAGAAACTGTATTGAACTCCAAACAATATCCCATCATTATGAAATGTGAAAGAACCCAATAACATAAAGTGTTAGAGAATATTAATCAAATTCTGTTGATTCTAAGAGATTTGCGAAGAACAACTTTTAAGTCTTTGTTGTATGTATAAACTGTGTAGTCATATCCATTGAGCTGATTCCAATAGACAGATTTGTTAAAGTTGTGCATTATCATAAATATCTTCCAAATATATATAAAATATATTCCAATAGACAGATTTGTTAAAGTTGTGCATTATCATAAATATCTTGAAAGAATAAAGTAAAGTTGCGCACAATAGGCCGCGGTGCATATATGCTGAAAAAAAAGAAGTTTAATAATGAAGCCTTATTGCTATAGATATTGCAGTAAAAAGTTTTATTGTGCGTCTGGGTTTTATTCTATTTTGTTTATACATCAGTATAATGGGAATCGCAAAGGAACCAATAAGGAGTTGTTTTATTTTATTAATAAGGAGACTAAACTAATGAAATTTTATTCAAAACTTCATCTGTAAGTACTGATCTCTGCATCTCTGTTTCTTTTAAGATAACTAAGGTATAAGGGAATGAATTACTATATTTATAAAGGAGTTCGGAGATGTACAGGTCTGCAACTTAAGGAAGAATCTTTCAGTGCACCTGCGTCTAACTAAAACCTTTTATCAGTAGCAAATTGGCGCTCAGTGAGACTAGGCAGTAACCTGGGAGTCAAATTACATTTGACTATTATCGCTTCATAATTAAATTACAGTTTTAACTATGAAGAGAATTTTTTTTAAAGGTAAGATCGGGTGGAGGGGACATCATTATCTGCCTCGTCTGTGGATGGCAGTATAAGTCCGCCCTCATTTTTTATTGGAAAATACAATCAGCTTACGAATACTAATGCACTAGCACACGATTGAAATAATGTTAAACAAATCAGAATATAAAAATAATAAAAATAATAAAAAAAAGAAAAAAATTCATGGTATTTGACGTCTGAAGTTTAGTAGAGCGAGAAGGCCTCTCGGTCTATACTCCACCAATAAGGTTCCTTTCTTCCAGTATAGGGTGTTAACCAATACTTCAGCTACCTTATAACATTCTATAGCTCCGAATCACTGTACGCGAAGAATCGGAAGCCAGTTTTGTTAAGATGCAGCATTTAGAAATATCCATCGATAGGAGACATTAAGGCCATTTGAAGAAAAATATAAGAGAAATAAACACTATTTGAGTGTCTTTATGGTGATGTGAAGAAATTTTCAAGGATCCATCAATTTTATCAAATTCCATCCACTACTTTCGCTTATGCATATGCAGACGTATTATCCTTAACACCTCTACAACAGCAAAAAGTCGGGAACTAGTGTACAAAATGGTCTAGTATCAATTTAATAAAATTCCCTTTAACAATTCAAATTCATGTTATATTCAGTTTTATTACTCTTTAGACTTCAATTAGTGAGGTGCGGGTATCATACTAGGGTTTAATATGGATTGAAATATATTATGTTTTATTTTTTTCGGTGGCAAAAATTACGGGATCCAGCAAAGATTGTGTTTTGTATGAAATAATGTTTTTTTCGTGAGACCAGAAGGTAATAATCAAAAGCAATTACGCATTTGTTTCTTTTACCTATATGCTTTTCGTTATGTAGGTATCCAGTAGAAATGGCGAAGAAGCTATGCTGACCTACTTGGCAGACGTTTTTTATTTATTTCATTTGTTGTTTTTTTTTCGTTTTAAGCTTTTTTCGAATCTATCAATCGTCAATGGTGTTGAAATCTCGTGAATCGGATGAATATCAACCATAGGACATGGGGTCTAGTATATTTAAAAAAATAATAAACAAATATTCTTGTGGCTTATTATTAAAAAAAATATTCATTATGAAGCTCTCCAAAAAGTTTTAGATTGATATGTGTAAGTCAAATTTTTAAACTCGCCAATGAATTTACCAGTTTTGGAAATAAAATTGTAGTAGGAATTAAAAACGATGACGGAATATAAAAAAACAGACTTGGTTACAACTGATACAATACTACATATATGTATACATGTATCATATATGCTTACAATATCAAGCAAAGTCGAGTGTGGTTAGTACTTGGATGGGTGATGAACTACCGGGGATGCCACGCAGCCCGGCATTCTCTCGGCTACTATCTCCTCTCCCCTCTTCCTCCCCCCGGGTATATGATGCTTGTTAGGTTAATGAAAGCAACTCAAAGCGACTGGACGTAGGAGTACCCTGTGCACCTTAATCGCCTTGTGGTCTTCCAGGATATCAAATAGCAGCCCAAAGGTTTGGTCCATGGACGGTCTGCTTTGGAGAAACAGCCACTGTCTTTGAACCCGAGCATATCAGTGTGCGTCGGTTGGAAGGACGCTGTCGAATTGGTCACAAAGGGAGCGGTGATCTAGCTATCGGTAGTCTGCCACTGCACTATGGAAACCCTGGTTTGTAGGATCGTGGATTGAGAAATGAAATCATCCCAATAGGTCAATAGAAGAGTTTATGTTCATGAACACATATGAGCCTATTTTATTTATGTAAATATGTTTATAAAAAAGCAACGTCTCAAAGTAATTTACATCAATATTTACTTTGAATAAGTTCATATCCATGACCAAAATAAATCCTTTGGAGAAATATTTTAAGAGTATGACATTTTGCGTGCTCACTAGAAATTATGTTTAATACCAAAAAAAAAAATCACAAACATATTTATGTTATAGTGAACCCGTGCTAAGATGCTGGAAATTTATCATTGCATATTTAATATAAGTACTAGCTTTAAAATGTTTAAAAGTTTGTGAATTTAAATATTAATGAGGTCATTTCTTTTCAAGCCAGGACATGTTGGCTATAGATAGCTAGCGCCGGAGCAGCCAAACTCGGAACCTTTGAAACAAAGGCTTCGTCTTCGAGCTCCAATTTACGCGATTTCGTTTCTTTTCTAATTTGAAAAAAAAATGTCGTCTCAAGGCGATATCCGTGAAGCTCAGGTGGTATCCGTGAAGTTTTCCAAGACGTTTCAGCAAATCTAGTTATGTTTTTTTGCTTTTAGCTAGGTCCGGTAATAACAATTAAACACCTCGAAGTCAATCATTCAGTTACCTTTGGTAACTGATAGATCAACATTTGCCAACTATCGTTTGAGAGACGTAAATGATTATAAGAATGGTTGAAATAAAACCAGAATACTCCGGAAAAAAAACGTGATAACTGATTTATTAGAAAAGGATAAAAAAATCATTCATAATGTTTAAATTTCACTAGCGGAAACATAAGATTAACTAACTTTGAGTGGATTAAGAAAAACTTAAATAAGTTATAATTCATAGTTATAAGTTTATAATTCGGCTGCGGTTTTTATAATATAATAATTATATTCGGTTGGAGGATTGTTGATGGTTAAATCTTTGGATGGTATGTAAAACCACCGCCATCATTGATTTTTCTTTGAAATTTCGCAATGTTTCTAAAATCCTGTAATTTCATTTAATTTTATACCATCTCAATTTTCCGTTTTCCACATTGCAGTAACCCTACTATGGGTGCATGTTTTTTTACGTGTACCAACCCATGACACATCGCGTATTAAAGTAACATTGACAAGCTACATAAGGAATACATAAACCTTTTAGTATCGTACTATTTGCATATTTATTTGACATAGGCACTTTATCTAAAAGAAATAGAGATATGAGCTCAGAGAAAAAATAAATAACATAAATGAAACAAACAATAAGAATAATGAAGGAAATGAGAATGAATTTGTTATATATGCAAGTGAAGAATAAATATTTAAATTAAATTAAAGCTAAAAACATATTTATTTACATTTTGTCATATTCCAAAAAGTCAATCCACTCCACAATTGCATTCAATTCCTAAAAATATTTTGCTCTCAAATTTCTTTTGAAGGCGGCCACTGGTCTCCGTTCAAGAGGACTGCAGAGACCAGTTTGTATCCTGTTTAGCCTGTCCAATTCAGCACAATTTTATAAATGATGATCGTATGTTTCTTCACTTTTTCCGCCACTCTTACAAATTTTGTCGTCAATTACTTTGAATCTGAGCAAATTGCTTTTGGCTATTCCATTTCCGGTCTAAAATTTGGGCTAGTTTGTAAGATAACTTTTTATACGCTTTCATTTTTTTTACCATTAATTTTAAAATAAAAAATATCATTTTATTCGAATCAGACATTCATATTAATAACGTTAACTCATTTTATTCTTACCGATTCCAACTAAATACCCTCTCAATATTTTTAATTTCCTCACCTCCTTTCTATTGATAGGTCTTGCTATGTATCGTCATTTTAACATCATTTAGCTCTTAAACTTCGAAATGATCAACCTACTGCCAGTGGCGAATTTGTTAGAATACCGCCGACAGGCATAATGCAACCCCTATCTCCTAAATCTCATAATTGTTTTTAATACTTACTGAATCGAAAAATATATTATAATTTCACTCAAATTTTTCTGCTCTCCGTAAATTACCGTCCCAGCCAAGTGCCTAATCTGCCGTGCGTAAATCCGCTCCTGTCTGCTACAACAATATTCATTTATCCCTTAAAAAACAACAATTGTTTATATCAATATACAAATTTGACAATAATATATTTTTAAATATAGTCTAGAAAATGTGCATATCGACGTAGTTTTTAAAAAAATGCTTAAGCGCCAAAAATTCGAAATTTAGGTTTCAATTGATTTTGGGACGAAAACAAAACCTTTATCAATTTCCGCTCACAATATATCGAGAAAAAAAAATTGGAAATGGTCTAAAAATCGAATATTGATGAGGTAAGCACCAAATACTAAGGACGCAATCGGCACTCTGGGTTTAACCAGTGATATAATCCTTCAAAATATATTGTAATTATAAAGGTTTTGCTACCTTAATAAACTCCTGCTGTATACAATAAAGAATACTTTTTTTTTTAATATATTTTTATTTGGAAAAAATCCGCTTCATGTGTTTTCTGTAAAGTTTGCTAAATGGCGGTAACGTCTTTTTCAAAAGACGACGTCGATATGGTTTGCACAATTGCTTTATTCTTAGAGGACATGTCGTTTTCACCATCACCTCTTTTCGAGGATTTCTTCTTTTATAGACTACTAAACCGTTATTGATTTATCATAAACTTTCTATCTCAGATCCAATTTAAAATGCGAATCGGACCATCCCATTCCCGAAAACAGATTCAAGTATTTGGATGGTGGAAATACAAGCCCCGCTCATTAGCAAACATTTGCAAGTATCTATCTGCTTGCAAATATCTTTGTTCCGAGTAGAGTCGGTAAATCAAAGGCAATTAATTGTTTGTGCTCGTTTACTGGAAACGTTCGTCGTTTATCTTGCTGTATTAAATTCCTCAGTCAGACGTTTTATATACGTTTTATAATGAGATATTAAGTTATATATTTTTTAATAATAAATTTATGTATTATTACTTACTTCATTATAAGTATATCTAGATTTTAGTCTGATTTAAACTGGAATACAACCTCTATAATTTGTATCCTGCTTACTAATTCTTGGAGCGATTAATGAAATTACCCGATGATTCAAAATTTCCTGGTGACATACGGCAAACATTCTTGAACGAATCACGCATACCATTTCTTCTTAATTACAAGAAATTTCCGTTTTAAAAAAAATGGGATACATATCCAAAATCTGCGTGTTCTCTTTCTATTTTTAATGTTTTGCGTTTCAAAGAAACGGCCAGAAGTAGAAATGCGACACAAGCAATAAATTTTCTTCCTGGTCTCATTGGAGGGATGAATTTTTGGTGGGATGAATAACTTAGACCAGACCTGATTTAATTTCGTGCATCATTTAAGAGAGGAAAAATAAGAGGGGAATTCCTATTTACATTTTAATTCCAAAAAAATACAGACCAAGCGATTAATCAAGAACTCTCTCTTTCTAGAGCCTAGTGCCTCAAAAGGCTAGTGGCCTGAAGAGAAATGAACTGCCATTGATTATTGGAGAACTTTCAGACCGCTGTAGACACAAAGGACTTTAAAAGATTTTTAGTGTAGTTGGCGATTTGTTGGCACCGGAAACTGTCTTTCACTATTCGTCGCTAAGGTATAGCTTCCTGGGCGCAAGTAGATTCCATGAGCATAAGGATTCCTCCATTGAATAGTCGGCTCTTTAGGATTTCATTAGGAAAACCGAATGCTTCGAGACGGAGGAATAATAGATTTCCATTTAAATGTTATGGGTTGGCAAAATGGACCAATTGGCACACTTGCCGAACATGCTCTCTCTACAATTAACAATACCAATGAATACGTTAGATAAATTAATTAAATATTTATTTATATTGTTAGGGCAGTGAAAAATAATATTTCCATAATTCACCGAAATAATAGTGAAATCACTATCAATCTACGATTCCAAAAACACCGCCTAGATAGAGCCTCTTCATTCCCCCATAATTCTGGACAAACGCCAGACATTTCAGTTAGTGGTACATGTAGGTAAATATCGATGATGAAAAGAATCGATTCAATCATTAGTTAGTATTTATTTTCTATAATAATTGTTGGCTTCCAACAGCTGAAAGTTGTAGATTTGAAACTTCACAATACATTAAATACGTTTGAGATGCCTAACTTTTCAGTGATTCCATTAGACTGTATTTCGTGATGCTTCACTTGGTCCTTTAATGTTACTCTTCATCATTTTAATTAATATGGTCTCCTGATTAACAATTCCTAATCATCCCTTGGTTCGTAAAATCCCATTTCCTTTTACATTGTTATTGGCCTCTCGGCTTTCTCCTTGGAATTTCTCTTCATTAACATTTTTAAAGTAAAGCACCGGCTTTATTATCCACTTTTCTTTATTAACCTTCGGGAAGGCGCAATAAAAAGGGGACGTGGTAACGCGCGACACCTGTGAGGTCCAACTACTTGCTTTCAATCAATTGGCCTATAACTTAAGTTTCTAATAAAATTCGACACTATTTTTATTCTCGGAACAGATTTTTTTTTCATTAGATTGATCAATTTTTGGATTAAAGAGCCGTATTTACAACATTTATTGAATAGTATCTCGAAAAACTATACCATCAAGATAATTTAATGCATTTTTTTTTTACGGCCAGTTACAATCTTAAACATTGCAAGTAGCACATCAGAAGTACCCCTCAATGCTGTAAAATAAGATTTCAGCTCTCATATTGATCAGAGTTAATGTTTAAGTTATCTTGTGAAGGTCAATAAGATAAATAACATAAACTATTATTGTTGTGAAGAGACCCTATGGAGTCTAACGGAGTTCCAGTAATGCAACTCCTTACTCTTGTAATTCTAAAAATATTAGGGGAGAGCCGCGCTGGTTAGCATAAGGGTTAGGTTGGCTAACTGATTTTTATTCTCACCACCCGGGGCTCTGGAATGCCACCTTCTCACTATATATCGTCCTACACCACAGGTAGTTATTACAAAGTTTTTAGTGTCGTGTGAGCTTCCACCAAAGAGTTTTCTACGAAACTTTATTTTTCAGCTAAATTAAAATGATTAAAATAATGTAAATTATTTCTTTAATTCAAGCAATTCTTCCATTCTTTGTCACGTATTTTCCTCTTTTCCGTTATGATTACTGTAGAGTAAAACCCCTTCTAATTTTTTTTCTTTCCTAGACCTTGGCAGCCATGTTTGTTTTGAAATCCGGTTCGAGACTGGTTGGCCAACATATTTGCAATGTAAATATTAATTTAATATTAATGTAATATATGATGCGATATTGTGGATATTATCAATGTGATATTACTGTAAATAAAAATACTTCAATAAAAAAAAGACTAGGAAAATATTATAAAATTAAAATAAATGATGAAGAAATAATCTTTCTGTAACTTACAAAAAAAAAATTCAGATGTTGAATTAATTTTATTTTTATACGATTGATTATTGTCCCTTTATAATGTTTTCCAATACAAATTCTCTGTTCGCAGTTGTTATTCTGTCTTTAATGAGAACTTTTCCAAACTGTGCCAACCAACCCCTGGGTGGGAGTTGGTTGGCATACCTCGACTTTGAGATTCTCATGAGAACTCAGCTCTTCACATGAAGGTCTGAAAAAGAAAAAAAAACAGCCTCATTGATGTAGTATTCAAAGAGACCAACGGTATTTGCACACGGCAACCATTGATTACATGAAAAATCAAAACATGAAAAGTGTTGCCAACCAGCCCCGCTCTCTCCTACTCTAAATTTCCATTTTCCTCAAGCCATGCGTTGTTTGTTATCCTTCATTAAATCCGACGATCCTGCCATTGTAGAGTATACTTTCTTAAAACACTCGTATACTGTTGGTTTCATCGCTCAAATCTCCCCAATACGATTAGGAATATGTGATTAATTAATATGTGTGAACACAAGTAACGAGCATGACTAATTAAAGCTTCTAATTAAAATATTTAGTTGGATTCGCTGTAGGATCCCACAGGATTCCCCTGGAACTACCATCTAGCCAGAGTTGAAGCGGATCATTCTTTTGCTGACAGTTTTTCCTAGGTTTCTTTCTTCAACAAAATTTGCAAATAATCATACAATCTCCTTTATCTATCTCCGAACTATTTTAGTTCAGGTCTCGATTTTACAAGATTCCTTCTAAATTAATCCGCTTTTCTATCCTTCGGAATTTCTCCTGTTCAAAATCCATAAAGAAATTTAAATCCAATCTTTTCCATCTCCTCTTTTCCTTTCAATTAAATAAATAACATTGTTATTCTTAATTGCTTCTTTTCGTTTGATTAGTTTATTTGGTTTAAAATAAAAATCTGTATTTTTCATATCATAGTTATTCAAAGGGACTTGTTTTTTAGAATTAAGTATTTTTTTCTCTATTTATTTCAACATCTATCCAGAATTAGTTGTATTTCCAAAGAAAATGATGGATTGGTAAGCACTTCCAAGTAATGGTTTGTGAGAAAGATATTGGTTAGCAGTACAACATAAACATACTATATATTATATACTTGGTATGCATAAATAATCTCCCCATTTTTTCTGCAACGCTTAAGATAACGAAAATAAATATTTGGATTTGTATACATTTATTTAAATAATAACTTTAGATAAAATTTGTAGTAGAAGAAAAAGTATTTTTCTTGAAGGTCTGAAGGTTTCCAACTTAAAAAAATAAGTAAATACATATTATTATGTACTTTTTTATAAAAGTATAATTACTTTTATTTCGACGTTTCGAATTAGCTAAAGGCAATCATTAAGTATAAATTGAAAATTAGAGCTATTAAAATGGTCATCATAAAGCAATCCAGTTCACTGTAGAAAGAGAATAAAACAACAAATTATAGTTCCTTGATATGGAAATTATTCTAAATAATAAATATAAGGGTCACTTCCTATATAAATGCAACTTTACACAGTTCATGAATAATTCTGACCATATAGCACAACTTGTCTTAGATTATTGGAACGTAGTATGGTAACATTGGATTATTACATACTTGTTTAATTTTTCGATCTAAAGTGATTTTTCAACCCTTTTCATAGCAGTTTTTAAATCTGTGCACAGATATTTGTCATAAAACATAATCATATAATAAACATAATAAAATAATTAAATCATACCAAAGAGAATAGAATGGTTATAGTCCTAAAAAGTGCGGTGAAATTTATTTCAATAAATTGTGTTAAATTGTTTAACACATTGTTTAATAAATTGTTTATGTCATGACTGTTACCTAGAAAAAAAAATATTTTATTGTATTTTTTAATTAGTAATTAGAATTGTAATAGTAAATAGTAATTACTATCACAAACTCACAAACCATTGTACGAATTATAAAGCAAATTCGTAGGTACCTATTTATAAAACAGATCCTATTTTTTCATAATATTCATAAATTTTAAAATAAATGAAAATAATTTACTATATTATTCCAATTGTATTTATCAAGTAACATTCCTGACCAACAGTAACACTCATGACCAAGAGTAGGCAACAATATTATTTTGGGGCATAATTTATTATAATGGGGTTTCCCAAAATCATTCCCTTTACAAAAACAGGAGAGTGACCTGCAAAATATTTTATTTCACTTGTGTATTTTCTTTCTGACCTTTTTTTCGTCAGAGGAATATTCCACAGGCCTTCAGGTGAGTTTTTAATGTCTATTTTCGAGACATAACTAAGCTTTATTCTGCTAGACTCTTTAAAATGCTCATCAAATGTTTTGGCATTAGCAACATCATACACATTAGCAACTAGATAATTGTCTTTTCGCTTATGGGCACCTCTAAAACCATCTTGCGCTCCTTTCCAAGCATTTCAATTCCTTGCACTAGGAAACTAAATTGAACGAATGTTGAAAACACTTCATTTAAAATTAATGATTAGGGTAACAGTCATATAAATCAATTAAAATACTGACCATTTGATTCTGGTTTTCAAACTTTTATTTCCCTATAGTTAAACTTGTTAACTGCAAACCAAATGGCTACTGTTTACCAATCTAACAGTACAATGATTCCTATAAATCCCTATCAAACCCAGATAACACTTCTGATGTAACACTCATGACAGATTTTTAGGATAGTACCAAAATTTTATAAGCTAACCTTGTACCATTTTTATTATGATCATCTCAAATACCAAATAATCAATGGAGCTATGCATTTAATAATTACTGGATGACCCACGTGTAAAGACGATTAAAAATGAAATATTTAACACCGCGATTGAAAACATTTATCATAAGAAACTAATAAATAATTTATGTTGCAGCTAAATTAATTAATAGAGAAACAATCAGATAGATATATAATAATAATTTATAAAAGAGTGATCAAACAAACAGAAAAAAAAATATTGCTGAATTCTTCAAAGGAAAAGACATAAATGTCAGAAAAAGAAAGAAGGGTAATATTCAAAACAACAATACATTAAACAAAAAGAATATCCTAAAACTATTGCATTCCGAAACTAAAGTATGATATCATACAAATGTTTATCAATATGTCATATGATTATGAAGAAAAATATTTTTATTCAACTACTGATGAATATCAGAGGTTACAACGCGGAGTTGCGGAACGTCCACCTTGATTATATAAATTAAATGATTGCATTGTAACGGTTAAAATGATCATGTAAAGTTGTTAGGGTTAGTGACAAGCGAATCTCTAAAAAGTTAATTAGTGATGAGCCGACTGGTTAAAGGCCGAAACGTAAATGGGAGTGTTTCTTTAGTGCTGATCTGGAGGATTTGGATTTTGAAGGTGTGGTGGTATTGGCATCGAACCTATAATGTCCGGCTATGATTTTCACTATCTTAACCTACCATATATAATGAATGTAATTTATACATTCTAGTAATTTATTACATTGAATGTAATAATCGAGAATAGTAATTTTACCTTAGAAAAACATCACTTTTTAACTGCGAAATAAGAGCCAAGGAGTCGCCAATTTGAAGTAAATTAGAGTACGCAGCGCATTTGCCGTCGTATGAATAGGTTCATTATTTCATTCAACTGTTTCAGGAAAATGACATGGTGGTATACAATAAATCTTTGGCCAGCACAATGGGTTCCAGCTGCTGGAATGAGCTAATTAAAACTGCCGTAATGATCATGACATCAATAGTCCTTTCAAAGGTTCAAAATAATTAACAAATTTGTTGCAGATTCATTGATACAAAGTAGGCCAGCTATTTAGTTATAACTTTGTTGTATACTCTCATCCTGAATGCTTTTTCCTCAATTGTTAAGTAATAATAAGTAGCATTGTTTCACCGTAGTATAATCATTACACCGTGCACCGTGATATACCCCAATCAAATTTCATATTGGGATAGAAAGAATCAAGGGCAAACTGAACTTCATAAAAGGTTTAAAGTCATTAAAAAATACGTCTCCAACTAAGTCCTCAAGAATCCGAGCCGCGGAACATGTTCAAAATGGTGTCTGAAGTTGCGGCGGGGAATAATTTTTAAAAACGCTATAACTTTGTTGTTCTATTCTATGCATAATTAAATTATATACAAACTTTATTTGAACTATTTTTACGCTTAAAAATTCAGGTGGTGAAAAGTGAAAATAAGCGGTTAGAAAAATTCTTTATTATTTCTGGATTTAAAATCGGGATTTTGAGTGGAAATAAATAAATTTAATATAAATTTTTAAATCGAGATTTTGAGTTGAAATAAATAAATTTAATACAAAATGCTCTCAAATGAATATCATAGCACTATCCATGAAGTGTCTAACCTTAAAAAATAAATAGGACATAAAAAATAACACACTGGTTATTTTTAATAAAATTCCTAAATTCGCTGTAAAAATCGGGAGTCAGAGCGTACAGCCGGCTGGTCCTGTAGTTTCATTTACAATTAATAGGTTTTCAAATTATTCCTCAAATCTGATTTTCGTGTTTGTTTGTTTTTTTACCGTTTATTATTTTTACAATCCAGTTTACTTTCCATAATGTCTAATAATTCATTTGTGGAAAATTGCATAAATTCTATTTTCCAATATTGAGTTGCAAATATTTTGGCAATATGAATCAAAACGGTGGACTTAAAAAATTCTTTGTAACAATATCGATGAAGTTTTCCTTCTGCCGCTACCAAATCTCTTATTGATGGTAATTTATTATTTCTTTTGATATAATGTTCCACAATTTTATGAAGGTGAAGTGTGCGAACTTTTCACTGGCTTTACACATTTATTTTTCTTTTTCTCGATTTATCTGGAGTTTTCGTAAATTCAGCCCAATATTTGCAATGAAATTTAAAATCAGACGATAAAATCAGTACGTCGTATCTAGTAATTTTCATCAAACTTGTATCTGCGGCTGTTCTACCCAGTTTTCGTTTTTACCCTCCAAAAAATAAGTAGTATATGAATGAATATTTTATTCGCCTTCGGGGCATGCCCTAAATAAATAGAGTAGACTACAATGATGATGGCTACAGTAACTATAAGTTCGTAAAAATATTTAAGTGCTAACGTCAAAAATGTTATTTCACTACGTTGCTTTGTCAACGGCATCTCCAAATTCCTGCAGATATAAGTATACAGAAATGCAATAATACAATATGACACATAACAATATAAAATATTACTATAACATAAACAATGCATAAATAAATACTTTTAAACAGCTTAAATACACAAATAAATAATATATGAAACATGAATAGACCCGCTGCTATGATCAACAAATCAACAAAATCGTTCATTGACAATAAACGATTTCCATCTACAACATTGCTTAACGTAGTAAAACAAGTTCTTAAGAAGATCGATATTGCCAATACTAAAAAACTACATAATTTGATCTGTTCATATTTACGGAATGAGAATGACGGAAAGTTGTATAGATCGGGCACCGGATTAAAATATGGTAAAGTGAGGATCTTTACCCTATTTTAATTCTCTCATTAAATTGCAGATAGAGCAGTTTTCTTTCTGGCTTGAAATAATAATAAATATTATTAAATGTTAGTTTAATATAACAGATATAACATCTGATTTGCACTAATGTTTAAGTCATAAGGAATTTAGTGCGAGACATGGCTGAGGCTTATCAGTTTCTGAATACATGAGAGGATATAATGGACTGTATTTAGGGGAGATCAGTTTTTGTTAACCTCGCTCCTCCATGTAGCTTTTAAATAGTCTTAGCGTTTCGTCCATTTCAGTCTGGAATACACCAGAGTCCTCTAATTCCAAGATTGACTGTTTATTTAGAGTGTATAACTGATTCAGCCAATTGTATTTCTGATCATTTTCACTTTCCAGCCTATCCATGAATCTTAGACCCCGTAGTTGTACATTATACTACAGAAGGCTCTTGGCAATTGCGTTATTTATTTTTATTTTATTTTCCAGGATCTGAGTTTAGATTTACCACAAAGTGCGATGACAGAGCCTATTGCTCGTTTTCGATTCAAAATAATTTGCCGCTTTATGAAATATACCTGAATCCAAAAATGGTACTCCAAGGTAAATATATTCGTAAATCTTCTCAGTTTCTCTATCAAGGTAAAATAGTTTTCCTTTCTTTTTTCATCCTCCCTTGTGAAAATATAACATTTTACCCAAAAATAAGTTGCGAATATATTCTTTCCTGGAATTTAAATATACTAACTGTGGAGTACATACTGTACAAAATTTCCCGAGTATCGTCACAACGAACTTCACTGAATTTAATTAAGTTATTTAAATCCTTCTCTTCCACTTATACACTCACGCTGGAAATTACAGCTTTATCATATGTAAATAAAATTGCTAAATCAATTTTTCAACCAAATATAAGACCTATTAAAAAAAAAAAAAAAAACGAAAATATAAAAACTGTTCGTTGACAAAACCGAATGAATATTTCATATTTTACCCTCTACTTTAAGATTGTTTTCCGAGAATTCTATTCTCAGAGATTCAACGCTTTCAAGCAAGTTATCTATTTTTTTTTTAATTTATTAATTTTAAATAGCTTATTTATTTTTATTTTGTTGCCATAATTTTTTTCATTTATGATGAATAATAAATGTAAAATGGTAATTTGTTATTAGTAAGCTGAGGCCAAATTTAATTGTGAATTCATTTTGACCATAGAAGATTTAACTGCCTTTACAAAGTATCTTATTATTGTTTATTAGAATTAAATTTCAGAAATATGTAATAGGATAACTAATAACATTGTAAATAGAAATGATAGATAAGAAGGCCCGGAGCCTGACGGGATTGTTGGTATGCGCTTTGAATTCTGTGTTTTGGTCGAATTTGAGAAATTTGATAAAAATATACAGTGATAAATAGTGACTTTACTGACAGTATTTATTTGAGAGTCTTTTGCATTAATTTATTTCTTCCCTGGCAAAATCCCAATCAAATAAACTTTGTAGATAAGTTACTTATGCTTCAAACAAAAGTATTTTACATCTTTATGACTGATAACAACAATTTTGTTTTAAATATTAATAACAAGCGTTTGTTTTAAATTATTCCCTGCTGTCACTTCACGGGCCATTTTTACATGTTCCGCGGATCGGATTCTTGGGGGCTTTGTAGGAGGTATATGTTATAATGATTTTTAAAATATATGAAATTCAGCTTGACTTTGACTCATTTCGGATTTCCCGCCTTTTTGGTGTTACTTGACTGGAGTAATATGATTTACAACATTTCAGAAGGGACTTCAATTTTCTATCGTCTTTATCCTATTTGTAAAATTATAGATGCTTGTGGGTGTGTTCTACTGATTTGGATTTGTAATTTAACGTTAATCTTTTGAGAGGCTTGGTGAAGAGGACGACCAAAAACTAATCTTCTATAAAATAAGAACACAAATATTTTGTACGCTGCAGTTTAAGAAACAGTTAAAGCTTAAGAAATAAAGTTTTGTTAACAATAATCGTTATTCTTCTTCTTAAAACCTGAATTCTAACAAATTAAGAGGCTATGGGAAAGTGCCCACTACTCTGTACTTGTGGATTGATATGGTTTTTTTAAAAAGGCGTGAGCGCCATTTAACAAACTTTACAGGGACACACAGAAAACGCTTTTTCTCCAAATAACAATACATATATTTTTAAAATTTTATTCTTTATTGTGTATAGTTGGAGTTTGTTAAGGTGGCAGAACTTTTATAGTTACAATATATTTTTAAGGCTTCTAGTGCTGGCCAAGGTCTCAGTGGCCATAAAGAGTCGTCAGTATTTGGTGCAGCGTCATCAATGGTCGATTTTTAGACTATTTAAAAAAAAAATGTCCATATATTTCGTGAACGGAAATCGATAAAGGTGGTGTTTACGTAATAAAATGAAATCTAACTTTCGACTTTTTGTCGCTTAAGCATCTTGATCGTGCAAAATTGGATTATATTGTATTCGCACCCAGGTCAAAATAATTTCCAAGTCAGACTTAATTAGGGTATACAATAATGAGATTAATGTCTTGCGATAACCTCTTTTCGGTCCGCTATGACCGGACCCCTTCGACAGGAAATTACGTAGTGCAATTAATTAGCTAATTACTTTCGTATTGTGGGTTCAGTGATCCTAATATTAATTGTTCTGAATTCTCAAAGTTTTATGTCTGTCATAACGGCCCCCACTGTTATTATCATCGGTAAGACATCTCAAACGACTATAAAACGATTCATGAGGGCTTCTTAAGATAGGAACCGGAATCGTAGGACAATAATTAAATAGATGTCATCTGAACATTACAGAGGTCTAAAGCTAGTCGTTCACTTGGTCAGTATAGAAGCACGGTAAGACACCGTTAAATATTTTTTTATTTTTTATTATAGCCGAATTATTATATGGATTTACGTTTTACGTTTGTGTTTTACGTCTAAAAACATCGAAAAGAAGAGGTCAGTGACACTTCGTGAACGTTGACGGTTGAAATAAACGATTACTTCTCGGCATTTTATTAATCAAACTAAATGAACGAATGAAGAATATAAGTAAAGGCAGCGCTGAATTGGAGAACAATTTTTCATAAGGTAAGCACGTCACAGTACAAACATTAGTGAAAACACTGAAATTGAGTTTTGTAACGAAACCAAGATTTCACTATCTATTCAAATATATTATTGGTTGTAATAGTCGATCTTATAGAAGAGATATAGAAAGTATCGATTTTTCTTTAGCATTCATTAAAAAACCTTTAAAAATCAGTTTTTTGGCTGTGCCGAAGAACTATTTTTTTTCATAAAAATGTTTCTTTTTCTTAAAATCATAAAAACCATCTATTTGAAACTTTTTGTATTTACAATAAGATCTTAAGAAAGAAATAGACGAGAGGTTTTTACGAATTTTAATTATATCAGAAAAAATATCTTTGAATCTTCAAATGTAAACCATTTTTTTTCTCTTTATTTTTTCAATGGAAATTTGTTTCTATTCGGTCAAATTGATTATCATTCTATATTAGTCTCATTTAGTCTGTTTTGCTCAAATATCATCAAAGTTTTTCGTCGTCCATAATTCAAATGTATTTCAATCAATTACTTTATTATGATTTTTTATTATTATATAAATTTCAGCGTTTTTAACTTCAAAATTTAACTTAACTTTTTAACTTGAGCCATTAGACTTTCCTAATGAGTTTTGATTTGCTTTGAATTTGGTCATTTCATATTGTACCACCCTTTAAAAAAAGAATCACCTCAGTTTCATGTATGTAAAAAGTTTTGGTTTGCGTCTGTTTTATCTGTTCAGGTCAATTATAATAATTCACTTAAACATGAACTCTGGTACTAGTATTAATAGTATTCAATAATCATCAAATGCAATATATTTGACTATTTTGCTGCCGTCAGTGATTTACACCCCTCTATGAAATATTATATTTATAAAGTAACCACTGAGATATGGGAAATATAGCCATGGAATGCTCTTAGCTAGAAATACTTTGGTACGGTTGCCAATGGTTGGCACTTACCGATTACAGCTGATCTTTATCCTCTACGACTTTTAGATAGTGTGAACATTTATGTTCTTTCCAAATTCAATTTTTAACTCCTGTTTAGAACAAAAATAAAAGTTTTTTTAAGATAGCAACTAAATTTAAAGTTTTTATTAATCCTTTGCTTCGATTTTCACGTCTCGTATCATATGTGATTAACTCCATTCGTGCCCCCACGATTTGTGACATAGTTTGTCCTTTTTCTGTTCAATAAGTGATACACGTGTTTCTATTATGCAGATAAATGCGTAAAAGAAGATTTCAATTGCCGAAAAAGGCGATTATTGCAATAGAAATAAAATATGTAAACAGGTATGGCTCATACACGATAGTCGACACACGATAGTCAAAGTGTTAAATAAATCAATCTCGTTTGTAGATGGTTATTAGAGAAATTGTCCTGAACAGTCATTAATCTTTGATAGTTTTAGGAAAATCAATTAATGATATTTAAGATTATGAATTAAACAAAAAAGTATTTTAAGTCCGAGTACATAATTGAACTAAAAAATAAAAATTAATGATCAACAGAGTACCTACTATAGACCCAATAAAATTTCGAGTTCCTATATACGTATCACCTGTATACATTCATGCGACCTAATACATTTCTGGGGTGATGAAAATATGGTGGGGTAAACTTTTCTATATTTCAATTTTATTTTAAAGTGACTTTAATGTCAAATATCAGTCTCATTAATTGACAATAATTAAAAATGATAAATGTTTCTATTTATATCAAAATGAAGACAAATATAACTACCTAAAATACGTTATATAAATTAAATAAATAGAAAAGATAAAGTTAATTAAAATTTAAGTTGAAACAGAATATTATAAAACATTTTAAATATAGTCATATTTATGATTATGATACATTATATGAAACTCGATGGTGAAGAAACAGCTTCAAATATACATTGGTAAGCAAACGCTTCTATACTAAGTAAAAATAAATAATATGATGGGAATCAGTCAGTAATATTTTTTAATTAGTCTGGAATAATTTAAAAAATATTACTGCCTTTCCTAATTGTTTGTTACCCAAGTTATACCATCATACTGCCAATTATGCATTATCTCTGAAAAAGGATTCCGGTGTCTGTTATTTAAGAAATCAATCAACACCTGTCAACCATATCATTATACAATTCCATGCAGGGTCTCGAATATAGCTAAACTATGTGTAGTGTCTCCAATAAGACTAAAACTATGTGTAGTGTCTCCAATATGACTAAAACTATGACTAAATTAATCTGTTAACATCTCGTATAGTTTTGAGGGTCATCACTTCGATATGCTAAATCGGAAATTAACGTAAAGTTTTGGACATGCAATGATGCAATGATTAAAAAATAACTAGATTTATTTTCACTATAAATTAAAACGGAGAAAAAGCAACTTATTGCCGGGTACTCGTCTTATTCCAGCCTGACATGCCATTTTTCTTCTGGAGGTGTTGAAACTTTTCATTGATCGGTTTTGTTCAAAACGTAATAGCGGAAGGCTGCTCAGTTTAATTGATCATATACACATCATGAATTTTTAAAAGATTGATTTATGATTGATATTGAAAATTTACACCTAATAAAAATTTTAATGCAATATATATTTTTATATTTAAATAAAAACTTGGGTCCGCAAGATCCTTAGCTAAAATGAAACTAATCTAAAACTAGTAGTGCTTTGAACGGTAGAACTCGCAAAGAAATCTAAAATCTGCTCTTTATTTTAGCTTTTATTAAAGAATTAGTTAATGTTATCACTGATTGAGAAGCCAGCATTGTTTCCAGGTATGTCGTACATCGTAATTTGTTCAAATTCAGATCTCAATATATATTCTTGAATATTCAATGATCAATAAATCTAATCTCCTATCAATTCCGGGATTTTTTATTTTCATCCGTTTATTTCAAATCTGTTGAATACGAATGTGGATTTTCATAAACCTCTTTCGCCTAAATTCACATATTCCTCTTGTAATATTGACAACATCAGTAATATAATTTCAAATCTCAATTTGAAAAAAAATCGAAAAGATTCGAGTTGGAGATATCAAAGAAAATTTACCCACAGAATCCAATTGATAAATTTTTAGTTGTATTTTCTCTAAAAATAATAGACTTTTTCACTTTATCCAACGTAATCGGAGGGGGTTTTCCATAAAAGATCCGTTTCATAATCCCTATAACACGATTTAATGGGTTTCGGAAAGGGCTGATATAAATATATATTTATGCCGTTACACTTGTGCACTTCGAGCGGTCCCCTTTGTATCAATTGAGATGATATTCGATATGTATACATAGTTGGTTTCTAGGCAGAACAATATAATAGAAGTAGGGATATATTTCATTAAAAATTTTGGACACAATTAATTCGGCCGATATTAGCCGGTTTTTCGCTACTACTAGTTAGTGGATTGAAAAATTGTATGTGAATTGAGCTTGTGTAAGAGAAGTGCCTTTTGGGGGTCTCAATTTTTTTCACCATCGCAGCGATTTTGGTATTTTCAATTTAGTATTTTAATTAATAGAAATAATTTAAAATACCACCTTAATAGCTCCGTCACTAGGCTCTACTGCACACGTTTTTTTTTTATTCTAAATATAAAATTGAATTTCCTCACAATTATAAGACCTTTCGTGATATTTCATATATATATATATATATATATATATATATATATATATATATATATATATATATATACTTCAAGTAAAATTCACGTCAATATTGAAGAAAATCGAACAACGCGTTTTGTCATGATGGCAAAATAAACTGAGTTTTGATGATACTGAGCCATAAAACCATCTTAAATCGGAATCAAAAATTAAAAATCCCTACACCACGTCGTTTTTCCTCATTACAAGGAATAATCACGTCAACTTTGAAGAAAATCGAACAACGCGCTTAACGATACAGGTCACTGAAACGAATTAAAAAATAAAAATCCCTTACAGTCGTTTTTCCTGACTACAAGGAACATTTGCAACAAATTTGAAGAAAACCGAACGGCGCGTTTAGTCGTAATCTTGTAACAAACAAAGAGACAGACAGATGGTTGTATTTATTTATTTATAAATAAAGTATCTCATCGACAAACGAAAGGCCAAAGGTCGAGTTGAAAAATTACGCTAGGTAAATAAATTGAGTTGAAAAAAATTCGAAAAACATGTTAAATGTTGTCAGGTGTTATTTGTGATAAATAAAAAATTCTAATCATGTTAGCTGATAGTAGATAAAACTAGTTTTAGGCTCTTCATTGCAGAAGTTGTTGCACTACGCAGTTAATATTGATTTGTATTCTGAGGGTAAAAGCCTCACTTTCTGCTATAAAGCATACATATTTATGTACAAGGATGTGCTAAAAGTTTAAAATTTATTTATTTAACATTATTTTAGAATAAAAAAATCGATTTATAATTATTTATCTTCATGATTTCTTAGTATAATGTTGTCATTTTATAATTTTTTTTATAAAACTTAATTTACAATTTCCTGTCAATTTTGTTTTTCATACTTCATGTTTACACAATATGATACATTGCGCCACCTTTCCCACTCAGTCCTACTGTCGTTCAATATGCATGAGCAATCTAACTCCAAGATTGAACTTAACTGAACATCATAAATGTTAATTTGTATATTTCTCATCTTTTGTTCTCATCGCCTGAAAGATTGAGGTTCATTCTCCGTCCGGTTTCATTACTTCTTTAAGCCATGCAGTATAAATTTTGCAGTACGTCTACGCGGTTTTTACGTAATTTTGTCTGAATATTAGTCACTAAACAATGTTGCATTTTGTAATTTTTTTATGACGTACTATAGGTTTATAATTGGAAATGCGAAATTTGTTTTAATAAATATGTGATGGTCAAATGTTTTTGTTGAAAAAAAGCACTTACAAATCATTTGTGGAAATAGTGTGATTTTCAGTTGACGATTGTCTAATAGTTATAATAGCTGATATGTCCGCAATAATTAGTTTAGAATTCGGAACTGGGTTGCCCGATGGTTCAAAGAGTATTTCACTGATGATTAGAAATGTCTAACGTTTAAAGTTTTGGAAATGCAGTGATGCAATGACCAAAAAAATAACTAGATTTATTTTCACTATAAATTAAAACGGAGAGAAAGCAACTTATTGCCGGATACTCGTCTTATTCCAGCCTGACACGCCATTTTTCTTCTGGAGGTGTTGAGACTTTTCATTGATCGGTTTTGTTCAAAACGTAATAGTAGCCTTCCTCTCTTCTCAGTTTAGTTTATCATATACACATATATGTGCATATACATTTGTTTCTATGGCTGATAAATTAAACTGAAGAAAAAATGTATTAATAATAAATTAATATTTGGTCCGTGTTACTTTCATTCTAAACTGCCTATTTTAGCTATTTCAGTGGTCAAACTATCTAATTTAGTTTTTAAAATACCAATGAATAAGACTAAAAAGTGTGTAGTTAGGTATCATTAAAAAAATTTGTATTGCCTCTAATTTCTTTTAATTCTGATATTCCCTTTTTATTATAAATTGCGCAATACATTCTTTTTGAACTCTGTTAAGTAGCCACGACACTTGATCTTATTTAATACGCTAGCTGACGCGTCAGCTACAAATCAAAACTCCTAGATCCCGTTAGTAAGCAACATCCCGTCAGTCACAAACCCTAGGAAATACTTGTTGATCATTTGAAGTTCGATAAACATTTTTCTTCCAAAATCGTTTAATATTTGACTAGTATGGTCAAATAGGTAATTTGGTGAAAAAATGATTCTCATCCAAAAATATCCATCACTAATTTACTATTGTTTCATTATTAAACAAAATTCACCTTTCACTTACAATGATCCTAACATAAAAGATCCGTCTTGTTGTCGTAATAATTTATTATTTTATGAGGAATGGTGCTAACATTCTAATTATCTAAATGAACTACAAAAGTTTGAATACGGCCAAAACCAAAAAAGGCCGAAACCTCACAATGTTTATAATGTAACTTGATAAAATTTGTTCTCATTTGAGTGCAGTTTTATTTTTTATTTTTCCTGAATTAAAAGTACATAAAATTGTTATTTTCCCATCCTGTAATAAATAAAAAACCGTTGTACGTCTTCTATTAGCCGGAAAATCAGATGCCGAAACTCCTAGTAAATCTGTCGGCCACTATTTATGGGGTACAAAAAAGTAGTGAGCATCAATGAAAGTTGCCACTGCCGCGGCTTACCCTTCCTGCTCATCTAAAGCATCCAGATGTCTTCTATCTATTCATCAAGAGGTGAAAACCAAACAACTGATGTGAATTTCGTGAAATAAAGTACACGTCTCGCCAGCGTAGTGGGAACTCGCCTTAAGGAGAGTTCTCACAGTACGTGTAGACGTGCAAGTAGGAAGGGACAGTAGTTGCAGGACATATAGTGTTGTATCTTTGTTCATTACATCTTGATCTGTGCGTAGGAATTGATCAATTTTTGTTAACTTCTTGACAGTTAATTAGTAATGAAGATATATTTGGAACCAATGTCATTACTGCTTTATAATCCATGAGATATTCGTTATATAGCTCTTTCAATATAGTACTTGTCGCCCCAAATAATTTTATCTTTAACCAACATCTAACACTATTGTTTTTTTGTTTTGTTTTTTATTGTTTTCAAAAATGTTTTACATCTCAGCACAGAATATGATCAGCACAGCAAATGATCTTATCCAGTGTTCGTTTTATAGAATTATTCCGTTGGTTGGAGGCAAATAAATGGTCTACCACCTCGCTCTGTTTTACACCAGCGACTGGCTATAAAATTATCTCGAGCAAACAGTCGAGGGAAAGCAGTAACTGACCAAATTGATAAAACAATTACTGTATAGATAACTATTCCAAGAAATGTAATATGATTGGAAGGACCTAGCTTCGACCGTGCTCTTGTGTTTTATGCTACGTTCTTGGGAGGGAGGGGATAAGAAAAAAAAATTATTTGATTGACTATTAGTCCACCTTGGAATATTGTTGTCTTCAAAAACTTTTGCTATTTGCGATTCTGATGTTACTCTATTTATTAAAACTAGAACTAATATTATAATATTATTAATTGATGTGATTTTTTTTTTTAATATAATCTTATTTATGTCGAAATTCATAACAGCTTTTCTTAAATTAGACTAAATCAAACACTGGCCTGAAATAAAATGTGTCTCGAAAATAGTTGAATTCGAACCAACTTAATTTAATAGCCCTACCAAGTCTTGATAAATGTGTATTTTTCTTATTTATTAATTTTTTGCACTAGAAATTTTTTAAAAATCATTGTTGTTTCAAGGTGGGTTTAAACATTTTTACACATGTTTAAACATTTTTGTTATTAACATTTGAATGTCTGCCGGTTTTACAGGTCAACGAAATGTTACTAACATTGCTAGCAACAATGTTAATAACATTTTTGTTATTTGCATTTTTATGCCTACGGTTAACACCTTTCAATAGCAAAATGTTATTAACATTTTCATAGAATTGACACATTATTTACTAACTTGCGGTTAATTATTATATTTCAATCTGGTGTCACGTAAATATGCATAACTAAAGAGTTAAACATTGCTTGAGAAAATAACTATAAGTGAAATGATGTCAGATAAATTTGAATTTGGGTACTAATATATTTTAATGTTTGAGAACTTTTGAAATTAAAGCGTTCATTGAAAAGAAAAGTGTTTTGTTTATATGTTATGTTTATTTAACTAATGTAATTCGTAATTTGTTTCCAGGAATTAGTTAGGCGATATTGGGCTTGTTTCTTCTAGAATTGTGTCCTGTGGTTTCTTTCTATTAATAAATATTCAGATATCTTAAATAAATAAATTATTTAATCTTATCAAGAGATTTAAATTTCTTTAATTAATTTCTAATTATGTGTAGGAGAATGTGTGGAGTATTTTTTTTAATATGCAAATTTCTTCGACTTAATTAATTTATATATATATACACATTTCAAGTGTTAATAATATCAACTAGGTTACATCAAAAATGTTATTAATATTCGGTGTAACCGAAATCAAATGTTATTAGTAAGTGTTATTGATATATTATAGAGCATATCTTTAAAAAATATTTATAACACGTGTCATTAGCATATTTATCTCCGGTGTAAACTCACCTTGACAATTCATAATATAGGAAAGATCTTGAAACAAATATGATGGATTTGCATTTCTTTTAAATATACAAAATCATGATGGTAATAGATACGTAAATACAAAGATTATCATATCATAAATAAAGTAAAACATTATAATATAATTAATACAGTAAAACCTAACCGAACTAACTGGGACCAAAGGCAATCTGGATAATCGAAAATCCAGATAATCCAGGTAATTAGCGAACCAAAATCCTTTAAAAAAACAGGTTTACCGTTTATTACGATGAAAATTATTTATAGCTGGTGAGTCAACCGGCGTCAGTGTCCTATCAAACTCCAGTAAATTTATCTTAAATTCAACGAAAAGCATTTTATTACTATAATTTATTGTTCAATCTATACAGGATCTGTCATAGGATCAAACTAAAAATCGAATATTTGGCGTATTCATCCGTAGTTACGTTCTTGCTGTCATAGCTAATAAATATTATCTAACGTGGATATTAAATTTTAAAAAATGTATAAAAATCTGATTCGGATAATCCGGAAAAAGCGGATAAACGAAAGCCAGATAAGCACGGTTTTGGAATATTTAATTTTTAACATTTTTTAACTATTATTACATGAGACAGTATTGAAAAGAATTTACCGTACCTATTCATACATTAAGATAAAAAAAATATTGTAGCTGAATCATGGAATAAAGCGGTATTATTTATTTTTAATTTTTATTATATTATTTATTACTTTTTTTAAAAATTTATTGTATTATTTATTTTTAATTTATTGATTTTATAAAATTTAATATATTTTTTTTTAATGTTATTAATGATTATTTCTGTTATTTTTTACAATTTATTTCTGTTATTAATATTGACAAAATCTTTTCGGAACTCTATTGTATTATTATAGAATAAACATGTGTTGATGCCCTGAGGGTTTTACGCCTTTAAATAAAAATTAAATTAAAATCGACCAGATTCTGGTATTTAAGATATTTTTATTTTGTTGTCTATTTGGATAATTTTAATTAAATATTATCCTCTAAAACAGTGGTTTCAAACATTTTGGATGGCGTCACCTAGGAATTATTAAACAAAATACACGGCACCCCTGTGCAGAAGGTAATAAAATATAAACATTCAAATTGTATTCGAAAAACCAATATTAATTTATTTATAATTCTCATAATTATTTATTTTATTGTTTAAAAAAGTAAGGCACTCTTGTGGCACAAAGGCGAGATCCTAATGTACCGCATCACCCAATTTATATACCAATGCTCTAAAATTTTGCCTAATGTCAAAGGAGCATGACAATTAGGTCAGACAACATGAAAAAGGGACTTGGTCTAGGCCGCTAGTTATGTGGGTTATTGAGTCTTAGCGAATTCTTTCCAAAAATGTACGCATTGCCACTTCTCAACCACTTTCCATTTTCCTCAACATCTCCAGCTCCATTTGCATCTGTCACCGACTGTCCTTCAGCATAGTAGCGCAAGGAAAGTGATAAAACGACTGTTCCGTTATTGGACTTGAATAGTTTCAACTACAACTTCTACTGTCTATATTGCTGCTATCGTGTACGATTATGACTGGCAGTTATCACTGCTCATTATCATGAGACTGATCCGTTATAAACAACAAAGCTCTTCTAATTAAACAGCGTGGTTTTGATTATGGGCCGATCGGAAGTTGAATCAGGATTATAACTTTCTTCTCCACCAGCATCTGAACCAATAATGTTAAAAGCTAAAAAACTTTTCGTACAAATTTTTAATAATGAAATATTTTGATTTGAAATAATTATAAAGAACAAAATATAAGCACTGTTAAAAAAAAGAGTTAATCGATTGACGTGCACTTCATCAGCCCTTACATATTTGGATTAAAACTCATCGTAGTAGTGATCTTTCTTCCATCTTTCTTCATAGTGGAATTCTTAGACTCTTATTACACAACTAATATTAGGCAACTTGGTCGCCGGCGAATAGAAGAGCGACCAGACGGATGACCAGTCCCTAAAAAGTTTACACGGTAAAAACTGTACACGGTCCAATTGGGTGACCAAGTGTCCTAGTTGTATAAGGCCTATAATAAACTGGCAGATTTGGTTGTCTGATCAATCTCTTGGAGTTGGAAAGTTCGCAAGGCACTGATCCCTTGAATTTCGATTTATCGAGAGTTGGTTCAATAATAAAACAAATAATATTTACAAGAAAAAGTAAGCAGTATTATTGACTCAAAAACTCCTCTCTCCATTCTATAATTGCTTCCTGCAGGTTATCTTTAGTGTCTACTATTAACACTATGTCATCTGCAAACACCAATCCCTGTGCCAAAATAGGAAAGATGTTCCTATGCCGGAAAATTGTTCTGGGAGTGCTTCTCTTTCGGGCAGATCTTGAGAATTTCATCCACAAATGTTATTAAGAGATTATTTTATTTTATTTTATTTTATTTTCCACCCTACCCTGCCTAGAAGGCAATACGGGTGTTTGCAGGAGTGGGATGTTATGCATTTCTGCTTAACAACACACTGCTGCAAGTAAAACAGATTACAGTAGTAATAAGTAAAACAGAGTAGCTGTGCACACAGCATCTTCTTCCCATCCTGGGTCTTCTGTCCGGCGGCCTCTCTGGCAAGGTCCTGTCTCTCCTTCCCAAGGAAAAATGTGTTGGAACCACTATCGCCTTCCAACCACACACAAAGTTCTTGAAATGAGGATAATTCATTTCGGTCATCAGCTCAGGGAACTCGCTCTCCGTCAGAACATAGAGCCCTGTCTCCCTCAGTAGTTTGGCCCTCAGTGCCTCATAGGCAGTGCATGCTGTGATGATATGTTCGGCGGTTTCCGGTACACTACAACTGGGGCATAGGGGATCGATGTCTATACCATGTTTAAAAAACTTCGCTCTGAAACTCCCATGCCCCGTGAGAATCTGTGAGACCCAGTAGTCCGGGAGGACCCATATCGTTTCCAGTCGCGATCCGACGGTGGGAAAGAACTTCCTCAAGGTAGCCCCTTTAGTGGTAGTCACCCACCGCCGGTTCCATTCTTCTACTGTATACTCCCGAAGGATTCTCTTCCAACTGCTAGGGTCTGCATTGATCCTCACCCGGTTACTCGAAGCAGAGCTATCCGCTGGATGGTCGCCAACCTACTCTTTTGTCTGTGCGAGAGGCTCTGATTCCAGGCTGGAGACGCGTACCTCAGGATACCCACTATAACTCCTTTATAAATGGTCATCGTTGCTGGGTATCTGAGGCCCCAAAAAGCGCCACCAATACGACTGAGTCAATTAAGGGCTATGGTCACCCTACTTCTCAAATAGTCCAAGTGAGGCGTCACATTGAAGTTTCTACCAATCCTTACTTCAAGATAGGTAACTACCTACCCGGTAACTACCCGGGCGAATTCTTGATCCTTGGATGACCATAGTTATAGGGTGAGCCCTATCAGTCGTACCTCTTAAGAGGATGGCCTGAGCCTTGGAACCCGCCATCTTCAACTTCTTTCGCTCGCACCATTCTCCTATCAGGCTGGCGCACCGTTCAGCTTCATCTTTCAATCTGGTCCTGCTATTCGAGGCAACAACAACAGCCAGGTCATCGACATAAGCAGTAGCGGGGAACCGCTCCTCCTCTAGCACTCCCAGCAACTCGTCGAAGACCAATTTCCACAGAGCAGGACCAAGGACAGAGCCCTGCGGACATCCCCTCTCCACAGTGTCTTCTACTTCGTAGAAGCTACCACGAATCTTTATTGTTCTATCCTGGAGGTAACTTCTGACCAGACCATACAAGTTGCTGGGAGCCTCATACTTGTGCAGCTGCTGGAGCACGCTCGGCCACCAAACGCTATCAAAGGCGGAGGTTATGTCAAACAAGAGGAGCATAACATACTTCTCTACCCTCTCCTGGACATCACGGCGCACTCTTAGCAATGCATCTGCGGTTCCCCTACCTTTGCAAGATCCGTATTGCCGTGCATGGCTCGCTCGTGAGAAGACTGGCCGTAGACTTGCAAACATCAGGTTCTCCAAAACCTTGCTCATGACGGGGAGGAGACATATAGGCCTATAAGACATGGCTAATTGCTTATCCTTGTCTCCTCCTTTGTAAAGGAGCCTGACGTCAGCAAGTTTCCAGCATCTTGGAAAGTATTCCCTGTATAGGCAATCATTGAACACGGACAACAACCTTCCTTCAACATAGGGGATACTATTTTTGAAGATTGCCGCGTCAATGGTGTCTAAACCAGGGCACGACCAGTCTTTTGCTTGTCCACGGCGGTACGGAGATCCCATATGTCCCATGGTGGGCACAAGTCCGTACCAGGTGGGCATACCGTAGTGCGTCTCACAAATGCTTCCTCTTCATTATCTTGGGAAGGATCGTCCTTAGGGTAAGTCTCTGCTATAAACATCTTCGCCGATTCTTCAAGAGTTTTTGCCTGGGTACCATCACGCTTCAACGCTGCAATAACTTGCAGAGAAGTCAGCTTACCAAGAGCCACTCTGTATGGGATACCCCAAGGGTTTTTGGATGACTCCTCAACAATGAACTCATCCCAAGACTTCCGCTTTCGTGAGCGCACCTCGTTTCGATATGCCCTGGCTTTAGACCTGTACTCTGCACGAAGTGTAGTGCGCCTCTCATCACAACTACACCTTTGGTACAACCGCCGGGCCTTGTAGAGCTCTCTCTTCATAGTGGTTAAGGCCGGAGTCCACCATGGGACAGGTCGAGCTTTCGCCTTCCGGTGCTGGAGGGATTCCTCAGCGGCGTCACGGATGACGTCTGTGATCCTGGACACCCGGTAATCCAGGTCGTCAGTGAGGTCAGTCTCCGCCGCATCCCACTCATCGTCGACCAGTTTCTCTTCCAGCGTTGATCGGAAAGCACCCCAATCATCTCTTCGAGTTCTGTAACCCTTGTCAATGCCGTGGAAACTCTTTAGATTTTCTACCATGCCAAAAACTATCGCACGGTGGTCAGAATTCGTATCAGATCGAATGGTCCAATCGCAAAGGCGGTTAGTCAGAGATGGTGAGGCCATTGTAACGTCTATCCAACTCTGCCCCCTTGCACTAGAGAACGTGGGGGTAGTAGAAGGATCATTTAGGACTATGAGGTGGTTCCTTGCAATGAACTCACCAAGTTTAGTGCCCCTTCTATCCGTTCGACTAGATCCCCAGACCGTGTTCCAGGAGTTGGTATCTGAGAATATGATCACATTTCTAGTGCGAACCGTGATCATTTCCATGGCGGATATGCCTTCCTCAATATCGCTTCCATCAGGCAAGTACGATGAAACAAGCGTGAAAGCTACATTGCCCCACCTGACATGACATGCGACACAATCCGCTGTGGAATGCTGCCTCAGATCCATCACGTCGAGGTTCGGGCTATTAACCACAATAGCAGCCCTGGTCCTCCTCTCTCTACTGCTCGAAGCTATAATCCTCGATGTGAGGCCAAACCCCGTGACCAAGTTCCCACGGCAGCTCGGTTCCTGTGTGGCCCTAATATCATAGCGTTGGGAGAGAGCACGGAGCTCATCTGCTACAACGTGCCGTCGGCCCATGTTGAGTTGGAGAATGGTGATCTTACTCATAATGCGTTTTATTCGCAACTTCTTGGGACCACTTTATGTGCACAGGGCACTCCCGACATCCCGCCTTATGCTTCCTTTGGTGGGAAGGAGCATTTGCTCGCTCACAATTTACACAGGAAGGGCCAATTAAATCTCGTTTTCTGGGACAATCCTTCAGGACATGGCCGCTAGCTCCACACCAAATGAAGACTAGAGAATCTGCCGGGCATGTGGCTTTTGTATGCCCGTAGCCTTGACACTTTGTGCATCGGGGGGCGTCCAAGTAGTCTCTGAAGGTCATCAACCACCATCCGTTATCTAATGTTCCCATTTCTAGCAACAGGAATCGGGCCATTGGATGCACTTCTAACACCCAATTCTTGCTTAATCCGTTTCTACCCACCGAGGAGAAAAGTAGCCGTAGATCATCAATGACTAATGGTACAGTGACCGATTGCTGAGTTATTTTCCCCCATAAAAATCTTAAAAGGTCCGCTGAGCTCCATGCGTGCGGTACCCCTCTAACCTCAAGCTTGGGCTTTTTCCTTAGAGCTAGCATGGCCTGTAAACCTTTTTCACGCAGGCCTTGCCAACCAATAACTTTGGTTACATCAGAGTCATCTTCTATGCGAAGCAAGACGGACCCTGCCTTGGTCGGACGAACTACAGCTGCTTTTATACCAATTTCAGATGGGGATGGTAGCCCGCTCATGATCTCCATCGGGCTCTTTCCCGCACCACTAATTGTGATGTACGCCGGCTTAAGCTTCATGACCGGTTTAGATGGCAGAGACTTGACTATATCTGCCATGGTCCTAGGTTTAATTTGTGATGAAATGGCCCCAGGAGTGACTGCTTCAACTATTGGCTCAGTTGATCTGATCCGGTCTTCACGTGCCTTCTTGTTGGCTGCCTTCGCTTTCCTCTTTGATCGCTTACTTAATACCATTTCGAAGGGCTCGGAAACCAAGAGTTCAGCTGCGCTTGTACCTCCACTAGCTTCTGGTTGCGGTTCCCTGGAGGGTCCAGCCTTTGCCTGGCGTTGTGGAGTGACCTTTGAAGTCGGAAGCCCCTCACTTACCTTCGGCACCGAGTTCTCGTCTATAATTTGCCTGATCATGTTCTGCACAATCTGGGACGACATTGTTTCTTGAACGGTGCGCTTGACGATAGCCGAAATATCATCACCCTTCTTTTCCTCTTCTAATGTTACAATCATATCGACTAGCCTCTTTACCTCACTGTTGATATGATTCCGAATATAAACATTTAATCTCTCTTCCGTATTACACATAAAGACCCGCAGGTTCTCCTGTATACATTTTGCCTCAGAAAGTAGACTATTAGGTACAGTCTTTTCTAACCTCGCCGCAATCTCAGGAGAACCTCCCCTAGCTCGTTTTGCCAAACATTCGTAAAGAAAATACGTTATCCATAGCCTGTCTTATAGGTTGGATAGCAGCTTGTTCCTGTCCTAGATCATCCTCTATTGTTTGGCGTAGCCTTCTTTCAAGAACCCTGGTTACAGTTAATAAAAACTGGTGAGAGGAAGATGGGCCCGTAATTTTCACATTCACTCTGGTTACCATTATTGTGGGAACACTTCGGGAGGAACACCCTTTCCTTTTAATTAGGGATTGATCCTTCCATGCCATCATGCGGATGTCAACTGACCCATTCCTTTGGTGTTCATTTTTTTTCCCAGATTTTTTGAAATTGCGGCTGATAGGTCCTTTCCATTTCTTCTCCTGCGAACTTGATGAATTTGGGTGGAATATTATCCCTTACGGCTGCCTTTTCAAACTTCATTTTATATATTTGTACTTTTATTTCACCATCTAGAATGTTTCTGATTGATAATATATATTTTATACTATCAGAAACATATTTATTTGCAATTTCAAAGCAAATTTAGAAGAAGTTATTATGCTTAGCCATTGGAGAGAGATTTAATTTTATAAAAATTAAGATGTTGGTAAATAAAATATATATACACATATAAATATAAGAGGGAATAATAATTAATAATAAGAGGGAAACAAAGGGGAAAAATAAGACAAAATATGGAACAATCGAAACGGTCAAACAGTTTAAGTAGTTGGGAAAAATCGTGAGTTATAACGGAGGGGTAACTCGGGCGACCAAAAGTAGAGAAGTAAAATTGGAAAGATTAGGAAATAAAGGATACCTACAATAACAAGAATCTTTCGAAAAAAAGCTAAAATCAGACATTATGAAACAGTGTTGAGACCGGTGATACTATACGGGTCGGAAACAATGGGGTTTAATAGGTCGGAGAAAAATTCTGTCAGTAAAAATAGAAATAAAAATCCTAAGACGAATCCACGGACCAAGAAAAGTAGGAGAAGAATAATGGCGTAAATTTAAACAGACATCTATATGAGGAAACTGAAGATTTGGAAACAGTAATGAGGAAAAAGAGACTAAAATGTTTTGGGCACATGAAAAGAATGAATGAAAACAGGTTGAACAAACAGATATTCGACAAGGTGATGGATGGGACTAAGAAACATCAGAGGATGGAATGGATGAAATTTAGTCAGATGAAAATGGAAATTACAAGACTTGCTGTTACGGAAAAAGAATACCAAGACAGAGGAAAATTCAGAAAATGCAGTAAGGTCCTTATAGTTGAAAAGAAGAGCAGAGACGGGAAAAACGCTGCAAATTATTGCACAATGGTTTATTATTTCCACTTAGTAATATTTCAAAATATCTATTCTGTCCAAGTAAAAAAAATTAAGCAGTAGTCATCCAAGGAAAAGAAATTTGAAGCTTGTCCAAGATGATCGCCGTGAGAGTGCCGAACTAGGAGAAAAAACTGTGTCAATGCAAGTAGGCTGTGTTGGTTAGGACATGTAATCAGAAGTTAAAATGATGCAGAGAAAATATTTGATATGCACTTCAGTAGGAAAAAAAAAGGAAAAATTAAGGAAGCTTAAGGAAGTGCAGAAATAATCCAATGAAGGACAAAACAGAGATATACGAAGAAGTCCAGGTGGCCTAGAACCACGATGACCAGCCGCGCCGCCGAATTAGTCTACAAAGTTCATTACGCTATATCTCAGCTAATACTGGTCCGATTTAAATGATTTTTTTCCCTTTTGTAGGGAATTTCGCCAGCAGAGGAAACAGCAAAAAGTTTGCGGACGGATTTTTTTTTATTCGATATTTGGATTCTACGTATCTTGAAACGTAAAACCTCAAATTTTGAGGGAGATGTTACAAAAAAATTTTCTTTGGTCAATTCCAAAGGTCTATTATTGGAAATAATGAACCAAAAGCATTTACAGGTGGAGGTTTTTTTTAGTTTTCGCTTTTTTTTTTTTAATGCCTTTTTATGCTGATTCCAAAACACCTTACATTTCTCCTCTATCTTTATAAATGGCCGAGTTATGGGTTTATAAGATCTCTGATCGGCCGCCATTTTGAAACAAACAGACGGATGGGAATGTCGAGTTCCGAGGATCATCCTGGGGTGACCTGTGACATTGGTACCGATTGGTATCCAGCAGTCTCGGAGAAAAGCCGCGGACGGATGGATTTTTTTTTATTCGATATTTGGAATCTACGTATCTTGAGGGGGGGGGGGAGGGTTCAGACATTTTTTCTTTTGTCGATTCCAAAGATCTATTATTGAAAATAATAAACCAAAATGGACAGATGAGCGAAAGAGAGAGATGAGTGAGAAAATGAAGAGAATATGGGCTAATAAGAAAGCCGAGAAATGATATGCGCGCGGTCCTTAGATGGGCATTATAATATATAATAATATATAAATTATTATATTTTATATTATTTTAAAATAATTAGGTAATCATTTCACCAAAAGCAATATAAAAGTGAAATATATTTAGGATATCTATTTAGTCCGAGAGCTGAGGTCAAAAAAATGTTTGATCGTTTAGGCCGAAAGTACTCTATTAATAGACTAGAAATATGAACATCAGCCTACACCAGATCGGTTGTAATCAAATTTTATATCTCAACAAATTCGTCATTTTCGTCACTTATTTCAGATTTTCCTTAGAAACACGCTTCCAGTGCATTTTAGAAAAAACTTTGACAATGCCAATTTTAAATAAAGTTAAATTTCCTTTAAATTTTATATTTAATATTTTTTTAAATCGGAACAGCTACTGAGATCGTACATATCAGCAGCAGAACCGCGCAAATCTACAAAATTAAAAAAAAAATCTGCAAAAAGTTAGATATTCAGTGGTTTCGCCTTAATAACTTTTTTTCAGTGCTCTAATTGCAAAATGCATGATAATCAATCTTGAAGAGGATTAAATTTTCTTTTAGGAAATTCAATTCTCTACAAGATTGGTTTTGCATTAAATTGAACTAAAAAATAGTTATCAAGGCGAAACCATTCACTGAATATCTAACTTATTGCATTTTTTGACATTTTGCAGATTTTTACGGCCTGTATCTCAGTAGCTGTTCCAAATTTTAAAAGATACTAATTATAAAACTTACATGAAATTTAAATTTCTATAAAATTGGCAATATCAAAGTTTTATCTAAAATACATTGGAAGCAAGTTACTGAGGAAAATCTGAAAAAAAATTGATGGAAATGACGAATTCGTCGACATATAAAATTTGATTGCAACCGATCTGGGGTGGCTGATGTTCATATTTCATAATATAGTACTTTCGGCCTAAACGATCAAAAATTGTCTTCCAATCACACGTGTTTTGGCTTCAGCTCTTTGACTAATTGGTTTCGATGAAAATGGGGTTGTTCAAAAGTGAATGTCAGGTAATGGACAGAGGAGATTCAGGTATTTACTCATGGATGAAAAGATCAAAGAAATCTTAATTGAGTTGGCAATGTTCAGCAGTATTGTATTCCTATGATATATTTAAGGTTATGTCTGTTGTTTAATACTGCTTGATTTAATAATGTAACTCAATTAAAATATCTTTAGGCTGAAATGTTTTTTTTCGTAAGAGAATCTATAAAGAGTTCTATTTTTGATGTATAAAGAATTCTATCTACGTGCAATGATGAAAATGTAAAGATGAAGAAGAAGAGACTTTTAATAGAACTACGAAAGGCTGCCACAAAATAAAAACAAATCTTTAACCGCCCCACACTGGTCAAAATTGCCGATTTAGGTGGACAAAATTATATTATGGTCATTATAAATGATTTTAGAGTCGTTTAGGCCAGTAAGAATTGTTCTAAAAAATACTACTTTAAGACTAAATGATTCGTTAGTTCTGCATGTTATCATTGTTATCAGAAGTGTTCCTAATATGACTCTGCAAACATTTATGATTTCAGTAAATCTGCTTTTTAGACGTTTTGTAGGAAGGAAAGGGTATGATTCAGAGAACATATTAATGACAGATCCAAACTCATTTGTAATTTCCTAGGTTTCTGATACTGGGTATTTAGTTATGATGGCAGTTTCTAGGAGTGCGAGTAACTGAATGAACGTAAGAAGATATTTTTTTTCCGGGAAATCTATAAGTTGTTTGAATGTATACATATGATGTAACGCTCTACAAATAATACTATTTTTGACGAGGATAGAGGTCCTTCGAGAGGTCCTTAAAACAATTATTAAAATTTCAAAGGTCGCATAGTGTTTATAAATTATTTATCAGCACTTGCCACACCGTTTTGGCGCTATCCAGCTATCGAAGAAAACAATTACAATTCCATGGAGAGTATTTGTGAAATTGACATTTGTCCACCTAAATCAGTCATTTTGCCCATTGTGTGCCGGAATCGGACTGCACAATCCAAAATGCATATAAAAATCAAACATTATTGTTCGTTTAAAATAATAACCTTTTTGAATTTCAATCTCACCTTACCTAGGTATTCCTAAGCTTTTCTACTTTCTTTTGGAAAATTATTATAAGATAGTTGGATTAATTAAAAAATAACAAATTTGCCAACATTTTTCTTTTTACAATATTCTGTAAATCAATAATTTACTTACTGGTAAGTCTTTTCGGTTATCCGTGTATCCCACATTCCACATGGTAAATTCCGCCATTGCATTTGAAATTGCTGTTAAATATGTCGCCAGGTCTATCTTGAATTCTTGTTCATGATTCATACTAGGTTCTTACAAAAGTCCTTGTGCACTAGTACAGCTTTATTACAGTTTACATATTGTAAACATTATTGAATACTACTCTTCTATGTGAAGTCCATTGTTTTCAACTACCTTACCCATCTTTCTGCCAACTGGATCAATCAGTTGGATTTGATGCCGGTACCACTCATTTGGTTTTGAGCCAAAGAACTCTTCACAACCAATTTTTACGTCCTCGTAATTATCAAAGATGATTATCAGTCAAATCATACCTTTTAAAAAATGAGGCAGTGATCTAAAAAAACCATAATCTGATGGTGCAATATCTGGGCTATACCTTGGATGAGGCAAAACGTTTACTCCTTGCAATTCCGATAATTATTCCTTGGTCAAACGAGAATGATGTGCAGGGGCATTGTCGTGTTGCAAAATGACTTGGTTCCTGTTGACCAAAGCGGGATACTTTGCACTCAGAAATGCCTAAAATCTGTCTAGCTGTTCACAGTAAAGGTTTGAGTCCCTGCTATGGTCGACAAATCACGAGTAGTTGCATGTGGGTCATAGTTCACACATTCAAGAAGAACGTCATCATCAACGACCGATGGGCGATCTGATCTGGGTTTCGCGGCAGTATTTCGATGGATTATTGACTCTCCTTTTATGGCTCAAATTTCTTCGGCGACTGTCTTTGCGCATAAACCTTTTTTCCAGTAATGTCTCAAAAGACCTCGAATCACGATTTTTTTTTTACCGACATTGCACCTGCGTTTAAAAAATGTAAATGACCCCATAAAGTCAGCTCAAGCCACAAGGAATTAAAGTATTAGCCAAAATAAACATTAATATAAATAGTAGGAAGAAAAACATTCTCATAGGATAATTGTGAGATTTGGAATTAAGGATTGTGCTCATGCACCAGGAGTTTTGTAACAACCTAATGTTTTGTCAATCACTATCTCTCCAGAAAAGAAATATTACTGCAGGTAGATGCAGTGAATATGTAAACATGGTATAGTAATAGTACAAAAAAGTTTACAATTTATTTTATTTTCTTTCTCTTTTTTTAAAGATAAAAAACTTACTGAAATTTCAAACTTCAGATTAATGGAATATTGTCAACATATTTCTGATTATTATTTATTTAAAATTGTTTAATATTTACCAAAAAGCTTATAACGTTAGCACACCTTAAATAGTAAACATTTTTTACTATTTGCTATATTTTCGCCACAACTCAACCATCATTCAAATGGTTTTCTTGTAGAAAAAGATATTCCTCCTTCAAAGGAATATCATTATTATAATCTTATTATTACAAAAGTATAATCGACCGATTATCAAGTTCGATGGCTTGAACTACGTGTAAAGGTTCCGTGAACGTTTTGAAACAATTTGAGCTCAAACACCCAGAAGAAATTGAATTATTTGTTTTTTTTAACCTTGTCCGTTTGACGGTATTTAGCGATTGCTTGAGCGTACGGCTCAATCGATTTTTAAGTTAAATGACTCAAATTACTCAGTAAATTCCCGTGAATGTTTTGAAAAAAATAGAGCTAAAAATACCGAAAATAAAATTTGTTACATTTTAAGTATTCCCTTATACTTATATCTTATGTACACGTTACGGCTCCTTGTAAGTACATTCCGTTCAATGCATCCGTGCATGTTAACATATAGCTCCTTATATCTGCGAGTGGAACTATGCAAAAAGTGAATTAATGTATTGTCAGAAGAGTCTTGAGTTTCGTTCGTCTTTGGAAGGCACCCTGTTGCTGCAATAACCATAAGCTTAAATATTTTGATACGTCAACTTCACTAACAACCCACCAATGTGTTTAAGTAGAAGTGCATTCCGTCCCTTAAGATGGATAGGGTTATTTCCGTTGTCGGTTTTGTTTTTTAAATTTATTTTTGAACGCTGAATGTTGATAATACTCCCCAATAGATCAGGAATGAGACGGAATGAGCAGTATGTCTCTTTCTTTTATAGTTCCTGAGGAAAAGATACAATTAAAACTCCATTTCCACCCCTCTCCCGCCTGAGCCAAGGGACCCACTTAAAATATTTATCTGAATAAACCTATAGTTTGCCAAATAAATTGGAAACCTTTTGCTCGATGGTGCTGAAATCAGTGAATTGTAGGAATATATACCTAGTTATATAATACGTGGTATTTGTTATCAAATGCATGATGAAATTCCTATCCTAGGTACGTCATTGGCCCTAGTTGTGCAAGCAAGAGTGAACGAACATTTTATTGTTTCTTTTTACGAACCAAAATGCATACCTTATAAAAACATTCATTAATTTTTGGCTTCAAGCCCAATGGTATGTTCATAGAAAGTTCCCATATAGGAAACAGGATGATAAATTCAAGACACTATAGAATTGAGATGATAAATTCGAGGCATTATAGAATTGATATCATAAAAGAATTATATATATATTAAAAATAATCTTTTTGAGGCTCATAGGTTAATTTTTTTTTCAATTTTATTAATGTATATGCCATACTATTTCTCCCACTTAATCGAAACTTCAGGAAAATAAAAATCTAAACGTTCATGGCTGCCTTCAGTCATCTCAGACCCTCATTACCATCTTGTCAAAATGGAATTATGAGTTTTATCTATTTTTTGGTTATTGAATTGTGAGAAAAGGGGATTGACAATGTAACCTGTTATAAGTCATTGTCAATGAAGAGATATACCTGTAAGGCGATTGCTCAGAAAAATAAGTTGAAAGAATTATCAGCAATATGTATTTTATACAGACATCGAAGAATATAAAGGCTGAACTATTGTCGAAATGAAAGGGATTCCAATCCTAACTTTTCTAGAAAATTTGCCGTTATGGTATCGGAGAATATATGCCGCTCTTCTAAGATAAACAGCTCCATAGTGATTACATCCTGTCACTTTATTTATTTTTGCATTCCTTCATTCTAGTCTAATTAGATGGTCTCGTCTGTCCAGTCTTGTGTCACCAATTATCAGGTCGCTAGCTGTAGCTTGGAATAGTTTAGTAAGGTTTACTTCCTAGAGTCTTATTTTTCAGTATTATTCAACCATATTTACAATTGCTAGAAAACAATTGGAAGATTCCAAAACACAAAGACACATGTCTCTAAAATACCAGCAAACAACTAAGCAGTCAACGTTTCACCAATTCAGGTGTCATCAGGACATATACTTTTAAGTTATTGGATGTCTTGGAATGATGTGCAGTCTCTGGTTGATGCGTCTTTCTGGACCGTTGATGTGAGATGTGTTGTGTTTGATCTTCATAGATGTCAATTTTTGGTATATGTCCTGATGACGCCTGAATTGGTGAAACGTTGACTGCTTAGTTGTTTGTCGGTATTTTAGAGACTTGTGGCTTTTTTTTTCTTTTTGGCTTATTTGGAATCTTCCAGTTGTTATGTAGCAATTATTTTATGTCTCTTATTGAGTTTTTGCTCTTTTATATTTATATATTTACAACGTCATTATTGTCATCAGATTCTTTTTGAAAATATTTTCTGTTTTCAAAATAACACTGGATTCATTTCACACAGTTTAGTATCTATATAAGGGAATTTGGATCTGATAATATAACACAGATGGCTAAAAGCCAGGGTGTTAGGAAAGAGCGGATTCTGATACAGGAATTAAATGTGTTATTTAGGGAGGTTATGCCTTTTGTTGGCAAAAATAGAGTGTAATTTATTCCCTAATTTATCCAACCTGTCGGTCTATTGATAGGTTCGCTCTGTTCTTGTTTTTTTTTTTTTTTTTTAATAACGGAATCTAAGCTCATCTATAAAAATATATCTTCAAGTTTTCGTAATATGTTTTTGTTTTGTTATTTGAGTTTTCAACGCTTAATCGTATGACATTCATCCGGTTGATATAATTGAGTCACTTTGCTTTGCTTGAAATAGTCGTTAAGTAAGTTATGGCATTAGAATTAAGATCGCCATACGGGTGCAGGAAATCCACAAGTAAATCTCACCTTCGCCCACACATGAAAAGAATTTTCGTCAAGTATATCCTCCCAGAAAAGGAGACTTAATGATTTTCTCCAGGTCAACATAGTAGTTCTCAATCATGCCATGAACAGGCACGACGAGAGGGAGGGGGCAGCCAGGCTTTCCTTCACGGGCCTTGGTCCGGCCGACCAGATTTTATTTTTTACCTTTTTTAGTGCTTTGCAAATATGTATATGATATTACATATTATATAATATGTAACCTTATATAGGTAATATTTTTGTTACATACATTATAAAGGACTAAGATGGATTACAGTGGTGAATCTAAGATTTGACGGGGATCCAGTAAAATTTTACGTGGAGCCTGGATAATTTGACATAAGATCCTTGGTTCTTTTCAAAAAAGCAAGTATTCCCAAGAAAATCTGATTAGTTAGCTTCCTAAACATTTTTCCAAATGATTTCCATAATTATTTTAGGATGTACCACGATACTTTTTACATCTCTTGCATTGGTGTTCGGTCCTGATCTCCGAAAAAAGATACGATCAAGAGGCAAGCCATTTTCTTCCTTCCTTCATCCTCCACAAAAGACTCATCGCAGCACTGAGATTCTTGGCTATTGAAAGGAACTACGCTAATTCTAACTAAACTTATCACGGGGTACGGCGAATAAATTATCTGGTATGCAGTCTCATCTACTATTAATGACTATTATTTATACAATAAAACTTTCATCCCAGGGATAGAACCTGAGTTTTTAGCTGAATTAAAAATAAAAAAACTACTGACCAGCAATGGCACGCGTGCATTGGGTTGGGCACCACTGATGTAGACCATCGTCTTCAACGATCGGTCAATAATTTAATAAATAACGAAAATAATAGAAAAATTGTTTGAATATAAATGTATGCCATCGTTTTTTTTTTTTAAGTTTTGTGTATGGATTTCGCTTTGATATTTTGATTGAACAAGGAATTCAAAAGAAATTAGTCAATCTACTTATGATGTGCATTTTCGAGACATTTAATAAATAAGGAAGGTAATTTGTACGAAAAAAGATTTAACCCTTAGTGATATATAATAGCTGTTATTAAGTATGCTGATGATTTTGTAGTAATATACTTCTTCTTTCTCTTTCTCCATTAGTCATGATGGCGTAGAGAGGCCTCAATACAAAGTCACCAGTCTTCCCGGTCCCTTCTCAGCTGCTTCCTTTCAGCGAGGCTTTTGCCTCAATTAACTCCAATCCTCTTAGAATATTTCTCATAGGAGATCCTTAAGCGACGGCGTGGTTTTTTACTGTTAGACCTAGCTTCCATTGTCATCCTGGATTCTCTCATTTCATCCATACAATAATCAGGTCCAAACATTTCAAGTTGTCTCTTTGTCATGTCAAGAGGTAAGTTGATGTGGAGTAAGTGTTCACTAGATTTTACATCACTGTATTTTTTGAAGCTAGATTTTCCTAATTTTTTAAAAATCTTCCTCTGACGATTATGTTTTAATATTAGATTTTAGCCCACGTTTCAACCACTTCCATATTGATGAGATTGATGATTCAATTTAATAGTACTTTGAACGCACTTGCCTCTCTCTTAAGGGCTATGTGCTTACAAGGTATCTGGAAGGTTAATTATTCAGCAGTAGCGGTTGTGAGAGAAGAACAAGAATAGTTGTGCTATCCTTTTCCGAAGGATTAGGATAGTGTTTTAAACATCAAAAAAAGTTAAATCTTGTCTGATAATCACATTTTGCAATCTTTAGTTATGTTATATTAGTTGTGTTATCTACAGTTATGAAAAGAGTGGTGATAAATAATTAAATCAATGTATTGCATAAAAACATTTTAGTTTTAAATGCGCTGTTCTAGAGTTGCTCCGGCAAAACATAATAGTAGTTGCAAGTTTATATGACACACGCATTCCCCTCAACAGAGATCTGCATTTACCCCTTCTGTCATGTTTTTCCGGGGTAACACCCACTAGGACTAAAATTTAAATTAACAATTTTTTTAAACTATTCAACAATTTAATTAAAATTTAAATCACAAAGTATTTTGAATAACAGCTTCTGAAGATTCCACTTATCTAGTGGTAGATAATCACTGATCCAACTGTACGTCAGAAGTTGAGAGATCTAACTTAATCAAGAGGTCGGAATTGATAATTTTACAACTCTATTTTTAACCTTCGTGGCCTCCCATGAATGATTTGTGATACATGAGGGTATGAACTTCATGCTCCCAGAAGAGCAATTCTTACAAGTTCAGGATATGGATTTAAAGGCATTACGCATTTGTGTATTTAAGCATCTGAACCAGTGAACATTTAAATAAATGCAAAGTTTCAGAGCATTTGATTGAAACCATTTTTTATATAAAATACCGACGGGTTAATTACAAAATGAGGTTTAACAAAAACTTGCAAAACATTTTACTGTATCAATGGGTCTCTTTCTGAATCATGATGTGGATTATAATACTTGTGACACAAAGAAAGAGATAAGGGAGGGTTTCACAAAGGATTTTGATAGGAATCAGTTTACAGAAGATCTTTTTTCGCCTTCAAGTCCATTTACAATAGCAGTTACTATAATTATTCGTCTTTCGTAGCAATCTTTTACGGTGGTTCTAGAAACTATATTTCGTTTACGTTGAAGGAAGCATTATAAACTAAGACGACTAGACATAATAAGTATAAATGATGGCTTAAGTATAAATAAAAATTGTGTGAACTACCGATTCTGTGATTGATAAATAACCAGTTACTATATTATGAACAGTATATTTCGATTCATGTTTCAAATATCAAAGCATAATATCTTAAAATATTTATTAAAATACATTTTAAATGTATTTTACTTTGTTTATTTTACTTTGTCTTGCCAAAGTTCTATCTCGTGCCAAATATTGCAGCTATGAACGCATATTCTCTTGAATGTTCTCAATATCTGATCAAACATTAAATTGTGGTTTTACTAATAAACCTCATTAGACTTAGTGGGACATTAGATGAGAGGCATAGGAGAAATTTACGATTCAAAACAGCAACAATAATAAATATGATTCATCAAATCTCATCTACATCATTTTCTAATTAAATTCATGTAGGTACATATAATAAAAGTCCCAAATTTCTTTAAGTTAAAAAGCAAAATATTAAATACGATTTTAAAGGTAAATGAGTGTTATTATTCGTGGCAATTTTAACAAGATGCACTGCTGTTTTTATGGGGGAGTAGGGGAATATCCTGTACAACTATGAGTAATATGTAATAAACATATTTGTCTTAGAAGTATATATTTTAGTCCATATTTGTACAATTGTTTTTAATTGAATGAAATTTTTTGTAAATTAAAAAAAAAATCAATTTATACATAAAAATTAGGCCACAGACAGTTCTCATATTATTTTCCTGTAAACCTGGAAGAACATGTATTGTTGTGAAAGTAAGTATTTCAATGTAAATATGAGCTCCTTTACTTTTCTGTGAATTCAATGGTTTTATAATGGTTTCTTTTAGCGATTAGATTTAAGTTCCAACAACAGTGTCCCTTCCTCCCGCGTATCTTCTTTTAAAAGTTTGAATATTGACTCAATTTGTAACTAGTTGTACATTGACGGTATACTAAACCAGACATCGGTCTATTCCGTTGTAGCATAGTTACTTGTGATTATTTTATTGCAACAAGCAAACAATTATGATGACCAGAGGTCAACTCCCTATCTTTATGGGTCTCCCCAAAGAAAAATTAGTAATGAATACTTAATAACAATAAAATTCTGTAAAGAAATAATCATATTTTAATTTGTACTAATATATAATAATACAATTAAAAAATAAATCAAACAGATAAATTAGAATAAAACGTATTTAATGAAAATTACAGAAAATATTTTTTTCCCTTTAATTTTTAAACTTTTGCTACAAACATTGTCTTTGAACATTCTAAAAAAGTTTACAGAAAAACAAATTAAAATTTCACATTTTATTAGTTGATATTTCATCATTGAAATTTTAGGATTAATTTTTAAAGTTGATTCTGAGGGTTTTATATATTGATAAGAAAGCTTTACGGACCAAAATTTTTTTTTTTTTGTATTTTTTACTTTTTCAAAACATTTTGGTTCATGAAAAAACATATTTCTAACCATCTTATAATTAATTATGAATTCATTTTGTATATCACAATACATCCTTATTTAATTCATCATTATTTGTTATACTACAAAACCAGCTCACAGTCAATCCATAACTTTGATTGACTGAAGGCTAAGACATGAGATACAAGATGTGATGTCGCACTCACCTCTAGATCTTTGGTATTGATTAGAGCCTTCCTCATATTACTAGACAAACCTCAGGATTCTCTAATGAAATTGCCACCCCGTTCCTGTCCTTGGTGTTGTTAACACTAATATTCCTCAGTTAAGACAAAAGGTTTGAGGTTTAGTGCAAAATTGCCGAGCACTATTCCCTTACAAATAGTGTCAATAACACATTATTTTTTTGCCTGACTGTCACAGAGGAAGTATCATTATCATTGTTTGATGTTGTGTCATCCAATAGATTAATTAATCTCAATTTGTTAGTTTTCCGTTTTATGTGCGTAAATTTAATGGAAAAATAGTGATTAGTCTACAGTTGTGTGGATTGTAAATGAATTTAAGAAAAAAAGTGCTTACCTCAGAATGAATAAAAAATCATCAGGTTTTGGCTAGTTTAGAAAAAATATATATACATTACAAAGAACATCCCTCCATTTTGTATGCCTCTTTCAAAACTCAACGTTTGCCATATTCTAATAAACGATTTCTTATATAGTTTTAATAAAAAATAACAGTTAATAAAAAAAAGACAAATTAATGATCTTAAAAGTGATTAAGAAATTTTAAACTTCCATGAATAAACGTAGACAGGTGTTTATAGATAGGCTGGTAACCTGTAAATATATTCATACCTAACTCGGAGAAATGTAGGGCTTAAATATAAAAATAAGAGGCAAAGGGTTAAATTCTTCTAAATTATTTTTTATATCCCACGATATATTTCTGAAATCCCATTTATTGGTATTTTAAGGGAATCGATCTTCCGAGTTTAAATGATTCCTTTTTTTTTTTAAAGATAGGTGTTCCAATTAATAACTTTCCTTTTTATATTAAAAATACTGTATCTAAAAAATATATATATATAGCGCTCCCAGGCAGTTGTAACCTTTTACAAATCGATTGCCATCTTTTCAATTTCATTTATAACTTTTTCCATTTTAATGTTAGCCCCTTCTAATTCAAATGTAACTTTTTCCATTTTAATTCTAACCCATTCCATTTCAGTTGTAACCCTATGGACATGAATTAATCATATTGTACTTATTTTATTATTGAAAAATAATAATTTTAATTAATATATAGCATTTTCATGTCAATTGTAACCTTTTCCAAAACAATAGTCATGTTTTCCATTTCGAATGTAACTTTTCTCATTTCAATTGTATCTTTTTCCATTTTAATTATAAACCAATGGCTGGGGTAACCCAACGGTTACCGGGCTTATGGATCACTTCTATTTTATATATTTCATTGTTTGAAAATAATTGTTTTATCTGAAATAATTACTTTTTAAATAATACCGGCATATTCTTCCGACATTTTTTTTTCGTTTATTACATATTTGATGTTAAGTGCTAATTTCAACCAGTTAAAAATTTTGAAAAAAAATTGTTGTTTTTATATTTTTAAATATTTATTTTTTCATTTTATGGAGATGTGGATCTCATCAATTTGGGCATAGTTTATTAAGTTTTCAAAGTTGCTCATGTCAAATTAATTATCGAAATTTTTTCCGCAGTGAACATTTCTAGTTAATTATTAGTTTGCTTATTAGATTTTCCAGAACGCTCTTTCCGAATTTGCTATCGGATTTTCGATCGCGCATGCGCATTTCGATTTTACGTTACTGTTCAAGTTTTCTACAATGTGGGGATCGTTTTATTCGGTTTCCGAGGGTACTAATTCCATTTTTTGAGCTTGCGAATTTCGAATTACCATTGCAGTTGGCATTTTTGTTTGGTATCGGTATCGTTTATTAAGTTTTAAAAGACGATATTTTCGAATTTATTTTCGGACATTGATATTTAATTATTAAGTTTTCGAGGACAATATAAGCAAAAAAAGTTTCATGTAATGGTGATTCGAAACGCTCGCTAATATACCTAATTTAAAAATGGAGAACCTTCGAAAATCTAATGAACGATCTCCATATCGAAGAAAAGTTCAACTGTAACCTTAAATCAAAATGTCCATGCGCCATCAAAAATTCAATTCAAAAATAGAATCAGAATAATCTAAAGAAAACACAATAAAAGACCCCCGTCACAGAAAACTTCTAATTCATTAAAATACTCGTGGTCGAACGAAATTTCGATAGTTAATTCGACATTACCAACTTCAAAAACCCAATGTACAATAACGAAATTGATGGAATCCAAAACCCTACCTCCCCCACCAAACAAAAAAAAATAATGAATATTTGAAAAATTAATAAACAACAATTATTTTTTCAAAAAATTTAACTAGTTGAAATTATCACTCAATATCAATTATCTAATAAACGAAAAAAATGTCTGCAGAATATGCCAAAATTATTTCAAAGGCCATAATTTTAATCAAAAAAAATTTTTTTCATTGATTAAACAAATAAAATAGAATTTAATTCATCATATCCGGTCGGATTACAATTGAAATGGAAAAGTTTAAAATTGAAATAGAAAAATTTACAATTGAAATGGAAAAGGTGTCAATTGATTTGAAAAAGATTACAATTGACTTGGTAATGCTACAATTAGGTCTTACATTGGTGGTAAAGTATATAATTTGCAACTGATGAGTCTGCAGCAACTTTGATTTCAAAATCGTTCCTGAAATTTTCACCAATTTGTTTTTATAGCTTTTGCTATTTTCTATTTTTATATTTTTTTTTAAGTTTTATTATTTCTCGCTCTATACAGGATTTCAGTTGGCATAAAAAAGAAAAAAAAAAGAAATGCTTACGATGAATAAAGTCTGCAAAAGTGTCAAAAAAAAAAAAAAAATGGCATGCGATTTGTTGTATTTTTTTCACAAAAGGTTATATCGTGACAACATTATTTTTAATTTTCATTGATTCCTTCTCAAAAATTGTAGTGTTGCCTTTTTTTTTTTTTTGGAGAGATAGCTCTCAAACTCTTGGACCCAGAATCGATCCCGGTTGTCCCAGACAATTTATTTTATTTTTTTATCAGCCGAGGAGCGACTTTGGGGCCGGAAGATCATCTCTAGGATTCACAGCCTTTATTAAGTGTCCATCTTCCACGAGCTGGGAGCTAAACCTGAGGGTTGAGCATAAATCTGGCCGCATCACATCACTGTATTAATGTTGGTAATCAGTTCTACATTATTTATTATTATTTATCTTTATAAGAATACTGGTTATTGCTATCTGTATCGCCTTTGTATTCACTTATATATATCACTTATTAATATCCCTGCTGCTATTGTTTACTGTAATTTGTTTCCCATCTTTTTTTAAGAAACGTAGTTGAATAAATAAATATTATGTTTTTTTCCAGTGATTAAAACCATCCTTAGCACCTCACTCGGATCAGCATATAAAATTTTATTTTATCAATATAAGCTCAAAATCTACAAAAATACTTCTTAAATAACTTTTTCGCAAAATATGAGTTTAACAAACCAATTTGTAGTCATAAAAAATAACAACAATATTAGCTAGAGAATATATGACCGTACCAACAAAAAAAAAAGGAAAAGTCTTTGTCAAGTAAAATATCGTTGGATGAACAATGTTATTTTGCTTCCTCACCACGGAAACTTTGTATTCATACAGGAAATGAAAAAACATATGTCTTCAGAATCGAAAATTTCAGCTCGTGTTTTACCTTTTTGACTTCAAAACAAATTAGGCTCGCTCATTCGAGGTTTTCGGCAGTAGTGGGGTGTTTCGTGGGGTTATGCGTATGCCACTTGTGCCAATAAATATTATCTTTATTTATAATATCATATTTAAAAATTAAACAAGGTGGTCTGTGGTGAAGCCCAGTGGTTATCTTATTGGACTCGCCGATGTCTGGTGGGTGAACCCTTCCTAAAGTGAAATCCGAAGAACCCACCACATCCCTCCGTAAATAAATCCATGTGATGGCCTACTGCCGTTCATCTGATTTAAATAACATTTTCAGGGATTATGCAAGTTGGTATATAGATAGTTTCATTTGAATTTCATCACATTCCATCGCATACTTTCGCGTACGCATGCGGAAACGCAGTTTCCTTTAAATCACTATATAGTTCAATAACGACTCTTCAGATTCGGCCCAAATCGAGAGGATGGGGATTAATATAAAAATGTTTTTTTAGTTAATTTTATCAAAATAAATCTACTACTTTCACTTTCGCATGCGCAGCTATATTTTTCTTGACATACCTACATTTCGAAAGCTCTTCTTACTATTTGGCCCAAAATTGAAAGAAAGTTATGGTTTACTTTACAAATGGTCCATTATCATTTTTACGAAATTACATTCACTGCTTTCTCTTACAAATTCATAGATGTACTGTTCTTGGCACACATATTAAAATGGCTTGTCACGATTTGTTACATAGTTATGTTAGGATGCATGCGCAAAAGTATTTTGCTTTAGACGCTTATATTTCAAAATGGCTCTTTCCGCAGATTTTATTCCCAAACGGCAAATCATTGACCTTGAAATATATGTAATTATATCCCGAATGTAAATGGTCTTATACTGATCAACTTGGCAGACGTTCTTTATTTGGTTCTCATTACTTGTGTATATGCTTCTAGGTTTTTTGCTTTACATTGCTTCTAGTTTTCCAAGTACCGCATCTTTTTCCGCTGTTTAAAATGAGCAAAAAAAACAAACATGAAAATGACATTCCGGAATGCCTTTGTTATATTGACACCGTGCCGTGACAATGTTATTTGAAATCCACGAAGACTGCCAACTATTGTGACATGCCCTAGTTAATTATAAGGTGAGCCTTTGGGATAGAGGCGATCGCCCTGAGGTGGCTGGGATAGTAGGGCGATCCGGGATGTAATGGACTGGCTGCGAAGAGACAGAGAGGACGATGAGTGCAGAAATAGTCGGGCGCTTGGGGTCTTCTACTACACGGCTGCCAGCTGGTGACGGTCCAGAGCTACTGGTGGTCATTGCAGACCGGCTCTCTACACTACATTTCAGTCCCATCTTGGCCTAGCTCCAGCCTCACTCTTGTCTTATGAAGTCTTATCACCGTATTTATCTCCAATCTTTTTATTTTCCTTACGTTCGTGTTTCCTTTCTGTGCTCTTCTTCGTTTCTACCGTAATTAGCTACTCTAAGATATTGGAAATGGAATTCACTAAACAAGTAATAGATTTATATATTTTATTTTTCACAACTCGCCATCAGAAAGGTATTTGTACCTGTATAGGTTTAACTCTGCTCGACTATATATCTGTGCTTTAATATGCCGATTATTAAATAAAGAATCACTGGTGAATGCTTGCGAAGAATTAGCTCTCTTTTATTGAAAATTGTAAGTAGCAATACTGGCGAAAATTTTCGAAATTTAAGAGAGCGGCGTGTAATCTGAAATGATTGGGTGATATGGAATACCGTTCTACCCTTAGGCCGTGTCCACATCGAGTGCGAGGAACTGCGTCGAACAGAACAGTATAGAGCAGCGCAGTCTGTTTTGTGCAATCTTATGCATCTTTGAACGTTCGTTACCACTATCCACTTCATGACGGTACATCAAAAGAAAGAAAGTCTTTTCCTTGAAGATAATAGACTTTTGCACTTAATCGAAGCTCATCGAAGGGGGAAGGGGTTGGGCTATATTTTAAACCCATTTCATAAACCATAGAACATTGTTTTAGGGATTTCGGGGTATGTTGGATATATATGTTTTGTTCACCTCAACAACAAAATTGAGTTCTGACTTCAAACCCTCTATGAAAATTTGAATATGAATTGAGTTGTTAGAGAAGTACCTTATGAGGGTTTTCAACTTTCTTCATCCATATCCTATCATATAGTTTACGCACCTCTGGTGGTCCTTTCTAATCGAGCTAGAGGTTTAAAAAATTGTATGTGAATGTAGTTGGTGTTGTGAAAGTTCGTTTTAGAAGTCTCGATTTTTTTCCCAATTCATTTCATTATTTTAAAGACTATTAAAGATAAATTAAACTATGGCTTTAGTGACGGAGCTCTGCTGCAAACGCTTTTTTTTTCTTATCTCAATCATAATAATTAATTTAAAAAAAAAAATTTGTTTTCATGTGTTATTTATTTAATATTGCGATAATAATTTAGCAAGCTGATAATTTATTATTACAAGTACTATCTTGCCGTGTTATATATCGTATTAGGAAATGAACATATATAATACGGCACATTATATAATATAGCATATTGAAATGAATCTTCAATGATAAATGTGATTTTTTTTTAATTTTATACATCCGGGAAAAACTCGAGAAAACTAAGTTGAAATCGGTAATTAGCGCCCTAAAAATTTTATGGGCTTCTCCAAAACTTTCCACCGAGATTCCTTTCTAGTCCACCTTTGACTGGACCAGATATTAGACTATGAGCGGATGCTCCTAAACGGTGCCCCGGACGAAGAAAAATGAGGAGTACAAGGATATAAGTAATTTCCTCTTGTTTTATTTAGTATAGGTCGATGGTGCTATCAAATGCACGGTTTGCAGAAAAAAAAAAAAAATTATAAATCAATGCAGATTGATACTATTTCACCACAATTTCATTTATTTAGATGCAACATATTAAGTCCAATCTGGACCAACTACAATATACAAAGTAGTAACAATTTTAAAAATTGAATAATTAGGGAGCCACCTCAGTCATCATCGCCAGTACAGGCGAAAACTGAAAAACAAAGGTATATTCATCTTTGGATCAAATGAGATGAAGTTCAGTATGCATGGTTCTTTTCTAGGTAGAACAATTTCATAGAAGTGGGGGTAAATTACAGTTAATATTTTGGCCACAATTAGGGCAAAAGCCAGTTTGTAAGGCTTTCCACTCTTCTACAGTATCTCCAAACTGAATTAGAGGGTTGAAAATTTGGATGTGAATAAAAGTGGAGTTAGAGAAATGCTTTTTGGGGTCTCATTTTTTTTCCCACCACCGTCATTTCGATATTTGCAATTTCGTATTTTAGTGAAAAATTTAGTATACGACCTTAGTGACGGAGCTCTTGCACGTTTTTTTTTACTCCTATGTTATCTAAATCCAAAGATTAAAAAAACTGTTTTCATTGTTTCTTTTTGTTTTATTCTTAAGCTCCTGTGCTATTTACAATTGAATTGTGATTAATGCCTATTTACATTTTTGTGATCAGCTAATGCAGTGAGTAACGATAGGAGTTACATGATAAATATCCTTGTTAATAAGTATGTATATTTATATATGTCTATTATTAGTATATTTATATATGTCTATTATTAGTATATTTATATATGTCTATTATTAGTATATTTATATATGTATATTATTAGTATATTTATATATGTATATTATTAGTATATTTATATATGTATATTATTAGTATATTTATATATGTATATTATTAGTATATTTATATATGTATATTATTAGTATATTTATATATGTATATTATTATTTAATGTTCTGATATCTTATAGGGTGGGCCATAGTAAGAAGTTCTCAGCTTCCGCCTAATTAAAGTATCAAAGGTCATTAAAAGATCCTTATTCACATCTTCTTAAGAAGATGTACCAAGATGGTACTTACCAAGTACCAGGCACATAGTAAAGATAAAAAATTGCACTAATCCTCTATGTAAAGTTTTTATTTCCATAACATACTATTTCTCTTTGTTTCCACATTTCTCTTTAAAGTTGAGCAAATTGTGAAATAATTAACATAATTTCGATATTTATTTTAAGTTTTATTTAAACTATTATTTTATTTTTTTGTATTTAATTTATAAACACATACATCATTATTAAATCGAATCACACATTTTTAATAAAATCTATTTATTAATTTATCATCATATCAATTATATTTGAATTAAATAATCTCATGTCATTAAGGTGTACTATTTCTGTTATAGAGTCTCAGAATAAGTATATAAGTATTTCCTTATGCATTAGTGAATATATCAAATAAATATACAATGAAACAAGAAAAGGCAAAACAATGCAATCATTTCAAAGAAATAGAAAAGGAAAGGAAGGACCTACTCCCATCTGCTCACCTATTTTTTTTTATTTGGATTAAATTTAAATATTTGTTCTTAATAGGGTTATTTATAGGCATGAAGCGGTGTCACTAACCCAAACACTTTTGGGGAAGTGTGTCTAGACACCTATTTCCATTTTAGCTCCTATACCCAATAAAGGCGGCTGTTTATATTTACTGCCAAGAGACTGAGGCGAATGTTGAAAACTCTCAGGGTATAAAACTATTTATTTAAATATCCTTAAACAACACTTAGTATTGTTTAGAAGCGAGCAGAGTCTGGGTATTTTGGCGGCTGAGAGCTGTCAGTGCTGCCAATAAAAAAAGGGGGTCCGTCCGTTTTGGCTCAGAAAAGTTTCCATGTCATATGCTAGCAATTTTTCTCCGGGCGCAAAATAGGATTATTTTTAGGGAACAAAATGCATTATAATGAATGATACTACACTTCCTCAAAGCGCCTAATCACCCCTGAGGATTGAGTATCTCTTAAAAATACGTAGTGTCTTTTGTAATGACATGCATGCTGTGTAAATACGTGAAGTACAATTAAAAATAATAAAGTGAGCGTAATGCAGATATTTTTTATTGCCGATTTTATTTTAGGTTTTATTGCCGAGAATCGCAAACGACTAATATACATTTCAATGTAGCGTGTTCCTACAAAGAGCTCTCTCTTATTATCGTGTTTTGTGTACTTCTTTAACTGATAATCATTAAGTTTGAGAGTGAGCGTGGAATAGGAAATATCTTTTTCTACACCCATCACCGTCTACAGCCAATTTAAACCATCGCATTAATTTGTCACCCATATACATAAGTACATTCTGTATTTACCCTCATCATGAAATTGTATTTCTTTCACTTTTTCTCTTATGTTAGAGCTACCATATATTCGATTCTTTCACTTCTCTATCCTTCAAAATAGAGATTAAAAAAAAAACTAATTGGAGACTTCAGATCATTTGCCTATATGTACTTAATTATCCTCGAGAAACGTACCAAGCCTAAAATAAATGTTTAATGAACTTCTGTAGCTCTCCTAAGGCCAAGCAAAAAGTAATACGTTTTTTTCGCAGCAACGCGTTATTTTATGCAACAAAACGTTAATTTTAAATATCTTTTAAAATGACATAGTTTCTAAAAATACACAAATTTTTCTTGAAGTAATCTCGGTTAGGATCAAGTTTTAGGCGACATTAGCCTTAGAACGTTTTCACACGGGTCCGATGAATCAAAGGAGAATTAGGGCATTTTAACACTGTCCGATAAATATCGGGGTCGGATTCGACTCCGATCAAGTTTATGCAGATAGTATGCGTTCCTTTCATACGGTCCGATAATCATCGGAGTCGGATACTACATTTCCTACAGTATGACGCTCTCTAGATAAATCTCTCTAACATTCTATTCATCGGATCGTGGTTTTACGCCCTCAGACTGCTGGATTATCGGACCGTGTGGAAGGAACGCATGTTTTCTGCGTAAATTAAATCGGAACCGACTTATTTACCGGACCGCATTAAAACCCCCTAAGGGCCCAGCTATGTAATACGGCACGACTACACCTTCTCACCATTATTCTTTGGCTTCACAAATTATAATTATTTGTTTCTGTAGTTGGTTTTTCTTTGGTTGTTTGTTCTTGCAGGTTTCTCATTACTGTGTGCCAGAATCATCCAGTGTTGGTGTTATATCAATACAATCTTACCACTTATCCCAAATGCAGAACAAAAAAGACACAATTCAAAACTAACATCAGAAATTTTAATAGTTGGACCCCTATCATCCCGAAGGGCATCCAGCCCTAAATATCAAGCCAAACCAAAATACATAATCGGCACTTGCTAGAGGAATCATTCGTTATTAGAATAAGCAAAATTCATCTAAGAATTATAATTTAATATTTATTATAAATTTAAATTATAATTATCTGTTGCCAAATACAGGTAATTGAATACATTTAATTGCTAAAATATTGATTTTTATTTACTGAATAGTTTCCGTTTACATGCGTTGTTGAAATATTAATGTACCCTGTATTTTTTTTGCTTCAAAGCCTTGTATACAAGTAGGGACTGAAAAAAAAATGTTCTCAGAATCGAAAATTGACACCCGCGTTTTACGTTTTAGACTTGGTTACGCTTTAATTTGGTTTCGTGTCTGTCTGTAGTCAAAACCATTTAAAGGTTGGGTACCAAGATGATCTTATCTCAATTTTATCAAAGTGCAATTCTTACTTTTGCTTTCGCTTTATACGTTTTATCCTTGACACACCAATATTTCGAAACTTGTTGGTCCGATTTGAGACAAATATGGAGGATAGATGAGGACTACGGCGAGAATTGTTCAGTATCAAATCCATCCTCTACTTCCATTTATGAATGCGCAAAAGTATTTTCAGAGATTTCAAGGATTTGGCTCAAAATTGGAGAAAGTTGGTTTTAAGGACTGTTAAAACGATTTTTCGATTTACTGTTTTTGCTGAAGTTTTCACTGATATACGGATCGCTTACTATCCCAGAGTTTCGATTCCGTTTTTTAAATAAGATTTTCGATCGCGTAAGCACATTTCGAATTACTTCCTTCGAAATAGGGATCGTTTATTAGGATATCGAGGATTCTGATTCTGTTTTTTGATCGCGCATGAACATTTTGAATTATTACTTTTTTTACGGATTTTCGAAATATGTCGAAATAATCAATTAAAACATTAAATCTGTTTATTTTATCTTTGCACAATTGTTTTTCCTTATTTGTCTTATAGAAATGATAAAGAAGCCGTATTGGTCTATTTTTGTTTTTTAAAATAAAAACATATGTAATTACATTTTTAATTACAAGCTATAAAGATCAGACTTTAATAGAGGCACCCGTTATCAGTAATGGCGTTGTTTACTGGCTGGTGCATATTGATTCCTTGATAACTTGAGCTTCGTAGTTGTATTTATTCAACTTCATCTAAACGTGATTATCACACAATTACTAATTGAGTAATTATCAGCGCCTAATTGATCGGAACATGAAAATCCTTTACACATTTTTAAAATATAAGTATAACATTGGCAATCACTTTTATTTTTACCAATTTTTTTAGCCACACTACAAATTTATTAGTAAAACCTTAAATTTGATTCGTTTGTGATTTTTTTTTCTATTTCTGCGTGAAGCATTATTACTTTCCTGCAATAATAACTACTACTGTTCAGTCCTGTTCATGTGGTGTGTGCATATACATATAAATTTTTATTTGACAGTTGCATCAAGGGAATAGGAAGTCTCCCATTGCTGAGAATCCTGGTTTCTACAGGAAATCTACTTATTATTATCAAAGTTTGATAACCTGCTGAATGCAATCCATCCGACATGCAGTGGGACGAAATAGCAAAAAGCGGTCAAAATCCCTTGTTAATACTTTTTTTCTAGACAAATGAAAATTTACACCTAAGCACATATATGCTATAAGCATATTTTCAAAACAATATAGCCATCACCAACATATTCCTAATATAAGGTTAATGAACTGTGGAAATTGATGAGAATTCGCAATTAAATGCAGTGTTTTGTATTCATTCTAAAATCTTCATAATTTATCTGTACGCATTCGTACTTATGCCATACTTTTCAGCATTAGTGAATGAGTATAAATTATTTTTTCACATTTTATGTTGCCACTTGAGTGCCAGATGAACATCATTTAAATTATGACCTTGATTTGACCTACAGTTTTTTGTCCCTACATGCTGTATGATTCTGTGAACTTTTGAACAGGCTAAATATTAAAATATTAAACATGTTTGTAAACATTTCCTCACTCAGCTCTGTGAAGATATCATTTTGGATTAGAAAAGGTGGAGTAATTTTGATTTTCAGGTATGTTGTATGTATTACCCCTTTGATGAAAAATCCAATTTTTCAACCTACACCTTGCATTTTCCGCTATCTTGAAAAAACCACTAAGAGCAAGCACGTTTTTCAGTGTTTCCTCAATAACTCGCTCTCTGAACATTTGAGACTAAATGTTGTAACCACAAATATTAAAGAGCATTACATTTCCTGCTAGTTTTATATGAAATATGTTGAATATTCGGAAGAGCCACTGAGATGAGGAGCCATGAATATCTTAAAAAATGTGAGAGAAAAAACGTTAAAACGAGATATGTTGGTTTAGATTTAATAACTATTCTCTAGTGAAGTTTACTACAAAATGCCTTATTACGAATATTGTATAGTATTAAATTTCCTAAAACATTCATACAATATATTTGTAGTTACTCTGAGCAGACGCTAAGAAATATTGAAATAACGATTTTAGAGACAGTGGCCTGTAAACTAAAAATATCACACGCTATTCAAATTTGTATTTCCGAATATAATATCATCTCCAATCCATTATCTATGTAGTTAATACGTACAGTTTATGACATTCATGCAAATGCTGGGAAAATCTAATTAATTTATAATTATTTTTTTTAAATATGCTAATAAGGTTTTTTTTTTTAATCTTGTGTTCATTGTGTATTAAATATAAAATCAACAAATTTTTTATTGTTGTATATTTATACGACATAAATAAATTTGTATATGGTACATTTCTGTTTTACAAATATATAATATATTCATATTATAAAAATATATTCAAATGTATGGGAAATGGGAGTTTTTCACCTTGCTAGTGTTATGCAGACAGACATTATTTTTTTTTGTTCGTTTGCTTTTAATAATATCTATAATTTAAAATTCATTCTTTTTAATTATTAATATTATAATTTAATTCACAATGGAAGACTGGTATATGTACAAAATTTGAAGGTTCCAGACCGTTCCATTTGGAAGTTAGAGAATTATAACCAGTTTTTGTCCCACTGTGCGTCAGGGCCTTTCTCACCGACTTGCTTTTTTTGATGGATTATGGTTGTTCTGCATTAGCAGATCGTCCAGAGTTCTTTTTGCACTTCCCCAAAATTCTGTCCATGAACGATGCTTCCACTTTTGCTCACACATGCAAAAACATAATGTAAAGAAGACGGTAAGGATAAATAGAGTAAAAATTTTGAATCAATTTTTGGTGACGATAAAAAAACCGGTCGAGTATAGATATGTATACATTTATTATTTATACAAATTTTGCTTTAAGAGAATAATAATAATAATAAGAGAATAATTTCTTGGTCCATTACTTATGTTAATAGGCATTTCAAAACTGTACATATTTAATGGGCTCACTTTTACCGCCTTTTACTTAATTACGATTTTAATTTGTCTATATTGAAATGCTGTAACAGTGCGCCCGCTTAAAATGTTCAAATTTGAAATCCTGATTGACTTAAAGTTACTTCGTAAGTCTTAACGTTAACCCAGTTTATGGTATATCACGGATCCTCGAGTTTCAATTTTTCCTTTATTTAAATTTCTATTACGAATTAAAGCGTTACTGATCTAATTATTCACCAGCATAATTTACAGAGGCTAATATTTGAGTAATTCGCAACAATCTTTTAATAAGAAATAAGGCTGTATTTCAATCTTGTTTATTAATGCTACGCGTGGTTATCAAGTTCGATTTAATCAATTTATTAAAAAATAGAATTAGGAGTCATATTGTTAACTGGATCCCATCGTGGGTTTGGTGAAATGCAGAAAAAGATCTGGAACATTTGCTACTGCTACCTTCATAAACTCAGAAATTGTGTGGATTGCCGGGAGGGAATTACTTTGTTCTAGTTTTCAATCCAGATTATAAATAACCGGAAGTACAAATGATTGGCTCCTGTGAACACAAAATGCGTAACGTATGTTCGTTGAGATTTACATAGATGAGTGTAATTCACAGTAACTACTTGAGAAATGAACTTTAGTATCAGGTTGTGTTACAGAGAAAATGCACAACGGTTCCTACTTACCTATTTGTATTGTAATATCTTAACGAGCTACATTTTCAGTTTGCTTGCGTTGGGAGGATTGTGTGGCTGCAGACGCGCAAAAAATGCTGGGGACTAGAAATTGGAGAGCAGCAGCACAAAACAGAGAAGACTGGCGGCTCAGACTGAGAGAGGCTCTGATTCTTCAGGAGTTGTAGCGCCATCGAAGAAGAAGAAGAAGAAGCTACATTTTCAGATTGCTTACAAAATGAATCAATATAAAATCAGATATTAGATAGGGGATAGTAGCCGGTTTAAACGAGGACATAGAGTGTTGTTTTCATGGTAAAGCTAGCTTTTTCGGTATTCTGGAATCAATAGAAAGGATCTTATATACCATAAGAACATGAATAAAAAAAATGAGATAGATTTAAAATATATAGATATAACAAGAAAATTTACATGGGTCGGGGAGTTGGGGAATCATAACAGTAGAAATAACTCAACACGTTTCATGATTTAGACCTCACATTTAGAGCCGAGCACTTCTGTTGTCAGAATTCCAGAGGATGGATGGTTGAACTGAAAGATCCTTCCAGGAAAAGTTATAAATGATCCTTTTTTTAAGGCGGGGTTCATAGCGAGAAAATAAACTACCTTCAGATATTTATATGCTTCTGAAAAAAGGGTTCTGAGGGTGTTCTCCAGTAGCATAAATAATTTCTTTTTAAATAATGTTAGAAATTGTTAATAACACTTACTGACCCTTAATTTTTTAATATAACTTGTGCTTTCTTATCTGCATGTCTTAATGTTAATATGACGTTTTGGCATTTGTGATAGTGTTATCGCATTTTTCACGTTATGCGATGTAATATTATTAGAACCTGTGCCAGACTTTTGGGTCCAATGATAAAACCCAAAAATTCCAGCGCCATGTCCTATGCACAACAGAACCAGTCCTACTGAAACGTTATGGTGGCTTAGCCTAGCTTGAAGTTATGGATACAGGTTTTGTGATTAGCTATTAGTAGAGAGAGGGTCCTTTTTTCAAATTAGACACTCGTCTAAAACTTGGTGAGTGGCTTCATTATAACGTAACCTACAATTTTTTTGTCTACGAAAATTCTCGGGCGGTTTTCAATCTACAAATCGGAAAACACGTCCATTTAATGATATACTAAAAAGGACTGTGATCAACGCTTTGCTTTTCACTTGAATCGTAAGATGATTTGATAAGAAAATCGAAAAAAATATTGGCCTAAAAATATGTTCCACTCCCAGCATGTCAAAATAACGAGAGTATGAATACTTATCAACGACGAGCTGATTTTCGAGCAAATTGTTTAATAAATACCAGAAGTATCTAATGAGCATGCTGGCCTACAATCTTCATGGGCAATTCTTTTCAGACCCACGCCATAGACATGTCAATTTTAATGATTAGCAACTGTCGGCCTCGAAGCACAAATGATTGGGGATGTATTTTGTAATTAATTAATGCAGAGGCCTACAAAAAATATAGAGCCGTGTCTTATAGAGCTTAAGCTATAAAAGTGAGACGGTGGAAGATACCTTTATTTTATTCTTCGCTTATATTTGGAAAACTATACGATATAGAGACAAGACTATTCTATACAAAATTAAAACTGATAAAATTTGCTTCAATATTTATTTCATTGATTTTTTTCATTGGAGATATTGGAGCTCATAATTCACTAATTTAAAAAAAAAATGAAAGAAAACAGTTGAAGAGGTTAATAATGCAAAAAACATGCGGCAAATTAAAACAAAAATAATTAGCGAGATATAGGCGCGTATATCTTGGAAACCACGCGAGATAGAGAAAATGAATTAAATCAATATTGAAGCAAATTTAGTCAGCTTTAATTTTGTATAGAATAGTCTTAGTAGGTAGGACGCATAGTTTCTTGAAATTTTACAGATATGTACTTTAATATAAGAAAAAGAAATATTTAAATTTTAATTGCAGTCGATTCTGAGGGAGCCGAGATACAGCACTTCAAAAATGCCATTTTTCCATCCAGACTCTTGGGCTACCAAACGGCTGTACTAAATGACTATGTATTTTGCGCTGTTCTAGTGTCTTTCGTAACATTTGTACGGATTTGAAGTCTTGAAAATATTTTAGAAATCAAAAACGTATTTATTAACGCATTTCGGCCTAGTAATAATTTTTTTTGTGAACCAATTGTGATCAAATTTAGCATGAATATGTGCTTTGGAGTGCTTTGAGATATTTTGCGTCATTTGTGGGGATTTGATATTCTGAGAAAGTTTTAGAATCAAAAAACCTTATATTTTACCGCAAACTTTGGACTATAATCATTGTTATGGCATGTTCACTACAAAACATTTTAATAAGAGTGGAATTATTTCGTGAAAAAAAAAATATGAAAACGTGAAACTTATTTAGATGAAACTTTATTGCCATTTGTACAAGTTTTTCGTCATTTTAATCCTGTTCTTAGAGAATGTATAAAATAAATGTTACTGCATGACATTTTACAGGCTATTATTTTAGAGGCTATTTTGTATTCATATGGGTTAACAACCATAAATTACTATCTTTATTGTGATTGTTATGTTGTTAATTATGTATGTGCATCTATCGTTTGCTGCAATCTGTTACTTATGTTTTTTACAAAAACCAAGTGGAATAAACCAATAAATATTATGTTTTATATTTCTGATTTATTGTGATTAAAATGGTCCTTAGAACATTCCCTCTCCTCTCTCGTAATGCAATGAGAATTAATTCGTCACTGCAGAGACAAATCGGAGGTGAGAAAATATTCAAACACCTTCAAAGTCGGCCAATCTATATTTGTGAACAACTGAAAAAGAAGTGATATCCCCTCAAAAAACTCCGTTGTAAAAGTTTCCTCGCAAGAAAAAAAGGATAGGCGAAAAAAGGAGTACATGAAAAAGGCTGCCCCGCTAGAAAACGGCCCTCGTGCTTCGGCTTAGGAATATTTGCTGATCACCAAGTATGTCACCTTCGGCGCTTCGCTCTTCAGTTTAGTTGGGAACACGTTCATCTGAGGAATGACGAACGTTAATAATTCCAACCAGAAGAATGCATCTTTCGAAGCATTTGCGCCTCGGCTTATGAGAAATAGGAGCTAAAATTGGGCGGAGTGTTTGACTGGAGAAACTCGAATAGTGGTTATAAGGTATTAATTTCAATTGCGAAGTTGACAATTGGGTAACAACAGACAGCCCGCCCAATTTTAACTTTCATATCTCCTAAGCCAAGGCGCAGATCTCCGAAGGTTGTATTCCTCTGGTTGGCATTATTTACCATCATATTTCCTCAGGTGAACATGTTCCCAACTAAATTGAAGAGCGGAGTACCGAGGATGACATATTCGTACTTGATGTTCAGCAAACACTCCTAAACCGAAGCTCGAAGCGCCAAATCTCCTTTCCAGGCGGGGCAGCCTTTTTGATATATCTCCTTTTTTTTACATCTTACATCTCCTCTATTTGTTCTCGTAGAGAAGTTTTCACAAAATAGTTGTTAGGGAGGATATATATTTGGCATCGGAGAGTGTATTCTCTACTTTGTCAAAAATGTTGGTGGTCGAAGCTCAACAGTCAAATAAAATTCCGTCCAAAAATTATTTTTATCTGATTTTATATTTCATTAATGTATATTGAAAAAATAGAAGAAAAATAGCACTTCTCTAGCACTTAAAAAGTCCGATCTATAGAAGATCTGATGTGTTAATAAAGTTATACTGCATCTATCCAAGTTTTATCATCCTGAAAAATTGACCTTTCACCTAGTATACCATCTACATTCATATGGATTCGGTTCCAAGTATCAATAATTCAGTTTGGATTCTACTTCTAATTTGCAATTAAGTAAAGTTCATGTACACTTTGAAAGTATTTTTTAAAATGCCAAAATATGTTTTCTAATATCTTCAAGTCGTATTTTACAAATTCTCAAAATGTTAATACTACTCAAAATCTATCGACAATGAGTTTTAATTTACTGGTAAGAAGGGATTTTGAGTGGCATTTATATTTTTTAGTTAATGGGGATTTTTCGAAGCAAAATTAATAATTGCAAATTATGATACCCCAAATTTATACGAAGCTTAAATTTTTATAGTACTGCATTTTCTAAATAAACTATCTCTGAAATATTGTTACTGAGAACTGAAAAGTCCCGTGTGTGTTATCTACATATATTGATTTATATTGTATTTTTATGTGCGGTGTTTTCCTGTTATCTGATGACTTACGAAGTCAGGCCGGCTCTCGATCTGTTCCAAGCTCTGAGAAGGTTGTTATGATAATTTTTGAGTTATTTTATTTTTATATTATTTATTATTTTATACTTTTTTACTGATGTGATTCTAACCAGATGTAAATTTATCTTTTATACTCTTATACTACCTTATTCAAAGGATATTGTTTTTCATATTATTCATATACAATATACCGAATATTGTCTTTAAACTGCTACTGATTGACGAAATATTACGGATTAATAAATAAATTTGCACCAAGTAAGGTGAGAAAAATGATGTCGAAATTTCACCTTCGGACTACCTATTCCATGCTGTAAGGGATAGTTGTTGTTTATCCCCACTAGTTGTGAAAAAGTAGAAAATACAAAATCAATGCTTCCAAGTTTCAGATTGCACTGTGCTACTTCTTGTGGATAGTGATCAATATATATTTTTGAAGTGTTGCCTATTTGATTAAATTTTTAGCTTTATTTCGATATTTATAATCGAAAAATATGGCCAAAATAATGCAAATTTGTTGATAATCATACGAAATTAGCAAAATTGAGTTTATTACAGTTTACCTCTGACGTACAAAGTTATAGACTGCGATATCGTAAAATATCTTTTTATATGTATAACTCAACTTGACCAATTGTTCAGGAATGTCACAAATATAATATTAAAGTAATATATTAGCAAGAAAAAGTCAATTCAAGAGAAATAAAGATTTATTTATTAAATATATAAAAAGAATTAATTAATTTTTTTTCAACCATTATTTCTTCATTACACACCGGTCAATGTGTAAATATGTGTAAATACAACCAGTGAATTTGCTGGATAAATTATTAGGTGTAATGGAATGAAAGAATATCCAGTGGTACCTCTTCCTATCTTGATTAACATTCTAAACTAAGGCTAGAAAGAGCCCTCATCCAGCTTTCTACGGGTATTATCGGGGGTGTGGGTTGTGGCCATATTTGTATATATGGCCATAGAAGCATTGAATTAAAAATACAATGTTACAGACATCTCTAAACTAACTCCATAGATGTATTTTTACTGCTTTGAAACTAAACTAGCTTCCAAATTGGATGTTGTAATACCAATACCGGCTAAGAATCGGACATTGTGAATTCAGCCATAGTCATTTGTTGGGAGGAATAAGAATCTTCTGAATGTGAGCCATGTGGAAAAACCAAAATAATTTTTTTTAAGGTATGTCCCAGTGTTCCAGAGTTAGGAAACAATTAAAATCGCCCCGTCTATATAGACAATAAAAAATAATCTTTATTTTTAATTATTTTATTTTTTTTACAAACATTTTTTCGTCCAATGACCTATAAACGACAATCGATTATTGGTTCTCCTCGAATTAAAGTGATCTATCTCTCCAAAAATAATAAGATGATTAGACAAGCCACCATGTTGCTCTCAACTCTGCTTAGAACCAACAAAGTTTAGTTAGAATCATAATTTTTTCTGATCAATCAATCTACATAAAAACATACCAAAAAAAGGTATTTATTGTGATAGCCAACATTTCGGCCCAGGCATGTGGGAGCAGTGTGTACAAGCTAATCTGTCTCAGGGATTTAGAGATAAAAAAAATAATTAAAAAGTGATTTAAAAAACAAAAATAAAAGTTTCGATAGGGATGACTATGTGAGAAGACTAAAAGAAATTAAGGTCCTAGTGGGAGAGAGAGAGAGGTGAGAAAAGGAATGGCGTAGTCCGAAGAAAGGAGGAAAGAACAATCGGAAAGAGTGAGGAAAAGATGGGAAGAAAGAAAAAAGGAGAGAAGGGAAGTGAAAATAATGATATTCGCGTTGTCTCCAAGGCCGTTCCGTGGAAAAAAAACAAAAAATTGAAAAAGCTGATCCCTAACCAAAAATAATCATAACGTCAACCACCCACTTCTAAATTAACACAATAATTATGAGATATGTTACTTACTTGTGGGGGAATCTGTTCCGAAATAATTCATACTACAATAGTCCCTCGTTAACACGAACGCGTTTGGGAACCGGATCCTCCAGTTCGCATTAAAACAAATCGTGTTAAACAAAATTTCATTTGAAACGAACGAAGTTCGTCTTATCCAATCGGCTAAAGTTTTTTCTATAGTTTTCATGTATTATTTTTTTTAAACAATTGATTTCACAATTAATATACGTGAGAAAGGAAAGTAAAAAAGAAAAAAAAACACACATCATGCAATAAAATTTATAATGAATATTATTTTTCATCAATCTCTTCTTCAATTTTCTGGATAACTGGCTTTTTGAACCATAGCTGCTCGGCGCGACACTACCGATAATACCACTTTTAAGTTCGTACTTATTATAATTAATTTTTTAATATAATTTAAATGAAATTTTAAATTTGGTTACATAAAGAGATGTAAAGGGTGCTGTTGAAACTGAATGTTAAGGAATAAAAAGGGGTCAGAGCTATGTACGTCGCAGGTGAGGGATTACCAAGAATTATTAACTAAATATTCGGTCCTAGAATAAGTTTGTGTTAGTCGAAAATTTCAGTGTACCATTTCCTAAAGTTGTTTGAGATTCGTGTTAACCGAATAATTCGTGTTAAACTAGGAATTCTTCAAAAATATGGCAAGAAATGAACTGCTGTGGACGAAGCTAAGAAATTAGTTTGAATTATACTTTTTGCGTCAACTGATTTCGTGATAACTGTGTGTTTCCAACAGCCTGTACATACGTTCTTACTTACCTGTTTTCTGATTTGCCAAAAAAAAAGAAAGAGAAAAAAATAGTTTTTAAACTAGCAACAATGGCACAGCTGGCGATTTCCGTCTCATCTAGTTTCTGTACTTTATTACAGGCCCATCTCATCAGGAATCACCTTTTACATATATTTATATTTAATTTATTTTTTTTACAAGAATAAAATGTTGCCACATATATTAAATACCGCAGTGACTCTTGTCCTCTAATTTTCCTTTCACCCCTGAAGACTACCTTCCCTCCAAAGGTCACTTGCCCTGCTCTAGATGTGAAAGTTCACGGTTTAATGAACTGTTGTGCCAACATCTAATTAGAGAATATTACGTCAGCAAAAAACAAAGTCAGCTCTGGCGCTTCTCGTTATCATACTTTGGGGTTGTTATTCAATCCGGAATAACTGAGCTGAGAAGTGAAAAGTGTGTCCCGATCCTTAATATTATACAGGCTGAATGTTTCTAAATTTATTAAAATATAACATTTTGCGATACAATTTAAATTTTTTAGCTTTCAACTTTCATTACTGTTCAGATGGACATTACATATTTTATAAAACGATTGAAATAAATAATGACGCAATTTTCCTGATAATTAAGCTTTTCTCAGATCCCCGTAAAAGACCAAAAAATAAATTTTTAAAACACACCAGAAATAAAAATGGGAAAACTTCTGAATACTATTGCATTAATTGCGGAACAAATAGAAATTGGGAGAAAAGCTGGATGAGAGTTTTTCTGTAAATAACTTGGGCAAAAGAACCATCTCTTTTTTCCAATAATTTATTTTCATTTTAAAACAAAACTACGTATGGAGGATTTCGCTACATATCCAGGTTCAATTTCAAAACAGCCTATAATCATTAATACAAAATTATAATTTATTAAAATTATAAGTTATTAAAGGAATCCACATTGAATTGTTGTAAAATAGTTTAAATGTGAACCTCTCTAAAAACGAATAAACATATATTTTTACTAAAAGGTTATTGCCATTAACATTTTTACTAACAGTGGAAGTTATGTTAAACATAATAAAGACATACTTGGAACGTTTAAAAAAACTTTACGACGTATTAGCACCCACAAACTATTGGCTCTGTGTCGGACCGACAAAAAGAATCTAAAATGTTTGCTAATTTTCATTATCCTGTTTTTGCAACACTCGAACTTCAATAACAATGAACAAGATATGCTTTAGGCATGTCATTTTCTGACATTACTCCCATTCGCTTCTGACACATAGAAGAAACCAGAGGGTTCCAAATCAAAAATTAAATAAATAAATAAAAAATAGTAATTAAGTAGCATTTTTTCCAACGCCTAGTTTTGAAACGGTAACCTAAGCACCCTACTTACAATGATATGCCTACACATAACATTAAGTTATAAACTTTTAATAAGATATTAAAATTTAAAAAAATTGATACTACTCCTAAATTGAAACTACTAAACTGCTAAATTGAAACTCCTTTGGACCTACTCATTTCAGATATGAAGACATTGATAGTATATTCACATTCAAGGGCTTCAATTTTTTCATCCTAATCAATTTAAGCAGTACCATACTAAATCATTTTTATTGAAATGTCTTAATAGATAGATATTTAATTGAAGATTAATAACTTTTTTACTTATTTAAAGAGAAAAAGATACATTCCTTAGTAATTTTATTTCTGAATATTAAAAATATAGTTACGAATCATTTAAAATTTATCTATGAATCGTAAATTTTTGTGTTGCAGGTATAGACAGACTAGGTTCAGTTCCCGCAGACTGAGGCGGAGAGTTGTGCTGAAACATGGTGATTGCAACGTGATCCAAGGGAAGGTGGCAAAACGGAGGCGGAGATATCTACAGGTGAATGTTCAACTTTTTCAATTCATAGGTTTAAGATATATTAAAATATGGATATATATATATATATATATATATATATATATATATATATCAATATTTTTATTGATTTCTATTTCTATTTATTGGAATGGTAATTTCACTAAGAATCTTATATTAATAAATGTTATAACGCTACCAATAGATAAATTTAATAGTTAATTGTTTCCATAATGTTTGAATTTTCATAGATACATACTTGTCTTATAATAAATGCTTTTACAATCGAATTGTTAATTTTTCTTTAAACATTTTTTTTTTCATAATAAAAAAATGATAAAAATAAGTATGGATAAATAAAATAATAAACATTGCCGAATAAAAGACGTGAAGCTCGAATATTGATAATTTTTTTCTGTATCAAATTCCTCAACTTCCTATCGAAACATCTGTTTAAAAATCGTCCATAAAATAATTTCGGACTCTAGTGAGTATTACAACAAGGTTTATATTTTTTACAGTTATTTATGGTCACTTATCAGCTGAGAGGAGGAAGACCCTAAAGGAAGGAACGAGACCTAAGAAAACATTGTTCAAAGAAATAGAAACGAAATTTCACGACTGATCCTGGAGTTCAGAAGCGATAGTATTTAAAAGACACCTGGTTATGCAAATAATGTATGCTACAGAATCAGGTTTAAGGATTATATCAAACTGACTTATTTAAGCCTACTGCTATGGCTCTAAACAGTTCTGAAAAATCTAGTATCTGAATTCAAAGATCTACTTTTTAAAAGTATTACCAGGGTTTAGATATCAAGGGTCAGGTATAGATATACGCATATACCTACACTCGTCATACCCTGTAACGAATGGTATATCCTTTTGCTATACAGCTTTCGAAAAGTAAGAAAAAGTATATCCGGATATTCATATATTATAATGAACACCGCAAGAATGAGGAGGGAAAGCAGAGAAGCTGGAAGACCGATTGGAGCAGCCAATCAGAAGCCATAACTTGGTCATACGTCCCATGGTGCCAAATTTGAATTTGAATTTAAACCTAACGTTAACTATCTACCACGCACCTTTGTAGTTAGTTACGTGATCATTAGGCTTCAGCCACTTTTACCTCTATCCCTCTACAACAAGTAAATCACAGTACTCTATCTCTCCCTTACCCACGCCCATGCTTTACCGCCTTTTTATATTTCCTACATCTATATAATAACTATAACAACTATAAATAAGAAACTTAAGCATCTACATTTACTGCTGTTTGAGAGGTCTAAGGTTTTGTAGAGTCTGAGTGTGCCCGGTCGCCATTTAATAATGAAGGCAATCAAGCTAACTGGTAATAGATTTTTAAAACTCATAAAAAATAATATTTTTTTTAATTTTTAAAAATATGTTTTATTCTTATAGAGTAAGCAATGATTTGTGGTTCAAATATCTCAATGGAAAGAAAAATGAGATAAAAAATAATGATATGCAAAAAGCAAAAGTTATTCATTATCATAATGAAAAAACTAATTTTAGTAAAAATATTAGAAACTGTATGATAATCGATTATTTTGAAGTAATTAACGAGGAAAATAAAAACCCTATTAAAAACAATAATAAAAAAAATATCAAAGCTGAAAACATCAATCAATTTCATAAATTAAAATACATTTCGAGAATTATTGATAATGTCAAAAAGCATTTACCAAACACGATCATAATAATATTAAATTTGGCATGTACAATAGTAATAATAAATTAACCAAATTCATCACAAGCACAAAATATAAATTAGAAAATAACAATAGATAAAATGTTACTTACAAAGTAAATTGCGAACTATGTCCGAATCTATATATGGCGAAACCACCAAATAAATCTAGCAAGTGGGTCTTTTCATGCTTTTTGTTAAACTCAGACAAGCAACTAGAGGTTAACATCCAGTTGACATCCACACGATGGTATAGAGGGATCAATCCCTAGTTAACATCCAGTCTTAACCAGAGCCTACATATCAAAATTCATTTTACGTAAATACCACTAAATAAATATCAACAGCCTCATTGGGAATTGAGCCTACACCGCTCTTAATCCTAACCTTTTTAGCCATTAAGGCTGCTTTAAATGCCTGTTATATTTCAATCATTAGGAATAAGTTATTTAAATAGTAATTCTTCTTTATTTTTATTACATTGGTATATTTTTTACGATAGTATTTGCGATGTATTTATTATGCAATAAATATAATGATGAGAGGTAATTATTTCGCGACCTAAGGTTCAAGAATAAGAAATAAAAAATATTAGGTATTTTTTGATTGTTTTTGTCTATATGATTTTTAACTAAATTTAACATTAAACTTTTTATGTTTATCTTTTTTTAGTTTTCAATAACTATCGTATAGTCCACTAAATAAATTTCTTCATCTTCCAGGATATCTTCACAACCCTAGTGGACGCACAGTGGCGGTGGACACTTCTGGTCTTCGCGATGAACTTCCTCCTGTCCTGGCTTGGATTCGCCATCCTTTGGTGGCTCATCCTCTTTACCCACGGTGACCTTGAGCCATCCACCTCCAGAAACGAAACATGGACACCCTGCGTCCGCGATGTAACCTCTTTTACCGGGTGCTTTCTCTTCAGTGTCGAGACTCAACATACAATAGGTAATTTCATAATATTCGTAAATTCTTTAGAAATACACTTTAGTAGTTCAGGACTACTAAATAAAAATGGCACTTTTTATATTAATGTTTCAATTCAAATTTTTCAAAGGATGGAAATGTTTCATAGTCAATACATTTAGATTACATAAATATAATTAATTTATAGATTTTATATATATATATATATATATATATATATATATATATATATATATATATATATATATATATATTAATTATATGTGAATATAAAATCTTTTTATATACCTACACACATATATAAAGGATGATGATTTTTTGAGCTGTATAAGCAAATTATCGGCAGGTTTGTGTTTTCCGTTAATTAGAGACCCAAAGCATCGTGTATAGAATTATTCATATATATTCTAACAATTATTATATGTCTCTTTTTGAGTTTTCGCTCTTCTATAAAATTAATTATTATACCATATTAGCAAGGAAAACTTCTGATGATGGGAGATAAATACCTCTAAAGATGCAAAAAATGATGGAGAAATCAATTAAGGAAAACTAATATAAAAAGAAATATTATTCACAATATTCATAATCTTTTTTAATTTTAGACGTTTAAAAAATATATAATATGTATGATAGCATATGCATATGCATAGGCATAAAGGCACTGTTCATACACGGGACTAAAATATTACTAAAGTTTACTTTTCCGTTTTATTCGTGTTCTTATATTTGTCTTTGTGTTCGGAAGTGTGTAATAAAAGTTTTTACAATAAATAATTTCCAAATGTCCCAAAAATCTAATTAGAATAATAATAAAATGGTAAAGTAAATTTTAATGATAATGTAGTCCCTTGGAGACTCCTTCAATTTTTGCAGAAAGTTCTCGATAACTGGTATTAAGAACTTACCTTCCATAGAGCGCACGTGAGATCAATTCCTTTTCACGCGAAGACTTCGCTGAGACTTGTCATAGGTACCAACGCGTTGGTAAAATGTCATTGGCCTCCTTCCTGTGTTTGATATTACTCCATTACTCCTTTAATCATGGCAGTCAAAGGGCTCAGAAGCAGGGTCGAGTCACGTTCACCTCTCTTCTGTAAAACGTGCTCGCGAAGCATCACGTGATCTCAGTCAAGGGTTAAAATTGATTTCTCAGTAAGAAGGAGTTTTGAATAAATAATTAATTTCATTGATTCTCAATGATTACATAACCAACAATAAAAATTTTAAAAAAAAAATCATTTTTTCTCATAGTACTCTTTCTTACGCTGGTTTTAATATTTTATTTTCTTAAATCGTAAGTTCGTTTTATGAAGAAAGAAAAAGAAGAATAAATTAATAAAAAGTAAAATTGTTGGACAAACTATTCAAAACGAAAAACACTTTTTGCATCAGTAATCCACTTCAGAAAATAATAATGTTTAATATGTACCATACACTTTTTTCTATTAATATTTTTTAATATAAATGATTTTCTCTAAATAATGTTCTTGATAAACGGGATAAAAATAAATAAATTAAAAATTAAATAACAAGTAAATTTGTTGGACAAACTATAAAAATTATTCAGAACGAAAAACACTGTTTGTATCAGTTACCCACCACAGAAAAATTTGTGGTAAAAAAACAGAAAAAGGTATTTAACGTTGTTTTTTTTTCAATATCTCTTCGAAATTAGACTTGCTTCGGCAAGTTGGGTATATCGATGGAAAGCTGATGAAATAAAGCAAGTCGATTCCCACTGAAGCAGTTCCCCAAAGTCATAGCTAGGAAATTCATTCCGTTATATTCTATAGTATTTCTGAAAATTATTCGTTTTTACTTATTTGCTTTGCTTTGGATACTATGATCACTTGACGAAGTAATATTTTTCTACAAATTTGTTGCTATCTTATTGAAAATTCATCTTAAATTCCAAAAATAATGACGAAAGTTGAAAAATGTTGTTACAATAGTGAAATTTGGAACTTTATTGGAAAAAACGTGTTGTGTTTTTTTTTGAAAACCATTTAAAAAATCTGAAATCATGAAAACTGACTGAGGTAAGAAAGTACTCTTGGCGGCACTCAACTACGTTTTTGATAGAATATCCCTCCCTCAATTAATGACATTTCCTCCAGGGACACCCTGTATAAATAAATCAGTTTAAGCATATTCCATACTTAAAAAACGCTGTATAAATAATTGATACAATTATAAATCTTCTTTTTCTTCTTCGGCTCTACAATCCGCTAGCCTCCTGGATCAGTCTACTCCAGGTGTCACGATCTTGTGCAGCCGCTTTCCAGTTCGGGGTTCCAAGCTTGCATCTTGCATCATGCGCTACACTATCCTGCCATCTGAGTCTTGGCCGTTCCTGTCGTCTTGTTCCATGGAGCATCCCGGTGAGAAACTTCTTCGGGACCGCTGAGTCATCCATACTGTCCACATGGCCGACCCATCGCAGCCTTCCAAGGCTGATTACTCTGACCGTATCTGGCTCATTCTTCAGGTCGTACAATTGCTGGTTGGTACGTCTTCGCCGCACATTCCCGACTTCGATTCCCCTATAGATGCAACGAAGGATGCGCCTTTCTAATGTTTGAAAAGAATGCATATTGGCCTTGGTCATTGTCCAAGCTTCAGACCTATATGTAAGGACAGAGCGAATTAATACTTTGTAGAAGATCAATTTTTTGGCTCTTGTGATAAGGTTGCTTAGGCTGAAGGCTTAGGCCAAAAAAGATATAATTACATAAAAATGATCACATAATTATTAATATAATTAACAACTACATCATTATTGATACAATTAACAACTACATACTGTTATTTATACTATATAATTAAAATATAACAATTACATATAGTTATATAATAACTCATACAAAAATAACCATGTATGCATAATTTAATTAATTATTTATTCATCAAAACTTTTCTCAATGCCAGAGATTTATAAACGAAGTTTTATATGTCAAAATTATATCCTAGTAAATATTTGATTCTATTCTAAAAAAATTAAAAATCGTAGAAAAAAAAATGCTTGGTATATGCTTGCAGGATATGGTGCCAAACACACTACTGAGGAGTGCCCAGAAGCCATCTTTGTCATGTGCTTGCAGTCACTAGTTGGTGTGATGATCCAGGCATTTATGGTAGGGATAGTTTTTGCCAAGCTATCCAGGCCGAAAAAGAGAACGCAAACCCTACTGTTTTCGAGGAATGCTGTGATTTGTCAAAGGGATGGTCAACTGTGTCTCATGTTTAGGGTCGGTGATATGAGGAAAAGCCACATTATTGAAGCACATGTTCGAGCTCAAATTATCAGTAAAAGGGTAATTTATTTTAATAAATCTTAAAAGCATTATTTATACATTTAATTAAATTGTTTCTTAAAATAATTACAATAGTTATTATTAGTAAATAAAAAAATACACAAGCCGGTCGATTCTGTGTGAATAATAAATATAAATTTGGGCACCAGTAAACCATTTAGAATATTTACAATATACTGTAGTTGTCATTAATATAACTCAGTAGATGTATAAGTATTATACAAATCATTGTTTTTTTGGAATTACATAAATCAAAATATGATTTTTTTATTTCTCTAACTTTGACTTATAAGCCAATGGAATATTTTTTCAATCAACCTGTCAGTGTCGTATATTTTTCATATGATAGTTCTTTGCCTAACTTATTAATAGACACAGCATAAAGAAAACAAATTAAAAACTTATTGAAGTAAGGTTAAGCTTCAATTATCCCTAATTTTTATAACAAGATATTATTAAGAAATAACATTCTGCTTCCAGGTCACTAAGGAAGGTGAAGTACTTCCTTTTTATCAATATGAGCTCAAAGTGGGGGGAGATGGTGAAGAAGATAAAATCTTCTTTATTTGGCCTACAACTATCGTGCATAAAATCACTCCAGATAGCCCCCTTTATACCCTCTCTGCTGCTGAAATGATGAGACAGAGGTTCGAGATTGTCGTCATACTTGAAGGTAATGTCATTTTCTTCATCACCAGTCATCTTTATTTTAATTTTATTCTTACTCTTTTGTAGCTTTTCCTTCATGTAAACAGTGTACCAAGTTCTAGTTTCCTGCCAAAGTATTGCAGGAGAAGTAAAAGAGTTTGACATAAATTTGAATTAAGCCAGTGATGGTTTATAGTAGCTATATCAATATATTCAAAAATATTTTTATATGGCATATTTTGGCCATTTTTCTACATACATACTCTATAATGATTTTAGCATCTATCCCTCTCGTAACGTTATATTGTATGATTATATTTGATATTAAAACCCCTTTTATTTCCAACTCTTTCATGGGGTATTTGCTTGAGATAAGAATCACATCCTTGCTTGACTTATACCATAAGTTTGAAATTAATAATTTTTTAAAGCAAATTGACTATTACTTAATTATTTCCAAAAATACCAATTGCCGTTAAGAGTTAGACATTGAAGTGTAAAACTTTTTTTTATTAAAGTTATACGACATTCAGGTTCAGAAATCTAATTTTTAACTTTAGTAACACTAAGAAGGGTGGGGTATGAATAAATTCTTGACAAGTTTTGATTTGTATTATGTTAACACTCCAAGTACCATGGTTCTTATGAAATCCTAAGTACCCTGGGGGTCCTTTTGGAGCCTCATACTATTTTTTCCACTCTCAGCCTCGCATTAATGAATACAAAGTTAAAACTGAGTACTTCAATTGTTTTTAGGTGCTTATAATAAATTTTAGCTTTAAGTTTAGTTATCTTTTTGCCTACACCCAAAAATAAAAAAAAATTTCTTCTTTTTTCTTCATACATTACGAGATTTTTAATAAAAATAATTCTTTTTTTTGTTTGCATAATTCTAACTTGAAATTCGAATATCCAATATTTCTTAAATTTAGCTACTAGTAAAACAGTGTATGGATATACAATAAATAAGTATTTTTATTTATTATTTTTTTAGACCTGTGCATCTTAAACACAGTGGTGTAATCAGAGAGGTGGTCTGGGGGATACGTACCATTCTCCGAAATTACAAAATACTTTTACTTCTTCTTATTTGTAAACAATAATTGTAAAACCTATTTGAATGCTATTTCATACATAATATACTGAGGCATAGAAAATATTATAAATAAGAAACGAAATCTTGGATACGTAACTGCTTACACACAAAGTTTTTGCAATTACTGCAAAATATGTTAACTTATGCAAGAAACATTTTGGTAAATTAATTTGTTATTTTAACTTATAGATCATTGTGATAAATAGCTTAAGTGTGGTTATGGATTGTTATATGATAATGTAAAATTAAATAAATAATAATGTTGTCATTTTGAAAAGTTGTTTGATGTAATATTTTTCTGGCATTCTGTGTGCTTTCTTTTTTTTATCTTGTTGTTTGCAAAAATTGTTATTAGAAACATAGTTTAAATAAGAAATTATTTGTAAACTTATTATAAAATATTTTTATTTTTTAAAAAGGAAAAGAAAAAAAGACCCTCAGTCACCAATAAATTCCTTAAAAGGCCCTCTAATGTTTCCAGTTCCATTTATAAATATTCCAGATAGTTTCACACAAAATTCATTGAAGGTGACAGGTATCTAAGAATTTCTTCAAATGTAATTCTAATATTAGAAATGTATGGGGTTCCATGGCATTCTGATGGTTAAGTAAAACTTGTTTTGCTTCTGAAAGTATAGTTAGTATAATTTTTGCCATGTTTTGGGTAGGTAGGCTTTTGCATAACACTTTCCAATTGTAACATAATGTGTTGTAAAAATAACTTTTTATGTCTATTGTGGATAAAAATATAGCAGGAATATTATAAAAATAGTGATTATGAAAATGTGAATGTCTAGTGGCAAAAAAGTGTTTAAATAACTTTTTTGCAATAATATGCGGTGTCTGTAACCACCAGAGAATGAAATAGTTTATTCTGACATTGATTTGTTTGCCCATGATAATTTCAAATATAGCACCTAAATATATTGTTAATCTATACCATCTAAATGAGAAGAAATGTATTATTCAAGCAATTACATACTTTAGGAAAATTTTCATAACAAATTTTTATAAATTTATGAAATAGTATATCATTGCTGAGCTAATGTGTTAAAAATTCCAAATGTGATAAAAATATCCAATGCAGTAGTCTCTCTTCTTAAAGTTGAATATGTGGATCTTCTTAATGTATCATGTAGATTGAATTTAAGAAAAGTTTCATTCCTTAATTGCAAAATAAAAGTAGTTTCTTTAATTTGTTCTATGTTGGTGGGATGTGGAATGTGGATAAACACGTGTGTTGGTGTTGCTGTTTGCATATTTCACTGCTTCAAGAAGGACTCTAAACACACATAATTGTTCTGTCTACAGGAGTGATAGAATCTACAGGTATGACAACCCAGGCTCGGTCAAGTTACCTGCCATCAGAAGTGCTGTGGGGACATAGGTTTGAACCTCTTGTATCATTCAAGAAGGAGACTGGAGAGCATGAGGTAGATTACAGTCTGTTCAATAACACTTATGAAGTTGATACACCTCTGTGTTCTGCACAAGCATTGGATCAGTTAATGGGAGTCACTCCTACACCAAGTAATGGTAGCGTATAGTTTAAATTATGTTATCAGTTATGTAACATGCACTCAAATCAATTACGTATTCGAGGGAAAAAATCTTTAACAGGATTATAAGATATATTTTTATTTTTACAAACCCTTTAATTTTAAAAACTTTTTTCATGAAAATTGCTTACTAATTTTTATTTAACCATTTATTATATTTTCAAGCATAATGCTTAACAAGGCAAATTTCTAGAAAAATAACTGTTTTTTATTAACCTAAATACTAATAATCTCTATATATTAACTTTTTTTCTGCCTTCTTATATAAGTTTTATTTTGTTATTTTATTTTTTTCATAAGTGATACAGATAACAGGAATCTTTAGTTATGGTAATCATAGTATTTTCCACTTGCACTTCATATCATGCACTAGTTTGACTGCATGATGTTTTTTTATTATTTTTACTGAAAGAGAGAACTGTAGGAGGGTGCTCAACTTTAGGGTTTTATATTGAATTGGCTGGCTATCCCTATCTCAATGACTGATTCCTTTGAGGCTAATTCAAATTTTCTTTTGATTAATGTATATACAGAGTACATAGTACCTACTCATGGCAGCCAAGCTAGAATATTAGGAAGAAGCAAATACCACTTGGAACATGATTTATATTCCAAGAGCAATAACAAAAATAAAATTAACCATACAAAAACTGTTAACCTTAATATCGTCTTTAAAAATAATAATAAAATATTCATTCTTGTACTTACTTCTAGAACTGTTTAAAGATTTTAAGAATTTGATAGTCTGAATTTATATTGCCCATACTACAAAATGTTTAAATATATATATATATAATACTTCACAACTGTAAGTTGTGATTTACTCTTTTGTTTTCCTGTTCCTTAGAAATAATCAAAACATTATTGAGCCATTTGCTATGCTTGCTTAAATTTCAACTCTTAATGTTTTATGGAGTTGATACTATATAAGCACACACAATAGTGCAATTGATGCTGCTTTTTGTTTGTTGAAGTCTGATTTCCACTTGGGAATGTAGTTTAGGGAAGTAACATTCAGAACTAATTTAAGTATAAAGTTAATAACAACAAAATATCTGAATTGTTAAAAGTCAATTTTTTGGGTAGGTTAGGGCTTTAAATATAGCTCTGTAAATAATCCAATTGTTTTATTTGTATTTATGTTTTGTGGGTGTTTTAAAATTGTTTTCACTGTTATCACATTTAATTAACTATTATTGTTTCATTGAGACATCCATTTTTATGGATATTCCTGAAGTGTTGATGCTAATTATCAAATATTATATTCAGTTGTATCTCATTATTTTATGTAAAACATAACTTGGATTATTCACATTTATTTTAGTCCTGAAATTACTCTCTTAACTGAAAAGAATCTGGAAAATAATATGTTTTATTTAAAAGAATTCATTTATGAAATTGATGTTAATTTTATTAAAAGATGCATACATAACTAAAGTCCTTTTCTAACAGTAGAACAGATGTGTTGAATTTATCTTTAAAATAATTTTTCATAATAATGAAATTTAAACAAAAATAATTATCTGTGAAAAATCATCATATTATACCATGCTCATCCTATCTATAAATTATAGTTATACTTATGCTATACATCAATGTCCAAGAATTGATACCTTGTCTGTGAAAAACGACTACTTTACAGTAAGGACAAAAACTGTTTAAAAACACAATTTACATAAAAATCCTACTGAAAGAAGAATGTCAAAATACAATTATGTTTTAACTAATCTTATACTATAATAAATAATGTAGTATCAATCAGTTCTTAGACTTACGTACTTAAGAATAAACATTTTGAGAAAATCTATCGTACTGAATGTTGCTTCCTAGAATAAAATTAATTCATAATTGAATTAATATGTTACAGCAATTTTGTTAGAAATGAATTCACCTGAGAAAGATTTTTAAAAGATCCTTCATTTTTTTTTTTTCACCTGCTAATTTTTTATTAAATTTTTATTATTTGCATGAACTTTATTTGTTTTTAACCCAGAGAGACATAATAAAGTGGCTACCTCTAATTTGTTATTCTTGTTTTGAAAAAATAATTAGTTTTTCAAAAATCTATTACAATAAATAACAGAGATCCTAATTAAGAATATTATATAAAGAAATAATCAACTAAAATAAGCAGCACTGTATTTTTATTAAATTTTATGTGGCACTGATCCAATAACTACCTCTCCAATACTATAGCTCAATGTGGCCCTAGACTTGATGAATAACTTTCCTCCATCGATTTTGATTTTGCGCTGTATCTCACCAGTTCCTCACTCCCAACGGGCAAGCATCTCTGTCTACCTTGGCTTCATCATTATACCAGGGCTCAAAATAGTTATTGAACTTTTTCAAAAAGTTTCAGTTTAACTATTCTTACAAGTTATCATAAGAAATTTTAACATTAAAGTATTAATACAAAAGTTCCTGATTAAAAGTTCCTTAAGAACTTATATCATTAAAAATGTTTGATAAAAGTTCTTTTATTATGAATTCTTGCCAAAACTTTTTTTATAATATTTCTGTTAATAGAAGTTCCTAATAGAACAAAGATAAATGTTCACATACTTATGGGGCAAAAATTGAGAGATATCTTCGGGAGGTGGAGGAAACCTCAGAAGACTGCAGTATTGTTGAACAAATTGACAATTACCCTCTTTTAACGAAGAATAAAAAAATGGATAAAACAAATAGAGAAACAATTATCTTTTTATTTGTTTTATTTAACATTTAATTTTTAATTTCAATAGAACTTGTATATAAAAGTTCTTACGATAAAATTCTCAAATAACTTTAATATATAAATTTTAACCAAAAAGTTCGCGCAAGAACATGTAATCAAAGTTTTAACATAAACGTTCTTGCACGAACAGTTTCAAAAAATTTCCTAAGAAAAAGTTTAATTCAGAACAAGAACTTTTTAAAAATAAAAGTGCACAGTTATTTTGGAGTCCTGGTATATACATCAAGACACTTTTCCTAAACTCAAATATTGGATTAAGATCATTACAATGCATTCTGTCAAATATTATGTTTTATTACTTGCATTTGTTGATTTTGAAAAACTAATCAATAATTTACTATAAGATAATTTTTTGAAAATTTTTTTGGGGGGAAAAATAATAATTGACTACAATTCATGTAAAAACATGAAAATTGGTTGGTCATTGTTCAATATGGTTACTACAAATTCGATCTCCTTCACAGAAAAATAAAATTTATTTTGAAAAAGTTTCTTTGCATGTTTAATCATTTGATTTTTTTTTTTTTTAATGGCAGTTTATTTCTGTGTTTTGTATTTTTTTTTAATTGTTATTTTTATTAATCAGTTTTTAATCTGTACTATTCATATTTATTAATTATTTCATTTTTATGTTTGTTATACTTTTAGTTTTTATTAAATCTTTGCTTGTAGTCAGTTTCATTGAAGTTAAAAAACATTACGTTATCCACATTTTAGAAAACTTATATGGTGTTTCAATTTAACAAAAAGAATACATTTTAATATTCATGTGCAATGAACCGTTTGATATCTATAAGTTAAGTTCCATTAGAAACAATAATGTGGATATTAAAAGGATTAAATAAAATATACTATATATAATAACTAAAAAATCAATGTGAAAACTGACATTTAGCCAAGATTTAGAAAACAAAACTATTTCTTTAAAAATCTATGTACCTTTTTGTATCTGAATAGATCTGTTTGTTTCAAATTTTTTAGTTGAAAATATAAGTTGTTAAAAACAAAATTAAATTAATAAGCAGTCCAGGTATGAAGTAAAATTTCTGAGATATGATGTTTCTACATTTTGTAGGATATAAAAAGGTGTTTTTTCTTTTATGATCTTTACCATTTTGTTTACTATGCCTCAATTATTTTGTTACTTTATTTATGTAATCTTTACATGTTGTTTGATTAATTTTCTTTCATATATACATTTTTCCACATTTTCATTATTGGTAGGGTATTGAGGAAAAATATTTCTTCTTTCTAGGTTGTCATTTGCTTAGAAATGTTTTACTGTATAATTTTCTTCAAAGAAAAAGAAAGCTATCAATATTTTATAATTTTTTGTATAAATATATAATAATATTTATGTTATTCTTAAGATTTTGATTTACAGTTTTTTACTAATTTAAAACTATTTTATTACTGCCAATGATAATTTATGAATTTTGTTAGACATTGATAATATTAAATACATTTCAATTTATTAAATTATCATTATATTATAATTTTGCTAAAATTGATGTTTTATTTGGAAATATACTGGATTAATACCAAATATAATCTCTTCACTTGATGCTTTATTGGTGAACTAAATTTTATTTTATTTTAATCAGTACATATATTCTCTATATTGATCACTTCCATAGCATAAGAATTCAAAATAACACTATAAAATATAAAGAAACATCAATTATTTCTGGAATTTTATTTTATATTTGATATCTGTGAATATCAAAAATTTGTAGAAAAATCATCAATTTTTAATAAAAACAACAAAAAAATTTCAAATTTAAAGTTCGGACAGATTATTTCGATGGGTCATCCCATCCTACGGAAAGTTACAATAGAAGATTTCACTCTGTCTAGGTGGTAACTTCCAGGTAGGGAGGAGCCTGTCATCAGAAACCCCGGACCTGACCAGTATGGACTCCGGGAGTATTTCATGTGAAAAGACTGTGATGAACCACATAGGTGGCAATGACATTCCAGGGCCTGAATCGCGGATATGACCTCTGCATCGTTGGTGAGTTTGTATATTTTTTCCAAGATTTTTCTGTTGGTTTAATGAGAAATCGGAAATTATGATTGGTTGATGTAAATTTTCTATTATTTTTAATTCGGTGTTTGCTTGTGCTGGTAATTAATACACACTACTGTCTTGAAGAGATCTAATTTTTATTAGATGAAAATGTAAGGAATGAACCTTAACTGTATTTGTTATTTATTTTACAGATCAATTTTGATTATCAATACTATATTAGTCCATAGATAAATAGTTATTTCCTCAAGCTGTGTAAAATTATATAATTTAAAGTCTATAACTTAACACTTAGAATAGATTTTTGTTATGCTTACAATTCCAACCATTTGATTTCTGAACTCAAAACTTTAATTCAGAATTAATATTAAAAAAACATAACATCGTATTTGCTAAGTATTTACTTTCTCATCTACTTACTATCTCAAGATCATTAATATTAATTTTTTTTAATCTGTTTTTTAACCTGAGTATTTAAATTTTGAAACGTATGACTGATTTATCCTCAATAAGTTCTAAAAGATAATTACTACTTCAGAGTTTCAAATAGCTATTTTAATTTTCTTTTTTAGAACAACTTTATTTTTATTTACTGTTTTGCCTTTGAAAATTTATATTTTTATAAATACGAATTTTTTATGTTCAATATATTTCCCTAGTGTGCCATAATGTGCAGATTTCAAATCAATAAGAGAAATCAAAATTGAAAAACTCGCCACGAATTTTCTTCGAATTAAGTTAAATACTTTAAATAAAAATTAAAAAAAATACAAGTATAAATTGCACTATCTTTCCTATCGATTCAAAGGATTTTTTTTTTTAATATTTGGTTTAAGAACATCTGACATTGTAAACGTGGTTACTTTGGCCCTGGTGTCCTTCTTTGGCTAAGAAAATATCAAAACAATCTCTGTTCGCCTTCAGGAACTAGATTTTAAACTTCCTAAGCTAGTTTCACTGGACTGCAACTCCAAGCAGCCAAACATGGACACCAATTGGTTTATTAGTTGCCCATAAGTTTCAGTACCTGTTAATTTATTTACACTGTGCAGACAAGTGATTTTTTAATCTCTCAAACTTTCAACTGTCGAAACTGTTATATATCTGTTACAGTTATATAATACTATAATACTTAATATACTTATTATAATACTGTTTTAACTACACCATTCAATGCTTTAGTCAGTGGTGGTAGCATTTTAAATTAATGGATAGGATGCTATTACCAAATTATATATTATTAGAGGCTCTGATACCATCAAAAGTATGGCACACTTTGGTCCAGCATACGCCGATTTATCGGAACTTTATTTGAAATTTTCCAAATTGCGGGCCAAAGTAGTCCGCGTTGACGGTATAGATTATCTTCTTACTTTTACATTCCATGCAATAGATGTAATATTTGATCAGTGATATTTTTGAATGAATATTATTGAATTGCTATGTTATCTATTATTCAATTGCAATGAAATGAAAATACGGAATTTACAATAATTGCTACTGCACCAAACACACATATTTTCTGAAAGAAAACAGAATTATTTTGATCCTAACAGACTTTACTACAAGCAATATTTAATTCATCATCATTAACCAATATTGGTAGACTCTTTTAACTATTTGGAAACGGAACCAATTCTAAGGACACCCGACTTAATGAACCGAAAGGGTTAGGCTCGAGGGTTCACCCAAACTTGCAACAATAATCAAGTAATTACTTTAATTATAACGTAGTTTTTCATGCCAGAAGATCTACATTTTGTCATAAATAACGAGTGGGCGATTATTTGTCAACTACACGGACATGGTAGCCATTTGGTTGTATTTTTTTTCGATTTCGTTTGGATGATAAAAAATAAATCAATAATTAATATACGTGTAGAATTAGTTACGATGATTTGGGGCTACAATTAGGCAAAGTATTTGGTCTTGTACGATGTTGCTAGTTCCGTTTCAAACTATTTTTGAACTTCCTTTGTGAGTTTTCCTCGTAAATTATCATATAAGATAAAGGACCATCGCAGAACATAGAGCTACCCAAAAATCTTGTCAAGGTCACATCAGTTTCCCCTTCTGATATACTCGTGCAGAAGGAGGCACAGAGACTATGCCTGGAGAAGATTACGAGGCCTACATACCTAATGAACAGCAGCAATTCACACATCCTGCTATAGCTCATCCCTTCCTTATTGTCGCCAATCAGACTTATTAATGGCCCAGTTCCAGCATCTGGCTTCCTCACACTGCCATCCTGATTGCAGAAGTAAGCAGATCCTTGTCTACGGCTGATTGAGGGACAGGCCTTCAGTTAGATACCCAATTTTAAAAGAAACCTAATTTAAAAAGTCATTAAGAAATAATACCTAATAGGCAATAGGATTTTACGCAAATACGTACGACATGTATAAGGGACCGCTTTCAGTTTTGTATTGAAATTCTATTTGGTGGTCGGAGTACTTTTCTGTGTTCTTTAAAACGTTCTTTTGCTGTAACTCGCACTTGTAATGAGCTAAATTTTCCATTATTAGGGACAGTCATAAAAATAATATATTCCCCTCCCCTCTTTTCGTTAGTCTTAGTTTTCCATTCAGTTTAAAAAACCCAAGAGATTAGCCAGTCTTCGTTTTTATTTATTTAAAGAAGTAATTCGGTTACTATAAATTAGAGTTTTTTGCATAAAAGAATCATCGATAATTCTCCAAACTTATTTGCCACAAAAAAAAAAAAAGTATGCATATAGTTCTAGTATGAAGGACAAACTCGAATTCATTTGTGGCGGAAATTTTTCCATTTTAATTAGCATTTCTCTTATTATAAATATTATTTACTTGTGGGGTATCATTCGTAATGACCGCCATTTTGAGGGAACTTTATGCCTATGTGGCTTACCAGAAAAGTTATTTTTTTATCAGCATTTCCAAAAAGCTTATTCAAAAAGTCGTATCCAAAAAATGATATTTTTTAATAGAGGCTTGAGTATTCTATTAAATTAAATTATCTTTCATATGAGAAATATTAAGAATGAAAAATACTAAATCATGACTGCTCTAAAATGTACTTCATTGTTTTAGAGCTCATTATATAGTATGCATATATATATTGGAACCTTTGTAATGCAAAGGTGAATTTGAGAAAAGCGTAACAGATATTTAATAATGTTTAAACGTTAAAATCAATTTTTTTCTTTCTTTTTTGTCATTTTTATTGTAGTTTCTGACTTGAAATAACCGTATCGATGTCTGCCATTTTTTTTTAAGAACTTAATTTTAAAATTCGAAAAAAATGGCTTTCAGTACACTTCGGCACCAACAGCAAATGTATGTACGTATAATTATATATCATTTTAATTTCCGAAATGATTAAAAATTACTTCAATGGCTGAAATAATTTTCTTGATATCGAAGTAAGATTATTCTTTAATTTTCAGTTAATTTTTAGAAATACATTTTTTTTTTCTGAGATTGGGATTTATCTAGTTAGATTCTTTGCGATGATTATCAGTGTCTATTCATTTTTCTATTTTTCTTTTATGATTATTAGTTTCTGTTGCAATAATCTTCGTATTAGTAAAATCAAAATTATGCTTGTTTTCATGTGTGGAAAGACCTGTAGCTTTATTATATTTTTTAATTTTGGAATTACAATTACTTATAAGACAATTATAAGACCCTAGATGGATAACCGATCGCATCCGAAAGGAGATGAATGCGACCGAACCTCCTCCCACCAATCCGCCAATCATTGTAACCATTATAAACAATACGCTCTGTAATAAAGTAATTTAAGAATACAAAAATTGAAATTAACTTAATAATTTCTATTTTCACATTATTTAATGGAAAGAAAATGGAAACTGAACCGAAACTTTTAAAATATATTTGCAACTTGACAAAGTTAAATTATATAGGTAGTGTACAGATTTTCTGTACTGAAATTGTTTAAACAACTTTTTTATTGTACTTAAGTGGGAGAAGATGTGAAGAAGTGAATGCCGCTGAGTTTATTTCAAGCAGTGTTTATGTGAACTCTTCAAAATTATATTGAAAATTTATATAATTATTATAGGACGGTAAAGGAAAGTTGTGTGATGCGCGCATCGCACCAGATTTTTATTATCAGTTTATTTAAAATAATATAAATTGACAGTTGAAGATATATTTAAGAAACTAATAGAAAATTTTATTAGAAGGAAAATCCTTGAACACAAACTAAACAACAACTGTTTCTAATTTGCGGTCGTGACAAAAGGAACAGTTAGTGCCCGTGGCTTGGCTAGTAGTGATCACCTTATTCTTCATTATCGTAATTATTCTCATCATTGTATGATATACCAAATTGATTTTATTTATCTTTTTCCGCTATTTAGACCATTGTTATAATCTGAAAAAGGTATTCTTTTCAACGAGCCTTTATAAATAATGTTTTAAGTATGGCATTGAATCAATAATTTGTTTGTTAATAATAACTAGCTTTGTTTGTCATGCTTCGCTTGTTTAATCTTGATTAAGTTATACCTTGATTAATCTGTTGATGATTTGACATGTATTTATGTATAAAGCGTCCACTATTTATCTATCTTTTTACTTAAATCTTTCTCTTATATGATGGTAATCCCGTACAAGGGCCATTTATTGGACTAACATACACATGCCCCATGGCTTCCAAAGGCATACAATCTCCTTATACATAATCATTCATAATCAAAACTAATACATAATCAAAACATTCACCTTTATACATAATCATACACAATATCATATTCATTTGACCAATTTAACACATCATTGGCACAAAATTGAAAAAAGAAACAGTAATAATTAAAAAAAATAAAAATAAAACAAAATATAAAATAAAGCCAACAATAAATTACATTACGCCATCTCTATAAATTACCATCTCTAGTCAGTGAGTCGAATGTTTTTAATAAATTTAATTTAATTAATTTAAGTCTGTTTGTGTAATCTTAAATATTTTTTTAGATATTGATTTGTGTTATATCTTCTGTCATCGGTTATTTGTTTGTAATCATCACTGTTCATACGTCTGTTATCATTATGTTGCGTAATGTTCGGTAATATGTTCTCTCATAATTGGATGTATGTTTATGTGTGTGCGTTTTGTATAATAGAATGCATATAAATACAGATAAATTTATTGTAAAATAATTACAGTTAAAAATTATTAGAAAATTTTGTGAGTGAAGTAGATATGTTTTTACTAATAGCGATCACTACGTTATGTAAATTTTATTTTTACAAATGATATAAGTTTTGATCAAATTATTTATTGGTATGGGTGGCATGATATGACAAATATGCCAAAAGTGGGCGTTGGATAAATAAATAAAAAAGTTTTAATCGAATGTTTAAAGTTTTATTATCTGCTATAGAACTAATTTACAAAGAATTGCTAATAAGTATTTGAGAAATTGATTGTTCAGAACACTTTTTATTTTTTTATTTTTAGGGAACAAAAACTAATGATGAAAACAATGAATTACAACCATACCAGATGTGCAAAATGAATAAACTAAAAAAATACTCTTCAAAAAATATATTTTATAATGCTTTGCTCATTCGGTTGACTCCCTCTCCTTCCATTTCCCGGAACATAGATTCTTTTGAAAATCAATAATTTTACTAAATACACAAAAAATTAACTTAAAACGTATTGCTACAGTGATTCTCAAATTAACTGTATAATTAGATTTTAAAACAAATCTAGAATTTTTAAGTTTAAACCAGGTTTGAAAATAAGTTTCTCAGAGAAAACAAACATTATCATTTTTTTTTTTTTTAATTTTGTAACAAATATTTCGTATTTCCGGCCGACTGCCTATCTTTTGTCAACCTTGCCTAGCCATGTATAATCAGATATTGTCGGAGAAGTTACGATCAGATAATGTCTGACACATGTCGTCCGGTTGTTCAGAGCCTTTCCTGAAATTTAATGCAAGTGTAGCCTCATTTATAATAATTTATTAGTATTTTGTAGATGAAACGGGATCTATTATGGTAATCAATAATTATTTTAGAAAGATGTTATGACACGAAGAAAAAAGTCTGCCAAGTAGGTCAGTATAGCATCCTCACGTACATGAGGACATAATGAAAAACATATGTAAACAACAAATGTGTAAACAAAAAAAGTAGGGAAAAACAAATTTAATGTTTTAATCGTTTATTTTAACATTTTTCAGAAATTACATTTAAAAAAGAATGTTCAAAATGCACATGCACCATAAAAAATCTAATTAAAAATATTTGATGTGGACAACATATGACTTCCTTGTACGCCTATTAAACTATATATCGGTGGCTCAAAAAGTGATCCTGAATTTAGTTACTAGTTTCCGAAGATTGCAGTATCTCAAAAACGACACTCGGCGTCGCGACATCCATCTATGAACACACACACACACACACACAGACACACTCTTGTTTCTGGAGGTGTCATTCCGTTATTATATGTCTTTTTCCTTCAGTAGGTAACTAGTTTCCAAGAGATTTCTTCATGTTCCATGGCAACATTAAAGCTGTCAATATCACTAGATAAAGCATTGGAAATCACCGGTTTCCGGTTTTTTAATTTTAAAAATCGGAAATTTTAAGCGAAAGACCCGGTTAACTTATATCTTATTCTCCTGCTGCAGACTTGTTTTTCTCACAAATGGGGAGGAAAACCAGCATTTTACATTCAATTTTAACACTTAAAGCATGTAATACAAATGTTTAATTGGATTTGAAACCAAATTGCGTTTGTAACCTTTATACGGAAACATATGATTTCTGTATTTAATTTAAATATAATTTTTGATGTAAGCTTATTATGACCTTCAAGTAAAGTACCCTTTTCGGCTCACCAATTTTAACCAAAATCTAGTAAATACATTCATATCGATATAAAAGTCCTATTTACCAAATTTTAGATGTTTTTCATAGTATTTTAATATAATTTTTGATGGAAATCAATTATGACTATCAAGTAAACTGCCACTTCCTATTTTCCAATTTAGACCAAAATCTAGTATGTTATTTAAATCAATATATAATTTGTAAATACTAAATTTGAGAAGTTTAGCATAGTATTTAAATATAATTTTTGATGGAAATCAATTATGTCCTTCAAGTAAAGTACCACTTCCGGTGATCAAGCAATGCCCAAAAAAGGAGCTTCACAACTAGATTTTACAACAATCCTAAATATAAAATTTCAACTTTCTACGGCTAACTGTTTTTGATTTATGCGAGATACGAACGTACGTACGTACAGACGCCATGACGAAACTAGTCAAAATGGATTCAGGGATGGTCAAAATGGGTATTTCCGTTGAAATCGGAAAACCGAAAATTTTCGCGATTACAATACTTTACTTCATACAAGGAAGTAAAAACTGCACAAGATCCCTCGACCACCTAATAAACGACTCCTTCATCGAAGAGAACTTCATCTTCCAGTAAATCGAAATGCGTATGCGCGATCGAAAATCGGAATTAAAAAACCGAAGCAAAGCCCTTGAATACCTGATAAACGCTCCCAATATTGAAGACATCTTCAACAATATCAGTAAATTAAAACGTACTTGCGCGATGAAAAATCCGATTTTAAATTTAAATTAGCATCCTTAATAAACCTAATAAACGATCCATATGCTGATGATCTCCGTATAATTAATATTTAATTTGAAATTTTTGTGGTCGAAAATATGTATGCGCATACACAAACGAAAGTAGTGGAAGGAATTTAATACAATTGATAGTGGATCATTTGTGCACCATTCCTCCAACTTTGGGCAAAATCAGACGAGCCACTTTCGAAAAAAACATGAGTCCGGAAAAATACATTTGCGGATGTAAAAAGGAGTGGATGAAATTTGATAAACTTAATGGGCACACCTTTGAGTAGCAATCCACACAAATCCTTAGAATTTCTAAAAAATTGGATTAACAGCAGTAGGTGGTATAACTGTTCCATGGATTTGACTACAAGAAAAACAGGCAGATACATTTATTTATTAACTCCATACCTTGCCTATCGGCAACACGGGTTTGCAGTGGTGGCATATCACTTATGCCATCCCTTCTATAAAACATAAAAAATTCTTTATGTCCACTGCACACATATTCTCCGTCAGATCGCTACACACGATACCAAGTTTCTTTCCACCTCCATAACTTCGCCTTCGTTGTCCGGTTGCCTCCATGGAACATGTCCTCTACATACTAGTGTAAACTTGGCTGGACCCACTACTGTTTTCCACCAGTACGGGTTATTGTCTACTGTTACCAACTGAGGGAAACCACTTTCCGGTAGAGTGTAGTTTCCTGTTTCCCCCAGCAACTGGACTCTCTAGACTGACAACATGCTCGGCGGTCTCCGGTGCGCCATAACTGGGGCACAAGAGGTCAGTCTCCAGACCATGTTGCTGGAGCTTGGCACGGAACACTCCCCATGCCCTCTCAGGAGCTGTGAAAACTAGTAGTCCGGGAGGACCCATTTCGCTTCTAAACGCGACCTGACGGTGGGAAAGTATATCTGGATAGATAAGTGACCAAATTTGTTCCTTGAGGTCTGAAACGTAAAACGGGAGTGGGCGTTGTGTTCAAGCAGGAAGTGAAAAAAATTGACAAATTCAGAATCGAAAATTTCCACTCGCATTTTGCGTTTCAAATTTTCGTTGCAGGGTGAGAGAGGCCCTCCGTACCTTCGGTAGTGTAGACGCAAAAGTGATGTCAAATTGTGATTTTTATGATCCAATAAAAATTGTTCTGCGAATTAAAATAAATCAAACCGACAGTGTCTGTTATTATCTGCGTTGATTTATTAAAGCTATCGCCGTAAATTTGTCGTAACTTTTCAATTTTACTTCACAATTTTCAAATTACAAAGTTTAATCGAATATAGTTCTGCAGATTGAAAGAATCATTGGAATGCCTATCAGAATGAATTAATACCGAGAACGAAATTTCTCAAACCTATCGTTTTTTTTTTCAAAGAATTCATAAACAAGTTACCCATGAGGCAAGGCCAGGAATAAAAACCAAGTTTTCTAACGCTCACTGTTAAAATCCTCTATTTTAGTTCCTCGATAGAGCCAATGTAATCCAAATGTAATGCAATTATGTCCTACTTTATATAAACTATTTTAATACAAGGTAATGTAGGTATTACTGATAATAACAATGACGGTCAAAGCAGTTGTGGAAGAAGCCGATACTATCTTTTCGCTCTGCCCAACTGGAAAACGGTGGGATAATCCATTTTTCTGCCTCTTGTTTGATTACATACTAGTGTTAAACCTTCTTCCCACCCTCCCCCACAAAAACATGAACTGTCATCCATATTTTAATGTAATTTAATCCTTATTCCTTTTCAAAATGAAATTTCTCTCATCAGAAATTGGTTTAATTTTGTTTTGCTGTTTGTGTTCATATTTGTAATGACTTGTTCGTTAGAAAGAACCATTTTATCTTAAAGGCATTCTCCTTACTTGCCTATGTAATCATACTTATTTTTATCATACTTATTTGCTGTTATTATTATTATTTTGCTTGACAAATCATATAAATGTTTTTATATCTTACATTTATTTTTCCATCACGGCTGCATATGTGGTCCTTTTTCAGATACAGTAACGGTTTATAGACAGGTTTGTTGTTAGAGAAAAAGATTTCATAGTTAATTTTTTTCAAATTATTATTTTTCAGAATTTGGTATTCCTCATTCTTTGCTGAAAACATTCGTCCGTATTCAGTGAGTAAAGGATTAGGCTTAGTGAAGGTTTCACAAGTTTGGGCATAATTATTTGTATTATTAAGCTTTAAATTTGTCAAATGTACGAACTACCAAATTATTTATATTATATTATATTAGTTATATTTAAAGTTTTTCCCAAAATTATTGCTTGCTGAACCCCTGGTAGAATTTTCATGACAAGAATCCAATCTCTTGATTGAATCTAGTGTGTTGTCCGGAACAAGCTCTTGCATGATAAAATTTTATAATCGAAAAAATTGTTGTTATGAAATCAACGTTTCATAATTTTCTGTGTCCAAGCTGAATGGCCAGGAGCTATGCAAGGAACAAGAGTCATATCTCTCTGTCTCTTTCTGTACCGACGGCATAATGTGTTCTGTGTGAAAATACTGCAGGCACAAAAAATACTGTAGCGGTCTGACAATTCTTCCTTTGGGGAAGCAGTTTATTTTATTTCCTAGTTCATTTTAGTGTCCTAATCATTCTTAAAAGATATTTCGTTACGATGAATGGGGCCTATAAACTCCTTTCTGAACATGTCTAAGATTAGAGGGTTGGTGCATTGTGCTATATTGTCGAGGAAAAGTCTGTATGTTTTGTTTAGGAACGAATGAATTTTTCCGATATTAAGATCTTGGTGTATCTATTATACTGTTTGTGAAATAAGGCGGTGACTGAAAAGTTCTTTGTAAAACCTTTATCTTAAACCATTGTGGGATGTGGCGATTAGACTTTTTAGACAAGCTGCACAATAAATTTACTTTCCGTCAAGATGTTGCTGCAATGGTTACAAATTAAAAAAAAAATGTGAGCTGCATGCTGGTAAGTATTGAAGAATTCTTTACTAAGGATTCTTAGGGTTCTGTTTATGAAATGATTCAGTCTTCCGTAATACGTGGCCAACTGAACAAGGTTGTACACCAGAGGTACAACATATAGTTACAGGAACCATTAAATGAGTATCCATTAATGGCAGAGGGCTCTCAGAGCCCGCTACACTAATTGTATCGTCCATTGTTCCATTTCCTCTTCTGTCCACACGCTAACCTCTTTGCGTTCGTTCGTCCTTCTACCTCTGGGAAGAAGGATATAGAAGTATTAACTGTTGAAAGTGCGTATTTCTTATCGTTATTTCCTAATATTGGGATAAACAAGAACATAAAACAACTAATTATTTTTTTTTTAATTTCATCTTGAAATCGTCTTTTTCAGAACATAATTTAACATAAATAGCAGAAATTGTAATCAGAACATTGATTACAATCTTCTACTAAATTGGACTTCAGAATAAATGAATAAATCGCGCATTTAACTGCTGCTTAACCTTGAGAGAATCATGAATGCAAAATCACGTATTCAGATTTTATGGGCGAGGAGTGATGCATAAAATTAGTTACATGGCAAGTGTGCATTGACTTAATTTTTTCATATATTTCAGTAGGAGAATCATATAAATATTTAAATAAATCACTGTCAATTTCAGATCACTAATGGACTACAATAATTTTATTGGAATTATTCATATGTTCAATTATAAAAATATAATACTTTATTGATCTTTGAAACACTTAATCACTTATATATTGCTTTAACTGCTATTGCTAGAAGAGAATAATTACATATTGAATTTATTCCATAATATTACTTTTGCATTAAAGCCACATAACACAAGCGGCACCACTTTCGGACTTGAATAAATTACTTGTGAATGCGAGGAGAGATCTCACATCCAGCTTCTTGCTGTATTTTCTGTTTTGGAAAATTTATCACCCATTCATTTTCTTTATTTATACATATTTAATTTGTAAAATGCGCTTCACTAGACAGGCAAATGTTGTTAACAAAAAGCATTAACCGTTCTAGCACGGTTAAAATTTTTTTTTGCATTGTTCTATTTTTATTTTGTGTATGATCTGAGCCAAATAATTTCAAATAATTCAATATGTTCTATTTTCAAATCACAACGCTTAACAAAAATAGATTTGCTAATGTATGTCCACAATTAATTTTTATTTCTTGTGTTGTAACATTCAAGTTAACTATTGGAGATAATTTTGCATCAAATGCCCGTATCCGCTTTTCTCGCACGTCGAAGCCTTGCACGGTAAAGGTAAACAAATTATTCTAATTAAACTATGTTCTGTAACGGCTACATTCTTCAAGTTTTTCTTCACCGTACCTTGCTTAAAATTATATCAATTTTTAATCGTACATAGAATAGAGAAATACGATTGGGGGAATGGTCTCTATCTGAATGATGGGTTAAAAACTGCCTACATGCATAAGCTACTAAATGTAAGTATGTGTCGAAAAAATCGGCCCCGGTATCCATTGATGTCGACTTTATTAGGTTTTTTACTGCTTGTACATTGATGGGCATCAAATTTGGCATCAGGGCACATTTTTCATAGTCCGCACGTTTGCAGAGATTTTTATTTTCAAAGAGACTACTAAAATGATTTTCGATAGCGCTATCTTAAATGCATTGCTTAGGAGCGTCGGGGGAGCATCATGATGTTTTTTACCACTTTCTTCCTTCTATTCCACTTAATATTGCAGTAGTAAACTTAATATCTAATGATTCAAGTTCGCTACTTCAAATGGTGTAAATCACGCAGTTTGTGATAATCAGTGACCTTCAAATTTTTCCAGATAAGAACTATCTGTTTCTACGATATATCTGTATTCCCTGACCCCCGGTGTTCGCCCCCTCTAAAATAATAAAATAAAAAATAAATTCTGGATCTGCTATTGATCTTAGGGTAAATAATACTGTTTTGACTTAAATTTCAATTTCATTGATCACAAAATTGATGTAACAGCAAATATTCTGAATAGTGTTTTGTTATTTTGTGTACAATGTCTGACGTGTATATTATAAAAAAGAAAAAAGCAGATACACCTTCTTGAGTAACTCCAGCTTTCATTTCGAATTATTATCTTTTGAATAACACCAGTTTCTATTAATTTTAAGTGAGAATAAAGATTTCCTATGCAATAAAATCTGTCCCAAAGATATGACTAATTAGTGTTGGGATAAAGTGGAGCATCATTTTCATAATAATTTATTGGAGAACTAAGATATCAGCAACATTCCAAGTAGCAGCAGTGATAATGAAAGCGACTTGGACGTATTAAGTGATACGTCATTATAATATGTTTGTAAACAGTCATGTTCTTTGTGATATCTTAACTTATTACTTAGCTTAATTGTATATATTTAAATAATTAATACTTTTTAAGCGAAATTTAATCATTAGGTTTTTTTTCCTGAAAATGTTTTTGTTTTTGGGGTAAAATATCTTGTGAATTTGATCATACAATTGCCTGCAAAAACATTTCTAAATTAAAATGATCTTTTTCCAACTACTTACAAATAATTTTGACCTAAAAAACAATTCTATCGGACAGAAACAACGGACAGAAAACGGACGAATTTATTTATTATTTTTTTATTAAATTTTTGGATTCCACCTATTTTCCTCATATTTTGCCGAGGATTACTTTTTTTTTTTTAATTAAAAAGGTTCATTACTGAGAATAATAAAACAAAATCCAATTTCAGAAACTTTACTTACCTATTTTTCAGTTTCAAGAAACGAATATCCTAAAAGTACCGATGTTATGAAGATCAAGGGATAGTGACCTAAAAATGCCACTTTTTTTGTAGTTCTTTTTAATATCTAGAAAATTGTTTTAACGTAAGGCGTATCAGCGTATTATGTCGTTAATTCATCTGTATTTTTACGATTGACGGAGCTGATAATGTATGTTAGATCTGTACTCCAGGAGGTGTGTCCAACCTAATTATAGGGATTTCAGAGACCCGTTACTACGGCTAGAGTATAATGCGGTCGGTTGTAATGATACTTGAGGGGCTCGTCTCATCATTAAGTATGATCACAAGGCTGGAAAACTTTCGCTCGTTTATTATAAAAATAAAAGGTACTTTTTCTTTTTCCTAACTTCGGTTCGGACACTCTGGCATAAGTGTAAAATTTTTATAGTTACAAGGCAATAATTAATTGAACGTAATTAATAATAAAATCGTCCATTGGGAAAAGAGAGCACGTTGTCATACAATTAAATAGTTTTTATCGTTTCCTTTAAAATATAATTTTGTAAAAATTTTCCCTTGAAATCTAACTGTAATACTTTCCACTTTTTTTTTTTCCAAACACACATTTAGATAATTTTTTGAATTAACTATTATTATTTATGTTGTTTGATTCTGACATGTGATAAAAAGTCATTTTTCCTGGCCTATTTTGTAGCTAATATTAACAAATATCGTATCACATTCGTTATGCTTATTTTACATATTATTAATCTGTCATAAATACATTTTAAGGTTTTTCTGTTTAATTATTTTAAATTTAATCTAACCAATTTTTTATATCTGTCATGGTGATAGGGCTCATCTCTGCCTTGAAACATTTCTTAGTCCAAATCTTAAATCAACCTTATAACACTATGTTGCTATCGCCGAGGAGTCGGCGGGAATGTTGCTCAATTGAATCGTGGGTAGTAGAAATTTTAATGACCATTAAATTTTATGGTTCTTCTGTTGATGAAATGAATTCATCTAACTTGGATAAATACACTAAGTCATGAAGTTTTTTGCCTTTTCTTTTTCAATTTTTTTTTTTTTTTGCAAGCTTTTTAAAATACCATTCTGAAATTACTACAGTCTCTTAATTGTTTTTTTCTGATATGTGAGATAATATAGGAGCGCGTTATAGAAGAGAAGGACAAAAAATATTTTTATAGATAAGAAATTTTAATTTATTCGTTAATAAATTCGTATAATTTTTGTCTAACCATTGATAATTTTGAAGTGCAATGAGGATCGAAGTTTAGACGCCTATCAACTTTTATAACCAATTTGATCAAGTTTTTTGATATTTTGTCATACGAATCTCCTACTTGAAATTAATTGGGTAGGTTCTTCTTATCTCTTTGAATGAAAAAGATGATACAATCGATTTTAGATGGGTTCAGTTGTATATTCAATAATTCTAATTCATTTTGTATAATATTACAAGTCTCTTTAGCTTGCTTCAATGCTGTTGTTGGCCTAGTACTACTGCTATATATTGCATTGTCGTCGGTATATGTCAGTACAGATGCATTTGCATAATTTTTGCCAGTTATTTCAGCAGTATAGATATTAAATAAAGATACTGAAAGAACCAGACCCTATGGTACTCCTCACGTTTAAGTTAGGTACCATCTTCGAGAAACTATTAAACCGGCAAGACTACGATCATCGAGAAACGATTGCAGAATGGAATACAGCTGATCTGGGAATTGTAAACTTTTCAGCTTTTGAATCATTATAGATTGCGAGATTAAGTCAAATCTCAAAAGTCCTTTGAACAATCCATCGAAATCATCGCAGTCGCAACGTCACGTTCTAGGTTATGGATTACTTCATTTTGAAACCGCCTAAGGATTTTCCGTACAAAGCAGCGGCCGGAACTCAGTTTGTTGGTCTGGAATAATAGAACTCTCCTAGCAAAATTCTTGGAGACAATGTCGGATTATTTTTTTAAGGACTTTAGCTGTGTGTGGCCATAAAGTAAATAAACGGTAATGCTCGTTGCCTTGAAAACAATATATCATGTTTCCAAGAATATCTTATATATCATATGTATATATATGGGCTTCTTGATGATATAAGTATGAAAGAGGTTTCAATCGCTTCCTTTTAGCTTGTAGAATTAGAATGCTAATGGTGATATGCTGAAATATTGTTCAGACATCCACAATCAAGATTTCGGCCAAAATGGCTGCTAAAATATTTAAATTTCTTATAGTTGAACTATAGTAACGAAATCAGTGTCAAATTATGTGTATTTTAGCTCATAGGATGAAAATAGAATATTGGGATAACCTAATTACGCAATCATGCTGAGATATTCAATATGGCGCCCAAGATTGCCGCCTCTGTAAAAAAAAAGAATTAGAACAAATATACAACAAAATTTGTACATTCATGAAACTTTGGTTATAACTTCTTCTTGATAGTAGGAATCGAGGTCTGTAGAGTGCGCCGAAATTCCGGAGAGGCAACACCCAGGATCAAAATCTGAGGCCCATATGGGCAAAATAATTTGCGAGTCAAGTGAGGTATCGTTTCTTATATTTTTTTTCTTTCTGAATCGAATAAGACCATTCCTTTAACGATGCTGTCAATAGTTTAGAAGTTATTACTGATAACCGCAGTAATAAACACAGAAAAATCATATTTTGCAGCTGAACTATATTCAGGATGCCCCGTAAGTCCAGAAAATATTTAAAGATGTAATAGTAGACCCCAAGAGCAAAAAAAAAATTAATATAGTCATATCGTCCGATTCCACTCAGGAAAGTGGGGAATTTAAATTTTACATTTTTTCTTGAATAGGAAAGGATCTCTCAAAAATTACTCAAGGTAATTAAGTTTCAATTGCACCATCGTAAATTTGACAAAATTAACTTTAAGAAATATAGTTTAGCTTAACCAAGTCCATCATTAGAAAATTTCGGGAGAACCAATAATGAAAGTTTTTGATAGTTATGAAGATTTTTTTAAAAATCACTATTTTCTTGTGAATCTTTTTCTTAGCCCTCTTTGGGGCTCCATATATCCCACTTCTAGGAAAACTTTTATTCGGATTTAATTTCGTATAAATGATACCGAGGTTTCTTTCGTGATTGGTCTAGAATAGGTTCCTGCCAAAATAAGTGGTGTAGAATTAGGTTTCCCCAAAAAAGATTTTTTTTTTTACAAGAAAAAATTCGAATTAAATTGTGTGCAATAAATATTGCTGATCACTACAAAACGATTCATTATAACTATTATCATTACTATTAATATTATAAAATATAGTGGATTCTTATTCTAACTAATACCTACAAAAGAATACGACCAAGCAGTGTACGTGATTTGATCAATGGACCGAAACTGAATTCGATAAATTTTTGTATGTATGTAGCTCTAAATTGAAATGAAAATAAAAATGGATAACATTTATTTATTATTTGCTAGAGTGTACGAGAGCCTCACTGTCATTGGCGACGCGGAAGAGTCCTGAGGTCTTATAACGCCCATTCATATAAGGGAACCCGCTGTCATGACTCGAGAATCTTATATACCGATTGTACAATCTTAGATGACGTCAAGGTTACTCAGTGTCTGTTATCCGTGCGCAGAATTTCTTCAGATTAACGGAGAAATATAATACCATGTGATCATGTGAAGTGATGAATTGGGCCTCATTTTCCTACTTAGTCATTTGTTGCTACTATTTTCCTCTTCGAGATGACTCATTGGCTTTAACATATAACAGTTAATATTAACTGATAATAAAATGGAATTTCGTACTAAGTCACTATTCTTGAAGATTCTTAGAGTAAACAATTCTGTATTTTAGTGAACCATTTTTAAGTTCTGAAAAACATTATTTTCTGTTCGATTCGATGGAAAAAAATTTCTGATTTTTTTAATATCAGATATATTTACATAAAATATATTTACTTCGCATTTATTTATTCAATTTATTTTTATGTAAAAAAAGATAAATAAAATCCTTGACCTCATAAAAGTACTTTTCTGGTTCACTTTCACATTAACGTATGGTTACCTCAAGTTAATATTCATGAGATTGTTGGCACTTACGTTTAGAATGTCTGTTTAGTAAGATATCTACCTAAGAATCCACGAATTAGGTTAGCTTGCATGTTTCGACGTCGTTAATTTAAATTACCAAGAGAATTACTTAACACACATAAATAATAGGTAGCGTATGAAATCACCTGATATTCGATGTATGGAATAAAGATAGCAACATCATCCGTTATTCGTAAATAACGAATAATTCAAATTTATCTGTCATCTGCTATCTTAAATTATTATTCGAATGAAAACGAATTCAACCAATGAAAATTATTCGAATGAAAAATCATTCGACAAATAAATATTATTCGATAAATATCGCACAAATATTTTTTTTATTTTATTTTTTTTTTATTATTGGTGGCATATAACTATTAACAATTTTAAGGTCACGTGCTCAAATATCGATTTATTTCAACTTTTATGATTTATTCGATAATGATATTGATGCTGATGTTTTCGGTGCCGTAATTATTGGAAAAATTATAGGTTTCAAGATTCCACGGACATTCATACATAGATCAACTTTTCTGATTTCTTCGATATCTAGAAAAAGCAGATAAGAAGTTTGGACTTGTCAACGAAACAAAAACTAAATATGTACAGGCTGGACCAGAGTGAATCCGGGAAGACCATATTGAGATTTGGACATACAAGTTTGAGAGGATGCAGACATCACTTTGTGTACGCAGTAAGGTCCATAAGTTTCCGGCCTGACCTCGTTCCCCAACTTCAAGCTGGCTGAGACTTGCCCGCCGTGCATGTCTATGCCTGTCTCGAAAAATTTAGTAGACATATCTTCAATATACATAATTTTCGCCTTTATTCGTGATAATTTTTGAGTATTGGGCGCAAATTTGATTTTTTTAGAGCAAAATTTCACCGGTTTCAAGAATTTTTTTTAAAATCAGACCCAACGAGCAGAATTTTGAATTTTGGAGCAGAATTCGGCTGGTTATAATTTCTATATTGCTAAGAAAATTGATGGAGAATGGACGAAGATTGACAAGTACCTACTGAAGATTTACAGAGCAGAAAATTTAGCCCTAATGTAAATGAAAATGTGGGTGTTTTGAGGATGTCTAGTGCAGATTTCAGCTTGCTATATTTTCCATTATCGGAAGCGAATTGTTAAGATTTTGAACCTTTCAAGAACAGAGATGAGCTCGTTATAATATATCCCTTACCAAGAATTTGATTAAATATATGACACTAATTCGGGTGTTTTGGTGTTATCTGGAGCAGAATTCAGCTCGTTTTAGCGTATTTCATTATCCTGACCTCAGCACATTTTCGCCAATGATGTAGAAGTTCCTGTGACAGCTGCTTGGTTCCTTGATAATAAATATTTCGTTTATCACATAATATTCTTATTCGTTAAAATTGTTGATCTCTTAATGATGCAATTGGCCCGTTTTATTTGAAAATAAGGTTTTAAAATGCAAGATTTTAAAACTATTAATATTGATCAACTGAAATCCATGAAATGAAATGAAAAATTGAGTTCAAGTTTTGAGGTAAAAATAGTCTCCCCTCACCTCTTTTTCTCTAATTTTCTTTTATTTCTCTTTCACAATTTAATAATATTTCTTCTATTGATTTTTAGGAGAGGGGGCAAAGTCCCCTTCTCCTGTTTGCGCCTATGAGTTATATTATGAATAAGATTTATTTTGATCATTGAGAAGGATGTAATTATTTATGTTAAGCGAATCAAAGATTGACCATTGTTACGAAAATATGAAAAATCTTTATTTTGGTCAAATTTTATCGAAAATAATCATTCCATGAGAAAAGTCATCCAAAATAAACTTGAAGAAAATTAATTTGGCTTTCATTTGTGCTTTAATGGGCACCTGTAGTAGGCTCAATGCTTTTCTCAAAATTAGAATATCACCTCATAGAATATCATATGAAAAATGGAATTTGGGATTTATAAATGAAAACATTTCACGAGAACATTTATAGTAATAACTAGAATTTTAGTTTATTAAAAAAATAGAACTTATAGAAGTAGTATACATTCGTATAAAAGAAAATTTCATTAATCTTAACGGGCTTCAAGAAATGATCCTCTGAAGAAGGAACAAGTTCATCAGAGGAATTCTCAAATCGAACAGTATATGCAGGCTCGTCTTGCCGTTCGTTCAATGTTGGAGTTGAGATGTCATCCTCATTATCAGAATCCTCTAGTTAAAGAGATTGGTCGTTTTGACATAATTTGCCAACAGAATCGACAGAAAACTGAGCATTTTAGTCCACCTTTCCGGCTCCTGCAAATGCCGCTACAACGTTTTTTTCACTTTTTCACAGGAAATCATCCACAGTAGGATCTGAGGAGCAGGATCCAGGATGATAGTGATAAGGGTTAGCCCCTGATCATCGAGCTTCCACCCACAATACTCAACAACTTTTGAACTTGCTGGTAAGTTGTACGTTACTTGTGGTCGGAGATGAATTCGGATGGTGATGTATCTCAAGATATTAAATGTCGGATCGCAGCAGCAAACAGGTGCTATTTTGGTCTCACCAAGTAATTCAAATGTAGGGTTATTACCAATAATATGTATTGATATTGGACAATATTATCGTTATATAATTTAAACAGACTAGGTGCGAACAAAAGAAATAAGGGACGAGCAGGTAGAAATAAGGGTAACTGACAGGCGATGACAGATGTCACCATATAAGAGATAAAGGATAAGTTAATTTAAAAACCTTAAGTGAGAAGTTAACACTGTAACAAAGCCCAAAGCTGGGATCCCTAATCAATTTTAAGAACTGTTCCTCTTAGGCTTTGGCCGGCCTCGAGGAAAAAGTGGAGACCGCCTGGAAAAGGTATGATTAAATTATACTAGTTGGATAATGGTTCGCAGATACCAGCTGTCAGGACAAGGGGTGGAGCCATCCGATGAAATCCAAGAATTTCCTCCCTCTATAAAACTAGTCGGCCAATGAACATCGTTTTCGACCCCCTCTTAGGCAGAACAAGAGAGAAAGGAGGATAGAAACAAGGAGGTGAAAAAGAAGGACTTCTGAACTGACCGAGGCTGAGGCAAGACTTGGAGACTGATAGGGGCTGATGCAAGACGGCAGCTCTGAACACTGACCATGCGCTCTGGCTCCATGACTGAAGATATGCAGGGGAAAACGAGGGAGAGATGCTGAGGAAACATCAACACCAATTAGTACAGATAAGAGATTTATGTTAAAACAATTAATGGCTAAGTCTAGGCTGAATCATTCCATGGTTAACTTTTTATTGTAATAGTTTGTTGTTTTAATTTTGAAGAATAAAGATAAATGTTAGCAAGGAGGTAGTTCTTTAGTAACCATTCCCATATTTAATTTGAATATATTTCATTAAGATAGCAGTAACTTTGATTAGCATTAGTATTAAAATTAAAAGTAGGAACATTATCTTGATTAATTATTAACTAATGGTAACCACAAACCAGACCCTTGGAAAGGTATCCAATTTAGAGGACAAGATAAGAAATTCAAAAGTATTCATAAGCTTACTTAATTTTGGGATAATCATCCTCAATGATTGCCCAATGGCATCCCTATATATATAGACTAATGTATTAGCAGCTAAATAGATATCAATCTCAACTCAATCTAGATAATACATAGCACCAATGAGACCAAAGTGAGGCTTTACAAAATCCTTGTACGCCCGGTCCTCCTTCATGGATCTGAAGGTTGGGCATGGAATAAGGCTGATGAAGATAGGCTGCTGGTATTTGAAAGGATGATGCGGAGAAGAATTTTTGGTCCGATTCGCCTGGAGAAGAAGAAAATATCGGGAGATTTACGTACTTTTCAAGAACGCATATATTGTTAAATGGGTCATTATTAGGAGGCTCGGATGGACGGGGCACCTCGTCAGGATGAACGAGAACGAAATCCCCATAAAAAATAGCCATGGAAACCGTCTTTCAAGCTTTCTAGCTTCACTCTTCTGAGTGGGACGCCTCAAAACGAGATGGCTGGTACCGTCCGTGCAGATGCCAGTAATATTATTGGAATACCGGACTATATGGCTAATGGGCAGAATAGGGATGAATGGCGGAAAATTTTGGAGAGGGATCTGGTTGAGCAATGAATTGTAGTGCCGTATGTGTATAGTTTACGCGCTCACATCGATTTAAATAAACTTCTCTGATTTCTTCGATATTGAAATCCACTATTATTTTTTCAGGGTTGCAGTTTTTTAAAATCTATTGATTTTGAGATTCCGCGCTCGATTTATTTAAACTTATCTGATTTCTTCGATAATGAGTTCCACTAATATGTTTTTGGGATCGCTTTTTTTAAAAATACTATCGATTTTAAGACACCGCATTACCACCGAAAAGCCCAATACTGGACCTCAATATTGAAAAAATCAATTTCGGAAAGTTAAAACAAATCGATACTTAATCTCACGATCTTAAAATCGATTGCATTCTAAAAAACTGCGACCACAAAAACATGATAGTGGATCTCAATATAGAAGAATACAGAAGAGTTTAAATAAATCGATATGTGAACGCGGTATCTTAAAATCGACAGTTTTTTCAATAATTATGTCACCAAAAACATACTGGTGGGTCTCAATATCGAAGAAATCATGAAAATTAAAATGAAACGATGTGTGAGCGCGGATCTTAAAATCGAATGCATTTTCAAAAACTGTGACCTCGAAAAGGTAATAGTGGACCTCGGTATCGAAGATTTCAGGAGAACGAGATTTCATAACTTCCATATTTTAATTATTTAATTAATCAAGGAATAGAATGAATTTAACTAAGAAGAGGCGGAAGTAAAAAAAAATGGGTACACGTAAAATTTTCTCGGGCTCCAGCTAAATGTTAAATTCACCACTGAAACCCTTTATTATGTATTAAACAAAAAGATTATGTAAAAATATTACATAATCTACGTAATGCTACGTAAAAATGTAAAAAATAAATCTTAGTCGTCCGTATATACAGAAATAACAATATATAGGAAAAAGCAAGTCAGATTCGTTCTGAGCGTACTTCAAAATCCTTAAATATGAATTTTCAAGGAAATCAAAAATAGACATTTTTTGACAATTTTAAGATTCCCCCACACATATCGATTTATTTAAACTATTCTGATTTCTTCGATATAGAGGTCCACCTTTATGTTTTCGGGTTCGCAGTTTTTTAATATCCAATCTATTTTAAGATTCCGCGTTCACATGTCGACTAATTTAAACTTTTCTGATTTCACGCCATTGAGGTGGTCCATCATTATATTTCCGGGGCCGCAGTTTTTGAAAGTGCAATGAATTTTAAGAATTTTCCGTGCTCACATATCGATTTATATTATTTTTTATGATTTCTTCGATATTGAGGCCCACTATTATGTTTTCGGGGTCACAGTTTTTGAAAATACCATCTATTTTAAGATTCCACGGTCATCTAACGATTTATTTAAACTCTCCTGAAATCTTCGATACTATTACAGTCTAGTCCACTATTACATTTTCGGGGTCACAGTTTTTGAAAATACATTCGATTTTAAGATCCGCGCTCGCACATCGTTTCATTTTAATTTTTATGATTTCTTCGATATTGAGACCCACCAGTATGTTTTCTGTGACGTAATTATTACATATCGATTTATTTAAACTCTTCTGTATTTTTCGATATAGAGATCCACTATTATGTTTTTGGGGTCGCAGTTTTTTAAAATGCAATCGATTTTAAGATCGTGAGATTAAGTATCGATTTGTTTTAACTTTCCAAAATTGATTTTTTCAATATTGAGGTCCAGTATTGGGTTTTTCGGTGGTAATGCGGTGTCTTAAAATCGATTGCATTTTAAAAAACTGCGACCCCAAAAACATAATAGTGGACCTCTATATCGAAGAAATCAGAATAGTTTAAATAAATCGATATGTGTGGGGGAATCTTAAAATTGTCAAAAAATGTCTATTTTTGATTTCCTTGAAAATTCATATTTAAGGATTTTGAAGTACGCTCAGAACGAATCTGACTTGCTTTTTCCTATATATTGTTATTTCTGTATATACGGACGACTAAGATTTATTTTTTACATTTTTACGTAGCATTACGTAGATTATGTAATATTTTTACATAATCTTTTTGTTTAATACATTATAAAGGGTTTCAGTGGTGAATTTAACATTTAGCTGGAGCCCGAGAAAATTTTACGTGTACCCATTTTTTTTTACTTCCGCCTCTTCTTAGTTAAATTCATTCTATTCCTTGATTAATTAAATAATTAAAATATGGAAGTTATGAAATCCACTGTAATTGGGACAAATATAATAAAGTTTATTAATTTCTTTACACAATTTTTTAAGGATTTTCAAACACTTTTTAATGATCTCAAAGGAGAAGCTTAAGCAGTTGAATATACACAATTATTTTTGTGAAAAATTATGTCAACATCACCGGAATTAGTATCATTATTTGTTTTTCGAGTAATACTGTTACTCTTCTTTTAATGTTCGGTATTATTATTGACAATTTGTATTAATAATTCAACATGTTAGTACAAAACGAGAAACTGATTTCAGGAGTTGATATAACGTATGCATATCCACACTCATTTTTTGAGAAAATCACATTAGTATAGAATTATCTTTTATACATGACAATTGATTTTTTTTTTTAATTTTTTTTTCTGTAAACCAATACTGTGAGGAAGTATAGTACGATCAGTATCATCATACTTTTGACATTTTTTTAGTAGCATATTAGTAACTTTTTTTAATAAATTGCTACAGTCTGCTGGTAAGTACCTACATCTATTTTTTTGCTAAATCATATTAAACTTAATGGTAAATTGTGTCTATTGTTTGTCTCAAGCTATTTCTTATGATTTGAGGAAGTAAACTCTCTGATTCTGAATGAAATCATTCTTAATGCTCCGACATTTTTTTTTCATTTTTATACTATCTCTTGCCTTATTCAATGCCGTTTTTGTAAATGTATATTCACCCATCGATCAGTTCACGTGACGATGATCTCGAATAAGGAGGCATTCATCGTAATCACGTTAAGGATGACCTCGTTGATGTAAGAAAACCGGAAACCATAAGTACCTACTGAATGGCGTATGATAAAATATTATTTTGTATACAATTTTATTGATTGATAAAATATATGAAAAAAAATCATGAATTATAATTTACAAAACATCAGTTTTTATGTAAATATCAGGATAAATATGCTGTAAAGGTAAGTGGGAATAGAATGATGGAAACAATAATACGAATCACGGGACCACTATTTTTTTTTTTAAATATTTGAGTCTGAAATTGAATCCACTCATTAATGAGTCAAAGATCATATTTTTATGCATTTGCGTATTCAGTTCACTTGCTTTTGGCTATGAATATGTCCGAATATTTAGCCAAATTATTGCATTTAGACCGTATTTTTTTTTTTGATGGGGCCACTGACAACTCCTGGGTCCATACACACATGCCTAGGTGCTTTTCAGGCACAATGGTAACCGTACGTCATTTACAATTTACCAAAACAACCTTTAAGCATTTTCTTAATTATTATTTTTTTTTTTTTACTTTTGAACTACTGAACTGAATTCGATGCAAATTCTCGGAATAACTTTTAATAAAACAGAAATATCATCCATTCAACAATGTGAAATCTACACGAAGTGGTAATATTGAAAATGTAGAAAATAAATTTTTAAAAAATAAATGAAAATGAATGATCATTAAGATTTACAAGCAATCGGGAATGAACGCACGAGATACCAGCTAAAGTTTTGATAAATGCCATTGAAGTTAGTTATGCATTAGTCCCTTTGTGGACCATCTTCAGAAAGGCTCATTCACTGTTGCTTACATAGACTGATCGACGCTCGAGGCACATTCGAAATATTCAAAGACCTACCTTCCCAGTGTGTCAAGGGTTCCAGGTTCAAGGATCACTGCTTCGGCTTTAACTTTTTAGAGTGCTTTCATTAGTAGCGGTCTGTCAGTGTCTTCGATGTGAATGGAAATTGTTCACTGTATATATATATTTATTTATTTTTAATTGGATTTACAATTATTATTACAGTAAATATCGCATCCGTCGTAGACTAAAGGTATAACTAAAAAAATCGAACTTTGAGTTAGCAACGGTATTGAGGAAGTGGCCCTTATTTAGAGGAAAACTCTAGCCGACTCCCCCCACCATCTAATGTATTACGTTAAATTAAATGTATTACGAATGTTCAGTGTGTTTTAATGAGGAGATATTCAAAAGCATTGTGCAAAAACATTAAATATTATTTCCTAAAGAATTCAATTTTTGAGTAGAGTACCTCCATTCAACGAAAGATGCGATTTCTTGCGTGAAATTAATATGACATGGCTGCGACTTTAAGAGAAACTACCTATTGGCAGTAGTCTAAAAATAGTTCTAGTAGAAATTGTTCGGTCAAGAAATCGAAACCAAGGTTAAGAGGAATTATGAATGGCTTTAGTCTCTCATAATTACTTATAAATTTATACTTACAATTTTATTATACCATTTCTAGTTATAGCAGCTTGAATTAAGCCCTCTAAAACTTCTGGACAAACGTTTTGACTGTACAGCACAAGTAGAATATTAAACATTATGGCATGAGCTAAAATAATCAATATAATTTCATTTATATTATTAACGTTAGTCGTAAACCTACGACATCGTTCATTAGGCTTTAAAAACCCAATACAGACGACTTCATTGTGACAAGCAGCTGACTTGATATCCTCATACAAGACTAAACGAAAAACGCTCTAAAAACTAATTTATTGAAAATACATCAGGTTAATGACTATGTTCATTTATATTTGGATATAAGAAGTTAAGCTTGGGAGCTCCACAAAAGCATTGAAGTCTTTCTAAATCCAATCCTTGAAGTCTAAAATTCTCGATCACTTAAGAAATTATCCATAGAGATATCCAAACCAATCCATTATTTTTAATCTATCTGTAATAAATAATAATGTGTCGGTAAAGGAAATGTGTTTAAACATCCTTAAAAAGAACTATTTTTAGGCTACTGTCAATAGGTAGTTTCTGTAAAAGTCGCAGCCATGTCATATTAATTTCACGCAAGAAATCGCATCTTTCGTTGAATGGAGGTACTCTACTCAAAAATTGAGTTCTTCAGGAAATAATATTTAATGTTTTTGCACAATGCTTTTGAATACCTCCTCAATAAAACCCACTGAACATTCGTAATACATTTAATTTAACGTAATTAATTAATTAATTTATTTTAAGATTCCGTGCTCACATATCGACTAATTTAAACTTTTCTGATTTCACGCCATTGTGGTGGTCCATCATTATATTTTCGGGGTCGCAGTTTTTGAAAATGCAATCGATTTTAAGATTCCGAGCTCACCTATCGATTTATATTATTTTTTATGATTCCTTCGATATTAAGGTCCACCATTATGTTTTCGGGGTCGCAATTTTTGAAAAAACCATCTATTTTAAGATTCCACGGCCATCTAACGGTTTATTTAAACTCTCCTGAAATCTTCGATACCGAGGTCCACTATTACCTTTTCGAGGTCACAGTTTTTGAAAATGCATTCGATTTTAAGATCCGCGCTCACACATCGTTTCATTTTAATTTTCATGATTTCTTCGATATTGAGACCCACCAGTATGTTTTTGGTGACATAATTATTGAAAAAACTGTCGATTTTAAGATACCGCGTTCACATACCGATTTATTTAAACTCTTCTGTATTCTTCTATATTGAGATCCACTATCATGTTTTTGTGGTCGCAGTTTTTTAGAATGCAATCGATTTTAAGATCGTGCGATTAAATATCGATTTGTTTTAACTTTCCGATATTGATTTTTTCAATATTGAGGTCCAGTATTGGGTTTTTCGGTGGTAATGCGGTGTCTTAAAATCGATAGTATTTTTAAAAAAAGCGATCCCAAAAACATATTAGTGGAACTCATTATCGAAGAAATCAGATAAGTTTATTTAAATCGATTTCGAGCGCGTAAACTATACACATACGGCACTACAATTCATTGCTGAATCAGGCCCATCTCCAAAATTTGCCGCCATTCATCCCTATTCTGCCCATTAGCCATATAGTCCGGTATTCCAATAATATTACTGCCATCTGCACGGACGGTACCAGCCATCTCGTTTTGAGACGTCCCACTCTTCTAGCTTGAGAGACGGTTTCCATGGCTATTTTTTATGGGGATTTCGTTCTCGTTCATCCTGACAAGGTGCCCCGTCCATCTGAGCTTCCTAATAATGACCCATTTAACAATATATGCGTTCTTGAAAAGTGCGTAAATCTCCCGATATTTTCTTCTTCTCCAGGCGAATGGAACCAAAAATTCTTCTCAGTATCATCTTTTCTAATATCAGCAGCCTATCTTCATCAGCCTTATTCCACGCCCAACCTTCAGATGAACGAGGACCGGGCGTACAAGGATTTTGCAAAGCCTCACTTTGGTCTCATTGGTAATAACCCTACATTTGAATTACTTGTCGAGACCAAAATAGCACCTGTTTGCTGCTGCGATCCGACATTTAATATCTTGAGATGCATCGCCATCCGAATTCATCTCCGACCACAAGTAACGTAGAACTTACCAGCAAGTTCAAAAGTTGTTGAGTATTGTGGGTGGAAGCTCGATGATCAGGGGCTAACCTTTCACTATCACCCTGGATCCTGCTCCTCAGATCCTACTGTGGATGATTTTCTGTGAAAAAGTGAAAAAAACGTTGTAGCGGCATTTGCAAGAGCCGGAAAGGTGGACTAAAATGCTCAGTTTTCTGTCGATTCTGTTGGCAAATTATGTCAAAACGACCAATCTCTTTAACTAGAGGATTCTGATGATGAGGATGGCATCTCAACTCCAACATTGAACGAACGGCAAGACGAGCCTGCATATACTGTTCGATTTGAGAATTCCTCTGATGAACTTGTTCCTTCTTCAGAGGATCATTTCTTGAAGCCCGTTAAGATTAATGAAATTTTCTTTTATATACTATATAAATATATACTACTTACTACTATATACTACTTATATATACTACGTATATACTACTTCTATAAGTTCTATTTTTTTAATAAACTAAGATTCTAGTTATTACTATAAATGTTTTCGTGAAATACTTTCATTTATAAATCCCAAATTCAATTTTTCAAGGTTTTCGGTTATATTCTAATTTTGAGAAAAGCATTGAGCCTACAGGTGCCCATTAAAGCACAAATGAAAGCCAATTTAATTTCCTTCAAGTTTATTTCGGATGACTTTTCTCATGGAATGAATATTTTCGATAAAATTTGACCAAAACAAAGATTTTTCATATTTTCGTAACAATATTCAATCTTTGAAGACCTATATATCAGGAACTACTTAACCTACTAAGTTGGTTCAGATCTAAAGTTGTGAAAAAATTTAATTTAGTTTAATAAAAGTAACCATAACGTTTTATTTTGGGCATGTACTTTGGGAGATATTGAACAGAAACTGAAAATAGTGCCAAAATGTTGGTATTTCTTTGGCTGCTAAGCAGGTGTCGGTCTGATCTTTCGAAATAAAAAATTTGGTTTTTTTTATTATTGGCATAGGCCCTCATAAAACAAATTATAACTACATGACCTGATCCAGGGTCGGATATATAATTTTGCTGGACTTACGTCAATTGTAACCTTTTCCAAATCAATCGTCACCTTTTCCCTTTCAGTTGTAACTTTTTCTATTTAAAATGTAACATTTTCCATTTCAATTGTAACCCTTTCCAAATCAATTGTCACCTTTTCCAATTCAATTGTAACCTTTTCCTTTTCAAATGTAACTTTTTCCATTTCAATTGTAACCCAACCGGACATGAATTAATTCAATATTATTTATTTTATTATTGAAAAATAATTATTTTAATTATATTAATGACTTTTGAAATTATTTCGGCATATTCTTTCGACATTTTTTTCGTTTATTAGATAATTGATATTAAGTGCTAATTTCAAGTAGGCAGTTTAAATTTTTGAAATGAAATTGTTATTTATTTTTCAATATTTATTATTTTATATTTATTTAGTGGGGAGAGGGCGGATTTCATCGATTTGGTGATCGTAAGTTAGGTTTTCGAAGTCGTTAATGTCAAATTTACTACCGAAATTTTGTTAAATTTTGAATTAACTATCGGATTTCCGATCGCGCATGCGCATTTCGTTTTTCCGTTGCTATTGAAGATTTCTATGATAAAGGCATCGTTAATTAGGTTTTAGAGGGTTCTGATTCCATTTTTTTAAATTGAATTTTGGATCGCGCATCCGCGTTTTGCATTTCTGTTACTGTTGGAGTTTTCTATGATATAGGGTTCGTTTATATGGTTTTCAAGGATTCTGATTAAACATTTTTAATTAGATTTAAGATAGCGCATGCGCATTTTGCATTTCCGTTACTGTTGGAGTTTTTTATGATAAAGGTATCGTTTATAAGATTTTCGAGGGTTCTGATTCAATATTTTTAATTGGATTTTTAATCATTTAGTAATTCCGTTACCGTTGAAGTTTTCTATGATATAGGGATTTTCGAATATTCTAATTCCGTTATTTGTATTGAATTTTTTATCGAGCATGCGCATATCGAATTACTAATACAGTTGACATATCTTTGGATCTAGGATCGATTATTTGGTTTTCGAAGGTTCTGATTTGATTTTGTTAATTGGAATTGTGATTGCGCCAAAGCTGTTTCATTTACTGGTACTATTGAAGTTTTCTGTGTTCCACAAATCGTTAATTAGGTTTTCGTGAGTTCTGATACCTTTTTTCAAGTTTTATTTTTTATAGATAATGTGCATTTCAAATTACAATTATAATTGACATTTTTTTGAGGATATCGTCCAATAAAACCTAATAAACAATAACTTTACCGAGAAAAAGGTGAATGTTTACGGTTATCCAAAATGAGTATGTTCGATAAAATATACATTTCCAAAAATTAAATCAGAACCTTTGAAATTCTAATAAACGGCCCTTTTACACGAAGAAAAGTTCAATAAGAACAATAATTCGAAATGCGCTGACAGGATCAAAAATCCGATGGTAAATTCGAAAATATGATGATTGATAACTTCATAAACGATACATGTACCAAATAGATGTCAACATTAATAGTAATTCGAAATGCACATGTTCGATAAGAACCTTTGAAAACCTAATAAACGATCCCTTAATCATAGAAATCATCAACAGAAACGGAAAAGCGAAATGCACATGCGCGTTCCAAAATCCAATTCAAGAAATAAAATCAGAAACCTCGATAATCTAATAAACGATAACTTTATCATAAAAAACTCCAACAGTAATGGAAATGCAAAAGGCGCATGCTCGATAAAAAATTCAATACAAATTACGGAATTAGAACATTCGAAAACCTTGAGAACGATCCTTATATCATAGAAAACTCCAACGGTAACGGAATTGCTAAATGCGCATGCGCGATTAAAAATCCAATTAAACATATGGAATCAGAATCCTAGAAACCTTATAAACGATACCTTTATCATAAAAAAACTCCAACAGTAACGGAAATGCAAAACGCGCACGTGAAATCCAAAATCGAACCAAAAAAATGGAATCAGAACCCTCGATACAACTCGAACACTCAGAACAATTGAAATGAAAAAAGTTACATTTCAACTGGAAAAGGTTACTATTGAATTGGAAAAGGTGACAATTGATTTGGAAAGGGTTACAATTGAAATAGAAAAGGTTACATTTTAAATGGAAAAAGTTACAATTGAAATGGAAAAGATGACAATTGATCTGGAAAACGTTACAGTTGACGTGGAAATGATATATATATATATATATATATATATATATATATATATATATATATATATATTTCAGTAATACTAAGTTTTAATGTTGATAAGGGCTTCGATTGGTCCTAGATAGTTTAGAATCAATTCATTGACCAAGTCTCATTCAAAGTACTAGTTAAAAGTGAGACACCCAACATTTGAGATATTATTTAGATGCTGAAAAAGGGACAAAGTATCCCCGAAACGGTCTAAAAATAAATAGAAAAAACCACTGAGTTTTTAATTGACCTCAAGGCAAATTGACTGAAGATAAACATAAAAACATTTTAATTTTAAGCTATTTTTTAAAAACATTCAAAAAATATGTATTACCCGCTTAAAAACAATTGAATAATATTTAGGAATAAGAAAAATGAAAATTTTAAATAAGAAAACAAATCAATATCGAATATGGTAACTGACAAAAAAGCCATCTGAAAAATAATACCAAAAATTTGGTTTCAGGGTTAACCAGGAATTAAGACAAAGTGAATTAAGTTAAGGAATTCTTAAAACTCTAGATAAGTTGAACATCCGCTCGTAATAGGTGGCGGAAACCACTTGAGGAGGCCAAGGTCCGCTGATGGTTTTAGTGCTTCTGATGATAATGGTGACACCATTTGATTGCTGCAGCTAAACTATGAGGCGTTTTTTTTTTCTTCGTAGTTTATTTTTGTTTAATACTGAGTTAGCCTTGGATTACGAAGATTATTCGGCAATGTAAACAATCGGATCATATTGAATGGTATGTTTGAAACATTTTTAATTTCCCTTACCTCTATATGAAATATGTAGTAAGGAGAAGTATTGCGATCGTGAAAATTTTCGAATCCGAGTTTTCAACGGAAATACACATTTAAAGTTCCCTGATTCCAAATAACCAAGTCTCACAAAATGGCCTGAGAACAGCCCGGCTCAAAAACGAAAAGTTATACGATACTGATATTATATATTTAAGCTAGGCACGTGCATGTGATGTTACAGCAACTTTTTCTTCAAAATCGACTAACCGGAAGTGCCACTTCGTACAATCGATTTTATATTTTTATACAATTTTCTCGAAAACGGCTCCAACGATTTTGATGAAATTTGCCTAAATTATTCTACATAAAGGCTTTAACTTTTCATAGAGTATATATATTTATATATATATATATATATATATATATATATATATATATATATATATATATACTTTTCATATATATATATATTACATCGCCGAGGAAATGCAGGAAAAAAACTAATGTAAATACTAAAAAGAATATTTTATTTGCACATAACTTAAAAAGTATTCATTTTATAGTAAATTATGTATAGAATTAAATTATTTAAAAACAAAAAAGAATCATCAAAATCGGATCAATACTAGCAAATATCGGACAAACCAGAAGTGGCAATTATATCATGGATTTTACAATTTTATCGTAAACGGCTCTAACGATTTTGATGAAACTTGCCTAATTTCTTCTCCTTTAAGACCTTTAACCTTTCATGTTAAAGGCCTAAAGTATATCAACGAAAAATCAATTGATTGAGATATAAAATAAATCAGTTCCAGTGTGTTACATTTTTTTTCTCGGCTGAGGAATCACAACAAAAAAAAAATGGTTAAAATTGGTGCCCTGTTGACTTTAGTACAGAGATCCATTACTTCCTCCTTCCATCACTTACTGGCAAATGGAACACTTACCGAAAAGGGGAATATTTTTTTATTATGGTCACTCTGGTTATGATTTTATTACTGACAAACACTCAAAAAGCCAAAATAGAGAAGTTACAACGTCTCTGATCACAATATACTAAAACATATATCAGTTGCACATATAGTAAATTTGGTTTCTCCCATCCAATGGAATTATGCACGTATTAAAATAAGATACGGACGATGTCCTAAAGCCTATCGGGATCATGCGTGAATAGAAATACTACTACTGATTTACAAATGCTAACCGTCTATGAGAAAATACAGACATATCACAAGAAAGCATTATTTAAACAATAGCTTTATTTTAATATTACAGAAATTTATGGCTCAATGTTATAAAACAAGTAATGAATTATAAAGTCCCATGCCTTTCAAAACATATTGTGTTTAATCATTTTCTAAAATAAAATGAAAGATTACATAATAAAATTCAAAATAGATTTAGTCCAGTCAACTGGTGATCAGAAATGTGTTTCGGTCGAAAGTTTCGGAGAAGTTCTGAAAATTTTCTCATTTATGTTTTTCAGGGTACTGATTACGATTTTCAACTTTGTCAAAATTTTACCAGAAATACGGATATGTATATATATATAGTCAGGTATCCCGCTTCCTAATTTCGATTTGCGCTCTCTTCAAAACGGAGCAGCCAAATGAAAAAATCATTAGGATCAAAATTTTAGGTAATTTTCTCTTTTTTAATTTATTAAAAAATAAATATTAGAATTTATTCCATTAATATATTATTATTAAATTATAAGCAAAAAAGAAACGAAAACAAATTGTTTGGTTGTTTATTTTTTTATACTTCCGGGAAAAATTCGAGAAAATAAATCGTAATCAGTACCCTAATAACCATAAATGAGCAAATTTTAAGAACTTCTCCAAAAGATTCCACCTAGATACCTTCCTATTTGAACCCACTAGACTAAAAGCGGGTGTTCCTAAACGATTACTCGGACGAAAAACAATATAGAGTACAAAATGTAGAGCATTTATTCTTTTTTGATTATTATAGATTGACTATGATTGAAAAATTTTTTGTTTTCGTGGGAAAAAACGAAACAAGATCAATTTTCTGAGCATTTTTATTTAAATATGTTTCCGGCTAAAAAAAAAAAATAAGGTAACAAAGTTGAAATTCGTAATTATCAATCCAAAATATATAAATAAGCAAATTTTCAAAAGTTTTGCAAAGCTTTCTAGGTAAATGTAACAAGGGCCTGGCTATAAATACTGATGAGATGAATTCGACGTCGTTTTTTTAAAAAGGCATAAGCGCCATTTAGCAAAAATTACGGGAAACACACAAAACGTTTTTTCTCCATGTAACAATATATATTTTTTTAATTTTACTCTTTATTGTGTACAGTAGAAATTTTTTAATATTAAGAAGGTTATTAAAACTTTCATAATTACAATATACTTTCAAAACTTCTAGCAATAGTCTAGGTCAGAGTGACGACTGAGAGCCGTCAGCATTTGGCGCTTATATCATCAATAGTCGATTTTTAGATACTTACAATTTTTTTTCTCGATATATCGTGAGCGGAAATCGATAGAGGTAGCATTAATATCCCATAATAAGTCGAAATCTAAATTTCGAATTTTTGACGTTTAAGCCTTTTTCAAATAACGCTGCAAAATATTACAGAATGGTTTATTATTTCCAAATAGTAATATTTTAAACATATCTGGTCTGTCTATTAACGGGAATTTCGTTATTGCTTTGGGTTACAGTTTAGATAATTAGATTATCTTTCTAATGAGCATTTGGAGTGTTTCGGGAAAGGAGCTAGTGCAGAATACTTTATAAAACATAACTACCAAGTTCAGCTTAGAAATTAAGCAGTAGGCACCAAAGGAACATAAATTGGTACAGAGAAAAATGTTGGAAGCATACTTCAGTGAGAAAAGAAAAAAGGGAAGACCAAGAAGCTAAAAGAAGTGCTGAAATAATCCAAGGAAGGATAAAGTAGAGAGATGCGAGGAAGTTAGAAGCCCAATTGATAAGTATGGAGGCCTAGGACCACAATGACCAGCAGCGCCGGAGAATCAGTCTGCAAAGTTCATTACACTATATCTCATATAAAGCATGTCCGATTTAAGTGATTTTTTTTTCCTTTTATAGGGAATTTCATCACCTCAAATTAGGGGGTTACAAACATTCTTTTCTTGAAAATAATAAACCAAAAGCATTTATGTACATGTTTTTTTTAATGCCTTGTTATGCTGATTCCAGAATACCTTACATTTCCCCTCTATCTTTACAAATGACCGAGTTATGGGCTTATAAGATCTTTAACCGGCCGCCATTTTGAAACAAACGGATGGTAATGTCGAGTTCCGAGGATCATCTTAGGATATGTGATTTTGGTGCTGAATCTCAAGAACAATCGGTCCATTAATCTCGGAGACAAGCCGGACGGACGGATTTTTATTTAATCGATATCTGCATTCTACCTATCTTAAAACGTTAAACCTCAAATTTTGAGAGGAGGGGTTGCAATTTTTTTTTTGTTGGTCGATTACAGACGTCTTCTATTGAAAATAATAAAACAAAATGACGTCGAATGTTTTTTAAAAATACGATGCACAATTGCTACTTCTTAATTATTAATCATCGATTACTTTTTAATGACCCCAATAATTAAAAAATCTGAAACATTAAAAAACAAGACGTCAACGTTTTAAATCCATAGCCAGCACCCCTCATTACATAATAAATATGAAGGTCCTGCAATAAAAAAAAGTTGCAAATTTGAAAACGAAAATCAGGTAGGTAATTCTTAATCAGCGTCTTAAAACCTGATAAACATTGGTGCATACTTAGCATGTCCTTTCTAAAAGACTTAAACTCGATCGATAATTTATTATATTTTTTTTAATACAAATGAAATCTGATCAAAAAATTGCTAGTCGAACTTAAATTTTTTCTGAAATTTTCGAAATGAACTCCTCTAAAATGTATAATCAGCAATGTGAAGCCCACAATATGCCTTATATTTCGGTAGATTATAGCTATTTTCAGGATTCCGGAACGGAAAGAAACCTCTAAACGTTACTGGGTAATAACAGTTCGAACATAAGGAAAACAATTTAATACCTCAAGGAAAAGAAATCTGTATAACAAAATACATTGAAAGAGAAAGGTAAAAAATAAAATGAAGACGGATAGAAAAGGCCCAAAATGTTAAGTGCCTACAAGAAATAACCTAGAATAATCTAATTTCAAAAATAAAATATTCTTTTATCATTTCTCATTTTTTTTAATTAAAAACAAAATTGGTAAATCATGAATGGTACCCTTAATTATCGATTAGAATATTTTTCCTAGTCTATACTCCTAACGTTTCAAATGGTTCAGTGGTTATAACTGGAATGAAATGACATACGTTTGTGAAGATAAAAGAGTTAAATTCGCTTTGGAAATTTACTTGGGAGTAGTATTAGACACAGATATTTAGATTAATTCAAAATATATAGAGAAAATATACAAAAAGTGTATTATTAAATTATCGTAATACACTCAATAATATAATTTATATAATCATTAAATGATCACGGTTGGAAGTTAACTAAGGAACAAGTAGCAAATAAAAGTTGTAGGTAACAAATTAAGGCAATATTATTAAAATTAGCATATTTTTTTAAAAGTAAGAATATGCTAGTACCGTGATTACCTAATTCCTTTTAATCTCTGAGCGAAGTAATAAATTTTATTTACTGGTAAACATCTGCAAGGACATACTTGTAACTTGGCTTGGAACTGTGCCTTGTGATGTCCACCTTCTGAATATAAAATGAAATAGAAATATAATTAATTTATTATCTTCATTACTTCTTATATAACACATTTTTTCTTAGCCTGAACGATTGTAATCAATACTGTTTTATAGAATTGAAAAACGTCCATGCATTCGTTATAATTGTCTTCAACAATAAAAATATTCGCAAGGCTTAAAGATCTGCTCTCATAAAACATTATGTTTTAAAGTAATATTTTATGTTGTAATGGTAGTAAATAACTATGATTTTTGATTTATTATGTTCGATAACAGACCTTTTAATCAACCTAGAAAAAAAATAATTAATTCCTCAAAATTTGAGATTTTACGATTCAAGATACTTAGAATCCAATATTGAATAAAAAAAAAAAAACCGTTTATCCTCAGTCTGCGGCTTTTCTTCGAGACTACTTGACCGATTTTCTTGAGATTTCGCAACAAAGCTGTGGAGATGCCCAAATCTTTATATGCGCCGAAATTTCTGTTAAACATACCGAAATTTTGTCTAAAATTTACCCTTACTTTTATGATACTGTTCTACCTTAAAGAAAACCCTACATGGGAAATTTCAGCCCATTTAATCCGAAGGGGGTTGCTGGAGGTGCTCAAATGTAGCGGAAAAAAAATTGGAAGTGAGATTTGAGCTGGAAGTGCTGAAATCCAGCGTGAAAAAAAATGCATATATACACACACACACACACATATATATATATATATATATATATATATATATATATATATATATATATATATATATATATATATATATATATCAGACATCTCCAAAACTTCCATAATCATGCAATCCCACCCCTCACCGCTGGCCTACGACTCAGTGCAATAGTCTATTTTGTTCGGGGAAAATACGACTAAAAAGAAGTCGATTATAATATACTTTATTTATTCACTATCATATAATGTGAATGGTATTAAAAATATTTCTAGCGGATGTTTTTAGATTTGTTCATATTATCTGAGTTGTATTCCTTAGAAAACATCTCAGAGATAAGATATACTTTATTCAAAATTTATTTCTGGAACTATTTAAATGCATTACACCGTGAGCAATGGTGAAATCGTATCGCATGTTTAACTGCCTGAACTAAAATTATTTTCATTCCTCGAAAAAAAAAATCATTGCTCATTCATCGCTCTAGATGTAACTTACTATATAACGTTATAATTTTAGTTAATAACTATCTAGCTCATACCTTCTAGAATACCCCAGCGTTGGCCACAACTATTTTGAACCTTGAAATTTAGTTTTAGTTTTAGAGGTTTAGATCGATCCAAAATGAATGGTGAGCCCCATCGTCTAAGTAATATAATTAGTAATTATGAAACATAATAAAATATGAAGATGCATAAAAGAACTCCTTAAAATGTATATCTGCAGAAAAAGGGGAATCTCCAGCCAGTACTGTGTACAGGAGCGTAATCAGGGGATATGGAAAAAAAAAATGATACATGATTTTTAGTTATATTCTAATAAATTTCTGTATGTCGAGCATATCATTCCTGATTAATCTTATATTTGATTATTAAGCTGAATAACTGATAGTGGAAAATATATATACTCGTTAGTTAATGGTTTTATGTATTTGTTTCTGAAATCCATATTTTCATTTTTTTCATATATTTCAAAACATTGTGTACAAAATTAATTTTAAATATGGATCATCAATATATATAGCTAAAAAAAAATCATAAAAGTGAGTAGTATTTATTTTGTTTGTAACGAAATCCCAAGTCATATTAATGTATTTCTATATTTTTCTAATTAAAACAGTATTTGTTATGATCACTCTCCATTCCATTAATATTACAGAAACAAGTAATAAAACTGTTAATTGTAAGTCTTAGTTGTAATTCAATAAATATACCAAAATATATCGGAAAATTCACTATATAAGTGTTTCTCAAAACACACAGGTACCACTGCCATAATTTTTCAAAAAGTAATGAAATTTCATAATCTTAATACTTCCTATAAAATCCGTCGTTATAATCAAATTTAATATTCTTCACTGATAGTATAGTTTTAATTATTTAGTAACTTGTAGCTAAGTTTTATAATCCAATAAGTAAAAAAAGTTTCATAAAAATGTTGGTGTATACATAATACTTATATATCTATTTTCATCCGAGCTGATACCATTATAAATCGAAATATAAAAAATATTGCCAAGATTTAGGAGAAAAATAATTTCAATACTCTCATTTCATTTGCTAAATTTTATTAGAAGCTTTTACGGAAAATTTTTTGAACAATTATCCAATCGATATTTGATTTATAAACTTTATGTTTTAGAGATTGTACGATATGCAAAATATTTTTTTTTAACTTTATTTTCAAATTCACACCTGTCTATGAGACAACCAGTGAATGTGCTGGCTAAGAACATGTAACGTGACATGAAAGGCATGAGAAATAGCAGTACCCAGCGGCACCCCTTCCTGTCATGATAATCGGATATAGTTAGGCTAGAAGATCCCTCATCCAGCTCCTCTTCAGCCTTCTGCGAGTGTTGTCAGGCATGTTGGTTGTCGTCTTATCTTGTATGAGTGTGTTAGGATGTCCGTGTAAGTTATCGTGAAATCGTTTGTAGTGGGTCCGTATGTGTGCGTTAACTGCTGGCATATTGAGGTATGCATGTAACGTAAAGTTGCTGATGTACCAAGGAGCTTTGGTGATAGTCCTAAAAGTTTTTGACTGAAAAATTTGGAGTTTTTGTACGTGGGTTTTTTTGGCTGTTCCGAATATCTGTGAAGCGTAGGTCCAGATGGGCTTGAGTAAGTAAGTGTAAGTGTTCAATTTATTTCTAAGTTTCAATTTTGAACGTTTTGAAAGAAGTGAGCATAACAGTTTAAGTCTTTGGTTTAGCGTTTTTTGTTTATTCTTAATGTGTGGGCCCCATGTCATTCTTCTGTCAAATGTTAGACCAAGGTATCGAATTTTTTCTGTCTGCGAAATTACTACATTGTCGAGGTATATTGGAGGGCAGGTTTCTTGTCGGAGAGTAAAAGTGATATGTTGAGATTTGTCTTGATTAAGTCTAATTTTCCAAAGTTTGCACCAATCATGAAGTTTTGTTAGGTGATGTTGTAAAGTCTGTGAGGCGTGTGCTGGATTTTTATGTTTTGTTAGAATTTTTGTATCGTCTGCATACGTCGCTATCAGAGTTTCGGTGCTGTTTGGAATATCATGTGCATATATGATGTAGAGCAGCGGAGCTAGTACTTATTCCTGTGGTACTCCTGCTAAGGCGGGTCGAATGGCAGATATTTCTGAGCCTTGGCAGACAGAGAAAAATCTTTCAGAAAGAAAGGATTGAAGAATAAGATAATAGGTAGGAGGAAGGATCGTCTTAAGTTTGAAGAGAAGCCCCTGATGCCAGACTCTATCGAACCCCTGAGCGACGTCCAGAAATACTCCTGTTGCATATAATTTTTGCTCTAGTGCCGTCGCAATGTAGTCCGTCACCCTGTGTAATTGTTGAATGGTTGAATGTTGGGATCAGAATCCAAATTGATGGTCAGTTATTATGTTATTGTTCGTCAGTATGTCAAGAAGTCTTTTGTAGAGTAGTTTCTCAAAATTGTTTCTCAAAAATATAAAGTTATTATGTAAGATTATTTTAATCACAAAATTAATATCTTAATTTAAATATTTATTTTTATTTTTATTTTTTTTTAGATTTATCACTATTACCATTGTCCCTGCTGAGACAGAATGTAATATTTCTCAATAAATAAATAGTCAATCAGAATTTTTTTTTAGTAGACGTCTGCTTTGTTGTATTCAATATAATAATAAATATAGAAGAACATAATCTAATATTAAAATATAAAAATAAATACAATTAAAATAATTTAAAAAATAATTTTCCTACCGATTCCTTCTATGTTGGAAGTGATACATTTTGGAAACAAAAGGCGTAATTTGTTGATGATTTCAGTCATTGATATTATGTTGTTTGACAGGTGTGAGTAGGTATACAAACAAATATCGATATATTGCCATCGATGTATATAGACCGATATATTTGTAGCATCGATGTTTGACTCCCTTTGTTTAACCATCTAGCTACCGAGATTTGAAGTAATAATATATTAAAAACTCATTAAATTTGTAAATCCAATAGTTAAGTTCTTAAAGGAATTAGAAAAGAAAGAAACTTAATTAGAAAAATAATGATAATTGCAGCATTTTTTCTTATTACAAACACTATCAAAGAAGAGCTTATTCAAGCTTTTACATTTTGATTTATATTATTTTTTTTATTATAGATACAGACATATGTATTCCTGATTACCTTGTGATATACACCGATGCATCAATGATTTAATTTTTATAAATACAAATTTTATTTTTTTATAATTTTTATTACTTGCTGTGAGAGATAAAGAATGATATTAACTTAGCCTTTTGCGGGTGATGCCGTGTAGGTATTGGTATAAGTAAACAACTTAAGGAAGAACCTTTTACTGGGCATGCGCCTAGCAATAACCTTTTGTCGTTGAAATAACCATTAGCTTACGAACTAGTGCACGCGGTTGAAAGAATGGAAATAAACCAAAATGTTTTCAAAAAATCCATGGTATGTTTGACGAGGATATTAACTGTCAGGTCAGGCAGCAGTTTGAATTTATGTTGAGAGAGAAAGATTTGACCTCATGTGCTTAACCTCCCGGCTTATGCCCTGCCCACAAGGTACTTCCTTAAGTTGTTTGATTAAAGTTGTTGCAATGTTTTTATTTATCTATTTTTCCTCTTCTTTTTTTTTTTAAAGCGACGATAGTAGACATTGAATATTTAAAAGCAACTAATGTACATTATTGATACATTTATATATATATATATATATATATATATATATATATATATATATATATATATATATATATATATATAGATATATAGGAGTAACTCTAAGAATGATGGGGTAGGTTTAAGTTAATCGGGATTTCAAACCTGAACTTTTTAAGCGGGCTCATTGTTACCGCCTTTTGTTTAGTTTCTGAATTTAGCCTTCCTGTATCGAAAGACGGTAACAAGGAACACGCTTAAAAAGTTTAAATTTTAAATCCCGAAGTTACACCAGTTTACGGTACATAAAAGTTTTATAATTCAAATTCTTGACATTTTTGGACTTAAGACTTGTTGGCTACTGCTGTGCAAAGCACTACGATCCTTTCCCCAAAACCATCCCCCCCGACGTACAGACAGCACATTTCATAAGAGAGAAGACAAATACCACCAAGGCTGATGGTAGGGTTGGGTTGCAGGTAGGAGGGGAGCCGGGCGGTGGGGAGTCATGCACGGGACAGGAGAGCGGGAGGCGTTGAGGAGGAAGGCGTCCACGCCGGTCAACTTCAGGTTCTTCGAGGACACCGACACCGAGGAGAAGATCACCATATCGACGGCCTTGGACCGCAGCCACCTCACCAGGAACAAGTAAGTACCACGGATCTCTGCTTAGGGCTTAGGTCTGAAGTACTTGTCCAAGGGAGGTTCTTTCGGCTAACCATCCCTCTAGAGTTGAAGTGTTTCACCCTTCAAGAAGTCGTGGAATGTCGGGCTGAAATTTATGAGCCACTGAAAGTTGATTTTACAAATACAAGGCAGTAAGTAAGTAAACTGTAACTACATGGTGAGATAAAGATGTTTCGAAATATTTCAAAAGATATTTTAAGCGTTTTCACTCACTCCAAATGATTTCATTAAGTTCCAAAGTTCCAATTTATTTGTTTATATTTTTTTTTACTACAGATGAGTTGAATAAATGTAGTGCCAAATTAGATCACTGATTGATTTGTTTAGCGCTATCATTAAGTTCTTAGAAATTTTGTGTTAACACACAATGCTGTACAAATGTATATATATATATATATATATATATATATATATATATATATATATATATATATATATATATATATATATGTGTGTGTGTGTTCAGGAAGACTTACACAAAAGAAATATTAGCATACTAATTAGGAAAATCTAATCGAATCATTTAAAAATTACCTACTTAACAATATTAACATAAATTAGAAAAAAAATTCAATTTTCGCAGTTTATTATTAAGTTATAATAAGAAACGAATAATTAAAAAAGTAAACTAAATTGTAAGATTTTCAGTATGATCTCGAGCTTTTAAAGTGTTAAAAAAAAATAATAAATACTGAATTTGACTCCTTTAATTGTTCACAATTGTCGCAGATATGTGCACAAATTCAGTCTAAGTTCCAAAATATATTTGGAAACATAACATTAAGATAGGCTAGGATTCCTATGGTTAAATTTAAGTTGCATTTTTATAATTTATTATTATTTTGGACCTTTTTGCAAAAATACCGCTGAAATGTAACAATTTCGTAAATTCAAAAACTCTTATTGGAGTCCGGCTATTGACCCTTAAAAGTGACCGGTTTTTTTTTTCTTTTTTTATGCCACGATACATCAGTTCAGTTCACGAATCCGGCGAGAAATTGTCTAATTGATTAGTTTCGTAATGAATACACTGTGTTATGGTGGGGCTCGAATGCCGTGCTATCAGCAAAAATAAATGCTTACCTTCATTGTATGGTATAATATCACTTCTTATAATTACAGGTATGATAATTATTGGATTGATAAATGGTGTAGATACATTTGTTTAATCTCTAAAGCTATATTTTTAAACAAATATATGTATGAGTTACGACTTTATATAATCTCCAATGAGTGTTTTATATTTCAAAACGTTTCAATAAATCAGAAAACCAAATTTCGAAAGAGAAATAATAACATTTTTTTTTTGAGATATTATTAATAAGCCATTATACTTCTTACTATCCAGGTATACGCTATTATATTTTCGGTGAGCATGAACATTGTTTATACTCCTAGAGTCCACGAAATTATCTCCAAGGTTATGATGTGTTAGCTACGTTTTTCTAGTTGCGTTCGTGCCTATTTACTTCAAAAACATAAGCTCAAGATGATTTAGATGGCAAATTTTAGTTTTGTTATGTTTTTTATATCAATTTTAAAATTTGTTTGAATTTTACTCCGTCCTTTCGATATTTATTTTATTATTACAAAATGAAGGAATCAGAGGAACGTTTATTTGTTTATTTTTTATTTAAAATGAGAAGTAATGGGAACATTTTAATTATCATTATTCCTCTGTTAAGAGGGAAATTATTCGCATACGGGTTATTAAAAGAGAAGATCAAACATGTTTAAAAAGTGTTTAAATATATATATATATATATATATATATATATATATATATATATATATATATATATATATATATATATATTTTCTTTTTTTCTGTTGGCACTATAGGCCATTCAGATCTTTGGCCGCGCGATGTGGTCTTCTTACACATTTTTTTTTTTTTTTCGCTTGCCGAAGCTCAGACAGCCTGGAGAGGGTAACCCAACCTCACGTTTCTGCGAGCCATGGTTTCCATGGTGCAGCGGCAGGCTGCCCATTGCTCCATAGCCTTTGGGGCCTTTGGGGCCAATTTTCCAGTGTCCTTCCCACCGACTATCTCGGGTTCAAGGACAGTGACAAATTGGTCTATACCCACGGATTATGGCTGTTCGGGGTCAGCAGGAGCAAGAGGACCTATATTTCTTTCTCCGAAGCAGACCGTCCATGGACCAAACCTCCGGGAGGCTATTTAACATCCTGGAAGACTACAACGCGATTCACAATTTAAGAAAACGGGATAGGGTCATCACTCCTACGCCCGGTCTGTGTGAGTTGCCTCCAGTAGGCTGGCGGGCATCACATACCCGGGGGAGGGGTGATAGTGGCAGGCTACGTGGATATTCCCCTGTAGGTGGTCACCCATCCAAGTACTAAACACGCTCGACGTTGCTTAACTTGCAATAAGCGCCTTAGCCCGCTAGGCCACCCTATATATATATATCGAGCCGAGCGGGCTAAGATGCTTGCAATAGGCAATCAAAATTAAGCATCTACGAGCGTAGTTTGTTTGGCTGTGGGTTACCGGAGAAAACCACGCAGACTAAGATTCTTTAGGTGATTATCTTTCCCTCCTCGGGTATGTGAGGCTCGTCAGCCTAATGGAGGTAACACAATAATCGGGCGTAGGAATGATGTATAGACCCTGGGTACGCCTTGATCGCGAATAGCTTCATGATCTTGTCAAATAGCCGCCCGGAATTTTGGTTTATGGACGGCCAGCTTTGGAAAAAGAAATATAGGTCCTCATGCCTCTGCTGACCCCGAACAGCCATAATCCGTGAAACTAAACTGATTTGTCTCTGTCTTTGAATCCCAGTGAGTGGGAAGAACATTTCCGAATTAGTCCCGAAGGAACTGAATCTGGAGCTGTGAGTAGCCTACCACTGGACCATGGGAACCATGGTTCGTAGCAGTGAGGTTGGGTGAACCCCTCCAAGCTGTCTTTGCTCCGGTAAAGGATACAATTTCTATTAGAAGGCACATCTTCATGGTCTATTGTGCCTAGAAAAAAATAATAAAATAAATAAATAATATATATATATATATATATATATATATATATATATATATATATATATATATATATATATATATATATACATTTGTTTACGAGGACCGATATTGGAAATCCCATGTTAATAAAGAGAAAATGGAAAACAAATTTCAATAGTTTAGCAACGTGAGTTCCCTTGGAATAAGTTTTTCTTAGGATAATTTGTATGACATTTTGAAAATAAATATTATCTTTATCATTTAAAAGAACGAATAAATCTAACACTATAGAAATAATAACAATAACGATGATAATTTTTAACAGAACGGCAAATAAAAACTCTCTACAAATAACTAAATAAATAATATAATAATGTAAAACTGTGTATGGATCAAACAGAAATAGTCATCGGAGTTCAAATGGTAAGTAATCTTTTTTTAAACTCTTTTGAAATTGATTTATAGACTAGCTACTTTACTTCATTATTAAATTATGAAATTCTTTTTTCAAAAAGTTAAAATTCATATTTTATTCCTCTTAATAATAGTAACTAAGAGTTAATGCACACATTATTTAAACATTTTCATTTGTATTTAAAAAAAAAACATTTTTTTTTAAATACAAATGAAAATGTTTAAATAATGTGTGCATTAACTATTAGTTACTATTATTGAGAGGAATAAAATATGAATTTTAACTGTTTCTTATATTTATAAGTAATAATTAACACTTCAATATGCTATGATGATTCAGAAATAATAAAATAACATTTAAGCGTTATATGGGAGAATATTTACTGATTATGGTCTTTAAAAGTTGTCATATTTGGTTATTTATTAGCAAATTTATGTATAATATTAATTCTATGTGGTTGTTTTAACTTTAGTACTTAATAAAAATTACTCTGTTGTTATTTTTCCATGCAGTTTTATGATTTACAATATAAAAATTTAAAATTCATATCTTATTCAGTTTTATTTGTAGGCCGATGATATATTTTGGAGTAATTTCATTAGCAAAATCGTTGGCTAATTATCATAAAGTTCTATTCAGATTTTAAAAGGCTACATGAAAACAACGACATAACAATCTTTTAGTTCTACATTTTTTTTGTCTCGAATTCTAAGCCAACGATTTAGCTTAATAATTATCCTAGAATCCGTTTCGTTGATAATCTAAACTTAGTAGACATTAATAGCGGTGAAATCGATAAGGTAGTGTCGGGTAAGTGCCACTAGATTTTACAAAGTTCGACTTTAAATGACTGTAAAATCTTTATTTTTCAAGCTAGATTTTTCCTCTGTTTTTTAAAACATTCCTTATACGGTTATGTTTAAATATTACATTCAATCCCATGTTTCAATCACGCCCATTTCTATGAGATTGATAATTCAACTTAATAGCTCCTGTTTTAAGGGAAGTGCAAGCAGTGCACCGTGGTCATAAACGGCATTTTTGCAAGAAAAAAAAACTGGTCTCTCGTCTAGTCAAAAACTGGTCTTTATCTGAATAATACCAAAGAGGTTTATTTTAATATATTTTTTAACGCTGAATCGAATGTAGCAGACCCCGATTCAATAGGATTTAAATATTTCAAGATATAATTCAAAAGATATTGGAATAATTGAATAAATAAAAGTGACAGTTGAAAAAAAATGCATGAGCATTATAATAAAGAGTTATAATATAATTTTACTAAAAAATAATCATTTTAAAACTGTTAACATATTAACTTATTTTATTTTATATAAATTAATTATAAAACAGAGTGAAATATAAATAAAATGTAACTGAAAAAAAAAATTGCCCAGCTACATTAATTACATCTTGGAGATCGAGAATTCGCATTTTTTGGTATGTCTTTAATTTATTAACATAAGTATCGGATGTCACTTGAAGAATTTAATGACATCCTCATTGGTAGCGACCCTGCTGAAATTTCGGGAATGCACTATTACCTAAACTTTGCACCCCCTTTCTGGTTCCTATTTGACTGGACAGCATTTTGCCTCCTAATTCGGCTCACTTCAGCTTCAGAAAGGAGCGGCCAAACAAAAACATCTTCAGAATCAAAACTACAGATAATTTACTCTTGCTTAATTTCACTTGAAATGAATAATAGAAAATTTTCATCTTAATGTTTTCAAAAAAAGAGCAAAAAAAAAAAAAAAAGGAAAAAACACGTTTTTTTTTGCATTTTTTTAAATACTTCCAGAACAAATTTGAGATAGAAAAGTCAAAATTCGTAATCAGCACCTTAATAAAGATGAGCGAATTTTCAAAGCACCTCCAAAACTTTCCATCGAAATCTTTTTCAGGGCACGTTTAGTCAGAACAATGCTTTTGCGAATTAAAATCAAAATATCAACAAAGTTCGCAGCATATTTCACAGCTTTACGCAGCTATATACTATTTCCTCATATAAACAGAAGCCGAATAGATTAAAAGAAACAAGTCAGAACATAGCGTTCGGTTGTGCACAAAAGATGAAAATTTAAAAAAAAACTAATTAAAAAATTCAAAAAATGCATGTAAAAAAGCCCTTCAACTAATCACAAGTGTCGTGTATGTCAGATAGATAACAGTATCATTGCATATTCATAGATAAATTAGTAGACATGAAGTGGCTTAGAATTTTGACATCAAATTTCATACTTCAAAGTATGATTAATGATAGCTACGTGTTTGAGCTAAGCAAACAGTAAAAACGCCATTTTTCCTCGTAACACTGAAAATGGGAAACTAAACTATTCTTAAATGAGGAGATATACTTGAATCGGGTTTTGACCACTGTGCAACGTATCTGTGAAGACTTATTATCCAAGCAGGAGCGGTTTTGGGGTAAGAAGAGAAAATTAGTTCGGTTTCCTAAGGAATATTATATTGATGTAATCACTGAAAGTTAAATTTTACAGTTAAAGCTTGTCTGAGATTCACATTTTACAATATTCATTGAGTTATGAATGTGTGATGTGGAATATAATTAGTACCTAAATGTATTGATAAAATAAAATTTTGTTTTAATTCGCCAGTCTATAGTTGCTCCGACAAAACATGATTGTTAGGGAAAGTATACACCACGAAAACTTGTCCCACAACAGAAATCTGCACCTACCCCTACCATCATGTTTTTCTGCGGACAAGCGCTTAAAAAATAGAAAACTATCAAGGAAAAATATAAATCACAAAGTATTTTGAAGGAAAGCTTCTATAGATTCCGCTTACGGCAAAAAGGAACAAAAACAACTAAAAAAAAAAACAGGCCTACTGACAGATAAACACCTATATAGCTGTACAACAGAAGTTGAAAAACGTTATCAACAGGTTGAAATTGATATATTTAAAGCTCTTTATACTTTACCTTATCGAACTTTCATGGCTGATTTCTGATACATCAATGTTTAGACTTCATAACCCGTAAAGGGCAGCTCCTACACGTTAATGGTTTGGATTTAACAAGACACTGGATTTAACAAGGATGATATTACGCACTTACCCCGAAAACACACTTTCCTTACCTAATTTGCGTTATCTTGAAAGGAACTTTTTTATTACATTAGCTACTCAGTTTTTCTATTATGGATCTTCTCGAAATTTAGTTTACCCTCTTTCAGATCCAAGCCTCTCCGAAGTACTCCAAGCAAGAATGGTAACTTATGGCCTCCTTTGTTCGTATTCAGACGCAATTATTACAAAGCAAAGAAAAATTTCAGTACATATTGATAACCAATAATTAACAAAAATATTTAAACCTTTACAAGTTCAGCAGAATTTTTTAATATATATTTTAAATATTTATTGTTAAAAATCGTATCATTGAGAGATTTGATAACGTGTATACGCCTCGTTTGCTTTGATATAATAATTTCAATTGCCGGAATATTATGATATACGGATAGAAAATAACTGTGGAATTTTTTAATAAGGGACCCAGTTCTGATCCTGACATTACAGCAAGGCTAGAGACGACTCCATCCGTGATATTGTACAGCGTGGAGAATAATTAGGTAGAACTACAGGCCAGGAAGTAGTATTTTACATAATGATCATCATTTCTGATTCCAGGCCCCAGGATTCTGTAAAGTGAGTCATTCCCTACAGTTAGCCAATGGCGATAAATTCAAAACAAGCATTTATCTAGAATTTAAATTCTCTGCAGTTCCATTGTGTTGTTTAAAAGTAAATTTAAATGTCTGATGTGTACAACACACGATTTTCCTCACCACTTTGGGTACAAAGTCCAATTTTTTTAAGTTTATGTATGTTTAACTTTATAGAGCTTTTACTTTATTTACTTAATTGTCAATCAAATGAGCTTCTGGGATGCTCCCGGGATGTAATGTTTTCAAGTTATTCGAAAAAAAAAAAAAAGTAAACGGGCTTTCAAACATGCTCAGAACATTTTAAAAACATGGCCACAATGTGCACAAAACGCACAATTCTTTGCTAATTTAATTTGTATCTTTGTCCGATTTAAATATATTTTTTTTTATGGTTTGTAAGGAATTTACAGCAAAAATGTATACTTTTCCAGTTATGCTCAAATAAAGTTTTATTTTCTTCCTAAATCTTTTCCAGCTTTTCCTCGTGCATGTTGTACATATATGCATGGTTAAATGATTTTAAGGAGAAGAATTTAGGCAAGCTTCATAAAATTTCTTTGAGCCATTTTGGCACTACAGTCTTTAGAATACGTTTTTTGGCAATTGCGCGCAGAGTACCCGATTTGGTACACAGCCATCGGTGGTCGAAACCCTATAAAACAATAAAAAAAAAAAAAAAAAAGAATAATAATTTAAAAAAAGCAATAAAATTGGTCCACAAAATAAGTTCAAACGATAATCATGCCATAGATACACAAACACGAACACAAACATCATTTTTACTGAAATCCCACTTCTATGATATTGTTCTGCCCAGAAAAAAAAAATACTTACCGAATTTCAACTCATTTGAAGGAGAACGCTCGTAGTGGCCAAATCTGTCCACAGAAGACTTTGCAAACATCAGCCACCTTAGAAGGATGGATGGCCTTTGCTTCGACCCGATTTTGGCTCCGTTTGCCATTTTCTCATTTTTAGAGATGAGAAAAATATTATTAAATTCAGGTTGAGAGAATTCAGATCTAACTAATAGAAACACAAATTTATCAAGCCATCTCAAACAGCATAAATCAAATAAAGTAAATTAAACTTATCTCATAATAAAGTAATCCACTGCTTTAAAAACCTCGCTTGTCGTAGTTAGCCGCAATGATGAGTTAATTTTACATCTTCTAAATTACTTTTTACAAAAAGAACTTTTTATATAAAAATTTGGTTTATTAAGAAAACTTCTTGATGTATTACACTTTCTTGAACAATCGCTAATTAAGTTTTAATGGATAGAAGAAAATAGTGATATGTGACTCGCGTTAAACCGACGTAACTTTACTGATTAGTAAAATGATTCAAGATAGTTAAATGTAATTCGAGATATTTACTTTCCCATTCATTTCAAATAGTAAGAAGTGTGATGAAATGTACAATATATAAATATTGTGTTAGAAACGAAATAAAAATCAAATTTGAACCTAAATTTTTCTTTTTTTAAAAGTTTTTCGTAAAAGTTTTGTACAAACATTACAGTGTGATGATGAATGATTAGGAATGATAAGAACAATAGTTTCTGTTAATCACATTATCTTTTAAAAGTTAAACATAAAAAAAAAATTGAAATTTGGGAGCAATTACATTTTGAATATAATAATAATAATAATATCGTTAAAGTTTGTTTTTCTTTAATTTTCCTCATATCATGAAAAATGAAATTTCATATGTTTAAACCCAAGAAATATTTTTTTACTTTGTAAAAACCAATATGAACATAATAAATAAACGTACTGACCAGGCCACTTTTAATTTGGTAAGTATATTTGTTTAAAATTACTCCGCACATTTATTATTATCTATTTATTTTTCAATGAATAGTAAGCGTTATAAAGAATTCACAAATCAACCCAAATGTAGAATGAATGGCAAATGAACGAATAGAAGGCTACTGTAAACAAGAAATCACCTAATATTTTTGGTCTGTAACAGGTTATATTAACTATAATTTGAACATTTCAGAAACTTTTCAGTTTAAAAGTTGTTGAATTTTCCTCCCCACGCATTTACTCTTAAATTATTTATTTTTTTAATGAAAATAAAAATAATTTATTGTAACTTTTTGTTGTAGAAAAAAGTAAAAAAATGCCAACTTTTTTTTCTTCATACTTTATCAACATATTTTTCAAATTAATTTTAACATATTTGATCAGCATATTTTTCTTTTACTTTATATTTTTTCGTCTTACTGTTTGTTAAGTTTCTTATTATTACTGGTACTACTACTGTTGTTACATCTATTGTTATTTTGTTTTACTTAGTCCTAAAACTTAGGCCGAAATGTCGGCACACATTATAATAAGTTTTTCTTGTTTGTGTGTTTATTTATTGACCGCAATCCCAACCAAGATTCTCCTACGTACATTTTTCACGATCAGCCATACTCTCACAATTATTAAAAAATATCTATAGAATTTCTTCATGTGTGAATGCACTGAACTGGGTACTTATTTGGAAACCTAATTAAAAAAAAAAGGCAAATGAAGTATGCCATTGCATAAAAATTCGGTGTCTGAATATGTTACTTCAGAACTTTTAATGGAGAATACTAAATTTAGGTTATAAACTTGGGTTGCTAAATCTGTAAGTTTATAATTTTTTTGGGGGAGGATATAGCGTTCGGAATATCAAAGAAAACAGAATTTAGATGCTAATCCTCATTATTTCGTTGATTAAAGTCGAATCATCTGAGTTTATCAGGTTCAAGATTGAGAAATTTTAGGCTTTGAAATTGGGTTTTTGTCTTTGTTAGTTCATTATTTTTTTTGTGGGGGAAGGGGGAGAAGGGAGTTTAACTCTCAATTCTTTTCAGCGGCAACGCCGTTCTTGCACAGCTAGTAGGTATTTAAAATCTAATCAAATGGTTTGTATTTTTTTTAAATGATATTAGGGTGGTTATTATTCTCTTTTTTTTTAAATTTAAGCATCCTAGGAAATTTATGTAGTATTAAAAAAAATAATAATAAAAAATCAGACTATTGCATCAAGTGACTAATAGTGTTAAAATATTTTTTTTTCATAAATCTGCTTTTTTTCTTTTCTTTAAATCCTAGTGATTAAGATACATTTGTTTTCTTTGTTCAGTAGCTGAGCCCTATTGTTTGTTTCCACTGATAACAGAACGTTTCTATTAATAAACCCAGTATTCATGAACAGTGATATCCCCTACTAAAAAATTGTCTCTTTTTATAACAACACCCGATTTACTCATCGTCTTTCGGGCGTGTACGCATTAGCCACTGTGACGTATCGCCGACTTATACCTGAACTGCCTCCGGAGCGGGAAGCCCTTCTACATCAAGCAACCCCGTAGGAGGGAGACTTCTTGGAACGCGTTTGTGTATGCGATGACGTGTAAATTGCACGACCAGTTCTCAAGGATATGGCTGTGTAATCGTTCCTGAGGCGCCAGTTTCGAATCGTTCTTGGTGAAACTCGCACCCAGCACCCAACGTGCGGCATCCCACGCTCGTCCCTCAAACAACGTTCGCAACGCAAACAACAACAGCCGACACTGTGATGTCAATTGACTATCAGGATCAGCTCACTGTTCCGCACACCGTTGTCGTTGTCAAGAATAATCAAGAAGAGGTTAAAGCGCCGCTCTTCCCCGCTGGCTCCTTTGACTGGCTTCATGTGTAATTATTACAATCAATTCCATTTTTTATTCAGTTTAAACGTTATGATATTTTTTTAAATTATTTTCTATGTGTTTAAGAGCGTCTGATTTTTAATGATGTGTGAACTGTTCGTAATGATCATAAATATCTTATGAAAACAATATAAGTGGAAATGATTTCGATAATTATGATTTGATATTAAAATTTAAAAATTCATACTTCAGTTGGAACATTATGTGACACTCTTAACTTAATAATCCATGTCTTTTAACCATTTTGGAAATATTAATATATCTATGTATAAAAAGGATGAATTGCTAAATAATAATTTTTCTGAAGATGAATATCAAAATTATTACTATTTCCACCCTAATAAAGTCAATTTATTAATTAAATTCCAATTTCCAGAACATAAATTCGTTTACTTCATACTAGAAGAGTGTCTTTTTAGATAAAATGTTTCGATTTGCGCTGTCTAAAATATACAGTTATCTGCTTTGCAACGCCAACACCATTTTTTTGGAGTTGTTGGTTCTTTTACTCGTGTTTGTAATTTTTGTGAATAGCTGCGTTATGGCATCATATGAGTAATGCTTATTTATTTTCACATGTAGTTTTGCATTGTATTTTAAATTGAGTACTCAAAAATGGGACGCCGTTACATAAGGTCATCTGTCAGGGACACTTCGCCTCCGACTTGGAAGCGTCCAAGGAAAGTTCCAAATTCTTAACCTTCCAGACTGTGACAATACATTTATGTCACCATTTTTATGTATATATGTATGTTATTAATGGAATTCCAATACATATATAAAGTGTTTTGTATAAAAAAAAATGTATGATTAATCGGTATTAAAGTATATGTAGAAGAAATAAAAAAACTAAATCTTATCTTTTATTAAATCACCTTGTGTCGTCAATAAAATATTTGCAACATCATCTATAAATTATTATCTCTTTGAATAAATTAGTTATTTTAATTAATGAATTCATATTCCGCTGAATCCAAACAGGTATAGCTGATATATGAATTTGATTTTTTTTTTTTTTTTTCAATTTAGTTTCTCTCAGATCCTCAGAAAATTGATCATTATTTATTTTTCATGTATCTCAGCCTTGACAGTACAGCAATTGACTTATTTACGATTTGTCATTATAGGTACTTCTATGCATTTAGTTTTTTAGTTTTATTGATGAATATGCATTGATGCATTGATGAAGATGCTCTGGGCAATCGATTATGTTTTAACTCTAGAATTTTATGAAAAATCCTTATTTTCCATTACTATTATGGTTCTCATTATCAAATTACCATGAAAAGAAACCCTGTAAAGTCCGAAAGAATTTTTTTCTTTTTTATAACATGCGTAGAAATAAATGTTGGATTATTATCATACGTGTATAAATTTTTGGATAAAACATGCCAGTCAAACTTTAAAGAGGCACTAAAATTTTAAAGGTATTGAATAAAACGTAATTATTAAACCAGAACGGTTTAGTATAATCTGATATACTCGCCTGAGACAGTTAAATGTAAATTATTCATTTAAAAAAAACAATTTCCTTCAACACTTATTGTATCTAGTCATTTTTATTGGATATAAATGAAATTATAAATTATATTTTTATTCTGAACATAATAAAAAATTAAAAATACTAGGAGTAACAAAGATAAACTGTTCATTTATTTTTATGTGGTAAAAACCTTAAAACATACAACATATACAATAAAATAGCACAACTATTTTGTATGCATTATTATTGAAATACAAAAAAAAATTAAGACATTATTAGTAAATAAATTAAGAAATAATGCTCACATAATTATAATAATATAATGAATAGATTGTTAAGGTAAGACAAAATAATGGTTAAAAAAAAAAAAATCATGCATGAAATTAACATAATTATAACATCATAAAAATAAATATTTTCTTTTTTCTTTAGAAATAAAAAAACATTTAAACAAATATATATAAATTAGAGTGTTTGAATTGGAATATATGAATTTTCAGTTCCTAGGATATGGATATGAGTCAAATGAAAGAAAACAAACGATATTATTTTTTTTTTTTTCAAAATAACTACCCTTAGCTTCAATTACCCTTCTAGCAGTGCCCAATAAAAAAAAAAAAAGTTTCTTGGTCATTCTCATTGATCTCTGCAACAATAAAAACGTCTATTTAATGAAATCAGGGAGCAACAACATCCTTCAGTAAAGTACTCTCCAATGCTCCACTGTAGCCGCTGAACACACCTTTAGAATGTATATCCAGGTTCAGGGAGGGAAACGGGCGGATCACTACTCTTCAGGCTCACCGGCACTACCAAAGCTAGTGATGTGCTGGTGCACCAAAACCGGCTCAAGAAACTGTGGTTACAGAAAGGACGGCCTTTGGGGTCTTTCACAAACGTGATAATGGACAGAGATGAAGATGATATTTTATAAAATAAAAAACAAGGTTCCGTGCAAAATATCTTTCAGAAAACTTCATACTCGTGTTCAGAGACCCAAAAGATTGGTGTAAACCGAAATTTATGGCTACAACAAAACTTTCGCCTATTTTAACTTTTCTATCCTAGTTTGACTGGACTGTTATGGATTTGAACCAATAAATTAGAAAAATGAAAATCTTACCTGTTTTCTTTTTTTTTTTTTTTTTTGTTAACTGACGAACTTAAAAAAAAATAACGAGATACGGAAATTAAAGTTCTATCTTAACCACCATATTCACCTGACTTATCTCTAACTGACTATTTTTTAAGAGCGTTTGACGTATTTTAAAAAAAACAAAATATACCAAAATGAAAACAAGGTGAAATTTCCATTTCTCGAGTTTATTAGAATCAATAAGTGCCAATATGTTTCTGTGAACAAGAGATAAAAATCCTTGTTGGGCGTTGGTTGAAATTTAATGAAGTTAACAGAAGTTATTTTGAACAATATAATAATTATATCGTTAAAGTTGGTTTTTCTTTATAAAAAATGAAACTTCATATGTTTCAACCAAAGAAATATTTTTTTACTTTGTAAAAACCAATATGAACATAACACATTGTACTGACCTGGCCACTATTCGTTTTGGCAAGCATATTGGTATATAATTACTTCGCACATTTATTTTTATCTATTTATTTTTCAATGAATAGCAAGTGTCATAAAATAATTCACAAATCAACCTACAGCATGTAGAATAAATGGCAAATGAGCGAACAGAAGGCTACTGTAAACTAGATATCACCTAATACTTTTGGTCTGTAATAGGTTATAATAACTATAATTTGACTATTGCAGAATCTTTTCAGTTTAAAAGTTGCTGATTTTCCCTCTCCAAGCATTTACTCTTAAATTAAAATTTATTTTTAACGAAAATAAAAATAATTCGTTGTAATCAATGTATTCAAATTATAAAGTATAAATTTTCTTCATGTGTGAAAGCAATGAATTAAGTACTTAATTGGACAGCTAATTTAAAAAAAAAAAAAAAACAGAAAAGAAGCATATGAAATATTTGACACTGCATAAAAATTCGGTCTCTGATTATAAAGCACATGAGAATTTTTTAATGGAGAATACTAAGTATATGTTTTAAACTTGTGTTGCTGAATTTGTTAGTTTATAATTTTTTAAAGGGGGGGGGAGGGGTTCGGTATATCAAAGAAAACAGGATGTAGATGCTAATCCTCATTATTTCATTTATTAAAGTCGAATCATCTAAGTGAGTTAATCAGGCTCAAGGTTGCAGGAGAAATTTAGTCACTTCAGTCCACTCTTATTCTTTTTCCAGATTTTTCAGTAGCTTATTTTTCTTTTGCCGATGCATCAATTTTTTTGAAAACTGTTATAATTATTACGTTAATTAGCAACTTAATATTTTGAATAATATTTTTCTCTATTTTAACATGAAATTGCAAATCCAACTGTTTTATATGCTTTATTTAAATATGTTTTGTCCTTGTTTCCATTTATGTTTTTTTTTTCTTGACCTGTTTGGAATGGATTTGTTTTTCTCGAAGTACATTTATAATACTTGTTTTTGAATAAATAAATAATCAAGTAGTATTTTTTTTATGGACAAAGGTATTGATTGGTCACTTTTTTTATTTGTCTAATATATTTAATTCCATAACATATAGTATTTTTCCTTACAGCCTGTAGAAGAGCATCAGTATTTTATCTGAATCAATTATAAATAAAAAAATATAAAAAAAATAAAAAACTGTTTGATTTAAATACAGACTTGAAAAGAGATAAAAAAGGAAATAATATAAAATCAGGAAAATTTAAAAATTGGTTTATTATTATCTACATATTTGTATATAGGGAGAGAATTTCCCATTAATATTCCCTTCCTAAGATTAATATGTCTTATTCGTACAGATAATCATTATGAAGCTCATTTGAATATTGTAGATGTGATGAAAGTTTTAAGAAAATTGTATGCAAATGGTTCGAATCAATTGCTGCATGGTATTCCTTAGTCTGCATTATGCATTATGATCGGCGTCAAATTCGTCCAGAGGACTTTTCATTACTTGACTGCCTGTCTTTATTATTTTTAAAGCTTTGAAACTTGGCATATTTAGATAATTCAGCTGTTTTATTTTTAATGTTTGTAAACGAGTACTGTTATGAAGAAGTAATCTTTGTGCTACTTACGTACAATGAATACCAATTGTAAATATATAAACACCAGAGCCCTAAAATAACTGTGCACTTTTATTTTGAAAAAAGTTCTTGTTCTAAATTAAAATTTTTCTAAGGAACTTTTTTGAAACACCTCATGCTAATATTTTTATATAAAAATAAGCTCTTACAAGAACGTTTTGGTCAGAACTTATAAAGTATAAGCTCTTGAAGAACTTTATCGTAAGAATTTATTACACAAGTTCAATATTAAAAAAGTTCTCGTGAAGGCTTTTTAGTGAGATTATAATAAAAGTTCTCTTTATTAAAATCTCCCAATTAAATGTGGAAAATACTAATGAAATTATGTCATGAAAGGTTTTCATATCTCAGAATGTTATTTCTTTTAATAAACATTCTGTAGATGATATAATTAAAATTAATGCAATTTTTCTATTAAAATTAAAAATTAAATGTTAAATAATATAAATAAAAAGGTAATTGTTTTTCCATTTGTTCTTTTATTTCGAATTTTATTTATTATCTATGCTTTCTGTTAAAAGATTTTTTAATTTTTTTCAACAATACTACTGTCTCCCGAGGTTCTCCCTAACTCCCGAAGATTCCTCTCAAGCTTAGCCCCTTGATATATAAGTATAATATGTGAAAACTTATATTTTAGAACTTACATTTAAAATGTTCTAGTAGGAACTTCTATAAACAGAACTTTTTTTAAAAAAAGTTTTGGCAATAACTTATGTTAACAGAACTTTTATCAAAAGCTTTTAATGATATAAGTTCTTAAGGAACTTTTTGTCAGAAGGTTCTTTAGTTTAGAACTTTTATGTTAATATTTTAATGTAAAAGTTCTTGTAAAACAATTAAACTGAAGCTTTTTGAAAAATTTCAATAACTGTTTCCAGGCTTTATAAATTCATATCGAAAATATTGGGAATAAATGATGAACCTGATGATAGCATTGCGATAGATCGATAGAATTATTGTTGCTGAATCACACTTTTTCTCGAAAGTTTAATCTTGAAAATAATAATACAAAACGAAAATTAAATAAAACTGAAATGTTTTTCTGTGAAGTATGTACCAACCAACATGTCAATATACTATAAAGTTTTATCAAAACGATTTTGATTATTTTTATTGCAATAGGTATTCGTTAGCCACGAAGCACTAACTTCAATAGTTAGAAATCATAAAGTCGGATTTTGTAATAAATTCTTGACAAGTCGCCATTTCTTCAGGGTTCTTGAAATTTCATACAAGGATATCAAAGACTAAAAGTGACTAAGGATTAATATATATAATATATCTATATATAACATAATATATCTATAAAATTATTTTAATACTATAATTATTTCGTAAGAAGAAGGAACATTTCGAAGAGCTGAAAGGAGCGAAATACGACGAAAACATTATGGACAAGCCGGTTCAATCTGATATTTATACTTATAACTGTTGTAGGAAAGAAGATGCTGTGGACAAGAGTTCTATTTGGTAAAAGGCGGGAAAATCCTACATCAGCTTTTCAACTGATAAGGATCCGTTGGTTTGAGTATTTCTTGTGGGCATACGCGGTGCGTGAAGTACATCCGAAATGTTACAACTTATCTATTCGTGAGCGTCCCATATTAAAATCAATATTTTTTTCATTATCAGCACCCTCGATAACCTAATAATGGACCCCAATATCGATAATATCCTAATGTTAAAATAAATTGATCCGTGCTGTCGCGATATTAAAATTGATAATTTTTTCATTAACAGCACCTTTGGTAACCTAATAACGGACCCCAATATCGATGATATCCGAATTGTTAAAATAAGTCGATAAGTGATGTCACCATATTAAATTCGACATTTTTTCTTGATCAGCACCCTCGGTTTCCAAATAATGGATCTCAATATCGATGATATCCGATATGTTAAAATTAATCGATACCCGATGTCGCGATATTAAAATCGATATTTTTTTCGTGATCAGTACCCTCGATAATCTAACAGTGTATCTGAATATCGAAGATACCTTATATGTTAAAATAAATCGATACGTGTAATCGCGATGTAAAAATTGTTATTTTTTCATGATCAGCACCCTCGGTAGCCTAATAATGGACCCCAATATCAAAAATATTTGAAAAACCTTTATATTCATGGCCAAATAATAAAATTTTAATATTTACTGATTTTTTTTTTTTTTTATTTAGAATAAAAAAACACATACGGTATAAATCAAACAGCCGATGTATGGGCATAGAAGACAGTCTGTTTTGTAACTCACACTTAATTGATCTATAACTCTTTACAATTTTTTTTTTTTTTTCAAACTCAATTCTTTATCGTTTTTGTCATTTTAATTGGTATACAAATATATTCTACTTTCTTAGAGAGATGAAATTGTTGTTAAATTTCCGAAACACCAAAATCTTTAAAGGTTTGTCGAATCTATTTTGATGTATGTAAATTTATAATATTTCTTTATTTAATATTATTTACTGAAGTTTATTCTGTTCTGTTTTATGATATAATCATCACCCAGTATCATTTCATATTTTAGGCAATGAAAACATTTACTTCCTAGTCACCTTCAACATATTTAAAAAAAATAGGAGAGTTTTACGAACTCATCGATCGTTTTAATGGATGTTAAATCAACTTAATTATATATTCTCTGGTATGTGGTTAATAAATATAGCATAAGAAAGTGAAGAGTATGCAATCAGCAACATTGATTTTTTTAAGACTTTATTTATATCTCCTTATTTAAATTTTAAATTTCCATTTATTAAGGAATCATTCTCAAAAAAATTGCCTTTTTGCTATCACGTGTTATAACTTTGTGTAGTTTGTAGTTATCTTTGCTTTATATTTTTTTACTACCACTCCCACATCTTGTGAATTTTTTCTAGTATCGATTTATTTCCCATTAAGTATTTCAGAAATGGGTAATTCGAAAAAGTTGATATAAATATTTGTACATTTTTTATGAGAGAAATGTAGTCAAAAATGTCTCATTGTTATAAATAATAAGTGTACATCCTAATAAAATAAAAAATAAATCAAATAGGCAGGGATTAATATTTATAGTGATGTCTACGGGGGATGGAGATGGGTGATCTCAGTAAAATGTATTGCCGTCATAAATTATCTTTAGTGGATTTTTTTTTGTAATTTCCACTTGACTATAATATATTCTCAGAGAGCCTAATTTGTTTTGTTTTGTTTTCGATTTTGCCAATAATTGTAATCAAAAGTTGGGAAAATGAGTTGGGTGTCATGAGTGTTTTTATTCAGGTGTGTTACCTCAGAGAGCCTAAAAAGAAATTTTGTTAAGAACGACCCAAAGTCAGAGCTGATGCTGGATTGGCTTTTACAAAGAAAAATTGCGCATGAAATTTGTCTATTTATTTCAAAATGTATTTATAGTTTTTAATTAGCTGTGTATCGTTATAATTTGAGATCATTACAGTGAACAAATGTTATTGAGTTGAAAAGAAGTATTTAATATAAATAACTTTCGTTCAACTTCTCCAACGTAGGGGTTCTCTATACTGTTATTCTCTTTGGTAAATTTATTATCGGATGTTTGAAATTTAAATCGTCGGAATCTATCAAAAGAAAATACAACATTTAACCTGATTCAATTTGTGTCTTATGTACTACTATGCCGAACTATTTATGCTAGAACCGAGATTAACTGTATTAGCAACTTTAGGTGGTGTTTAAATATTTGTATGGATTACCGTATTTCTAAAACATACTCCTGTTTTCTGGCTTATAAGGTTAGATCAGTTTGTGGAGCTAAAATTTTATTTTCTAAGATTTTTTTAAAAATGTTAAATGTATCTAAAAATTTGTCAGAAAAAAGGAAGTTATAGATACTGAACAATCATTTTTCACGAGCCACTATTAAGCTGCTTTTGCTACTTGAAATAGCCTTATTTCGGCACTGATAAACCACCAATAACTTCGACTTGTTGGAAATTGCTTATCTATTCAATGTCAAATGGGTTATCACATCTAAATTTCTCCCTTATCAATTCAATTGAAATTTAGTACAGGCACAGATGAGCAGGATCTGAGCGATTTCGCTCAAGTGTCGTTAGTCCCCCTATCAATTAGGTGTAATAATTCGCTTTTGTTCCATCAACGACCCTTAAACGTTTTGTCAGACCAGGGGTGTTGGAAGTCGGTACAATACAATTTTTAAATTATTTAAAAAAATTCACATTTTTCATAATCACTTCTGCGAACTTTATGAAAAGTTTGATTTTTATTATGTATTTCTTTAACGTAATTATGAATAATAATAATTCTTCCTCATAATTTTATTAAAATTTATTATCTCACGTACAACGTTTCGAGGTATTTTTGCCTCATCTTAAAGGATTACATTTAACTATTAACAATATATATAAAATAAAAAATATTTCACTAGTTTACATCAAATAACAATCACTAATTTACAAATTTTATCTATTTAATCCTACCTTATGTGTTCCTCGACCATAAGTAGCTACGACTGAAAGTCAAGAATAAAATAAAATATTTTTTTTTTTAATCTACAACATCCTTATAATGTAATATTTGTACGTCATGAAAAGAAATACTCCTAAGGCCTGTCATTGTTACCGATTTTTTTTTGATGATGTTATATAAAGAGATGTCTAAATTTCAACAATTGTGGAATAAAATTATTAAATTAAATGAACAATTTTCAGTTGACATCCACATGATGGTATAGAAGGATAAATACTAATTAGGGATTGATAAATATTTGCCACTTCTATAATTTTGTTTTTATTGAAAACTAGTTTCGTGTTTTTAGAACTGAAGATGAATGTATAAAATTCGAAACTAGATTTCAATAAAAACAAAATTATAGAAGTGACAAATATTTATCAATCATTAATTAGTATTTATCCTTCTATACCATCATGTGGATGTCAACTAAAAATAGTTTAAGTCATAATTAAATATATTATGAATTTTTTTTTTCACTAACTGCAAGTACTTCGATTACATGAAAGGTATACTGTATTTCGTTCTGGTGTCAGGGTATAGTTTTCATGTTGTTACAATGTGTTTCAGTGTCAGAGATGTGTTACATTGCTCTTAACAAAATGGTGATTCCAGGCCTCTCATTAGGTGTCCATGGGCCCGATCATCAGTCTGGTCAGGATTACTTCTTCAGATTTTGACTTTCTGGAAGATATTTTCAATGGCAAGATATCTTGCTTGAATTTCTTGTACGTTGCTGGGTGACTGTTGCCGTATTCTTTGCCACCGTTCCCTATTTTTTAAATGTATTTTTCTTGTTTTGTATTTTACCTATTTTTTTTATGTATCTAATAAATATTTGTTTCCTAAAAATAATTAATCACTATTGTGTTGTGATTAAAAATCTGACTCGATACTAGATTAGAGGTATTTTTTGTTTCTAAAAAAATAGAAAGAGAAAAACCTTGACCTTGATCACTACAACTCATGAAGAATCTTGGGTTCAGTATTTATTGAGGACGTACTGTTTTTTGGTCAACGGCTGTGCAAGGAGGTTATCTGGCCAGTATCACGCTCGATCACCACAATTTTCCTCACACACTTTATACGGGCTGGGGTGAGTCCCAGGAGGGTCTCCAAGTCTAGAGTCGATTCACGGTTGATATAACTGAATGAATAATTATCTGCCAAAGCCGGACAAGAACCTAGGCCCGGGAGATAGAAGCACAGTTTTTTATTTCCATTTTATTTATTTCCATGATGAAAAGGTTCTTTTTACCATATATAGCAGATGCCCAATATATGGTAGACAACACATAGGATTTCGCTAGGCATTTACAATAAAAACACGCTGCAAATTACATCGCAATAGTTTATTATTTTCAAATAGTTATTTATCAAAAATTAGGTGTGTCCATTTACATGGCTTTCCTTATCGTTTTGGATTAGGGTCCAATATAAAATTTGTTTGTTTATCTTCACTATTATTAGTATTTTTTTAATATTTCAGTTTCTCATTGTCCTATCGATTAGCCATCTTCCTATTTCAAAGAACAATGGTGGATTGTAATGTCGAATTCTAAGGATTGTCAAATCTCAAAAATATCAGCCCAGTTGTCGGATTTTTATTTTCTATTTTTGGATTCTACGTATCTTGAAACGTAAAACCTCCAATTTTGAGGAGAGGTTTTTTATTTTTTATTTATATGATTATCAAGATTCATTTACGAAAATAATAAACGAAAACAACCAACAAACTTTCTTTAAAATTGTTATCAGTAAAGATTCCTCAATGAGGAGCCCACGATCTAGAGTGATAGCAATTCTTGCACAGATATGAATTCTTCACACGATTCGGGATTTTTGCAGTGGTGAGAAATATATGTGCCCATGTATCTCATTGCTGCCTAAAAACACCTTTTGATGATTTATAAAAATCTACAGCCGTGATTGTCGCCGACGTTAAATACGTTGTATCAACTCCAGCCTGTAGGAGTTGAATTTATTTTGTGGTTTTTATAAAACTACACATTTTATAAAACCCAACCCTTCCAATTCTTCTTGAATAGATAGATAGCGTGGTAGCTATAACCCCTCTCCCCCCCCCCCATTTTGCCTTAGCTGTAATACACATAAACCTAATTAGCTGCTACGATCACGGTTGCTATTTCTCAACAAATTTGTATAATGGTGATATTTATGCTTCCTCTTACGTAATGTCTTTACATTGTTAGAAACTATGGATTTATTAACTGTTGTAAAGCGAGTACATACGCGATAAGCATATACTCTTTGTGATTGTTGTAAAATTAGAAACCAAGGTGAAGGTTATTAGTTTCTATAAACTAATGCAGCGCAATTTCAAATGCATTATTCCTTGTTGCTCATTTCCTCTTTTGATAGCTATCCTTCACTATTAGGGAAGTTTCTGCCAAATATATTCATACTTTGTATACAGCTAATATTAATAGTTTCAGAAACATAAAATAGTTGGTTATATTGTTAGATTGAAACTGTTTTTTCTTATATTGGTTCTTTTTAAGAAGATTCATGGAGATGGAATATCTTCATTAGGTATGTAAAATAAAAAATATATAAAACGATTTCTAAAGTTTGAAATAATTAATATAACAGAGAATTAATTAGTTCTCAACTAAAATAATGAGAATGCTTAGGTGAAAATAATTTTTCAATTATTTTTATCCGTAGAGTCGAATAAAAAGGGTATGTTTAGGCGCTCATTTGAAGATATGGTGTTATATAAGATATTGTATAATTATAGATATGAGATATTATATAATTATCGATAATAGAGTATTTAGATATCATTATTATATTACATCTAATATTATTATCATCCCTAAAGGTCTTACTTAAACCAGAAAAAGTCTGCTGAATTGATTTAAGAGTTTACCAACAATCATGATTTCTATTCAAATACTACTCCTATATCTGGATAAAAACAGTACCTGGTGATTTATATCAAGCGAATCGTCATTCAGACGTACTCGTTATCAAATACTAGCAGGGGACCGAAAAACTGTTTAAGGATAAACCACAAAAGCGTCGAATTTTCAAGATCAGATAAACAATACATTTTATAGTGCTTTAAGTTTACCTTTTAATTGTCTAAATATAAAACTTTGCAAAGTAATTTAAGGAGGAAATTAATGCAGGAAATAACTAAAATTTTATATAATCCAATAAATTGTTAAACAGAATCTGAAAATATCAATACATCCTGTGCAGAATTGCTAAATAAATTAAACAAATAATGTACTATTTTTAATTTGTAAACTGCAATAGTCTAATAGGATTTCTCCATAGAGTGCGCCCAAACAGTCATTTCATTTCTGCTTTAATCAATAAAGTAATAAAGTTATTGGTTATTTGTTATATTAGTTATTTGTTATATTATATTTGCTATATAATTAATAATTATATTACAAATAATATAATAATATGATGAATAATGTTTTTGGATATTGTTAAATAAGATAATTTATGTAATTTGATTTTAACCTATTTTTAAGTGCAGTGGAAAAAGACTAAATAATTATTTGTCCAGGTGTAATCTCAAAATAAAATTGATTGTTTCTAAACTTTTATTTACAAATTATCTACATTGCTATTTAAATTTAAATTATTTTAAATTTTATTTCTGGTTTGATAAATATCAATTTATGAATTTTTCGATATTTATATTCACCAACATGACAATTTTGACCCTAGTGGTAAAAAAAATAACAGTTTAAAAAAAAAAAAGAACATTTTTAAAGCTTCAATAAATATTTTCATTGAGATGTTTGAAAAAAAAAATGTATGAATTTGAAAATGATCAATATACTAAAAATAAGGCTGAAACGATACAATATAATCATAATGTACTGTAAATAAAAAAAATTGTTATAACATTTTATCAATAAAATAATTTTGGGATTATTAGTGGTTCTGATTTTCCTTAATCTATAACTGATTATTAAAAAAAAAAGTTGTCAATTCATTTCTTTGGCTTGAAGACTGATTATATTCTTTAAGCACAATGTCTAGATTATTATTTTTCAATTATTCATGGCTGAATAACTTTATTAAATTATGATAACTAGAAAAAAAATGTTTTTTTCTAAAATATTATTATTTTGCTGTCGTCGTCTGACGTCCCCTGTTACAAAGGATTTCTTACTGACTTTCGACGAAACCTCTTAATAACTTCATTCTTTGAATTCCAATCGGAAATAATTTTCCTTGATCTAGTTTATTATGGATGCATTTTTAAACTTTTGTGAAATATATGATACTAAGATATTTTGGAGTTATATTGTTTTAAAATAACGTTTTTTGTTGTGTTTTCTTCTTAAAACTGCTAAAGTGAATTTGATAAAAATTCGTTTGATCATTCAAAATAAAATAAGAATATAAAAATCATACATTTTAATACTAGAACAACTATTAAGAAATAGATTAATTTTCAAAATTTTAAATTTTGTATTGAAACTTCAAGTTTCGTAGTATTAAATCTAAATAAATTTTGTCAGCACAATTTATTGATATTTTTCAAAAATTTAGATGCAATCTTCAAAAAAATTATTTTTTTTTTGTTATCTTTTATATTCACACCTGTTAATGCAGACAACCAGTGAATTTTCTGACTAAAAATTTGTTATTGGGGCATGAAAGTCATGATAGAGAGTAATACCCTGCCGCATTTCTTCCTGTTATAATTATTCTATATAGTTCGGCAAGGAGATCCCTTATCCACTTCCTCTTCAGCCTTCTACGGTTGTTGTTAGGTATGTCTTTTATGAGCGTGTTAGAATGTCCGTGTAGGTTATCATGAAATCGTTTGTAGTGGACCCGTATGTGTTCGTTAATTATTGGCATATTAAGGTCTGTATGTTAGATACTTTTGCTGATACACCATGGGCCTTTGGTTATAGTCCTAAAAGTTTTCGATTTCGAGTTTTTATATGTACGTCTTTTAGCTGTTACATTTATTTGTGAAGAGTTAGATCCAGATGGGCTTGAGTAAGTAAGTGCAAGTGTTCGGTTTATGTCTACGTTTCAATTTGGAACTTCTTGAAAGAAGAGAGTATAATAGTTATAGTCTTTGGTTTAGTGTTGGTTGTTTGTTCTTGATGTGTGGGCCCCATGTCATTCTTCTGTCAAATGTCAGGCCAAGGTATTGAATTTTGTCTGCCTGCGGAATTAATACGTACATTGTCGAGGTCTATTGGAAGGCAGATTTCTAGTCGAAGAGTAAAAGTGATATGTTGAGATTTATCATGGTTAAGCCGAATTTTCTGAAGTTTGCACTAGTCATGAATTTTTGTTAGGTGATATCGTAAAGTGTGTGAGGCGTGTGTTGGATTTTGATGTTTTGTTAAACATCAACTTAATCCGTTAAAGAAACTTTAAAGAAAATATGTAATTTATATGAATAATTTTTTTTAAAAATATTTTTTCTTTTTTTTTGGTTTAACCGATTACTTCATCTCCTCTGCTTTGTTAAGTTAGGAACAGTAAAAAGCACTGAATTCAGGTTAAATTTTCAAAATGTCAATCTTTAATTTTTTTTTCAGTATTCGTATTAGACAATCTCTATTGTTTTGATTTCGAGATAAAAAAAAAATATATATATTCGTTTCATTTTTCATAAAATAATATTTTAGAAAGAGTCGACCTTAGAAAAGTGTGCCATTGAATTATGAGGTCACTTTCAGCGTGGACAACCTGAAGGGCTTTGAGCAAGATGTGGTATGCATTTTTGCGAATTTTCGTACTTATATTTCGTATTTATATACGCGGGTGTGATTTAGTTACCATTAAGTACACTGTTTAGATACTGAAAATGAATATGAATAGCTGTGCTGCGTGGGAAAAAAGTTTTGATAATGAAACATTCGTAAAATCATTAAACGCAAAGTTTAAATATTTAAAAAAAAAAAAAAAAAGAAAAGAAACCTTGCCCATATGGCTTGAATCAAAGCGGCTTTTAAGATGTTCTACTGCACTCTTTCAGGATAACTACTTTTATCCTCGTCGTTCTCTTTGTATTTTGTAATGGAAAATATAATTCATATGTGAATAAAGAATTGTATTATTTAAGCTATAGTATCAAATACGAATTTAATGTGTGATTTCAAAGTCAGCAAAAAAAAAAAAAAATTAATATTTAATTTTGTAGATGGTGAAGAAAATACATTTTATTCCAAAGGTTCAAAGGTCTCCAGCTTAAAACTTAAAACTGTGGTATTCTCACAAAATTTTATTGACCTATCGTAAACACGGGCTACTTGATCCCGTGTTTACGGTACCTGAATTTAGGAAATTTTCAAATATAATTTAATTCTTTCTTTTTATTTTTCTTTGGCATATTATAAAAATCTGGTTCGGTAAGTCATTTCTTCATCGTTCAATATGAGTTGTCTGTCAAAAGAAAAATTAGTTTGTATCACAGAGATACATTATACTGTAACAAAAAATTATAGCAACAATAGACAATGACAGCTGATCATCTCATCTAATATGACTAGATATTAGATAGATATGTAGATATTAGATAAATCGATGGACTAAAATTTTCTATTGAACTAACATTGTAATGAATATTGTAATGAATTTTGGTTACCGTATGATGTTTTTTTGTGAAATAAACTAATTTTTTTTTAAAGACCTTATACCCGTATAAGATAGTTAAAAGTATAACTTACTGAGTCAGGATTTTATAATATTTAAAAAATAGATATGCTTAAATTACATTTTAAAATTACTACAATTGAAATCGGGTCGTCAATAAAATGTTTGTGATAAATTTCACACATTCTTAAGGTCTCTAGGTCTCCGGGTGTAATATTAATAAAATGTTTTTTATTTATTTTTTTCCCATTTCTCATGGAAGAAAAAAAATAATACGAATGTGGATTAGTAAATCAGAATAACAAAAGAATAAACTAAGTCTTAATAACTGGCCACTAAAAATAATAATAAAACAAAATATTTATAATTACATAAACAACTATAATACTATAATAATAAATTAATTAAAATTAACACTACTAAAAAACTTAGCTTATTGTTCAATTTTATAAATTCACTTCGAATTATTTCCTGGTAACCTATAATCCAAATAAATTTATTTTTGTAATTTCTACTGATCAAAATACTAATGAAAAATATTGTTCTTAAGTAATACTTCTTATGAACTTTATCTTCTTTTTTTTCACCACCCAGGAGGTTGGTTGCAAAAATGATGTCTAGAAACTTATAGTTTCGTCTGTATCAGCGTAGTTACCTGTGGGAGGTGCGTAGGTCTCATGGCTACACGTTTATCCTTGTCTTATTTTCGCAAATTGGCACACGTTATTCTTGTATTTATTTGATTTAATCATGTTATTCGTTATCCATATCGTTATTCGACATCAGTTAAACATCGAATGCATCCAATTAAGCAATGATAGGGCTGCTTTGGTGTCTATGTTATCCAGAACCATTATAGCGCGCTTATTACTGTATTTTGGCAAATTGGCATAATTATAAAGTTATAAATAGAAAATCTATTATATATTTTTTTTTAATATCTGAAACAGGATACTAAGCATAGGCCTGCGGTTGTGGTATATAATTAGGAATTTCCAAGGAATAGATCCGTTCTCCCTCCAGCCGAGTGGGAGTTGATATGAGTTATTACCACATGCTTTCAATTATAAAAAAAATAATAATAAATACGAATAAGATAATAAATTATAATCAAATATTCTTTCATATTTGATCCTCCTCATCGGTATTGAATCTTTCTTTTTATAATTATCTGCTACTTGAGTATCCTTTAACGCTAATTTCCAATGGCCTTTAGAAAGAGTTCTTACAATTATATATAAAAACTCAAACTATCTCATATAAGTAATAACTCATTTTTGTTATATTTAACCTGAATAATATTAATTGAAATTTCGAATAAATGATCACTGGTTTTCCTATTTATATTAAATAATTCAGATTTTTCTTTTTATTCGAAATCAAGTTGATTAATTTTCAATAATACATTTTGTGGTTTCCATATTTCATGTATAAAAATATCTATGTCTCAAATGTATTTTTTTTATCCTTTTATTTTAATATATACGTTTTGGTTGTTTTTGTTATTTTTGAGCTATTTCTGCATTTATCTAAGGATCAGAGTGTCGTGCTGTATCATTTGTATAGAAACATGTACAATAAAATCATTTATCCTAAATAAACTTAACGCTCAAGAGGGGTCTATTTTGGTTAGCTATTATTGAGGATAGAATAAAAAACTAGGAAATTAATTCATCATCGGAAACCATATAGATATTCCATACATTAAAGTTATAATTGGAAGAAAATAAATGTTTTTGATGCTGATTGAAAAGTTGAAATTCATTTTGCAACTTGTAAACTTGCAATAATTATGACTAGCTAGATGACGTGAAATGATGACAATGACTACGTTGTGGGAGAAAAAGGATTATCAGAGTTTTATATAATATATGCATAATGAGAATCTTACCAACATAGATGGTCTTATTTTATTTTATGACAATTTTTTTCCTATTACACGTTGATCGATTCTGGGCACTCATAATCTTAAGGATAATGAAGTTATTTGACCACCAAAATGGCTGCGGGATAAGCCTGGAGGTAGTTTTCGTAATGTTATTCAACTACATTTAGTACGATGCATATAAACCTTGAACAACCGTGAGTTGTTCAATTTTAATTTTTTTTTTTTTTTTTTTTTTTTTTTTTTTTTTTTTTTTTTTTTTTTTTTTTTTTTTTTTTTTTTTTTATTATTATTATTATTATTTATTTTTAGATATTACTGAAATAGATCTGATTTCATGTGATCTAGAATTTAACCCTTATTTAACAGCGATCTAATTAATAGAGTATCTAAAATATAAATAAAATAAAATATAAACGCCTTTCCCACTGAATACTGGAGATACCATTAGAATCAATTAAATAATTTTACGACTAAAAATAATTAAAATAAAATAATTAAAATTAATTTAATTTAAAATACATGTTATATTTTCAACATACGAATTATAAAACTATATCCGTATCTCTAAATACGGAAACGAAATGTTATCATAATCTTTAATAAGTATAGTTTTAGAAACAGATGACCTATTTTGGGCTCGAGCAATCAGTATGTCCAGCAATCAGCCTACCAAAATGGAGTTATACCATTGCACCAGTTGTTGTATTTGGCCCATTCTCGAGTCTATCTTCAAGATTTGGAGCGTTTCATCCAGTAATAGCTGCTTTTAAACATAATCTATGATTGAGTGTATGAATAAATCTATGCCAGCTGATCTTTATTACACAATATACCAATCTGATATGTATGACCGCATTGTTAGTGCATGTAATATTGGCCGTAATAAACAAAAAGTATCTTCAGAGAGTCAGTGCAGCGATGAACGTTGAATTGTCTTAGATTTATGCACCATCTCTATTTTGTTTGTATTTTTGGTGTGGGGTGTGCTTTCTCTGATCTGCATTTATATAATTATGTCTTATTCTGTCCTGCAGATGCCTTATTTGGTGAAACGTTGATTGTTTAGTTATTTACTGCCTCTTTTTTTGAATTTTTACTTTCTTTAATTAATCTACTCTGATGAAAGTTAAAGTCAATATTCATTGTAATATTACCCTACTCTAGATATCCATCTATCTTATATAACATAGCAAAAATATATGCAGAATGCTTTAGAATACGATTACAATTAACTATGCAATAGATACTTGCTGAGCCCATGGCAATATAGTGAGAGAATTTATGGTTGCAATAATCCTGTGGACAGATACACTAACCTGTTCAACGCTATCGCGAGCCCTTGCATATTTATTGCCATCAGGTCTTGTTCGACTCCGGTTCGTTGCGCCGCGACAAGGTCACCCCGGGGTTGGTATCCAGGCAGTTCCCCATCTTGGGGCCCCTGTTCTGAGAACCAATCAACTCGCCGATTATAAATCTTTTATTTCAAGTAATTATAAAAATTAACATAGTAGCATAGCTTGAACTGTGTTCTCACCGCTGTTCTTCAAATAACAATATCGACTAATGTACCTTCATGAGAATATTTCTCTTTGTACATGTACATTTTTTTTTTTTAACGTGGGACTTATGTTGCATTTTTTATTCTTAAGGTACATTTGCACCGGAGATAACTTTGCTAATAACGCGTGTTATTAACATTTACTAATAATATTTTTTGATAATAACATCTGATTTCGTTTACACCGAATGTTAATAACCTTTCTCTACTGACCGGTATATAGGCATCAAAGTGTTAATAACATTTTTGTTAGAAATCTGTTTGATGTTATAAACATTTTAAATGTTATTAACAGTTTTGTATTAATATTTGAATGCCTACCGTATACACTAGTCAACGTTCTTAATAACATTTTGATTCAAGGATGAGAGATTGTCTGCTGGCTTCCCACATCTCTAGGCCGAGACCTATTCCTCGGTGTGTTTGTGCGTATGTGTGTGAGTGTATATGTTCTCAATTCATAGAGAAAAATTCTAAATTGCAACTTCTTTTTTTTTAATATGTAAATTGTTTCGATTTATTTAAAATTAGATTTAAGAATTTATTTTAATAACGAATCATTCTACTTTGAGAGTAAATAACTTCAAATTTTGTGTTTACATTAAAGTCTGTCTACAATGTTAACGGTTGAGTGGTCAAAAACAAGAAAAAGAAAAGTAGTTATAATAATAAAATGTATTTTAATAATAAAGAAAAGAAGAATCACCGAAGCTGAGTGAAGTACGGTCGTTGTTATTTTGAACACTAACCACCCTCTGCACTTAGTTAGAAATCAATTAAAGAAATGTAAATCTCTTAATAAGATTAATTATTTAATTTATTTGGATTTTATTAATAGACGGAAACCCATTACACATTTCTAGAAATAACGAACCCAACATCACGAAACTAATTCCTAGAAACAACTTACACATTACATTACTTAAATAAACATAACAATTAATTTGAATATACGTTCATAATATTAATTTACATGTAATATACAAGTTATATTGCTATAATTCAACTAATATAATATAGAAAAATTAATCAAACATTTTTCTTTTCAATTAACGCTTTAATTTAAAAAAATCTCAAATATTAAAATAAAGTAATGCACAAATTCATATTTATCTGACAATATAATTTCAGTCATAGTTATTTTTTCAAGCAATGTTTATCTCGTTTGTTATAAAGTTTTACTTTACACATCACATTGAAATATAATAATTAACCACCAATTTGTAAATTATAAGCGACATATAAACTGAAATTCTCTACTCTCGATCAGATATGTCGATTCGTTGAAAATGTTAATAACATGTTGCTATTGGCCAGTGAAACGGTAGGCATTCAAATGTCAATAACAAAAATGTTATTAAAAATTTTCCTATAACATTTTTGCTAGTTACACTTCGGTTGTAAACACACCTTTACTTGATTGATCAATCCGCTATAGGATTGGTTTGTTTATATTCTCAGTTAATATTATCAAACTATAATACAATGTCATTACGATCAAATATATTATTCAAGTAACTGAGAAAAAAGAAACGTTAATTGACGTCTGGTTATAGCTTTGTATATCGATAATGGCATAAAACAAATAAATAAGTAGTTGTTTGTTGTTCTCTTCAAGGATCCTAGTCAGTTCAGATAGGTAACTGGAAACGGTCAATGTAACCGACCGTTCAATACGCAATTATAATTGTAGTATTAAATCAACAATAATTGTTTAATAAACAAAATTACCATAGCACTATAGGCAGATTAGTTTATAATGGCAAACATAGCCGTCAATATGAACGTGACTTACGCAAAGTATATAATGAGTGTTTATTCAGAAACAGTAGTTTTTCCGTAAATCCTTCAGCGTTCGTGAAAGTGTATATATGATTGCATGGAAACTTACCTGCCAAGTATGTTTATTAAGCAAAAGTACGTATGAGTATGCCGTTTTTAAAGAAAGGAATACAAACAAATTTATAAAATAGAATTTATGCAGAAATAGTGCGTCGGGAATGAAATTTAAAGAAAAATAACCATTTCAAGAAATCATATAAAATAATCAAACACAATTTTTGATATAGGACACACAAATTATTTGATTTGAAAAATCGTTTTTATTTTAATATACTTATTCTTTTTCATAGGTATTTCAAGAACTGAAAAATAAAAAAAGTTAAAGGGGAACAGAGGAATATCATTTTTGTGTTGTTTTTTTTTAAAGATTACTGGCCCAACGGATTGTACAATTCATCCAACTCCACTGAGGTTTAAGTGCATCTTCATGTTGCAATTCTCTAATAAGTGCATGGCTGGGCGTTAAAATTATTTGTTCTCTTGGTCACTAATGCCTCTTTTTTCTTGATAATTTTTCTTCTTATTTTAAATAAAATACTCAAAATTATTAATGTTGGTAGTTTTTTTTTTGTATTTCTCCTTCATAACATCTTGATTGTTGGGGATCGAATGAACATCTCTATTCTCCACATTTTGTGTATGGTGCTAAGATTTATTGGGAGTAAAATAGTGGCGAGGAACTTCCCAGAGATTCGAGAGTCAAGCTGGTAAAATTACCCTCTTTGGCGTACAGTTAGCCTAATGTGTATGTTATTTAAAGAGGGACTAATATACAATAAACAAATACAAATTTGATCTAGTTATTTAATACAAGAAAAAAATAAATAACATTGAAACATTAATGTAATTTCATGCTTATCTTCATTATCGGAATTATCTTGGTATAAATTATTCTTAGAGAAGACATCTCCTTCTTGTACCTATTATTTAGATTTTTTTCCTTATGTATCTTCACGAATATGTAATTATTCCATAACAAAAAAAAAAAAGGAATTTATATATCTTTTTTTCTTCCCCTCAATTATTAATCATTCTGCTAACCTCTCGTAATTTTAATGAATTCAGATGCGATTTAGAAAATAATTAAAACCTATAAAAGAATATGTGCGATATTAGAAAAATTAAAAATAATACCATAATTCAAAAAATAAAAAAAGTATTAGAAATTGAATCAAATTACTACTACGCACTACACAATAATAATTTTGCGATTTTTAATAAGTTTTTACATACCTAGAAAGATAAAAAATCTGAAGCTGAAATATCTGGGTATAATATTTAAATTGAATGCAATGTCACATTTGATACCTTCTTCAGATAAGGTCTCATTTGGTATCGATAATATTTAAACTGTATTTGGGCTGTCTCCACTTCACGTTATTTACCTAGAAAGTTTACATATTTATGAAACGTGTCCGCTTTGGTTGCGAAAGTAGTTTGGTTTCTCTTTGCATTTTTTTTAATTAATAATTTCCTCTTGGGTTTCTAATGTTGAGTCCCGCTATCGATTAAAGAAATATTTTGTAATAAGAGTACTTTCTTTATTTATGTTTTCTTGTCTTATTTATTACACTCGTTCCGAAATGGCAAATGAGACGAGATCAGGTTTTTGTGACTCATAATTATGTTTGTGTTCGAACCTAAGGAGAGAAATTGTGAGGCCTTTGATTCAAATTGGAAATTTTTCCATTTGAATTTTTTTTTTTTTTTTTTTTTTTTTTTTTTTTTTTTTTTTTTTTTTATTTAGAAAAATCTATCTTTGTGTGTCTTTAAATATCATAAGTAAATGACAATACAGTAGAATCAGTTTAGAGTTTTATAATATAAAATAATATGATACCAGGCATATAACGTCGAAATAAATACTTTATGAAATAATATTTTGCAATAACAGCTCTTTTTTGTTTATGTTATTCTTGTTTTATTTATTATCCTCGTTCCGAAGTAGGAAATGAGATAATGAGGTCAGGTTATTGTGATTCATGATTATATTTTTGTTAGAACCTTTAAGGAGAGAAATCGTGAAGCCTTCTATTCAAATTGGAAATTCTTCCTTTTGCATTTTATCTTCTCTTTTTTTTTTTTTTTTTTTTTAGAAAGACAAAAGCTTTCTGTGTGTCTTAAAATCTGCTAAGTAAATGACAATGCAATAATAAAATGATGATATGACTTCAAAATAGATTGTAAATGACCAGAATGGCATTTTTAGTAAACTAATTATACCAAAGAAAAAGAAGGAAAGAGTGTGTGTGTGTGTGTGTGTGTGTGTGTGTGTGTGTGTGTGTGTGTGTACATATATAAAAAATGAAAATGACAAGTAATAATGGGAAAAAGATAAATAAATAAATGGTGCTGATGACCAAATTATACGTCATTATCCAAATACGAAAGAACGAAGCAAATATATTACACAGTTATCAAAAAAAAAAAAAACATATTTTTGTTTTGTTAATAGCGATTTGGTGTGTGAATCAAAGTGCGCACTTGAATTCTGGCAAGGTCAAATTATAATACAATATTTTAGTGAATTAATGAATTTTGCCTTTTCAAAATTCATGTCACTTGTTCCAATAAACCTCATTAACCAATAAAGTCCACCCAAATCATTCATAACCAAACACTAACCATTTAATAAACCAGTTCAATCATTTTAATTTATTTTAAAAATTATATATGACCGGCGCACTTAGATCCACACGCCAAATCGCTGGTGACAAACAAATGGTCCTCCGGGCCGGATTATTTTATGTAAGGTTTGATATGGTTTATTGGAACAAGTGACATGAATTCTGGAAAGGCCAAATTATAATGCAATGTTTTAGTAAGATAATGAATTTAGATGATTTACAATGAAATATAATTCAGTCTTGCTTAATGGGCGTTTTGGTAATTGATGAAGTCTTGCTTTGCCGGAGGTTCTTCAGTATTTTCTCTTCCTTCACATCTTCTCTCCCGCGAGCCGGTGAGTTCTTTCAACTTCACACGCTCGTGGTGAGTAATTGCGTAATTGGAAGAAATGAAAATGCATCTTCATTTTCAGTTCCAAGTTCGAGACTGGCTGGTTTTCTCACTTGTTTTTTTCTTCCAGCTGTTTAGAGATGTTCCCTGAACAATTATAATCACAATAAATGTTACATATAATAGTATTAGTTGAAATACAAAATTAATTAATTTTTTATCCGATTCTTACACGTTCTGGATTCGACAAATTTTAGCCAGGACAGTTTGTTGTATTTTTAAGTATATATAAACACACATATATATATATATATATATATATATATATATATATATATATATATATATATATATATATCGTTTTAAATTTTCCTAAGCTAAAAATATGATTTCTTTTATTTACGCCGTCACTGAGAAACGTGATTCCTGACAGAAAGAGTTAAGCATATGTTTAAGAGTTCATTAGGAATGTTAATTCGCCATTGTCTTTATAATGTCCTTTGTGTACAAGACACCCATTTCTCTTGACCGAATTTTAATACATATTCTTCAATAGGTACAATGTTGTCATGGTCGCAGATAAACCCTACATTTGAGTAGAGGACTCAAGGACAGAATAGGTGGCCCAATTTAGTGACTCTAACATCGTATTTTTAATGATTGATTAAAAAAATATCTGTAGGTATAGGCATTTTTTTATAATAATAAAATTTACTGAAAAAATCGTATTAATATCTAAAATAATTAAAGAAATATTCTTAATTATGGACATCAAGTTTAATGATCATTTTAACGTGTCATTGCCTAACAGTTTATTGAACTGTTAATAGGCGGAAAATGACAAAAATAGGATATCAATCCGAAAGGTTAACTAGTTAAAAATATTAATAAACTAGAGAGCTGTTGTGTAACCAGGGCAGGAGTATAACTTTTATCTCGCTGAAATAGGACGGATGTGGCGACTATGTTCAACAGCTGATAAGGAAAAATGGCTCCCAACAACTACATATCAGAAATCCTAACTGGGTATTCTAACTCAGGTGTTTATGATATGTATGTCCTGTGACATGGACAAGCATAACGCTTTGAATTATTTATAGACCTTATTTAATTATATATATATATATATATATATATATATATATATATATATATATATATATATATATATATATATATTGTATTATATAAACTAATTAAATTTATATCTGATCCTTACACGTTCTGGCGCCTAGATCTACATAAAATTTTTTAATCAATCAATAAAAATACGATGTTGTATCTTTTAATCATCTTTTTATATATTAAAACAAAAGATACAAATGTAGTATTTCGTTCAGTTCGTTTTTTCACTTACAATACGTTTATTGGGAGGGAGTCTATAAACATATCTCATGAAATATTATCAGTAAAAATTAAAACGTTTTAATTTGAATGTGAAGAAAAGTTTAGTATCCGAAGAAAATTGTCCCAAATCTTCCATCTCGGTCAACAAATTGAGCTATTGGAGCAAATCAGCCTCCAAAACTCCTATTAGTATGGGGTTCATTAGCACTTTGGAAGGACTAGGCCGATTTTGATGAAACTCACTAAACACATTCCCTTATTGTCCTATTAATGCTCCTTAGGATTAAATTAGCTTCATTAGGTAGGGTAGGGCTCATTAGCACTTTGGAATGACTCGGCCGATTTCGAAGAAACATGGTACGTATGATTCCTAATTAAAACAGTTCGGTGCTGAATTATCCATTAAATCTCATATAATTTATAGATAATCACTATAAAATAACACTTTTTGTATTTAGTATTCTAGTATTCAAGAAAATCAATTCGGTTTTCTTTAAAGCCACAATGGCTCTGCCTTTATCAAATGGTGCTCCTGAATACAATATTAATAAGTCATTCATTAACTAATATAGCGATTTAAATAGAGAATTTTTTTCCGATATCCATGTAGAAAGCCATACCTTTTTTTCTCTTACTCTCCTGGGTATACCTGATGTATTCCTTTACTCACGTGAATCTCCTCAGTTAATTTTTTTTTTTTATACAATTTTCTATGATATCTTTTTACTTCCTTGTACGAAGTAAAGGAAGTATTGTAATCGCGAAAGTTTTCGGTTTTCAGATTTCGACGGAAATATCCATTTTGACCATCCCTGAATCCATTTTGGCTAGTTTCGTCGTGGCGTCTGTACGTACGTTCCTATGTTCGTATTTCGCATAACTCAAAAACGGTTTGCGGTAGAAAGTTGAAATTTTGTATTTAGAATTTTTGTAAAATCTAGTTGTGAACCTCCCTTTTTGGTCACTGCTTGATCACCGGAAATGGTACTTTACTTGAAGGTCATAATTGATTTTTATCAAAAATTATATTAAAATTCTCTGCAAAACTTCTCCAATTTACTATTTATAACTTATATATTGATTTAAATGACATACTAGATTTTGGTCTAAATTGGAAAACCGGAAGTGGTACTTTAATTAAAGGTCATATTAGACTTTCGTCAAAACATATATTAAAATATGATGTAAAACATCTCAAATTTGGTAAATAGGACTTTTATATCGATATAAATGTATTTACTAGATTTTAGTTAAGATTCGTGAGCGGAAAATGGTACTTTACTTGAAGGTAATAATAAGCTTACATCAAAAATTATATTTAAATTAAAAGAGAAATCATATGTTTCGGTAATAAAGGTTACAAACGCAATTTGGTTTCCAATCCAATTTAACATTTTTATTACTTGTTTTAAGTGTTAAAATTGAGTCTAAAATACTAGTTTTCCTCCCCATTTGTGAGATCAACAAATCTTCATAATGAGAATAAGATGTTAGTTAAGTGGGTTTTTCCACTTAAAATGTCGAAACTGTCCATTTCTAATGCTTTATCCAGTGATATTGACAGTTTTATTGTTGTCATGGAACATGAAGAAATATCTTGGAAACTAGTTACCTACTGAAGGAGAACGACATATAATAACGGAATGAGACCTCCAATGGCGTGTTTGTGTGTGTGTGTGCGTGCGTGCGTGTGTGTCTATAGATGGATGTCGCGACGCCGAGTGTAACCAAATTCAATATCACTTTTTGAGCCACGGATTTATAATTTAATAGGCGTACAAGAAAGTCATGTGTTGCCCACATCAGATATTTTTGTACGTGTTAATTTGTTGAATACAAGTTTGGTTTCATCTAATCATATAATCCTGCATGTTTGTCTCAACAAGTTTATGTCGAATCTAATATAATTATTCTAAACTAATTATGTTTCCTCCGCCGACATATTGTATTTAATTGAACCATATCTAGCAATAAATGCAATGAACCTGCGCCTGCCAAATAATTACCCTTGTTTTTTGAATTTTAATTAGAACTTTAATTTCATCTAACCTTTCAATGACGCATCAGTTTTGAAAAAAATAATACAAGTCCTTGAATTAGTAGAAGTAGAAAAAACATTAAATATCTGCTTTGGGAACAGCCTTGAAAGAAAATGCGTCCTATTTTTCGGAAAAATTTCTCTTTGCTTTCTTTACATCTTGGCTTAAGTGTTAGGTAGGCTCTCAGCCATTTATATGCTGAATACTTCCTGTTTTACTTTTTACTTCTTGATAATTCTTAAATCAATGTATAATAATAATTTTAAGATTCATTTAAAAACTTAATATTATTAATCAATTTATTTATTAATCAATTTATTATTAATCATTGGTCTATCTATGTTTTGATAGAATAGTCTTTTTTAAACAATCTTTAGAGTAGTGAAGATTAGAAGTTAATTTGAAAATAAAATTCTATTAAAATTTCTGAATTTGATAGATAATGATTAAAAGTTACTTTAGTTATTGTTAGCTAATTAATTTTGTTAATTATTGAGAAATGGCTCTACTTTTTTTCTGAAAAAAGGTTTGGAGTAAGCGCCAATAAATTAAGAATAGTTGAACTCTATGTACTATCTAGCAGAGCTGACCTTCAGCTGTCAGGAAGAGAAGAGATAGTGCTAACCCGCCTAAGGATAGGACACACAAGAATCATCCACGAGTATCTTATGACGAGTTGAGGTACACGGCCTCAATGTGTATCCTGCTGGGTACGATTGACAGTTCCGTACATCTTGAAAGAGTGATTGGCATATGAAGCTAAACGGGATGAAATTTGACTCGGGGCAGATATAACACAGATTTTGAAAAAAAGCATCAAGACTGCAGAGAAATTGGTTCTATTTCTTAAAAAAATTGAAATTTATACCAACATTTAAACATCTTCGATGTATTAAACTAAATTGTTTATATTACTTTTGTGATTGAAATAACTTTTGAGATTTCCAAATGTTTGTGAGCTTAGTACGGAGCAAAAATAACCTATGTGTTTGAAGATCCCTAACAATTGTTATTAAATGAAAAATCTTTATCAATAATCTTTATCGATAGACCTGATTGTGTGTGTGTGTATATATATATATATATATATATATATATATATATATATATATATATATATATATATATATATAAACTAAAATAAAAATGCTGTGAAACACATTCTTTTGTCTCTGCAAAATTATTTGCCTTAATTTAGTTTTTCACGTTAACTTTCCGAACAGGTTAGTTGTTTTTGTGATAAATACGTCAGTTGTTTTACTATAGTTGAAACTGTTCAAATCATAACCGCGTGGTCGAACCTCACACGCATGCTCCTGACACACTTTTGTCACTCCATCTAGTCAATGCAGCAGACATTCAGTGCACTTAAGTACCTCTCCACCGACACTCATCCTCCATTATTTTATTTGATAATAATTTTTTATCATCATATTAATTCATTTATAAATACCAGTGATCCAAGTTTCAGTTCGTTTTTCATATTTTCTTAGTTGTGATATAATTTCTGATGAAGAAATGTCTTTTTTATTTTTTTCACTTATATCAAACATTTTGTGAAGAGTGTTGCGAATATATTCGAAATGCTTAGAAGGGCCGTACGTGAAGTTGAACCCGATATCTTCCCAGGCGATGAGAGGTATTAAACATAAAAAAAAATATCTGAAAATCCCAAAGAACCTGTGACCTCAAAGCCTTATAGAAAAGGTATTATATTCTACATAAGGAGAATATTTACTAAACATTTAACTTTTTAAGTTTTCGAGCCCTGTGGTGTGTTTGGATTCCAATCTAATTACTTTGGAAGTATGGTATAATTCAAAATAAATGTTTAAAATTATAAATTCATCCATTGCATTTTCTTTATTTGCGCAGGAATTTAAATTTTAGCATTTTAAAAGTTCTCTTTAGTTAATGTTTAAAAACTAACTAAAGAAAAAGGCCTTGTCACTTATCAAAAGTCTGACCATATTACTGTGTTGCTTTTAATGTTATTTTGTTACTTATTTCATTTAAATTTTAAAAATATGCAAATATTTTAGTTAGTTCAGACAGACGATAGATTTGATTGTGATATTGAATGGTTCAAACCCTCAACAACACTCGGCATTTTAAATCATCTACATAAAAATATAACGTTAAGAATGAATTCTCATTTATTTATTACATAAATAAAGATGATTCACGTAAATACGAGAAAAAAAGAAAGGCCTTATCTACTATATTTTACAGTATACGAATTGTTAAAAAAAATTAGGTCATAATGGTTTATGATTCCAGGAAAATTAGAAAAAGATTTCCGCACTTTGGTTCTAATCAAATGAACATAAACTATATTGTTTCTTGGAGGCGCTTATGAATTGTAAAAATGTTTACTTCATCTTGGTTGAATAATCCAATTATGAAGTGGTTCATTATGTCTTTGAGAGAGAACGAAAGTATCAAACGATCGCGAACACTCGTGAACTGTTAGCAAGACTGAGCTAACTGGTCTGTTTTAATTATTCATGTTATGTTAACGTATCTATGTTGCCCATTGTGTAAATTAACATATTGCAAATGGCGCTTCAGTTGCCTAATAAAACTGATTTTATGGTTTAATGTAGTTAATATTGGCCTAAATGTTTATAATAAATCTTTTACCCGACGAGACCCGACACAATGGTGTAATTAATATGGTGTAAATTAGCCACACACCATAAATAAATAACACGATCCCTGGTCAAGATCCATGGATTATGCCTGTTTTACTAGTTAGCTGGTCAACTATATTTCTATCCACGGATGGATTTGCGGTTATTTTAATATCCTGGAAAAGCAAATCGCGAGTCTAGCTTAGCGATACTAGGGATAGGATTAACCTGTTTCACTTACCCGCGTGTGAGGTATAATAACTGACTGATAATCGGGCAGTGTGGCCTTCTGTTGAGATTGGCAACCCAATTTAGGTTTTTTTATAATCAATAGGCACTTCTCTCCGAAACTTTATAAGAATATAATATATAGCTATTTTTTTCTTCAAAGCTATAAGAAGCCAAGTAATATCTTATTTTCCTGAGTTCTCAGCTCAATTACTTTATCAGGATTATAGTCATCGTGGAAAAAACATTTGGAATCACACCTTAAATATTATGCTGGTCATGGCTTTGGCATTTTTTTTTAAGTGGATAATGGACAAGAATTTAAATACTCTTTAAGTGTTTTTTACTGTCAGAGAATGAACACGGTTTAGATGGAGTTTTTATTATTAGTTTCACCGAAATTTTATAATTTCGTATTTAAATCTATTATTAATATTATCTATCTGTTAATTTATAATATGTAATTTTTATCCCCAACTTCAGGACAAATCTCTGGTATAATCCTTATCTTCTATCACTATTTATACAATATCATTATAAATTCTTTTAGTCTTAATTAAATCCATAATTACTTATTCCACCTTAACTTTTACCCTCATTTTTACTTACATTCGTATTTTATTTTCATTTCCGCAGTGCAATGAATTAAGAACAAAGAAGTTAATTCAGAACAAAATATTATTATTTATTTATTATTTCTTAGGTGTATATATATCTTATTAGATCATCGCTATTATTTATTTTTTTTCATGAAATTGGCAAGATTATTTTTAGTGAATGAAACAGAATCATTATAGCAGATCCCATTGATGTTTTTGAAAGTTAAAATGAACTGTTAAAAAGATAGAATAAAAATGGCCATATGAGAAAAAATACAGGCAGCAAGTTCGTGATATTATCCAACATTTTTGATTTTAACATTTTTTGGGTGAATCAGTATATCGTTGTTGTTTTTTTGTTTGCTTTTTTTATACCTTAATGGACAATGGACGAGAACTAAAATACTCTTGAAGAGACCAACGCTGCGAGACTGACTAAGGGGCATTCACAGTTATCGCTGGTGAAAGGTTTGACAGGCTGATAAGCACCAATTCAGGGAGGGCGCTCTGTCAGGGGCTATCGCCGGGGCGGCAGCTTTTCGAGGGCGCTGGAAAACAGCTCATTATGCCATAGTCCAGCTAATATTGCAACAGGATGATAGGCAATGAGACAATGTGCCTCTCTCTTTTGTCTATTTGAGGCTAGCCTTTATTGCCGATGATCTTTACAAAAGAAATAAAACTATATTGGAACGTTTGATACTTTGTGTATCAAACTAAAAAATAGAGTCCAATATCCAAATTAAATAGGAAGATTATAATCCACTGTTGATTTTCCAGTAACGCATCTCATATGACAAGCTGAGCCAGGAGCATAAACTAAACATTTGGGTCCCCTGGATAAATAACGAAAAATACCATTCTTGAGCCTCCCTTTCCACGCTTTATAAATTTCTTCCCAGGCTTATGTGCGAATAGTTCGTATTCAGTTTCTGACTGATAATCAATTTCGAAGATTTAAAATATTTTATTAAAAAAAATTAATTTCTCGAAGATAACAAAAAAATTAATTACTGGAAGGTAACATTAAAATGAAAGGTATTGCTGCTTTGATTATATTTTAAACCAAGTCGTTTTTCTTTGGGTAATTACACATTTTTGAGCAATTAAATCGCTTTATAACGAATTTATCGCTTAAATTGAAACTTTATATTTTTAAGTATTATTAGATTCAAGTAAGTCAGTAAATAAATATTCTCGTTCTTTATTAACCAATTAATCGTTGAAATCAATTTTTCAGTGTTACAGGACGAAACTTAAGAAACCATAGGCTAGAAACCTACCAACCAGTTTCTAGTAACAAATGCAAGCGTACAAGTTTGCAGACCATGAATGACAAGCATATCGTCTCACTGGAACCGGACCCTGTGATATGAAGCTGTTCTTCCGTTATCGCGTTACCTCGGGTGCGGCATGTAATCCTATCTTTATAATACATTTCTGAAGTCTAAGGGTCAACGGAAGGAATGAATCGGCAAAGTCAAGGTCTGAAGGCCAAGGTTGATGTAGACTTTGATCTTTCAGTAAATCGCAGGTTCTGAAACAAATAATAAAACAGTGGTCTGTGTTTCATACGTCGTTTTTTCAAATAACATTTTCAGATTCAGGGTACAATATTACATGCAAATCAAATGGTATTTCGGAGTGAAGGAGGAGGGAACGATAAGGGTCCCATTTTTCTTAGGTAGTTTAGAAAATAGTAGCTAATATTTGGTTGGACATTATAATTGATTTCAAAAGTTATATATATTTTCATAATTACGTTTTCATAACTATTAGGTATATTTAACAAAAATATGCTTCCAAATGTTTTCTTATAAGTTAGTGGTATTTATTAAGGTTTAGAGATTTTGTATGCCGTCTTAGTTTTGGCGGAGGAATAAGGGATTCTTTTTTTCAGGATTAAAATATTAAAGTTGTTATCGATATTTTTAAGTATTTTATCCTTTGGCCCTCTCCGAATCAGTCAGACATATAGTACCCTAGACATACCGCGGAGACCAGCAATATTAGGAAGTAGAACCAGGAATTGATGCTTTCGTTTTGTTCGACTATCGTCAGGATTCAAATTATTTCTATTACATAAGCAGCCGTATACATCAAAAGCGTTATGATTATTTCTAAGTGATATGAAATCTTGAGTCCTCCTTATTTCTGTACGACCCTACCAAAACTTTTAGAAATAATGTGCTGTTAAATCAATTAATTTAAAAAATAAAATAAACTTCGTCTGATTTAATGTACGTTTAACGATATAATATTATAAACGATTTAATATTCGTTTAATATACGTCGCCTTCTTAAGACTATTTCGAAAACAGAAAATTATCTGATCTATAAAGTTGCATGTGGTGTGATAGCCATTAACAAAAGGATACTAAATTAAAATATTCCCTTTTAATTTACAAAGTGTATTCTCTAGATTACGAATAGTTTTATCAGTCTGCGTCAATGATAATAATTTATTTCTTTGATAGTTAGATAATGATAAAAAAGACAAATAAAAATGACGACTTACTTTGAGTCATTGACCATTTTCTAAGTCATTTCGTTTCACATTACTTGCAATACGTATATTTGTTTATAAATATCTAAATTAATGCTTTCTGATAATAATAAAAGGCTCAGTGAATTTCGTTGCCAATGCCACCAATTGTTGTGCACACAGCTCTGCTTCTTCTTATAATTCCCATTCTCGTTAGAAGAAGTTGGTAGCGTATAGATAGATAACATTCTATGTTTAGCGGGAAAAAAAACTGCCCTATCCATTAACGAGACTAGCGTACAGGCCATTCATAGCCAATTTATCATTATCATAAATGCCGATTATCCGGCTTGAGGAAAGGTGAAAGAAAAAACTGGTATTATGGTCTTTCAATATATTCTCATGTAAGTTCTTCAAATTTAATAGAACGCTTAGGCAAGATTTCTTAACCACGAAGAAAATAATTTTCTTCTTTGTTAAAAAATGTTCTTCCACCGCTGCTTGGACCTCTTCATCGGTATTAAATCTCATCCCACGAAGGTCAAATTTTAACTTTGAGAAAAGATTTCTACCTCGCTAGCGGCCAAATATGGGCTGTAGGTTGGACGGTAGATTTCTTAAAACCCACAGTCCTTTACAGCGGCCTTGGGAATCAATGCTGTGTAGATAAGAGCATTGTCTTGAAGAAGCCGAACACCTCTGCTCAAATTCCCGCCTTTTCTCTTTGATGGCGTCTCGTAAGGGGTGAAGTAGGGCTGCATAAGATTCTGCATTCACTATGTTCCTTTCCTTAAAAGCGATCAGCAGTATTCCTCTATAATCCCAAAAAATGCAAGCCATTACCTTTTATGTCGACTGCGTGACTTTTGCCTTTAGCGGAGGTGCTTTTCCTGACCTTCTCCATTCCATAGATCCCTTTTGCTGAGTGGGTAGAACTAGGTTTAGAAGGTATAGAACCATTTTCTCATCCACAGTTACAACTGAGTCCAAGAATTTTTTTGGGTCGGCATTAAAGTAAAAATTTATTGCAGCAGCGAACACATTCCTCTTTTGGAAAGAATTTTTGGAACCCATCTTGCACTCACCTTGTTCATATCCATAAGTTCTTTAATGATCCTCAGAACACTTTTTTTTTTAAACCCATTGCCTTTCTGCAATTTCTTTGGTCTTTAGCCTTCGGACAGACAACAATTCAGCTTCCACAAGTTGGGTCGTCATTCAAACTTTCTCTACCAAACATAAATAATTTTGCCTATTCTTTTATAGTGGAATACATGGGGAGGAATCCCTTTTCACACCGTTCAAGCGCTCTTTAACTTGCGCTGGAATATGGACCTTTTTTCACGCACCGATTCCTTTAAGGATACGGACTGTCAGGACTGAGGAAATGTGGGTGGGTGATGGATATGGAGATTGCAGACTTGGCATGTATGGCGGGCAAGTCAACCTGCTTGAAGAAGGAGAACGAGGGCAGGTCGGAAACTTATGGATCTGACTACTTACTTAATTCCTTAATGATTTGTTGTTTATTAAATTACATCAGGCAAATTTTCGGCACATTGCGCCAATTTCCAAGCTTGTCATCTATAAATAAAAATTATTTCACATTAATTTTATCTCATTCACAACTATCCAAAAAACCCAAATATTATTTAATAAAATCATATCAAAAACTATAAAACACGTAAATGGTTAACATACTTATTAAATGAAAAAAATAAAATAATTTAGAAATGGCCAAATTAACAATTAGAAAGAAACACTATTTACATTAATTATCTTAAGTTGGTGGTATTTAATCATACTCGTATTCCATACAATCGTAAATTAAAAACCATTTTTCATTGAAACTATTTAATTTTCACATAAGAAGTTATGATCATTCGATTTAATATAAAAAATTAACTACGCATTATTTATCAATTTTATTCATTACTTTTAAAAAGTATTGGCCAAATATCTTTAAAATTATAGCAGTTTATATTAATTGCTTAGTCTAATTAATTAATCACATTATCTAAAAATCTACTGCGCACAATGCTGTTTTGCTCACTAGGATTTTTTTAATCCATACTGCATAATCAAAATATTGCTTAAATTTACTATTTACATTTTTTTTTTCTATAAATCATCACTTATTAATTATTTTAATATCGACGTAGCGTTGACATATCCGATTTATGCCAGTTTTAAAATTTAATTTTCATTTTTTATATTTTTGTTTTATAAATTGATTCTAGGTATTTTCTAATTTTATTATTTTCAGTAATATTCAGTATTTATATTTCATGGAAGTTAAATTGATGATTCTTAATTATACTTTTTTGCGCTAATGCGGGATAAAATCAAAAAAAGGCTAATGTCACTACATTAATATTTCTTGAATTTTCATATTGCTTTTGTGCTGGCTTCAATATGAAATAAATGTTTAGTACTAATATAACAACGTATATACTAAATTTTATGATGATATCTCAATGGGATCATGTAAAAAAGAGTTTAGTGAAAGCTCATTCGTCAATTAACTGCTCTCAAACAATGTCGAATATAATAAATAACTTAAAAACGCAGTTTGTATAATGACTTTTAGCAAAGTAAATTTAGTTGTTTAAAATATGACATCTATAGTGTATCTCCATTTCAGTTTGAAAAAACTTTGTCTAAAAATAAAAATTTTATATAACATGTGTATGTAACATATTTATACTATTTAAAAAAAAAAAATTTCGTTTCTGTGTGTTAAAAAAATTATTTTTAAGAATTTTTTAAACATTTTAAAATTGGTTTAAAATGTAAATTCAAGATACATTTAAAATTAAATCACTTGTAATTATGTAAAGAATTACACTATTTTGAGCTTTTTAGGGCAAATAGTTTTGGAGCTATAAGTAATACCGAGTCGGTATCGTCCCGAATAAAGTATCGCGCCCGTCTCGGGGAGCCTTCATTCTTATTGTGTCCCGAGCAAAGTGCTGGGGATACCATTGCCCACCAATAATTCCCAAGTATTCCCAAGTATATTCCCAATGGGCTCTCGTAGGACTATTTTTTTTGTTATTTATTATACTTATAAATTATTGAATTTTTATCATTTTATTTTAAATTTCTTGTTTTGGTTGACAGTTTCTACGTTCATGATTTTAGTGTCTAGTCCGCACTCCAAATTTTGTGTATATAGCGTTTCTAATTTGTTGCAGTTGGTAGTAAATTATGTAGCAAAAAATCAGTATAAGACATCCATTTTTAATTGTTCAATATATATTTTTATAGTAACATTTAAGAGGTCGAATTCATATCCAAATCGAATTTTTAAATTTTTTTTCTCGCCTTTTTTGGCTTTCTAATTTTTCATACGAAATAAAACGATTGATTGCCAATTTTTGTAAAAAAAAATGCTATTAGGATTTCCGGTATGTTCCCAATTGGGAATATTGGCTGCCACTGGTTAAGCCTTTTATTTTTATATTAATTTTTGAAATTATGAAACAAAGGATGTACGACGGAGACAAATAGAAAAAAAAGGTTAGGGCAACAATTTTTTATAAATAACATTTAAGTTCATTCAAATAGGAACCAAAAAATAAATTACATTTGTCAAACAGTAAAATTGAATAAACAAATTATTACATTGGAATTCGGTGATAAGATGAAAATAAATTTAAGTGTATTTCATTTTTGCATTCAAATGAACTAAGTTTAGCGTTTACGCGACAATGAGTGCGTTTACACTTATCTTGAGATTGACGGACGAAGAGGGGTCCGTCAGTCTTCTTGATGGTCCAGGTCGGCTCTCTTCAATTCTTGGTTAAACTCGAAGGTGGCTCATTGCTTCTTCCTACGGAAACTAAAAACGGGAATTCTAAATGCGATAATAGGGAACACTTTGTAGTGGCCTTTATTATTTTTCCAGCAGCAATAGATCGTAAGAAGTGAATAACTTATCAAAGAAAACTTCAACTCTTAATAAAATTCTTACGATTGACTGGAGGCTATTTACCATTCTCATTCTAACGGGACCGGTCTCATTGCCTTTTTTAGGAACATAAATTTCTATTTTATATGGATATCCTTCGGAGCTGCAAATCATTCAGATTTAGCGTTTACTTTTAGATAAATATGTTTTAATATTTTCCGAACATTTATTCTCAATTGGCTGCTAAAAGGTTAATAACAGTAGGCAGTTCAAACTGTATCTATCATTTATCTACAATATAAAATATTTCTTTCAGGATTATGTGTTATCATAGAAATATAGTTGGTGGCTTATGCTTGGAATAACAATATAATGATGATATTCCGAACGTGACTTGATCGTTTAGAGGTAACGTTAGCTGAGTAGAATTGTATCCAACGATGTCGCAATATTCTCAAGAACACTTCAATTTAATGTCACCCATGTAACAAAATCGAATTTATCAGTTTCAAAGAAATTGGGAAACCGTTGATCATCCATCAGATTCATAAATCATCCAATGGCATGGCTAATTTTTGTAGTATGGCTAATCCATTCATGAGTTTAATCATTGCTCATAAATATTGATGTTGAGCGCGGCCTGGCCTTCTCTGGAATGGTGACTGTCCACGCTCACACCATTGCATTTGCATATATGAAGCATATCCGCCCAGTTGACATTATCTCTTTATTGTATTTATACCGAAGAACTGGATATCATTGACCAAAACTACTGCATTATGCTCAATAGCAGAATGTTTAATTCAGAGTAGGCCAACACGCGGCCCTCGTTGAATTTTGCGGTCTGTCGGACGATTTTATATTTCTATTGAAACTTTAGTTTCTCATGGTTAGTAAACAAGACATACTAAAAAAATGAAAATTTACATGCTCAATTGCAACTAAGAACTCCACTTCTACATTTGATGTCTACGAATGCCAAATGTTATTGAAAGAATCGGAAAAATTTAGTGAAAAAAAGTAAAAATAAACATCTCATTAATTAAGACTCGAGAGTTAATTGTATAGAATCATAGTATACAAGAAAGTTGTATTCCTTTTTTTTTTCTATTACGTTTTTTAAAAGTATGTTTACCGAAAGTGCGGTCCGCTTTAACGTTGTTCGTCATCAAAGTGGCTCGTAAAACCATTTGTTTTGGCCAGGCCTGTTCGAATTCGTGACGAACAGATTAGATAGAATGGAAAATGCTGCAAAACTATGAAACGAACAGCATATGGATTCAACAGACAACAATAAAAAGAATAGGTAAATGTCCACTAAAAATTAATTTAAATCTTAGATTAATTATATGAAAATATTTTTATACTAAAAATCAAATAAAATGCATTAAATAAAAAATAAAGTTTGAAAAAGTAATCAATTTAGTGAATAATTGAAATTATAGAGCCAGAAGTACCTATAATATTAATTGCAGAATAACATATTTGAATACAATAAACTAAAAAATATTAAACTTCATCTAGTAATTTTACACACTGTAGACCACAGTATTTATATTTTATCTTAAAGGATATCACTATTTTACAAATAAAAATTCTGTTACAAATAAGCAACAGAATGGAAATCATTCAAAATATAATTAAAATTAAAAAACAACCTTAAAAAACATTAATAATCTAATAAATTAATTTGTGAATTACACTTTCCCTTTGATCTATAACTTTATATTTAAAAAACAAAACATTGTTTATAATATAGGTTACTACGACGTTTTGAAGTACTTCTTCTTCATCAGGATATATGCTTTCTTTAAATTACATGATTCTCTCCCCATGTCCAGACATCTTATATAATTTTACTTCGTCAATCCTAGCTGGTTTCATTATTAAAAATTATTTGGGGAGTTATTTTCCTTTTTCCTCTTTGTCACAGGCTCTATAATATCATTGGAAAGATTTAAATTAGCCATAGAACAATTAAATAAATGACTTAAACATTACAGACGAATATTCAATTTTTAGGTTGACTCGGACTCCTCCTTCCTCTTGGGGGGTGCGCCAAACCTTCCAAACCTTTCGGCAGCCTTCCACGCTAACGAAAGGGGGCCCGCAAAATCGTATCGCCCAGGGAACCGCAAGGTCTAGATCCGTTATTGATATTGGACGTATTGATCGGGATTTTTATTAAATAAAATTCAATATGTCCGCAATTTTGTCTAAAGATTGTGGATAATAGTTTAATGTTGCTACTAACCTTTTTACCGCTCTACATATAAATAATGTCTTTGATTTGAAATAGCTCAGCCGGTTTTCTGTCGTAAACGGACAATTATTCAAATTTTTGATCCTCCACCATTTCGTATTTTAAGAAGGCGGATGCCATGATGATGTAGTTTAAAACCTTCTTAAGTTTTATATAACAACAGAAAATAAATTTCGTCGAAATCATTTCAGCCGTTTTCTCGTGTTAACAAAAAAATCCGGCAGATAATTTATCTGTGTTATTTTATTCATAATAATATTAAAATATACTTATTACTATTGTATATATAATTTTTATTGATTATTTCTATAAATATTAGAAATAATAAATCTAAAAGTGTGATATAAGGAGTAGAATGAGAAAGAAACATATCTCAAACAACTAAAATATATTCCATATAAAGTATTTATTAAGTTTCTGATAAATTTTTAAAATTTTGGTCTGTAGTTTGATTAATTAATTTTAGAATAAATGATTCCTCTTTTTTTTTTCTTTTTTTTTTTTTTTTTATCGTGGGCGCCTTTTTAATTTTGCAGACGCAATGTTGATCCCAAAATTTATTTTTAGATTTCTTTTCACACATCCAATTATTCTTATTTTAGGCTGATAATACTCGTATTATGCCAAATGATGCCTCAGATTGGACAACAACATTGTTTGGGAATTTTCCCGCCACTTAATGCGCCTACTTCAACGTGTTGATAGAGAAAGCAAATAATAATAAAAAACTATTTCAGAACAAACAAACATATTATTTAATAACCCGATAACGTTATCCTTTTTTCTACAAGTCTACCACAATATTATGATGCTTCTATATACAAAAACAACAAGCGTGTCTTTAAGTGTTTTTTTAACATAATTTTATTTACTCATTAATTTATTTTTGATCAATTGATCCTTTCGATAAATTTATTTTATTATAATTAATTACCAAAAATTATTTTTATAATTGTCATTATTATTAACGAATATTCTATAAGGAACACCAGATATTTCATCAAAATTTGTGGTTTAAAGCAGCGTTTTTTTATTTCAGGAGATATTATTTTGTGTAGTTATTTGATTTTTTATTCAGATTGTTTTAATATAATATTAGGCAAGAAGATTAGCAATTGTGGGTTAATGCACGTAGTTGCAATTTATTTTAATACTCACTGTAACAAAAAAGTCGTAACACCTAATTATTTGTTTTGGTTTATAATCAACAAATAATAACTATTTTTACAGAATTTTACAACAAATAGCAGAGGAAATTAGAAATATAAACAAAATTAGAAATAAAGACGTAAATTTTTAAGCCATTGCTTTAATATTTTTATTTGGATTTCAATAGATGTGTCATTGACCTAATAGGATTTCGAATAAATTAATGTGAAATATTTTCATATTCATAAGTATTGCTGATGAAAATGGTGGTTTTTAATTCATATATGCTTATAATATTATCTGATTTTAATTTCTTAGATGATCAAGAGGGTTTAGAGCAATTCCCGTATTACTTGCTGTCGTCTCAAAGATAGCTTTTCAGAAGAGTACTACTTGTGTTCGCCCAGCTCCTATTATGTTTGATATAAAGTAATTAAAGAATTTATAATAATTAATTAATCATAGATTGATATTGGGTCATTATAAATTTCAATAAATACAACTTTGTTAATAAAATTCTAAACAAATTTTATTAAGTTGCATTTTACACATTGTGACCTTTCGGCCTTTTTTTGGTTTTGGCCATTTTCAAGCTTTTCTAGTTAATATATATCCACTAAAATGTTAACACTATTTTTTATAAAATAAATTCATATGTACAATTATAGGAAGTTTCTGTTGATCATTTTTTTTTTTTTTTTAATATTCTTCTAAAATCTGTTACTATTTGGCTAGTCAGACCAAATAGCCAATTTGGTGACATTTCACATTCAACAATATCCACAAATTTTTATCCTTTTTTTTTTATTACTAAACAAAATTCACATATCACCTTTTTTTAATTTTATTATTTAGCTCTTAAAAAATTCTATTTTAGATTATGCAATCGATCATAGATTTTTGTTTTAACAGTAATCGAACTTACCTCAAAATAATCGGCATTTTGGAGTATTTTTATAAAACTTTTCTTCATATGTCGGTCCAATGTGCACCTAGCTCTCAGAATTCCAAGAGCATATTGCACGTCCTCATTCTGATCACTCGCTGGTGCTTCACACCTGGGGCAATCGTCCAAGACAGCTGAGATGGGTACAAATCACTCTTATGGAGAAGAACTGAGGAGTTGTCAATGATTATTTGCCAATGATTGTATGTCCCATGTTTCTAGAGTAGCATTTAATTATTTACTTATTTTTATATCCTGTTATGTCTTTCTAGAAGCGTTTATTGACTTAAAGGTATTAAGAATTACGAATCCACGTAAGAACAATTTAGCAAATCATCGAACCAATTGATTTTCCGATCTAAAAATATAAAATGGTGTTACGGCGGAAGCAAACGCGATTGACCTTCATGCACCATAGTTCCTCCATTGACCATTTCCACGTCAGCCTCATGATTTCTTGCCGATTCTATATATATTAATATATAATTTATTACTTCAGATAAAACTATTATATTTACTGTAATTAATCAATTCCAATTAAATATTCATAGCATTATTAAGAGCTATGTGGGTCATTATCATTTAATGCGTCAATTTGAAGTCTAGAGACTTTGAAACCTGTGTGTTATTTGTTCGAATATAAATAAATTACCATCACAACAATACAGCCTTCAGTGAGTAGTAAATTATTTTAAATAAATTTAAGTTTCATCTCTTCTGGTACTGTCATATGGCACGTTCCAGATTTCAAAAAGCATTTTTTTTTAAATAACGCATATTTTTTTAAACTACAGTCCGATTATATTGCAGATAAACGTTTGGAATTTTGAATTTTTGCTTGTTCAATTTAATAATAACTTAAAATCCTGAGACATAATTCGAAGTGTGATTATCCCAGAAATATGTCTATTCCGTTACGGCGCGTGTACTAAAGGAAAAAGTTGAAAACGGGATTGGAACTCTTCCACCTTTTCATGTGTTGGTCCTGGCATGCTTCGTCAGTGCTTGTGCAGAATTTTACGGATATGTGCCAGTGACAGTCAATATTTTTTCCTAAGAACATGGTGAGTATTTTTATTTACTGTCTCCTCCGTTACGCATGTTTGTGAAAACCAGTTTTAGAATTCTTATAAAATGAAATGTGCAAGTTATTATTCTATAGCGCAACAAAATGAAGCTACAGCTTTACTCTTTCCTTTTTTTTTTGTAGTTAATAAATAAATGTTTGCCTTTGAAAATGAAATGTCACCTCCTTTACATGTCTCATCTGTTACAAAAAGAAAATCGTATCGGGATGGACATTTGAAACGAAGGGAACATCATAACAATTTCGTGGATTTATAGTTTTTTTTTTGTTTTTTTTAAGCCTTTGATTGCTGCTAAAACTATACAAAACAACATAACAACAATAACAAGGTGCCTTAAAAACTAAGGTATATCATCAATACTATTAGCGTAGTGGAAAGGAAACCGAACACATTTTTTCAACTTTAAAAAAATAATAAAACACATCAAACTCGCATAATAATCTACAATTTATATCGGTTATAATACCGATTATAATGTGCAGTTTTCAAAGGATCTATTCGTTTCAGAATTCATTGATGCGTCAAAAAAACCGTATTTTCAGTCATTGGTGTGTGTGTGTATCTCTCGGATAATTCGAGATGATCTTTGAGAGGATAATTAAATGATAAAAAAAAAAAAAAAAAAAATCCTTATCGGACCAATATTAGCAAAATATCCAGAAAACAATTTTTATATTGAGCTTAACATCCAAATCTGTAAGGAAAGACGTGGGCACGTGTGCACACAATAGATATTTCTAATTTTTATAAATAAAAAAAAAAAAAAATTGAATGAATTTATGTAGTCCTCTTGCCCTTGTCAGCGATACCAAGCCTCTATTCCGTCATAGTCTATTTATAAGCATAATTTGTAAACAATAGCAATATTTAATCTATAATTTATAATTTGCACATAAATATTTTATGAGCGGAAAAATAATACAGAGTTAAATATACGCAACGTTCTATACATATGTTTGTCATTATGTTTAGTCGAAATAATTTTATTTTATTTTGTTTTTAATTATTTTAAATAGCTGAAATTCGTGATATTTTTTTATTGGCCTATAAAAGAAATATAGTTCTACTCATATTATTATTATTATTATTATGTATTTTTTTTAACCTTTATTTCTTTATTCATACTGTATATATAATGTATATATGCAATGTATATACATCCAATATATACAATGTATATAAATCCAATGACTTATTAATTTATGTTTTAGGAAATTAATAAACATATTGGAAGCATTTTTCTATTAAAAAATATCATATCATTTAACAAATTATTATCTCTCATAAATGAATACAATTTCAACTTGAAAAAGATTTTTTGATTAATCGATTATTCAATTTCTCAAAAGTTGTAGTAGCAAAGATTTTTTTCATAAATTTATATGAAGAATCCGTATAAACATTGTAATAGGAAATGTCAATAAAACTTTCAAAACAGTTGTAAAATATAAGATATTCTATCAATTTGACTTTTGTATTTCAAATCTAAATCAACAGATGGCGCAGCATGATCAATGTTGTCTTACCGTAACAGTGAACTGTTGTCGCAATGAAACATTAGCTGTTCAATAATTTATTTTTGTTTCCTCACTCCCGAAGGTATGGAAGCCTTGTGTTCATGCAGGAATTGAAAAAAAATTTAGCCTTCAGAATCGAGAATTTCCATTTACGTTTTACGTTTTACGTTTTAGACATTAAGGAACAAATCTGGTCTCGTGTCTGTCTGTTTATAGTCGTCAAGCCCATGTGACGGGGATAACACGTACTATCATTAATACGATTTTAATGCAATTATCTGAGATTTTGCGGGTTGGTGATTACTTGGTCCCATAACAGTTTTATCAAATCCCATCAACTAATTTCCTTTACGCAAGCGGAAGCGCATTTTCCTTTACACGCCAAAATTTTAAAATGGCTTTTTCGATTTATACCAAAGCTGGAGAAAAATAGAGGATAAAGGTGAAAATGGTTGAGTACCAATTTTATCAAATCCATCCACTACTTTCGCTTACGCATGCGCAAACGTAATTTCATTGACAAATCGGCCCAAAATTGGAGAATGTAAACTATTTCCGAATTTGATATAGGATTTATACATCGCGCTTCCGCATTCCGATTTTGTGTTATTGTTGGAATTTTCTATAATATAGGAATCGTTCACTTGGTATTCGAGAATTCTGATTCCGTTTTTACCATATAGGTAAAACAGCCATTGTAACCGGTTCAAATTTTCGATATGCAGTTTCAAGGGATCTATGCGTCTCTGAAACTCCTGAGTCCAAAAAACGAATTTTTGGCAATAGATCTGTGTGCCCGTGCATCTGTGACACGATTATCTCTTGAACGGTTTGACCGATTTTGTTTATTTTTTTTTATATGTAGGGTTTTCTCTCCCGATACCTATGTACGAAATCGAGTACCCTGTGCGCTATTGTGGCTGAGCATTACCCGAAAAACATGGAACGTATTGCCAAATCTTTTAATGATCCTACGTAGCAAATGCCCTAGAAATAGCAGAATAATAGTTATGAGAAATTTAAAACTTGATTCGCTCATAACTCAATATGTATATGTTATCATAAACGAAATCATATAAAAGGCAATTAAATTCCCTACAAAACGTAAAACAAATCATCCTAATTGGATCATTATTATAAGATAAAGCGTATTGAAAATTTTTAAAAAGTATTTTGTGCATGCTTCAAGAAATACCGGTTCAGCTTTGTTTAGTTTTTTTTATAACTTGAAAGCTATTCATCTCCCAGACATTCCAGATGCTGATTTAAAAGATAATTTAAATATCTACTAATCTAAATATTAAAAAAATAAAATCTTAATCGGACGAAGATTCCAAATTTTTGTTTTGTACTTTCGCCCAAAGCAGTACAGAATACTTTCTACTTACAGAATACTTTCTTCTTTTTAATTTACGTGTTAGTAGGCACGCCAAATATTTTAAATCGGTTTTTCGATCACGCATGAGCATTTCGATTTACTGTTATTTTTGTAGTTTTCTTCGATATAGGGATAGTTTATCAGGTATTCAAGGATTTTGCTTGCGTTTTTTTAATCGGATTTCCAATCGCGCAAGCGCATTTCAATTTACTCCAATTCTTGAAGTTTTCTTCGGTATAGAGATCGTATATTAGGTAATCGAGGGTTCTGATTCCCTTTTTTTAATCGGATTATTTTCATGTATGTAATTTTCCGAAATGTGTCGAGATAAACAATTAAAGCATTAAATTTATTTTTCCTTAAAAAATTTGTTTTTCTTATGTACCCTATTGAAATAGTGAGGTAGCTATAATGAACAAAATCTTCGTGATCTATTCCAAATGTCTATGTTGATTTCTTATTAAATAATGTTTTAATAGTATGTTTTCATACTATGTTTGTAAATCAATAACTAAAGAAGAATTTATTATTAACTGTAATAATAATAAACAAACAAAATATCACATTTAATATTAGCGGATTCATTTTTTTTGTTGTAAAAAAAACGTTTGTAATCAACCATGGCGAACCCTTCCTCCCCTCCTCCCCCTCAAAATTTGAGGCTCTACGTTAAACGAAAATCCGTCCGTCTGCCATCCATCAATATTTTTTTTTAGATTAGACCATCGTGACATGCCCTGAGACATTTTGTTTTACAATTGTAGCCGATTAAAGATTTCAAGCACCTTTATCTCGGTCATTTAGGAAGATAAGGGGAAAATATAAAGTGTTTTGGAAACATTATACCAAAGACATTAAAAAAATACAAATTAAATTAAGTTTTTTTTTTCAATTTATAACTATTTGGAACCAATAAATTACAGTGTACAGACAGCGTCTCATAGATGGAATCAAACTCCAATAATATTTTGAAACAGTCATAACTGACAGGACACTTGTTTCATTCAACATTTTCTATTGCATTTTGAATTGACCTTGGTTCGAACGCTATATATATATATATATATATATATATATATATATATATATATATATATATATATATATATATATATAAAATTAAATTGGTTAGATACAGTATAGAATTATTTTTCCGTTTTGGTTTATTACTTTGGATAGCGTAAAATATATAGGTTATATACTTTGGAGGCATTTTATCCTCAAACATCAAAAATTAATTTATTAAGAAGGTGACCAATCGAATCGTATATTTTATTTGTGTGCGCTATTACAAGATAGTTACATAGCCTGGTTCAAATGTAAATTCGGTAATACTGAAATGGTCATCCATATGTCTTTTTGTTTTTTTTTCTGACACGTTGTATTCGTAAAATTAATTAATGGTTTAAATTAATAGGAAATATTATATGGCATTGTTTCTTAATTTATTATTTTTAAAACAGATTTGGTTCTTTATTGGAGCTTGGTATATATTGGAACTCAAAAATTGGCTTGGAAGAATTTTCAACGTAATAATAAGCAAAAAGGTGAAGGACGGATTTTTTGAATTTGTTATTTGAAATCTTCGATCATCATTAAAAGAATACCTTAAATACCTGGTATTCCAATCGATTATTGTCGCCATAATTCTTTGAACATTTTTCTGATAGAGAAAATTTTATTTAAGAAAACGGGGAATCCCATCTATGATTAACGAGAACTCTTAAGATTTTATAAATAGCGTGTGAGTCGTGTAATAACAGGGCGTCGTTTATGATCGAGATTTAAATTTAAAAAATAAGAAATCCCATTGCGATTTTTTCTTTAAATATTATAATACGGTTTTCTTAAAAACGTGGATGCTAGTCAGTGAAGATTGTATTTGAGCGACTTGTAACTCTGGACTTTCAATGGATTTTTAAGTTTCACGCTGGTGCGTTTGATTTTCGTCAAATATGCAAAAAAAACTATTACCGTCCACAGAGGGGTCGTCAAAAAAGTGTCAGTATGCCTCCAATTATCAGAGGATTGCTATAAAAATGCCTATTTCTTCATGGGGTAGTGTACGATACCACTACGCCATACAGACCAGGATATCACAGAAACAACGGAGATCATGAGTTCACCCTTACTTAGAGAAGAACCGGCATCGCAGATTCTTCATCGCAACAAAAGAGTTGAGCGTGCCTGGCTCCAAAATTTAGGCATTTTATAGGATGACAAAATAATTATATTTTCATTTAGTAGAAATTCTGAAACCTTCATCGAACTAACAAAACGAGCAGTCGTTGGGGCTGCGATGCAAAACGCTTGAAACGCACCTACAACGAGACGACTACACTTCTTATTCTTGACGATCCGTTGCGGTTCCCTAACGTTTACCTGGGCAGCGACGACCAAGTATACAAATATCGCATCATTTGCGATGCTAGAACAACCGGTTTGCGGGCTGCCTTATGGGTATTGGGTATTGGTTGGAAACTCGTCCGGCGGGTTGATTCTGTTGGTCGGTCTAAGACCAACTAAAGACGGCTATCATGAGGTTGATACTTTTCACAATTAAAAGTGGAAGTGGTAACCACGCCGCTCCAAACCAGGTGTTCTGGGGCACGCTATGCTACCAGGGACTCCATTATGAAAGTTGTGTTTCTCTCCAATTTGCCACAATCCAAAAGCTTCTGAAATTTCTGCAATCTCACAACAAAAAATGAAGAAATAATTTATTTTGTTTCTAGTTTTTGACGTTTGTATGCAAATGAACCGCTAATCGGAAGGTCAAGGTGCCATGCGCTGTTTTTCTTGCGGGTGATATATTCCCTTGATGTTTTTGTTTTCTATCCTATTTTCTATTTCTTTTTCTAAATTTTAACCGACAGTTCTAATGAAATTATTTAATAAATTAGCGTGGAGTTATTCGGCTGATGGCTTGAAAGATGAATTAATGGTCATGTTTTAATTAATATAAATTTATCATTAGCATATAATAACGTCAAAATAACTTCTATGCATCTTTTCTTTTTTTTTTCTTTCTATATTGCACTGTGTCAAAATTCATTATTACCTCAAAATTAAAAAAATAATCCATAATCGTTTATTATACCAACGAAGCTGCATGAATAAAAAAAGTAAAAAAAAAAGTATCAATATTTTGGGAATCATGTATATAATGTAACATATTTTAGTTCAGAAAGTATGAAATATTAATATTAAAAGTAATTTATGCCGTTTAATGTAGTTAAAATTAGAAAGAAAAAAAAACACACCTACCAAATGTAACTGTATTTATTAGAGATGGTCAACAATTATTCTTGAGTAACGAGTACCGGGTATCTTACTCTAACACTCTAACTAGCCGGGATTGATACGACTGGAGATAGATGGGATAGATTAGTCTTCGCTATCCCTTCCATTCGTATCTAATCCCTTAAGTAAGATACGCGGATACATACTTTTTGCCCTAGTACCTATAGGCTAAAATGAAATTTCTTATGAGCAAATAGGAATGCAGATTTTAAACGTACATATTATGCACCTCTGTGTTAATTCACAAATATCCTGTCAGGACTAGGAAATTTACTTAATTGCACATCCCATTTTTTCATATGAACCATTTTTATCACATGAATTAAGATATTAGATATATAAAATTATCAAATTGTTGATTTAATAACAGATAAAAAACATTTATATATTAAATTTCAGTCACTTTGTTCTAGAATAAGGGCCATATTGTCACATCACAAATATATGTATATATATATATATATTACGATATACATTTACTGATTCATTTAAGTATAGGTAACAACTTAAGGGTTTAGTGTTCCTGCGCCTTATAAAATAGCCTTTGTTATTGAAATGAACTTATAAATTTAAAAATGAAATTCAAGATAGTATATTAGCTGTTATGCATGGAGAGAAGGCTTCTCCCTCCTTGAGCGTAACCTTCCGGCCTTAGCTCTGCCCACAAGGTTCTCCCTTCAGTTGATGCCTACCCCACCTTATTGTTTGTCTATCCTTCATCAAAATATTTATACTAAAAATGTAAAAAAAAAAATTTGTCCTTCTCAGGAAACGACGAAAACAAAAGTACCTATTTCAAGTTAAAATAACATAACATTAGAGTAAATTGTAAAAATAGCCTAAAATAAAACCATACATGAGATCAGAAAAAAATAGAAACGAAAGAAATAAGTTAAATTACAACAAAAGTTATCTTATTTATGAAAGAGATTGTGTTTGGCTCGTTCATATATGTATCGCTCTAATTAATATAGTAGATACTTGTACCTTTAATGAAATTTTTGGTGACTGATAGTGTTTTTTCAAAAAAATTTTGGGTTTTTATTCTTTCTTTTTTTTTTATTTTATACATAATGTAGATCTTATTCCATTAACATTGTTCAGATTGTTGTAAATAATTATCATCCGATTCAGTAATGATTCATTTGTATTACTTCTCGTTTTCTGCTGTTGGTATCGGAAATGGGTAGCGAAGTAAAGAGCGAATGCTGGATTAGCATTTGTTTTGTTTTGTTATGTTGCTTATTGTGTTATTTTTTGTAACTATGGATCTTTCCCAATATAATAAACCTCGTATTTCTCCTTTTTGAAATTGCATAGTCAATAATGTTTAACGCGATATTTGAAAAATAAAGTTGATATCATTTCCTACGTTGGCATTTTCGTTTGACACATCTTATCGCTATCTCAATGATCGGCAATTGAGAAAATATGGCCGTACCCTCGCTCGGGGAGGAAGTGGAGGATAACAAAGAGGCAGGTTGTGATGACTCTATCCCCTCCATCGACAGTTATCATCGCAATGTGGAGCGGAGTGGATGATGGTTCTATTTGACCACACATGACCGAAGAGAAGAGAGTTTTTGAAATAGCCGAGAATGGGGAAGCTGTGTCACTTGCCACGACCGTCACGATATCGGAAAGTGACTCCAAGCGGACATACTCGCGTTCCGTCAGCAGGACATCTACCAGGTGAGATTAGATCGTGATGGGTATCCCGCGATCACTTTCAGTCTTTGTAACAAACGAATCCTGACTTCAATAGGCTAACATTACATCTAATATTTCAAAGTCAATTTCAAAAGTGAATTTTTATGTTTAGCGCACTCACTACGTGGCATGCTAAAAATGCGTTTTACAATTTTTTTTTTTAAATCAATAAATATGGCTATCTTAATTGATCACGAATACTGATTAAAATCTGTCATATTCCGCCAATTTTAATCTTAATTATTATTATATTTTGCTCTAAAAATATTGAAGAAGGGTTCATTAGTTCAAGTAGTTCTATCCACTTACAGGATTCCTGTGAATGTTTTGTGATCAACATTTTCTTCAGAATTTGAACCTTTCTTTACAATATAAAAAAAAACATTTTTCATTAAATAATTTAAAAACTGAATAATGTATCAAAAAACCTGAATTTCAGAGATAATAATGCATCTTCAAACTTATTTCGTTTTGTTATCTATAAGACTACGTTTCGGACTTTCTAGCCCACAAGTCTAGAAAACTATAAAGAAAGAAAAAAAATTGTCAATTATTACACATTATCAAACATAATACACTTTTTTATATTATCTAATTAAGATTATTTAACTTTTATTAATTTTATTTCAATAATTTAAAGCTTGATAACATCATTTATATCTACATTTGAGGAATAGGCAATAAAACCATATAATTATAAATTTTTCATTTGTTTATCTGCTTAAGCTAGTCACATTTTTTAACTTATCCAATCAGAGATTATCGTAATAATTAAAATAATTAGTTGGAGTATAAGAATCATTATATCAGTTGTTGTTTCTATTAAGGCTTAAGTAACCTGTAATATTAAGTCCTTTATTAATTTCACATATATGATAAACAGTTTTCCAATTTTTAAAGAGTCAACCCATCACTACCTAAGAACAGATATATGTAAAAGATAAAGTAAATCTAAACACTCCGTCCAGCGTCCCCCATATGAATGAATTTTAAATGACGATAGGTATAAAATTTTGTTAATGATAAAATACTAACGTATATCAAAACATGCGAATATGCCATTTAATGTCTTTTATATAACGGATGCTGCAAATTTCTGCAAGTGGAAGGAATACCCACTTATCTATGTTCAACTTCGAATTCTAAGTAAGTAATATGATATGTAATATTCTAGTTACCTATTAAAATTTGGATGAAATAAGTGAAAAGTTATTTCTATGCGCATGTTCTACATTCTTTATATAAATGAATTTTAAATGGATACTGATGCAAGATTTTGAATAAATATTGTCTATGATAAAGCCTACTGCTATCAAAGCATGTGGATAACCTAATTTATGTATCATACCTAGCGGAAGTAGGTATTTTCAACGAGCGAAAGTAATAAATTACATATCTGTTGCGGTTGTAGCAAGTTTCCAAATTATTAATCTTTTCCAAGCAATAATTTTAAGTTCTTCATTATTCTCCAAACACTGTAGCTTAGTTTTTAGGAGTTTTCTAAATTTATTTTTCTAATCTTTTTTCATATATATATATATATATATATATATATATATATATATATATATATATATATATATATATATATATATATATATATATTTTTTTTTTACCACCTATTAAATTTAGGCGCGAAAATGCGATTTATTTGACCCGAAAAATTCATCTTCAGTCCATGAATTCATTTTTCATATTACTGTATTCACTTACTTTTCGACGACCGCCATATGTATTACTTTCGTTTATAGAAACTAGGAATATTCGCAATATACAATGTGTAATATGGTATTTGCGGATGGATGCTTTGATATAAAATAGTCTTTATCATTCACAAAATATAATAAAAAATTTATATCCATCTCCATTTAAAATTCAGTTATGTTAAGAATATTCAACGATTGTTTAGATTTATCCTTTATATTTTATATACTTAATCCGAAAGTGTAGAGGAATTCAGAATTTGCTGGAATGCTTGGGGTTTGGTTCGTTTTTTTGTTCCACCAAATGATACCATACCTAAGGTAATCCTGCTTTAGAGGTTTGATTAAGTCTAAATTGTTGATTTAAGGGAAATTCTGAGGTCAAATTGTAAAATTTAAAATGTTTGTTCAATTTATATTTCACGGAAGATAACTATAATACCGAAGTATATTATCACTCAAGAGATTATTTCGGGCTTGTTAGCACGGTAAACGCTATCTCGCTTGAAAGCAATAAATGAGATATTAACATTTTATTTTACACCTTTCAGCATAATCGTATCTGCTTTACTCCGAATAACTATCAATGTGTTTTAGCCATAAAAAAATATTATTCTTTTGAAAACAAGAGTATATATAAGAAAATTAGGTTTAAAAATAAATAAATTTTTAACTGATAAAATCAGGGTCATCGTATTGATATATTCTATTAACAGAGTGATGCAGTTATTGAGATATAACAATAAAATAAAATTATAATCGTTTATCAATAAACTATTTACTACACCAAATGTTATTTTGATGATTAATAATTATTGTTTTTATATAAATAATTATTAATGGACTAAAATTCATTAATTTAACATTCACAAAAATTTTACGTTTTTATTTCTTCATTTACTATTCATAGTTTTTTTACTAGCCTACTCAGTCAAAAATTAAATTTAATCGAACATTTTAAATTATAGCAGAAACTAATAATTTGATTTTATCTTATCTATATTGGACGCCTTCGGCTATTAATTGACACGATTTTTATATATATATTTTTTTATCCAATTATATTCGAAGCATTTTTTTTTTTCATTTCATCCCTGTATTTACTATTTAATTTTTGAATACCTGTTTCATTTAGAATGTCTTTATGAAAAAAAAAAAAAAAAATCATTAATTTGTATAGACTCTTTGATTTATTGTTATTGGTTTTCATAATTAGTTTCTTTTGAAAATTCTTTTTCTATGAAGTCAGTATATTGCGACATTTATATCTTCTTGAATCGCTCTTTACTCTCGAGAGCTTACTATGCAAAATACTGTCGCGTTCTTTACGTAGATAAGAAAATAATCATATTCTTGCGTATTTTATTTCTAATAGGCATGCATATAGGCATATCTTAACTTTCAAATAGAAATTTAGATTCATATTTATTACTGCAGCAGATTAATAGAAATTATACGTCTCATTTAAATATCTTTGTTTATAAAATGGAATTGTATTATCGCTAAATAAGTTATTACTTTTTTTCTGAAAACAGAATAATACGCTACTTACTATTAAAAATAAAATAAAATAACCAATTCGAAGTATTATCTTTGGCGGAATTAATAAATACGATATAATCTTTTAATAGACACAGAATCTCTCCATATTTATCTAATATTTGATTCAATATTTGCTAACGAACCCTCCCACTTCAAATTTTTATGCTCATGGTTTATCCTTGTCAGTGACTGTTTCTGGGCTCGAGTCCAACACTCTAAGATCATACTATCAAAATTTCTTTAATAGTAAATAATTTTGTATTATACTGTGGGGCAGGCTGCACATCTATTGAATTTATTAACACAATATTCTAATCCCAATGATCCTACTTATCAGCTAAAAAATAAATTGTTAAATATATGTGTGTAGTATGCTAATGTCCCTATATACAATAATAAAAAAAATAACATTCCATATAAAAATAATTAGAATTAATGAAATTAAAAACTCAAAAAAAGAGAGGAAAGTCTATATATATATATATATATATATATATATATATATATATATATATATATATATATATGTTGTTACTGAAATACTCGGAACTAATATTTAGTCCCCCATTAGTATTTAATTAAAAACCAGTTAATGTTTCGCCAACTCAGTCATCAGCAGGACTGAAAATCACATCAATGCATACCAGAAATAGCACATCCTACTTCAACAGACCAATAAAAAGTCCGGTGCGGTGCGCGCATCACACAAATTTCCCTATAAAATACAATCTTTAGTGCATAATTTTAAAGAGTTCACATAAACACTATTTATAATAAATCCAGCAGCTTACACTTCTTCACATCTTCCATCACAAAAGTACAATAAAGTATTTGTTTGAACAATTTTAGTACGACAATTATGTACACTATATATTTTTAGGTTGTCAGGCTGAGAAAATATTTTAAAAGTTTCGGTTTAGTTTCCATGGAAATTCCATTTAATTTCTATAGTAATATTTTTTTCATTAAATAATATAATAGTAGAAATTATTATGTGAATTTCTACTTTTATATTATTTCATTACATTATTACAGAGCGTAGTGTTGAAAACAGGTTTGGAGGCTTGGTAGGAGGAGGTTCGGTCGCATCCGTCTCCTTTCGGACGTGCTCGACTTTCCATTTAGGGTCTTGTAGTCCTTATAAGATAAGTTGTATCTTTGCTAAGACTAATCTGATTTCAATGACTTCTGTTTTGTTGTTTAGAAAATTTAATTACCTTTCATATTTAATTACCTTGTATTCATTATTTACAATAAAATGCATACTTTTTGAGTTATGTTCTAATAATATTTTCTATAATTTTTTTCTCAGCATTTTCTCGATGATGTACTTTCAATAAGAAAAGTTAAAGTATTTTAAGGACAAGACATTAATTAAGCTTCATTGTATTCGTTAGATCCGTTTATGAGAAAATTGTAAAAAAGTGTTAAGTCGATGATATAATTGGCTTTTCCAGTTAGTCCGATACGATATGTTTGCTAATACTGGTCCGATTTCGATTTTTCCTTTTTTTAGATAATTTAATTACTTTTCATATGAAAGTAGTAATGGAATACATAATTTACCATTAAAAAGTGTAAAATCGTTTATATAATGTGGCACTTCCAGTCAATCGATTTCGACGAAAAAGTTGCTGTAGCATCACATGTATATATTTACCTTAAATACGTAATTCCAGTTTCGTACAACTTTTCGGTTTTGAGCTAGGCTGTTCGTATACACGCACAGACCATTTTGCAAGAATTAGTTATTTGGACTCAGGGGACCTTCCTTAAACCGTGTATTCCGTTGAAAACTCGAATTCGAAAATTTTCGCAATACTTCCCCTTACTACATATTTCATATATAGATAAGGGAAAGTAAAAATTGGTAGTATACCATTTGTAAAAAGTTCAAATCCTATGCCATTTTATTAAACTCTAGATCGGCTGTCGGCGTGAGAAGTACTTAGTCTGCATTTGGTATTAATTATTCATCACATAGAACGCATTATTTACAAATTATCTCTTGCAGCTTTGATTCGCCAAATTTTGTTGCGTGCAATCTAAAAATAATTTCATATAAACAATTTAAAAGTATACGTTTTACCAAATTGATTTTAGTTTGTGCGCGTCATACGAATAGGTCAGCATCTTACAATATTTTTCATATTGATTACGCAGATATGATTTTTTTTTATTGTTTAAATTAATTCATGAATATCATGTATATTTGTTTTATTTTTTTGGCGAAATTCAAGATTGATATTTTTTCATTTCAAATTAATAATATTAATGAAAAAAAAAAACTTTTTTATTGTTAAATATGGAATTCAGCCAGCCATATTTAAAAGTTATAAGTAATAGTGATAAATGATTACATTAGTATTTCAAATGATTTTAGTAATAATTTTTTCATTCTATACACACATTCGCTAAAAACTCAACTTTTCATGAGACCACATCATCCTTTGTTAGAAGGTGCACGAACCATAGTACCGGAGGTCCTTCCGTACTCCCCAGTCGGGCTGGATTCCGGGGATATTTTTTACTCCTCTGGAAATTTTTTTAAAGAACATGCTGTCTAAAACGTATTTTAAACAATTGTGTTTTAATTAAACCAAAAATTTTACATTCTTGGATTACAAAAATGCTTTAGTTGAAGCTATTGAACTTTAGTTCTAAGCAACATATTATTTTTTAAGTAGAATTTTTCTATTCACTGTTTTATAGGGGAAGAATTATTTATTTATTTAAATATAACTTATTAGTAGATGCTTGTGCACCTATGACATATCCCATGCGCACGCTTAAGCTTGAAACTTATTAAATTAAACATTTATTTTGTTTAATTATTTTTTATTTTGTAACATGTGGATGCTGTAGCTACTCCTAATGGAACAGCAACTACGGTTCGCTCACGCTCAAATTAGTGTTTTTACGATTGTAACTGACAGAGTCAATATTTCTTTGTGAAACGTCTAGGACTTTCCAATCTGGCTGTTGTTCGTAGGTAATCTCTAGAACAACTCACACTCCACACTTAGTTGGGATAGAAAAGTTCGTTAATCTTCATAAACAACTAATTTCTGATATCGTTATAATTTTATTCAACGGGTTGGATGCTAATCTAATTTACACGAGAAGGGTTCTTGTCTCATGAAAGCGCCGCTGGACCGCTCATTGCGATTCATTGACAGGCAGGAAACAGGGAATTGTTATGATTGTGCTGTTCAGAAATTCAACCCGCTCTCTTGTGTTTTCCATCTCATCACTTCGTTCCGTAAGTGGCTTTAAATTTAGGCAAAATTATTATCTTTCGTGCATCAAAAATTCCAATTTTAATCTCTTCCATTTCGCATAACCCTGTTTTCTCATTAAACGCTTAACTCATTTATAGACAATTTAGATATTCATATAATTTACAACTGTTTCTATTATCCTTATTGGTTATCTCGGTCAGTAAGAACTCAGGATATATTTTTTGAAAATTTAAATGTTGTTTTACTTGAAAGTTGAGAGAAAAGTTCTTGTAAAATTCAACTGATAGCACAAAATCTCGATTTTTTTTGTTTATTTACGCCTGTGATACCTTCAAGATTGGAATTCCAACGTGCACTATAGGTTGTCAAAATGTTATCGAAACGAATCAGAATCAAATCCGTCAATCAGATCATTTCTTACCTTTATTTTTCTATTTGACACGAAATGTAATTTATAAATGTATTATTTTGGGTTTAAATTGTTCGATTATTAATATTTGCTAAAATTATAACGTTGTTCGAACATGGAATATTTCACGATGGGATCTGTTCATGATGTGAGCACGCTTTCGATAAAAATGACAAAAGATACTCTTATCACCTGGTTTTCAAGGGTACAAACACACTTGTGCCAGATGTGTCTGAGATATTCTTGTAATCCAAACAACCAATATGTTTCAAATCATTATTACTGTTTCTAACCTTTTTTTTTAATATATTTTTTGGTATACAGCGAATGCACACATCTTTCAATGTGTTTTTGAATCTCTAATTAATTGTTAACGAAACCTTTAAGTGGCGAATGGTCGGACCATTATTAGTATTTTTATTCAATATATGCAAAGAAAAAAAAGTAGTTGTCCAATAATTATATAAGAATTGCCGCCAATAAATCTTCCAGCTGAGCTATAACGACTGAGGCACACGGTCCTAAAGCGTGGTATCTAGCATTATTTCCAAATTGAAGTTATATTGATAACACCAGATTCACTATCACCGATTTCATTGGTTGTTAAACGAATCTTTTGGAATTCTTTTTTTTTTTTTTTAAGTATGATTTTGGTTTTAACTCATGGTTGAAGTTAAAACATTGTAACTAATAAACATATAAACATTGCAGAAGTTTTTATTTTATTAGTTTTACGAGCGAGTGCGTCAATTATAAAATTCCCAAAAATATGAACTTTTTTAATATCTTATAGGCTCCAATGTTTCGGGTGTTGATATGTTCGGTACCTACCATGCATTTAAAAATATTTTTCACTGCTTGTAGCAACATTTTAGGCGTATTTACGAAACTCATTAAACTTGGGTGTTTAACAAAAAAAACCCACATCCTTATATTTGTACCGAACTCGGACGGCGAAAATTTGTATGAGTGTGGAACCGGCTTTAAACTAATGTAAAGCGACTATTATAGTCATAAAATCGCTTTTGTTAAATTCATTAATATTTTGAGTAATATTTAAAACAGAACTGATTCTATAATGTTTAAAAAAAGTATTCACTATTTTTCCTAGTTGACTACTATCAATTTTCCTAATGTAGGTTTTTTTTTAGATTATATACTGGCATTTGGTCCGATTCTTGTAAATATTTAGTTTTAAAAAGTACTGACAGTCACTCCAAATGGAACGATGGAGAGGATCGATTGGAGAGCTTGGAGTGAAGAAGATTTTAATGGTCCCACTGACAATCACTCCACTCCATTCTCGATTTTTTGCCGACTCTTGAGAATTTATGTGATATAAATAGTGGCTCTACAATAACAACAACGTTAAATAATTTGATCTCAATCCTTTCCTTTCCTCCCCAAAAAATATAAAAAATATTGGACATTTTAAACATATTAGAAATTATCAATTCACCAAAAATGTTTATTTACTTTTAATAATTATTTATATTTTTAAATATGATTATTAGAAAAAAAAAAATTGCAAGTTATTCATATCAGTAATTTTGTAACATATTTTACCTAATAAACTTTGTAAATTTTAACTAAGCTCTATTCATTGACCAACAGTTTTCATTATTCTTTTTGTAGCTACGCCAAAAAACTGTTTGAAAAACTGTGCAGTTCATCGTTCCACTCCATCAGTTTTCCACATTTTTGGCCGGTTGAAGTGATTGAATTTTCGCATGGCATGATTTTTAGGACCAATGAAATTCCATTCGCTCCACATTACTGGAGCAACTGGAGTGCTTGGAATAAAGACAATTTCAAGGGGACCTCTGACAGTCATTGCACTCCATCATCCCATTTGCTATCAACAAATAGTGATTAAAAACTATTCCAAACTCATAAATACTATTACTCCAGGCATTAATAAGAAACATTATATATGAATATTAAGAAAATTATAAAAACAGTCAGGAATTAGCAACTTTTTTAATCCACAATACCTAATTGATAATTTTGGTCGTACCTTTTTTTAACAAATGTAAAAAGTTGGTAAATTTCTAAATATTTACTGTAAATATTTACAGTACAGTTCTTACCAAGTACTGAACCCAAGACCCTTCACGGGTTGTAGTGGTACAGATTTTTTTTTTACTGTATAAAAATATTTCAGTGTACAGATTAATATAACTTGAGAATTAATGGGATAAAAATAGTTATAGTAATAGATATAAATAGTAAGAAAATTAAAAAAATTATTTTTACTAAAGAAAAAAAATAGAGGAAACATTAAGCATAATATAAATTATATATCTACTAATAAACTTTATTTCCTTTTAAATATTCATATTTTTAAAATAATTAACATTAAAAAATAAACAGCATTGTAAGTTAACCCCCTTCATTATTTTTATAAATTATTTAGGCAATAAATATTGTAAATTTTTATTATTTTGTATTTAACAACCAGTAATTTTTTATCTTGTTGATATATTGCACATTATAATAATTGTTAAAACCTTTGAACATTGGAATGAAAAAATTACTTGTGAGCAACATCACTACAATTATTAAACATTGACCAATTGTGATTTATTATTGTCAAAATTATTCCTAAAGCTCTTCCAAATTTTTAGTTGTAGTGAATATATAATAAATTATTATTGGCATACATTAAATAGTTCTGCACTATTGCGTGCTTTATTTTAAACTCTTCTTTCCCTCTCTCCTCCCCCTCTTCTCAAATGCCCCTTTTTCTCCTCCATTTTTAAAAAGTAAATGAAAAAATATTTTATTGATATCTTTTACTTAAATATATAATTTTTTTTTTTTTACCAGAACTAGTATTTACAATAAACAAAACTAATGCAGGATATTCATTTTTGCAATAGGATATTTTTACTTAATATATTTTCTAATATATTTTCTTAATTTAGTGTATAAATTATATGTTCCAATATGTTTTAGTCTCATTGAATAAGTAATTGGAAAAAATTAAACTTTTTATGGGAACAGTTTACATTTTTTATTTAAATTTATCTTTTTTTTACAACAAAGAAATGTGTAGCTTTTTTTCGCTGTCTAATAAAATTAATTTAAACTGTCTTCTGAAGTACTATATTAAACAAGAGGTTATCTCTTGTGTGAATTTTCTTCCTTATGACAAAGGAAATGAAAATACTCCCTTACAAGACATTAATAGATTTAAAAATTAATTTAATCCAATAAAACTGCTTTGTCTTTATTATATGAATGTTGCCTAACATTATATGATCCAGACCATGTAATATTTTTATGCTAATGCAGGAAACTTAAGAGATCTAAATTGCAATGAATTATGATTTTACTGTAATTTAAGCCAAAAACAAAGTAGTGTCTTCAGATGAAAATTGTGACAGTTAACAGTAACTTAAATAATGATGTCAAGATTAGGTATGAAATTTTTATCAAGAATGATATCTCTTTTAAAAAAAACTTAATTTATGTTTGATAATAAAAACATTTTTTTTTTTTTTTAAGTATTAATATTTTTAGAACCTAATTTAATTTTACATGCTCCCCTTTTCTCCAAAACAAATAATAATAACAATTGAATAAGAAAAACTATAACACTAAAAATGAATATTTTTTTTCATTTTTTTTAATATGAACATTCTATGGGTAGACATTTACCCATTTATTCACCCTTCAGCTTTTACACTGGCTTCTTGCACAGAACAAAACATACTATTTTAGAATATTAGAAAATATTGCCTATGTTCTATGGCTGCTTATTTCTTGCAACCGTTTCAACAGCTGGAGATAGTGATTTTTTTTTATATCGTATATAAGAATTTTTAGTTTGGTAAAAGATATTGCTAAAGACCAGTGTAAAAAGTTTAAATTTCAAGAGCTTAATATTTGATTTAGATCATAAAATATCAATCATATTGTAAGTATTGTTTAATAATAGCATGATTGCTAATTTATGATCCACTTGTAATATAATTAATGGACATCCAAGATCTAATTTTCAAAATCACAACTTTAGGTTGATGAATGAGTTAAATTTAATGTTTAAAGTATCAGAAAATGTGAAAAGTTAGAGATTATCTTTGTAACAATTATAAATTATGAAGTAATGAACTTTTTTTTTGTTTACTGTATTAACAGTCTATGAGCACTTAGCTTGCTCATTAACCGTTTTGAGTTGGAATAATAAACCATTAGTTGCTAACAGAAAGCTTCATTAACATTGCCTTCATAATAAATCTAGGCCATCATCTTCAAATAAATGAATTATTTATGTGATTTATGCTAATTTGTCACATTGAAGGACAGTGAGAATGTTTTCTGAACAGTTTACCAACAGAAAATATGTTTCTGACAGCAGCCATTTTTTATATTCCGATAATAAATTTTTGTCTCATATTATAAGCAGCTGATGAGTTTTTGATTGCTTTTGTATAGATATTTAATATAGAACATTGTTTGCTAAATCCATATAAACCACTTTCTGTTCCTCTGTTACATAAATAAAAATGTAAGATAAAATATTAAAAAGAAATTTTAGAAATAGATATAATTAATATATTTTTTTTATTTCGATTTATAACAGTGTTAAAGGTAATATATTTCTAAATAAATATTATCATCTCATAATATTAGCTCATTGTATTGACTGAATTAAGGTCAAAACAATCAAAAAGCAGAAACAATTTTTTTTTGTTTAACCTAAAGATAAAATTTCGCTCACTTTCGAATTCTGCTCTTCAGGTTATGTGCTCTCTATGTCCCTCCTTTGTTCTGGTGCTGCATTACAATATTAAAATGTTAGACAGGTTTTATAGAACTTAAAATATTTGAATCGGGTTAATTATACTTTAAAATGTTAATAATTCTCATAAATAATAGAAAATCCAAGAAAGATGTAAATATTTTATAAAATGATTCAAATTTTTGCAATCTGAAAAGCTGTATTTTAATATAACTAACATTATCTCACACTTACAATATTTATATATTATATATTACTTACCCGGCAGAGGTGTGCCTTATTTTCTCAACACAAGAGGTGAGCGAACCTCTCTCATTGTAGTTCTGTTGATCTCCAAAATCATTTTAGTTTTGAATAACACTATTTTATAATCATTCTTAAAGTAATAATAGAGAAAAAAAAATTAAATAAATAAAAAATTAGAATGGTGAGAGTATGGTTGACCGTGTAATAGTATGAAAGAGAATCTTGGTTGGGGGTGCGGTCAATAAATGAACGCACAAATAAAAAAGTTATTATAATGTGTGCCGACGTTTCAGCCTAAGTTTGAGGCCATCATCAGGGCTAAGAAAAAGCAAGATAACAAAAGATGAAACAACAGTGGCAGTACTAGTAACAATAAAAAAAGTTAACAAACAGTAAGATGAAGAAAATATAAAGTATAAAGAAAAATATGGTCATAATATGCTAATATTAATGTGAAAATAAGAAATATAGAAAATTATATTAATAATGTATAAATAACATTAATAAGGTACAAAGAAAAATATGTCAATCATAATTTGTTTAATATGAAATAAAGAAAAATATTTTAATAGATGATGGCAAGAAGATATTTAAAATTATTGTGTAATTATAGAAAGAAATGAAATGAAAGATATAGTAAAATTCATGAAAAATACTAATTATAATAAATATCAGAATGAAGTTTTAGGAGTATGAAAAGTATTTCAAGATAATATGATAATGGAAGTAATCTAAATAATTTCTATGTAAGATATAATAAAATACATGGACAAAATGTATGTAGAAAATAACAAAGTAGAATTATTAATTAGAGGAATTGATCATATTTTTCTTTATACTTCATATCTTCTTCATCTTACTGTTTGTTAACTTTTTTTTATTATTATTAGTACTGCCACTGTTGTTACAACTTTTGTTATCTTGTTTTTTCTTAGCCCTGATGATGGCCTAAAACTTAGGCCGAAACGTCGGCACACATTATACTAAATTTTTTCTTATTTGTGTGGTAGTTTATTGACCGCAACCCCTACCAAGATTCTCCTTGATAAAAAATTAGGTTTATTAATTATTATTATTTTTTATGATTTATTTTTACATTATTCTCTCAGTATGAAGCTAAGCTCCAGCTTGACAGAAATAAAACCAAACTAACAGCAATAAAACCAATTATTCAACTATGAGTTATAATAAATTTTCAATTGTTGTGAGGCTAATGCTCACTGTTACATATCTGTCAGGTTAAAAACCTTTAAGATTGTTAATTGTTTTGATTTTTATTTAAATTAATAATTACACGCATTTTAATATAAACATTAAAATGGGTTTTAAAAGAAAAAATGTAGGCAGTGCTCATTCTGAAGAAAGAACAAATCTTCAAACAATAGTATATTCAACTTTATGTATAAAGTGATTACTAATAGCACACAATTAAGTCATATTTTATTAAAAAATAATTTGTTACAGAAGCAGGAGCAGCAACAGGGGTGCAACAAGAAAGCTCAGGAGGAGGGCAGTCTTAAAGAATGGAGACTGCAATGTCACTCAGGTTCACATTTCTAAAAGAAGAAGAAGATATCTTCAGGTAATTATTATAATTACTTTTAAACAAATATACACTCTAAAAATTGATTCATTGTTTTTTTTGGGGAGGGAGGAGATTATTTTTTTATGATAAATTTATTAATGATTGTAGTTTTTAAATTAGGCTAAAAATATTTTATGTAAACTTTGTTGAATGATGAGGTATTTCATTAGCTAACATTTGTTTGCTTAACATCAAGTTAATAGTTCTTCTAGCATTAAAAATATAATGCTATAAATATGACCAAAACAAAAGATTAATTCCCAAATTTTTTTAATTATATACATGTAATGAAAACAACAATCATTTCTCTTAAAATCACTCTTATTGCCTATATTTAATCATTTTAATTAGTTCCCTAAATCTGTGATCTCCATAAAATGTTATTTCGTCTAATAATAAATGTTTTAAATATTTAATTCCTAAAATTTTGCAGGAATCCTAAAATATCTTCTAAGAACTTGTATCGATATCACACTGTACTTGTAATATGTCTATACTTTTTAATCTTCACTTTTTTATTTTTACTTTTTATTCCCATTATTATTTCTTTAGGATGCTTTAATAAAATATTATTACAATAATTGATCAAGAGGCCTTTTCTTTGTCTTAAACCAGATTTAAATTCAAAGGCTTTAGATATATAGATATCAAATATGTTCCATCCTTATCTGTATTCAGCTTAAACGTGGCCTTAAATTTTTTCATAGTATGGACCTAACCATACAATCCTTTGTTAGTTCTTCTAGATATACCATTTCTGCTGTAAAGTATTTGACATCACTTCATATGAATCATACAGATACTAATGTAATTACTTGGTATATTTTCCAAGAATTTAACTGATGCCCTTAAAATTTTAAGAATAACTGAGTAGCTGCTTAAATTAAATTAAGTTCACATTACTTAGAAAATTAAAATGAAGGTTGTGGAGAACTATTTATTTTGGTAGTACATTACAGAAAAGATATTTTAAAGCACAGAAGAAAAAAATGTGATTCTTTGGAAATTAAATATGGACATGTTTTCAAATTAAAAGAAAAACTTGGAACAGTAATTTTCATCTTCTAGTTAAAATTGGCAGCATAATATGCATTAACATTCAACAAAGATAAATTGCATACATCTCATTGCATTGTAGACTTGTATTGTAGAGAGAGAATAGACTAAGAAGAATAAATTTCATATATTAAAATATCATCCGTTATAATTTATCTTAGCAATACTATGTATATGACAATATAACTACAACATGGAGCTGCTCTCACCAAAGATTAATTATAAGTAAAGATATTGAGATTTGGATTTTTTGAAGTTGCTTCGAAATTTCTCATATGCTTTTTTTTAATTTTAAATACTAAAGATTAAACTAACGCACAAACTTTTGTAAGAAATTATTTTACCCTTAGTTTTTCAGACTTAAATATTTTTTTATAAATTTCATTAATAGTATTGATAGGGCTACAGTGATTTTGTGGTGCAGAGTTTCAGAGTCTTCTTCTTCTTCTTCCTCTTCTTTCTCCATAGTGCCTCTCAGCGTGGAGGTGCCTCAGTCCAAGCATGTCAGGCCTCCCGATTCCGTGCCAGCGCTTTCATGGCATTTATCTGCTTGTCTCTCTTCTGGCCTATTATTGAAATGTGTTCAGTCTATTGCATTCTAGGTCGCCCTCTTGGGCGTTTCCCCATGGGTATGGCTTCAAAGAATTTTCGAGGGCCATGGTTCACATCCATCCGGCAAAGGTGTCCAAACCATCGAAGTTGTCTTTTTTCAAGGGTATCCTTCAAGGAAGCAACTCCGAGATCTTCTCGTGTCCACTCGTTTTTAATGCGATCTCTCCTTGTTCGACCAGCTATTCTTCGGAGATATTTCATTTCAGCAGCTGTTATTCTGCTTAGGTGCTTGTCTAGACATATCCAGCTTTCACTTCCATATAATAGATTGGCAGGTAAACAACTTTAAAAATGTGTATTTTAAGATTTTTCTCTATCTCCCTTTTACCTATCAATGTGTTACAGAGGTGTTAGTAGATAGAATTTGCCTTCTTTATTTTATTGGAGATCTCCTGGTCCAACCTTTCATTCCTGCAGATCACTGTCCCTAGGTAAGTGAAGTCATCCACCATTTCCATTACTTCATCTTTGTAGTGTATTGTAATATACACATTTTTCATTATAATTTATGTACGTTGTAAATAATTGTTTTTTGTGTATCTTAAATTAGATTTAGTATTTGGAAATAGTGATTCTCAGGAAAATAATACATTTATTTATCCTGACTGCAATCATCAAAAATTATTATGCAAAGTGTGTTTATCATCATAAATGGAACCAAAATATACGCTCTCATTTAAAAACATGGTGGCTCTATTTTGGACTTCAACAGAACCACTGCCATAATGATCGAGTGGGTGAAGATGATCAATTTGTCAATACTTCGACAATAAACCTGATCTAAGAAAATCAAAAAGAAGTAGAAGAGATTTTCATCAAATGAGAACTTCAGAAAATCATAAATGGTCCATTTGTATTAGATAATAAAAATGGCAGTTCGCCATTTTGAAACCTGGATTGATATAACGGACAACAAAGGCAGAGTGGCTATTGTAGGACCAGGGTTGTAGGACCAGGGACCGGAGCAGACATCTTAAGAGCTCCCGTGATACTTCATCCACAAGATCCACATCATTTGGTAACACACTTAAATTAACTCTCGTAAACCACCGTCATCATTCTACAAGAAGAAAGTGTTAAATTTAAGATATATTGACGCTTCACGTTATTCGTATGTTTGTAATAGTAATAGTTCCGTGTGTCTGTGTCTGATTGTCTAGTAACCCCCCTGAGAAATAGAGTCAAAGTTATATAAAACAAATATAAATATATAAAAAGTGAAAATAATTTTAATTTATTTATTTTCCCAAAAACGGAACGTTACAGTATTATAACAACTTCCTGTTCCCTGCCTATATGTATTGCTTTGCTCTTTCCGACATTGATGGCCATTCCTTTTCTTTCCAGCTCCGCCTCCCATTCCATTACTGCCTGCTGCAATCGCGCTTCTGAATCCGCTATGAGAACAATATCATCTGCAAACACCATCACTTGCACCAGAATTGTCCTAACATTAGGACGTTCCGCACCTACAACAGTGCGAGCTGTCCTTCGTTTGCACATCTTCGTCCATATATATAACGAATAAGAGAGGACTTTAACTATCTCCTTGCTTCACACCTTTCTTCATGCCAAATATATCTGACTCTCTTCCATTAATTCTAATTATACCTTTGGAGTTATGGTATGTGGACTTGACAGCATCTATTTATCCTTGTGGGATATTCTTGGTGGAGAGGGCATTCCATAATTCTTGTCTAGGAACAGAGTCAAAGGCAGCCTTCAGGTCTAGAAATGCCAAGAAGACACTCTTATCTCGATCTCAAGACTTGTCTATGATAGTTCTCAGAGAGTAAATGAGATCTTGGGTTTGGCGTTGTGGTCAGAATGCACATTGCTCCTCTTCCAAATCCTTCACTACAAGCATCCTCAGTTTCTTTTCTAATATTGAAGTGTATAACTTGTATACAACCTGAGATAGGCAGATAGGTCTATAGTTCCCACATTCGCTTGCTCTTCCTTTTTTATGAATAGGGATAGTTATATAATATTCCCATTCTTTAGGGATAGTTTTTTCGGTATATATTTTCTGTAAAAAATACTGTAATGCTTTTAACAGTTCCGCTCCAATTTGATTAATTCAGGAGGTATACCGTCTCTGCCAGCTGCCTTACCAAGTCTTAACTTTTCCATTGCAGCTTCTATCTCTTCTTCCCAGATCACCTCATTGTGTTCCTCCTGAACATTTGCTCTGGTTATTATCTCCTCAGAATTTCCAGAAAAAATCTCTGACTTATGGCGTCTCCATCTCTCCAAAATATCTTTATCTTTAGTGACCAATCAGCCTCTTTCATCTTTGACATTTCTTATTGGTTTGCTTTTCTTTTCTTTCAATGCTTTCACCCTTTTCCAAAAAACTTTGACGTTTTCTTTGTAGACGGAATTCCTCCCAGCTCTTTCTTTTGGCCAATCTCACCACCAGCTTTGATTCATTTCTTCTTCGAACATAAAGTTCCCAATTTTCAGGGGTCTTATGTCTGTGATACTTCTTCCAAGCCTCCTTCTTCCTTGCGACTGATGCCTTCACTTTTCATTCCACCACTTGGTTCTTTTCCTTTTCGAAGAAATAATAACAATTCCACATGTAGTCGTTGCAGCTTCCAGTATGGCTTTCTTCATTCTTGTCCATATTTCATCCACATTTCCTTCCATATTGGTGTCCCTAAGTTTTAAATCCAATAATTCTGAATATTCAATTTTTTTTCCGGTAATTGGAGCTTTACAATATCAATTTTCTTGTAGCTTCTAAGACGTTCCTTTCTTGGGTGGAGTATTTGGGTATCTACTATCAACAAAAGGTGATCTGAGCCAATTTCTGCTCCCCTAATCACTTTGACATCAGTAAATAATCTCCTGATCCTTCGACTGTATATATGATAGTCAATTATGCTATTTACATTTCTCTCTTCGGCCGAAAAAGTTATTTTATGTACTTTTTTGTGGGGAAAGAATGAGTTGTCGATAAGCAGATCGTTGCCTACACAAAAATCTATTAATCTTTGGCCATTTCTATTTTTAGTGTGTTCACCTCCATTTGGTCCCATTACTCCGTATGCTCTGGCGTAGTCACACCCAGTCCTAGCATTGAAGTCGCCCATTATGATTACTTCTCTGTTTCTATTCTGGCATTTAATGACTTCCCTTTCTAGGTCAGCGTGGAATTGATCTTTGTCCATTACATCTGCATCTTCCGTTGGGGCATAAACTTGTATTATGGCAACTTTTCCTATGGTCAAGTCAATGTATGCCATAATTATTCTCGATGATACGGGTTCCCATTCCTCAACTCTTGCAAAGAAACTGTCCTTCATAATTAATCCAACCCCTTCCTTTGCCCTAACTCTGACTGGAACTCCTGAGTATATGAGATAAGCAGTTTATCTAAATTTATTTCTCCATGACCCTTCCTCCTCAGTTCACTGGTGCCTTGAAGATCTACTTTATAGAATTCCATTTCCTCTACTATTTCCGTTTCTTTGCCAGTCAATGTCTTAATATTCCATGTTCCAAATATGATGTCCTTTCGAGCGCCGTGTCGTAGCCGATGAGTCCGTCCACGTCCGAGGCAAGTTAAGTTGCTTTGTAGTAGAATTTATTCTTCTAGATACAAGAAAAATATCAGATTTTCCGAATTGACTCTAGTTTTTTAAATAAAGGCAGTAAATACTCTTATATTGAAAAAAAAACTAATGTTTTTTTTGGAGGGATTTTCGGACAATATTGAGTTTGCGGCAGAGAGTTTCAAGTAGAACCTGGATAATTTCAGTCTCCTCAATGCGAGAAAAATATCAGATTTGCCGAATTGACTCTAGTTTTTGAAATAAAAGTAATATATACTATAACTAACCTAGATTTTTTTTACAAAAAATAGAGCCAATTTGAACAAAGTAACTATACATTCTATATCTTAGTACATTCATATATCTATATTCACACCCAATAGCTATTCAGATACACTTTAACCATTATTGTAACACGTTTAGGCATGCGGGGTACATGTATACATCATTTTAAAATCATCTATAATGCTCTTTTCTCCTAATTATGACAAATTATTTATTTTTCAGGTATAAATGAGTACATAAAAAATGAAACAAACTATTAAAATTTATTTTAAATATTTTTATCTATTTCAAATTATCATTAAAGCAGTTGAGGATTGATATTCAACTTATCTTTTAATTCCTTTTCTTCTTCAAGCTCTTGAAGCCATTTTAGTCCAACATTAGCATCAATATTACATCTAACAGTAGTGATTTGCGTTACTTAAAACAAATAACGAAATAAATGATATGTGTACCAATAAAATATAGTTTGACCTAAACAAAATTAGTTATAAAATGATTAATTATTAGATTAAATTTAATCAAGAACATTTTAAAGTTGTTGTGAAAAGTCTTAGTTATTTGAATGATAAAGTTGTTTATGTAACTACATGAATATTTATAATAATTTAAAAATATATGAATTATTCAAATTGTTAAACAAAAATTGTTTTATAAAAAAAGGAAAAAGAAGTATTTCTGAAATTTTCATAAAAATAATCAGTGTACAAACCTACAAAAAAAGACGAATCACAGATTCAATGAAAGAAAAAACTGAAATATAATTAGGCGTGTGGGGTATAACTGTACCCCAACTAGCGAGTTCTTATAGATAAAAAGCAAGTTGTAGGCGTCTAACAGAAATGTGGCAAAAATTGGCAATATCCAATCCTAGATGGGATTATAGGAGTCAGCTAGTAGGAATTTATACTGATTTATACAGTGTTGTAGACAGCTGGGAAACAACTGTACCCCATGTGCCTAATCCAGGGTTAATTGGGTAATAAATGAATTAAATTTTAAAAATATTATAATTCCCTTATATAATTATATCTCTTATATAATTATAATTATATAATAATCATACCTTGTGATGATTCAATGATTAAAATAAATATTATACTGTTTTTCTGACAGGATATTTTCACTACACTTGTTGACATCCAATGGAGGTGGACACTTCTTGTTTTTGCCTTGAGTTTTCTTCTCTCATGGCTAGTATTTGCTGCAATATGGTGGTTAATATCTTATACTCATGGAGACCTGGATCCTCATGATGATACCTGGACCCCTTGCGTGGACAACATCAACTCTTTCACCTCCTGTTTTCTGTTCAGTGTTGAGAACCAGCATACTATTGGATTTGGAGGGCGTGCTACAACAGAGGAATGTCCAGAGGCAATATTTGTTATGTGTCTTCAGAGTATAACAGGCGTTTTTATACAGGTAAGGAATGTTATTCAATGCATTTGTTTTTTTATATTTATGGTAAAAAAAAAATAATACTTTCTTCTATAAACATTAATAATAAAATTAACATTCATTATTCTTAGATTAAATTTATATTGTTATTCATTATTGCTTATTGAATGCATTTGGTCCTTTACATTATTATAATTTTATATGTAAAAAAAAGGGTTTCTTTGTTGCAAGAAATACTATTTTTCAAATATAATTGAAATAGTAATGATTTAATTTATTAATATATGTGTTTCTATATTTTGTTCTGTAAAAAAGCTAATGTAAGATTTTATTATAGGCTTTCATGGTGGGTATAGTATTTGCTAAAATGGCCAGGCCTAAACAAAGAACTCAAACACTGTTGTTTTCAAGAAATGCTGTGATTGCAATGAGAGATGGCCTATTGTGTCTGATGTTTCGAGTTGGTGATATGAGAGAAAAATCACATCTGATTGGATCTTCTGTTCGAGCTCAGCTTGTTCGACCTCATACCACTAAAGAGGGAGAAGTTTTGTCTCCATTTCTCTATGACCTAAAGGTAAAGGTTCTCTAAGTACCTATAAGTTTAAAAGATCATCTGATATGTAATACCAATTAAATAATAAATATTTGAGAAGGTTTCGAAACTGGATACTATTCATAATTCTGTAATTATTTTTGATTTTTCTCTGATGTATGACAATTTCTATCTAATTTACTATTCATTTTTAAAATTAATATTTTTTTTTCCTATCTGATGCGCATGCCAGTGAATCTTAGAATATTTATATTCCAGATTCCTAATAAGCTTTTTAAGTGCTATTGTTGGATTTCCTTCAACAGCAGTTTGCTTTTATGACTAATAGTAGAACTCCTGATTTTTTCTACCTTATACCTGGAAGCTACACATTAACATTTACTGAATTCTTTGAATAAAACATATTCAAAAACTTCCATGGTGAAATGTCAACTGAAAGACTTGAAATAAGTATTTTTTAGTTAAAATACCAGAATAAAAAATGTATTAGGATTGTTTCCTTATTCTACAAACAAGTGCCATTGCTAGTTGTTAATTATAGTATCATCAGCCCTTACACTTATTTGATACTAATTGATAATATTTATACTATAGAGATGTGGTTCCCCTCTGAATTGATTCAAAGAGCTCTTTTGACTGAGTCAGTAATCAGTGATTTGGGGAAAATGAGTTTTTCTTTTGATCAAATCATCATCTCCACCTCCTTCCCTCAGTCATGAGTTCTTTATTTTTCACTTTATTATTTCCAGTGCAATTCCAGGTTATTTTAGTTGAGTAACTTTTTGTAAAGTTATCACTTTATTATTCCAGGTGGGTGCTCTTATCAGCTCCACTCCCTTCCCCACATTCCATTTCCGTTTAAGGTATTTAAAATTCATCATCTTTCTTTGTTGAGTTAGGTTGCTTTTCAGTGAATCATAACCTATCCTTGGTAATCACTTTTTCATTTTTGGTGCTTTCTGGTTGATTTAAGGTATTTGTGGAGTGTGAATCATTCTGATCTGATCCCTGAGGAGAATAGTTTTTCTACCTCTAACCTAAAGGTACATTTATTGAAAAAACAGATGAATCTATCTGTCTGACATCCTCTGATAACTACCCCTTCTTGTTAAGGCACCAATCTCATCAGGACCAGTTAGGGTTTAGGTCACACCTTGGGTGAGCGTAATGAACAAAATGTGAAAATGTCATTTGCTTAAGTTATAATGACTAACCCGAAGCTCAGGCATCTTTACTTGATTTGCCACCATGTTTCATTGTTATGTTTAGTTATTGAATCAAAACTTAAGAGTTGCAGCCTAAAACATTGTCCCATCCAATTGCAAATTGAATGCCGAATCTGAAGTATTTGTTTGTTCTATTATTATTAACACAGTGAAATTTTATCTCCTACCAACTATTATTGAATTACTATAAGTAACTAATTTATGGTTTTTAGTGAATTATCTATCTATTGATATTTTTTAGATATCAATTATAATTAAAAGTGATATAAAAGCAATCCTAAAACACAGAAAAAATATATTTTTTTAAAATGTTATTTTAGGAATAAACAGCAGTTGATAGCATGAAGTAAGATTTTAATCATATTTTTATTTATTTCTTTTGAAGGTTAAAGCCGATAACTACGATTCTGATGTTTTCCTCATTTGGCCTACTGTTATCGTGCATGAGATTGATTCCTCAAGCCCTCTATATGAGTTGGGTGCTGCAGACATGATCAATGAGAGATTTGAAATTCTAGTGATACTAGAGGGTACAACAGAAAGTACTGGACAGACAACGCAGGCTAGGACATCATATGTTGCTTCAGAAATACTCTGGGGACATAGATTTCAGCCACTGGTTGCCTTCAATAGGGCAAAGGGGACATACCAGGTGAACTTTGGCCTCTTCCACAATACATATCAAGTGGACACTCCACTGTGCAGTGCCAGGAATCTCGAGACATTCTTGGAAGGGACTGACATTGAATTGTGACAGGACCGCCCGCTCCCAGCCATCGGAGCGCAGACTTGGATCCAGCTAACAGACTTTTCGATTTCTGTTTGAGTTGGGAAAAGTAAAATTGGTCAAGGTTTAGTGTTTTCCATTCCTTTAGTAGATCATAGAAGCATGAAGACCCGTAGAATATAAAGATCAATGCAAAACCATATATATATATATATATTTTTAACCTATTTTTCGAGGCAATGCTCCTTAAGGGAGATTACTTTATATGTGTTTTGTTTTATTCTGAAACAATTATAAAAATTGCTAATTCCTCTTTATATACTTCGATTGGCATATCTCCTACACTAGTACAATTTTATATGAATGGATATGAATAATATTGCTCGTTTTAATTTTTCACTAAAACAAAATATGTTTTATTTTAATTTTGACTAAATTCTATGCAAAACTATGGGCAGTCTCATCATGCTTCTGTAATCTATGACTTAATTACCACATTCGCATAAGAGGCAAATTAAAATTTTAAAAATATTATTAATAATTCTTCCATTGTAAATGAAGTTAGTAATTTTAGAGTTTAGGTAAAATGTAATAATTAATGTTTGTAAATATTTGTAATTTGTATTTTGAAATATTGATATTTTTAAAATTTTCTGAATTTCCATAGGCTAAAATAAAACTATTTGAAAGTGTATAGTTAATTAAAAGATCAATAATTTATTATAGTTTGTTAAAGAAAAAATAGTGTTTAGATAAAAATGTTGAGCTTAATTTGATTGTTATATAAATATTTAAAATTATTTCATAATATTTTAATTCTGATTGATTGTTACATATATGTACAAGCATATATATATTCATACGTGCATATATAAAAAAAAATATTTATCATTTTTTTAAATGATAAAAAATAGAAGGCTGCATTTGACTATGTTTATAACAATTTTTGAAGACATTTTTTGTGATGTAAACTTTGTTTCCAAATTATAAAAATTTGGACATTTCAATTATCTATTGGCTTTTGAATTTATATATTCATATTTTAATGTATAATTAATGAATATATATACACATTATTTTTTATTAAATTGTATATAAGAATATGAATGTTAATATTAATATAGTGTATGGCACCTGCTCTTTAGAGGTGAAGCTCAAGTGCAAGACAAAAGTATAGTAATTATATATTTATATATTTTAAATAATCCCATAATTTACGCTGAGTGGCCATAATTCTAAATGTTTATTTTTTAACCCATGCACAAAATTTGAAATTATATTAAATAATGAATCTAAGTATGTATTGAATATTTTTTCTACTAAATTAAATAAATAACTATAAAAGTTAAAATAATTTGGAACTTGAATGGAGAGATTGTGATAAAAGTTACTCTTCTTAAATTAGAAGCTGTTTAATGGAAAAATATTGTCTTATAAGAATGAAATTATTCAATAGAAAGTAAAAATTTGGTGATAATATTTGTCATTGTGCCAATAGGCACAGTATATCTAAAATGTTAAAATCTTTAAAATTTTAAAATTAATATAACATTTTAAATAGTCATTGCAAAGTACTGAATTGCAAATTTATGTAAAGATATTATATCTGAAGTATGTAATTATTGTGATGTAAATATTTTTTATAATTGATAGATTGGATGTTATGCTTTAAGTATATGAAACATATATGAGTTTTCGTTCATTGAAACTCATCTGTAATATTTTGAAAATTAATGTTATACATTATGGGAAGTTATAGTTTTTTTTTTTTAAATCAAAGAAGTATTGTCATTGTGATAATCATTATTTGTTATTGTTTAATTAGAAATGTTTATAACAGGCAGGCATTTAATGCAGCCTTAAATATTGTTTCATTTAATATTATAATAATTATGTTTATGTGCAGTTCATTAAGCATTGTAAATTATTTAAATATTAATGTTTATATTAAATATTTAAAACTCATTCTATCTATTTTTTTTCCAAATCAGCGAACCCTGATATAAAGTATTTTTGAGGTTACCACTTTGTTTTTTTAATGATAATTATTGTTTTGAAACAGACATGAGTGTAAAAAGTAATAAATGTGATAATGTATGGTTTTCCTGGAATTTATGTAGTTAATCGTCCGTTCCGGTGATAAAGATTAAAAAAATATTATTTTATTAATACATATATTAATACCTGTATGCGTATAAAAAAAGATTCAACTATAAACATGGGCACAATATATTTTTATGCTTTAAATATGATTTTCGAATTCACTTCTTGTAAATATAAATCAATTACATATAATGTCTTGATTGTTGATGTATTTAGATATTTAAATTAACCTATAAGTATTCTTGGCATTAAAGATATAAGACAAATTATATTTTTAAAATTTATACTACAGAAGTATAAAACGTGTAATACCTTTATGAAATAAAGGTTGTGTACCTGTACTTCTTATCAATTCTTATACATTGCCCTGCATTTTCTAATATTATTTTCAAATATTCTTCATCCCAGCAGGATTATTAAATGCTTAATGAGTGTAGGAGCAATATTATGATTATGAATGGTGACCCTCAGTAACTTGTATTTTGGTAAAGAAAGATACCTATGATTGTCTCTGCTTACTAGAGTAAACAATGCGAAATCACTTAGATTCTGATGATAACAATTGCATGCACCAGCTTTTTAAAACATGCAACAGCTTACACATTGCCTGATTGGGAAATATTGATTGCTGCTCTGATGGTCTGCACAATAGTATCAGCCGAAGATGATGGTATTCTTTTGGCCTTTTTTTGCGCTAATTTATAGTTAGTTGTTTATGTTCTTCATTCATTCATTTATTAGACTTAATAATATTAATAATGGCTTAATAATGACACTTTGTGAATTGCCCTTGCTTTAGTACAATTAGTTTGTGCAGCACCGTTTGAAATTTTTTCAAAAACTATTGTAATTGTTTGAGGCTAAGGCAGTGATTTTCACACAGCTTTTTACTATTAAAAATATAGATTGAGGTCACGATGTTTGAGGAGCAATCCAACCTTAAGTGAATGCTGGTTCAATTCAGCCCTTGTGGGTTTGTTTTATTTCTTGGTTTCCCAATCTAGAAAATCGCTCTCCATTCCACTTTACTAATCCAGCTGACATGGCTAATAACTGGTTGGGTTGTCTACCCTTCTTACAGTATATTTGGAATTCATAAGAGCTTTTCACTCAATACACTCTGATTGTTAGGGAAATATTGATTTATTATATCTTTTTGTGTTAATTCATTGTAAATATGACATGCATTTGTTGTTAAAATAATATAAATAAAGCAACACTGTTGGTGGCAACACTAGTTAGCTTGTGTTGGCCATTGTTGAAACATCAACTCTTACTTGTTTGTGTTTTAATAAACCCTCAGATCCACAACACAGAGATAAATACATTTGTCAACAAATAAAAAAGTAAATATATAATTCTTGAGTACGCAATGAAGAAATTTAAAAAAAAAAATATATATATATATATATATATATATATATATATATATATATATATATATATATATATATATATATATATATATAATAAGTGAATTTTGCTGTTGCTATTTTTTGCAATTACATATTTTTAAAAATGATTGCAAGTTAAGTCAGTGAGAACAGTATTAAAATTATTATTATCAAGAGTTGTAAAGTGTGGAATAAACTCAGCCATACCCCATAGAAATCGCTCTGAGCCGAGCCAAGCTACAAAGCTGTTGATTCAAACAGCTGTGTTCTTTTCCAAATTTGGCAATGTTAGAGATAAGCTTTGAACTATTAACAAGACACTTTTCTATTTGGCCTTGCTTCCATCAGTTACTTGGCCATATCTTATCCTACAAATTTGATGATAAAATTTGATGACAAACACAAACACAGTGCGATAGTTGCAACATGAACTTAACTTGTGTGTTTCAGAAGGCTATATACCTCTCACTTTATTTTATCCCTTTCTCATGATTCTCATTCTTCCGAGGTTCTCACAGAGGCTTTCTAAATCATGGGATCACACTGAAAGGTTATTAGTGACACAGTTATCTATAAATAAGACCCATATCCAAAAGATTATACAAAATTTCTTTAAAAATAATATGTCAAATTAAAACTTAGTCTACTTAACAGCTTCTATGATTGAGCTCCTTAGATGGTGCCTCGGGAATATTTGACATCATGATGACCACTGCCATTTTCCTGGTCTTTAGCTCCTCCCTCGTAATGATCATTGCATCCTCTCTCATCCTCACAACATTAACACTCTTGGTGCAAAAATGATTTTATGAAACTACCCTAATTTTCCTCCATCCAGGTGCATATATTTTTCAAAAATTAAAGATGAAATTCAAAAATTAAAAAGAAATGAACATTTTGGTTTATTTAAGGACAAAGTGCACTGCTGAAAGCTAGAAGTCTACTGAAGACAACTGTCTCTACCTGGAGTAGAAACAAATAATCCCACCATGGACAGTGTAATAGAAAGAAACAGGGAGACCATGGAGCCTCACCTAAAAAAAAAAAATAAAAAATAGAACAAGTATTAGCTGAGATATAGACTAACTCCCCGGTACTCTGGATCAGCCTCCTGAGCAATCTCTCCTAGCTTCTTCACATCTCTCTCCACCATCCTTCCTAGGATTTTTCCTCCACTTCCTCCAGCTCTTTGGTCTAACAACTTTTCTCACTAAAGTGTGCTTTCAACATTTTCCTCTGAACCCTGTACCATTTCACCCTCCTTTCTGATTACATGTCCAGTCCGTCTTAGACTACTTGCTTTGATACAGTTTCCTTTGAACATTCTCAGCTAATGGCAATCATCTTGGAACAAGCACCAAGTTTCTGCTCCATAAGTGTCTACTGGTTTTATAAGAGATTTATAAAATTTTAATTTCGTTGCTTAAGACAATACTTTAGACCTTACAAGTTTTAGACTTGCATTGTAGGCTCTATTATCCTCCATTATAAGATAATTTAATTTCCAGAACTCTAAACCAAAGCAATAAGGAAAGTCCAGCAAATGGAAACACCAGATATTTTTGAAATGTTACAATTTGAAAATATTAAACCATTGTTTAATAATTTTCAGCATTTTTATGATTAGAATAATGCTGATTAATGAAACATAAAATCTATTATTAATAGCAGGTTATTTGCAATGGGTAATAGGAAATTTTGATTTTTTCACTTTTCATCTGGGAAAAGCGAGTCATCGAAAATGACCAGTTTTGTTTTATTGGAAATTGTAATCCACTGATTACTTTTTCAAATCGAATTAAGGTTTATATCACTTTAAGCCCTAGATCATAATAAATGAATTTGTAAATAAAATGAACTCGTCTTGCCTCCAGTTTTGTCTTATTATTTAGTTAAACAACGTGACACTAAAATTTGAAATTTGGGTAATATTAGGACATTATTGGAAATATAATTTTCCACCTTTACAAAATTTGAAGAGAGATTTTGTGTAATTTCGTTGAGGCAGACCCAATGAAAAGTATGGTAAGAAATATTGTAGTTTTCCAATCCACCATAAATAGAGGGCTGCATAACTTTAAAGGTTCAAAATGTAGTTAATGGACCTCTCAAAAGATTGTTATTGTGAAGGAATCTGACAATTAGCCTTGAGGTAGTAATAAACCATAGAACACTATAGTATATACTATGAATATTTAAAAAAAATTATTGTGTTAAACTAAAATAATTATTAAATTAGCAAGAAAAGCTATAATCTTTTATTATTATTATTTTACTTCATTCTTTTAATAAACATTCTATGAGGTTGAGAAACAAGTAGACATTCTTATTTTATATAATCATTTAATTTGTATAAATTGGTAATCTAATTTGATAACATTAACTATTTATTTGCTTTGCATTAACATGTTTAGTCTGAATTTAAATCAACATATACAACATATAACATTGATACAGTTAAATTCTTTCAAGGTTTAAACAGCAATAATTCTTTTTTAATCTTTATAATGTTACTATGTTTTTACACATTTTTTTAATTTAAAAATAAACAAATAAGCAACACATACACAGATTCATATCTACTTGACATCACAACAGTTGTAGCCAATGTCCAATTTAAAACTATTCAGCCAGGGAACAATAAGGATTCTATTAACAATTAGCTTAAGCTTGTGATTCCTATCTTAGTGAAATAACAAAAGTGCCTTTTGAATTAAATTCAAAAAGATTAATTATTTTCTTTTAAGATTTTGATATTTTATCCACCAGTTAGCTGCTTTATGAGGTATGTCATTTTCATTTAAAATGGCACTTTGATGGCAGGTTCTTTGAGTGGCCATCAAAGAAAAATATTTTTGTTTATTGACTTCTATTGGTTATATATTGTTGGGTAAATCAATTTGAGTTAATATGGGCCATTAATTTTTAATTTAAATTGCTCAATATTATTTAAAAACTTTTTTTATTTTTAAATATTTTTCCATTATATTATTGTCCTAAAGCTAAGATGTAAGTCTGAAACTCGTACAAAAAATCTGGTTCTCAGTAATTTTTTGTTATTACCTATATTAGTAGCAAATGGAGAAAAATATTGTTTAAAATCTATTTTAGAGAATTTGGTGAAGATTTAAGTTGCGTCTGTGAATATATTCATTACATTACCTGTGTATATAACCATATTCATTTACATTAGTAAATTTGGAAGGGAGTTAGAAGATTCGAAGAAGGAAATGGGTAAAAGAAGTTCTACAGATACCAGGTATTGTTGTCAGTGAATGTCACAATTTAGTTCCCGACTCAACCGCTGATAGTTACCCTTTCCCATGAAAATATGGTGCGTAATTTTTTTAATTAACCCTCATATTTTTTTCAAGTTAATCAAGTGATTCATTCCCCATATTTTATTGAAATGTTGTCGTCATGGACACAATTTTGTCAAATTAATAACATTCGATAATAATTAAGGAAACAAATTATCAGAGTAAAAGCTACCAAAACCTATATTACATTTCTTTTTCCAGTGCCACCCTTACCACATGAGCCCATTGGGTCTGGGCCGGGTTTCCGCGAGCCCCACAGAGCCCCATTTCTCTTGTAAATGTTCAACATTTTTAAATGTTTGTTATTTTTCAAATATGCAGGGCCCATATCATGGTCCATAGTGCCATGTGCTGCTAAAATTCAAGAAAACTAAAATTTGGCAAATCAACTTCATGAAGGTGTTCAGAAGTATTGTTATGACACGATAAGTAGACCCAGAGCGCAATTAGGAAAAAAAAATTTCAAGAAATTTAAACTTGCTCAGATTTCAAAAGTGCCACTTTATTTGAAAATGACCCATATGCTTAATGATAGAGGAGAAAATATTTAGTAAGAAGTTCAGTCAGAAACTATTTAAAAACCAAACAAATGTTATAAGGCCAAATATTGGTAATATAATAAACAATGAAAATTGCCAATTTTCATTCATTAAAGTTTAAACCATCTGTCAGTTTTGTAGTTTCATTAATCAAGTAGAACTCATGATTTGAACTTATTCATGACTTAAACTAAAGCACATAAACAGTGGATATTACTAGTACGAAACAAAATGTCTAAAAAACATTCTATTTCTTTGTTGAGCCATATAAATCACAATAGGAACAATACCTTTATTATTTATCATTTCAAGCACATATAATCATTGAAAATTAGTAAGATAACAAAATAATTATATTCAGTTCAACCCATTGCACAAATTTAAATGCTAAAGTTTAAATACAACAAAGGACTAAGCTCACTGATATCTGAGTCAATTGTTAATTTAAATGTGGCTTATCGTTTAGAAGTTTTTATATAATGTGAGGTTTCGTTAAATCAGATCTGATATCACTCAGTAGACTAATTCATGTTTTCTATTTACCATATCAATAATAAGGTTGGAGAACAATGAAGTAATTAAAGAAGATTAATTTTTTTTTTAATGTTCTGCTTGCAAATAATATTTGGTTAAAAATTAAACTAAGAGATGTTGTGCATGTTGAAGCAGGATTTACGCTCATTTACAATCTTGCTCAATTATTTCTTACCCAGCCCACTAAATAAATCCCAACTTTCTGCATATGCTACTCATGGTCTGGTAACATACAAGAGTTATGAGCAGGAAGGACAGATTTGTCTTTCCTCCTCTTAATCCTTGAAATGGCAGAAGGACTAAATGATTTATAATTAAACAAAGATATATACATCACATTTTGATTTGTATGATTTTTTGTCAATTTGAATCAGAATTATTTATAACTCAATAATGATTCAGTTTCATATAAATATTAATTTCTGATATAGGCAATCAAATCTTAGAATATATCAACTGCTGTAAAATGTTATATATTCTCTGAATAATAAATACTGCAATTTGCACTTTTATATCAGCAAAGGGATTTAATTGATATTAATATATAATAATAAATTCTCTGTTCTACAATGAATTTTGCTAATTTAAATTTAAAACAATTACTAATATGATTAAACATTTTTGAACTACAAAGTTCAAACATTTTTTAACTACAAAGTTCAAACCTTTTCAAACTAAAAAGTTCAAAAATCTTTGAACTATAAAGTTCGAACATTTTTAAACTACAAAGCTCAAAACATTTTTGAACTACAAAGTTCAAACATTTTTAAACTACAAAACTCAAACATTTTTGAGCTAAAAAGTTCAAACATTTTTGAACTACAAAGTTAAAGCAGTTTTGAACTATAGAGCTCAAGAATTTTTTTAATACAAAACTGAAAAAAAATTTAACAACAAAGTTCAAACATTTTTGAACTACAAAGATCAAACATTTTTGAACTACAAAGTTCAAACATTTTTGAACTACAAAGTTCAAATATTTTTGAACTACAAAGTTCAATCATTTTTGAACTGCAAAGTTCAAATGTTTTTGAAATAAAAAGTTCAAAAAGTCACTGATTTTTCACAGCCCAAAAAGGTATTTTTTGTGTCTCTTTTGCAGCTAAAACAACAAATCGTGAAAATATTAATGATATTAAACATAATAAAATCAAATAGAAATTTTATTAGGTTACAAAAACAATTATTGCAATTGGTACCTTATATTTATCTTCCACCAGTTATAAGTAAAATAATTTTTATATTTTGAAGGAATTGCATAAGGAAACATTATTAATTCAAATAATTTTAATGAAACTAAAGAATGGATAATATATACAGTGACTCGAAAAATTATTTGGAATTTGTTGTAAATTCTTCAAACTATAAAAATTTGATCGTTTTTCTCAAAAGTTTTGTAATGAAGTATATTTATGTATATATTTCAGAATAACCATTGAAATAACTAAAGAAGAAACGATCAAATTTTTATAATTTAAAATAAATTATAAATATTTTTGTGTCACTTTATATGTGTGTTTGTATTTCTGAATACTTCCAATGTTTAAAATAAACACATTTGTTTGATTCCTATTTCAATATTAAAGGTTTATAAAAATGGGTATTTGATAAGCAAAAAAAAGAAATGTGATTCGCACAAGGTAAGCTAATACCTTAACAAGAGACTTAGGAAACCAATAATAATTCTTTTCATTAATACTTTAATTAAATCATTTAAAAAATTTCAACAGATTATCAAGGTAAATGAGTTTTTAGACTAAATTATCTGCTTAATTTAATACATCGCCTGAGTGGAAAACCAATTTACAGTCAGAATCATAGAAAATATTATATTACTTGCATAGTTAATATCATAAATGGTTTTTATTTTCTACTTCACAATTTAAGTATAATATACCTAAACATAACATTCTGTTTAACAGCAAATTTCATTTAATGTAACATTGAAATATAATTAACATGTAATTTTTATGATTCCTACAATGCCAAACTATCATGATTAAAACAGTTACAATTACTTAAAATAATTGTTCATGACCTTTATTAAACTTACAATAATTAGTTGAGCAGATCGTCTTAATTGTTCTCACTAATATGTTCATCTAAAGTTTGAACACAGAGTAAATCGTCATGCTAGTTAGTACTGTTATAATTCATATGTACCTCATTTATTCAAAAATTTATATAATTTTGTCTTTTAATATACTTACACCATTTATTTACATACAATCTTTACAATTTCACCATCAATATTAATTATTTTTATAATACAAGCCTTGACAGATCTACTTTTAAAAAGCTCTCAGTTTTCATGAAGTTTATCTAAGTGAGCTTTTCTTACAAAACACATTAGATAAGGTGAGTTCCCTGAGTTCTGAACCAATGAAACCCAAGCCAAAGGGATTCATCATCAGAAAATAAACACTAAGGACCAAGTGAAGCATTAATAATAAACACTAATGGGTCCAAATTATACCTTATGAGTCTTGGCCAAAAACTAAGAGATAATTATGTTTGTTTTAAAGACACTTTGACCTGAATTGTATAATTAGTTACTGTTTTTCACACAGCAATAGATAATGATATACGTCCTGTATAAAAAAATAGCACAGCATTGTAGAATAGAACTTACAAAAAGTATATTGAGTATATTGATACTGTTGTTGCCTCAAAAATAGTAGCATGCATTTGTATAGGAAAGTAAATATTTTTGTGGAAGAAAATTCATATTAACGATTTTTACATTTTCATAAATAATTTTTTTAATTATGGTAATTAGCAGTGAATAGTGGTATGAATTCAGCATGCTCTTGAATCTATTCAATAATCTTTTTACTTTTGATATATACCTACTTCATCGCATCTGTCGAAATTAATTGATACTTAATTAATAAATCACCTTCACATGATAACCCAATTCTAAAGTTAATAGCCTCTAGAAATTTCATATTTATATATGGAATAACAGTTAATGTAGATTTTTTTTTTCATATTTGTGTTTGTAACTGACTTTGAAACAATTTCTTTGACCAAATCATTTTTATAAGTTACCAAATAAGGATTATTTTCTGATTTTAGTGCATTAGTTTAAACTTTAGTTATTTCTGATATGTAATTATCAAACAATTAGACTTTTGCCAATTGTGGGGAAATACTCAGAGTAATTGTTACTCCAACTATTACTTATATACGATTCCGATATAATTATGATTTGGATTTTTTAATAATAATAATTTCATTAAACAACTGTTTCGAAGATTTTTATTTGCTGGACAAGCTATTATACATCATAACTATATCTTAAACTGGATAATATTCTATTTAAGAATTATTATCACTTTATTTCTGCATTCTTTGTCCCAATCTGACGAATTCCCCTCAAAGTGTAATCAAGGATTATTTAACATGCTCAAATGGACAGTTCTAAGAATCAGCTTTGTTCATAATGGTTTGTTAGAGAAAAATCAAATCAGTAGTACCATTTTGGATTGAAACTACCATTTTAGCAAATTGTTTCAACTAATAATTATAATTATTTATGCATTTGGGGAAAAAAATTAGAAAATAATTTAATTTTAAATAGCATAATGATATTTTTGTTTTGTTTTCACATAAAAAAAATTGCAATATTAGTTTGAAAATAAAAAGCCATTCTTTGAAGTATGCTAGAATTACAATGAATTTTTCAGAGATTGTGTGATGTTCTTCTGGCACCAAACAATGTTTACATACTTTGAGTATAAACAAAATGCTTTATCACATATCATAACCTGAATTGGATTATTTTCTTTCACTTAACTCATATTTTGTATAAAGTGCATATTATTATGTTTAAATTTATAGTATTACAGCTTCAATAAACATTTATTATTTAAATTATTATTTTTTATAAAAAAAAATAATCATAACTTCAGGATTGGCTATCCTGTTTTATTAGCTCTATGTTAAAATTGAGCTTTCTTATAAGCATGTTTTTTACTAATACTTTTTATTTTTAATTTAAAAATTGATGTCACCACTTTTGATATTTAATGTCTTATAAATCTTGACAGAATAATTGAGTGGTCAGTTTTCAATGTAAGTTAACATTTTCATAGCTACATCACATATCAATAAATTTGTACGGTATAGTAAGTTAATAGTTAGTAGTTTCAAAAAAGTTAATAGTTGATGGAAACCTTTTCTTTCCCCATTTTTAATAGGAAAATATAAATATATAATCTAATCACGTGGGAAACAATTGATAGGTAATGTTCTGTATGTGTTAGACATTTAGAAAATATAGGAGGAACCATTCATGACCTAGGTAAACAATTATACTTAAGTGAAACCATTGATATTCACAATAGATTATGATTAAAATTCTTATACACATACACTTTTCACAAATACCGTGGTAGTGTTACATATGCAGTTTGAAAACTAGGCTAATCGAATTGGTCTGCGAGTCTGTAGAGGACGCAGCAGTTGATGGTGTACTGCCGGTGGGAGGGTGAGTGCTAAACAGGCGTCGTGCGGCGAAGGGGATCAAAATTATCGTGTCGGAGAGAAGGACTTCTTAGTGGGGGCATTTCTTCTACTTCAAAGTCTGTAGGAAAGTCATCGCAGTTAATATCTGCGGTAGTGGAAACCGTGTGAGTAGTGATGTCTCTCGGCAGCTCCCATCGATGAGGCATTTCAGCATCCAGTTCTGACGGATGGTAGGCATCTGGATATGAATAGTAAGTTGAGGTCACATTACTTACTCTCTGTAAACATATAAAACATTTTTAAAATCAAATGTGGTCGTTAATTAGCATACAACATATTATATTGTTTAATGTCTTTTAAACAATGGATAATAAAAATGATCAACTAAATAGAGTGATTAATTTATTTTCTTAAAAATTAATTAATTTAAAAACTTTATCATGGTTAAAATAAAAACCAATGAAATAATATGTGCAATGACAAACTGTTAGTTGTGCTATGCAAAACCCTGAAAAAATGTTGATACTCTTTTCAATGAATATTAATAAAAATTCACTTAAACTTTATTTGATCTTGAATGTAAAATATATGTCTGGGAGTTTAGAAAGAAGAACTAAAATATCAAAAACAAAATAAAAAACAGGGACTACTTTGTTAGAAAAGACAGTTAAAGCTTGAAATGCGAGAAAAGACAACAGTTAGTAAAGCTTGAGATTCATTGGAGAACCTTTTTTTTTTTTCTTTTTTTATTCCGACTACCTGAACGTTCAGTCATATGGGTTTTGGCATCATAGGGTAGTGTCCTGGGACTGTGCATACCACACTCAGTCAGCAAACTGCACTTTATTTTTTAATAATTTTTATTATACAAGCATTTGGCTACCGTTATAATTATAGGAACATAAAATATACTAATACAATTGAGGACTTTTCTATCAAAAGTTAATGTATCCACTTTTGGAAAATTATTACAAAACAATTATTAGGGGTACATCTCAAGGAAATAAAGCAAATTTTTATTAAAAATGTTGAGGTGAAACAGCTGGGAAATGAGAAAATTTAAGATTTGAAATAAGCTAGATTTAATATTAATAATTGAAATAAGATGAAAATTTAAATATTCTACATGTCAATGAAAATTCAATAGAAAAATTTAACAAAAATTATTTATTCGAATTGGATTAAAATGAAGAAAAAATAGATGTTAGTAAATTGCATCATTTAGATCAAAATAAACTTTCATGAGCAAAACATACATATGATGTTGGAGAAGTAAAAAACCACGAAGCTCGCATTAAACTGCTGGAAAACAAATATATTTCAACAAAACCTCACAGATGGCCAGTACTGGAAAACGAAGAAATAGAAAATCAAATAAGCAAGTTACTGGAAGCAGGCTTGATGGAGGAATCTCAATCTCCCTATGCTGCAATATGTAATATTAGCATTCAAGAAAGAAGAACAAGATTAGGTATTGGTTTCTTAATGAACAAAGTTTTAGTCCTAGAATCGCAACCATTTCCAAGGAGAGAATATATATATGTCTCGAAAGATTTTGGTTCATTGTAAATAAAGAAAATTCACACATACTGTGGATACATTGAAATAGGTCACATGGCAGCCAAGATAAAACCTTATCAAAGGAACTTTATGAGATTATGTTTCTGGATACTATGTTGGTTTTGCAGAACATTGATCGTCCAAACGTTATCATCTTTTGGTAGATTCCTTCACACCTTTTTCATATACCTGCTTTTCTATAGATCAGACAAAAAATGATCTCATCCATTTCTTATATCTTATACAAAAATTCTCCTTGCAGATCAATAATTCAATATACTGATCAGATTGTCCTTTCTCAAATGGTTTGAATGAACGTGAAGCGCATCTGTTGTATGAACAATAGGTTACCACGTCGCCCATGGTCCAAGATTGATGCAGAATGTACCGAAGAGTATAACGGTACAACACAATTTGACCAAATTCTCCCCAATTGATTTATTTACTGGAAGCTGATCTTTAATATCACCTCCGTCTCTAAATACACTACCAGATATAGAAACAGATAGAATCAAGCATTTCAAAATTCAAGAATGCATTAATGTTAAAAAATCAAATAAGCTGTGGAACTAGAGATTACTAGAGCCATCAGAAAGTAGAATTTATTTATATATATTAAAAAAATGTGTTGTGGAATAAATTTGATCCATTAACTAGAAAATATATTTTGTTTCAATGAAAAAGTAAAAGAGGACATTCAAAAGAAATAGAGAAGAAATAAAGGAAAAACGATAAATATTGACTCAAATATTTAATTATGCCTGCTTAATTAATGAGCCGTTAAATTAGAAGAAGCAGCTTGCCAAAAAGTCATTAGTATCTATTGATTGTAAGCCGCCAAGGAGAGAGGATGTTTCTTTATCTCATTTGAACAGCTACTATCTTAAGGTATGAATCGAATCTGCATCGTCGGTTGAACTATGTATTAAATTCAGAAAAGTTAATTTTTTTTATGCATTAAGTGAATGTAGAAGCTTTAAAGTAAATGTAACTTAAAGATCAGTGATTAAAGATCATTTTTAAATAGTCATCGTATTGTGTGAAATAACATCATCTGGATTGAAAAGAATGAAAATTAGGAGTATGAAGGTATCAAATGACAAAGACATCGAATGACGTATAAAATAACTTTACTATATATGTAAGTGAGACTTTAAATTAAATATTTTAGTTTTATTTTTTAAATTAAGGTACGTATGATTTTATTTTTTTAATATTTGAGTATTTCATATTACTAAGCCAATCCAAATTTATTTTCGTAAAATTATAAAAATTTATTTCAATGTTTTTATAGATATTAATTTTTAAATTTATTGGTCATTTAATTTTGATTAAATTTTTAAATGAGCAAATTTTATTTTCGTATCAATAAAATGAGTTTTTCTGATTGTATTTTATATTATTTAATTCAGAACCAACAACCATACTATTGATCCTTAATTAAAAATTATCATTATTTCACTTAAAGTTAAAATAACATTTAAAAAGAACTTATTTAAAAAATAAGCGTAAAAGTAAAATATTTTAACAATATATAAATAAATAAATATATATTAGACCACATTGTAAATTATGTGAAATATAATTTTGCAGATACCAATTAAAGCCCTAGTGTTCCTCATGATTATCTGCGACTGATAAACAATAGAGACTAAGACATACAATCCCTCAGACCAATCAGTCTCCTTCTGATATGCTCTAAACTATTTGAAAAATCAATATACCTAAATATTATTATATTTATTATAGACCCTCGATTCGTTTTTCACATGTTACATTCAATAACACAGTTATTGACTGCATTGCTGGAGTACAAGAACAATTACTGAAGCACTACTAGTCTATGTAACTGATGTATTTCTGAATGCTCCCAAGCGTTTGATGAAATCTGGTACCAGGATCTTTTATTCCAACTCAAGATTGTACTAACTCATAAGCACAATCTCATTCTTCAGTCTTTTCTCTTGAATAGATGTTTTTATAACTGACAGGGCTCAGAAATGTCTTTTAGTGTAAATTTCCTCCCAATGAATAAATATAATTTTTACAATAAATGTTATATTGAACCCTTTACTAGCTCATTAGACAATATTATTGTTTTGAAAGAAAATAATAGTCATTTTATAGCTTTTTATCACAAGGATTAGTTGTGCTGAAAACTAAAATACAAATAAATCCTAATCCTAATCTCTTTCTCTTATTTTAGATATTTGTTTATATTAAAGAAAGTTCTGAGCTCTCGATTAATTACCAGAGCCCGTGGCGCTTATTTGTTTTATTTTCACGTCTTATTTTGAATTTTTACATTAAGTTGTTTGTTGTAAGCCCCTCTCTACCAAAACTCGTTCAGTCAATCTCACATTACGTCAAGAAAGACTATAATATTGGGAAAAAATTGTGTTTGTACTTTGAAGATGCATCTTACGTAACAACCACTACAGAATGTCCATATTTCCGTGAGCAGTAGTGTATTTGCATGGATGTCTACATAACATGTAGACTGTAACAAATCTTACAGTTTTTGATAACATTTGTTATTAGATATTATATTTTAGCTCTAATATTTATGTTATTTTTAACATTAATATTTTAATGTGTTTGTTTTTGACATAGTTTAGCATGTAATGTTAATTTTCTTTATTTTTCAATGATACAGGTTTTAATACCACTAAATATTAATATTTAAAATATATATATATATATATATATATATATATATATATATATATATATATATACACATATATATATATATACACGTATATATACATATATATACGTATATATACATATATATACATATACGTATATATACGTATATATACATATACGTATATATACATATACGTATATATACATATACGTATATATATATATATATATATATATATATATATATATATATATATATATATATATATATATATATATATATATATATATATATACACATATATATATACGAATGTTGATGATTATTATTTAATCAAAAATAGACTTAATTTGTATAGGATTCTTCCCTTTAATCATATACTAAATTTGCTGATTACAACTTTTTGGGCGTTAGCCTTCAATATTAGATTGAATTAAGAATTTGTTATTTATTACAGAAAAACGAGAGAGTCAAGGGTGACATAAAGAAATTATGACAGCTTACCATGAACTCTCTATAATTAAACAAAGAAAAAGACAAATACAAATGCAAGCACTTAATATGACCAGCGAAGTGTATCACAGTTCAACAGCTGGTGATCTTAAAGTTTATACTATATATTAAAAAATTTTTTACAGTTAATATTCATAAATAATCAAATATATATCACAAGTAAGATGATTAAAGTTTTTCGAAACACTTATTTATCCAAAAGTCTCATGAATTAAACAAATAAGAAATATCTTTAAAGATGTTGTCTAATGATATAATTAATTATAGACAATAGACAGAAAGAACAAAGGTAAATGTTTGGCAGAGATAAAAGAACAGGTGGTGAAACCGGTGAATGAAGCTGTTTTAATTGAGTGCTCACAATTACTTGGAGACCATATAATATATAAGGCATACTGTTTGCCTCTCGCATACCTGGAGAAGCATGAGAACAGTGCTGTCTGGCTGCTACTCCTCCTGCACTGCTTTTACAGCAGTGTTGCATGGAATGTTCAAGCATCCACAGCTCCATGTTGGCCACTGAAAGTGAATTGCCATAACACTCATCTCCCTAATGGTCGACTTCTCTGCCTCACACAACAGACCAACTAAGACCGGCTTCGACAATTTGTGAACAATAATGGTATCATAGGCCAGATTTAATTTTTCGCACATAACATTTCTTAAATTTTTTTACCAATGTAATTATAGCAATTAAGTTTTTTTTACAGCAAAATTACAGATTTTATGTCTATTTCAAAAACACACTACTCTCTTCTCCACTTTGTGTTAAAGGAAGAAAGGGTAATCCCAAATTTTTCACCTTAGTTTAAGAGGTTCTAATTGGAATATTTTGAACAAAGCCTTTAGTCTCTCAAATAGTAGTTAATAATAGTGGAAGCATAGTTGACTGTATAACCAATTGTAGGAGAAGTTGGTTGGGACGTGCAGTCAGTGAAAAAAAAACACAAATAAGAAGACTTATTTAAGTATGTCCCAATGTTAAGGCCAAAGTTTCAGGCCATCATCAGGGCTATGAAAAATAAGATAACAATCATTATGAAATAGGATAAAAAACAGTATAACAAGAAAATAGGAAGATAATGGCAATAAAATATGGTAATAAACAGTAATATAAGAGATAACTACTAGTATAAAAACATAGGAGTATGAATAATATATCAAGATTACTATGATGAAACAAATAATGTAAATAATGAAAACTAATGGTAATCCATAATGTTGACAATGTAAATAATGAAAATTAAAATAATATGAAAAGAATGAAAGATTGTGAATTATATTTATTATTAATAATTATATTATTTATTAATTAATAATTATAAATTAAATTTTAAAGATTTAATATTTATTATCAATTTATATGTAAGATTATATTGGTAATATTGATAATATAAGAAAAAAACATAAAAATTAACTAAAATACAAATATTACTAACTCATAAAATAATTGGAGTAATTTTTATGAGGGGTCTGAGGAAACATAAGGAACCTTACCATCAAAGGTAGAGGGTTAAACGATGTCTTATTTTGATGAGTGGATAATATATAATATTTAAGAATTTGGAGGCAATGAGAGAGGAGATAAAATACATGCTGATTAGCATAAAATTATTACAATAGACGTATTTCAAAGAAGCATAAAATATTATTAAAAAAAAAAAATACTTCAACTAGATATTACTGATAAAATATTTAATTGTTTAATGAATAAATGCAAACATGGACTGGAAACTTCAAAATACATACATATAACATATACAAACACTAATAAATTTATTTTATTAAAAAAGAAAATTAAGGAAGAAGTTGGTCGGAGGGGAGGGGAGGTACTGCCAATGACAAACACACTAATAAGATTAATATATTTATTCTGTAATTTATTTATCTGATTAGTGTGTTTGTCATTGACCGCACCCACGACCAACTTTTTTCTTAATTATATCTACGGTCAACAAAACTTACTCCAATAAAAAATAAAATGTTGTTTATCTATCAATTACTATTGTTAAGAATATAAAATGTTAAAACCTATTTATAGTCATAAATTACCAGCTAGATCTTCTCTACACCAAGTTTGAGAGTTTTCAACGATAGGATTTTAACAAGAATTGAGAATGAATTTGGTAAAAGAAAATATCTAATTACGTTTAAAAATGAAGAGAATAGTCTAAACATTAATCTCAGAAACATGCACTAAAGAATAGCGAAAGGAACAGAAACATGAATGTTGTACTGTCACTACAATAAAACTGCACATAGTTTGAATTTATACTTAAAAGAAATTAAATCTATCAGAAAATTTAGTAACAATGTCCTGTGTAATGTTTTATCAAAAGGGCTGCCAAAATTATTGTTATTTTAAGCAATGTCTTTCAAACCTGTTCATGTGGGCCAATGCAGACACCAACACATGAAGAAGCAACCTAAAAAAAAAGAGTAACAGGGATTTACTAACTAAAGAATGCAGATAATTGTAATTCCCTCAGTTGATTAATAAAAATAATTCTCACATGTTTTGTTTCAATTCCCGACAGAATTTGTAAATTGTATATGTTATATTTATGTATCATTTTAAATTCTTTCAACCCAATTTTAGTAGCTTATTTCTGTTATTTATGAAAGATATACGTGTATACTGATATGGGTTATCAAAGAACCTGTGACTATGCTGTTAGATAAAAAATACCTGATTTATTGATTTTTTCAGTGTGTTGGTAAAATAATTTATATGAACAGAAATACTACATTGGAATGCAACTGAATAATTGTAGTCTCAAGGATGCATTTTTACATTCCTTATATCTATATCCATTACAGTATTATTTGATCAAAAATTTTATTCCTGATATTATTGTTTATGATCAATATGCGTAGTAATCTTGTTATTGGTTTTAGATAGTTGTATTTGTTAAATTGAAAGCTGGATTAATGCAGTTCCCTTGTCAAGGTTGGCGATATAGTTAGTAGTTTATTTTAAAAAAACATAGAAATGTTGGTTGGCCATGATTAGCATATGAAGGGAATGTTATTCATAGTTTGGTTAAGGTATTGCTAAAAAACATATATTTCATGTTTTTATAATCTTGGAGTAGGTGTATGGAATAGAGGTGTCATCAACAGTTTTAATAATACAGTATATATACGTCATCATGTGAACGTAGTTTTTTGAAAAAGGTGTAAGTGCCCTTTAGCAAACTTTACAGGAAACACATGAAGTGATTTTTCTCCAAATTACAATATATATAAATTTTATTCTTTATTGAATACAGTAGGAGTTTATCAAGGTGGCAAAACCTTTATAATTACAATATATTTCTAGCACTGGTAAAGACCAGAGTGATGACTGAGAATCAGTTGAATTTGGTGTTAACGTCATCATTAGTTGATTTTTAGACCATTTCCATTTTTTTTTTTTTTTTTTTAAATATATTGTGAGAAGGAATCGATATAGATGGTGTTTACATCCCATGCTAAAATGAAATTTTTTTTTTTATTTATTTACAGAAATTTATAACTGTATAAGATTATACAAGTAAATATGATAAAAAGTACATAGCACTTGATAATGACGTGAGAAGGAGCTACCCATTGGTAGCACTTCAATGACATCTATGTTAGGAGGTCCTGCTACCATCTTCTTTTAAGACGCCTCGGAGGATTATCGGGAATAGTTTGGGATGACAGGTTACGTACTAGGGGGTTAGTGTGGGCAAGGAGTTTATAATTAAAAGAGGTATATCTATTTCGGGCTAAGTCTGCAACAAAGGATATATTTAGGTCTTTATGGATAATTTTATTTGTAACATAATAAGGAGCATTAAGGATTTTTCGAAAGATTTTGGATTGTAAGGATTGGATACGGGACGAATTTGATGGCTTCGTGGAGCCCCAAAGCTCAATCCCATATGTCCAGATAATGGCAATGCATATGAGCTTTTTATAGTAAATCGGAAATTTAGAGCGTTTGTCAAGTAAGTATTATAGTAAACGGTATCTACGAGCAGTTTCAGTCTTGTATGAGGATTCCATGTAAGGCGTTTATCAAAATGAAGTCCTAGGTAGCGGATCTGTTCAACAGAGACAAGTGGAACATTATTAAAGGATACAGTAGGACAGGAAGTAGTGGGTTTGCGGCGAAGGGTAAAAGTGATTTGTCGGGATTTATTAGGATTTATTTTAATTTTCCACTACTGACACCATTCTTCAATAGAAATTATATGCGACTGCAGGGTTTGGGATGCAACAGATAACACATGAATTCATAGATAACACACATGTGTCATCTACGTGTGTCATCTGTGTTGTGAGGACAATGTTAGGATTGGTTGGGATATCAGCTGTATAAACCGAGTAGAGAATAGGATCTAGGATACTACCTTGAGGGACACCAGCGGACTGAGAAAAGAGGGAAGAGTAAGCATAGTTGTGATTTACTTTGAAGGCTCTGTTAGTTAGGTAAGAACGGATTAAAAGGTAATATGTAGGAGAGAGGAATTGACGGAGTTTGTAAAGCAGTCCCGGATGCCAGAATCAATCAAAAGCTTGTTCAATGTCGAGAAAGACTCCCGTGCAGTACATTCCACGCTCCAAAGTAGAGGATATTACATCCACTACACGATGACACTGTTGGATAGTAGAATGAGATGTTCAAAATCCAAACTGGTGATCACAGGAATCACATGAAAAGAATCTGGATGATATTGATTATTTCAGAAGGGTGAAACGCTTTAGGAGGAAGGGACATTTGGAGTGGGATAGTTAATTCCGCTTCAACATGCTTAGGATGGATAGGGTTAAGGATGTCAGAATGAGGATTGAAAAATTTGAAAAGGTGTTCACCAAATATTTGGGATTTTTCTTCGTCTGATCGTGACCAGGTCTGAGATTCAGTGAGGAATGGATGATTAAAGGTTTTGAATTTCAGTAGCTTTTTTGTAGAGGTCCATAAAGATTTATCAGTAGTAGAAAGGCTTTCTATAAAGTTCTGTAAATTTTGTATTTCCTAATTCCTATTTTCAGTTTGTTAGTTAATTTATTGTAATTAGTTTTGTCCGATGGATATCTGGTTCTGTGCCACTTTGCTCTTGCACGCCTTTTTTCTGTTAATCAGGTGTGAATATGATGTGGCAAGTTAGTTTCACGGGAATTTCTAGTTTTATGGTTTGACGTATTGCTATTGATGATGGTTTCTTTTGATATTGTGAGTTCTTCAATTGCGGAGTCAAGCTGTTGCTTGGTTTTTAATGGAAATTTTAAGTCTAGTTTGATTTTTAGATCATAACGAAAATTGTCCCAGTTAACCAGTCCTGTAATTAGAGAAGGAGAAGAAGGTTTAGCAACAGGATTTCAATTCATGAGGATCATGATTGGACTATGATCTGAGGATAGGTCATCTATGGATTTGATTGTAGATTTTAAGGAGGATATCTGAGAAGTAATGACTATATCAAGAATATCAGGGCATTTTTTAAGGGATGTAGACCAATAAGTAGGGTTCATGGGTGAAAGGATGGAATAACTATTGGAGATTGAGACATGGGAAAGAATCCTTCCACGAGTGTTGGACGTTCGACATCCCCATCTTTAGTGTTGTAATCTCCTCCAGCAATGAAACGCAGACCAAAGAATCGGAATAAGGAATTAAGGTGATCATAGGTCAGGGAATTACCAGGCGGACAGTATACAGCTGAGAATGTAATGTTAGACGGATGAGCGGATAAGGTTATAGACATTGATTGAATAGTGTCAGTTGGAATTATGAATTAGGATACAAGAGCCTGTGTGGGATGTGTTGTCTGGGTGATTTGATCTGTATGTGATGTAGTCACGTATGTAAAAGTAAGATTGTGATGTGAAATGGGTTTCAGTCACTAGTGCAATGTCTATGGAATTTTCATGGAGAAATATGTCAAGTTCGTCTCGATGGTTATTAAGGCCATTTGCATTCCACAATAGGATAGCTAGGGGCTTTTGGTTCATATTGGGATATTGAGCAGGATTTCTGTAAGGATTCGAGTAAGGAGGGTGATGAGTGGTCTGATCGTGTCTTGTAGATCATGAAGGAAGGATTGAAGGACTGATGTTATATCGGATGAGGTTTGGCTTGGATAGGAATAGAAGGTAGAGTCTAGGGGTGGAGGATTATTCTGTCTAGTTGGGGATTGAATCCTCCTTTGGGATCTTTGTATAGGGTCCATGTTTAATGGAGGTTCTGGTGATGGATTGAACTGAGAGGAAGGTTGGGATAGAGGTGGAAGTTTGGGATTGATTTGTGCTGGAGTTGGTGGCTGTAATTTCACTCTTAGTGAAACATTTTTAGAGGGTATATCATTTTTGGGTATTTTAGGATGAGGATGGGCAGTCTGAGGCTGAGGATAAGGGGTCTGAGGCTGAGGCTGAGAGGTCTGGGATTGAGAGTAGGAAGTCTGAGGCTGGGTAAAGGAGGTTTGAGGCGCCTGTGATTCAGATAGATGTTTTGTGGTAACATCTGAGTATGTTTTAACCATGCTTTTGGAGTCCATAGGTCTTTTATTCATATTTATTCTTGAAATAGTCTGAGTCACAAGGTCACTCCTCGTTGAAGGGCCAGGCATTTCTTCTTCGGGAACTACGTTCCTTTGATTTTGCAGTTTGAAAGCTATGCTAATAAATTTTTGTCTTTGCATATTTTTGTATACTTTGCATCCTTTATTACTTGCTGGATGTCCTTCCCTGCATAAAGCACATTTAGCTGGTGTCTCACGAGGTTTTGACTCGAAAATGAAACTTAAATTTAAATTTTTTGGCACTTAAGCCTTTTTCAAAAAACAACTTCAATGTGTTTATATGGTGACAGTAAAATTCTTAGTAGCTGCCTCCCATGATCTATTGCCAATTTATACCTCACTTCTATTAGTCAATTCCAATTCTGCTTTTCAGCATTTGTTACCCACGTGACTAATCACATTTAATTTTTGTTTTCCTTTGAATTTTACTTTCTTTCTAGGCTTGTACACTGATTATTTTTATGAATATTTTAACAAAAACACCTTATTTTTCGAAAAACAATTTTTATTAACAATTTATTGATACTTCATAAAATTTTGTATTATTGATTTAAATTCATATAAATACATAAGTAACTTTGTTATTTAAAAACTATGATCGTTTACATGAATTTTAAAATGTTCTTTTTTAAATTATAACCAATAATTAATCATTTAATAATTAATGATTTTATTACTTTTAGTTCAAAATATATTTTAGTGTATATATATATATATATACACATCATTTATTTCATTAGTTGTCAAATGTTAGCATCAGATGCAGTACTAATGCTAGTATTTGTCTTAAATGTCTGAAAGAGCTTTAAAAAGAAAAAAAAGCTAAAAGGTAAGTCGGATATCAACTGTAAATTGCTTTAGTATCAAATTTTAAATTGATAAGAATATTTTAAATAAATTTTAATAGTTTGTCTAATATACTGCCTATTCTTTTGTACCTAACAAACAAACAATTGGTCATAAATAGAATGAAAATAGTTAAAAATGGATTTATTTGGTTTGGGACACACGTAACACATGGGCCAAAATATGTTATTTTTTATTTATTTAAATAATTTTATATTATTTTCCCCTAAGTTTCAACACAACAATAAAAGTTTTTTGTCCCAACGGAACTCAAACTGTGGGGCCAAAACATTGGTATAATAAATAATACATCAATGTATATTTTATTAAAAAGCCTTAAGAAACAAATATTACTGAGCCTTCCTGCACTAAAATATATATTTGAAAATCACGGATCGCTAGTGAAAAATTTCTCGAAATGATAAAACAGGTATGTTGTAAGGTCAAAAGGCATATTCTTGTGAACTGCATGAAGACATCAGTTCCATTAAATTTCTTCCTACCAATAACCAAAAAGTGTACAGATGTGATTAAAACACGTAGTAAGTAATAAAAAGTAATAATAATAAATTAATATTATCTCAATTTTCAAAATAAAGAATTTCTCATAAAAAAAAGGGAAAATGTAAATGTTAAGTTTTCTTTTGTGATTATTGAATTTCCTATTGATCTATTGTTATCACATTCAGGAAACCAATGTTTATAATGCTTTTTTCCTCACCTGCCTCGGGGTTAGAGGTGGGGACTCAAGTTCAGCTTGTTCCAGATAGAGTCTTCTCGGACATGGTGAAACAATATGATTTCCCATGAGTGGCTGGGTGTATTGAGGATGCCTTCTACAAGGATAAAGTGTTCCTGGAAGTAAATATTATTGAAATTGTATTAATAAAAGAAATGGTGACATTTACATTTATTATATCTACATTAGTGTAAACATTAAAAAGTAATATAGGTAGGCATTTACTTTCTTCTTTTTTTTTTAGGAGAGCATTCCAAAATCAACATGAATAATCCTTACCACTTGCATAAACATTCTGATCAGGTAGTAGGGCTGATGAAGATGACATCTTTCTATGGTTAAGAGTTGTCATCTCCATATGTTTTCTAGACCAGTCCCGTTGATGCTTGTATATATAAAGGAATACGGCACATGTACCAGCTGTTTCAATTGACATGAAACCACTCACGTACAATAGGAAACTGAAACAGTTGATGATAATATTTTTTTTTTTCAAATAATTATTTACTCAGGATGAATCGTTATGAAAAATATATTCCATTATGTAAGAATTAATGATGAATTACCTATAGCCATACTGAAATGTGAACTGTGGAGGCTGGAGCTGTGATCGAGGTCTCAATTTGCCACCAACCTCAGCTTTAAAAACTGATATGTACATGACCAAACCAATCAGCATCAATAATCCTGAAAATCATCTTGGGTTACAGTTTCTAAAGGATATTATTTAGTAATAAATAATCTGATTTTTTAGAAAAATCTGCCAAGGAGGTCAGTATAGCTTCCTCACCATTTCTATTTTGTAAATAATTACATATATTTCAAGGCCAATGATCTGTCATTTGAAAATAAAATATTTGTTTTTGAAATATAAGCGTGTCCAGGAAAATAGTTTTGCGCATTCATAAGCGAAAGAAGCTCATGGAATTTGACAAAATTGATACTGTACCATTTTCACATTCAGTGGCGTTGCTAGGCCAATTGGCGTCCAAGGCCAAACTTTAAGATTCCCAACCCCAGGATAGGAACTAGAGGAGCGGACACATCCATCCAGGGCGGCAGAATTCAGAGGGCGGTGAATTTCGAGTAAAAGGTTATTAGATTAAATAATATTTGTTTCTGCTTTTTAGCTAAATATGAGTAAATGTTACAAGATGATATTTACTTCGAAATATATAAAGTTCCGTTACAAAACTGTTGACTTTTATTGGAGAGGGATGAAAGAAGAGGAACACTTGAATCAAATATTCGATACCACCAAGGTACTGAACAGAATATTGAATTAGTGTTATTGATAGCAAAACTATATGATGTCGAAAGGAAAAGTATCGATACTTTACTTGTATCTATCGGTATGGTATATCCATTCCTGCTTATTTTATACATGATTATTTATTTAAACGTATATACGATTTAAATCCAATAAAATAAATTTTCTTTTCGGAGCCTAAAAAAGAAAGGGAAACGAAAATTTATTAAAAATTATTTTGGGCATCTTAGCGCCCCAAACTTTAAGCTTAAAGCCCCCAACTTTGGACCAATTCGGACAGGCCATTTTCGAAGCATAGGTGTAATAACTAAAATACGTTTGCGCATTCGTAAGCGAAAGCAGTACACGTAATTTAGTAAAAATAACACTGGAACATTTGTAATCTAATACCTAACTTACTATAATTTTTGGCCAAATCGGAAAAATAGTTTTCAAATTATAGGTGTGCCAAAGAAACTATGCGCACACATAGGAGAAAGAAATAGATGGATTTTGATAACATTTATAATAAACGATTTGAAGAAAAGATCTTAAACCCTTTTTAGGCATAGCCAATTAGACTCACGGCAAATATGGGGTCTGAGAATAGTTTTCCTAATAAAAAACTTAAATCTATATGATAGTTTCCATTTTTATCATTACTTATGTTATACAAGTAGAAATAAATGAATTAATTAATTTAACTAAATAACATTAAAAAGTAAGTAAAAGAAACGAAAAAAAAGTACCTGATATAATGAAAACTACTCCTGCAACAAAAGTAAAAATACGACGACTTCGTCGAAAATGTCCATACATACAAGAAAATTCTCCGCAAAACAGTAGCAAGGTTGCAACGACGAAGAATAAAGCAGATCTTGTAACTGCATCTGGAATATTATTAATACATGCAATGGTTTAAATTTGTATTAGACAAATTGTAATAGCAACTGTTATATAAGATAAAACAGAATTAGAAATATCACAAAATGTACTATTGTTAAAACTAAACCGAATCGACGCACACTGCGGTTGCCTATGGACAAAAGTCGAAAATGCGAATATTTTTTCCAACTTGTATTGCTTTAGTAATACTTTCATAGTGACATCAGTGATGTGAAATAGGAGCTTTTAATCCGATATTAAGAAAACAAAGGATAGAAATCTTGTTGAAACAAGTGGCAGATCGTATAGCTGTCTCAACGAAACAATTTCAATTTAGTAGATCCTTCTTTCATGTTAAGGATACTTCAACTTCAAATGAATTTTTAGTATGGAAGGCATCGAGGAAGGTAAGTAATATCCATTTTTTTGTTAATACTATTGAATAACATTTTTTTGGTTAATATCTTTAAATAACATTTAAAAAAAAACTTCAAATAAACATTTTTCAATTTCGATCCAAAACGTTCTTAGTTTCTGAAATATTTTGATTTAATAACAATTATACATCATAAATATAAAAATCTTTTCTGCTTTAAACTGCTTTGGATGGTTCTGTGTTTGTTTGTTTTAGAAGACGCAAGCAGGAACGCAAGCAGGAAAGCAAGCCACTCAAATTCGAAGCTTTATTTAGAGGACATTAAAAAATATCTTTTGGACGATGACGACTCTTCTGTGAATTCACTCCAATTTGAACTGGAATACTTATCTCCATCTACGTCATCCAAAGAGCAGCGACTCATTATAATTTTCTGATGTAATTTAATCAATTCATGTATTGTAAAAAAAATTGTTTGTGATATTAATTATTATTTTGTTAACACTAAAAAAACGTAATTTTTATTTAAAGACCCTTAATATATGGTATTTCAGTGATCAGCTAGAAGTTTTCTTTAAATATATGTCAAAAACGACTTTTGTCCACTTCGACCGCGATAGCGCCGCACTGTGCGACGGTCTCACATGGATAACATTGTAACTGACTTTTTGAGTAATGATTTGATTTCTTTTTTTCCAATATTTGAACGAAAAATAATTATCTGTTAGGATAGGAGCGGATCCAGAGGTAGTTTTTTATTTTTTGCGGGGAGGGAAGAACTATCAGGGTATTTCAGTAATTATAATCTAATGACAAATGATACATTTTGAACCGATTTGGGACACCTTTTATATGGGAACAGCGATTTTACCACTGGATCATATAAACAAGTTTTAATGATGGAGGTTTAACGCGCTTATTTTATTCTAATTGACAAAAAATGTAATTAAAATTGACAGTTATATAATTACAATTGACATTTTCGATGATCGATTTCTCATAAAGTGAGCCAAGGTTTATTTTTTACCTACCTAATGAATGATAATTTATTACAAGTATTCACGAGTATTGGTACTAGTAAGTATATTTTTAATTTAGCCGTATTTTATTTTGGGAGGGGAAATTTCCGCCCTTTTCCCTTGTGGATCCGTCACTGTGTTACGATAAGCTCTGATAGGTTTTAAAATTGGCTGAAATCGATTTAAACTAGTTTAGAGGATTTCCACCAATTTTTAAGCCTATCAGAGCTATCAGAAAAGAGGTATTAATTCTAATTGTGAAAAAAAATTAAATCACTGCAAAAAATCAGTTACGATGTGAGGCCATCAATATATTTCCTTCGAGTTGGTAATCAAAATAATAAGCAAAATAGTAAGAAATCGAATATACATTTTGATAATGACGTAATTTTATAACAATGAAAGTAATTACCTATTATCTAAGATTTAAAGTTAAAGATATATAAATAATATGTTTGTTTTTTCATATTTACAAACAATATATATATATATATATATATATATATATATATATATATATATATATATATATATATATATATATATATATATTTACTTCAAAAACATTAGATATATTAGTTAGTTTTAATGGTGAATTAATTATTAAATAAAATACCTAAATCTAAAAATATGAAACCTAAATTATCAATTAAAATGATATATAGATTAATAATGGAGAAAATATTAACAGAAATCTACATAAAATGAGGCATATAGAGAATTCTGGATTACATATATGTATCTACAATTATTGAGAATTCATTTTTTTTTTTTTAAGTCTTGGGAAATTTTATACAGTGATGGATTTTCCTACAGGCAGACTAGGCACTTACATGACGTCAATTTTCGGGGAGCAGTAAAATTCAATTGAACTTATATTTTTAGATTTAAACGAATTTGTAAATATAAACAACTAAAATTATTATAAAATTACCTCTTGAGTAGTTTTTAACTATTTCTATAAATATATATATAGTTAAAATACAAAATAGTTAAAAAACTACTAACTACAGTACTTAACAACGAAAAATCTTTTATTTTTATATTTCTTTTTCCTGTTTCATATTTTTGTCTCCTCTTCTCTTTCTCCTTTTTTAATTAACAAAGGATAGATGATTTCACATGTATAATATATAGAAATTTACATTTACATTTACTAATTTACATTCTAAAATGTAAAACAGTAATAAAAATAATTAAAAAAAAATACAAATTGGCAATTTAATTAAAATAGGATTAGAAATATAATTTTTGTTTCATTTTTTTAAAATTATAACAGGGTCATGTTTTATGTCAGAGAATTTTCCTACCATATTTTTTAGAAAAATTTATGAATGAACACAGGAAAAGAGAGATACAATTATTTCTGGATTGGTCTCTTAACCTAAAAAATTTTTAAAGTATAAATCATTAATCCCTAAGCCTGCTTTTTATTTTTATATGAACATTGGTCAGTGGCAAATAAATAAGCTTCGCTCGTTTCCTATTCCACGATGTCGTCAGTTTAGCTTTTTTTTTCTTTTTTTTTTTTTAGTTTTTTTTTTTTATCCATCTCTCTTCGAAGCGATGGGATAAAATGGAAACGGGGTCCAGGTGAATGACTAATATATTTCGGAATACCATTGACTCCTCAAAAAGCTGCAGATCAACTACCAAAATGGAAGTCATCAAAGGTATTCTATAGGCGAGGTTTTACTGGGACAATGATTAATTTAAAAGAATTTGAATATTCCGTCGGGAGAGGGGAGGAGGAGAGAGAAGAGAGGCATGGGGCCGCGCGATGTGTGATGGGTACTGGAACAGGGGCTTAATAACTTTTCAAACCCCCACTCTGTCAAGGCCATAACAAAAATATCGCGAAAGAGCCCATAAACAACTCCATGTTAAAAAGAAAACAAATGAGGCAGAGATTGTGCTTTTTAATATTACATACTAACAGATCTTAGAAGCATATATTTAAATTACGAAAAACCATTAACAATATTTTAATGAAATATCAAAATTCATAATGCAACAGAAAGCGTTTGTGTATCTCTATTCTATCATTGGCGAAAGTTTATAAAGTAAGGTAAATTCCTTTCTATCTTGGCTCTTATGCAAAGAAAAAAAATAATAATAAAAATAACATAAAATAATTACCTTTTTAGTGCACGTTGTTTTACTTAAAAAAAATATTGTATTTTACATTGTTTTTTTATGCAAGAAAATAGGTTAAGGACGCTTTTTGTTTTTCAAGACCATTTAAATTATGAAAACCATTTAAAATATGATAACAGCAGAGATGTCCAATCTTTTAGCTCCCCTGAAACCACAGTTGTCTGAGGACAAGAAAGAGGTCTCGGTTGAATTTTTAGGCAAGTTCTGAAAAATTGCTCGTTTATGTTTTTTAAGGTGCTGATTAAAAATTTTAACTTTGTTATCTCAATTTTTTCCCGGAAATAAATATGTACATAAAAAATGCAAAAATTAATCTTTTTTTTTCATAGCACGAAAACCAGGCATTTTTTTAAACAACATCAGTCTGTAATAAATTGAACAACAGTAAATTCCTTACATTTTCGTACTCTATATTTTTTTTCGTTTAGGCGCAACCACTCTTTTTCTAATGGGCTCTAGTCAAATGGAGACGAGAGAGGAATCTCGGTGAAAAATTTTGTAAAAGTGTCTTTCTTTTTTTTCACCTATTATTTGATTCACTGTTATTTATATTTGAATATTTATATTTTTTTCGGTTGAAAAAACGCGGTAGATCAATTATTCCGATTTTTTTCCGTGGAATAATAGGTTTCAAGTGATAATTATCAAGATAGGCTTACCACATCAAATCCTAAAAAAAATATCATGGTAATGTTATGTGATTGTAATCACATTTCGTTATTATTATCAATATATTTTTTTTAGGACTGGTTTATCCATATTTTCGGTTCCATGATCACGTCACAGTCAAAGAGATCTTATCATCAGAGACCCGGAGGCGACCGTGGCACAGAAGAAATCAGTCGTGCGAAAGAACTTACGGACACAGGTCCCTTCCCTTTTCTCTGTGTTGGCTTTGTGCAATGGGCTGAAAACGGAGGATAAGCTCATCCTTTTGGGGAAAAAGCTCTCTGCTCCTAAAAAAAAATTCTTTTATAAAAATGGACCCACAATTTTTAGGGGGTTGTGAATAGATATTCGCCTGTCCATAATAAAGTAAAAACGATTTTTTTTTTTTATTAGTAACAATTCTAAATGTTCACAATTCATAAAAAACACAACAATAATAAAATAGTTTTTAGAAAAAAAGCAAATGAAATTCATAAACTATTTCCGGAATTAGTTGAAGGTAATAGAGACCCATTTTTATCCTAAAAACTAATTTATTTTCTTCTCAAAAGTTACGTAAAACATTACATCATCCATAAAAACATTCTTATTAAATTAATATAGTTGTTGGGATATAAATGGAAAAATCCAAAAAAGAAGCCAAAAAAAATAGAAATGAATAAAAAAATCATAAGTCGATATTTCGCCAATTCAAGCATCATCAGGATAGTAGGAGAGAAAGAAATAAAATATAAAGAAAAAAACAATTAAAGAACAAAATGCAGCACATCTCACATCCAGTGTCAAAAAAGTCACTAACCAGAGACAGCACCAAACACCAAGACACCTAGCCACATACTGAGGGAAAAAGGAGGTTACATGACAACAATTGAGAAAAGTTAAATTACAAACAGCTGATCATGAAAAAAAAAAGGAAATACTCATGATAAAACCCCAAAAATATATAAAAGATCATAAAAATAAACTAAATAATTAAATAAGAAAAGATCAACCAAAGACAAGAGGAAAGGGAAAGTTTATATGCACAGAAGACCTTCCTCTTCATATATATTTCAAATGCAATAGTCTCATTGGAAGGGTTATTGAGATTTGAAGGGAAGAAGCGTATAGAAAGGGAAAGATTGTGCTGAAGCACTCGAAGGTTATAAGGATGTCGATAGGAACGGAATAAAATCGTGTTGGGTTGATGAAAGAAGAATTAAGAAAAAGTTGCTAAGTGTTGTGCTAAGTATAACAAAAAGGTGGTAAATCGCTCCTCACAATTGAAATATTTTCTATAACACAAATCGGGTATAGCTTACTAATATTTTTGAAATTAAAAATGTAAAGTCGTCTTACGATATTGGCTGGCCCCAAAAAATCAATTGAATAGTGTAGAGAACATTCTAAATTGATTTTCTGACAACGATTGGGAAGATGCATAAGATGTTATGTGCTAAATTATATTTTTATTGTAAGTTATATATTTTTAAAATTCTTTAATTTTTACAGTTTCTATGTTTGTCTCTTATGTTATATTATTATTTAATATATATTATTTAATAATATCGCGGAAGCGAAAGTAGGAGATGGAATCTAGCAAAATTTTAAACTGGATCTTTATTACACTAATCTCCAACTCTCGTCCAACTTTAGGATGAATCGATCTGTTCTTGAAATATAGCTGTGCCGAGGAAAACCTGTTTGAGCATAGGGAAGCGTAAACATGTAATTGAATTTGAAAAAAATGATACTGGATCATTTATTTGGTTTGAATTGGACGAACCGTTTTTGAAATAATGGTGTATCAAGGAAATTACGTTTACGCGAGCGTACACGAAAGTAGTGGATGGAATTTGATAAAATCGGCCATCTAGGTACCAACTTGCACAACTCCATAAAATTTCATCAAAATCAGATTAACATTATTAGGTATTATGCCCGTCATATAAATTTGACAGCTTCGGTAGTGAGGAAGCAATAAAGAAATAACAATAGTAATTTCATTTTCAATATCAAATTGTGCCTACAGACGCAGTCGAACGCAGCTCAATATTTTCTAATATATTACCAGGAGTCTTGTTTTAATAAAAAAAATAGATTTTAGACCTGCGGTCGGCTGCGTTCAGAAGATATATACTAACAATTTTTTTTTTTTTTTAATTGGGTTTAATTTGGAACTTTTTCGGTATAATATTATTGGCTTGAAAATTGTAAAAATTATGTTTTTTTTTCTCTCATTATATTGTCTGGTATAGCTGTTGTTGATTACAAAGTCAAATCGCACCACAAAAATAAAATGTGAGTGGCTATTATTATTATAACATCGAAAATTATTTTCTTAAAAATCAAATATTATTCAATGGTTCAATTTGGAGGCTCATTACAAGTGTAAAAATTGAAATATTTGCTATTAAATTGGTAAAATATTTCAGGTAACTAATATACTTATCAGTGGTGAAAAAAAAAAATGATTTTGCCAACACTTGAAAAAAAAAATTTTTTCCGCCTTTCAACCGCTTAGCGGCGCATAGAGGTCAAAAACCGGCCTTTTCGCGAAAAAAAAACTAGTCTCTAATCTTGTCTTTATCTGAATAAAACTACAAGAGGATTGCCTTAATGTATTTTTTTAACGCTGAATCAAATGCAGCAAACACTGATTCAATAGGTGTTAATCATTCCAAGATACAATTCACAAGATATGGAAAATAATTGGACGCACATTAATAACATAAAATTTAACTAAAAAATAATTATTTAAAAAGATTATGGAAATTTTGGAGATATCTTATATATATATATATATATATATATATATATATATATAATTTTTTCCGCTACATTTGAGCACCTTCAGCGGTCCCCTTTGGTAAAATGAGCTGCGATTCGGTATTCAGGGTTTTCTTCTCGGCAGAAAGATACCATAAAAGAATGGGTAAATTTTATTTAAAATTTCGGTATGCTTACCTGTAATCTCGGGGCTTATAAAGTTTTGGGCATCTCCATCACTCCACCAGATTAGTTTATAGAGTTGAAAATTTGTATTTGAATTGAGTTGGTGTTAGAAGAGTATCTTTTGGGGGTCTCAACTTGGTTCCCCAACCGACCCCCGTTTTTCAATGGTTTTAAATATTTGCACACCTCTGAAACCCTCCCAAATTAAATTACTTATAAAACAAAAGAACTTTAATCGAAATCGGACCAGTATTATAGGGTTTTCTGTATCAAAGGTCAGCGGAGAGGCAGTACAATATAATTAAAGTGTGGGTAAATTTCGGTATGCAAGGGAACCGGATTTTTGGGTCTTGACTTTTTTCTTACTACTCTGTTTTTTTAATTTTGTATTTTAGAGAAAATACGACTTTAGTGACGGAGCTAACGAATTTTTTTATGCTTAATTTATTAACAAAAGCCTCGGACGTCACTTGAAGCATACTGATGTCATCCTCATTGGTAGTGACCCTGCTGAAGTTTCAGGAATGCTCTATTTCGATAATCTCAATCTTTTTTATCCTAGCTTCCTGGATTTTGATTAAATCAAAGTATTACCATGCAATCTTGTAATTGTTAGGCATGTTATACCATCTGTGCAGTTCTACATATAGTTTAGCAGTTTCATGACAATAAAATTATGAGACAGAATATTATTTGTTGAGCTTTTTAACATATTTTTATATTTATTTATTTTTTGTTTCTGAAAAAATTTGAGCTGGGAAAGTTGAAATTTGTAATCAGCACCCAAATAAACATACATGAGCAAATGTTCAGAATTTCTACAAAACTTTGCACCGAGATCTTTTTCTGAACACTTTCAGTCTGAACAAGTTCCCAGATTTACGCAGCTGGATACTATTTCCTCACGTAAATAGAAGACTGATACGCTAAGAGAATCAAGTTTGAACATTGCGCTCAAGAGATGTACACTTTTAAAAACAGCTAATTAAACAATTAAAAAAATTACAAAAAATAAATTAAAACCGACAAGACTCATATCTGTCAAATAGATGTGCCAACAGTATCATTGCATATTCATAGATAAATTGGTAGAAATTAAGTGACTCAGAATCTTGACATCAAATTTCATACTTGAGAATATGATTTATGAGTTTGAGCTAAGCAAATACAACTTTAAAAATGCAATTTTCCACCGTAACCCTGGAAATGGGCACGTGAACTATTCTAAAATAATGGGATATACTTGAATTGGTAATTGCTTAAAACCACTGTGCGGCGGTTAAGGTAAAGACACAAGGTAACCATTACCAACAACAGCTCACAGCCAACATATTAAGATGAGTATGCCTAGCTTAGACAAGTCAGACGACATGCCAAACTGCAGACGTATATATGGGGTGTTACAGAAGCTTAGCTAATCAAACTAACCTATTCAGAATATAGAATGTGATTTTTCCAGTTTGGGAACTTGAAATAGAAAATGTTTCTCAATTTAATTATAATTTCAATATCTTATTCAAAACATCTTCACCCCAAGTAAACCGAGAATAATTATTTTTTAATGCTTCGTGTCCCCATTGGCGGATTTAGCGAGCGGCTAAGGGACTGCAATTCAGGATGGCAAATATTCAATAAAGAGAAGAAGTTGTATTCCAAAAGTTGTAATGAATATAAGGTAGGTCCAGAAGCTCGCCAATATGAACTTCAGAGTAGCGTAAGTAAGAATTTGGAGGCCGGTGTCAGCGAAATTTTGAGACCCCTAAGCTTCTTATTCAAAATTTGAAGATGTCGCTATATGTTACACATATTAATAGAATGCTAGTTATTAATTGTATTACTGCCTATCATATTGTATTTTTACATATAAATACAATTTGATATTATATTTTATTGTAATAAAGGCCAATTCGTCCGCCCTCTGGGGGACATTTCTTGTCCCCTTGCTCACATTTGCCGCCTTGCCACCTGCTATATACGCCCCTGGTTCTTCGTTACCACGATTACAATTTAGGATAATTTTTCCCTAAAGAATTTTCTCAGTGTAGGGGTGGCAGATTGCTACTAGCCCCTAAGCGATAATAGTGAAAATCCACCTCTACGTATCCCAGTTATTTCCTTTCTTTTCTATCTAAAGCCTTAGAAATAAAAGAAATTCTATTCTAACTGGTATACCAAAGGTATCATTCACTGAGAATTCTATATCATGAGAATTCAAAGGCTATGCAAATTCCACCTTTACCACAAAGGTTTCATATTCTATTACAAACTAGTCTGCCTTGAATAATATTAGGAATCCTTAGTTGTAGCCGAAAGGAATATACCGTTATACAGCATCTAATTTAAATTTTTCTATAAATTACAACAATTATCGATATTTTTTCTAATAAATAATCTCAATGCACACACACAATATATATATATATATATATATATATATATATATATATATATATATATATATATATATATAATATATATAATATATATATATATATTATATATTATATTATATAATATATTATATATTATATTATTATATTATATATTAATATAATATATTAATATATTATTATATATATTATAATATAATATATTATTATATATATTATAATATTATATATTATATTATATAATATTATATATATATATATATATTTATATATAACCGTTGGTGCGTCTGATAGTGATCATGTAACTTCTGAACGAATTGGCCGATTAATGTGATATGCTCGCAATATATTTGTGTATTCGAGACGATGGTTGATAGCTGTGTTAGGATCCGATAGATAGCGCGGCAGTCAAGTTATAAACAAATGATATGTTTATAAGACGGCATCGTAGCCATGTTATGTGTGTGTGTGTGTATTAGTGAACTTAATAATAATGTAAACGAATTTACATTAATCGACAGCGGATGTAAATACAACGTGCATTAAAATGATCAATGTTCTAAAATTATTATTAGCGAAAGAGATAAGATATTTAAATTTAAAAGCACTAAAACTTGTATTGCATACATCGAATCAGCCACCGATCAGGTGAATTGAAAACTTTTATATTTGGTCAGATGTATTTATTCTAAACATATTTTGAATTAAATCATTATAGCGATAGTGGAAGCATGTCCTTTTCATCTAACATTCCTTAATACTCTTAACAAGTATTATTAATAATCATTAGAAACATAAATAGGACCTTTTCCCTGATTCAAATAAAAAAAAAAAATAATTTTTCTAAAATCTATAACGGTCGAAAAATGCAAGTTTAGTAATTTTAGTCTAGAAATGAAATCTATGTTAATAGAGAAATAAAATTTACCGTCTTATCCCGCCGAAGCGAATTCGTTTTGTATATATGTATATATGTATCTGTAACGACGTTACAGAAATGTCGATCAATATTGTTTCATATTAGTTATCTCAATACAACTTAAATATATTTTAAAAAATAATATAAATCAACAATATTTGCGTGATAAACAAGAATACCTATCATTCATCACATGCATCTGCGTAATAATACAATTTTTATACCATTATAATTCCGTTTTTTTTCCGTCAATTTTTGCACCGAGAGACCTTTTGTAAAATATTACAATCTCTCCCAGTAGCCAGAGTACAAAAACTCTATACTTTTTTATATGTTGTTTTACCTAATCCCCTAATAATCCTATAATCCAAGTTTACGATTTTGACTTTGTTTCCCTTATGCTTTCACCGCATCTTCGTCTAGTTGCAGTAAATAAATCCTGTCAGAAAATAAAGCCTTAAAACAAATAGATTATAGCATGATAAAGAGAAATATCATGACCAAGGATAAAAAAAATGGATGACAAAAAAAATATAATGAGATAAGATTGATATAATAGATAACATTTGTGATACATGTATTACACATGTGCACACACACACACTATGAAACTATATATTAAACTTTTTTTCATTCACAATTTTATTTAGCTAACTCATTTAAGTTATAGAAATTTTTAAATTAGATACTACTACTATGATTTGTGATAGATTGATGTTAACATGTTTGTTTAATTATTTAAATAAGTAAACTACAATTAAATTTGGTGAAATCAAACATCTTCTTCGTTCCACCCATATGCCTTTCAGCCTCGGGGTGCTTTCAGCCATTTGTACCATGCGGCTTTGTCCCTGGCAAGATTTCCCATTTCTCCTATGGTCTTCTTTCTGCGCCTCCCTCTTCGTTCCAAGTGGTCGATATAGGAGATTCTTGGTCGCCCTCTTGGTCTTCTTCCTAATGGTCTCGCTTCCAGACACAGTCTCTCCGTGTTTTCCCCGAAATTCTCCTAAGAGACTTCATTTCAACTGGAGTAACACGGCTTTGCAACCTCTCATTCAGAATCCATCTCTCCGCTCCATAGAGATATAGTGGTAGGAAAAGAGACCTGAATAAGTGGAGCCTTACATCTTGTTCCCCATCCCTTTTTCCGATAACAGAATTACATATCTGTTACTAAATGGAATTTGCCTAAGGGATTCTGCTGAGATTTCCGATTCCATCTTACTAAGGTACCACTGATCACCGTGCCAAGGTACGTGAATTCTATCACCACTTCCGTCACCTCTTCACCACATACAATCTGGACATCCTCTTAAGTTCTACCGGACTTCAAAGACTTTACTTTTTTTGGTATTAATATTCATTCCCTTTCTCTTCATTTTCTCATTCCGCTCTGTTACTGCCTATTAAAGTCGCTTTAAGGACTCGGCAATAAGCACGATGTCGTCCGCAAAACAGGAGAAACTGCCGTGCGTCTTTTGAAAAAGTAGGTAATCTCATCACTTCCTTCTCCAGTCTAAACACTTCCGATTTCTGTCCATTTAGGCCATTCGGTTCCTTTAAGTTGATCTTATAGCCTTCAGAAGCTTTATAGGAATGTTCTTTGCTGTCAAGGACTTCCAAAATTCCTTTCCGAGGCACCGAATCGAACGCTGCCTTCAGGCGCAAGAATGCCAGATAGATATTTCGGCCACGATCGCAGTACCTCTCCATCACATTTCTCAAGGTGAAGATCAAATCTTGTGTTTGCCTGTTGGGCATAAAAGCACTTTGCTCTTCCTGCAGGTCAGGCTCCGTCATTGGTCTTAACCGGCTCTCTCGAATGGATCTATATGGGTCATTTCAAAATTATGGGTAATTCATGGACAAGAAAAATCTACAATTTTCAACGGTTTTTTTCTAAAATGTAAATAGATGCTTCAAAAAATGAAATATACCATTTCCTGATTTCGGAAGTAAAATATATTAGAAGTATCTCAAAATTATTCAATTTTCATTTTCTATTCAGAGATTATCGTAGGGGCGAGTACCTTGAAGCCAATAATAATTTTCTCACTAGTAAAAATATTCATTAAGCGTAACGTAAAAATTCGAGAAGTTAGCAACCTACCCCATGTGACATAGTGCCCCGTAGGAGGTGAGGATTTACTTCATAAATAATTTTCAATTATAAACCTAATCAACTTTTTATTCTCAAATTAGTGAGTCTGTGTGGGCCATTTTGTTTTATCCTTCCAAAATATTTGAACTTCCTATGACAAATAGTCAAGGCACAGTAGCTGTGTGACAGAAAATAAGCCATATTTTTTTAATGACCGGTTCCGCCATCAGGATGATCTCGTTCTTCCGGATTGCCCTAGAACTGAATTGAGTAGTATCTACACTAGACTTCCAGCACCTCTTTCTCCTCCGAAACCACCTCTCTTTATCATCTTCATCATTCTTTATATTTCTCATTTTTTTTTAACTTTCTACCAATGAGGGTCTCGATTTATCACCACACGATTCTGATATTCTCTTTATTGTCACTATCTAGAAATCGGCCAAATTCCTACCATACTTTCCTCTTAACGATTCTTTTTCCAGAAAATGAACGATTATTAAATTAATTATAACCACCTCAGGTAGTTTTTACAGAGAATGAAGAATTTTTAAAAATAACCATAAGAATTTTATTCCACAACAGCACAAATGAACTGTATGCTTGTTAAAATGTATATTAGAAGTACTTATTTGAGTGCATATTACAAAAAATTAAACTTAATAGGTTGTTTTGAGGATTAAAATCAGCCAACCGTTTATAGCTGAGCTTTTTAATAAGATAAGCTGGGTTGATAAAACGTAAAACTTACAAAGACCCATCGGATTACATAAGCCTTCAATATAAAAAAAAAAAATAAAACAATAAATAAAAATAATAATAAACTCAGTACTTGTATCTTTTAAATTGCATCTCTCTAACAACTCAATCATTATCGTAAAACAGTCAGTATTAATTAGAATTAGAGATTAAGTTGAAAACCGTTTAAAAACCATTTTCTATTTGGAGGAGGTTTTAATCAAAGTTTATATTAAGAATTTATATTAACTTTTTAGGCTTCCAATTTATTCCTTTAAATTGCCTACCTTGGCTCTCCGTCCTATAAATTTCAGGCAAATCGAGCTCGTCAACAACAATGTTTCAGTGTAATTACAATCTAGCAATATAAAACAAAAATTCAGAAAAACATTCAAATCATTAATTAAAAAATAAGAGTATATGAGATAAAATTAAAAAAAAAAATCTATTCCTGCTCACATGCCTTTTTCCTACGAAGTGTTAACTGAATGATGGCAAGTAGTTTTTCCTAGAAATTTCGACTATTCTCTAATTAAATCTGAATAAAAAACCCACTCCAATATCTCCAAAAGCATGTTCCTTGATGGAGCCAAGTAGACATAAGTTTGGCATACTACAGAAACTAAACTGCATTTGGTATACAAAGTTTATTCTTGGGAGGAGGGAACTTCTTTGGAACATTGCATTTCATTTATAAGCGGTTTAAAAGACAAAACAAATAAACATTTAGCCCTTTGTCGGTAAATGATCAACCAGATTTTCTTAATAATTTGTCACAAAATGGTAATGCTTTCACAGGAGAAGAAGCTGATGATAAGAGAGCTTGTTGCTTGGCATCCGAAAACTGAGGATTATCAGTAGTTGGCCATGATGATGAACTAGATGAGTGTCCACTAAGCTAACAAAGGTGTATTGTAATATATCATGGCTTATGGCCAAGGGAGTAAGCAGAGTTGTTTTCCTGAGAGGGGTTTAAATTTTTTTCGGGGTTTGTTTAAAAAGGAAAATGATCACTTCTGTGCCAAATTTGGTGTGAGATTTAAAGATAATCATGTAAATTGTAAATCTACTCTTTATATCAGCTTTCAAAGATTTCACTAATGTTGTCATTCATTGGGAAGTCTACATTGTTTCCACGGATTCCGGATATTATAATTTGTCTCTCCAGGAAGTACCTTTTTTGTCCCTCTATTTACTTTATACAGGGTTTTCAATATAAATCGGCTCAAATTATTCTCACAGCAAAAAAAATTTAATTGAAAAATAACAAAGGAAAATATGTAGGCCTACTCCTTCAGCTTCGACAACCGCAATTACATTTAAAAATTGACGCGATAACTAGGTTTTTGCAAATAACACCTACTTCTTAATACGCCCATTTATAGCCATTAAAATGTATGAAGGACTCCGCAAATTGCCCTTCAATATCTTCATAATCATGTATATTAGATATACATTACATTAAAGCCGGGATCAGTAAGAGATATCTGATAGCATTTGGCTTGTGAATGAGCTACAGAAGTACAACAAGAAGTTAGGCTCTCTAACACCTGTATCATGACCTCGGAAAGTGTTAAGCCTCATGATTTGCTTATCGTCTTAGTTCTTGCAAGAATAATAGGACACTGAGCTCTGGTTTACTCGATTATGACTTGCTCAGATTTACACGACTGCGTCAATGGGGACTGCATTTCTGCAGTTTTTATTCAAATTCAAATCCCAACGTATATTTTTGAGTATTTAATTATCAAGAAAGCTAATATCCTACCAATTTAGGAACTTTTATTTTATTTTGCTCCTATTTATTCCAATTAAAACATAAATCCATTGAATACAATTATTAAATTGTACAATATTTAAATACAATAATTTAAATTAAATTAAATTAAATTTAAATTATTAAATTATTAAATCATAATTAAATCAAAGCTTGTGTTTGAGCTGCTTGCATTTTTACATTTGAGCAGGTGAGCCGCTGTGAGCGTCAATTAACAAATGGTTACTGCTGTTGTCCTGTTGCGAGCACCAGCTAACAGAATCGATGCTTGTAAGCCTTATAAAATACTTTATTGGTTAATGGTACAGAGTTACATGACTTAAACTGGAGATATGATGACCAGCGACTGCTAGACATTAGATATAATACCACTAGACTTAAACCTACAATTACCATCCTCTTTCATTATTGAAGATAGGTTTTATACATACAAAACAGGAGGAGATGTTTAGAGACATAACATTTATTGACAAGGAAGGACTAAGGAAATGAAAGTAACTTCCTAGGTTATAAACCCTGTTTCATAAGTGTAACTTCCTGGGTCAAAGCCATGTAATAACTATACGAATGTGACTCTTCATTAACCTCTATCGCCTCAGTTCACATTGTGCTCTTGTAATATCGACATCAGTAATGTTTATATTACATTTAATTTAATATGTATAATAATACCAAACTGTATTTTGAATTGCTTGTTTTTGAATTTTTGTGTGTTTTTAGAACTGAATATGAATGTATAACATTCGAAACTAGTTTTCAATAAAAACAAAATTATAGAAGTGGCAAATAATTTATCAATCCCTAATTAAATTGATTCTTCTATACCACCATGCGGACGTCAACTAATTATTGTAATTATCTGATCTTGTTTTCTCTTTATTGTCCTGTTAGTGAGTTAAAATAAAATCTTAGACACGTCAATTTAAATGCCTTTAAGGAACATTCATGACAGATTTGAAAAAAAAAAATCGGATGAAGTAATTGGTCGTGACTGCAAAACAAATAGATTTTGTTGATACGGGTCCATTAAAACGATCACCATCTTGGATCGGATTTAAAAAATAAAAATTCCTGACTTTTTTTTCGGATGCCGTTTTTCCTGACTTAAAGGAATATTTTTGCCAAATTTAAAGAAAATCAAACGACGCGTTTTGTCGTTATCGCGTAACTAACAGAAAAACGAAATGCCAAACGGCCGAGTTGAAATAGGGCCTCGCGTAGGCTCGGTCAATTAACAACAAAATAACAACGGTCAAATAACAACAAAATAAATTGAAGGAAAAAAATAAGCGCTTGCTTTATTAATGGAGCCAACGTACAATAAATAAACTAATAGCTCACATCTATCTTACATAAATGTATAACCGAACTCTTTACTTTTAACCAACTAAATCTAAAAGGTTGATCTCCATTTAACTACAGAATGCAGAAATTGCCAGAATGCTATTATCGAAGGTATGATTATAATTACAGCCTTCAAACTAACCATTATCATATTGTTATGGTTGTTTAAAATATTTATCGTCAAACTCTGATATTACTATGGTGAATCGAACATGTAATGTCAACAACTATCACGCTCTAGCTACTCTGGCACACCGGCTTTAAGTTTTTTATATCTAATATATAAGAAACATTTGTTGGCCATTGCATCAAAAGAAATGAACCGTTATGATGGTATGAATACTATACCACTGTGGAATTTTTGGATCAACAAAAGCTGGTCATGTAGCTATAATAGCAATATCAATTTCCAAGGCATAACCGTATAGCTTAGGCCAGTTACTAAATTTGGTTCAGTGCATGATTATTACACAATGGTTTATTATTTCCAAATAGTAATATTTAAAAAATATCTGGTCTGTCTATTCAAACGACTTTCGGTATTGCTTTGGTTTACAGTTTAGACAATTAGATTATCTTTCAAGTGAGCGTTTGGAGTGTTTCGGGAAAGGAACATGTGCAGAATAATTTATAAAATATATCAAACAAGTTCAGCTAAAAAAAAAAAAAAAAAAAAAGGGAAATTTGGAGCTTGTCCCAAGATGATCGTCGTGAAAGTGTCGGAACTGAAAGTGTTAAGAAGAAACTGTGTCAGCTATAACTCGGCCATTTATAAATTTATAAAGATAGAGGGGGAATGTATGGTATATTGGAATCAGCATACCAAAGAGGTAAAAAAAAAAATATTTAAATGCTTTTTATTTATTATTTTCAATATTAGACTTTTGTAATCGATCAAGAAAAAAAATTATAATCCCCCCCGCAAAATTTGAGATTTTACATTTCAAGATATGTATAGAATCAAAATATCGATAAAAAAAAAAAAAAAATCCGTCCGTCCAAATTTTTTTTTATTTGCTTACAATTTGGAAATGATAAAACATTGTGCAATAATTGGCAGCGTTTTCCCATTTCTATTTAAGTAAATCTCAACTACCTGAGGAAGTTATCGGAAACTATCATTGTGATTTTGGAGAAGACTGACCAATCGTTGACAAAATATTTTCCCAACAACTCATATTAGATAAATTATAGGAACAGTTCACCAGGCTTGCGATTCTATATCAGCAGATGTATAATATTTTGACGAAGGAAGGAATATCAAGAAAAAATAGTTATCTATTAAAGGTATTCATGTCCAAAACATTTTAATTATATTTGCTCAAATTAAAATTTGGAATGGGGAATTTTTATTCCTAGAACTTTGATGTCCTTTCCAGTATGGAACATGGCGAGTTATTCATTCTCTTTACCCGGTTTCATTTAATTTAATTCTAGAGTAGAAAGGTAATCGAATGAAAATTTATTTAACCGTGGGCGGAATGGTATGCACCAGTCCTTTTGGCATTGTTTGTAGAAAATACGAAAATATTAATTTAAATACAACAGCTGTTGAAATCTGGCATAATTAAAATTAATTAGTTTTAAATATTGTTAAGATGACGTCACCATCAAATGAATCCAGATCCTTCGGAAAAGCCAGTTTTCCGACTGATGGTTGGTAAACGTAACAGGGGAAGAGGAGTCAATAGGAGCTAGGATATGACTCTTGAGAGTACCGAGACCTTGGTGACACCTGCCCATCATTATTGCCCCGTCCGCTCACCATCTCGACTGCTAATGTGTCTTTACGATTTTAAGGAACATGGAAGTAATTAAAATAATCATTTTTTAATAAACAAATTCAATCCATCATCTTGGACATAGATGGTCTTTAAATCTGAAATAATTTACACAGTGATGCTCATTATTAGAATGTTTATGGAACATCTGTTCTTAAATAAACTGGATTGACCCCTAAAATACAAAATAACATTTTTAAGAATAACCTAGAATATGTTCTTCAGTTTCAATGGTTACAGACATTTTCAACGAACAGGACCAAAATGACATTATATACTTTATAAACGGCAATAAAGTTACACTTGAATAAGTTTTCCGTTTTCACATTTTTTTTTCCTTTATTTTCCCAGTTTATTTACAAAATAACGTTTTTACAACATAATGTCACTTTATTATAAAGTTTAATTTAAGGAGAAGCTATTCAGGGGATGCGATAAATGAAGAAAAACACACTAATAAGTAAAATTTCTTTCTTTTTTGTGAATCAACGTTTCGGCCTAAGTTGTAGGCCATCAATACCGCTAAGTAAAAAAAAGAAAACAGGATTACAACCGTTGGTAGTATGAAAATTTAGTAGTATTAAACATAATAATATGTAAGTAAAAATAGATGGATAGATATATTAATTTAACTTCTTAAATTATATCTAAGGTAAACTTTTTCTTTTTTTTATTCAATATCCATATTTCCTACTTCTTGATCAATTTTTCACTAATTCTTTATTCCTAATTTCCTTATAATTATGTCTTATCTTTAACTTAATTCTATTTTATCCATTAGATGCTACAGCATCCTGCAGCGCATTGTTCAGATGTTTTAGAGAACCAAAAACTTGATATGGCATCGCGTTATGAATTGTTCCACTGATGGAACTTCTAGAGTATTACCAATATTAGGGTTTTTTTTTTTTTATCACCCCTTAAATATATGATTAAATATAAGTAAACAGAAGAGCTAACATGAATTTTATAACGAATATAAATAATTAAAGTAAATAAAAATCAATATATTCACTTATCGCATAAAAATATGAGAAATCAAATACTTTTTATGCTAATTGAGGTTTTAGCCTGTTACTGTTATACAAGATCAAACGATCTTGAAAATAAAACAATACCAAATTATAACTATCTATCAATATTATAAATAAACAGCTCTTTCCCCCTCTCCCAGTTATAACAATTATTATTCAAAAAGATCAACATTTAAAAATATTAGGAAAAAAATAGTGAACATTTTAATGTAACGTTTAAATTTATACGTTTATTTAAACATGCTTAAATGGAGAAGGGAGGTGACAGTGATAGGTTCCGAATAGTTTACTCACGTGCCCTCCGAATGCCCCATGAACCAAACGATCACAATATTCCCCAGCCTAAATAATGCAGATATACATGCAAGGAAACAGCATTTTTAAAAGCTACGACAAACCCCAGCTCAAAGCCATTTTTTGGAATGCGGGTGGCTTAACGAATGACAAATTCACTGAGCTAAAGAACTTTATCACACAATACGGCTTGGATGTCTTTGGAATAGTAATAGCTGCAGGAGCTGCAAGAATTAGGACGGAATTTTTCAAAGTTAATGGCTACCAGTCTTACATTCTCCAATGCACCAGAAGCCTTACGTCAGGTATTCTTATCGGTTTAAAAAAAATCAATAACTACAGATTTTAATATAAAAAAAACAACTTACAGAAAACGATAAAGTAGAAGCAGCCAAGATAAATATGTGGAAAGGAAAAATTCAAAAGAAACTTTTAGCAGTATATAATCCTCGTAGAAATAAACCGGATCTGACGTGCTTGGAAGGTTCTTGGAACAAACATACTACACTATATAGCGACCTGAACGCACCTTTAACTAACTCTTTGGGGTTACAGTAATACAGACCCAGTCGGACGAATTGTAGACGAATTTTAGCAATCGAACTCAGTCTTTTATTTTATTGGCAATGATACGAACACTCATATCATATTAAGGATCAAAATCACATCTAGACGTAATTATAATCCACTCCACCTTAGCAGATGATTTCTTCCTGATAGGTTTATCAGGACTAGGAGTGTTTGGGCACAAAGTGTCCATCGAAGTCAATTATTCTGTGAATACATCAAGTATACTAGAATGAAACTTGAAGAAGATGGAAACCAGAAAGAAATGACAAACAAAACAATAACTGATAATCTAATAGGCCCGCATGTTGATCCGACCACTACAACGACACAGACAATAATGGAATGTACTCGGAAGACTGTCTGAATTGAAAGAATTGTAGTGGTTAGGCTTCGGTCACTGTTCGAAAGAAATTTTTTGATATACAGTAAGCAGGAAGGGTTCAGATAGCACTGCAGTACTTCCGCTTATCCCAGGCAATGTTGAAGCTTTAGAAGCTTGTATAAATCAAGTCTTGGAAAAGTTGAAAGATTGGTCACATTCCAATGAAAAGCTTGTGAACAGTGAATAGACTGTATTCCAGCTGTTCTCACTCAAAAAGAAAGCTCCAGACGTCTGCCTACTGTATTAAGCCGAAACCGTGACACGACAAGAGGAGGTGTAAATTTAGATTCAAATTAAAATAAATATATTGCCAAATAGACCGAGCTTCTAGGCGTATGGATTTAATGAAAAGGGTAGCTGATGTAAAATGGAGAACAGACGAAGATAGGTTGGCCTTAACTTACGGGACCAACGTGCGGCCAGCAATGGAATAAGAAGTAGAAGTGATGTGCTCTTCTTCGGGCATTCAACTCAACAAATTAGATCTCCTCCAGAATCAGGCTCTCAGCTTAATAACAAGAAGCCCAAATAGTTCACCAATTACCGCAATGGAGCTGCAGACCTTCATAGAACCACTCAAAATCCGTAGAGAAATCATGCTGGTATCTTTATTTGAAAAGTTGAAATGATTCAACGTTATTTATTTTTAATTTGGAGGTAAGTCTTCAGGAATTTCTTTATTTATTAGTGAAGAGGACTTCATTTACTTTATTTATTTTTCATTTGCCTACATATAGTTTCCTTTATGACGAATTGGGGTCTTATATCCATCATCAGAATATCAAATTTTTCTTTACTGCTGTTTGTCATACATTTAGTTGTGACAGGAAAGAGATGGATATAAGAAGTAGACACTCCTATAAAAACGTAGAGTGAACATTATAATTTTATTTATCTACCAATAACAATATTGAAAGATTAAAATGCATGACAAATAGGAGTAAAGAAAAATTTAATGTTCTGATGAGAAGCCGGGGATGAGACCCTGAAACGTCACAAATGTTATGGGCATGATACGTTAAGGAGTGAAAAATTAATCAAGAAAAGGAAGTCCTATTTACGTAAAAATAAAGAGATTTAGCTTTGATTATCAGACCGATTAAACACCGCTATCCCAAAAATTAAAAACACAAGCGAATTTCTCACTTTCAGCAAATAATACTATAATGGAAAGAGATCTCCGTTATCAACTTACTGATCGCCATATCTTTCCACCAATCACTTACCGTAGCTGAGATCACTGGCATTATAATCTGGAATTTGTACTGCCACTGGTGAAAGCTACTGCCAACGTACACATCCTAAAAGCCTATGAGACTGTTACCCTCTGACGAATAATGACACGCATAAACTGATGGATCTGCAATGAGTGCCAAGAGAAACGCGAGGACTGGGGTATACAGTGAATATTTCCAAGTTTCTTTTACAGCCAGTAGAAGGATCAAAAATTTCGAAAGAGAAATTACAGCTATCCAACATGGTTTGGAAGCCTATAAAGATAAGCCTACAGATAAAACGGTGTTCTTTGTTAATTCACAATCGGCCATTATATCTGTTACAAGCTCAGTCTACACCGATTCTCCCCTTATTGTGAAGTTCTGACACCTTATTAGCTATATAGCAAATGAGGGAAGGACTATTTCTTTTCAATGGATTCCGAGTCACAGTGGAATTCACGGTAACAATGAAGCTGAAAGAAGGTGTGGGATCAGCCTAATATCCATCATTGACTTTACAGACCGGTAATAAGAACTGTCAAGGAGTATGCTGACAAAGCAGCAGAAAAACGCTGGGAAATTTTAAAAATGCATCTGGTCACGATCACCTCCGAAAACATTTTTATTATATTGGAGTAGCTGAAGATCCAAATTGCGTTCTGCGCAAATGGAGAATTGGACGCCCATCATCTTTTTACTTTATCTGCATTGGGAGATGTTCGATAAAATTTCAAAGAAGGAGACGACATTTACGTTAAAAATGAAAACTTTTGGAGGGCACGAAGGACCGAAATGTTTAAAAAAATATAAATATAAAAATTTTAAAAAATAAAAATTTATAAAGTTAACTGGTGATTTCCAGAAAAAAGTAAAAAATCGTGTCCTTCAGACATTGCATTCAGGCAATGAGTATCAACTTATTTATTTTGTATCCATTATGTTTTATTTTGTTTTCCAACTCAATGAAAAAAACAAAAACGATGAGTTTACACTAATTTATCAACTTTGTTGTTGAATCAAACATCTTTATTCTCAATTTCACCACGTTTCTCTGAAAGTTTTTTTTTTTTTCCTTTAACAACGAAAAGGTGATGGCACTTACTGTTCAAAAATGAAGTATTTTTAGTTTAATTTGAATTTTGTTGATTAAAGAGTAATCTAAACTTTGTCCCTGATATTTGTTACCATTACCGCCACTATTGATGTTTTTATATGCCCGAAAGTAATATGTATATTTCGCGAAAGTTTCTTCCTATTTAATAAGTAGCAGCCCTATAACATTGCTTTGAAGTTTTTAAAATTAATTACTCTTTTGCTGTAGTATCTTCTCATTACTGCCAAAATATCCTTTTGAGGTGGTAATGAAGTAATGAGGAGTGGCAATGAAAACCTGATTGAAAATCAATTACTTTATCGATTTCATCAGATATGCAATCAATTGAAATTACATACCCAGTGTCTTATTTGTGATCCTTAATTTTGTAAATGCGTTGAATTAATTTTTAATCACTTCCAAAAAATTTAAATTTAAAAAAGTTACCAACATGCAGGATGTTTCAAGTTTGGAATAATTCGGATTCCACTTAATTAAATAATTTCCAATTTGAATGGTAGGAAAGTACTCGTATGTTCTTCATTAAAACCCAAAAATCTCATTACTGCCTCACAAACAAAAATTTATTATCATTATAGCAAATTCTAAAAATTGGGAATTTTAAATTCCGGCCAAAAATGTGAAGTTAAGCTTAGAACTGTCCTAAAACTCATTGATTAGTACGGCTAGATCACTCATGATTTTTTTTGATATTTGGAAAGAATTCACCGACTCAATTTTATGGAGACCTTATTTTTGAGATTTTCTTGAGAACCACCCTCAGAGGTGTGCGTAAAATATGCATCTAAATCATTCATAGATCATTCTGTCCATCCAAGGTCAAGAAGCACATTGAGAAGAAACTAGATAAGAACTGAGGAACTAGGAGGATTCGGTGAAGTTGGTGGGATTGTTAGAGAAATATAATTGATATGGGCAAAAATGTAACTGCCTGATTTCATATATATATTTTATACCCGTCTATGTGGATGTGCTTGCGTGCTAGCCTAAATACTATACAAAACTCAGCCAACACAAGGGCTGTATTCTTAATTTTCTGTAAATAAGCTATTTCATAAGCATCTCTCAGTTTTATTCTATTAATAATGCATTATTTTATTAGTTCTGTAAGCTATATAATTAGGAACTATGTTTAATAAGCTTAATAATGTTTAATAAGAGTACGTTGAATAATGAATTAATGTTTAACTAGTTTAAAAAGAGAATAGGAACCATGTTTTTAAGCAGTGAAGTTTATAAGAGAATCGCGTTATGTGTATGATCTCTGAACATCCCTCTATGACGAAATAATTTGGTAGAACTTAGATTTAATCAACAAATGTGTGTTTATTGCGCAAATACCGCTGAAGGCAGTTAATAAACAAATAACTTTTATCAACAAAAAAGTATTTAATAAAATATATCAATTAGTAAGTACATAATTTTCTCTAGAAATCAACAACAGCATATTTTCGTAACAAATGCTAATGTACTTACCGGCCCTATTAAGAGATTGTTGAAAATTGTATGCTCATCAATCAAATTATGGTGTAATACTATAATTGTTTAATACACTTATTGTTTTACATAATCTCTATGATGAGACCAAAATGTTAATCCCATTGATCTGAAACAAGTTAATCTCCTGGTGTCTATCCAGAAAATCCCTTATGCTTATCAAGGTGTCTTCTATATGGAGATAATAATAAGAGTCTTATGCTAATGAGTATAATAAAATGGGCAAAATATATTCGTAAACAAGGTACCGTCGTCTAAGTAATGAATACGAAAAATCGCATTTTTCGAATTCCTAAGTTATAAGTATTAATTTACCAGAAGCCATTTGCAAATTAAAATTTTATAAATACAACTCTAAGTCTCAGAGAAGTAAAATAACAATAATTTTATTCTCAGAGAATAATTTTTTTTATTCATTACAATAAGATAACTGTTTTAACTTTCATTTTATTACTTTAAATTAATTTAAAACTGATTAAAATACAAAACTTATTTATCAGGCCCAATGGTTAAGTCGCTTGAATTGATCACTGAATAAATAGAATGAAAATTATAGTCGAAACAGTTTTAAAATGGTTCAAACTGTATCATTTGTTGATTGATTGGTTATTATGATGTTTTTAGGCGCAAAACATGGATGTCATTAGCTCCCGATACGTATAAAGATATTACTGCAGGAAAAAAGGAAGTTAAAAAAAACAAAACATGCTTATATATATATATACACACGTAAACATGTGCACACATATACATATATACATATGAACAAAATTATTAAAAACTTAAAAATTATTATTGATATTAACACGTGTTTATTTATTAATTATTTTATTATATCTGCTTCAATAAATTTACTTTAACGAGAAACGATATTATTTTGTCGGCTCTACTACAATCGCTTCCTAAGGCTATTGAAATGTCTGGCGGTATTTCAATTTCATTTAATTTATCCTTGTAGAATGTATATTCATGGAAGATGTGGACTATTGTCAGGATTTGGTTGTAGTGTTGGCATTTTGGTAGTAAATCTTTAGTGAGTAGATGAAGGTTAGTCTGTTTTGAGTGCCAATCCTTAGCCGGATAAGGACCGCTTCCTCTCTTCGGATGCTACGAATAGAGGAGTTCCAAGGTTTTGTTTGTTTCTTTATTTGTTTGATTTTGCTTGGGGGACTCTTGTTCCACATTTCCTGCCATTCCTTGTGGATATTTTCTTTCAGTGGACTTCAGAGTTCTGATGGTATAAGTAGGGTCCTACCCGACTCTTTTTGCTCTATATCGCCTATTTCATTCTCCTTCAACCAACTATTACTATTACTATTGATTACTGATATAAGCGCAAACATATAATTCTAAATATCATCCTTCCCCAATTCCCACATATATGTGTATTCAAAATTAAAAATGGCTGGCGCCTCAAAGGAAGAATATACACAAACTCTAAAAATTACGAAAAAAAAGTATGGCATAATCCTGGCCTGCTCTATGAGTACCCTAAATTCTGTGGTCACCCATTCTTAATTGTTTGACCAATTTGACTAATATCAACCTGTATTCAAATTATTATTACTGGATGTAACATCATCATTAATCCATTAGGTATGAGATATATATATATATATATATATATATATATATATATATATATATATATATATATATATATACGTCTAGTTCATAAATGTGATGAAATGATATTTCTACTCGGTCAATATGCCAATTGCCGGAGATTGAGAAATTGGCAATTTCGAGAAATGTACTTGACCGAATTTAAAAATTTGATACTCAGTGGACGCAGAATTTAATGCTCTACAATTGTTATCTTATGAGTTTTTCTCTTAGATTACTGATGCTCAAGCTAAAGAATCATAAATAGTCTTTGACAGTGTTGGAAAAAATCGCCGTTATTTGACCATGGCTTTCGACCACGCCACTTAACCGAATTATGTTGTGGTAATCATACACTCATAGAAACAATAAAAAAAAAATCAAAGCTTCTACCCCATCTTTTTGCCTCATAGACCCTGTTATGACCCTCTACTGACTGGCCTATTTCGTGTTTTTAAAGGATTTTTTTTTCTGAAATATATTAAAAAAAAGTTTGGAAAAAACGATCAAATTTTTATGTTTTGTGGAATATAATATAAATTACGAACATTTTTTTTAGTCACTATATGTCATTTTTGTTAAAATTTTAGATTTTAAAATTATCTTCCATTTAAATTAACAGACTAGGTAGGAGAATAAAATAAAACCTGTTATTCTCATATGAAGCTACTAAATTCGTTCTCCATTGGATATAAAAACTGTAGTGAACTGAAAAATTCATGAGATCTCAAGGTATCGGAATCAGGGTATCCCATAAATTCCGGAACTCGGTTTTTCTGTGAAAATCGGATTTTTCCGACGTGGAAATGGGAAAGTGTAACAGGCGCGCAGGAGGTAACAGGAGTTCACTCGACCAGACTCAGTAGACCTTGACAACAACCGTGACCGGCCAGTTGCTACATCCTGAACAATGGCCATGTCCAATAACTTGAACGTAATATATATATTTAGTTATTTGGATCGCTCCAAGTTCAATATTCAATTTATGCAGTACTGTTTGAGATGATTAGGAATACATGCAAATAAAATGAAAACGGAAGATACAACTGAAAAAGTAATTGAAATATAATTTTTATTCAAAAATACAAATTTTATATGGTGATGAAAATTTATTAGCATATATATTAGAAAAAAATTAGCTTTGATCAATTTGAATAGAAAATTAAAATAACTGTTATACAATTTTACGAAAATGCCATTACTCACCATCTGACTACAATATTTTGACACTAAAGGTGTATCTTTTCGAAACTACGGTTCTTTTAAAGCAGCATTTAAACTCAGGACAGGTTCTCCCAAGAATTAATCAGTAAAAGAAATGCCACATTTCAAGCAAAATATGGGTTAAATTGTTGAATAAAACCCAATACTGGAATGTACATTTTATATCATCAGCTTAATTGAAATATTGGCTTCATGTACAATATATCTAAATTTGGTAGCAAAATAACGGTTAGATTTATGAAAGTAAGTATAAGTGTATTTTACACTTAGGTAAAGCTCATGTTGGAAGGCGCTTGAAGTCATGGAATTCCAGGAAGGTACTAAATATTTGAGCCTTTCAGTTGACAGAATGACAACTGCTATTTTTACGAAAATGTTGTTTTTTAAGTTTGTGAAAATGTTTATTTAATTGTATCAAATAATCTTATTAAAACTATTTTGTCGGTTATTTATATAGGAAAAATAAGGATGAAGTGTGTGCGTACGTGATGTGAGTACTAGATCCTTTTTTTAAAGTATTGATTTTATTTTCTATGATTATTATTATTTTTCATGAATGTACACATTTTTCTCCATTACCTATGATAGTGGAATATTCGTTAATAAATACGTTTTAATCCGAACGAATAATCGAGACTAGTACTGTTCAAAATACAGTAAGTTCTGATTAGAATGATCTATGAAACAAAATGATACGAAAAAAGAGGTTACATAGTTATAAGGTTAATTTATAAATGTCATGACTGTTAATAATGAAAATGAAATAGGGTGGGCGGTGCACTGACCGAAGCGGTGATGGACGCTTGCAATCAACGCCCTATTGTCAACAAGCAGTGACCGGCTAAAGGCCCTCCACAGCACAAATTGGTAAACGAGTCCCATTCAAGTCGTTAGCCTTTCCTCAAGCGGTAATTAAACTTTAGGTGTATTAATGAACCTTAGTCCTACGGTATTTGGCTTCGTTGGAAGCGATAAATTTCTTGGCTGAACTGTATTTATATATAACTTGGAGGGAGAGACAATAGATGCTCGTTTTTCTTATATGAGCTGATTGTAGGGTGAAGTAAAAGATCATTTGTTTGAACACGTGTTTTACAAAACATGTTTAAGGCAATGGACGAAGTGGGTCTATGGTAGGGTTGGAACATCGAAAGAAAAATATCGATATTCGATATTTCGATATATCGCGAAACCAAATATCGATATCCACCAATAATCGGTATAAAAATATCGATATATCGAAAGGAAATGGGCGAAAAACGAAAGAAATGTGCATTAAAGGAGTATAACGTTATGCAATTTATGAGAAGGTTATGAAATAATATAATTATAATTTATAGAACAATATTTTTATTATCTCTGAATCATTAAAAAAAAGATCGAAAAGAATAATAATTTGGTAAAAAAAATAAATATTTAATACATTTTTATCTTGAAGGTTTTTTGCCATATTTCATATATTATATTATTCTACAAATTTTTCAAAAATAAAACCTTGTTTTATTTTTCTAAAAAAAAATTGTAATTTATAAAGTTTCCATGCATACATTGAGCGTTCTCAAAACATTTATCTAAAAACATGTAATTCATCTGATATATATTTCAGTGCAATCAACATTTATATTATTATTTGTTTGTCTGTACATTGGATTAATTAATGGTATATGTATTTCAATCTTATCTAATAATTATTGCTTGGAAACTAAATATTGTTTATTCTCATATTTACCCCATTATATTTATAAATTAACATGTGCTATATTTTAGCCAATGATTATATGCAACAATTTATTTACATTTATAGTATTGTCTACTTTATTTCAATTTGGTGAATGATTGTTCCATATTATTTTTTGTTTTGGTAATCTTAAAATCTTAAGTTTATTTGAAGGGTAAGTAAACCTGGACCCTATTTCATGATAAAGTACGAAAGTACAATTACGAGTAGACCTATGATTTACTATGCATATGACCCACTGTGAAATGTTGAAACACAATCAAATTTAAAACTAGTTTTTAGCATCTAACTAATGTGCCTCGATTCCTGTTCTTGAATATTCTGACCTGTGTCTTCACTATCTAGCATTACTTATGGTAATGTTCTCTTTTATTTTTGTAATTCTTCTAGATCTTATTTTTATTTTAAATTTACTATTTTCGTTACAGTTATTAGTTCTTTCATTATATACCTATTTTATTTATTATGTCTATGTAATGATTTTCAATTTCATGTCGATTTTGAATTTGAGCACTTCTGTTATACTTATTTATTACTATTAGAATTTTTGGAATTTGTCGAATGCAACAAGATTAAAGGTTTTAATTTTGGGACATTCTACTATATAATACTTTTCATTGTATTATTTTCAGTGTAGAAAGGCAGACTATCCTTACAGATAAAATATAAAATAGCATCATTAACTTTTCTTCGTCGTTCACCTCCCTCTTCAAATAATGCGATGTTTTGGAAACTACTTCTTATGTCAGAAGCTTTTGACGGAGGAACTGTTTCATTTGCTTCTGATTTAGAAGTAGATGGTGTTGCAGAAACACCTGACCCTGATGGAGACGAAAAAAACGTGCGAATGGGAAGCTTTGAGGTCTGGCCGTAGGTTTTTTCCGATGTCCGAAATATTTTGTGACAATATTTGCACTCCGCACTTTTACTGTCTCTCGATTTAAAATGTTTTCATACTTCACTTTTTGGCGGCGACATTTTATTTTCTATTTTCACCTTAATCACCACACTAACAACAACAACAACAATAACAATGAACAACAAGTAACTGACCGTTAGTGACGCCTATGAGTTATAACAATGAGGAAGTGAAAACAGTTCAAAGACAGCGTCCTAGATTGATTAAATAATTAAGCTATAATGTAAAGTACAGCTCACGGATAAAATTAAAAATATGATAAAGAATAAAGGAAAGTTCTAATTAAAATAAAATAATAAAATTTAAAATATCAATATCACCGATATATCGGTGTATAATAACGATATCATCGATATATCGGGTGTTAGGATATCGATATAATATATCGGTTTTTCAAATCCGATATATCGATATATCGCGTTTCGATTTTCCAACCCTAGTCTATGGAGATGTCTATACCTACTATATACAATAAGAAATAGATTTAGAGCATTTTACAGATCTAAATTCTTTAAACAACTTAAAAGATATAAACAAAACACAACTTAAATAGTAAATATAAGGCAATTTTTTGTTTTGATATATGATACTTTGGCTGATAAATACGAATTAAGCAATCAATTTATAATAATAAAACTACGTTTTTACATGGAATTTTCTGTTCCATAAAAATGTCTGCCAAATGTGGCACTATATTGTAAAACTTTAAGTTCCAGCTTTTTTATTTTCAGCATATCTGCTTGCTGCATACTAGAAATTACATTGGATGTATTTCTGTTAGAATACAGCAATTTAATGTAGAATACCCCAAGCCACAAAATTACTTGTTCAAAATGTTATCGTTTTTAATAGCAGTACAATATTTAAAACATAGTATTAGTACAGTGTTACCACATAATAAAATAATATTTTTTAATTTGTTTTAGAAAAATATAACCAAATACCGCGCTTATGGTCCTCAAAAGACCTGCTCCAAGGCTTGCCCATCATCCCATTTCCCTCTGCTTTAAGTGTATTTTCCTGACAGTATAAGATATGATATCTAGAAGATAGTTTGATGTTACCTATCATTTAACAAAAGGTTTTTCACGAGTCATGTGTAAATCCGAGTATTTTCTGAATTTGAGTGAAAAAAGGAGAAAAAAATAAAAGTAAGAAAATGCATGGTGAACATTTTTATCGTCATTACTCCCCTTTCAAGTCAAAAGTTCTGCAAAAGTGCGTTTTGCAACACTCCATGAAAAACTGAATCTTACTAAACTATCGATCCCGTAAAATAGCTATAGGACTAAGCAAAACGGCTCATAATAACTGATATACACGGGAAACATTAACGCGAATAGAAGTTATTCTTTTTTTTAATAATAAATGGGACAGACAACCATATAAATGATCCATGGTACGGACAGCTCAGACTTTGAAATCGAGTAATTAGTATTTAAAATGCCTAATGATAAAAATAATTGCTACTAGGTTATTACTATACAGTTTATTATTGTTACATTTCTTAAGTTTCAATCCTCAAAATATATGAATTATTGATAGCCAAAATCTAGAATCCTCATGAAGTTGTCACTCTAAAACAATCAAATGTGAAAAAAATATGGTCCGGTGCACGCATCACACAACTTTTACTTACCACCCTATAATATTTATGTATTTAAAAAAATAAAGAATTCGCTTATACAATACTTAAAATATTTTAAGCACATATACTTCTTCACGTATTCTCTCAGAGAAGTATAATTAAATTAGTTTTTGTATGTATGTATATATATATATATATATATATATATATATATATATATATATATATATATATATATATATATATATATATATATATATACTATATATAATTTAATTACCTTTTATATAAATATCATCCATGATTGACCATGAAACGCATACATTTCGAGTTATTTAAGCATAAAAAATTTCTTTTCGTCATAACTGTTTTACCTGCATTATTTTTCGGTTATGTACTTCGCATATAAAAAGTTTAAGGGCAGGAGAAGACTTTAATATTAAACTTATGGGCAACCCTGCACGTTCTTATTTTTTAATCCACGTTACGCTAGCATATGAGATCCAATAATTGAATGTTCCTAATAAATCTCTTCGTTAAATTTTTATGGACTTCCTCAAAACATTGAAAGGAATTATAAGATAACCCAAAGTCAGATAATTTGACATCTCCTATTCAGGCCTTCGAATTCTTCACCTTTTAGCAGGAAAACGCTAATGTGAAGAATCTAGCAGTTAACAGATGAAGTGGTTTAAAGTTATAACATCACAAATCGCCATTTTATTGATCCATGTCCACGATGACCGTTTCCGATTCAACTCATGAGTTGACTCCAAATGACCATATAGAACTTAGCCAATCGCGGGAATACGATGAATTGAGGAAATGAGGCAACTTTGACGGAAGACTAATAGAAAGGATGGGAGGCTAATGGTGGAGAGGGACGGGAGGAGAGATGAGAGAGGGAATTTGCGGACGGGTACGTGCTCTGTTTGCCAACTGTATCGGGTTATTTATGATCTATCTACGTGGCACAAAGAGCTGATGAAGTTCGGCTACTAAATGAAACCTCCTGTGGGGTTTATGGCGATACAGCTTCTGCTCTTCCAGCTTGGGGAAGGGGGTGGGAGGAGGAGGGATACAGTTCAGTTATAGAGAATGATTGAGTCACAGAGAGATTAATTGAACTTGGAAAATCAATAGTCGTGTCAAAATGAAAACGCGCGGTGTATAGAAGGGAAAACACAAGGAAAGAAAAACAAATCAAGCTAATCTATCAAAAACATGCCTTTTGTTCTTTAACTTTGAAAATGAAGAATTTATATTTTCCCTCATCATAGAAGAGAACCTCCAGCGAACATCAAGCATACTGAGAAACCATTTTTGTCAGATGCTTAAAGAGGGAAAAAAGGCTAGTACGACTGACTCACTTGAAGATCGAACTTGTGAGAACATAAAATACGAAATTATCATTTCGTTTTTCTGGCAAACGATATGCTGCTGCTTTGATCCAAGATATTTCTTCATCTAATCAATCAGTCGTTTAAAATAACTGAGGGGAAAAATGTTTACAGAATTGCATTTCACAGCTTTTAAATTGTTATATAAATGAAGAAGCGTTTGCCATTTATGTTGACAGCATATTGACTAAATTAACTTCCAACTTATTAAGATAAATAGTTCAAGGAGCAAACAACCATATTTACCGTTCTTGTAATAATTTGCGAAAAGTGGCTGTTGCCCATCCGAAGAATTTATGAAGATGAGTAAAACTATAGAGCCATTATACAGGGTTGATGAGAAAGTGTGCAACATTCTGGCTCACACTGCTTCCACACACAGATGTTATATTTGAGGAATCACGCCTAAAAACGTTAATTCAACAGATTTACGAACACTGGCTAATTATGAAATAAAAGGGTATTACAGTCTAGGCTTCGTACATGTATCTGAACGTCCTACTGCCTCTTGCATATCGCCTTGATTTTTAAAAAAATGAAGAAGCCCGAAAAAATGGAACAGATTTGGAACAGAAAAAACAAAATTTAACAACGATTCAAGTCCTAGCTCAGACTTGAATCGTTGTTAAATTTTGTTTGTTTGATCGTAGATAAGAATATATCAAAACACGGAAGGGTTCAAATAACAAGGGATGCCTAATATTTTTATTTTGGTAAAATTAATAATTCTGGGGGGAGGAGAGAGAGGAAAGATGTTATTCTGTTATTTACAGATTAGGAGATATTTTAAAGCTAAAAATAGGTTTAGAGGTAATCTCTGACCCCAAAAGGCTGTCCGATAATTTTATCCAGCTAGATTGGTCATTTGGCCAATTTTTCCAGGTTCGCAATCCTACTTGTCAATTATTATTGTTTTATTTTTGCTTATAAGGGTAAAAAACTTTATTAAAAACATATTGCTCACATAACTACGCATAAAGATTCAATTTATTAACTTTTTAAAAACAACGATTAGATAAAAATAAAACTAGTGAAATAAAGGAACTGGCATAATTAAACATCAATTTATTTAATTTAATAATCACGACAGTAATTACAAAACACAAAAAACTAAATTCAAATCGAAAATATATTCTATTTAAAAATAAATTCAATGATACACTTAATACACTGATTTGAAGGCACGCACAGATTCAGAGCAAACGATTTTGATATTGATTACGGAGCTAGTTGGAGTACTTTAAAAATTGTGATCAGTTTAGCTGTGAAAATACCACAAAAACTATCCAATATGAACTTCAACATTCAGTCGCCGTTCTGCACAAGACGCCGAGTATGTTCGCCATCTGCAACTTCGCAGTACTGACATTATTAATGTCCATGATTAAACTGTTATTATATTTACACGCGCTTATTTATTTGGTATAGTTAAGATAAGCAAGAATGTTTCCTGTTTTAGTTAAATTATTACCAAACATAGAAGCTTAATCGTCATATCTTAACGTTTTTAAATCTTGAAATACTAGGTGAACCCATGAGTTATGACCCATTTTTTTTTCGTTTTTACTGAATAATATTATAAAATACAGTATGAATCACTGCGGTTTCATTTTAAATTGATTCATCACTATTACATCCTCAAGTGCTTAGCATAGGAAGTGTATGATTATCCGTCAGCATAATGTTTTTTTTTTTCCAAATCTCACTTAGGTCGCATGTTTTGGGATCCCCTGAGTTGAAATAATGACGTTTTTTAAAAATCTCTGGGATGTCGTTATTGTTGTTGTAACCGTCCGTTATTTCTGTGGGCCTTATTTTTTAGATGAGTCGTTTCAGAAGCTCTCAACATCTTTGTATGTCGCAACTCAAATATGTCTCAACATATTTGTAAGTGTCAGATTTAAAATTAAAATAAATGTAAGTAATTAGAATTTTTTTATCTCTAATTATTATTTACAATTTTCTTGGAGGCACTTTTATAATTCGACTTCTGCCAGCCCTATAAAATCTAGGATTCTGCCTATCTGGTTCATCCAGGGATTTTAAATGTTTTCTAAAGCCTGCTGAAGCCGGAAATATAGTTGAGCACCTTATGGTCTCTATTCATTACTATTAAGAAAACGACAGATAATTTTGTCTTGAAATTCCGATCTTCACAGTTGACTCAACCAATTAGAGTCTACTTGACCTTTGCTAGATCAATAAAAATCACCATTCATTCTATGTGAGTTCTCGAAGGGGTCGAAAATTTCTGCGGCGGAAAGCCTTTATGAACTTTCGACATCGACCAACTAATGTGCTTCTTTTGCAGCTCTCTTAGGCTTCTTATTTCAGCTTTATAAAATATATCATAAACTTTTAATCATATCATATACTATATACAATTAAGTATATCATTGAAATGTTCTAAAATTTAAGTTAAGTTTCATGTTTTCATTTTCTAAATACAATTATTTCATTTCGTAAGACATTTTCATGTTTTTGTTAACGATGAAATTTTTTGCGTTAAAATTAATATTATTTCCGATAAAAGTTTTATATCAATAAATCAGTTTTTCCAAAGAAATATATCATCGTCGGCTATAACACGCGAAACCACGTAACTGCCAAAATCCAGCTTTTCAAAGAGAGACGAAAAACGTTTCATCATTCGTTGTTCGTTTCTAATAGAATGCACGAGAGCAAGTGATAAAATATGGAGTGAAAAAATTAAAAATTAATTGTTGTCAATAGAACATATGCAAAAATTAAATAATAAAACAAGTCTAAATCAAACCATTTTTGACTTACGTGTATTCACATTTTTGCCTAAGATATATTTCTCTAATAAACAGATTAATTTTTTTTCATGGCTCTTACAGATATTCTGCCACCTTTGAGTTACAGCAGATTCATTTGAGCTAATGAAGAATTTAATGTTTAAAAAAAAATAAAGTTTGTTACAAAATATTTAAATAGCAATTAGTCAAGACAGATGGTTGTCCAAACAGAGTCCACATTTTTTTTGTATATTCAATTTTATTAATTTCGCGATGGGATGATAGCAATATTTGGGAGTGCTATTTATTTTGTTTTAATCACAATTTATAGATAAAAGGAAAGTCAAAGATAATTTACAGAACCGTACTTTATTCTATCTAAAAGAACATAAGAAGAAAGCGATATCTTAATCAAAACGTCAATTTTAGAAAGAGATACCTGAAGTTGATGAACGAGGAGTCCGTGAATTAGTCATGTTAAAATTTGCAGTGCTTTAAATTTGAATTGAAGCTGATCAAGGGTAAGAAGAACACCAGGTCGTACAATTTCAACCCGATTCCGTCACTCTACAGAAAAGTATTCTTCCAATTTTAGGCAATTAAGGTTCCAATTGCCTATTATTGGATCTATTTGACACAAATTGAGGCAGGGAAAGTCCAGTCCAATGTGAGAAATCGATTGCCCGGTGCCAGATCCAGTTTAGCAAGACGGTTTGGATATCCCTGGACACCCCGTACCCTAGGGACTACACCCGATATGAAGACATCACCGACCCAATTTCCCGGCTAATCTCCTGAAATGAGATTAGGGATTATTACAGCCGGAGTTAATGGGATGGACCCTGGTGGAGTTTGTTCTTCGAGCTCATTCCCAAAATCAGAAGGTCTCAAAATCAAAAGATCTATGGTTAAACTGTATTCAAGCCAAATTAAATTTAAAAAAAATAAGAATAATGATTACATTCCAAGATATATCATACAAAAAAATATAGCAGCTATTTAAAAAAAAAATATATTCACAGTGTCTCTCTTAAATATATTATAAACATCTGTTTGTATAACATACGATATGATATGTAATTTCAAAAGGAGTGTATAGATTAACATTTATTGTATATATATATATATATATATATATATATATATATATATATATATATATATATATATATTATACATTTAAAAAAAAAAAATCGTTAACGAGGCAGGATTCATAAAATTTTACATTTTTTTGTCTCCCTCTGAGATTATATACAGTTTATTTATCAATGCGATATATACAAAATAACAAATGATATTTTATATACCAGAGAGTTTATATAAAAATTCCTTTTATTACCCAAAGGTATTTTAAGGCCAATAATTTTTATTTAAAAGTCCGATGTGTGTGGGGTTTTCACATTTTTGGCTCATGGCCTTTATTAATTTACAACCCTGCAGGTTGAGATGGGTTCAGAATTCAGAGTCTAGACCCTTCCCCCAGCGAGCACATCGACCAAGGGGACAGTGCATTGCCACCTTCCAGGGCTGGGTGGTGGGACGATTTCTCTGAAGAGAGGGTTGTGATAGGCCTTCACCCCATCAAATAATTTGATGTGCCTCCGGTCTATGTATTCTGGCACTGAGGTATAGCTATATAGCTGGAGCTTGTCATAGACGGTGGTATTTCTCGCTCGTTGGAGTGAGATCCCTTGGGCGATTCCCCGAAGTATGGAGTTCTGGAAGCTCTGCAGTCTCTTGAGTGAAGTTTTGTACATGTGCAGGAGCATAGTTGGTCTTATGATGTCTGGTCTCTTAGATCTGTAGCTTCAGCCGCAGTGAGAGCTGCGGTGACAGGTAGTGAAGCCTATGCGACTTCAGCCGGGCCAGTTTGCTTCTCTCCTTGATGTTACTGAAGAAGGTGAGGTGCCTGTCTAAAATAACGCCAAGGTAGAGAATGGAGTTCGGGAAATTTTTACTGGATTCGGTTAGTGTTCTTAAAAATGTATATACCTTGTTTATAATCGAGTTTATATATTTTTAACAACGTGGATGACGGGAATCAGCATTAATTATTGTTTTAAAGAATTATTTTCATATAAATATAGCCTATAGAAAATTAAAAAAAAATAAATGAGCTTCAGTAAAGAAATAGATTGCAACAAATATTATAGAAGTTCTCATCACATCTTCCAAATTTATAGGCTGGAGTTAGGATGGAAAGACCTTAAGTTTGAGTAAAGATAAGCCGAGGAGAGATGATGACTCCTACACAGTTTCTAATTCCTCGAAATGTATGAAGGCTTAATGGACTTCAATTGAAGTTGACTTTGCACACTTTAGTGACTTTGAGAAGTTCATAATTCGCAAGGAACGTTGACAATACTTAAGTCATTTTAAGTTTTTCTGGGATAACAACAATGGAAACCCTAATATAAAATATCTTAGGCTAAGGTAAAGTTAAGATTATCCTACAAACGTTTGTTCTGGCAACACAAAACTAACATATGAAATATAATGAAAACAATTAATTTAAACATTCTCGCAGGACTTGAAAAAAAGTATTAATAAATCTATGTTTTTTGAAATGAGATTTTTCTGACGATAACATCGATGGCCTATTACGAAAAATGTATATCAGCAAAAACCCTACTTCACAAAGGTGAAAAACTGTTTTGAAAGGCTTAAATCCGACTTAGGTTATCTTTCGCCCCTTATTTACATTAGCTTGCATGAATTGTTTATCTTTACTGTTTATGAAGGTAACCATGACCATGAAACAAGAACAATTTTCATTCATAATACGTAAAAATCCAATTTTTGCACAAATACAATTTTCATTATTAATCAAATTCTCTTAATAAACACTCCGTGTGTCCAGTGCCGATTTCGATCAAAATTGTTTGGGTTTCTATTGTTGGAATTCTACATTGAAAAAAGTCAATCCCTATCCTACCGTTTTATCTAATGAAGAAAAAAAGAAAGAAAACATGCTGAAAGTGCTTTATTTTATATCTCGAGTTAAAAAACGATATCGTCACGAGTTTTCCAGCTAAACATCTTCTTTTTTTTAAGTGCATTAAAGGAAAAATATAAAAATTAAAAAATCATTGATTTTTGGTCAAATAAATTTAAAATAGTATTTAAGTTATTAAGTAAACTAATCTCACAGATTTTTTCAAACCAAAACTGATGGAAGATTTGAATTCAGTACTTCCTTAATGTTGAAAAAATCATCGAAAACAAAATTTTTTTTAGTTCCGAGTGTGATCAAAATTTTTAAAGTCACACAATTACGTTTGGGTTAATATTTATAAGATCTGTGGCTCATTTTCATTTGACCCGATATCGACGTTCTCGGACTCATTAAAAATAGGAATGTTTCTTCTTTCCGTTTTTATAAACAACTATAGCATTATCCTAGAAGGTCTGTGCAAAAAAACGTGTTTACCATATAAAAACAAAATTGAAGTTTTTAGCGGATAACGTTGGTTCTAAAACAGGTAGAAACATCACGGCTAAAGCAAATCGCGTAGTTTAAGAACCTTTACCATAGCTCTGAATTTGGTTTGCATCGTTCAAAGGGTTCCGGATATATTAGCGATTATTAAAATCATAAAAAAAATTTGAAGAGCAAAATTTTTATTTTTAGATTTGCACGAAAATTTTAATATATGGGTTTTTCAAAGTTCTAAAATCAAATCTGATGCCATATTTGGATAAAAAATTCTATTATTATACTTCACACCGTAGAAGAAAACCGTTTTTACTCCTCTTACATATAAGTCAATATACCTTTCAAATCACTCTAAAATTCAATTTTCTCGTATTAAAAAGTGGATCACTCGAAAATTTAATATTTCTGGATCACGAATAATGTTTTTATATGCTACACTTAAATATGACCTTAAAGGCTTGGTTGTTATCTTGACTTTGACTACACATAAAGAAACCATTTTTCGAAATAGAAAGTTAATGTTTTTAAACAAAGAATTTTTTTTTTTTTTTTTATACCTTGTGAACGCACTTACGTATTCATGATACATACATATAATAAATATTCCGCCCCTGTCTTCCATGAATTTTACTCAGAAGATGGTGGGATTAGTGCGTCCTAGTTCCATTTTTTAAGATTTTCATTACTTTTTACAGAACATATTTATCTGCTATGATTTTTAATATAAAAACTAAAAAATACATCATAAACATGCTGGAAAATACTTTTATAATCCTTTACTAAAGAAAGATGGAACAAGTGTCTTTATGGTTTCACCCAACAAATAAACTGATTTTAAAATATAAGTACCTAAATCAACTATGAATAATAAAAGATACTTTACAATATACCTCTAGACCAAATTCTAAAACAAAAATATTGATAGGTTTTTCTACATATTTAAAAAAAAAACTTAGCGAGCTTTAGATCCTACCCACCCCATCTCACCTTATATGATTTTTTTATAAATATTTTTCTCATCATTTTATAATTGCGGATCAAAATTTAATATGGTTTCTTGCTATCGTCAACGCATGAACGAATAATAAATTGAAAATTATAAAATTTGAAAAGGTGCCGAATTTTTGTAGGGTCGACTTCAATCTTTCTTCAAGCATTTCAATCATAAATGCCAAAAAATCAATGTATCTATTTTATTGCCCCCATCTTAATGATATCTAAATCTCTTGTCACTATAGATAGAAAATGACCTAACCCAATGAGCCTGACCGATCCTATTGGAGTAACTCTTCGTCTCTCGCGAGACAAGGTTTATTTTATTTCATTAGGTAAGTTATAAATTTCTAGCTTTCCCTGACTGAGATCGGTAGATAACTAATATTTAACCAATCTTTCTGGCCCTAGTTAGGATATGTAAACTGCTTCAACAAATTCTCATTCTATTCCAAACCTGTAATTACATCTTCTCTAATACGCTGTCTTTAGATCTCACTCTCCGAATCCTAGAATACACAAAAATGCCACGTTATTCGTTTGCCATGACAACAAAGCTCGTTACGAATTAAGCTGTAGATTAAAATACTTTGGCCAATAGAAAAAATATTGCATAAAGGTCTTTGATCAATTTAAAAAAAAAATCCTCTTCGCCACACACAAAACCTTTTTTAATAAAGCGAAGCCACTTCGGAATGTTTTTCGAAGTATTGCAGAGAAAGATCCAAACGGAATAATAAAATCTTTCTCGGTGTTCATAAAATGGTAAACTAATGAAAGAGACGATTTTACTGGGGAAAAAAAAAAAGCTTTGAGTTTTTAAGAATTGAAATGATTTTTGTACATTTAAATAACCCAACTTTTATACAACTTTAACTATCAACTCTTAACACCAATGCCAGAACATTCTTCGAATCTCGGATAAAAATGTGAAGTTTTTTTCTAGAAATAAAAAAATTAAAATAATTTTTTTCTAGATAGAAGAGAAAAAACTTTTCCAGGACATCAGATAAATGGATATGAGATAAAAAAAAAAGTGAATGACTAACATGATTTATTAAGATCGAAGTCTTCTGCTAGTCTTCGATAAATAATCAATAATAAAAATGATAAAATAATAAAAAATCGATAAATAAAAAATCAATATAAATATAGAAAAAATGCATTAAAAAATAAGTTTAATATCCTGTAAAGTAGTACAGAGAAGAAAATCGTGCAATGTGCTTATTAGCCAATTTTCTTAAAAACGAATGCACCAATATTTTAGATAACGTTGGTTAATACTTTTTAATTATGTCTCAGTAAAATCTAACGTTTTAGTATGCAATAGAGTAGTAGTTTTGATAATAAAGCTCCTACCTTCTTTAATCAAGAGTAAATTTGCAGAAAATTGGGTATAAGACAAATTCTGTATCCCTTGTAAAAAATATCCTTCCTCATTCCAAAAAAAAAAAAAAAAAATCAACAGAGCATAACATACTTTTAGTAAATAAATATACCATGGATTATTTAAATTATTTTATACAATTTTCTCACGTTACCGTATGGGCATCGGTGGTTCAGTGGTAGAATGCTCGCCTGCCACGCGGGCGGCCCGGGTTCGATTCCCGGCCGATGCATGGTTTTTTTATTTGTATGTAATATTTTCTGAAAAGTTTGATGTTTTACATGAATATTCTAAATACTTTGTTCTTATGAACTAATATTTCTTTTATTAATATTTCCTTTGCAAAGTGAAATAGAATAATATAAATTAACAAATTAGACGTTTCTGTCACCTTTGGTAGAAAAAATAATTCCTCGGAATTAAAAAATAAATAAATAAATAAATAACTTAAATTCCATACAACACGGATACTTTTTGATTAGCTATGACGTTGAATAATTATTTACTAACACCTCATTGAAACTTGTATACAAACTGACATCTGAAAATTGGGATAAGATTGAACCACATACCCCAATATAAAGTAAAACGATGTTTTTAGATGGAATTAGATTATGCACCGAGAATGGGTATTTTAACTTCCAAGAACAAATATATAAACAAATTTACAGTCTTCTCATGGATGGTTGCTATTAGTAAATTTATCAGGCACTGCTTTAAATTACATTATAGAAAAACCACTAATCCTGTCGAATATAAAACCCTTAATGATTGCCAAATATATAGATGACTTGTTTGTTAACTTAAAAACTGAAGACCACCAAATATTTTTTGAAAATCTCAAATCTGTTCATCCCATAATTAAATTTACACACGAAATAGAAAAGGAAAATAATATTAATTACTAGATGATACCAGCCTAAATATCTAGATATATCCATAATCCGGAAAAAAACAAAAAATTATATACTAAATGGTACAAAAAAACAATAACAGTTGAAAACATACTTAACTTTTACTCAAATCATCCAAAAACCCAAATCACAAATGTGGTCTATGATCTTATAAATAAGGACATAGCAATAACAAATGAGATATACATAAATGAGATAAAACAAAAAAAAATCAAAATCCTCAAGTATAGTTTTTATCCGAATAAATTAATTAATAAAATATGGTACACTACAATAAAAAACATAAGAATTCAACTATTAGCACCGACAAGACCCAATAAAAAATAAAACTAACCTTATAATAAAAAGAAAATAATAATGGTGAAAATGAATCTCCGCGAATTCCTAAAGCCGTAAGCAACTATCGGCTCCCCGTTCAGACCAGCCTAAAATTATTTTTTAATACCACATCGCCAATAGTAGGAAACGAAACTATCAATAATTCAGAAAATCAAATAATAGTACCTTCCATATACGATAGTAAATTTAAATCCCTAACATAGATTGATAAACTTAAGTACAATATTATACATATTTTTATAAAAATATATATATTAATGAAATAAAATTTGCATTATAATCAAAACATCCGATAAGAAGTCTATTAACTAAAACCAGATCCAAAGATCTATTCTAAAAGATCCAACCCCCATTCAAAATCAGAGCAATTTGATATACAATATACTATGTAAAAAATCCTATATAGGTGTAACTTCTACCGATATCAAAACCAGAATATATAACCACAAAAGCACACTTAAAACCAAAACAAAAACTAGTACGGCTCTGTCAAATCATGCCAAGAACCTTGACATGAACTAGATTTTGATAATGTTAAAATATTACATAAATCTAGTTCGCGAACCATAGGTAAAATTTTGGAATCAATATATATCGCCATAAATCAAGACAGTTCTTATTTCAAAGCAAGAAGCAGACCATATACAAAAACATTATTCACACATAATCAAAAATAGTAAAATCCGCAATAACCGATAAAATTAAATTTAAAATAGTTTTTTAGCACAATTGAGTGAGTAATTGTCGAAATTAGCATCTGCAATATAGAATACGCTGGCGATCGAGATCGCTAAGAACCTAATACACAGAGGGTCCTGTATGTTCTCTTTCCCATGCAGGTATATAACTCAAATAAAATCAGGTAAAACTGTAGCAATATCATGAATGGTCTGTTGAAGTTTTTTACTTCCTTGTACGAAGTAAAGGAAGTATTGTATTCGCGAAAATTTTCGGTTTTCAGATTTCAACGGAAATATCCATTTTGACCATCCCTGAATCCATTTTGACTAGTTTCGTCGTGGCGTCTGTACGTACGTTCGTTCGTTCGTATTTCGCATAACTCAAAAAAGGTTAGCCGTAGAAAGTTGAAATTTTGTATTTAGGATTGTTGTAAAATCTAGTTGTGAACCTTCCTTTTTGGTCACTGCTTGGTCACCGGAAGTGGTACTTTACCTGAAGGTCATAATTGATTTTTATCAAAAATTATATTAAAATACTATGCAAAACTTCTCAAATTTAGTATTTATTACTTATATATTGATTTAAATAACATACTAGATTTTGGTCTAAATTTGAAAACCGGAAGTGGTACTTGAAGGTCATATTAGACTTTCATCAAAAAATATATTAAAATATAATGTAAAACATCTCAAATTTGGTAAATAGTACTTTTATATCGATATAAATGTATTTACTAGATTTTGGTTAAGATTCGTGAGCGGAAAAGGGTACTTTACTTGAAGGTCAATATACAGTGATATTGACAGTTTTATTGTTGTCATGAAACATGAAGAAATATCTTGGAAACTAGTTACCTACTGAAGGAAAACGACATATAATAACGGAATGAGACCTCCAGTGACAAGAGTATGTGTTTGTGTGTGTCAATAGATGGATGACGGGACGCCGAGTGTCGCTTTTACTGCAATCTTCGGAAACTAGTAGCCAAATTCAGTATCAATTTTTGAGCCATGGATTTATAATTTAATAGGCGTACAAGGAAGTCATGTGTTGCCCACATCAGATATTTATTTTGAGTGTTGCCGGGTTTAGAAGTTATAATCAATAAAACGAAAATTTCGATGTGCTTACTAGTTAAAAAGTTAGAACTACACGACTTTTTATACAAGTCGATGTATAAAATGAGGGACCTAACAGTAACTGCTGATAACCTGATTTAATCTCTTCCAAAAATAATTTAACCTCAGTGGAACCAAGATTCAAACATTATGATTAGTTGTCAGAGATAAAATCACTAAGCTAAAAGATCTGACTAATTTTCTATCTCATAAAAAATAAAAATATTTTAAAGCAAAGGAAAATCTTTATACATAATTAATTTACCACATATTGTCTCTCATAACTTGTCATCGCTTTATATAGTGACTTGTAATTTTATAAATTTCAAATAATACTCATTGCATCTTTGTTGATGATGGATATATTTTCTCGCTAGGAAGCCATTTTGATGATTTTTTGCAATAACCTAGATACCACAGGACTTTGGAATTCGCGAACTTGATTTTTCACTGGATGTTTTGGTTCCTATATTATTCCAAAAAATTAGAATTACTCGATCTTTTGAACAAGGGGCTTTTTTTTTTTTTTTTTTTTTTTAATAGCGTCAGGTCATGTTGGTAAATTTGGTTTACAAAATAATGTCGCTTCTCTGTTTATAGTCACTTTGAAACTTAGATTCCACCGTTTATTGTTAGCACTATATTATATACTTTGTGGAAATAATTAAAAACGCCTTATTATAGAGAAGATAGTAATACTTAAAATTTAGTTTGTTATTTCTACTCACATGGAATAGCCATTGTGGAGTCATTCGGGTCAGGGCTATACTCCTCTTTCGGGAAGTACTCTATGCTGTCGCAATGCATTTCTCTCTCACCAGCTGAAAATAATGTTAATAATTTCTTTAAAAGCTAATTATAATAATTAATACAAATTGTAAATATTTATTTCTTATGAATGACCGTCGTAACACAAGATAAATAATAATGCTTATTTCAAGAATTAAAAATAATGTATGTGGTTTGGCTTACTTATGTATATCTCTTATATTAAAAGATTTTTCCGAAATTCTGCATGCCTCTTCTCAGAATACATTTATATGAGTATACCCCAAGAATTGAAGCAAAAAAAAAGGACTATAAACGCAAAAGGTCGGGTCGTTTTGATTTGTTGATATGCAGTTTGGGTATGGAACGATATTATGAATCTAAATTTTTGATATCGTCAGACGTCCGGAAATTGATTTTATTCAAGAAAATCCCTAAAATTTTCTTAAATTTTTCATTCAAAACTCAATATATTGGAAACTACTTGCCACCCGAAAAGCATATAAGAGTTTTTCAACCTCTCTACCTCCTACCCTTTTTTACAGTTTAATCCATAATTCCAATTTTATATACTGATGTCCATAAACCATCCAATTTATTAATCGTGAAATTATTTTTTTGGAACTAATTCAATTTTTCATTGATTTTCAACAAGATGTAAAATTAGATTTACCTTAAACTATTCTTACGACAAGTAAATAGACCTATGTTATTCGAATTGTTGGTCCAATATATCAGTATCACAATGCTTCAGCTGTTGTTACTCATATGAAATAAGAACGGTTCTCAGTGCTTCGAAGCCTACATTCATTATAGGGTAAATCATAACAGCAACTTTTACTTTATTTCGAATGAAAAATAATTTTATAATTTGAAGTATAATTGGTAAAACCTAAAAATATGATGAGGATTGTGTCAAATTTTTAATAATAATTGGTCTCCGTAATCGTTGTCGTGATAACTTCATATCCGTGGAAGCAAGTTCACTACACATAATTTATTAGGTTAACGTTTATTTTTCAACCAAAAGCATTATTATATGTGTTACGTCATTATTTAAACGATTTATATCAATATTTTCTGAATTAGGAATGTTATTTCAATCAACACATAATTTTGGTTGGTAAGGTTTCTTTAATGAACCTATTATGCTGAGATCTTTATTCTTTCCTTAATTTATCCTTTTTCTTTCGTTTTGACAGTCTTTTATTGAAGGATCTTTATCCTATCCGTAGCCAGCATATTTATCCTATCCGTAGCATAGTAGTATTTTTAGGACGGGGTGTTAGAATATATGTTTATAGTGTCCATCCTCCTTCCCTTTAACCACCCATCCACCCCGCTTCAACTGGTATGAAGTTGGAAACTATTAAGATTGGTCTTTCATAATTATTTATTTGTATTGATATAATAAGCCAATTTTAATATTTTCCAACTGCATATCCATTGAAGCGAATAGGTTAACAAAGCATATTAGGAATCGTGCGCTATAGGGCGAATGGGTAAGGGTGAGAAGATTTTTTTTTTGAACCAATTAAATTTGTCATTGTTTTTTAATAAGATATAAAGTGAGATTTACTCTGAACTATCCTTATGAGTTAAAGACCTATTTTATTCGAATTATTAGTGAATATATCAGTATCACAATGCTTCAGCTGTTGGTACACATATGAAATAAGAACGGTTCCCAGTACTTCGAAGCCTATATTCATTATAGGGTAAATCATAACGGCAACTTTTACTTTATTTCGAATGAAAAATAATTTTATCATATAGTTGGTAAAACCTAAAAATATGATGAGCATTGTGTCAATGTTAACTTCACAAGAGGAAATTGGGTATTCAACATTCACAAAAACCTATAAATATAGTAATGAAAGTCTTGTGCACCTGACCTTTTAATAAGTCGGGGAAAAACCTTGAAATTAAGTGTGGATGCTAACCACTTCTCCTTTAATAGAAAAAAAAATGGAAAATAGCACGCACAAAAACCAGACATGGCTAGATTCGGTTTTGCATCTTCTGAAAGAGTGGGAATCCACAATACCTTAAACCAAAACTTCTTTGGGCCGCGGCCGTGGATGCTCGCGTGTTGGTTTTTCCAAAGAATCTATGCAATCAGTTGGCACCCGCATGCTAGTATTGAAGGATCAATCTAATTAGGGATTGATAAATTTATCAATCATTATTATATCAAATCAATCATCATTAATCATTATATCAAATAATTTCAATAGTAACAGAGAGAAATGTAACTTCAGTTTTTTTTTTTTTTTTTTTTTTTAAATAGTACATAGTTATTTCTTCAATAACGATAAAATTGGAGAAAGCATTAAGATTTCCAAGGAGGATACTAATTCGATTAGGAGATGAAATTGGGCTAAAAGCTTTTATCGGAGTTAGCAAGATTTGGTAAATTGAGAGAGTATGTCTTTTAGCAAATCTCCCCATCCCCCTCCTCTGTATCTGAACATCTTGATTCTGAAGTTCTTGGCAGGATTAATCGAAGGGGTCTTAGTGGTTCTTCTTGTCCTATCTAAGATTGAGCTAGAGGTCACAAGGCTTATTAATCTTAGTTTTCATTAATAGATTAAAATGCTATATTTTATGCATATTATCATTATTTATCCTTTATTATACAAGTTTATGCAAGATTGTTTATTGCATTAAATTAATATAATTTATTTCTACGATTTTTTTTTCTACGATCGCCTATTAAATATAAACATACCGTATGGCTCCAAGTATACCAATCAATTTCAGAAACCATACATGTCCATGCATTTAAATATTTTTTTAAACAAATTACGGTTAAAATAGTAGTTTTATTATTGATATCAGATGGTTCTGATCTAATCGTATGAGAAAAAAAAAAATCATCCCTCCAAATCAAATAATGTGGATGGTAATATGTTTTTTGTGCCTCCATAAAAGTTTATAGAATTGGACATGTGCTCTTTCTATTTTTCAAGATGAAGGAAAGATTGTATTTAGAATTATTATTCCTGAACGAATAATAAGGTTATATCTAAACATAGCAGTTCTTTGACAGGAGGAAGGCATATAGACTGGTTGGGATCTTGTAGTCATATTGTTAACGACGTGAGTGTGTCCCCAAGACAGAGAGAAAACATGATGTAATGTTTCATTCTTTTTCGCATTTTCAGACTGCAAAAGCAAAATCAGAGCCCTCTTTTTCTAAAAAGAAAAAAGTTATATCGATGGTTAACATCACAGATGCAAGTGAAAATTTTATAATTTCGAGTAAAATAAGATTTAAGATTTGAACACATCCCATAATTCTTTATTAATTAAATTCTCTTTACTTTTTTCTCTTTAGTTGAGCTACTTTGATGTTATTATAACACTATTTCCAAACAGATATGCAATGCAGATTAGACATTTCCGTCAGTTTCCAGCTCTTAGTGCTGCAATTATCAAATTGGTACTTAGATCTGTGAACTTGACCATCGATATGAGATCAAAAATGAGTCAGGACCGACTAGCAGTTCTGGCACTGCTATCCATTGAAAATGAATGAGCAAAAGAAAATGATTTTTTCTAAGCTCATTGATATTTTTTCAGCGATAAGCCTAGGAAAAAATCAGTAATGTAGTCTATTAAGGTCTACAAAGTTTTGTAATGTCAGAAGTTTAGTAGTTCGACTACCATGCAAATTCGTATAATCAATTAATCATAAGCAACACATGTTTACATTGTCTCTATAAATTTATGGAATTGAAGGAGTTAAATAAAATAACTATTAAATTTCTATATCCTTCATTATCCTGATAATCGCCATGAGCTTATTAGATATCAAATTGTGCTTCTGATATTTTCAAATGCTTATTTTAATTTATTATTGCAACTGTAGTAATAGTTATATTGATTTCAAGGTCAAAAATGAAAAATGTCTTCTTTGGATAAATGGCAATTTTAGTTTATATTGGATCGAATGCATAAATCGAATATCACACTATTATCGACATATCGGTAACGAATTTACGTGGAAAAGAAAGGCTTCAGAAATATGTTGCATTATTTACCCAGAGGATCTGATTTAAAAGGATAGAATGCCGTATCGGCATGATATGAATTAAAAAAATAATACACGTAGTGGTGACGAGGTTTTTAAAACAGATAAGAAATTAAGTATGAAGATTATTGATAATGATCTAAAGAATATTTAAAAAGAGAACCAAGGAGGGGCTTATATTCATTGAAAATGACGGCACATTACTTTTTTTTTGTCTGGTATGAATTGAAGTTACGTTTACATACAAATATTATGCATGCTACTAATGTTGGTTGGAATCATTTATTTATTAGATGAAATTATTTCAAATTGTTTAATAATAAACCTTACGTAATTGAAAGGGTGGTGTAATGACACAAAAAGTGTATACTACGCATTTTCTTACTTTTGTTTTTTTTCCCTTAGTTTCACTCAAATGCAGAAAACAATTAGATTTACTTCTGTCTCGTTAAAAACCTTTTTTACGTAACCTCAAACTATTTCTAGATACCATCTACTGTCAGTCAAATGCATTTAAAGCAGAAGGGAATGCAATGATGGCCAAACCTTGGGACAGGTAATTTGAGTCCCGTAAGTATTACTCTCTATAGTATTATAAAAGTGTTACCCTCTTTGGTAATATTTTTGTAAAACGAATTCAAAAATATTATTTTGTTATGTGGTGGCACTCTACTAATAATATTTTTTAAAATAGTTGACTGCTATCAAGAGCGATAACACATTGAGTAAGTTATTTTGTGGCTTAGGACAGGGTACGGCAGTGGCGTTTGAAGTGTTCTGCCTTAAATTGCTTCCAACAGAAATACTTTTAATGTGCTTTATATTACGAAGCAAACAGATATGCGAAAAATAAAAATGTTGGCACTTAAAGTTTTACAATGTAGTGTCACCTTTGGCCGACGTTTTTATTGGAGACAAAATTTAAATTTATGTGAGAACCACTCATAAATCACCCTAACCAATGACAGGTACTTACTTATAAAGTTTTTATTTCTATTGTCCTCATTTCGGTTAATTAATTTTAATTTTGGTACGGTATTACTTGTACACTTGTTTTAGTAAATCTTCTTTTATTTATACCGTCTTCTATTTATGTCGCGTAGTTTTGATAGATTTGTCCTGAGTAGTCTATTTTACGTATCACAGCTATCTGTTATAAATATAAATATATACAACAAAAAAAAATTGACCAGTAGATAGATGTTTATATAAATTATAATTAATTAAAGCCCCCCTAACCGTGAGGTGTAACTTTCTGACAGCTGAAACAAACTGTTTCTGTCCTGATTTAATTACCAAGTCTAAAACTTTTCGCTAATTTTCCACGAGCGCTGTGATGCTATTTCAAAATGTTTATCATTTTGCATTTAAAAGATAAGCCGCAAATCACCCTACAGAGAACTTACAGAAGCAACAAACTGCGATTGGAATATAGGTTCATAAATTAAACTCGGTGGAAAGCCTAGATTAGTGCAGTGAAACATTTTAATTTTCTATTAAAGTTTTTGGTATTATAAATCACCATTATGATTTCCTTAGGGTTGGATTAGCTTCGGTCCATTTTTGTAGTTACCTCTATCCAGATCCATTCTTCGGAGTTGATCCATCGGAAAGCCGCGTTTCCTTCCAGAAATACTCGATTTTAAGGTCTATTATAGAGTTGTCGAAAGTTCTTATTATGAATTTACTATCGGATTTTCGATCGCGCATACGCATTTCGATGTTCTGCTGCCGTTGAAGTTTTCGAGGGTTCTGGTAATATTTTTTGAATTTATTTAAACATTTCTGATTTCTTCGATGTTGAGGTCCCGGCATTGTGTGATCGGAGTTGCATTTTTTAAAAATGCTATCGACTTTAAATCAATTTTTGTCGAAGATAATCGAAAAGCTTAAACGAATCGATATGTAAGTGCGCAGTCTTAAAATCGATAGTATTTTTAAAAAGTACGCTACCAACGAAAATAGTAATAAAATAAAATCTGAAAAGATTAAAAATAATCGATATGTGATTGCGGGTTCTTTATATTACCGAAATTATATTAGTAAACCTCAATGACGCATAAACCAGAACAGTTTAAATAAATCAATATGAGAGTGCGGAGCCTTAAAACCGATAATAATTTGAGAAAAAAACCTTCATCTCCAATAAAAATTAACTTCGAATTAATATCGAAGAAATTGACATTGAGGTCCTGTGATCCCGAAAAACATGAGTGGACCTCAATATCGTAGGAATCAGAAAAGTTGAAATAAATCGATATGTAAAAGGAGTAATTTTAATTGATTATAATTCCCAAAAACTGCGACCCCGGAAACATATTAGTGAACCTCAATTCTCAAGAACCTCAAGTACTGATTGAAAACAAAATAGACAAGGATAAAATGAATTATACTATCTAAAAATCGCATGATGGCCTCTGGGATACAAGGTCATTGAAGACGTCATCGGCACATTATACATATAAAGCAAAATAATTCAACAGTTCATCATAAATTAATAAATGAAAATAAGCATTACTAAAACGCGCCATAATTTCAATTATCAATGATTTTTTTTCAGTATTCTTTATATATCACAAAAACCAAATTATTGGTGGATCTATTCAGGAACAATCAATGTCAGAACTATTCTCTATCGGCTAGGTGTAATTTGAAATAAATAGGAATGATAAAGTTATTTTTTGTGTAGCCTCCAAATGAAATATCTACAACATCTTTTACTAAATCCTTTGATATTGCAGTGAACTAAATATTTATATGTTAAATTCTTTCATTTCAAAAATATATCGTCATCAGTGAGTATTCTTGTATAGAATTGTTTTTTTATTTATTATCACCAATAGAATTAATCTTCATCTAATGGTGAAAACTTACCTTATATCCGATGAAAATTTTCACGAACCGAATTTAAAAAAAAATACAAGATAAACTTGCGTATAAAAAATAAACATTTGCTGAAATAGAGGAGAGAGAAAAAAAAAAACAACCAAAAACAAAACAGAGGTTTTCACTGTGGTCGAAAGGATTCCGGAGAAAGCGCTTGGACTAATCTGAAAAGGGTCGGACCCGAAGGGAAAAAAGCTTTATTAAGTGGACAAGGAATTTATTCTGGATTCTCTAGCCCTTGGCCGAAGCAGTGGTCAGCAATGCCGACAGCAGCCAAGTTTTTATTCAGTTTTTTCGTCTAATCCGGAAAAGTTTACTTAGGTGGCTGGTATTATTGAAACTAAGTGGTTAGTTAAATGAGCTATCGAAATTTTTGTGTGAGCTGAACTTATTACTTCGATTCTAATAAACAACTATGCCACGCATAATGATGCATTTCGATAAACCCATTTACATGTTAATCGGTAAAAATATTTTACTTGTTAACTAAAATTTTTTAAATTAGTATATGTTGTGGTTAAAAATTGAGATGAATAAATTTAATACCAAAAAAAGAATTAAAATATAGCAGGTGATGGTCACAAAATCCTATACATCAAGATAAAAACATATATATATATATATATATATATATATATATATATATATATATATATATATATATATATATATATATATATTAAAACATATATTTCAAATACGTTTATAATGGTCCGTTCATAACTTTGTTATGTTAACTTCTTCATTCCATATTACAAGTACACGGCCGCCTAGGGCGGAAAAGTTCAGGGGCCCAAAAATCTTAATCTTAATTTTTTTGAAACTAGCAAGTCACCAATCAAGCATGTTTTATTTAACAACGCTAAAACAAGCTGTAAGAATGGGATGATATGGCGACGATAGCAGAGGTGACCTTAGTTCGGTTTAGTGTAGGAGGACCGAGGAGGGGAAAAGCCGCCCCTATATAAGTACCATCTTCCATGGCTTATCTGTGTCTCAAATTCTTTTTAGCTTATTTTGATTGTCTCTCTGTGAAGCCAATTTTCGTTCCATTTAATTGTAGTCCATTTTTTTTTTATTAAAACGATTTGAAATCCGGCAAAGAGACAGAATTTTGGAGCGTTGCAAAAGTGTGAAAGCTTCTTTAGGGGAAAGAATATTATGCTCAACGCCTGCATGATCTGGAATCTGTTTGAAATTTATAATTTTTAATTTCAAAATTGAGCCTATTGGATCTGTAATTGCTATCATTATTATACAATAGTAGTTAAAGAAACTATTACAAATGCTGGTAAGAACCGAAAGACGGTCAGAAAAAAATTAAAAATTCGCTGTTGGTACTGAGTATGTTATGATAATTTAAAACTATTTAAATTAATTTTAAAAAAATAAAAATATAGTTGAATTAATAAAACTTAAAGAAAAACATATAAATTAATTTTTAAAACTGTTGTGATTTCTTTGTCGAACACTTTGTTTCAAATTAGTAATAATTTTATTAAAACAAGATACTTTAAAAAAAAAAAGTATCACTTATCCTTTTTTTTTTTAGTTAGTTCATTGAATTTATAGTATTATTATAATTTTAACTTTTAAGCGAGTCCAGACTCTATTAAGCAAGGCGTTATTATAGTTTATATATGTTATTAAAGACCTTCGCTTGAGAAAATTGTATTGTCCTCTAGGCGTGGGACTGAAGGCTATGCACTAACAGAGATGGATGTGTCGTAGAAAGTGTTTTCAAATGGGATACTACTCCATTCAATAAGTTATATTTTATTTCTTTTTTAAATTTAATTAAATGGAAATATAGTAAAATTTAAACATCTTTATAAAAATTGAACGCTTTTGGAAATCAAATCTGTTTTTATAATAATAGCTATCAAATATATATTTAACTTTCCTATTATATCTAATTTATAATAAGCTTTAATTTATACATGCTGACTTCCAACATAATATACAATTTCGAAAGCAGTGGTTTTCAATGAACATAAAACGTAGTACTAGATTGCCATATTCTCAAATTTTGATGGATAATTTAGATGGCGACGAAAAAGCGATTAAGAAAACATTTGAATTTTTGAAAAACAGTGAAATTCTACAACAGATTGTACGATTGTTGCAAATGACCCTGCAGGGACAGGCAACAAAATAAAAATAAATAAATTTCGAAACATAACTACCAAATACGATTCTGGACATTATTTACATTAGGATCGATGAATTATCTTAAATTGTCAGAAGGGATCTGCTCATTACAACAATAAACTTACCGAATTTGAGAAGACGAAAAAAACAATGCATTTTTTGATATATAATTTAAACATTTGTTCCTAAAAAATTAAACATTTCAATAATGCAGATAACCCCTTAGCTAATTAAATATCTTTAATGATATTTATTGAAATAATATACCCGATTTTTTTTTTTTTTAAATAAAATAAAAATCGGTGTTTGCATTATACTATTAGCTTGTCAAGTCATCAAAAATATGATTTAGCTGGAGCATTTGTTTGGTACGACATCGGCAGGCTGCGCATGGGTCGACCCTATCCAATAAGGGCATTTGTAACTGTAGTGCCCGATGATTTAGAAGCGCTATATCATCGGGATATGGCGGGAGGTTCCCTACCAAGCAATAACTCTCCAATTCACAAATACGATACTAATGGCTTTTTTTTTAAGGCAGTAAAACGTTTTAGGACGAAGCTGTTGAGATTTTAAATGAAAACATGATGATGAAGTCGTTAATCGATGAATGAAGGAATAAAAAAAAGAAGTTCACTTACCCTTTATGATAAAGGACAATAAAAACCCATTTAATTTCAATTTTAAAGCACTGGACGTTAACAGACATTTTCGTAATGTACAAGATTAGAGATTAGAGACAATCCATTTGACTCCTTCAAACGGAAATATCTGAGAAATGGCTAGCCGAGGGACGAAAGTTACAAATTAATTATTTATAATGAAAATTAAAAGTTATCAAAAAAGCTGTAAATCCATGGTCTACATCCTACCAAAGCAGCAACAGAGAGGAAATCGTCCTGACCCACTTAAGAATAGGCCACACTGGGCTTACGCACTCACACCTTATCAGAAAACTACCACCTCCATCATGCTCATATTGCAACTCCATTCTTACGGTTAGACATTTTTTTTTAAAATGCACTCACTATGTTCCAGCAATAAATAGAAAGGGACAGATCGCATGTAACTTGCCCTCTTAATGACAAAGAAGCATCAGTGAGATTGGTATTTAAGTTTTTGAACGCACATCGTCTCTTGCCTAAACTGTAGCATTACAACACTTTCTCCGTTTATTTATTTTTTATTTATAAATTATTATTCATTTATTTTTAAATCATCTATTATTCTATGTTATAATAGACCAAGTTAAAGATATAGACCAAGTACGTTCAAAATCTGAGTAGTTCAAACATAGACCTGAGGATTTTATGCCTTTAAACAAAAACAAATAAAAAACCCATTTGATTCAAGTGGAAGGTTATCAATTGGGAGGTAACAAACACTTCAATAGACTGTATAGACAATTTTATTCGACAATATAATTTACAATTTTTTTCCTCTTTGTGCAATTTCTTTCCAAGGGAGTGCAGTTATATATAATATCTCATAGCCTATCATATTACTGAAGAACAGCTAATGAGAAAATGCGATTTAAAGCCGTCGTCTGAGTAGGTCGGCTAGATATTTACTCCAAAGTTTTTAATTTATATGTGCTCTGAATTCTATCGAGACGAAATACTGTCAGTTCTTGTTGATTTATTTTATTTTATTCATTATTATATTATATTATTATCTTATATGTTTTTATCCACAACTGTGATTCATATCGCGACATAAGCGGATGTGTTATAACTGGCATGTCAGGCATGAGGGAGGTCAGTACTAGGATTGGAATATAACGCGATATATATATATATATATATATATATATATATATATATATATATATATATATATATATATATATATATCGGAGTTGAAAAACCAATAGTTTATATTGATATCTTTGCATTCGATATATCGATGATATCGATATTTTACATCGATTTATCGATGTAATTTAACTTTAATATTTATTTATTAATTTATTTATTGATTTATTTATGATTTAATGATTTATCGACATATTTGTTAACCTATATTACATTAGAATCTCGATAATTCATATCCCGGTAATTCGTATATCCCGATAATCCGTATGGATCCTCTGGTCTCTTCAAAATCTCCCTTTATTTCGTATAAAAACACTGCAATCCGGTCCCTTCAATAATTCGTTTTTATTTTCGTCTTCCAAGTAATGTAAACGTATAATAATAATTCGAATTTCCAAATAAAAAATCTGGTTAATTCTTAATCTTTATAAGAGGAGAGAAGAGTGAGTGAGAGGGGAATCGCTTTTATGAATTTCGGTCGGTTCACCTTTTTTTTTTCTATTCATCTCTCTTTTAAAAAAAAAATTGTAAAAACCTGTAACAATATTGTTGTAATGCATAGGTTCATATAGGTTTTAAAAGGTATGTATAACTGTTCAGTTGTCTGATTTGTAGTGACGATCGTTTATGAAGGATAGAGTACAGTAGTCTCAGTCTTCTGTTTAGGCTTATGCGTTTCTGTATCACATGTGGGCCCCAGGTCATTCTTCTATCGAAAGTGTGTCCTGAGTAATTAACTGTGTTAGTCTAAATGGAATTGCCATGGAAACTAAACCGAAACTTTTAAAATGTATTTTCAGCTTGACAAACCAAAAATATTTAGTGTGCAAAATTGTAGTACTAAAGTTATTTAAAAAACTAATTAAGAAGTGCATTCTACTGAGTTTATTTTGAGTAATGTTTATGTGAAATCTTTAAAATAATCTTAAAGATTATTTTCATTATAAGTTGGTGAGGAAAAGTTGTGTGATGCGCTCACCTCACCAGATTTTTGTTTCTCTTTCTTGATAAGTCGACACATTTAGGTCTATCAGCGGTAACAAATTAAGGGAGGTCAGAACCCCAACTTTTCATGAACATTCAATAAGTTTATTCGAAGAGCTCCCTGAACCAGCTCATTTTCAGCATATAATCGATGGCATTAAACCGGAATGTAATCTTGTGACGGTAAGAGTGTAATCATTTCTAAGTAGTGATTGGTTAATTGTTTACCAGGATGATCTTGTGATTAGCCTTAATATTATAAATTGAAATATAGCATTTTCACGTCAATTGTCACCTTTCCCATTTCAATTGTCACTTTTTCCATTTCAAAAATGTAACCTTTTCCATTTCAATTGTTCCCCTTTCCAAATCAATTGTCACCTTTTCCAATTTAATTGTCAATTTTTGCAATTCAATTGTCACCTTTTCCAATTCAATTGTCACCTTTTCCAATTCAATTGTAACCTTTTCCATTTCAAATGTAACTTTTTCCATTTCAATTGTAACCCATCAGGACATGAATTAATTCAATATTATTTATTTTATCATTGAAAAATAATTATTTTAATTACATTAATGACTTTTGAACAAATTTCGGCATATTCATGAGGTTTTCGAAGTTGTTAGTGTCAAATTTACTACTGAATTTTGTTCGGCCACGAGTATTTCTACTTAATTATAAGTTTTCAAAATTCTTCGGTATAGATATCGTTTACTAGGTTTTAAACGTCGCTAATTCCGTATTCACTATCTGATTTCCGATCGCGCATGCGCATTTCGCTTTTCCGTTGCTATTGAAGATTTATGATAAAGGGATCGTTTATTAGATTTTTGAGGGTTCTGATTCAATTTTTTAGTTGGGTTTTGGATCGCGCATGCGCTTATTGCATTTCCGTTACTGTTGGAGTTTTCTATGATATAGATATCGTTTATTATGTTTTCAAGAGTTCTCATTCGATTTCTTGAATTGGATTAAGGATCATTCATGCGCATTTCGCTTTACCGTTGCTATTGAAGATTTATATGATAAAAGGATCGTTAATTAGGTTATCGAGGGTTCTGATTCCATTGTCTTAGTTCGATTTTGGATTGCGCATGCACGTTTTGTATTCCGTTATTGTCGGAGTTTTCTATGATATAGGGATCGCTTATTATGTTTTCAAGGGTTCTGATTGTATTTCTTGAATTGGATTTAGGATCGCGCATGCGCATTTCGCTTTTCCATTGCTATTGTACATTTCTATGATAAAATTTATCATTTATATATATATATATATATATATATATATATATATATATATATATATATATATATATATATATATAATATTTATAGTTTATCGTTAATTAAATTTTCGAAGGTTCTTATCGAGCATTCACATTTCAAATTACTATTAATTTTGACATCTCTTTGGTACAGGTATCGTTTATGAAGTTATCAATCATAATATTTTCAAATTTACAATCGGATTTTTGATCCCGTCAGCGCATTTCGATTTACTGTTCTTATTGAACTTTTCTTCGTTTATTAGGCCCGTTCATAAGATTTTCAAAGATTCTGATTTAGTTTTTTGAATTGGAAATTTTATCGAGCATGCTCATTTCGGATAACCGTTATTATTAACCATTTTTTGGTAATGTTATTGTTTATTAGGTTTTATAGTAAGATGTACTCAAGAAAATGTCAAATATAATTGTAATTTGAAACGAACATGCTCGATAAAAAATAAAATTTGAAAAAAGGAATCAGAACCCGCGAGAACTTAATTAGCAATTTGTGTAACAAAGAAAACTTCAACTGTATCAGCAAATGGAAGAGCGCTGGCGCTATCACAATTATAATTAACAAAATTGATTTAGAGCACTCGAAAACCTAATAATCGATATCCGTACCAAAGAAATGTTAACTGTAATAATAATTCGAAATGCGCATGTTCGATAAAAAATGCAATGCAAATAACGGAATCAGAACCTTCGAAAACATAATGAACGATCTCTAAATCACTGAAAACTCCAACAGTAACGGAAATGCAAAATGCGCATGCGAGATTAAAAATCCAATTAAAAATATGGAATCAGAATCCTCGAAAACCATACAAACGATATCTTTATCATAAAAAACTCCAACAATAACGGAAATGGAAAACGCGCTTGCGCAAACCGAAATAGAACTAAAAAAATTGGAATCAGAATCCTCGATAACCTAATTAACGATCCCTTTATCATATAAATCTTCAATAGCAACGGTAAAGCGAAATGCGCATGAATGATCCTTAATCTAATTCAAGAAATTGAATCAGAACTCTTGAAAACATAATAAACGATATCTATATCATAGAAAACTCCAACTGTAACGGAAATGCAATAAGCGCATGCGCGATCCAAAACCCAATTAAAAAATTGAATCAGAACCCTCAAAAATCTAATAAACGATCCCTTTATCATAAATCTTCAATAGCAACGGAAAAGCCAAATGCGCATGCGCGATCGGAAATCAGATAGTGAATTCGGAATTACCGACGTTTAAAACCTAGTAAACGATACCTATACCGAAGAATTTTGAAAACTAATAATTAAGTAGAAATACTCGTGGCCGAACAAAATTTCGGTAGTAAATTTGACATTAACAACTTCGAAAACCTGATGATTATGCCGAAATTTGTTCAAAAGTCATTGATGTAATTAAAACACTTATTTTTCAATAATAAAATACATAATATTGAATTAATTCATGTTCGGTTGGGTGACATTCGATTTGGAATGTGTTACAATTGAAATGGAAAAGGTTACATTTTTGAAATGGAAAAATTTACAATTGAAATGGAAAAGGTGACAATTGACGTGGAAATGTTATATATAGACGCGTAAGTCTAAATGGTTATCAGTAAGCATTAATAAGCATTAAACAGTTTTTCCATTATCACAGTATTCAAATATAATTTGTATTTCTAAGATATATAACTGAAATTATATCTTAATTATATTTATTTTTCTCTCGGATCACCTGAATATCTGATATCACGTAATATACATAAGTTCTGCAATGTTCCTCGAAAGTTAGTTCATAAGTTATTCCGTTTGTACTACAAACTTGGTCCAGAAATTCTGCGGGAAAGGGAAATTCTAGATAATTAAATTAATTCACTACCCCTCTTAAGTATGTCATCATTACACGTCGAAAATAACGTGCTAAAGATTTCATAATATTTTTAGTACTTTTTTAAAATCATTTCAATCAATATTTTAGTCTCATATAAAGAGATATTAATGAGTCAAAAATACATATTTTTTGAAATATTTGATGATGTTTTATTTAATAATTTCGTTAATATATACATATAAGAGTAAAAAATATGAATCCATTGTATACTTTCGTATTTTTTTCACTACGTTAGTATATTGGTTGACTCAATATACTATAAGTTTGAATTTTAATGCTATAAGATATATATAATATGCTATGTTTCAGGCAAACTGCTTTTCTAAGGCAGGTGGAGGTTCCAGAAACCACATTTACTTAATTTACTTATCAAATTTATTCTTATTGTAAAAAATCTAGACTGTAACCTATGTATTTGAGAATACTGGGAGAACCTGCTTATTTAAAATATTAATCGGGTGCCACATAATATTCGACATTAATGTACACAATGAATGAAAGAGCTAGAACTTATCTTATAGTTGCCTTCGACACTCGGTGCTCGATGGTCTAGGTTTCTCTCTCCTGCAGTGGTCTCCTATTCTGCCTTCTGGCTGGGACTTCGTCTCTCGATAGACTGCTCAATTGTACCCTCTGCGAACCTCCGTCTTCTGGCTTCTCCCTCGAACTCCACTCTTCCACCTTCTCCCAAGAACTCCCTTATTTCTGCCCCTCTCTGTCTGTTCTCCTTTTTCTCCTTCTCTTTCTTGAAAAAATGCATTTTGTCTCCACTCTCCTTTTGGGACATCTTATTGTTTGACGCTATAAGAATATTTGAAAAGGTCTGAACTATTTTCTCTATTGTCTCTATTTTCTGTTACGTTTTTACGGCAGATTTTATTACACCATGTCGACCTGGCCTATCTCTAGTTTTATCTTTATGACGATTTTAAGCGGCATATCGGCACCCTCGACTTGTACCCCCTGGTATAGCGCCCGACCTTGTATTTCTTTGTCCGAAAAAGAAACTGATTTATATTAATATTGACTGAACCAGGAGGCATCATTATTTAATTTATTCATTATCTAATTACTATTATTTATTCTTTATGATTTCCTTCAATCCCAGTATTCTCAATCATATCAAATAATGCAGTATAAAATTGTATAAAATTTATTTTATACCGTTTAGTGTGCCACTTAAAATCAAATCGTTTTCTTAAAACAATTTTTTTATTTTTTTAGTATTTAAGACGTACAGAGGTTTTTTCGGCACTTTTAGGAATTTCTTACCTATTTCATGCTTCGCATTGTGACAAGGGACTGCTACTTATTACCATGCCGCATCTCTTTAACTTTTTACAGTCCATTTTCTCTATCCTAAATCTATATTAAGATCTTACTAGCCTTATCTAAAGCTGCAAAATTTTGTATTTCCTCAATCAATATCTGGAATAAAAATAATTACGTCATTGTCTACGGTGCTTTCCAGCATTTTTTGTACCCCACGCAAATGATTATATTTATCGATCCTAGTGTCATTCAGCCCTCGGCGCATTATACATGCTACTGCTTCGGTTGGAAGGATCAATTAAACTATTTCAAACACGTTGAGTCCACGTTTAGCATTGCGTAATTCCTGTGACCTTAATTACAACTAGAGGTAGAGTAGTCATCGAGTTGGGTCTAAAGAGACCAAACACGGTAGGAATATGTCCGTCAAAACGGAGATTATGTAGCCTTCCACCTTCCAACCTTCAACTTCAATACCAGCCACATCAATGGTATCATAAGAAGATGTAGGTATCAGAAGATGCTGCTTTTCATACCTTCCATTTACCCGATGACAGATGCCCATCTTTTGTAATTAAGAATTTACATCATTTAATCCACAAATCAACAATTATAATTGAAGCGGTGAATGCCACTAACGTGATATCGAGATTCAAACAACATTATCGATGTTCTTCTTAGACATTAGTAAACAGAAATTCAGTGAAGAAATATTCCGTATTAATTAAGTTCTTCGTGTTTGAAGACCCGGGATACACCAGCCACTTGTGCCAACTGCCAAGGAGTCGGCAACTGAACTATAGGGGTCGGCAGGCCTTGAAAGTACACAGAACTACCAGATATTCCCAATACCGACCTCATCTCAGGTCTGTACCTAGTCAACCATCCGTACCATAAGGATTGGAAGATTTCCCTCCACTTCAACAGCCTCATCAGCCTTCTCCTGGACTAGTGAACGTACCGTTATCGTATACGTATACCGTTACCGTATACGTGGACCAGTTATCACCGCACACTTAGCCAGCATCAGAAGAAAGACATCAGCAAAATGTAGAAGTGGCATGTATGAGGCACGGCATCGATCAGCCGATATTCTCTGCTGAAAACGTCACTCCTCAATTTTTCAATGTATTAAATGGTCTAAATAACCTTATCCAACCCGTTTCAGTCTTCTTCAACAATTACAACAAGTTACACAAAACTACTGTCCAGTTTATGGGTCATAAATCCTTAACCGTGGGTTCTTTATCTATCCTTCTGTGGAATACTCACGGACTCCTTCAACATGAAACCGAACTTGACATGCCCTTGCATGGAAAACGAACAGACGTTGGTTTGACAACTGAAACACACCTTACCTCTCGTAACAAGGTAAATATTTCTGGCTACACTATTACGGAACTGATCACCCAGACAACCCTACTCATGGTGGAACAGCCATAAACATAAAAATATCATTAAAACACCACTCCATACACTTACCATTTACAACATACATCCAAGCCATTGTCATAACATTGTACATACAAAAAACACAATAACATTAGCAGGGGCGTACTTAGAAGATATTTTATTGCCGGCAGTGATTGCAATTCTAAGCATCAGGTATAGGGATCACGATTATGTACTCCAAGTGAAAGAAACTTGCTGTCTGCTCTGTTGACTGTTTTCATACCACATACTGACTACTTAGGCAATGAACATGGAAACTGTACAGGAGACGCTAGGTACGCCTTTATATTTAAGACTAACACCGACCGGTTTAAATCCGCCTGAAATCCTTCTAGAGACCTACAACTTATCCAAAAGGAAAGCCCCAGGACATAGCCTGATCACTGCTGACCTACCCCACCATATGCCCAGCAATGTTGTAGTCTTTCCAACTACGATATTCAACTCCGTACTTAGAACAACAACATTTCAACTATAGTGGAAATACTTCCATATACTGATGATTCCAAAGATATTAAAGATCCATCCTCAGACAGACCCACCAGTTTGCTTCCAGTTTGTTCTAAAATTTTTGAAAAACTAATTTACACACGTGTACTCGACATACTGACTGACAAACAAATACTACCAGAACATCAATTTGGATTTCGTTCACTACACTCTATCAAACACCAACTATACAGAGTAACGGACTCCGTAGATATACAGTCGCACTAGAGAATAGACCATTTTACAACTGACGTATTCCTTGATGTAGCTCAAGCATTTGGCAGTTTGGCACACTGGACTAATTTTACAAAATTAAATCTTTTCCTCTCTCAACTTACTAGCTCATACCTCTTTCTTGTCTGACAGGTTTTTTTCTGTGCACCCTCTCTTATATACTTGTAATCAGGGACGGAGTGCCTCAGAGGATCAATTCAGGCATCCTTGCTGTATATTATATATACACAAGATATACCAGTTTGCCCAAACACATAATAGCAACATATGCAGACGACACAGCTATTCTTACTAGACACGCAGATACAACATAGGCTCCACTGATTATCTAAAATTACTTACTAAAACTACAGGACAATTTTAAACAATGGAAAATACTACTCAACAATGTATTAACGTAAAAACGTCAGACTAACACAGGCAATTACTTAGGGCTAACTTTTGACTGAAGGATGACCTGGGGCCCACATGTGATAGAGGAGCGCATAAGTCTAAACAGAAAACTAAGACTACTGTACTCCTTCATAAACAATCGTCAATACAAATCAGACAACTGAACAGTTATACATACCTTTTAAAACCTATATGGATCTATGCATTACAAATCTTTGTGATAGCAACAAAGACTCTCATCCAAATAATACAGACTTTTCAATCAAATCACTGAGACTAACAATACGTTCACCCTGGTACGTCAGCAACTAAACATTACACACAAACCCACACATACCTACAGTTCAAGACAATATTCATTCCTCATACAAAAGATTCCAAGACAAACTCCACGGACATTAGAACACACTTATACGAAATATGGCAACAACGGGCATACCTGTTTGCCATATGCCTGCGCGTTTCGATTCCAATTCGATTCCACGTATTCCAATCCTAGTATTGATATTGTCGCTATATGAGTGATAAGTGGGAATAAAAACAAATAATGAGATAAAAAAAAAATAAAAACATTTAGAAAAAGACGTATAATAAATAATGCTGGAATTTAAAATCGTGTTAAGATGTACTAAAAGCTATGGATAGTGGGTTTTGATTGATATTATTTAAAATTTAAAAAGAGTTATTTTTCCTGTACCTTTTTTTTTTTTTTTAGTTATATACCCATTGATTTCATACTTTTATAGGTTTATTGATTTAAATTTATTTTTAATTTTCTTTTTGTATCAAATCAAATGCATATATATATGAAGATATTTAGTAATAGACTGATAGCTCAATTGAAACTAATACGGCGATATAAATCCATACTAAGACTATATTATCTTGATACATATAAGTTTATCAAATTCCTAATAAATTTTTAGATCTTATAACAAACATAATTGGTATTAATTCTTTTTATTATCATTATGTTTAATTTATACTCAATTTACAGTATTTGTCGGTTTTTTAAATCAATGAAAGCTAAAATTATACCTTCAACGCATATATTTCGATGTCATATTGTTCAAACACTAAAACTAAAACTATTTTTTTTTTCTCCGAAAATCCTTTGTTGACGACTAAAAAGTGGCCTTTTTTGCGCACTCTAGCGGTTTCGCAACTTGGCTGAAAATTAAATTTAATTTGCGCACTGTATAGAAAATGTTGTCTATTTTAGTTTTGTATAATGTTCATCTTCGAAAAATGCTTAGTTTTTTAGTTATCGGCGAAAAATTAAAAAAAGTACGAACATCTTATTGTATGTTTCTATTTTTGTTGTGAACCCAGCGAGGTTGCGAACCTAAAATTCCGGATTCAGCACCCCCAAAAAAACATTTTTTGTTGTGCCGAAATGTTGAGAAAAAATAATCATTTAGAATTAACTTCTTTAATTTTTTGTTCGGAAAACCCTTTGCTGACTAGACTAGAGTTGAGGTTAATTGAAATAATAATGAAGCTACTAAAAGTTTATTACTTGTTTTCAGAAGATTGATGGTTTCCATGAGGTTTCAGGTATTTGTAACGAACGTTATGGTAAACCATCTCTCGTCCTATATTCACTATCCTAAACCAGTTTAATATCCGTGATTTAACGCGATCTACTGCTACCTTTAGCACCTACATCACGTAGCTTTGGCTAGGATAACATTAATTTTATCTCAGGATTCTATTTACAATCTCTCGAAAGTTCACTATAACAGCAAAAATTTAATTTTTATCCTTAGGGAGTAAACAAAATTAATACTAAAGGAAAATGTTTATAAAACTACAGAAATGAAAGTTAATGGTCTGTATAAACTTTTCAGACTTTTTAATATCATGGGATGAATCCTGGTTTATTTTATATTCTCTACTTATCGATCTACCATAAAAAATTATAATAAATGGATAAAGAACTATGACACTGAAAGTTTATTTTATACAAATTTCTTTTCAGATTTTGTTCAAAGAAAATTCTGTGCACAATCCAAAATATCAGTACACGGTCATATTCATAAGAAACATTGAGGTACCTGTTTATTCAGTAAAGATTTTCCAAGAAAATCGAAATGGTATAAACTGAAGAGTAGAGTTCCAAATCGAAACGTAATTTCGTGTAAAAAAAAACGGTTATTAGATAAAAAAAAGGTTATCAGATATAACCGACCTGTTATTGATATACCTAGAAAGGTTATCAAAATCAATGGATTGGTTAAGGGATGTTGTATCTTCTGCTAATTTTGAGGCAAACGGATTTCGGTTGGAAAGGTTATATTTGTGTTGGTACAAAAAGTTTCACCTATAAAATAGGAATTGCAATCCTTGAGGATTGCATTCATTCATGGAATGTGGTAAACTATATTCGATTGTTGTTGCTGTATGCCAGGAACTTTGAGTTTGCTTCAAGTTCACATTTATTTCAGCTTTGATGGGCCGAAACGTCTGCTTGAACAAAAAAAAAATACTATATTGACAACATCCCGACTATTTATTTCATCATAAACATCACAGCCATATATGACCAACCAGCATCAATAATTTGTTTTACACAAATTATAGATGTTGGTACAAACAGGAAAAAAAAATACTTATGTCTCATACATAGTGAAACCGGGTACGGGATGCGGTTATGGAACAACCAAGATGTGAAGTTATTGAGAAATTCTCTACCGTAGCCTCGAATCATGGTTTTGGCTAAAGAATTTAAGAGCAGAGATATGACCCCCAAAACTTCCGTATAGGTTGTAAAAGGATTAATGTAAGCTGTTCTCAGTACACCCGAAGGATTAAGGTAATCCCCGTTTAGTTACTGTATCCATAAATATTGGCAAAGTGCCCAAAGTTTGAATTAAAACCCAATTCATTTTATACTCTGCTTTTGCATCTTTTATAGTATTACTATAGATTGGAAATTCATTTCTTGCACTAAAAACATTTACTTTTCATTATTAATTCAGTTTCTGATTTAAATGTTGAAAATAATACAAAATTCGGTGCTGTAGGAAATACTAATTAATATCTACGATGATATTTTACATATTAATGTAACGCCTATAAAATTGTAGATTACTTTATCTTTAATTATTACAAACTTTAGTATGTGGTACAGTTCGCTTTTACAATGAGATGCAGATTCCTGCATTTATTCAACTGACACATGTCTTCAGAAAAAAAAAGGTTTATTTTCAAAAATTAAATTTTTTTCTCTTATTAAGATTTTATTGTATTTTAAAAAAAATATATTTTAGTTCGAAAATCCTTCTTATTTCAACCACCAACATATTCTACAACATTTGTTTAATGCGTAAATTTAATCAATCTGTAAAACTTGATTGTAATGTTTCTACTGTTTAGTAATTTTTATTGTTTAAAAAAAAAACTTACAGAAAATTAATACACCTAAATAGATAGATAGATATTGCTGTATTTGTTGCATGAAAATTGGTTGTATAAATTTATGTTATGGCTAACTCAACAGTGTTATTTCCATTTAAATTTTTCTTTCGACATAATTCATCGATACATTTACATAACACATAATTTACACAATGTCGTGAAACATTTAAATCATGGATTCAAGTTGCCTTCCCTCTGACGCTACCTTATGTTCGATGCACATATACTATATTATCGTTTTCTATATACTAGGTTGTTACAAAAGTCCTTATGCATGAACACAACCCTCAATTCCAACTCTCATAATTAATCCTATAAGAATGTTTTTGTTCCTACTACTTATGTCAATGTTTACTTTGACTAATCTTTAAGTTCCTTGTGACTTGAGTTGGCTTTATGGGTTCATTTACATTTTTAAAACGCACGTGCAATGTCAGAAGAAAAAATCGTGATTCGCGGTCTTGTGAGACATTACTGGAAAAATGTTTACGCGCAAAGGCAGCCGTCGAAGAAATTTGTGTCATAGAAGAAGAGCCAATTATCAATCGAAATACAAAGATCAGATTAATCCATCGAAATACAAAGATCGCACAACAAAGATCAGATCGCCCATCGGTCGTTGATAATGACGTTCTTCTTGAATATGTGAAGCAGGACATGCAACTACTCGTGATTTATCGGCAGTATTAGGGACTCAAATCTTTACTGTGGACAGCTAGACAGAGTTTATGCAGTTTTGAATGCAAAGTTTGATCAGAAGGAACCAAGCCATTTTGTAACACGATGACTCTGCACATCATTCTCGTTTGACCAAGGAAAAATTATCGGAATTGTAAGGAGTAAACGTTTTGCCTAATCCTCCTTATATCCCAGATATCGCTATCATCAGATTATGGTTTGTTTAGATCAATGGTTCATTTTTTAAAATATCGGATCTTTGATAATTACGAGGATGTGAAAATTGGATGTGGAGAGTTCTTTGCCTGAAAACCAAAAGTGGTACCGGCATCAATTTCAATTTCTGACAGAAAGATGGGTGAAATTAGTTGAAAACAGTGGACTTTACTTTGAAGAGTAGTATTCAATAATGTTTAAAATATGAAATCTGAAATAAATCTATACTAATTCACAAGGACTTTTGTAACATCTTAGTATTTTTCTCCATTGAACCGCGTCAAATATTCCTGTATCATGAAATTCTATTGTGCTATATGGATACTGAAACTGTATTACTAAAAGCACTTGTTACGGGATGTGACCTTCAACTCCTTCATTACCTAAAATATCTATTAAAATTGTCACAACCAATGTGTTCAAAAATATCTATTAAATTGAAACAAATTCAAATTAACTTACAAGGGAAGGTCTCGATCAATGGGTCACCGATTTCAACCAAATGTTATGTGGTAATTCTGCATCCAAAAATATTGAACAAGTGTATCGGCGTCGTTCCAATGGGCCCTTGGACCCAAGAAAAAAAAAAAAATGCTGAAACTACATTATTTTTTATCTCGATTTTGGAAAATGATATCGAGTTGGTTTTCCACCAAAACATTTGTTTTTCAGACTTCATTAAAGGAAAAATACAAACTTAAAACAATGATTGTTTTTTGGACAAATAAATTGATAAATTTTTTAGATTATTGCATAAACTAGCCTTGTAGATTTTTTAAAATAAACTATTATGGCAGATTTTGATTCAGTGCACCAAAAAAATCTGTATGTTGAAAATATCATCGAAAACAAACAATATTTTTTTTTTTGAGTTGAGGGTTCTTTATATTTATTGAAAGAAGAAACTTCCCACTTTCCAACGAGTCCAAGAAAATCGAGATCGTTTAAACTGAAATATTTTGATGGAAAACCATATCGATATCATTTTCCAAACTAGAGATAAAAAATAATGGACTTTTATGGTTTGTAATTTATGGTTTTTATTTAGCTTATTTTTTTTTTTTCTCGTCTCCTCGGAACGAAAGCCGACTCACGTGTCCAATATTTTTGAATATTTGGTTGAAATCGGTGAACCTTCGACTGGGCCTTCCCCTTGATAGTAAAAAAAGACAAAAGAAAAAATGCATCAAATTTTGTTTGATTTAGTGAAAATGTTTGATAGAAATGAAGTGTTTAGAACAATTGAAAATTTATACAAACATTTACTACTTAATTTTTTTGTTTTTAAAGGATGTTTAAGATTATGATATAATACGAAAATTTATTGATTTGGAATAAAGAAAGGATTTCAATGCTTTATTTTTTTTTGCTTTCACTACATACAGAAATTCATATATGCTACATACCTCTTTGCAAAAACTCCGGAGAGGTGAGAACACTAAAATAAATAAATACCATCTTAAAATCACTATTATTTTAATTATATTGAAATTAATTCTTCTAACACGTATAAAGAAGGGTTCTCCTCCTTTCACTGGACAAAACATCATATTTTACGATAAATTGCCATAGGTGGTAAAAATACGACAGGCTCCAGCTCCTTGGAATTATTAGTTTTTTTTTTAATGTGTGCCGTCTGCAAGTAATCAGATTTGGTTTGTATTATTTGGATATTTACAGTTTGCCTTTGTTCTATGTAAGTACGGCATTCGACGTGCTAGTCATCACATCGAAATGTAATCCTGATAACATTCAACTTAATTGTAATAAAGTAGGATGCTATATCAGTTGTACATTAAATGCAAATATAACTGTAAAGATAACTTAATTTAAAATAGTGCTTAAAAAGATAAATCCTTAATTTGTCAAGTACTGAAATGTTTAATTGCTAATACTATAACTTTTATTCAATCACTTAGCATGAAGTTGCTAAGCCTAGAGCAATAGACCATAAGCACAGCTGAGGGTTCGGACGATAAATCGGGTCTTGATAGATTGGTATTGTTCCGGTTTGCCAGCTAAGTTCCCGAACAAGTCCACGTTCCTATTTAATTGGATCACGTACTCCACCCTGGGAGAATATTAATTATAGACTCAGTCCATTCATCCAACTGGCTCTACTTTTTCACTGAGGCTGGTTTATTTCTTGCAGTAATTAAAGCCGGACTAGTTTGCAATTTAACTAAGTTGAAGTACCGCCCCCTTAATGAGTTCGTCTTGCTTGCAGAGTAAGTCTTCGTGATTTAAAAGATTAGAAATTGATGTTATAACACCTTAAAACTGTGGGTATATAAATACTGGAAATCTTATCTTCTCCCCTTCGATATTTTGGAAGACTTGAATGCCTGAATTCAAGAATTTCTTATGGAAGAGTGATACAACTGATTTTAATAAATCGTTTAGGTAATATACCATTTTACAAGACACAGTGACGTTTTCTGCTATATGGAGAGGTGTGCTATTTAATTTTTGTTTCCATAATTAATTCCAAGGAATAAATTATTATAGATATTGATAAGTTTATTTTTTTAAATATTTGCATTTTAATTTTTTTTTTTTTTTGCTGGAACGAGGAATGACTTAATAAGTTTTATTTGGTTTAAACAATGCGCTCAGATGATAGTGTTGCAAAAGTTTCAAATTGAATTTGATGTCAGATTAATTGGCCTAGCTACCAAAATTTTCCAGGGGGGCCCGCATGTGCCTGGGAGGGACAGTCCTTCTCTCTCCCGAAGATACCTACCTATCTACGCCAATGTGCTTGGAGTTTGAAACCAGAGGTGAAGATAAACAAATGCAATCTTTTTTTTTTACTTCTTAGCTTTTATTTTTTTAAATTCTCTAGAGAGGCTGGGTGCTAGGTTGTGACAAGGATTTCCCAGGAGATACCTATCATCAAATTAACGAAAAGTTGTCCTAATGCTTCAGTTTAATACAGCAATATTGCCGATGAATATAATACAAGGTTTGGCAGACCAGATTTCTCCCAAATCATGAGTATTGAGGAAGTAAAACAAATTTTTTATGATGCACTCCATTGCTCAGTGCTATCCTCTTGGAAAAGTGTCTCCGACTTGAACAGGAATCGGACTACATTTTACCAATAAAATAATAGCATCGTGTTGTCTTAACTTTCCGGGATCATCCAGAAATGGAGAAACGAGGTTTTCCTGCAACCAATGGGTTTTACTGCTGCATTTAAATTCTGTTTGAAATTCATGTGATTTCGGTTTGCAGCGTTGCCAGTGAGCTATCATCTGATTGGAAATAGAGCTCCTTTTTGTACAAAAACCTTTTAAGGAATTTATAACCATTTATTTTCCATTCGTAATAGATAAGAACTGCAGTTAATGATAATGAAAATAAAATAGAGTGAGTTTGTTTAATGCCTCTTTCAATTAAATATTTAATCTCTAAGATATCAATCTACAATTTTAATGGAAAAATTATATATAAAATTCAGATTGCATTTTTTTGAAACTGTGTAAATATCAGAGTAACATGTTAAAATAAAAATTATTAAAACTGTGAAGTTTAAAAAAATTATTTTCCCCGACCTTTTCAGCAAAATGACAATTTGGGCTTATGTTCAAACATTATTATCTCGGCTAATATTTAGCGTAGGGCTCTGTACATGATTTACTTTTAAAGCTAGGTAATTTACTCAGCTACAATATTTATTATTGAGATATTTTTGATAAAAGAGTTTTTTTTTTGTGAAAAATGGAAATTTGTCTGGATAAATCTGATTTATTCTTTTTTTCTGATTAGCGTCGGATCGACATTTTCACCTATATATTGTAGTATCGCTTTGGAACTTGGCTTCTATGAAAATCCTTTATAATTTGTATCCCATTCCATTGAAAATTTCACTTATGTGTGCTGAGGGGTTACAAGAGAAATTCCTAACTTGAAAGTCCCCTAGGATTGAATATGAGCTCAAAGAAAACTGCCCCACCAATTTTCACCCCAAAATTCTAAAACTTACGGACTTCAAGAGGGTTGTCATCCGAGACTTGGGTACTCGATAGGTAAAGGAAAGTAAAAAATAGAACCCCATTAAATGACCTGACAAAATCATTTACCAAACTACTCCATTAAGATTTTGCTGTTCACAGATGCTTAGTTACTTGCCGCTCGAATAACTTACTAGCCTAGTGTGAACTAAGACTCACAATCAGCGAAAACCTCTTATCACTATGTCATTTTGCTTTAGGGGACCTGTTATCTATATTATTTCCTATTAATAAGAAATCATTATGTTAAAATGTCTATGCCATTTATTTTTCGAAAACCAATATTACTAATAAATGTGCTAATTGGTTTTTCGAGTTAATGAAATAATTATTAACATCAATAGGTAAGAATGAATTATCTCAAAATAAAGAAAGTATCGTAATTGAGTTTAAGAAAATTTGAATATGAAACAGTTCGGTTCCCTGATTTTTTTTTAAATTTACAATTATATAAATTCTAATTAAATCAGTTATCATTGAAGGGAAATATTTCGCAATGAGAAATTTAAATAATTTTTTTCGATATTTACGATTATATAATTTTTTAATGTAGGTTAATTTCGTTTTAAAATGTGGATTATTCCTGTAAGTGTTCAATATTTTATATACAATGCTTTGTAAGCAATAAATTAAGAAAAAAAGGATAGATTGTTTTTTTTTTATTTCCAGTCTTATGCCATTCTCAGAAAAGACTTCTGCTTTCAATTAATTATTTTTATTTTTTGTTCTTAGAAGATAAAGGACAGTCCCAACCACTGGGGTCATTTTAGACTTGGTCCTGTAATTAGAGAAGGACTTCTTTCTCCTTCTCCCTCTTTCTTCTCTAGTTAATTATGTTTGATGATGTAATTTGGTCCCTTTTAAGTGAACAAGGAACTTAGTTGAGTATTTCTATTTTCTAATATAGTATTCCTGGGCCAAAATCAGGCATTGATATATTAAGATGAAATGCTACTCGAACGTCTCAGGTTAAAATCATTACTACTTTCAAAGGGGTGTTATTAGACAATTTTGTGAAAATTATTGTTTTTTCATCATGAATATAACTGATCATAAATAGCATGAAACACATGTAATAAATATTACCCAATTTTCATGGTTGCGTATTTTATAGAAAATATAATTATGCATAAACTGAAATAAATTAGAAACAAAAAAAAACTTTAACTTGTACTTATTGATGTGAAGACCATAGGTTGGCAAATATTCTCTTTTCTGGGATGAGAACAGAATTAATCCCTAAATGAGCGTAAAATTATTCTCTCTTAACGGCCCACAAAAAAAAAAAAGAAAAAAAAAAGAAAAGGCTAATGGAGATTTGTTGACGGTTGTCACGATTACCCGACACGTAATTAATGATTCGGTTCACTCAGCAACCGCTCTTTTTCCCGATTTTTAAAGTATCTACATAAATAGTATAGAATGTTAAACTAATTATAGAAAGATATGTAAAGTTATTAATAATCAGGAAACGAAAGATCATCTAGTGTTGTCCGCTTATTCTTCTCTAATCTTATTCTTCTTCTGAACTATACTGCACTGTTTAGTAAGAATACAGTATTTTATTAACAAAAAAAAACCGCAAGTGACTGCATTTACAATAAGTAGGACCCAAATCTTAATTTATTTATAAATGGCAAATATTTAAATTTGATACTTAACTAAAAAGATGCAATATTAATTAAAATCGCAATCTATTTCTTAACGTCTTTTAATACTCAAAATTCCATAAAAGATTCAATTTACAATTAACAAACAAGAGAAGAGCTCCGAAATGTCCGGCTCCGAATTTGATCAGAATGTTTTGAGTGTTTCTGCATTGAAAAAAATTTACCCATATCCTACCGTTATCTCCAATGGGCTCTAGGTGCTGAGAAAAAAAAAAAAAAAAACATGCAGAAAATGCTTTATTTTACTAGTGGTTGAAAAATTATCTCGACGTGTTTTTTCCAGCTAAACATTTGATTTTTAGGGTAGGCATATTAAATGAAAAATATAAGCATTAAAAAATAATGGATTTTAAATCAAATAAATTTAAAAAAAGTATTTAAATTATTAGGTAAACAAGTTTTCGCACGGAAAAATGTTCATAGATTTGGATTCAGCACAGCGATTTGCTTTAACCGTGATGTTTCTGCAGGTTTTAGAACCAAAGTTATCGGCAAAATACTTCAATTTTGTTTTTGTATGTAATCATCTTTTTTTCACATACCTTCTAAGATAATGCAATAGTTTTTTATTTGTATGGAAATAAAAAGCTTCCTCTTTTTAACGAGTATAAGAACGTCGATATAGGTTAAATCGAACACAAGGTACAGAGTTTCAAACTCTAACATAATTTTGTGGATTTTTAAAAATTTTGAATACCCTCAAAACCGAAATTTTTGTTTTTTTTTCTGAATTTTTCAGCATTTAGGTTTTTTGATTTGCTAAATCAAAATCTGCCATAATTTTTGGTGTGAGGAAATCTACATACAATATATGTATATAAATACAAGGTTAGTTTACTTAATAATTTCAACATTTTTTAAAATTTATCTGACAAAAAATTCATTATTTTTTAATGTTTATATTTTTCCAGGAACATACTCTAAAACAAAAATTATACCTGAAAAAACCTTACCGACGTAATTTTTCAAACACGAGAAGGACTGAGCTCGCTACTGATTCTTTCAAAAATTCTTCTACAACGCATCCTCCTAATATTCAAATCCCAAAAATCCCTTTTACATCAGGTCTTCGCGTTGTTGACCATATATCCTTTGCACTTGAAAGGAAACAATATTTCCCTGGCGCCTTCAGGAAGTAGCACAAGCCTTCGACCGGGTATGGCACGATTGCTTGCTTTTCAAGCTCAAAGTCCAATTACCCCAATCCTCATACCTAATACTTCGATCCTACCTCTCTGACTTCAGAGTTCGTTGTGGTGCTGAATTTTCCAACTATTACTCATTCGGGGACGGTACTCTACAAGACAGCGTCTTAGGCCCAATCATCTACATTTTATTTATCGCTGACCTTCCTACAAATTCTTCTTTTTGGCAAATCAATCTTTCTGGCAACATTTGCCGATGATACATCCTACATCCCCATTCCGACCCTGAAATGGCATTCCTAAAGCACTAAAGGCATCTCTCTCTGATCGAACAGGGGTGTAACAATTGGCGCATCAAAGTCAATAAATCAAAATGTAAGCATGTCACATTCATCCTACGACGCAGATCCTGCCCGCCAGTCCATTTTAATTCCACACTACTTCCCTTCTCAGACACAGTCCGGTATCTTAGCTTCCTTCTTGACAAAAGACTAACAAGGAGCCTTCATACTAGATTTAAAAGACAAGAGCTTAATCAACGAATGGTATAAATGGCCAAATCGTTGTTTAAGCCTTTAAAACAACTGAAAGGAACATCTCATCTTCCAATATACAACAAACTGTTAATCTACATGACTGGAAACCTAATTGGGGTCTGAAATCTTTTTGGACCTACGGACTAGAACTGTGGGGAACAGCTAAACTTTCGAACATCAATCCTTTCAGTCTAAAATTCAACGTACAATAGTCAATTCCCATATTATGTTTCAAATAAGACCTTACATCATGACCTTAACATCCCGTTTGTTCTTGATATAATTTTCATCAGAACCTTACTCATCATCCTAATCCCTATTTAGCAACAACTATCCCTATAATCCTCCTCGAAGGCTGAAACGGCAGTGGCCAGCTTCTTCACTCACGTCCTCAGCGTCTGTGGCTCCAGTGCCCTCACTGGTTTTCAATATGGGATCTCTTGGAGCCAGGCTTTGCCATTCACATGTGGGGCGCAGAACTTGGTTCGGAGTTCTCTGGGTAGATTATAAATATTGTATATATTATATAAATTATATTATATTGTATATATTACATATTCCCTGGCCAGATTACAAATATTGTATATATCATTTATTGTATACACACACACACATTATACATTATACATTACACACACATTATATATATATATATATATATATATATATATATATATATATATATACACATATGCATCCATGTCTTCAAGATGACTTATTTTATTTTTACTTAACTTAATATTCCTTTATATAATTAAAAAAGGAGGAGCAATTCTGACTTTCCAAATTGTTAGCTTTGTGCTCACTTCACATGCCTAAAAACAGCAACATCAACGTTTCGGGGATATTCCCCCATCATCAGAACAATATTCTAAAATTAAATAATGAAACAATAACATATTATACCAACAACAAACAACATCACACTATCACATTATATACACATAAATTAAGATACAATGATATCTAGGTTGGTAGACAATCATGCATTAATGGAATAATTAGAACTGTAGTTGCAGTGACAGTAGTTTATTTGATAAATTAGTACAGAGACCAATGGACTACATTACATTACAAGTTGTTCAAATAGAATGTTCACTTCAAATTAGAACACAAAATAAACAATTTAGGAAGTCAGAATTGCCCTCCTTTTATTAATGATATTTATTATTTTTATTTCATTTAATTTTTTTTTCTTTTACCTTGTATATACGGCATCATGAATGGTTTCTTATAGCCCTAACACCTTTTGCCCTTGAGTGTGGCAACTATGACTTTTCAAATAAAAAAAATAAATAAATGATTTAACGGACCCTAAACAGCGAAACTTAATTGAGATAAAATATTTTTTTAAAAATGGCCGATCACAATAGCACCTCAATCTTAGTTTAAAAAAAAAAAAAAATTATTGTTATTTTTTTAAAATTTCAACCATGAATATTGCAATGAGTTATAGAAAATAGGGAATAAACTCAAAGCTACGCAATCATTGCTCTCTCCTGGCCTGTTGAATATTTAGATGACAATTACAACTTGCAGGGAACACCTCTACGCTCTCTATTTGAACAACTTGTAATGTAATGTAGTCCATTGGTCTCTGTACTAATTTATCAAATAAACTACTGTCACTGCAACTACAGTTCTAATTATTCCATTAATGCATGATTGTCTACCAACCTAAGTCATTTGTAACATCTGATATTTTTTTTTAAGTTGTAAAATTGTTTTAATTAAAATTTTCTACAAACAACCGAAATTAAAAAAATCAAGGTTGTGAAATTTAAATTGGTATGAGCAATATTAGAAGTATGATAATTAAGAAAGTATGCTTAGTTGGGAAGAACGCTAATGTTTCTGAGAAAAGTATATTTATAATTGGGGCGAAGATACAACTATATATTTAATCAAGGAATAATCTTTTGTAATATTATAACTTTAAGAAATTAAAAAAAGTTTTTATATGCGAATGATCTAGCCTACTTTGAATGAAATGAAATAGTGGCCTAGCCTAAACATGCCTTAGACCACATAGACTTGTTCGCTTGAGCGTTAACCGAGATATAAAAAAAAAAAAATATTCATGTTTTTCTAAGTTCTTAGTTCAAATAATTTCTGCGAATCCAATGAGGAAAAAAATATGATGTACGTAACCATTTATGTCTTGATTCATTTTTTAATAAAATCCTGGAAATATGAATGCAAACAATTTTAGCCGATTTTTTTGTTAACCTAATTTCCAGAAGAATTCTAATAATACATAAAATAAAATAGGAATATTAAATTAAGATATGGTTTGTAAAAAATGATAGCTTGAGAAAAAATATTAACATCGTATATATCATTAACATCTTAGTATACATTTTTAGAGGTTTTTAATCAAAACTCAATAGTTGTTGATTTTTCTTAGTGGTCTAAACGTCTTCAAATTAAATACCTAACTTATGTAATCCTGGTTATTAGCGTAGATTAACTACAGGATACTCCCAGTCCCTCCCCCTCCCTCCTAGAAAATTTATTTACGCCCCCGTACGCCTACAAATCTGACATCAAATACAATAAGATACTGTTGCAACTCTATTGGTCATCTGAACTCATTGTTTAAACCAAGAAAAGTAATGAAGTCATTCCCCGCTCAAGTAAACAACAAATGAATATGCAAATCCAGTTCGTAATAAACTTCTTACTATTTTTTTAATAAGTTTATTAATATAAATATCTCTTAATGATCTGAATGTCTTCATTTGTAATCCTGATTATCACCATGAGCATAGATATGTACCTCCAAGGAGGACCGGTCCACCAATCCTTCTGGACTCGACAGGCCCCACTATAAAACATCAAATTTCTGAAAAATAAACAGTAATAAGTAAAAACAAAAAAAAAAATTACTCCGTAAGAAAAACATTTCACTTGGGTCGGAAGCTGATTTGGGTTTTCCCCTTCTACTTTTCAACTATTGTCATTTGACTTTTTCCCATTACAATTTCATATAAGTTATGAATCGAGACTAAAAGCTCATCGAGCTGCAATCAGCTATATCAAAAAATCAAATTAAATTATAGTTCTGCAGTTACTTTATAAGGCAATAGTAACAACTGTCATCTCTTGTTATTTATATATTTATATATTTTTTATATTGTATATATTTTTTATGTTATAATGTCCGAATATTGTCCCAGAAACGTTACATATGCCTATAATTTTGAATTATTGAATAAAGATGTTAGCTTCAAGTAATTTTGCAACACTGATTATACTAAACGCTCCGGAGGACTTCCTTAAATAAATAGAAAACAATAAGTAACCAATAAATTAGTTAGTACCTGTTGGCGAGGAAAATTAGAAAATTACAAACTATAGAAAGAAACGAAAAAGTTAGTTCAAATCTATAATTCGTGTAAGGCAAATAATCCGTTTATTTGGTTAGTATAAATGAGAGCAGATGTGACCAATAAAAACATAAAAACTCCAATATTGATTTTGTTTTTTGGTTTTATATTCTGGTAGTTATATGCACTTGGCATGCCAAATAATTTAGATGTATTTAGATGAAATAAAATGAAACAGTGGCCTATCCTAAATGTGGTTTAGACCACTTTTGCTCTCAAAGCCTCAAATACAAATGTTGTACAACAACAAATCAATTGCAATTTGGGAAGAAAACAAGCACAACTTATTCATTTTGAAATACATTTTTAATACTTTACTTAGAGATCAAGTGGGATAAAGTTAAGCTCTACTCTCAAGTCCAGTATTTAACAAGTCCATTCCGATCAAGCCCGATCAGGTTTTGATGCAGACGTACCTGTTACGGATTGGACTTGAGTAGGGTGCTACACCGATTCCTGACTTGATCTCCAAGTAAACAACTAAATTATTAAAATTGACAAAGCGCCATCAAACCCGCTCAAATCCAGTCTGGACTAGGTATCACCGCCTTAATACACGATGCGTGGTCGCTTCAGAAATCCAGTCATGTCAAATCCGGTTTTGTTGTAACCGCTCCTTAAAAAAAAGAAACTGAAAAAAATAAAATGTCATTTTTGCTCAGCTAATGTGCGCAACACAAACCTTTTTGCGAAATCTTTATTTGTTAATGCCTAGTATTAATCGCAGAAACCATTAAATATAAATGCCATTACATACAATAATCCCCTACAAACGGATTGTCTGCTGTTAACAATATGTATGATGGGGAATATTGTATGTAATCGGGACCATGAATTATGAGACGCTTCAGTGAGGTCGAATACTGTCAATTGCCAGAGAGTTATGCAAATGGGAGTCGATCTTTTCTCAACCTGTTTTTCAATTTGCTAACGGACTGACAGCTTGCATACAAATTATTAAATTTCAGATTACTTCCCCGCTTTGGTTCCTAGATGGGGGACGCTCAGGGTAGAAGTGAATAATTGAATAATTATAGATTTTTATTCAATTCATGCAATGGACGTTTTCAACAATGTCGCTATTCAAAACAATAATTCTATCGGATCATATGAAATTCTAATGTAGTAATATTTATCTTTAAAACATTAATGTAACAATGTTCATATAGTATGAATGTCAAATTACTAAAAACTATAAGAAAATTAGCATATTATCTGTATTGTAATGATAGTGCCTATAGATTTAAGTACCAGCCTATGAAAATTTATGAATAGAAATAAGCATCAATGAAACTCAAAAAAAGAGAATAGAAAAAAATAAATCAAAAAGGAGATGAAAAATAAAAAGCAAAACGGTACAGATTAGAGATGGGCAAAAAGTACTGTTATGTATTGAGGATACTGGGATTCAGGAAATGATAAATATTCATAATAGTAATTAAATAAAGAAGATAAGCGAAAGTAAGAGCACCATAAACCTAGAGATAGGCCAGGTCGACATGGTGTAATAAAATCTGCCGCCCAAGGTTAAGTCCTTTGAAAATATTCTTACAACGACAGCCAATAGAATGTCCCAAAAGGAGAGTGGGGAACAAAATTCATCTGTTCAAGAAGAAGTAGGGGAAACGGTATAAGAGGCCGGGAGAAAGATAGTTCGGGAGAGAGGTAGAATGGTCCCTCCCCATTCTTTGTAAATAAATAAAGAAAGGCTTAAGCCAAATGAGACACCCCCGCACACAGCGGACTTAGAAATTAAAAAATATAAACCTTAAAATATCTTCGGGTAAAACAAGGAATTATTTGTATTATGTGTATACATGTTGTATAGTATATATTGTAATGTTAATAAAACTTGAAAAATCTCGGAGAAGGGGGAGAAAAAAAAAAAAAGAAAAAAAAAGTTCGGGAGAGTTCAGTTCAAGAGTTGAAGTGGAGAGTTCGGGTCAAGAGTTGAAGTGGAGAGTTCGGGTGAAGAGTTGAAGTGGGGAGTGCTGGGAAGAAGGAGGTTCGAGCTAGAGGCAGAAGACTGAGGTTCGCAGAGGGTACAGCTGAGCAGCACATAGAGACAGGAGAGAGAGACCTAGACCATAGAGCAACGAAAAGATAAGTCCTTTGTTTCATTGTGTACATCAATGTATAATATTATGTGGCATTTGGATTATATTTTAAATGAGCAAGTTCTTCCAGTATTCTCAAATACATATGTTACAGTCTGTAGATTTTTACAATGAGAGTAATTTAGATTAGAAATTAATAAGTCAATAGTGTAATTAATAACGTAACGTAAATAAAGTAAGATCTGTAACAAAATCTAACATTCTATTTAACCTGCATTTCATCATCTAGTTAATTAAGTGAAATGGTGAACACGACACCCTTGGAAAGGAAATCCAATGGTATTTATAATATCCCAAGCTATTGACCATAGCAGGAGGTTCTGCGGTCTCTAGCCTTTTATGTAAAATATAGTTAGATTGATCGGCTCCCTTCTGGAACCGATGCAAATAGAGGATAAATGTGATCATTAAATTGAGTAAATGTGGTTTCTGGAAACCCCACCTGCCTTAGAAAAGCAGTTTGCCAGAAACATAGCAGTGCTCTTGAGTAACAAGTATCGAGCATTTTACTCGAATATTCTCGCAAGCCGGGATTATATATGACTGGTGATGTACGAGGTAGGCCAGTCATTGCTGTACCTTCCATCCTTAGTCGTGTCTAATCCAGGCTAATGAGAGTATTTGAGAGAAATACTCGGTAATTTTTGGCCATCTCTAATACAGGTCCATAGAAAATTAAATACATTGAAAGAAAAATAAAGGCAAATAAGTACCTGTAAAGCATTATGCTAAAGAAAGTGAGCCTTAGTTCAATTTTTTTTAATGTTTATATAATCTTAGTTTTATAACCCCGAAAGGTCAAATGCTATTAATTAATGAACAATAAAAAGAATGCCAATGTTTTTTTTTTTTTTAGGATGCCTTGTTTGAGATCGTCTGAGATAGCAAATCTGCATTTTTTTTCGGTAGGTAAGTGTTCTTCTGCACCAAAATTAATTTAATTACGTTTGCTCTTTTGTTTTCGTGTAGGTTACAGTAGAATAAGATGTAGAGCAATTTTCAAAGAGAAAAATATTAAGCTGTCTTCGATATTTGGCTCACAAATTTCTCGGTTTAATATGGTCAGTTTTGCAGTTTCCTGAACAAACATGAACTGCTGATTTTTATACTAATTATTTCGCCATGATGATGACAAACTTTTTCATGGATCGATATTATAACTGAGAGTTCGGTAAAATATACATTTATTAGCGTTCTTTTCTTTACTTTTTGTATTATTTTTTTTTAATTAGATGATGACTTTCGAATAAATGAACAGTCAGATAGATTGAATCTTGGTGCGAGACTATTGCTTAATCTAATGATGTAAATTGAATTGGTATTCATCGATCTGGTAAAAATTTAAGAAAATGTTTAAGTACCATGGAAGCTAAGTACTAGGCCAGAGCGTCGATTGATATGTTATAATACAGGAAAGGATGACTGATCTTTATGATTTAGTGCCTGATTTGCCAATTGAATCATTTAAATTGATAGATATTAATGTAAAATTTAAGTTTAATAATAAATAAATAATAATTTTATTTTTATTAATATTTTATTTGATGTAGCAGTTCATATTTACATATCATGAGTTCGACAATAATTATTTTATGTACAGATTTGTATTTCTACTCTAAGAATCCAATAAAACATGAAAAATGGCTAAATATACCTTAGACAAATGGCTACATCGAGGGCATTGTTACAGAATTATAACATAGTCGTAATTTTCCATCTTCGTAAACTTTTAGGCAATGCCTTCGCCCGCTATAGGAATCGAGAGTTGGGGTCAGAATCCTGGCCAATTAGCCCCTTACAATATTCGTAATGAGGGCTATTACCAACTCAGCCTAACTGCCATCCAAACCCTTACGGTCTTCGGTTAAGGCAGCCTTAACAACTTTTAATAATATCTTAAAACTCGTCCTTCCATCTAAAAGGAACCCTTTTCATTAAATTATAGCCATCTTAACTTGTTTTTATGGCCTTTTAATTGCCATTATCATTTTCATATTGTCAACTTCAGCGCGGCACATTTTCTGAAATTGTTATTATTTTCCAAGTGTATCCTCTTTTTATGGTCTGTAAATTTGATTATGTTCCATTTTATGCTGAATTCTTAGACAAAGTATCATCAGTGGTCTTGAAAAGTGCTAGTAATAACCGTTTCTTTTCATCGCAAATAGCAAGGAGAATTCTTATGGTTGTTATAATGGTCATAAAACTAATAGAATTTGAAGTTATATTTAGGAGCATACAATACAATTAAACTACTGGTATTGTAAATAGATTTCCAAATATTCAAAAGGATAAGATTTATTAAATAATTAATTAAATTTTAATTTCAAGTGTTGCTACATCAAGACTCATTTAAAACTTAATTAGAAGTTATTTCTAGTGGATCTGACTGTTTGTTAAATATGGAATTTAAAAACGAATTTAATTATCAGAACAAATTAAAATTACTATTTTTAACTATAGTTCTCAATATTTACGTTTATCTAACATTTTATTATAGGTGTATATATATTTTTTTAAAGTGCCTTCGGTTCGCTTCTGCTTAGGGTTCTTTTCCGCCATATTCTCAATGAGTGTATGCTTTACTTTTGGAAGCACCGTACTGAAGATATAGTGGTTTGTTCTCTTTGTTGATAAAGTGTACATGGCCTAATTTAGAGTGGTCTATTCTGAGACGGTTACGGTTGATTTTCGCAGGTACTTCCCATCATAACTGCTGACAGTGTCTGTCGTTACCACCAATGATGGTATATTTCGTTAAAACTGTTCATCGTAGCGGCCAACTCCTCTGGCTCTAACCATTCTAGTTTAATATTTAGTAAAATTAATATGTCAGGCGTAAATTTAATTGTTTTTATTTGTATCATAAGGGCAGAAATACACACGTTGGCGGAATTGTGATCTTATTTAATCAAAACACGCCATTTTGCCTGCAGTAATGAGGCTAAGGTTATGTCCGTCTAAAATGTTAACCATTATGTACCAATAAACTACATATTAATGCCCAATTTCTACAGAGTGATGGATTCTTGTAGTATTTTGAATAGAAAATAGAAAAATTGAAGTTGTTCATATCTGTGATTTTAAAATTATTATTATGGGCACTAATAGTCAGTACGCAGCAGTTTGGATATGGCGTGCTGTCTGGATTGCCGAGCAATTCCAACGAAATAATCCCGTCCTATTCCCTCAATGTAGTTAACTGTCCAGTCACTGCCAGCCGCTACTGTGGGCAGTACGAGCGAAAATCTTCCTTTCAGTACAACCTCTTCTCTCTCTTACACCAAATTTTCTCACTGTCCTTTAATTTATCCAGTATGAGTAATAAACTCTTAAAAAAATCAATAATTAACATGCAGGATGTTTCAGCAAAAGATAGATTAAGGCAGTTTTTTTTTGCACACATATGTATTCAAATTCTGTTTTTTTCTTTTGGCACTATAAACAATTGAATTTATGGGAGCATAGACAGCCTGGAGGGGCCACGTTGTCTATGGTGCAGCGGTAGGCTATCCGTAGCTCCATAACCAGTCCCTTTGGGGCCAATTCGGCAGTGTTCTTCCCTCCGGACCCACTCGCGTTCAACGACATTGACAAATTGGTTTAGATCCAAGGATTATGGCTGTTTGGGGTTAGTAGGCACACGATAGCCTATATTTCTTTCCCCCAAGCTGACCGATTATGAACCAAATCTTCGGGCGGCTATATGACATCCTGGAAAATCACAACGCGATTCACAATTTAAGTGCTCGGGGTAGTAGCATCACTCCTATGCCCAGTCTGTGTATGTCGCCTCAAGTAGGTTGACGGAGATTAAATATCCGGAGGAGGGATGATCGCCTGGGAATCGTGTGGTACCTAGCCTTTTGAGGAGGAAAAGCTGTTTGGGACCACTTCAGGCGCCATCAAGTGGCAAGTGGTTAGTACTTACCACGCTTGACGTTGCTTAATTTTTTTACGTGTTGCAAGTGTCATTGTCAGAAACAATTTTGATTCCATAGTAACAACAGAACATAAAGTTTTCATTGGATCAGATAGTGGATTCAATGTAGGCAATACCGGTTTTCCTGCTTCGCAATATATTTCAACTGTTTCATTTTTAAATTTAAATTCATGGCCGTAAAACTACCTAACCTCAAAATCATTTTTTTTAATACATTTTTGTAAGGTACCCGAATTGATCTAAAAACTAAATTATTTTCATGGCATTAGAAAGCCTTAAAACAAATTATTAAGATCTAATCATTGAATTTAGGGCTTTCTAATTTCATAAAATGTGTAGTTTTTAGAGCAATTCGGATACAAAACAAAGATGTATTTTAAAAAATTATTTGGAGTTAGGGCCTTTTAGCTTATCGTGGCAGTATTCACATTCTTTATCTATTTAGCCAATTATGAACCTTATATATAAATTTTTCCGTATGTGATGACTAACATTTAATCGTGTTCTTTCTTCTGGCATGTTATTACAATTATATAAAGATAGAATTTTTAGGTATATAAAATACAATTTTTGCAACACAAATTTTCATATATTTCAATTTTCATAAATGTCACATAAATATGGATACAGGAATTATTATTAGTTTTTAATACGGTTGTTAATAAGATATTATATGACGATGACAATAAAAGTTAAAAAGATTTAAGATTAGCTGTTTGGGATCAATATGAAAAAGTCACGTATCAGGTCAGTCTCATAGTTCGACATATTTATAAGTGCTTTATATCCTTTTATAAACTTTATTGTGTGAAATTTGGACAATTTGAGGGTGCGTGTTCCATCATTGAATAGAAAACTGAGATATTTATAACAAGTTATACAATTATTCGACGTTTAAAGGGGCCCAGAGCTTTATCGGCAGGCCTCACAATGCCCTCACTTTCTTTTCATATGATGCAACCGACAAGTCAGAAGGAAATTTAATTGGAAAATTATCAAAAAAGCAATGAGCCAAAAGCTCCACTTAATCTCAACCAGTTAAGCCAAAATATGCTACGGGAGTGGATACAATTTTCAAAAAGAGAAAATACCGTAATTTTACATACTTTTTCTGGTATTGTGCAAAAAAAAAAAGTTCTCAAAATTTGATCCAAATCGAGCCTTGATTGATCCAAAATTCATGCATATTACCTCATGAATCTCCAACTCCCGATTTTGTATACCATAGACTTCATTAATAACGATGTAGTAGATAGCCTTTTGAAAAACCATAAATCAATATTTATTGAAAATAAAGAAATGTTTATAAAACGACTGATTTATCCGGCCTAATGAATAACAATTTCAAATTATTGCCCCTCCATACCTCACGAGGCCATTGGAGAAGCTTGGGCTTTCAGATTAGTTACACCTATGTATTTTCTCAAAGCCGGGTACCTAGATCCAATATTAGCCCACGTACTCAGTTTCCGACGGCAAGTTTAGATTCCACCTGACGACCTTAGTAAACTGCCATCATCCGTAATAATAAATCAGGACAATGTCTTATCGATTTTTTTCAGTGAAGACATTGTTACTTGTTTCATTTGTAAGCAGCCGAGTCATACATATATCAACTAATTGCCTTCAGTGTGAAAATGACGATGGCATTGAAGAATCAGATAGTAATGAAAAAGACAGTGTCTTAATAAATTTTAATTTCAATATAACTGAAAAAAAACAAGTGCTAATTGCTCTTTATTAGGGACGCCCTAAGCACATGTTTTCGAATCACAGAATTATCGTATAGAATTACCCTGGTCAACTTCTATGACGGCGTTCTCACTTCAAAAAAAAAAATGTAGACATCAACAGTGATTAAGTCCAAGAAACAGCTACCTCGTAATCATGATGAAAATAACCATAATACAAAAAATAATTCCAAGATCAAATCTATTAAAGAAATAGTTGTAAATATTAGTATTAATTTAATACTGTCACCTATGATAGTTTCTGGAATCAAACGATGTCACTCTAGCCCTCCTCCATCCACCGTATCTACTGTGAATCTCTATCTAACGTTAGATTCTCAGGAGGATATTGAAAATTTTATTAATTTCGAAGAATTTTTACCGATTGCAGCTACTCAGTTTGGTACTAAAAATAATCAAAAAAATTAAAAATGACGGGTATAAATTCTGGAACTAATCTTGAAGATGTCCGGCAGAAAATTCAAGAAAACAGGCAGAAATACCCGACCTCTTTCAATAATATGGTTAAGTTGATTGAAATGTCGTTAAACACAAGAAATTTTAATAAATTAGTTCAGGAATTCACAGGCAATACAAAGAGCCTTGGGAATATGCTGGCAGATACTAAAATTCTTATTACAGATCGACGTTCAAAATTTAAGATATCAAAGCTCCTGAAAAAAGAGATCGGACTCAATAGAAAATGTAATAAACACGGAGGATAGCACTGACAACTAATTAGAAACAACAAAATTTGCCCTATAGATCATATATTTTTTATATTGTTTTAGATGATGGATAAAACAAATATTTACTGAAATTTTAAATATTAAATTTTTAATTTTGAAAATTTAAAAAAGTTTGATTGATCGAAGGTATAGACATTTTTTTTAAAACCAATTCATTTTTAAGTTTTTAAATACAGAAATTTGAAATGACAAAGGAATGCTGCTACCCCACATAATAGGTTCAGGTAAGCTACAGGGTCATCTTCAAGACTTGAGTCTTGCAACATGTTCTTCTAATTACCAAAATCAATTGATATCAAAGATTTCACATTTCTGAAATTATTATATTTTCCAGCAAAAAAGATAGTGAAAAGGAACGTCTTCCCAATTTTAATTTTTATCGACACTCACAACAATAAATTGTCTACGATTTGGAGTTCTGCCCCATCATCAGAACAATATTGCAATATGATATTAAATAGTCATAAAAAACTAAATTTTAAATTGAAAAAAATTAAAATTGGGGAGCAGTCTTTCTGAAAAGTACGACCACTTAAGAGAATGCATCCACTCTGCAGCTTGGGAGGCGTTAGGGTTTGCTGAAAGTAGAAAGCAGCCAGATTGGTGTTGGATTGAGAAGTTGGATCTTTTAAAGGCCAAGAAAAAAGCATATGAGAAGCACTTAGCGTTGAACAGAGACCAGGACTGGTTATCCTGCCGAGTGTTTTGAGCAAACATGTTAAGGAGGCAGTTGTAAAGAAGAATAACTCCTGGGAGAGATGCTGCCGGAAGTAGATGTAACACTGGGTTTCAATCGAGTGAGAGAAGCTTGGGGTGCATTAAGATCTTAAGGGCGCCATGAAAAGGCAATATTCTTTCTCCAATCAGTTTGGCCACTTGGAAAGGGCATTATCAGACCCTCCTTAACGAAAGTAGAGCGCAGTTTATGACGTAAGAGAGCAGCGTACAGAAAAATCCCAAGCCGAATCCTATGCAATTAACGGAGGAAAAGGTGAGGGCTGCTCAGGGCAGAGCTAAAAGTGGAACAGCTCCAGGACTAGGTGGCTTACATATGGAGGTTTTAAAGGCCGGCGGTAGAAAGCTGCTTACACTCCTCACCAGTATAGTGAACATGGTTCTGGAAGGATGCGGTCTACCAGATGATCTTCAGGCAGGATATATCTGCTCCATCTTTAAAAAAGGAGATAGGAGGTAAAGCCAGATTTATCTCGGCATTTGTGTGTAGAACTCAGTAAACAGGATTATCGGGAGGCTGGTCCGTGATTAGCTCGAAGAGGAGCAAGCTGGGTTCACTACGAGAAGATCCTGCATGGACAATATTTTTGTACTTCGACAACTCATTGAGAAATGCAGCGCGAAGAATAGGGAGCTCCATTTAGCCTTCGTTGATCTGGAGCAGGCATATGATAGTGCTCCGAGGAAAAGAATATGGCCATTTATCAGAAGAGCGGGTATTAATGAATCCGTTATACAAGCAATACAACATTTGTACCCAAGCAATTTGTACAGAGTGAAGATTGGGAACCGCCTCTCTGAGCCATTTTCGGGGACCAAAGAGCTGAAGCACTCTGTTCTCTGGAATCACACCATTTCGAACGAGAACAAGCTGCGAATCTTCTCGACTATAGTCGAATCCATATTAACCTACGGATGTGAGGCATGGTCGATGATTACTCGCTTGTATACTAAAGTCATAATGGATTTCTCTGAAATCTGAAAGAATCGGGAAACGGCGGTTCAGGTGGTATGAGCACTGCAGGATAATGCCGGAAGAGCATTGGCCGGGCAGAGCCCTGGACTGGCAGCCATCCGGAAAGCGTAGACGAGGACGGCCTAGAACCACATGGATGGAAGGAGTCTCAGAGGAGATGGCCAGCCGAGGTCTACAGGAGGGAGACTGGGCTGATAGAACTGTGTGGAGCTGAGCTCTGACCTGAAGCGGTATCCCACATTGGAACACCGGCAGAAGAAGAAGAAAAAATAAAAATGAAAACTTATAATTAAGGCCAGTCGAAAGTCTTTGAATAATGATAATAATTAGAATTAAACTATCAGTAAAATTAAATATTGTTTTTTAAACTTATACACTTGGGTGGTATCTGGTTTTATAGCGTGTCTCAGGGGAATGAGAGAGAGGGCTGTCTCCTCCTCTCTCCATTCCCAAAATATTTGGTTAGATACGCTTATGGCGATAAGAAAAGCGACTATTTATCGAAATAAAAATTCGAAATTGTTAGTAAATAATATCTAAAGTTGTTTTGCTTGTTTTACACTTTTAAAGACATTAAATTAAACTGATTATTCGTAATACCTATTCGTATGGTATTACAAATGTTCAGTGCACTTTGATAAAGGGACATACAAAGAATAAAAAAAGAAAAAAAAAACACTTTAGATGTGATTTTCCAGTAATTATACCTTCATTATACGGCATGCGCGAAATATAGAATTTGATTGTAACTTGACTACAGCACAACCTACCGGATAACTATAAACCATCTTCCATAGTTCACAAATATATTTGTATGAATATGACATTAATCGGTGAAGTCGTACAGAAGTTACACGAATACTAACAGACTGACCAACGACTACATATAAAAAATATTTATACTTTAATCAAGGAGATGATGGTTGCGTTACTGTTAGAAATAATATACACAATAATGTAATATACTGTTTAATGTTTGCCGAAATTTCGGCCAGTGTTGTTGGCCTTAATCAGGGAAAAGCATAGATATCTCTGCGGGGTTGGGAAGGGGGGATAGGAGAGGGAGGAAGAGCTGTCCCTCTCCCTAAAAATATTTGAAAAAAAATACTCAATAGTACAAAAAAAAAAAAGAAGGAAGAAAATGAAAACTTATAATTAATTTGTCGGTCTAAAGTCTTTAAACTATAATTATCATTAGAATTAAACTTTTATTAAAATTAAATGTTATTTTTTCAACTTTTACACTTGAGCGGTATCTACTGTAATTGGGATAAGAAAAGCAAAATACGAGAACTATTGAAAGGTGAACAATAAATATAGTAGGATTACATCGGGGAATTTGAAAAAATAGAAAATAGAAATAGTATACATACAAATATAATCATAAAAATAAAGTTATAAAAGCCAAAGAATATAAAATTCGAAATAGTAAAGAATGCTTTATGTAATGGTAAGGAGTAAGGGAACGGCAGGGGGCTTACAAATTTATAAGGCAACCAAATAGCAATAGAATCATAAAATATAAAAAAGGAAAGAGAGGTATAACAGATGGGACTAAACAAAAGAGAGAAAGAAAAAGGAATACAATACTAATGAAGTCACCTACATGATTTGTCGTCAGCAGACATCTATGTTTTTTTTTCTCGGAATCCTAAAGTTTTTTTTCTTTTCATAGAAAACTATCCAGCAGTGACAAAGGAAACACTAATGTTCAACTGCTGCGTTGAGGGAGGACTGATGATATTAATTAAAAATACTGCAATAAGATGTAAAATATTTTTAAAAATCAGATGCACGGATGTAGTCTATATCTATTCTACAAAAGAATAAAGTAGTTTTTTAAATGATTGCAGTACGATAATTCTGTGCCCTATGTATTTTTGATTTGTTAAATTACAATTAAACAAAACAGTATAATCAATATCTTTTTATTAATAGAAAATATGTTATGTATACATAAATTCATGTTGATTAGGTAAGCAAAAATAAATAATTATGCATTTTACAGGTTCCATTTTCGGTCCAAGTGGCTGTTACATGAGCTCTGTGTTATGGCAGAAGCGGGACTCGCCTCACGCATTTTCCTCATATAGTTGGGTGTAAACTAAACAGTCAATCGTATGAGGATAACTGAGCAGCTACTTTTATCACTTTGTTAAAACGAATTAAACATTGAATCATGAATAATCTAAATCCAATACTCAAACGGATTTGATTTCTCCAACTAAGAGGTTGAACTTTCGTTATTAGAGAACTGATTCGATAGGCTTAATGACATTCCAATATCAAATCCAATCCGATATTTTATTCCTATTTAATATCGCAGGACAGTATTGGGCAAAAGTTAACTACAATTTTATTTACTAATTTATTCATTTTATATACAATTTATTAGTTAAACAGTTGTGTTGGGAAACTAGTAACCACTAGTTAGCAGTTAATAGTAATCAATTACTCGTTAATAAGTTGACATCCGCATGATGGTAAAGAAGAATCAACCTCTAATCACTCATTAATAGTTTTAAAAATGTAACTACTAACTGCAAGTTAAGAAAAGTAGTTGGGCATAGTAACTAATGTAGCAAGTAGTTGAATTTAATTTTTAACTATTAGTATTTATGATTACATTTGTTCAACTCAGTCGAATGATCACTATCGATTTCTGTGCTCTGATTTTAAACAGTTGTTAAATTTTGGACAAATGTTCTGTCTTGAGATCCACTGATAACGTTAGAAATCAATTCTTATCTTACCATGTAGCTTGACTTCCAGACGAATTCGCATAAACTTTCAATGACAACATGTGCCTAATTTAGAAATTAGGAAATCAAATACTATTAAAAATTAAGTTAAATGCTAATTAATTGAAGTGACAATGCCTTCAAGTAAAATTAGAAGTTATAAAAAAATATTTATATTACCTTTGCACATCTGTTGATCGAATAAACCTCCAAGGGGAACGAATAAAAACATTATTATTAACATCTTACTATTCTTCATGCGAAATATCTGAATTTGATATATGGCTAGCTGCTCACGATAAAGGATGAATTACGCATTTTATATTTTAACTGCATAGAAAATCTTTATATCTGCATAGACATTTAAAACAATTAAAGTAACGCTATTGCGGAAACTGAAACTTGGTGAATAACGACAAAAATACGAAATTGACTATCAGCGTGAATTACGTTAGGTTTGATCATGTTGGAGATATATAGACAAAAATTGTTGATGGTATCTGCATTGAACTATAAGGCTTGTTAAGCTATACCCAACCACTTTAGAAATAAATCCATAGATCATAAATCGAAGCTGCATCCAAAGATGTGACGTCGCGATTTGCTCAGAGCAATGAATCAAATTATAGCTGAAAATACTGTTATTTTTGTTTTTCTGTCAATTAATTTATACAAAAAAATCTAGGTGTATATACACTATTTAAACGATAAATACCCAGAGAAGTATCAATTTTCAGTTAAAAAAAAGGTAGTTGATAACACTTAATTAAGATATCCGGAATTAATTAATTTTCTATAGCTGAGCCCACTGTAGAGTTTCATTAAGCGTGAAATGTTAGGAGCTTACCTTCGATTTAATAAAACTTGACAGAACCGCCGCTATACCATCAACAGCCGCTGGACTACTTCTGTAATTAATTATTCCTGGATATCGACAGCTGTGATTAATATTTTTCTTTGCTGCTAATTACCTATTTTTTCTAGGGTCGATAAATTCCAGCCTGACTGCTGAAAACTGGGCCGGCGCCAATAGCTGGAATAAATCCCGGTGGTTGTTGATGGGTACGGACCCCGATTTAAAGAGTGTGTAGAGTTTCCTCTCTGCCCCATGACATTCTCTTTAATTGGGCCTCTCCAAATTTACGGCGCTGAGTCCCCCATTCAGTGCTTCATTTATATATCCCTCTTTTTTTTCGATGGTTAAATAAAAAAATAAAAAAAGGGAAATACTACTCCCTATCAATTTTGTTAAGCTATTTTATTCTATTAGTACTGATACAGGTTCAAAGCAGCGATCTCTACATTAATATCCCCTGTAACGAGATCGGATGAAAGAACTCTATATTCTGGAATAAATTCAATCAGTTGATAATTTAAGAAAATCAATGATTACAAAGAAAGAAAAAAACTACACCTCGTATAATGATGTCCAATACAACGGAATTACATTCTGATGATGGTTCACTGGTAAATATTTTTTCCCAAGTTCTCATTGAACATATAATTACTGTGTACAATTACTTAGCTAGGCGTAATATCCTCATTTCCTTAATCTTTATTACTTTTGCTGTTATTGGATATTCTTTTAATACAATTTTTAAGTTTTATATATAAAACGTTTTACCATCTGTATTCTGTTGTACAGGTGACAGGGCATCCCTTTCGCTTGATACAAGTTCAAAAGAAATACCAATTAAGTCTGATATGTGCTTGTTTACAATGAATTATAAATCACAAATATCAGAAATGGAATATTTGTAAGAGTATCGATAAATTTCATGATTGTCAGGAGCACGAAGAGGGAGTGAAGAGTGGCCTTCTCCTTCTCCTGCAACATTTTTCGAACCATCTTCTTCAGCATCGTCACTTGAAAACTCTGCATATGGCGCTAAGTGCCGTCGGTAAGATGCGTGAACAACGGAGATGTGCTGGTCGCAGTATACACATATAAATGTTATATTAAAGTCGGAATAGAAACAGATATGTTTGGAATGATCCGTACAATAAATAATTTAATTATCGTTATGGTACTGACTGTTTCCACACAAAAATAGATTACGACATTCGTTTATACCATTGTAAGTACTTTGAATAGAAAAAAGTGGATTTGATAACATTTATATCCCCTTTTTTGGCTGCATAAGGAAAATATATCACAAGGCCAGATCGGTTATAAGCCGTTAGTATGCACTCACACCAAGGAGGTCTCAGTCCCGTCATTTCTTGATTCGTCTAGGCCAGTCCCATCCAGTCAGTCATGTCAAGACAGTCCCTTCGTCAGTCCAGTCTTACTATATAATATATAAAACAGTTCAATGAAAACAATTTAATAAAAATAATACAAATAAAACATAAATATCTCAAAATGTATAAATTAATGATTCATAAAGTAATTTGAAATAACACCAGTAATAATGTCACTTCTCCTCGGGGTACTCTTATATTCGTCAAGGCCCAGTCCCGCCAAGTCAATCACGTCAAATCCTTCTCATTAGAAGACATCAAGCATATACCTTCAAAGGATTCGACGCGAAGTTTGAGCGTGACTGGCACGTGAGTGACATCATTGGTGTGAGCATATTCTAAGCAGAAAATATCGTGGACATATATTCCTTATAAGATAAGATAAATTCTATAGTAATTACGAAGAAATAAGAATATCTATACCAGCAAAAATGAGATAAAAAAAATATGTGAAAAAAGAACCAAAAGATAAAATTAATAATCTTTTGAAAAGAGGCATTGCAGAATATCTAATATTTTTCAAGTAGAGGATATGAAAAAAATCTATGTTAGTTATATATATTAGCATATTACTGCTTTATGTTCAATCGCAAATTTTAAAGATAGGTAGGTACCTTATTAAACCTGTTGTTTCTAGTTTTAATAAACCTTGATCCATATTAAAATGAATACGTAATTTTAAGGCATCATCTTCAATTAAAAACTCATTGAATTAACAGATATCATTAAAATAATTCCAAATATTACTCTTAGCATCTTAATGATTTGTTATATTTTAAATTTCTTAGGACATAACTTCATTATAAGTGCTGTCTTAAACATCAAGCATCAATAATGGGAATTCCAGAACCACAAATTCTCGTGGTTAAATCCAAAATTTTAGACTTCTTTTTCCCTACACCCCATCCTTGCTCGTCAGATGATTCATATCGTAATTCTGATTTCATCTATTTCTTCAGAAACAATAGGCAAAGTCCTCTGAACTATACCATCACATATATTGATGAATTTTCCCCCGATTCATGGTCTATCAATACTAAATGCTTAAAAAAAGACCTAATGATACATTTTTTTTTTTTTCTGAAATGCCGTTAATATTCCTCTGCATAGCGGACGATTCCCTCGATATTTTTTGGACTGATATCCCAGCTGTGTATAGAAACTAAAATATGTTCTCCAGACTAGATAAGTTGACGAAATTTTCTATATAAGGAAGGGGTGTTGGAAAAGTTAAAACTTTTCGAAGGATTAAAAATATGTATAATAAAATTAAGACATAATACTTAGATAGAACTGAAATTAGACTTATACAATTTTAATTTATTTATTTTATTTTTTTAGCTCCTATTTATGAATTTAGATTTTAAGTTATATATAATTGTACGATTTTGAAATTAATTTCAAAGACGAAAAGGAATCGAAGGATTGTATGAGTTAATTTTCTAAAATGACTGCATACAAATGAAAAAGATAAAATTAAAATTTTAAATCAAATGGAGTACATATTATTGTAAATTGCCGAATAACCATTACTAAGTATACTTAGTAACATTAAATTTGATTTTCATAATCTAAAAATATTAGAAAGGGAGAGAAATAAAAGAAATAGAAAAATGATGGAAGCTGTATACATAACAAAAAAAACATAAATAATGTAGTTCATTTTAAGAGAGATGCTATCAATTTAAAAAGCCGTTATACAGAAATAATAATCTAAATATAAAATAGTTTTTAATTTAAATGTTAACAAATAGTACATTGATTTAAATATATAAAAAATTAAATTAAATTGAAAAGTAAACCTAATAATAATAATAGTAAGTAATAATATGTTGGTAGGCATATGATAATAAACATATCGATTACTACAAAGTTCATTTCAGAGTTAATAGAGTATGACATTGATATGCAAGTAGAGTATTTTCCCAGAATATTTTACGATTTAGATCGATGAAGTAAAATTGTACGGATGAGGAGATATGGAGAAGACCGCTTTGTATTTCTGAAGGTAATATGAAAATTTAATATGTAGCGGAAAATAGTGCAAATTAAGTCGTGAAAATTTATTGTTTTTATGCAATAAGCATCCTGACGACGAAGATGGATTTCGAAATTTCGATGTATGTATTATAGAAATGTTGTTGTAATAATAAAGATAATTGTCACCGAAAGTTGTTTTACAAATCTTTAATCATATTATTGATCTTCCCAGATATTTGGAAATTATATAATATTCAAATTAAATTTTATTTGAAGCATTTTATTTTCAGAGTTTACTTACCATTATATTATACAACGACGAAAACTGCAATTATAATAATATTTTTAAAAAAATTATAATTCAGGTAGTTTAGAAGTAACGATATTTCTTAAAATTTAGGTGCCCAAAAATAAAGGTAGAGGTAAACAGTAAAGCAGATTGGTTTTGACGAGAGCTGATAAAGAAGTTGAGAGCTAATGAGAGAGGCGGAGAGGGGAAGTGCCTCGTTACCCAACGACAGGTAGCGGGGCCGGAAATAATCCTGGCGGAGGATTGAGTTGGCGGGAGCCAATATCATTCAGACCGGAACTTACAGCCCCCTCGATTCGATTATCCCTTGGCATTTTGCACAGCCTTGACGCTTCGTCACAGCAACGCCTTAAAGGAGCAACAATTTTCGGTTCGACTCTCAAAAAACAAATTATGAGAGTATAGCTTAAAAAAGGCCAACAAACAAACTTGTGAACGAAAAAAAAAGTTTAAAAGGTGTTTTTTTTTTTTAAGGAATGGATTTGGAAGTGACAATGGAAAATATCGCGTTGAATATTAGGTCCGAGGAATGATGAGTTTCCTGGAGACATATGCCAGGAGACTACACAACGCGGGATTGTGGAGCATGTACCCTGTGTAATTGAATTATTATTTAAATTACCATTTTATTGGTAACGAATAAATCCCTGAAATGTCAATAAGCGGTGAGCCGACTGGTAAACGTCCGAGGGGTAGACCGAAACGTGAGTCGAAGAATTACGTTAAAGCAGATCTGGCGGATTTGAATTTTGACCATCCACAATTTTGCACCATTTTAACAGTGTGAAATTTCGTCATTCTGGGAGGTAGCGTAAATCGTATATCCGTATGATGAGGTTTTACCGAGCTTATCTCTGTTCTCTAGAGTAGAGACCGAAAAGAAACCCTAATTCTCTGAATTTTTACCTCGGACAACCCGTCCCGACCTTTTTTATCTATTGAAAAACGAAAAACATATTTATATTTTGCATCCATTGCTTTTCCTGTCCATACCTCTTACAACACCTAATCAAACTGCGTGGTTCATTCTAGAATAACATTTTTGACAATTCTAACAAAAATGGTGAAAACAGACAAACTTTTTTGTCATGTCTTCTACTTTAGGTTACCAAGTCTAGGCTACCGTCTAAGACAATTTTTTACAATATTAGAAAGTAAAATTCTTCCCATGTTTATTATGAATTATGAAAATAAAGTTTGCAGTATAACTTGATCAAATTTAGTAGTCATTATTGATATTTCAATGTAATCATACCAATATTTACCTACAAAAGATGTATAATAGGAGAAAACAAAATAGTTTGAGATATATAGTACTTACCATTAACTGACATACACACAGTGAAAATACAGAAAGAATTTGCTATCAACCCTTATAAGTACTATACCATTAACTGACATACACACAGTGAAAATACAGAAAGAATTTGCTATCAACCCTTATAAGTGAGGTATGAACGGACAAGCTTCAGTCATGTTTCACGTTTCTTTACGCTGGAGTAGGCGCCTGATTTCTTGCTGTACGTTTAGGAGTGTAGTAGTACATGTGTACCCCAGAAAATAAAAACTATTTTTAACACTTTTTATATATTAATGCTTAATTTTTCGAAGGTTATAATATTAGTTAATTACATTTACTAATATTACCTGGTTAATATTACTTGGTTACATTTACTTAATTTCAACATCTGCAAATTATCAACATTCAAACTTCAATTTATCTTTATTACATATTCATTATTTGACGTTTCCATCAGTCTATACTAAGGAAATTCTATAATTGCTCAGTCTTCACCATATTTACCATCTTCGATTTTTAATGCGTTATATATTTATAGACTTCATAGTTTAAATGTATTTTTTAAGTTAGAAGGTTGATAAAGTTAACTCTCTTTTATCACAATTTTTATAACATTATTTTCTTGTCGGATAAATACATATAAAGTGAAACAATCAATTAAAATTTATTAAAAATATTTTTATCAATCTAAAATTATCATCAAAGCAGTTGACGATTGATATTCGACTTATCTTTTAATTCCTTTATTACTTCGAGCTCTTTCAGCCATACATTAGCATCAGCACTACAACTAATGTTAATGTTTGACATTAATAAAAACAAAAAACGAAATAAATGATATTTATGTCATTAAAATATAGTATGAACTTAAACAAACAAAACGGCTAGTCATTTTATGACCAATTACCCGACCACGGCAATGTAACAAGGAGGGTAATGTAAACACTTGGATAATGTAAAAAATTTAAACAGCTTGACCGTCAATTACAATCATACTACAATACCGTTAATAGGTATCTAACGGTTTGACGGTATCTAACAAAGAGCTCTACCGATTTTTAAGTTTAATGGCTCAAATTATTCGTTCCGTTCCCGTAAATATTTTGAGCTCAAAATATTAAAGGAATGTTGTATTAAATGTGTCAAATCTGTCCGTTAGAGGGTATCTAACGATTTTTTATGAGGGCTCAACCGATTTTCAAGTATGATGGGTCAAAATACTTGTGATGCCTTGAATGTTTTGAAACATTTTGAGCTCAGAATAGTACAGATATCCTGTTGTATTAAATAAACATTTTAATCTGTCCGTTTGAGGGTATCTTACAATTTTTAGATTGAACTTCCCGGACCTATTTTTAAGTTTGTTGGCTCAAATTAACCGGTGAATTCCTCTGAATGTTTTGAAACATTGCAATATCAAAATACTAAAAAATATTTCATTATATTTTAAATATTTTCGGCATTTTGTTAATGTTTCTTATTATATCATTTGTTAGTTTTTGATCGTATGATGATATAGTACTTGAAAAACTAAAAATGTTAAAATAAAATTTAATTAAATAAAAAAAAACCCGGCAACGGAAATAATTTTTATATCTTACAACCCTATTCGTCTTAGGGGATTAGACGGAATGTACTTGGATATCTATTTAAACGCATTGATGGGTTGTTAGTCAGATTGACGTAAATGAATATTCATGAATATTGATCCTTGGTGTAGTTGTCGGGTCCCTTCCATAATACATTAGGACTACTTAGAAATACATTCCGTCCCATTCATCTTTGCATGCCAAAATACAGAAAGCTCGTTACGTCTGTGCATATAAATATATAGAAAGTAAATTAATGTCTTGAGTAAAGAATAGTCTACATTTTCGTTTGGGCGTTGAAGGCACCCGACTACAACACCATGTTTCCATAATCATGGGCGTCGACTTCACTAACAACCCCACCAATGTGCTTAGGTAGATATGCAAGTACATTCCGTCCTCTAGGAGGCACAGTGTGGCCGATTGTAAATATAGCGGGACAAAAGTCCAAAAACGAAGTTTAATATTATGATTTTATACCTGTTTTTACCATTAGTCAGGTTGTTAATAAGCCAGAAAATATAAGAATAATCCAAGGATAATGAAAATACAGCACTTGGGTAAGCAATTAACTTATACCTTTTCAACTCTTTCATGGTTAGTTGATAAGTTAGTTCTTACAGTAAACAGTATGAGAGCAGTAAACAGTAGGAGAATGTTATATTGGTATTTTTTTTATATTTCACGATTGAATGCAAATAAAGGAGTAAAACTAATGCTGTTTTTTTAAGTGTTTTTTTTTCAGAACATTTTAAGCACTCAGAATCTAAGCCAATCAACAACGTTAACCTATAAAGAAAACAGCTTCACGTTTTAGTCCGTAACTTTTTATGTACACAAAGGTGCGATTAAAATTTTGATTCATTGTGTCTATACATGTAAATATATAAAACTTAATCGCCCGTTCTCGCTCGATTAAAAACAGTAATAAGAATTGTGTTTCAGGAGGAAAACTGGAGTTTTTGAAACGGGAATTAATTGAGACATTGAAAGCAACAGCTAATCAATTAACTATTTGAAAGAAATGTGCTTGATTGAGCTGATAAAACCAACATTTGGTCGGGGGACTCAAAATATTTTGAGAAAAAAATTAGATTTTTTATCCTAAATATTCAGAACTCAGTCAAATAATATTCATGATTTTTTATTGGAAAAGTCAAAGTTTCGACCCAAACACGCGGGCCGTCATGAGGGCTGAAACGAAATTAGAGGTATAGATATGTGAAAAGTAAAGGGACAGAGGTAAATAACATAAGTTTAATAATTATTATTATTTATCAACTTATTTATTCAGCCATTATTTAAATGGAATTAAATATGGTACTCAGTGATGAGAATTAGAAGAGAGTTGAGCGGAAAACTGACAGAGACCCTACAGTATATTGTCCTAGAAATTAAATTCTGAAGATGGGACAAAAACACGAAACGCTGGTGTAATACTGTCGAGTTTTGAATAAAACCATAGTGTGGAAGATATGGAATTTTCATATCTTATTGGCAATTAATATTCTTCCAAATATTAAAATATATTATTTATAAATAAAATTTATAATATAAATATATTATGAAAATATCAGATTCTGAAAAAGAAATTGATGATCTTGGTAAAAGTGATATATGATTATAGTTGCTTTGTGTTTAAAATATTTTGAAGTAGTAATTAGTTTACAATCCTACTAATAAAGGCGAATCACAGATTCAGAGTAAAGCGTAAGAGAAATATAGGACCTAGTTAGCACGTGGGGTACAACTGTACCCCATTTTTTTAAGAGTTTGTTGAGAAAAAAGCAAGTAGTAGGGCGACTGACGATAGCGGTGTTGATGAGATTATGCAAAGAAGCTACTAGGAATTTCAGATCTCCAATATATATACACATGACGGTTGCTTTAATAACTGCTGTTGTTAATGACGGCTGGATAAAAATGGTAGCAATCAAAAAACTTATAGAATGTACTTTTTCAGGTTATCAATATGACTACCGTGACTCACGAAAAAAAAAATATCTCATCCAAAACGATTTTAGTCATTTCCTTGCATTTATGGGCACGCCAGGTGTAGCCATATTTTTTAATGACCCATTTAATATGTCCGCATAGTTTATTATGGAAGTGGAGATAACGAATCCGTATGTGTTGGTCTATTGTTGGTTGCTGTAAATCGGTATGAAATTTCGTTACGTACGTACCAACTTGAGATGGGTTGATATGCGTTAATCTGTTAACTTGTCATTTTTGATACCGACTACGAATACGGTAAAAAGTGACAAAATTAAAGTATCAGATACATTAGCGTAGCCAAGATTTCGTTTCGAGGGGAGAGGGGAGATGGAACCAAGGATCTACTTTAAAGATACCCACCGAGAATGTAAGGGAGTCCTCTTTCTATGTAATATTTCCTATGCCTAGGTATATTAGGTATTTATAAAATAAAATTCAAATAAGTTTATACAATTTTTGTTTACAGATAAGAATAACCTAAACCTGCACCACTACAACCCACGAAGGGTCTTGGGTTCAGTACTAGTAAGGACTGTATCGTTTCTAGACCAGCGGTTGTGTAAGCAGGTGATTTGGCCGAGATCACGCTCAACCGCCAGGTTTTTCTCCCAATTAAGGGTACCCACTTTATAGAGACTGGGTGGTCCTCAGGAGGGTCTCCCAATCCCACAGGTTCGATCCACGGCTAATAAAAGAATAAATAATTATCTGCCACAGCCGATCTCGAATCCGGGACCGGGAGCATCGTAACACAGTGCCTTACCACTGAGCTACTCCGCTCCTAGATAAGATTAAGTAACAATATTTTGTAATTTCGGGGGGAGGATTGGTCCGAACCCCATGGATCCTCCCACTGGCTACGCCTCTGATCAGATACCATTATTATGAAAGATCTTGAAGTCGATATAAAATACTATTTAAAAAATCATGATATACTCGTATGACTTTTCCTTTATTTGCTGTACCTTAAATCTCTTAAGCGAATTTCCTTCCACGTAAGTGAGTAAAGTACCTTCATAGTTGTTTGTTTAAGTTATTTCGTTCTATTATAAGTTTGAAATTTTACAATTTTGCAAATCATTTCAGGAAGAATTGCGGGTATTTTTGAAAATTTAAATTAAAACAGTTGTTTAAGAAGATAGATTAAAAAAAAAATTATATTTTTTTATTTAATTTCTTCTTCAAAATAAATGATTAATCAGATGTTTTAGGTTCTAGGTTACCTTTTTATCGATGTTACCACACAACGCTCCTGGGAAATACTAGCATTATTAGCCAGGAAGGGAATCGACATCGGCTGACTAGGCAAGAGTTATGATACTGCTAGCTTCCTCTAATTGTTCTTCCTAATCAGCACGATGGGGCTCAATCAGCAGCTCCCTTGACTGAGTTCTCTTATTGGCTGTCGGTAATTTATTTATCAGCTTCAACTCTGACCACGTACTAGAATTATATACTTGAATGAAAGAATTTTTTGTTTATGATTGGGTATTGTCTATTAATAACAAAAATAAAAGATACAAAAAAAAGTGATTGAAATATTTATTTTTTATTCATAGGGTGAAACAGCCAACATCATAAAAAGATATTTAAAACATCACTTTACAAATTTCCCAATTAAACCATAAAAACTACCTTAACATTGTACAGTACACAAAAAACATTAACATCATCAGCGGTGGGTCTACTGTCCTCGGTACGCACTTACAACTGCCATGTTTAGCAATTTCTTAAAAAAACTGGAAAGACGTTTTATTGCTGGGGAATACTACAATGCTAAGCATCAGGAATGGGGGTCAAAATTTTGCGCTCCTAGAGGAAGAAACTTACTGTCTGCTCTCCATAAATTTCGCTAAACACCATATCGCCGAAGTTCACCGACTTACTACCAACGAGACTTAAGACACCAGACTTACTAGATTTCTTCGTTACCAAAGGATTGCAGGCCATACCTCAAATTATTAGCCTTGATCTATGCTCAGATCATTTAGTCCTCTTCAACGAACCCCGCCAACATAAAACACGTCCCACGGTTATTCAAGAAAAGCAAAATTAATTTAGAAGCTGTCAGTTCCTATCTCAATAAAGTGAAGAGAAGAGGGAATAGATCAGAGAATTGAAAGAGGGGAAGGAAATCTTTGAAGAATACCGGCTGTGGAGTAACCGATTTCTCATTTAAAAAAATGAGATTTTGGTATCCTCACACTGAGGAATCCCAGAAGATCAAGCAGACCGGCGTCAACCATTAGACACATGATTTTTTATTTTTATGAGTCACACACTTGTATGCAGAGAACCTCTTGATTTTCCCTCTATCTATTCAGGAATCCCACGCATACAACCTCTTTTTGCATTTTAAATAAAAAAAATTTCCTAAAAATTTTTTTACTTTTTTAAATAGGTGTCTAAAATATTTTGGACATAGCGCGCCCAAGCAGAATTACATCGAAATACTTGCGCATCATTAGGGATGAAGCGGTGTCCTAACTATGGCCAAGTTATGGAAACAGTTGGTAATTACTAAGAAGGAATGCTCGGTGGTGGAAGTGGCGTCTGTCTTGGGATGGTTAATCCCGGGATTCAGCGCTACTCAGGGTACATCACAACTAGGCTAAGAACGATAATAGACACAATAGTGGGAGCATTAGTGGTCACAATGCTCCTCTGAATGCGGCTTAGTCCTTAGAAGGAGGAGGAGTTGGGCAATTTCCCACCGTAATTTATTTCAGATAACAAATGCCCTGACAACTCAGACCTTAAATAACAAACAGTTTGTAATTATAGGCGTTGTAGTGGGACTCGCCTTGACGTGCAACATCATTTTACATTGAGAAGAAATTTTGTATCGAAGTTTCCCACACAAAAGGTTCGGTTGACTTAATTTCGTTTGCATAATTGTATGCATTACTGTCTCACTTCATTTTAACATTTTGGCGGTTAATAATATAATTTATTTCAAAATTTAAGTATGTCTATGAAATAAATTAAATTAAAAAAAAATAAACCAAAATATAAATTAAAAAAAGTGTTCCCACCGTCGATTTATATTCGCCACTAATGCTCAATCTTTTTTCAAACATGCTTATGTTCAACATGTTTTTACTTACTTGTTCGCAGTTAAGGAAGTATTGTAATCTCGTAAATATTCGGTTTTCATATTTCAACGGAAATATCCATTTTGACCATTCCTGAATCCATTTTGACAATACTTCGTCTTGATGTCTGTACGTTCGTTCGAACCTATCTCGCATACCTCAAAAACGGTTAGCCGTAGAAAGTTAAATTTTTGTATGTAGGATTATTATACGATTTTTGGTCACTGCGTGATTACCGGAAGTGGTACTTTACTTGAAGGTCATTACTGATTTTCATCAAAAAGTATATTAAAATATAATGCAAAGCAAAAAATATTGTCAAGGAACACGAAGAAATCTCTTGGGAACTTGTTACCAACTGAAAGAAAATGACATTTAATAACGGAATAAGGCCTCAAGAAACAAGAGCTTGTGTGTGTGTGTGTGTGTGTGTGTGTGTGTATCTGTATGTGTCAATAGTTTGTCCAAGAATTCAAGCGTGTAGAATATACACAACCAGTAACAATAATGGCATATGCGGATATTAAGTCTCTTTTAGTCCCAATATCACGTGCATCTCCCTATCCTTCACCTTCGTGGAGTAAAGTTCACCAACACTTCCCTTTTTCCGTCTCACAACTCATTAAATCAGACAGGTTCGATTTAAACCCTTTTATACACACAGGTGAAAACTGTATACTTTTTAAAAAGTCTTCAAAATAAAAATATTTTATAACAATTTTTTTAAGTATAGTTCTTTTCTATCTTTTTTTATAATGATTCATGGCTAATATTGATTTACAAATAATAATAATTATATTATTTCTTAACCTTCTTCACAGTTTAAAATTTTACTCATTTGGTGCACTTTTCTTTGCTTGTTCCTCTATTTCCTTTCGATATACGGGTATTTTTCTAGCGATTAACGTTGGATATCGATATTTGGTTTTGCGATATCGCAAAATATCGAATATCGATATTCTACTTTCGATGTTCCGACCCTAGTCTAGTAGTCATTATGACATACGCTGTATCATTTCTATGGATTTTTTTTTGTTTCTTAGGGAATTTAATTACCTATAATTTTATACAATATTTACCATAAAATGCTCACTTTTTGAGTTATGAGTAAATAAAATTTTCTTTTCGCTATAACTTTTTGTCCTGCATTTTCTCGTTGATATACTACATACATGAAAAGTTAAAGAGTTTTAAGGAGAAGACATTAGGCAAGTTTAATCAAAATCGTCTGAGCCGTTTAAGAGAAAATTGCAATAAATTGTAAAATCCATGAGATAATTACCATTCTGCTTAGACCGATGCGCTGTTGCTATTAATGGTCCGATTTTGATGATTCTTATTTTGTTTTTTAGATAATTTAATTATCTTCCATACACTTTTAAACATAATTTACCATAAAATGCATACTTTTTTAAGTTAGGCGCAAATAAAATATTCTTTTCATTATAACTTTTTCCCTGTATTTTCTTGGTGGCATACTACATATATGAAATGTTAAAGGCCTTTATGACAAATAATTTAGACGTTTTCGAGAAAATTGTAAAAAATTGTAAAATAGATCATATAAAGTGGCACTTCCGGTCAGTCGATTTTGACGAAAAAGTTGCTGTAACATCACATGCATGTGCCTATCTTAAATACATAATTTCAGTATCGTACAACTTTTCGTTTTTGAGATAGACTGTTCACATACACAAGGACTCACAGACACACAAACAGACCATTTTGTGAGACTTGGCTATTTGGACTCAGGAAACCTTAAAACTTGTATTTCCGTTGAAAACATGAATTCGATAATTTTCACGATCGCAATACTTCCCCTTACTATATATTTCGTATATAGGTAAGAGAAAGTAAAAATATTTGGATTCCAAGGATCGTGTACGCCACCAAGCTAGGATCCTTTATCGGCCCGGCTCATAGTTCATGTAATCTACGATAAAAAAAACAGACTTTATTCCAATAGTTATGCATAACCTACAAGGTTACGATTCACCTTTATTTATTTCGTTCATAGGATACCATGAAGGAGACAATAATCCCGAGCAATACGGAAAAATGTAATAGTTTTAGCGTCAAATTTAAAGGCTGCAAGACGAAAATAAGGTTTTTTGACAGCTACAAATTCCTGCCATCCGGTTTAAATACGCTGGTAAATAATTTAAAAGACACTTCCCAACCCTCTCTCGCGAACGCATTCCTCCATTTGTATAAGATAAATTTTAATGACGCTGAAAACATTGAACTGATAAGTAGGAAAGGTGTATTTCCATACTGTTATTTAGAGTTTTTGGACCGCTTAAAAGCAACTAAATTACCTAAAAAAATTTTCAATGACCTAACACAAGAGAATATAAGTTATTTAAAATATAAATACACACTGAACGTTTGGGAAACTTTTAATATTAAAACACTGAAAGAATATGCAGAATTATGTATAAGAACAGATATCATTTTGTTATGCGAATTATTCGAAACATTTCGATCTCTTATTTCGATTGGACCCGGCTTGGTATTTCACTTTACATCAATTATCGTGGAATACAATTTTGAAATATACAAATATAGAATTAGATATAAGAAAAGACATAGACATGGTCCTGTTTTTTGAGGAAGGTATTGGAGGACGAATTTGCCAAGTTATTTCCCGCCATACCAAAGCTAATAATAAACATATGAAAGAGTATGACACGTCTAAACCTAGCAATTATTTAAAATATATTGACGTAAATAACCTGTACGGCTATACTATGAATCTTTCTTCACTATATTCGGATATAGAATGGACAAATGACAAAAACTTAAATGCATTAGAAATACCAAATGACTCGAAGAGTCAACCAAAATACCGTTATATTGTACATAACAGAAATCTAAAACAGGCTTTACTACTTGGATTGACAAAAAACAAAATTCAAAGAATTCTAAGGTTCAAACAAAAAAATGGTTTGCCCAATACACATAACTTAATAAGTAGCGAGCCGAGGCAAACAATATATTTGAAACAGATTTTTTCAAATTGATGAATAGCTGTTTTGGAAAATTTATGGAGAATGTACGAAATAGAATCATTTTAAAAATTACCTCTAATGAAAAATCTTTGAAATAGACTCGTAAACAAGCCAATTTTTAAATATAAGTTCATATTTAGAGACAACGTTGTAGAGGTACAACTGTAAAAAGAAAGTATCCTCTTGCAGAAACCTCTTTATGTCGGATTTTTAGTATTAGAACTAAGCAAAACACTCATGTATGATTACCATTATAATATGGTACAAATAATGTTTCGCTTTGTAATCTTGACACTGACTCTTTGCTATACGATATTAAAGCACCTGAAATACCACTCTTGGAAAATATACAAAGTACATTTTTACAGCTCATTCGGTCTTCTACCTCCATCTTTCTGCACCTGTTTTGCAAATGAGATAGCATTCTAGGAATCTGGTCATTCACAAATTTCCATTTCGCTGTATTCATATATACAAACGTTTTCTTGTCGATGACAGCGATAGTAGACACATAGTCACAAAGAACTACTCGGACTACAAGTGATAGAGTAATCATTCATTAGTTCCAATCGTCGTGGGCCAACCATCTCGCAACGCTTCAACGTTGACGACACTGGAAGATTTAACAGAGAGAAGGAGAAAGATAAGTTTTTCTATTTTTTTATTTCTATTTTTTTTTCTATTTATTCTATTATTTACTAGTTGACTTTTTAAACTACGTCTTTACTAAATTTTCCCGCTATGGTCCAATCAGTTATTAATATTCTTATGTATTATACTTATGTATACATCCTATGTTTAATTTACTGTCGTATCACGACACAGAGGAATTATTAAGGGGTAATAAGTCTTCTGACACCAGGGTTATTAGTAAGGCTAATTCCAACCTTTAGTGGATCAAAAACATGAGTGTTTAGTCACTAAATGAAATTATCAATAAAGAGTTGAATGTCTGTATCGCTAAACTTCTAAAGTATATAGGGTAACCTAATGAGAGATCAGAGAGATGCAAGTACTGCAAACTAATTACTAAGGGACCTAATTAGGTAGATAGGTGTGTAGGAAGAAACTCGTGAACTCGACTGGTAGAGTTTTTTTTTTTTTTTATAAGCTAACGAAGTGGAGGGGAGATTTGGTATGAATCGTGAGATCTTTATTCAAATAGCAGGTGGCCTCAAAGAAACCGCTATCGTTTTGAAGAATTTATATAACCAGGTACAGGGAGGAGATGCAATGAAAAGGAGCTGTGGACGTGGGAAATTTAATAAATAATAATACTTATATATAATGAGATGGGTAGGAATTGGTGACATTATGTTAAAATGTTTTCTTAATATCAAATGGGCGCTTTGAAAAGGAAACATCTCTTACCCTTGCAGGAGAAAGTAACGATAATAAATCGTCTTAAGAGAGGCGAACACGGAGCAATATTAGCAGTGAAACTTAATGTTGGTAAGTCCACAATATTTGATACTAAGGAAAATAAAGGAAACAATTTAAATTTCGTTGTTCCATGTATCTCCAGGTGATTCACAAACTATAAAATTTACCGATTTGCCGAATTTCGAAGCAGTTTCCTCATCACCTCGAAACATATGCGGTCTGAGGCTTTGAAAAAGATGCTTTCAACTTCCATACTAACGAAAATTTCAGCCCTTCTTTCAAGAAATTAGGCAAAACATAGATTTCTGAACTATTGTAAAATTATTTTTAATACATGATTTTTGTTTTTATAATTGATTTGTTATCTAGAAAGTAACATTTTTGTCCGTTCGGTAAACCGATTTTTTTGCTAATCCTAACCCCTTGGTTTTAGATATTTCAAATTTGCAAAAGTCTGCTATATCTGTTTAACGGAAGGTTTTGTAAAATTTTCAAAATAGTCAAGTCGACATGAAATTCCTTTAATTTAGCGCCACCAATCAAGTGCTAAGGATGAATTTTATCCACTATAATTTATAACAGGAACTGTTAAATTTTGACTACTTCATACTTCTTCTAAAAATTGAAAAATATAATAAGGATACCTACGAATATCGTATTGTTGGCTCAGAGATTGTTTCAAGAGATAGAAAGGGATGTCCTGTATTTTAAGGGATGGGATTAATTGGTGAATAATCTATATAAATTGTTTTTATGGAGCTAACCGTTCGGGAGCTAAAACCACATTATCATCAAATTAATAAATTTAGGGTCAAATTATTATTATTAGGGGAGTAATAAAAAGCTTAGTTACTATCTCATATTTTTTATGTGCCGCCAGTTATAACGAACGTAATAAGATACAAGTTTTACATTCCTGCATGAGAACAAATAATGATCAGAAACATGATCAGATCTTGCAATTTTTAACGATGAATAGACTTGAAAAATAAATGAACTGAATTAGTGAAGAACTCTGAGAAATTAAAAAAAAAAAAAAAAAAAAAAAAAGAAGGCCTGCAGAGGTCATCGAAAAAGCAATTAACCTTTGTGTCAACTGTCTTTGTCTTGAATTGATCGGCTCCCAACACTTGAAATAGCAGTTGACATTTTTAAACCACGAGTAGAAAAATCCTTCTTCGTCTAGTTATAAATTAATATATAAGATAAAATTGTTGGAAAAGTATATACAATTTTATTGACTAGACAATAATTCTGTATAAAGAAATTTCAAAAATGTCATAAACCTTGAATAAGTATTTTATTTTTTTAATTAACGGAATATCTAATAATTTTGATTTATCTAGAACGTAAATTGTTATCTTAAAAAGTAACATGAAGATACAATGCACAAAGTAACTGATTTTGTCATTCTTCCCTTTGGTCCACAATTAGTCATTTAACATCAGTAAAAAACAAATTATTGAGAACTTAATTTTTTCAGGAAAATCATTTGATCCATAGTTCTCTGAATAGGTAAGTATAAATACTTAACAAAAACAAGTAATAAACTTGAAAAAAAATTGGATTCTTTGTTTTGGAAAATTTACAATTTTCCTTACACGAAACACTTAATAGTCGAACTATTAGTTATAATAATAGGGGAAGACGTGGTAAGATGGATGGGAAATTATGACGAATTCAGTATTTATCAGAATAAATCACAGAAACAACACATCCTAGGCTCCATATGATATCGCTCATTGACTTGGATTGTGTTACTCAAATTTTGTAATTTTTAGAAAATCATAATTAAGCTTTCCTTTTCTTGGCAAAGTATCCTCTGGGAAACCATCACTTTAAACGATTTTTTCTTTAAAATCGGTTGTATGATTTTTGGTTTTTTGTAATTTGTTATCGTAATTCCACTACGAAAGAGCAATACTGACTAGTGATGAAGGTTAATGTTTATTTTTCCAATGATATCACAGCAAAAGATGACCGGTTTAAATCTGTTTCTTTTTTAATTTAGTTATATGCTTTTGGGTTTGAAAAATTACAATTGTTCTCTCAACATATAAAGTTACTATTTCAACTGTTATTTATATAAATAAATCTCATTCTATCGTTTTAGAATAATACAAGTATAAGGCTCTCGTCAGATACTTTATCAAAATAAGGTTTTGATTTTTCTGATTTTTTCCATCAGTTTTTGCAATTTGACTAGTTTGAGAAGCATTTATTGTTTTTATTTCCTGTACTGTTTATCCTTTTTAATTATTGGTTTTTTCTTATTCATTCAGAACAGAATATTCCGCAGTAGAGTTAAATTAATTTTATACCTCATCCCAAAACCAGGATATTATTTTGTATAAATATACATAATATTAATTTATTATAAATATATGTACATTATTATATTAAATTATTATAAATATACATAATTTATATGTAATATTTATTAATTATAAATCAGATTTATTTATTAGAAACATATATAATGTTTATTTATTCTAAATATATATTATATTTATTTGGGGAGAAAATATATATTTATTACGATATAAATAATTGCTTAAATACATAATTGTTTCTCTGTAAAGCTGATTTAATCAATTTTATTCATTTTTGTTGTGGTTTATCCCAACTCGAAGAGCGATCTTATTTTGGCAAAATTATCCTGAAAAACCACTTTCCTGAAAATTCCAATTTAAATTTTTTTTTTAATCTTTCTGTCAATTAGGATATTTTAATGTGAATATAAAAAAAAGATTCGCTACAAATCACCCGTTACCAAGAAAAAAGATATGGAGGTAACTTTTATAAAAGTTTAGAGAATCAAAAACAAACTTTAAAAATGATTTTCAACAATTTCAAATTTTGAGTTGTAACACAATGAGTGGTATGTTTAGTAGTGGACGATATAACTCACTAGTCTAACAACCGTGTGTGCAGATTGAGTTATGCTGTGACAAAAAGTTCTAATATTGCGCATTTCGAAGTAATGCTCGAGCCTCCAAATGCAAGTAATCAACATTCTAATTTAAGTTTTTCAACTTTCTCACTAAAATATTCTGAATGTAAGTTGTACATTCAGGCCTACATACTTATTAGATATTCATTTCATTTACAATAGTTGTGGTTACTGAAAAATTTAGTTTAGTATAAAAGGCGAGAGGAGGAAAGATGACAAATTTTCATTGGGGAAAGATAACAAATTATATTCTTAATTAATTACCCCCCCACATATATTTTTGAATATGCATTTTGTTTAATTCAGTAAAACTTTAAATTCAGTTCAATCCAAATTACCATGCTTTATTCTATTTTATTCATATTTCTTTATATTCTGTTCAATCTCATATTATGTTTTAAGGTCTAATGTCCATATACAGAGGTAGGTATTAAATAAATAACTAAATATACTTTGATATAATAATTATAATCTTCAGAACATCTTACTCCACTATCTAGCGATTCCATGGCATGGTGGATATTTTCTTCTCTGCCTTGGATTTATTAATGCGCCCTATGTGCGTTTTTCTTATTATGCTTTTGACCGAGTCTGGCTTCCAGTCCTGAATTACAAAAACCGTGAACTCCTTTCTCCTCCTGGCTTACTACAAAAATTTAACCAAGACAATCATTATGGAATTTCTGGACAGTGGAGTGAGATGCTCTGAAGATAAACTTTAGTCAAATTTAACAAGGTAAACCAACCATCCGAAAAATACTTGTAGGAGATAAACACAAAATAATCTCCTCCTTGTTTTTCCAACTGATAAATAGTGTCATTATCAAATGGTATCACTTTAATATATTTTATTAAATTAGTAATTATATTTTATTAAATTAGTATAATAATTTAGATTAAATTGCTAATATATCTAAGCTCCTATATATGTAACTCCATGTTGTGCACAACTTATTTTCCCCTCCTTTTGAAACTTTTCGGAATTAAAATGATTCCAAATCCACCATTAACCCTTCTTATTATCGTCCTATTACACGCCTACCGATAATGGCTAAAATTTTTGAAACTTTTCCTGAATCGTTTAAAGCCTTTCCTAGTAACTCGTGAAGACATATTGTCATCATAGAGTGGATTCTGTCCCCGTCGATTTTTAGTAGAAAGAATATTGCACTGTGGTTTACCTTGACATTGACAAAGTATTTTATAGTGTCTTACATAAGGGTCTAATATGGAAAATAAAAGACCACTTGCCTTCTACTTTCTTTTTAATTCTTCAATCTTTCAAAATTTGTCTGTAGATTCCTCCATTTCCATCTACTTTCCTCAACATGCGGGCGTACCACAAGATAGCATTTTTAGCCTTTTCGTCTATTCCCTTTACACCTTTAATATCTCTGAGCTCAATATATCCTCACCGTATATAGCTTCGCTGACGACACAGCAATTCTTTTCTCCCACAAAAATCTTACTATAGCATTTATTGCTCTTCAGAACCATTAATTTGATCTGGAAAAATGGTTCCACCTATAGGAAATTAAAATAAATGTCACCGAATCGAGCCACGCCAGCTTATGCAAATCGAGCCCTACGAAATGCTTTGTGCCCGGATGTAAAGTCGACAACAACTCAGTATCTCCAAAAAACTATGTAGGGTATCCTATGATACATAGTGTCTACGTCTATACGTAGGCACCTACCTAGGCATTCAACGAAAAAAACAATCGAAATGATTGACATGCCGCATAATTCCCGCCAGCCATTCAATTTATTTTATAATTTGATCAAAATATAATTTGAAAAAAGTGAAAAAAATAAAAATAAATCAAATGGATTATAATTTTGCCGATTAAGAATACGCCAAATAAGATACTTTGAACATTACCCTTTCTTTTTTTTAGTTTTCAAAAACATCCGTTAGAAGGATATATCCATAAAAATAAAATATATCTTCACCCTGCTTGCAATTGAAGTTAAATGATTTAATACTAGCCGTGAAAAATCCACGGTGATAGAGAACAAACTCAAACCATCCTTAAAGCATATAATTTCGACTATAAGTTGTTTAAATAATTTCGAAAATTCTCTATGGTATTTACGTACCTGTCAACTACTCTGTCAATTCTAAAAGGGAATGCAAAGTGAAAAGGGAAGGAAAATTGCTCAAAATGAAATTTAAAATTAGAATTATAAATAGTCCTAGCTTTTATTGTTTTGTTTTTTCAAAACGTTTGGTGAAAATGAATTTCAAGTAGAAAATCGATTCAATTTTCAAGTTTTTAATAATATTTGAAAACTGGTCATAGGAATAGTTTATTATCACCAACAGCACAAAATTAAATATTTCTAAACGGATTGAGTTGTAGACATCTTTAAGCTTCAAGAATCTACGGCTGGAGGAATTAAAGGACAACTTGAACGATTAGCCCTCTCGCTGAAGTGTCGTCTAGAGAAACTTTCAAGGTTACTACTACAAGAATATACTTGTACTGCCTAACAGCGCAAATAGAATAGCAAGCCTTAGTTCACTATTCACACTTTCTTAGATATGAAAGGGTCTTTCTAGCGAGTGAAAAATCACTATTTTCTATTGAAATTTTTTGACATTATAAATTATTACTTTTATTAACACTGATAAATAACTTATTAACTGATAAACACAAATAAAATTGAAAATTCCATATTTGATCTTTTATTTTAGTTTCCACTACTAATCCATTAAAGTGCCGTTACTGAGATATGAAAATTTTCATTTATCGACCATAGATACATAGAGGAACCTTGAAATTTTAAAAATAGTGAAATATTTTTTCTTAAACTTTATACTTTTTTTAATATTTATACTTGTGAGCTGCAGGAGAAATATTTCCGGTTACCAATTGTAAATAAATAAAATGCATACTATAGATAAAGGCGGGGTAAGAGTGCTAGGTTAAGCTTAGAACAATTTTATATGCCACTGTTAATGGATTTAAGTACGGAAATCTTCAATATCTTACCTATTGCCATCAGTGTTTTTTGTTGCTTATTACATCATTAATAGCAGTTTGGAGAGAAGTAACTTTGAGATAATCGTTACAAAATATTTTTGGAGCATGGTTCATTGTTATGCAAATTCCTGAGTTTGGTACGTGAAAATCATTACAGGCCTGCCTGTTGGCTATCTTTAACAGCCCATAAAACGCTACATCCAGAGGCTGCAGCATTATTTTCGTGTCATGTTAAAGTGCCTCCTCATTAATATTATTGAAAACAACCATTTAGAACGGATATTAAATTATAAATATATTTATTTAACAATTAAACCTATTTTGGAAGACCTATTTATAAATTTTTTCAAGGTTAATGTGAACTACAATTCTTCCTTATAAATTTATTCAACTTTCTAACATCAAGACTAACGTTTCGTAGCAATTACCACATCTTCAAGGTCCACATCTAAACATTAAATAATACATACAAAATAAAATTAAAAATATTGTACCATCTACATCAAATAATAATATAAAATAACTAAGCAATCGCACTTTATCATTCCAGGCTCAACATATTAAAAATATTTGTAAGTATTATTTTTGTATCCACATGACATTATATTTTGTCATATTTTTCTCCCAGTTAAAAATTAAAATTTTAGAAGGAACAATTTGGTTAGAATTTTTTATTGATATTTGTTGTATGGTGTAGACGGTGCAATATTTTTAATTTTATATACTATTGATGGAACCATTTTTCCAGATCAAATTAATGGTTCTGAAGAGTAATAAATGCTATAATAAGAGTTTTGTAGGAGAAAAGAATTGCAGTGTCTTCAGCGAAGCTACAGATGATGAGGATCTATTGAGCTCAGAGATATTAAAAGTGTAAAGGGAATAGACGAGAAGGCTAAAAACGCTATCTTGTGGTACGCCCGCATGTTCAGGAAGATGGAAATGGAGGAATCTACAGAAAAACTTTGAAAGATTGAATAATTAAAAAGAAAGTAGAGGTAAGTGCTCTTTTATTTTCCATAGTAGACCCTTGTCCCAGATACTATAAAACACTTTGTCAATGTCATCAATGTAAGGGAGAAAGGAGTTCACGATTTTTGTAATTCAGGACTGGAAGCCAGATTTGGTCAAAAGCCTTTATTACTTCAAGATAAACACACATAGGGTGCATTAATAAATCCAAAGTAGAGAAGAAAATATCCATCATCCTATGGAATCGCTGGACAGTGGATTTAGATGTTCTGAAGATCATAATTATTATAATAAGATAATTTAGTCATTCACAAGTGATATATAATATTGGACTCCATGCAAACTCTAAAATTCTAACTTAAAATCTTTCGATCGAAAGTTCTTCGATTCGCCTGCTTTGGTCGCTAATAAGAAAAACAACAAAATTCGACCTTTTACAGACTAGCTAAAAAGAAATAAGCATATGTACGTTGATTACTCCTTTACAACACTTACCTGCTAGATTGTAACCTTAAATTTATTTCCAGTCTTACTCTAAAATGTCTTAAAGTAAGTTGGATGATGGCATCAGGAACAATTGCTACAGAAAAGAAGGAAGGATGGATCACGAACACTGTTAATGTCATAACAACCTAAACCAGCGAATTTTATCGAACATTTAACTACCCAATAAAGTTTGGATCGGAGATTCCCATGACAAAATCTCAAGAAACTTGGTCTATTCGAGTATGAAACTTGATAGGCATCTAAAATTTACCGCTCATTGCACTTCAAAATTATCAAAGGTTAATCAAAAATCAAACAAATCTAACAATTCCATATTACAGTCTCAGATTAAATCTGCTTATCTACAAAAGGATTCTTCGTCCTTCTCTCCTTTACAGTGCTTCATTACTATCTTACTTATCAGTCAAAACAAGTAAAATACTGCCCTAGTTTCAGAATGATATTTAAAAAAAAAATGCCAACAAAACGTCTCAGAAAAATTTCACTACTTTTTGAATCAACCCATGGTAAATTTACAAATGAATGATAAAATGTTACGACTAATTAAAATTTCTAGCAAACCCACATTTTCGCCATCTCCTTGGCGATAGAAAATAGGGTTATAAGGTAGATATACAATTAAATTAAGAAAACAATCGACATAGACGTGAGTCACATCCCAATCGTTGACCGATATAAAAAATTGGTAAAATTAAAAATAAAATAATTCAACAGAATAAACCTTAAAATGTATCTATGATTTAGTAAAAGGATCATGACATTATTGTAGTCAAGTCAACTTTAAAATAAGGGTTTTGAAAAATAAAATAAATATAGTGGGCGATGTCTTGCTGGTTGTGAGACGCCACGAAAAGGCATTACTCGCCTCCAGCACTTTATTTGCCCTTTTCAATTTTGGCCCTTCTCTGATAACAGTTGACATTTCCGGCCTATAACTAACTGCCAAGCACACTATCGTCCTCCATATCGTAGCTATTATTGAAATCAATTGTCCGCATCACTAACCTGATTATGGTAAGGATGACGTTAAGGCTTTCGAAGACGTAGTTTTATATTTTCATTTTATCTTCTTATGAAATCTATAATAAAAATGATGATTATTAAAAATATTATAATATAGATATTTACCATTGATACAGAAAAGTGAAAATCTGAAAACGATGAAATATTACTTGTGTTCGTTAACGTTTCGAAATATAAACCAGTTTTGTCTAGAAAAATTTAAAAAATGATGAAAATCACATATTTCTTCAGTAGCTTTTATTCATGCGTCTGGTTAAATTAATGCAAACGGGAACTCTAATTTTCGATGACTCGATAATTATCAAATTATCAGTCGAATTAAATTTAACTTTAATCATACATCTGTTATCAGGTTGGAAAATTAAATTTCTAACTTGTAGTCCTCTATATTTTTGAAAGGATACAGAATTACAAAATTACAGTTTATAATTTTATATTTTATAGTCTATAACACAAAATTATAGATTTCATGTATGCAGTTCATACCGCCTTTTTCATTTCAATATTTGCATAAAATAATAATCATTGGATCTACATGGAATACATCAAGTCAATAGGAAAGAAACAAACACCATCACACTTCGTTCATAAATGTATATAGTATATTGTGTTATACATACACTGTTCTTTCAATTTGAATCTAGGAGTTGTATAAACACTGAATTGTTTGTTTTGAAGGTATTTCTGACAGTGCATCGTTTAAACTTTAGTGGCTGAGCTCCGTCACAGTTAACGCAAGTCGTCATCAGGTGCTCTTGACATATTTAACAGGAAAGCTATAATAACCTCTTTTTTAGGCTTAGTTCTGATTTCTTTGGGATTGTGGTGGTTCTTTTTTCATGAATGGCTCTTAAAGATCAATTTAAAAAAAAATGAAATAAAAATAATGACAATGTTATCAGCGAAGGAAAAAGATCTCATTGATCATTTTGTATATTACGAAACCAAGTATTACTGTCAGGAAATCTTTGTTTGGGAGTGACACCATCATTTTCAGAGTAGTTGTTATTTGTGATAAGGAAGAGAACTAATTTTAAAGCTTATTTTGGTTATACCCAATGTATACATAGCATTTTTAGATCCACGTTTTAGGTATCTTTTTAGGAAAACAGGGAAGAGGAACGAATATGCTTAGTTACTATTTTACTCCGAAAATGCAGCCATATTGCTGGAATTCCCATTAATTAATGAAGATTAATTTATAATGACAGTTCTCACTATATAAGCTGTATTTGAGGAAAGGTTATGATGATAATGAGTTGGTGATGGGTGGAAAGTGAAGTAGAGCCCTCCGAGTTCTGGCCACTGCTCCTAAAAGAGTTCGTCCTCCTTGCGGAAGAGACCTAACACAGGGGTTACAGCTCCAGTTAAAGTTCGAGGACTTAACTAAGTCCAAGGTCCTTGCCCTTCTTCAAAGGGAATGGTTTCTAGCAGCAAAGCCGAAGTTTGTTTGAACCTCTCAACTGAGTAGCCCAAGGAAGATTTTTAGGTTTGATGTTTTACGAGAAAAAAACACTCAAAATATACGCATTGATATTATTTGGTAAATCAATATTAAGGCAGAAGTTCTGCAAGGTGCTTACTGGATTGGGACAAAGTGACTGTTTATATTAATTTCGTTTCTTGACACCTAGAGAAAATAGCAAAATTATTATTAATTAAGCTCACACGAATCTATCTGTGAAAATCAACTTATCGGGTAATCTATCCTACCAACATAAGCTAAGGACAACATACTCCATTTTGGTGACATATTGTCGAGGTTAGGGTGATAGGAGGCCAGAGAAGGCCTCGAATAATGCATATTCAGTATGCGAAATGAGCAACTGGACACATTGAGGAGAGGCAAGTTACGAATAAAGCTCAATCAGGAAGATAAGGGGACCTCGCAGCCTTAGAAAATAGCAGGAAGGAAATCACAAACGGAGGGTATTCGCCTTAGGACTCTGTAAGAAGAAGAACTGAATGATAAAGTTCAGTATCATTAATAAAGTGATATAATTAATGAAATGAAATATTTTGAACTTTTTAAAAATCTATTTATGTTTTGACAGAATTTCTTAAGCTTATCCTTCTAATTGAATTAAATATTTGAAAATGTTGATCAACAATCTGAATGCCTATCAGATAAAGATAAAAATGCTGTTGTGAAACAAAATTACAACCAAAACTATAAATTAAGTATTGATTTATATATATATATATATATATATATATATATATATATATATATATATATATATATATATATATATATATATATATATATATACACACGTTTTCTAAATTATTTGTGTGCATTATCCATATATCAAGCTGTCGAGAATTATATTGAATACAAAACCAAAATAGAATTTTCCCTCGGTTTCACAACGAAATTCACTGCATAAAGTTTCAGACACAATAAAAGAATAAATAAATCACTAAATTACAGCGAAGAGCTTTCTGTTTATGTTTCAATCACAAAAAAAAAAAAAAAAAAAAAAAAAAAAAAGAACCTAAAGATCTGAAGAACTTCTCATTGGTCGTAGAAAACAAATAAAATCTCATAATCGCTATCGTACCTATTCACGCTAAACATACAGTCTTGCCTTTAATTTATACTTCTAGGTTTGTTTTCTTGTTTAAGGTATGTCAACTTGCCTAAGCAGCCACGGGTATGTTATTGGTTAAGCGTATTTATTCGGGACACAACAGCAAATTTTATAATATGTATTGAAAGCAACATAGTGCAAATACTCGTTAGCTTGAATAAAGTATAAATTACGATGTTATAAATATAAGTAAAGTAAAAACAAGCGGGGTAGGATAACCGCCACCGATATCACCATCTATTAAAGAAAAACGATTGATATATATATATATATATATATATATATATATATATATATATATATATATATATATATATATATATATATAACGATATATATATTTTATTGTTTAAATTGACAGTTCCGTGGCTCTAAAACTTAGTTATGGGCCACGGTATCAAAATTAGCCAAAGCACATCATCACTGCTTATAGCAGGTAATCAGCCTAAGTCATCATACTGGCATTAATTAAAGCAAATGTAATCAGCCTAGTTGCCTGTTTGGTAATTTCAGATTATTGCCACTACAATTGCAAGTCAACCAGTCTCGCTCCATGTCATAGTGAAACTGCATCTGATCATTGAAATAAATCAATTGTGTTTCTATGGAAGAATTTTTCACATAACTAAGAGAAGAAAATGCATTAACCACAGCGTTCCCTACCTTAATCACACCTAATGTATACAAAAACCATCACATAAAATCATCACCAATTTTTCACTGGGTTAAAATGATGCAAAGGTTTTTATTTTTGACTAAAGGGTCATTCCATATCAAATCAACCAATGGTCTGCAACATTTCTCGAAATTCAATGATTTATGGTACATATATTATACTATAAGTTAGGATTAAAAATACAAAATTTCAAATTTTCACATGATTAGTTTATTTATTATAAATTTTTAAAATATCAAAAATCGACAGTGTTTTTTTTCACGCGTTTTGAATCATTTAAAAGCATATCGATCCAAAACTATTTGTTCTAATAAGGTCATAATAGTGTTATTCTTTTCAGAATTAAATGGGATTTAATTTGAATTTACCAATTTTATATAGTTAAAAAATTATTTTTTTTTAGGACGCAAAAACGAATTATTTACTTTAAAAAAAAAAGTTATATGTCTATGCTGTAAGAATGTATTGACCAAATTTCATAATGGCGCTTTTATGGATTCTATTATAAAATATCAAAATCTTGTATTTTTATTCCAAGTTTTTTTCAAACCGAAATGGAGATTCATATTCTTCACTGTATTATTCACTGTACATTCATATTTTAAACAATAAAATTAATTTAGCTAACACTCATTAAAAAAACGGTGTTTTTAAGTCATTTACTATGCTAGACATTATTTGTGAGCCAGTAATTGGTGAATGAGTATTCATAATTTTTTTTTTCTTTTTACATGATGTTAGCATTAATCATATATATATTAAAAATACACACAAAAAAGAGGTTCTTCAAAGCGATATTTTTAATTTAATGTATATATCGATGCCTTAGCTCACAGATGTGTTAAGTGCAGAAGATGTGGTAAGTGCAAAATTTGATAAAACTTTTACTTAAATTTCGCCAAAAACGGAACCAACAAACTTTTGTTCGCCAAACTCTTGTTTGAAGTGCCAATGTAAACTCGTATTCACTAAATAAAATAAAATTTTAATGCCAGGTTTGGAACTTCGAAGTTTCATATTTGAATCCTGTAAAATTTTATTTTCTGCACTTAACACATCTGTGAGCTAAGGCATCGATATATATATATATATATATATTAATATATATGTTTGTGTCTTTAATGTCTTCAATAAAATCTAAGTCTAATGCTAATATAAGAATGCTGAAACCAAATTTTATGATATTATATCTATGGAATCATGTAAAAAAAAAGTGGATGCTCATTCATTAATGGTTTAGGAATTGGTAATTTTAGTTTTAAATAAATAGGTATAAAAATAGAAGTTTTTATTTTTTTTTTATAATAGTACCCATAAAAACACCCACGATGAAATTTGGCACATACATTCTTATAGTATGTTTATGTAAAATAAATAAAAAATAAAATTCGTTTTTGGGTTACTGAAATTTAACTTTTTGAAAATTGTTTGAGCATTTTAAGATGGCTTTGGTAAAGTCAAGGTACATATTAATCCCAAATCCAATAAAAAAAAAAAAAAAAAAAAAAAATCCAAAACCATGTATTTCTGAAAAGGATACCACCATTTTGAGCTTTTAAGGATAAATAGTTTTGGAGCTATAAGTTTCTGTATAATTCAAAACTTGTGAAAAAAAAAAGTCGCTTTTTGGTATTTATTACTGAAAAGCAAATCTTGGGGAAAATCTGAAACTTTGTTATATTATATAATTATTTATATTTTATAATTACTACTACTTTCGGAAATTTACATTATTAAATTAAATTGTTTTCTTTTTTTCTGATCAAACACAATTCCCTCAATATATGATTATTACTTTTATAACATTAACATTTATTTTGTCCACAAACAATCGTTTCGAAATTTTCTTTCATCCTCTGGATTTTCCTTTCTTTCTTTCTAAAATTCAACAATACAACAACAGCACTGTTGTAACACAGTACATATTTTCAATTATTAATGTAATTTTAATATAACATTTCAAAAACTAAATTATGCTATTATTTTATAATATAAAATAGTTAGCAATACTTCCCTTAAGTCTGTTTTTTCCATAAATACATTATTTCGCCTATTGTGTCCACTGTTACAATTTTTTAAATCATTTTTACACTAGGGATTATTTACTATGACATGTCACACTGAAGTACATTAGAATAAAACTTTGTATTAATCCATTAATCTGTTTGTTATTTGTCTATTGTTCAGCATATTTACCAAGCTCTATTATTTATGATATTTTCTTCCATGTTTTTTTTTTTTAATCTTATATTTTATATGCCTAACTATTGTATTGCTGGTTTTTATTAATTATGAAATAATTATTATTGTCAATTTATTATATCAGCATAGTGACTCTTGAAATTTACTACAATAGCTTCTAAAGTCTTCCTATTTTTTGTGTTTTTTTCATTATCCAAGATTTTTGGGTTATCGAGTTCAAATTTATGATTACTCATTATACAGTGATGGACAAGAGCTTTAATGTTTTTGTCTTTGCTATTTTTACTAATTTGCAGGTTTTAGATGTTTCTCCTACGTACATCATTTCGCAACCGCTACAATCTATTCTATAAATCTTTTTTTCTATAATTTTTATTTTGTCTTTCATATTGCTTATATATCTTTCCAATTTATTTTCCTTGTTAGTTGCTAGTTTTACATTTTCATGGTAGAACTCCACCATAATTTTTTTATGTTTTCTTTTAAATCTTGTATGTAGTTAATTTTATAAAATTGCATTGTACTTGTATCTATATTATTAGGTTTATTTTTATTTTGAACAAAATCCATTTTATTATTATTTTTGGCTCGATCGTCATTATTAGTATAATAATGATTTTTTGCTTTTGTTTTTCTATTTTCTTTTTTCCTTTGTCCATGATTATGACTATTTTGATACTATTATTATTTTGTTTCATTACTGTTTTTTTTTTTTTTTTATAAATACCATTTTTATGATTATTATTATACCATATTCTGTTTATTATTTTTTTAGGATATAAGTTCTCTTCCAATATTTCATAAATTATTTTTTTAATTTGTGTTATATATTCCTTATCTGTCAGTTCCTTAGCTCTTTCTATTAAGTTCTTAGCGACGCTCATCTTTTGGAAAATGGGATGATTAGAACAGTAATTTAATATTATGTTACTATTTATGTTTTTTTGTCAATTTTGCTGTAACCGTTTTCTTATTTACCGTGATATTCATGTCCGAAAACCTAATACTGTTATTAACTGATTTTTTAATTGTAAATTTCGTTTTATTATAGTGACAGTTTACTTTTTTCAGTATTTTATCGTAGTTCTAATTATTTGTCATTATTAATATATCATCTATGTATTTTTTTATTAATAATGGTTGATAAAATATTATGTTTTTACAAAAAAAGGAAGAAAATTATTATAGAGCTAGGTAAACATGTTGAACAATTGACAAATAGCAAACAGATTAATGGATTAATACAAAGTTTAATTCTAATGTAGTTCACTGTACAAACAAGTTGGTCTCATCCGATTGATTCAAAGTTTCTCGATACATATTATTTGTTATGTACCTTTTCATTTTTTTAAAACTATATATTGATCTCGCAATTAATATACATATTTTCGCCTTGAATTAGTAATGCATTGTCTTTAATAATGGTTGATAAGGTTGATTTTGCAATGTTAATTTTTTTCAGCAATTTTTACTTCCACTTACCTATATATAATATGGGGAAGTATTGTTTTCGATAGCTATTCACTTTATTTAATTTTCTTAATTTTATTTTTAGGTTAATAGATCTGTTTCCTTTTTTTTTTTTTACTTGAGCGAAAATTCAACTTTTAAACTTTTAATGATTATAAACACTTTATAAATAAAATTTGATAGAATTTATTAATTTTTTTACGAAAAAGAATGTTTCATGTAAAGAGTGCTGTTGAAAAAAAATAGGACAAGGGTCCAGAGCCATGTGCCGTAAGAATTGTTTTCTAAAGATAAGTGAGTCAGTCAGTAGAGGGCCAAACAAGGGTATATGGTGCAAAAAGTGGAGTTGAAACTTTAACTTGTTTTTTGTTTTTTTATAAGAATGTTTAACTTGTTTATAAGAGTGCAAACATGCAAAAAACAAAAATGCCAACACGGCTGACTTCGAAAGAACTTTTGGCAGCCGAATACCCTGGAAATTTAAAGATTAAATTCGGTTTTCGCCTATAATTCCTAAACGGTGCATTTAATTGAAAAAGTTAATGTATGATTGATAACGAATAACAAAGAGCATCAAATCCTGTGACGAATGGGTACCACAATATACTAATTTGGTTAAGTCGTATAATCGAAAATTATGGTCGAAAACCGGCAATTTTTTTCAACTTACTAGTGCGGTGCACTATGTGTTCGCCACCGATTTTGATCTAAATTGTTTGGGTGATTCCACATTGAAAAAAAATTGACAGATATCCAATCTTTTTGTCTCTTTGGGCTCTAGGATCTGAGAAAAATAAATGAAATACACTCATACTGCTTAGTTGTATAGCTCAAGTTTGAAAAATGATATTGGCATGTTTTTTTCAGTTTATATTTCAGAGCATATTAAAAGCCAAATATAAACATTAAAAAATAATTGATTTTTGTTAAGTAAAGTTTAAAAAGTTTTTAAGTTATTAAGTTAGCTAGTCTAATAGGTTTTTTCATTCCAAAAATGTTGGTATATTATGATTTATCACGCCAAAAAAACATCTAGAATTTTTTTAAAATTTATTTCCGAGGTTTTTCAAAATTTTTAGAAGCCACAAAATTACGATTGGCAGCTCGTCGAATGTTGTCTTCAGTGAATTCGATATCGAGGTTCATGGACTAGTTAGAAAGAAGGAAGTTTCTTCTTTCCATCTAAGAAGGACCGTGTAAAAAAATGTTATTACAAAATAAAAACAAAATTGAGTTTTTTTTTTGCGAATAACGTTGGTTTTAAAACACGTAGGAGCACCACGGTGAAAATAAATCGCGAAGTTTAAGAACCTTCACCGATGCCTCAAATTGGATTTGAATCGTTCATATGATTCTCGATTTATGAGCGATTTGATGAAGAGAAAACAAAAATTGAAGGGAAGGGAGACCCTGAGAAAACTTGCGAAAAGCAGCCATAAATTCTCAAGTAAGTGCTTATTTCCATAAACTTGAACTTCCAGAAATATCACATAACAATGTCCCACCCTACTTAGTTTTATGGCGGAAAGCTTAATTTATATAAGAAAACAAAATATGCAGATATATTTTTTTTCGGCATAAAAGAAGCGAATGGCAGGATTTAATTTTTTGTTACAAATTTTTGCGCGTTTTGGAGTTTTTGTTTTGTAATTTTTTTACTGCACGAAATCCAAGCTCTAGTGATGACTATGGATTACTGTATTACTTCTAATGATGTCCGATACTACAATAACATCTGCATCTTTCAGTAGTTTTTGTATCAAATGTTCTCATGAAAACCTAAAGCGAAAATTATTAGTTAAAACTCATTATATGTTATTCATGATTTAAATTGTTCTTCTGTGTCCTGTGAAAATGTGAGCACAGTCAATGAGAAATGGCAATGCGAAATTAGCATGTTACTATCTCATTAAAAGGGTTCTAGACTGAATACATAATTGAACTGAAGTGTTCTGCTAAATATCAAAACCTGTACCTGATATACCTCCATTAATTAGTGAATACATGATATTAAGTGGCAGGTGTTTTGTTTCCCTTCAGAAGTTTAGACCCGAAATGAGCAATCGCATTAAAACATGTTCGAAAAGAAAAGAAGAAAAAAATGTCTTTTAGAGCCATTATAGTGTACAATAAATCAATACTAAGATTTAATATAGGATATAACTGATCATACTTGAAAATCCCGACTGTCATTTCTATATTCTCAGGATTTATAAGAACACATGTATGAAATGCATTGAATATTATTTTATTCATTATTAAAATTTTCCGCAGCTCTTCAACTGCTTTTTTCAATTAACCGTTTTGCATCCAAAGCAATTTAGTGTCATTCCACATCATATTAAACTAGTATTAATTCTCTTCCGCCTTTTTTTATTTTCACACCAATAAACCAAAAAAAGTTACGTTCGAACAAAAACATGTTAAATCTTAAACTACCATCATAAAAGTTGAGGATGTGTTATTCGAGCACGTTGGGGTGTGGGTTCCAAAGATCTCGGTTCGGAAAGGTGTGGGTACGATTTCTACCGAGGTCAGACAATATTCATTTTAAGGCGGTGTTAGAATTGAATCTTAACACTTCCACTGTGGTTAGCAAGGGGTGGCAACCTCTATGTAACTTTTTGGGTATGTCGGAATATCAGCATGCTAACTAAATGCTAAAAGTGATAGACGAAGAATCTTCCTAAAACAAACTATTTTATTTTCAAGATAAATTAGAAGTGATAGGTTGATGATTTGTAATGATTACTTTTTCATTGAAGATCAGTCCTTGATAGTCAACATATTTCAAATCTATTATTATTATTTATTGTTAAAACCGGCGTTTCATCGCACCAAGTAAATCATATATCGCCAGGACTGAAACATAGATACAAGACGATTGGTAGCAAATATACTTTCAATTTGAAAAAAAAAAAAATGGTATATCCTAATTCCATCCCTCTGTTGATATGTTTTAATTGCGTAACCCTTAGTTCCTACAGACTACCATTAAACTTTTCTTGGAGGGAATTCTTTAACTTCTGATAATTGTCCTCTATTACTTGTTCTATAAGTATTATTTTATGTTCCAGGGGAGGATAGTTAATTATCTCCTTGCATAACCAGCGGCCTAAAAAAATTACGGTCCTTACCAAGCACTGAACCCAAGACCCTATTTTATAAAAAAAAATTTTATAAAATATTCATTAATTTTTTTTTTTCAAATTGACAAATCTTTTTCCTTTGTTCACTTTCCTAATTAAGGATGAAAACATAGCTTATTGCTATACATATATTAAAATTTTTCTGTAACAAAAGCGTTCATTAAATTTTATTTGGAAAACGAATGTTGTGTTTTAAAAAATGCCTATTCAGTAATTTAGCATGTTGTTCGTGTTTCGAGGTTGTTTCTTTCGTATAGTGAAAAAAATAAATAGAATGATTGTGTATTAACATAGAGATATGGCAATATTCCTTCTGAATATATTGAAAAAATTATATTGAACATATTGACAAAATGAGGATGTTACTATAGGAAAATTGTATCTTGTCATCAAAATAAAAAACAATGCTTTACAAATTGAAAACAACTTGAAAAGTATTTAGTTTTGACTTCTGAACAGATTTGAACAATAAATGTTTCTTAAATTCCTATAACAATTTCATTCATAAAATAAAAAATGTAATTTTGACTATCTAATGTTGCTCTTCCTAAAAATTTGGCTACTTTGAAATGTAAAACTCTTCTAGCGGAGATGCTAAATATGACTCATTATAACGAAAAACTTAAACGAGTTCAGGAAAAACATGCAGGTTCCATCAGGAACTCGTCATATCGTCTCAAACTGATGATTTATAAATTTGTTCTGAACAAGGCATTACTTTACGGTTCATCGATATTTCTGAACTTGCCAAAGTCAACATAAAAACAGTTAGAACCGTTCCAAGAAGGCATAATTAAAAGGTTAAAAAGTTCACTTTAGAAGCATTAAACCAATAAAATAAGTGAAGCATTTCAGTTACATTAAATGAACGGCATTATCAACTTGAAACAAGAAAATTACAACTATCTTAAACAAAATTCAATCATGCTGGATCCACAGTACTGGAAAAATATATGAGCTCAGCAAAGTAGTTTTACTAATTTTAGTTTATTATTTTCAATAAGATACCATTGTAATAAACCAAGAAAAAAAAAATAAATATCCCTCACTCAAAATTTGAGGTTTAACGTTTCAAGATACCAAGAATCCGAAAATCGAATAAAAAGAAAAATCTGTCCGTCCGCGTCTTTTCTCCGAGACTACAGGGCCGATCTTTTTTAGATTTGGCACCAAAGTCATAGGTAACCCCAGAATGATCCTCGGAACTCGACTTCGCCATTAGCTATTTAATTTTAAAATAAATGCCGATTAATTGTTTCATACATTCATATCTTGTCTATTTAAGGAGATAAAGGATAAATCATTATACTTGGTGTTTAAAAGAAAAATCCCAAAACTTATTTTGTGTGCATAACTTTATGGAAATGAACTATAGTTTAATAATTTGCAGCGTTTTTTTTTGTGTTTTTTTTATGATTAGTTTGTCACTGAGATACTCCTTGGAAGAAGGACGAACCCGCCTAGTCAGTAGTATTTTTATTTAAAGGCTGGTGGTCCTCTCTTTTCAAGCCGGCAATATATATATCATGTAGATGTATATCATTTATATAATTTTAATTATTTTGTGAACCTTTAAAGAAAGAAAAAAAAATTGTGACACGGTGGATTATAAGAATATATCGTGTCCAAAGCAATATAGGATTCAAACGACAGAATATCATTTATCACCTACGCTGATAAATTGAATTGGTGGCTTCTGTTTCACATTCATCATTCGGTAATGAGGTTGTAGTGGTGGCTTCGCAACAACAACTCCTTGGTAAACTGCCTTTGATGATCTAGTGAATGATGATCTAGTAGACGGTCGTAGATAGAACCAGTTTTTTGGTCACTTGCTACCTTCATTAAATAATTTGATTAATTTAAAACTTCTCATTATTGCAAGTTTATATATTGAATGTTTCGACGGCTAAATGAACCATTAAGAACTGAAAAAAAATATGAATATATGCACGATCATCTGGCGAGAATACCGCGGAATATAGGAGATAATTTATAATAAAAAAAAAGCTTAATCTATATTTGAAAAAATAATTATGGTTAAGGAAAGTTATTATAGCATCATAATTATGTAACTATTAATGTAAAATTATAAGGTTTCAGATCTAAAAAAATTCTAACCAATCCTTTGAAAAAGGATGTTTGAAATCTTCAAACGTTTATTTTCCATCCATAAACGTATTTGAGATTATAAAGAAAAGAAAATAGGTATAGATTACTTTTCCCGATTAGATCATATTTCGATAAAAAAAACCTAAAAGTTCAAAATTCGAAAATTACGACCGTAAGTTAAAATTCTGTCAGCGGTTCTAGTCCTAGAGACTTGACCCGCAGTGTCTTTTCTTGTGGTTAAAAAATAAGGTACCTAGTCAAAAAGTAATTGTAGCACGCAGATTTTTATTATTATTATACTTTATATGTTTAAATATGGTATGGTATTCTACATATTAGTGGGATACCTCTTTGCTCAACCAAAACTTATAATAATATATTTTCAACATTATTTGGTATTCATGAATTCCCTGACTAGATTTGCAGTTCCTAATGAAAAGGCCTACAGGGCTACAGCTACAGGTGGACATGGCTAGTGTACAGCGATGCTGAAGATGATTGTTGCAAAGTTAAACAGGCTTATATTCATTGTCATTGTGAATGGAAATCTACTTAATGAATTTTATTCATTTGCTTTCGGACTTAATGGAAACGAATTTCAAACAATTCTTTGGAAAATCTAGGAATAAAATTAGCTTTCCATAGTATAACTTTGGTGGAGAAATGTCTTGGTGCTGAATGGTAGTCGCCTTTTATGCCCTTGAGACGGAATGCAGACAAGCTACTTCGCCGGCATCTATATGCAGCCGACCCAAATGAGATTAGAGCCCATACAGTGACGGTCTGTTCCCTCGGAATATACTCCACCCGGATTCAATTTCTCCATTATACTCCCTTGGAAAACGGATTTTTCTTTTCCTACATTGTTGCTTTTGATTAAGAGTTAGAAATCAACATAAACATTTTATTTTCTGCTAATTTAAGAACACAATTAATAGCAATTTTCTTAATAAATGTTTAAGTTTCAGCTCATTAGTCTTTCTGAATATAATATTCAAATAATTATAACAACTGTTATGGAAGTGTTCAAATTGGTTATTTTGTTGGTTGGGGTTTAGTGTCTTTGTTGTGTATCCAAATTAAGGAATACAATCTACCGCTATTCTTCACAAAGCGAATAAAGCTCGGCGCACCTGTAGACTACCCCGCATCGCTTCGCCCTTTTTAAAAAGAAAATTTCAATATAATATAACGATTCCTCGCTCACTAGACCGGCCCAGCCCAGACCGCGCTTTGCGAACTAATCCCTGCACTGGCCTATAAAATTCTATATTTCATCAATTTTGCTAAACTACTATTGATTTCAGCTGAAATCAGTTGCTAACCACCAATATCTTGTTTTCTTGCTACATAATTAGTTTCATAAATTCTTATGCATTCAAAATATTCACAGATAGAGTTCTATACAAAAGTAAAACACAAAGCAATCTTTTATTTTTATTAAAACTATGAATGGAGTTATTAAAAATTAATGAATTAGAAAATCACAAAACGTATAAAATTTACAACACGGGAAGAATCACTTTGTTATAAATAATAAATTATTTCTAGTTTAATTTGAGGAATTAATATTAGGTAATGTTTAAATCAGTGTCAAATCATTCTTTATGAATTTATTATAATTTTATTCATATAAGTTTTAAATGTTCATTTGATACACAATAAAATTAATTATGAAGAGGGCTGTGGTGGCTATGAACATTAAAATATGAATATGAACAAGATTCTAGAAATAGAAACTGGGAATCGGAAACAGCCGAGAGCGTCCGATTTCCCCCGATCTCATTCTACAAAATTAATAAGAATGGGCTTTGTTAATGTCATTTATGTTTTTTAAACTTTTATTACAGATATATTCGATACCACCAAGATTTCGAATAAAAGTATCGATACAAATATCGGAGGTAAAGTATCGATACCACAGAATATCGTAAGTATCGAGAGCCACTTTCGAGTTCATAGTTTATAGAATAATATGTTATCCCCTCCACCTCACTTTCATAGTCCAAACACAGCACTCGGTCTCGATATGATTAATTAGTCTTATTTATTTTAAATATTCCTAACTTCTTAATTCTATAATACATAAACATGCATCTAGTGCAGATTTGTCAACAAGGAAATTTGACAAGCAGATAAAACAATTTTGCATATTTTTTCAACTATAATTAAAAACAAAAATCTAAACCTTATCAATAGCTACAAGTGATAACTGCTCTGTTGTTTTAAAATTTATTGACATTCTTCTTATTAATAGTAACTGTTTTATTTATATTATTATTGTTATTAATTTTTTATATATTTCCAATTGTTATTACATTAATCAATTTTTGATTGAGGCTAAGGTAATAAAAGAAATAAACTAATGAGGCTTACTGGTATGAAAAATGTATTGTCCTTTGAAATAAATGATTTTGGTTAATTTGTGTAACAATTTCTTTATACTATTGTCGTTTAAATGTTTGACGTATAAATAATATTATATAAAAGTAAATTTTACTTACTCTATCAATTAACCGTTGAATATAATGGTTTTCCACCTCATCTACAAAATGGTTTAGGAATTCTAAAAAGTTATATTCCGTAAATGCACTCTCGATAGCAATAAAAACAGATTATGTAATGATAACGGTATTCTTTACGGTGTGCGGTATATTAGCATATATTTTTTATTCAAAACTTATGCCAGATTTGGCTTTAGCACTGTGATAAACCACTAAAGAGACAAATGCTTGCCTAAAATTTTTGCCAAGGGGGAATTTGAACCCTTCAATTTTTTTTAAAGATTTAAATAATTGTTCATAAATCAAGAACCCTTTGAACAATCCAAACCAGGCTTGGGCCATCAGTAAAGTTCTTAAACAACGCCATTTGCTTTAGCTGTGATGCTCCTACGTGCTTTTAGAACTAACGTTATCTTTTTATACTCATAATCATCTTTTTTTACAGACCTTCTAAGATAATGCAATAGTTTTTATATGTATGGGAAGAAGAAAATCCCAACTTAATGAGTCTAAGAACGTTGCTATTGAGTAAACTGATGATGATGAGATTCAAAGCAGAGCTTCAAACACAAACGTTATTTTGTGGCTTTAAAAATTTTGAGCACACTTGGAACTGAAATTTTTTTTTTTCGGAGATTTTTTCGACATTAATGTTTTTTGATGTTCTGAATCCAAATCTGCTTTATTATTGGTTGGAAAAAAATCTATTAAGCTAGTTTACTTAATAATTTAAAAACTCTTTTAAATTTATCTGACCGAAAATTAATTATTTTTTATTATTTATATATTTTCCTTTAATATATTCTAAAAAAACAAATGTTTATCTGTCAATAGCACTTTTCAAACACGAAATTTGTAATAAAACATTTTCAGCATATTTAATTTTTTCTTCTCAGCTCCTAGAGCTCATTGGACAAAACGGTAGGATATGAATCGACTTTTTTTCAATGTGGAATCGTTCAAAAAATGTTGATCAAAATCAGCGACGAACACATCGTGCACGGATACACCGTGCGCTCCCCTTGTCAGTCAAATTCATGTACAAATTGTTTTTTTGAAAAAACATTATTTGGGGACTATATGACGTACACATCTCTATTACTACCCAAATAAGAGCCAATTAAATGTACCTCGAAGTAGTTTACAATTATTATCATCGTTGGAAGAACCGTTTGAAACCACGATTGTGAGGAAGCAAAAGTCAAAATCCCCTCGTTTTTCCTGACGTTCTCTGGTAATATCTATGTCATCAGTAATATATGTAATTGCAAATTTCAAAGTAGATAAATTGCAAAGATTCGAGTTAAATATATTTAAAAAAAATCAAAAATAATCATAACAACCATTGTATTATTGAACAAATTTTTATTTAATATTTATATTTGAAGGATAATATATATATATATATATATATATATATATATATATATATATATATATATATATATATATATATATATAATCTTCTCATAGTTATCTGATTTTGTTTTCTCCTCACCATCGCTGTCAAATAGGATTAAAAAAGAAATATACAAAAACAAAAAAATCGAAATTCTCGCACGAGTCGTTTTAAATACTTTCGAGAAAATATTCATATCAAATTTGAAGAAAATCGAACAACGTATTTGGAATGAGAGCGAAAGAAACAGATTTTGATGAGACTAGTCAATTATAACAACCACCATTACGTGTCGAAATTAAAAAATAAAAATCCCTACACGCCGTTTTTCTGACTAAAGTAAACATTAGTGCTGAATTTGAAGAAAATCGAAGAATGCATTTGGTCGTGACTGCAAAACAAACGGATGTTTGATGATACAGATCATCAAGACTACGCCATCTCGGGCATGGAAATTGAAAATCCTTAGAATTATGTCGTTTTTACTGACTTCAAAGAACATTTTGGCCAAATTTATTGAAAATCGAACGATGCTTTGGATCATTATAGCGTGCAAACAAGAATTGATGAAATAAAGAAAAGCCTATATAAAATAAAGACGATATTTCAAACTTGCATGGTTAAAACTTTAGCTATTGCATCCTTTAATTTATTCTAGGTATATTTTACTTCATCTGTTCTTTGCATAAATATTGAATCTCTTAATTCCTTTTTCCATTATTATATACTTATGTTTATGCTATTGCTAAAGTATCTTCTATATTGCTTTATATAATTCCTCAGTTTTCTCTCATTTACTTTACTAGTAGTTCTTTGAACAGTAGACCTCGCGAAGAAACCTAAAATATGTCTTTTATTACTTTAATTTATTGCTTTCATTAAAGAATAAGCCAATGCTGTCATTGATTTAAAAGCCAACATTGTTTCCAGGAATAGCAGATATCATCATTTGCTCAAATTAAAATCTTAACATATATTTTGCGTAGCCACAAGGAGGGCAATGTTACGCTTGTCAATTTGAGGGCATGTAACGATTTTTTGAGCGAACGGCTCAACTGATTTTTAAGTTTGAAGGCTCAAATTACTTGTTGAGATTCCGTGAATATTTCGAAACTATTTGAGCTCAAATTACAAAAAAAAATATTTTGTTATATTTTAAGTATTCTCGACTTGTTATGGTGCTTTACATAATATCATGCGTAAGGTCATGATCGTATGTGATTACGATGCGTGTGATTATGTCGTAATTAACAAACAAAAAGGCAGTCAGATAGACAGAAACAACGAAACGCATAATGGTCGAATTGAAACAGGACCTCGCTTCCGCTCGGTAATTTATTACTTCTGTCTATATTTTTATTATATTTTATTAAATTATATTTTTTAACTATATTACTTATCTTATCTCTATTATTACATTTATGATTCATCGATTTTCTTATTACTTCTCTTATTTTTATTTGTTCATATCAAATAAAATGTATCTCTGATTTAATTTTATCCCTTGTATCTCTGATTTAATTTTTGCTCTAGAGATGGACAAATGTTTGGGTCAAACCGTCGGTTTGGATAAAAAAAAAAGACTCATTTCCTAATTATCTATTACCCATAAATAACTAGAAGAATGAGTAAAATTATTATTTTTATAGTACCAGATCAGATTCAAATAGCTGGATATTCACAATTCTTGCTCTGGGCAAACGAAAGGAGCGAGCGGTTGAGTACAAGTAATGTTTGGTTTGGACCTTCCTCTCTGCTATTTGTGTAGATGTTTTACCTCTCTAAGCAAACACATTTTTCATGTTTGCATAGCATGTTGTGGAGGAAGCTATTGGTTTCAGAAAATAAGAGGATTTAATTTGCGTTAAGAGGGTGAATTTCCATAAAACAATGATTTTCATTAATACTATAACCATTATATAGGATACAATTTGGTTGTATCATGGTCAAGATTGTATAGATGGTCAAGAAAAAGGAAAAATAAACTGTTTCGGAGTCAGCTTATGCAGTCATAAAGTTCTTATACTCTTCCATACTATCGAATCACATTTAACTATTCTTATAAACTTTGCCTATACCTAAATAATCATTTAAGGTAAATTGAGAGAAGTATGTAACATGAAAGGATATATTTATAGAGGCTTCAATATCAATTCCATTAAGTAGGTATGCCATAGAACCAGATATTCAAAGCTGTGCGCGCCGGTTGTCCTCTACAACATATATTCAACTATGCAGAGTATCAAAGCAACAAGAACTTACAAGGGGACAGTCAATGGGTCACCGATTTCAACCAAATTGTATGTGGTGATTCTACATCAAAAAATATTGGATATGTGTCCTGGCGTTTGATCCAATGGGCCATAGGAGCCGAGAAAAAAAATAAAACACTCTAAAACTGCTTTATTGTTTATCTCGAGATTGAAAAATGATATCCATGTGGTACTGTCACCAAAATATTTGATTTTAATTGTATATTAAAGTAAAAATACAAAAATAAAAAAAATAATTGCTTTTCTGTTAAATAAATCGAAAAGTTTAGATTATTGGATAAAGTAGCCTTAGAGATTTTTTTACACCAACAGTTATGCCAGTTTCAAGGCGGTTAAAAGTTTGTAAGCCACGAAGTCACCTTTCGATTTGTAGTTCTGTATCTCGTCTTCAGTTTATCCGATTTCGATTTTCATGGATTCATTGGAAAGAGGGGGATATCTTCTTTTCCTGCATATAAACAGCTATTGCATTAAAGGTCTGTGTAAAAAGATGTGATAACAAAATAAAAACAAAATTGAGATTTTTTCGGATAACGTTGGTTCTAAAACATATAAGAACACCACAATTTATGCAAACCGCGTAGATTAAGAGCCATTAGCGACAACCCAAATTTGGTTTGAATCGTTACCACATTACATAACATTTGAAGGGTTACCTCCCCTTAGCCAAATTTTTAGTAAAATTTTTTTTATTTTTAGATTCGTCCGAAAATTTGAATATAGAAGTTTTTCATAGTGCTTAAACCAAATCTGACGCCAATTTCGAATATAAACATCACTCCGTTGAGAAATAGCATTTTCATTTTTAGAACCTTTAAGAACCAGTTTAATAGATTACCTTAAGATAAAATTTAATTATTTGATTAAAAAAAATGGATAGATCTAAAATTTAGTGTTTCTGAATCACAAATAATGTTTCCGTAGTACTTATAACACTTTAAATCCAGCCTTAAATTATCAAATTAAAGTTCAGTTTGCTTTGAAGATCTCAGACTTTTATAATATTAAAGCAGTGTTTGTGATCCATAAATAGTACCTAAATATTGGAGTGATCATTTTTTTTTTCTTTTTCCGATGGAGCAATTAAATTATAGAACAAACAAAAACTCACCAGAATGGACCTATTCTTATTACACCGAGAGCCCAGAGCAAATAAGTTTACATATTTTATGAAAATTTTAAACTATCAATATCAAAAATATCCTCCCTCAGGAATAAGAAATTGGAAGTCTGCCACTCCAAATCCGATGGAATACAAATGGCGGACAGGTAAATCCGGAACAAATACTGAAAAACGGACATATTTTATGACGACCGAAACTTCGATCTTATTAAAATCCATAAAATATTGGTTTGGAAAAACATTATCTGCCCCCTCAAGACCGGCGGGACGCGCGAGCAGACGCAGCCCAAAATACCACTTTCGGGCATTCAAATTTTGATTTATTTTATGACGACCGAAACTTCGATCATATTAAACTGCATAAAATATTGGTTAGAAAAAACTTAATCTGCCAACTTATGACCGGCGTGTCGCCCGAGCAGACGCAGCCCAAAATACCACTTTCAGGAATTAAAATTTTGACTTATTTTATGACGGCCAAAAATTCCACCATATTGAACTGCAGAAAATATTGATTCGGAAAAGCATAACCTGCCACTTCAAATTTTGATGTATTTTTTACCATCCTGAAGTGCATAAAAGACTGATTCAGAAAGAAAAAAAAATACAGGATTCAGAGGAAAACACAATTAGGAGAAGCCTCCAGTGGAATATTTTTTATGTCAAATAATTATACCTATCTCCTGTTTATAAATGATAAATAATGAATATGCATTACTTCAATTACAATGACACAAAATAATAATATGTATCCATTTCCGCTTTATTGCCTGACATATTTTCATCTTTTAATTGACGAGGAGACCGATGATTGATGATAAATTTTTATATAAATTTGGAATAACTTCAAATAGTGACTACATAAATATAATTAAATACTTATTGTAATATTACACAGATTGTAAATGATTTTGAAAAATCACAATAACTCTAAGAAAATTTATTGATGGTTTTGGTCTCACGGATATTTTAGAGGAAGCTGATGTTCTTGTATCTGGTTCAATATTTGGGTTCGTCGGAGGAGCTTCACTAGCATTGAGAATTCTTCATTATAACTTCTATATAAAAACTATGGAATTGAATGATGAAAAAGAAATAATTGACTTGATCAATCAAACAAAAAATTTGACTACTGATGTGATTGATTCTAAATTACAATACAAAATCAAAACTATCTTGATTTTGAAGAAAACACTTCAAAGGGCGAACTCAACAATACTGGATCAACTACGTAAGGATGATGGATGTTTTCCATGACCTAAATAGAAGTATCAGAATGGCAACGTTGAAAATTTCATTATGAGTTTACATACTATGAATAGCCTTTTTTTTTTGTAATGAATCATAAAAATTATTCTAGGTGGATACTTGTTTTTATTGATAATGTTATTGATGCATTGAAAAAAGATAATAACGTAGCACGGGAGATCAAGCTAGGGTTTTTTGATGTCAGAAGAACCGACAAAAACTTTTCCCGGACTCCATATAATTTGACGCTTGAGTAAACAATAAATGCCGATGCTGGGAACAAACTTACGGGGATCTCTGCTAACACAAATTTCATATCAGCACGCCAGAGATGGGTCTACAGTCATGCTCAGAGAACCGAAGTTACAAGCTTCCTGCTAAACAAAGCCGGATTGAGAAAAGAAGAAGGTGTCTAAAACGACCTGAGAAAGAGTCAAATGGAGAACGATTGTAAGCAATTGGAAACAATTCTCGAATGTATACAAAACGTAATCATTCGATAACTATTCAGATCCGCAATGCCTTGTCTACATCGTAGCAGGAAAATCTGCGAGTTCAGAAGTAAAAACCTTTCTTGTACATTGCTTAGAAACGGGAAAATTGCAGCACTCCGCTTTTTTACCGCAAAGAATGCATCGAAAAAAATCAAGATTTGACAAGCCAATTAAAAGAAACATATTTAGCAATTTCACCTCAGATAATGTAAAATTCACAATAAAAAGGCAAGAGAAAATAAAAGTATTAAAAGTTAAAAGAAATTTATTTGCCCGCCTATTAACTCTTTGTTTAAAACATGATATAGATCTACGCTCGGTTTTAACTTTTCCGTTAACCTCGATTCCACCAGCTCTAGGCAACGCAAACGGAACACCTGTAAAAACAATTAAAAGTGCACTGATGAAGCACTTAGAAAGTTTAATTCCTCCAGATCACCCCAACACAATTGATACCATGGTCCTGGATGTTTTTTTAAAAATATTTTATCAATTAGGAAACAATATTCCTTCTACATATGGTGGGATAGCACATCACATTCTAAAGAAAATATCATGCATGCATTGTAATATGATTTATTTAGTTTTGACAATCACGAGCGTTTATCGATTAAGGAAACTGAACGTCTCCAGAGAGCAGGGGAAATAGACAGAAATGAATCTACATATGCTATAAGCTATGCTAGTCAAAAAAGACATAACAATTTTTTGAAATTATTGAAAAGCGATAATTTTAAGGAGCAGTTAATCTCATTCTTAATGGAAGAGTGGCAAAAAAATGAATACGTTCCGTATTTAAAAAAAAATTGGCTAATACATCAATAAAAAAAAATAAGTGCTTTTATTTCTGTGAGCTTTATGATGTTGTACTCCGCCATGAAGCTCCTTTATTAAAAAGTAGCCACCTTGAGGCTGATTCAAGAATGACATTCATTTTGACAACGATCAAAACAGGGAATGTAGTAATTCGGACTTCTGATACTGATGTTTTAGCCATAGCCTTGGGAAACATGCACCACGTGAACAACGCCGTAAACGTTTGGCTACTTCTTGGAGTAGTTTCAAGGAATGATTTGAAATACGTAAATATAAGAGCGATGCACACTAAACTTGGCTCAGAGGTATCGATTACACTTCAGCGTTTTCCAAAATAGGCAAACTAAAACCTTTCAAATTGTTATTGCAAAATTTCAAAGCTCAAAATATCCTTGCCAATTTTGGAGAAAATGAATTTCTCATAAAGGAGAAAATTGAGGAAATAGAAAAAATTATTTGCTCACTTTATGCAAAAAAAACTAAATATTTCTGACATTAATGAATTACGGCTTGCCAAGTTTTGGGATATTTATAATCAAAAGGGGAAAGGGCGACTTTCATTGCCAGAAGGGATTGATGGTAACATGTTTCCACCGTGCAAACGTGTAATAATTGAAAAGATTAAGCGCAATAAATTTGTAACTATAATGTGGACAAAACTTAAATACCCTCACCCCAGACAAATGAACGCAGAGGATTTTGGTTGGGTGTTGGAGAATAATTCCTACAAGATCTCCTGGGTTACAGGTCCTGCTCTCCCAGAAAAATTATAGGACATCGTTGTAAAAGAAGTAGAACCCAACTCTGATGATGAAAACGATCATACAAATGAAGATGACGAAGAAAGTGAAATCGACAGTATAATAAGCGCTTATTAATTTATTTGAATTTTATTTTTATTGTTTGATTAACATGTTTATCTGATTATAAATTTGTATTTATCTAATTACAAAATAAATATTATTGTATTCTAAAAAGTCGCTGTTTATAATTTTTTTCTACCAATATTAATTAATCTTTATAAAATTGTTTAGACCATCAGTTCATCAGATCATCAGCAATTAATCGAAAAAAATACGTCAATAACGTAAGACGTGGTGTGTTTATATTAAATTACATGCATGGAAATAATGTGCATTAGTTAATCACATCAGTAGTCAAATATTTTGTTTGGATAATCAAGTCAACTATTTCTTTTTCATCATTCCATTCCATAGTTTTAAGATAGAAGTTATAATGAAGGATTCTCAATGCTAGTGAAGTTATGAATCCTAAAACATCGTTTGTAATTTGTTCCTCCGACGAACCCAAATATTGAGCCAGATGCAAGCACATCAGCTTCCTCTAAAATATCCGTGAGACCAGAGCCATCAATAAATTTTCTTAGAGTGATTGTGATTATTCAAAATAAGTTACAAGCTGTGTAATACAATAAGTATTATATTATATTTATGAAGTTACTATTTGAAGTGTTATTTCCACCCATATTAATTTATCATTTCAAATTTATATAAAAAATTATCATCAATCATCGGTCTCCTCTTCAATTAAAAGATGAAAATATGTCAGGTAATAAAGCGGAAATGGGTACATATTATTATTTTGTGTCATTGTAATTGAAGTTATGCACATTCATTATTTATCATTTATAAACCGGAGATAGGTATAATTATTTGACGTAAAAAATATTCCACTGGAGGTTTCTCCTTATCGTGCTTTCTTCTGAACCCCCGTGTTTTTTTTTTTCTTTCTGAACCAGTCTTTGATGTACTTCAGGATGGTAAAAAATAAATCAAAATTTGAAGTGGCAGATTTTACGGGCGATCCGTCGTTCTTAAGGTGGCAGATTATGTTTTTCCGAACCAATATTTTATGGATTTTAACAAGATCGAAGTTTCGGTCGTCATAAAATAAGTCAAAATTTAATTCCCGAAAGTATGATTTTCCACTGCGTCTGCTCGGGCGATCCGCCGGTCTTAAGGTGGCAGATTGTGTTTTTCCGAACTGGTATTTTATGCAGTTTAGGGTGATCGAAGTTTCAGTCGTCATAAAATATGCCCGTTTTTCAGTATTTGTTCCGGATTTATTCGTCCGCAATTTTGTATACCATCGGATTTGGAGTGGCAAATTTCCAATTTCTTATTCCTGAAGGAGGATATTTTTGATATTGATAGTTTAAAATTTTCATAAAATATGTAAACTTATTTGCTCTGGGCTCTCGGTCCAATAAGAATAGGTCCGTTCTGGTGAGTTTTTGTTTGTTCTAAAATTTAATTGTTTCATCGGAAAAAGAAAAAATAATGATCACTCCAATATTTAGGTACTATTTATGGATCACAAACACTGCTTTAATATTATAAGAGTCTGAGATCTATAGGAGGGTATTTTTGATATTGATAGTTAAAAATTTTCATAAAATATGTATTTTTTTTTGCTCTGGGCTCCAGGTCTATATATGTAAACGGCCTTAATCAGGACATCATAGCAAACTACAATTTTATTTGGAAATTTATCGCTGGGTTCAAAGTGTTATAAAATATTATTTGATTTAGAAATAATAAATTTTAGAAATAATACATTTTATCCAATTTATTAAATGAAATTCAATTAAATTTTAGAGCGATCTCTAGATTTTATTGATTATATGTATTGAAAACACTATTCCTGTACGGAGTGAAGTATATTAATAGATTTTTTTAATTTAAAACTGGCGTCATTATTGGTTTTATAACTGTGAAAAACCTCTGGATTCAAATTTTCGGAGGAATTCATTCAATCTATTCTATAGATTCAAAAAATTAACCGTAAATCAGAAACGCTTTGAAAGACTCAAACGAAAAGCTGGTCGGTAAAGGTTCTTAATTTAAGTGATTTGCTTTAACTGTGATGCTCTTACATTTGTAATCACATTTTTTTACACACACATAGCTGTTTATATGGACAACGTTTTTTTGGAAAAGGTTTGCGCCTTTAGCAAACTTTACAGGAAATACTCGAAACCTTTATCCTCAAATAACAATATATTTTATTTTAAATTGTATTCTTTATTGTTTTGAGTAGGAGTTCATAAAGAGGGCCAAACCTTTATAATTACAATCATTTTCAAGGCTTTTAGCACTGGTCAAGTCCAGAGTGATGACTGATAGCCCTCAGTATTTAGTGCTTACTTCATTGATAGTAGATTATTTGACCATTTCCAAATTTTTTTCGACATATCGTGAGCGGAAATCGCTGGAGGTGGTATATAGGCCAAAAAAAAAAAAAAAAATTGAAATCTAAATTTCGAATTTGTGGCGCTAAAGCCTTTTTCAAAAACCGACATCGATATATATGAAAAGAAGGTACTTCTTTCTTTCCAATGAGTCCAAGGAAGTCAAAATCGGATAAACCGAAGACGAGATACAGAACTTCAAATCGAAAGGTAATTTCGTAGCATACAAACTTTGAACCGCCTCGAAAATGAAAAACAAATGTTTATGATTTCGATGATATTTTTAATATACAGGTTTTTTGGGGCGCTGAATCAAGATCTGACATAATGTTTGGTGTAAAATACTCTCTGAGGCTACTTTACACAAATATCTAAATATATTTTTTCAATTTATTTAACCAAAAAGCAATTAGTTTTTAATGTTTGTATTTTTGCTTTAATATCCAGTGAAATAGAAATCTTTTGGTGAAAATATCTTGTCAATATCATTTTTTCAAACTCCAGATAAAAAATAAAGCAGTTTCAGCGGGTTTTATTTTTTTTCTCGGCTTCTGAGGCCGATTATTTTTGGATATAGAATCACCAAAAAAATTTGGTTGAAATCGATGGCCCATTGACTATGGCCATCCACTTGTTAGACTCACAAAGGGCTGGCTGGGTTTGAGTCGGTAAGTAATTAAATAGTAAACGCAATCATGAAGGACAACGGATAACTATTGTGAATGACTATTGTGAAAAAACATAAAAAAAAATAATGGTCGCAAAGAGCTTATAAACATGAGTAAATAATTCACAACTCGTTACTTTAAATCGAAAAAGACTCAATTACCAAAATTAAAAAAAGAAAATTATATCTAAGAAAATAATATGGAATAATAATATAAAAGCCAAGGTTGTATCTACCCAGGGAGTTGGGAGGCCGTGGTCTAATGAGTCTGTTGAAGTTATGCCGTGAGGAAGAAAATCTTCGAAATTAATTCATCAAACATGACTCTGACATCCTTTCGACTGTGGCATCATTAGATGCAAATTACACAAGTTTAAATTTACTAAGTGCTCCGACTCCTAATTGCGAATCAGACTATACCACTCAAACAGAAGCATGGAAAAATAAGTCACTACATGGAAGGTTTTTCCACTCATTAACGGATACAGGAGTAGATACTCAGGCATCATTAGTATGGTTGAAAAGTAACAATATCTCTACAGAAACAGAAGGATCCCTATTGGCTATCGGAAGCATATCTGTGGAGAGGGCATCAGTGACTTAAACAAAGACGCAGTTAAAAGTACGCAGTAAAAATATGTAACTTCCGGTTGCCAAATTTTGGCTGGCAAGGAATACCTACTGAGCCTTTTTAAAAAAACGACGTCGATGTGATCACGAACTTACATTTTTTTATGTATTCTGAGCTGAAATTTTTTAAAAATATTCATGGGAATATTTTGCGTAAAAATACATCAAAATACATACACTGCGTAATTTAAACCATCAAACTTGAATATCGGTTGATTGTTAAGATGTCCACTTTTGTCATTTTACATTTATCAATAAGTATGATATTAAACCTTTTAGACACAGTTTTGAATATATTTAATACATTGTGTTAGTATATAACTTGCGTTGTATACCTGTTGGTGAATGAGCATCGTTAATATAACCTTATTAGCTGGATTTCTTCGTTGATTGGGATCCCATGTCTGTTTACATATCTAAAATATTTCTTGATTAATTATGATTAATAGTTATAATAATTAACACACCTATTTATTTATAGAAGCAAAAGAGAAAAATATGTTTTTCTGTTTTACTCCTAGAAATAAATAAATAAATTTATGTATTAAAAATTATTTCTATTAATCTTGAAATAACTCAAAAGAACATCCAGACCCTCTGTAGTACAACTCAGCTCTCAAAATTTTAAATTTATTTTCTGAAAAAAAGGAAAAGAAAACTAGATTCCGAATGGGTACAAGGTTATCTATGCGGTAGCGGGGAAGTTTTTCTTTTTTGAAGTATATTCCATGTCTCCCATGGGTACTTAGGTTATAAAGCATACTCGTAAAGTCCGGACCTGGGCCGTCATCTGGGAGAGTGAAGAACGACGCATTTGGGAGCAAGGCACCAACCACAGTTCGAATACAAATGTCATCGCTGGAGGAGATGGGTCTTCATGCTGGCCTCGTAATATTGTCCACTGGCAGTATACAACCGGTCTAGCATTTTTTCCGAGTATGCTATGTTCTGAACGTATTTAGCATATATTTAATATTCGTTTCAATGTGAGAATGGCACAAGTAGTTGACTTAATTGAGCACAGATAACAGCTTGGAATTGGACGTTGAGAAGTTTACGTATTTCAAAACCTCTTCTGTACAGGCATTTGTCAGAAAGGCATAATTTTTACATGTATCTTATATCTTCACATCGTCTCAAATGACAAATCATCTCAATGTATTATATTGCTGATAATAAAATAATGGATAGCATAAATATAATTATAGCAATAAAGGTTACAATCGCAATTTGGTTTCCAATCCAATTAAACATTTTTATTACTTGTTTTAAGTGTTAAAATTTAGTGTAAAATACTGGTTTTCCTCCCTATTTGTGTGTCAATAGATGGATGTCGCGACGCCGAGTGTTGTTTTTGAGATACTGCGATCTTCGAAAACTAGTGAGCAAATTCAGGATCACTTTTTGAGCCACCGATTTATAGTTTAATAGGCGTGCAAGGAAGTCATGTGTTGTCCACATCAGATACTTTTTTTTAGATGTTATATTATTGTTGATTATCTATTTGTTTTGATTTATTTCTAGTATGTTGTTATTTTAATTTATCATTAATTAATTAAAGTTAGGCTAATTCTTTCAGTAGGGAAAATTATCTCGAGAACAGTTTAGAAATAAATAAATAAATATTGTTCTAATCGATATTTTTTAAAGAAAAATGAGTCAATATCTTTACAAATGTCATTTTATGTAAGGTAGATATATGAACACTTGTAGAGCATAACTATTTCATGAGTCAATACATACATTGACATATTTTTCCCGAACATCTCTTAACTTTTTTTCACCTTCCAACTAAAAGAGAAAAAATGTTACATTAAGTTTAGATCATTACATAAAAACTAACATCATAAGACTGCATTTGAAGACTGACCGGATTTTTTCGCAGAAATAACTTAGATTTTAGAAATCGCTGAGATCGATAAACACATTCACTCAGATTTCGAAGAAATTGTATAGAAAATTCTCTTTTATAAAAGTTCTTTTCTATTTTTTTTGTAAAAAGAAAAAAAATCTACAACATAAAATCTAAAGCATACAAACCAGATTTTTAATAGTGAAATGGGAATGAAATGACGTCACCGATCAATTGATTTATTTAAATTTAAATTGATAAATATTGATGAGGTCGCTGTGGATGAAAAAAGAAATCATTTCACAAAAATTAATACCTACTAAATGGAATAAGTTGCTTTTTTTTATAAAGGAAATTTTAAAAATAATCAATTTTTCATTACAATTTTCAATTAATAAATTTGGTCAGTTTTACAAATTATCTTGGTGCTCCGAAGACCGTTTTTACACGGTCGGACCAACATCCATTATATCGAAGAATTTAGACTGCAGGAAATATAGGATCCCATAATTATCGGACAGTTGGCCATAGAACTCCGATAATCATTTATCAAACTTAATTAACATTTAAATTGAATTAATTATATTTTTCCTTTTCTTTTAATTCAAGATATTTAAATTCTCAAAAATACCAACGTGATCCGCTTTAAATGTTTAATATATGTTTCTCCGAAGATTTTTGAGAAATTTTTATGAATTTCTTGAGCTCCAAACTTTTTGTAGTTTTGATATTCTTGTTATATTCGCAAAACAACGATTTGATTTTTGTATTATAAAAGTTATCGTCATACCATAGTATTTATTTTGGCGGTCTATTTCCCAAGAAAAATATTTTTCCAAAATGGAATTCATTGAGTTTCTAAACATCCTGCTCCATACATTTAAAGTTTCTCCCAGGACGGATCAGTATTTGGGAGGAATTTTTACTTATTTATTTTGGTTCCTCATTACGGAAGGTTGGAGCCTAGTGTTATGGGATTGTGCGTGTCGGTTTCTAGATAGTTCCGTATCAAATTTATCAAATTCCATGGACTACATTCGCTTACTCATGCGCAAACATATTTTATTTGACACATCAACAATTCGAAAACTCCTAACAATTCGATTTCGCCCTTATGTTGAGAAAGTAAATTTGTACGGATTTTAACTCCAAATTTTATATCGGATTTATCATCGCGCATGTACATTTCGGTTTACTGTTATTGTTGAAGTATTCCTTGATGTAGGAATCGTGAGTATATAGACTGTAGATCAGATCAAACTGGATGTCATAATGTTTATGAAACATTCCTAAAATCTTCTTCTAAAACATTTTAAATTTTCTTATATAACACATCCCCGAGAAAATGTAGAAAAAATGTTATGTAGAAAAGAAAACTTCGTTCGCTCATAACACAAAATTCATATATTTTTGATCACTACAAAAGATATCGCAAGGTAAATAAATTTCCTACATAAGAAGCAAAATCAACCGAATCGAATCAGTATTAGCAGAGATTTGAATTTTGTACATAATCCATAAAATATTATGCACACGTTCCTGTAAAAACCAGTTCAGCCTAGTTTAATTTTTTGATAACTATACATCTGCAAATTCCAGATTATCATTTGAAAGATAATTTAAATGTCTACAAACTTAAATTTATTGAGCAGAAAAAAAATCCCTAATGGGAAGATATATCAATTTTTTTTGTTTTTTTGTTTTGGCCCTAAGCGGCATGGAATATCGTGTGAGACACACCTGATATTTTAAATTGGTTTTCCTATCTCGCATACTCATTTCGATTTACTGTCTTGTTGAAGTTTTCTTCCGTACATGGTTCTTTTAATAGGTAATCGAGGGTACTGCTTCCGTTTTTTCAATAGGATTTTTGACCGCGCATGCTCATTTCGATTTACTGTCATTCTGGAAGTTTTCTTCGATATAAAAGGTAACAGAACGTTTTAATTCCGTTTTTTGAATAGAATGTTTGCTCGCACATGTGGTCCCAAATATGTCGAGATAAACAATTAAAAATTAAAATTTTTAACCCTTATGTAGCCTGCAGAAATAGTGAGGAAGCTGTAAACACAACCATTTGAAGTATTTGGAGAAGTTATCGAATTGCAACATTTTATAAGAGGTTTTTCTGATTTTTGAAACTACTTGTTGAAAATACTTTATACATATATAAATAGAAGTAATAACAACGGAACAAATAATAGAAACTCTTCACTTTTACTATCATCTCGTTATTTTCCAGAGACATTATAAAACTTTCTCAACAATGTGATTTGATTTATTATAAGTTTTGTTTCTTAATTTATTTAATATTTTATTTCAACTAATTCAGCGTATTTTTACTTATCTTTCATACAGTCCACTAGCATATATGTTTCATTCATACCAGCATAACCACTTTAAAACTTATGGGTAATTATGGGTAATATTTCCATAGACCGATAATACAATTCAAACAATTTTTAAGTAGAATTATTGGTTTTCAATCAATCTACTATTCAATATATAACTGATAAATTTTAATTACTATTTTCAAAAAAACAAAACAAATATATATGATTTTTAACAAAAAAATAAATATTGAGACAATAACTTGAATTCATATTTAAATGTAATAAAAACATCAATACTAATAGTTGTAATATTATATAGATTCGTAAATTATGACTAAAAATAAATAAAGGAAGTCCTCTCAACACCCTATTTATTATTCCTTGTGATATATTTTTTTAATAAGAGTTAAATATTTAAACATTCCTAATAAACACAATTATTTCCATTAATCAAAAGTTTGATAGGATCGGCGGAAACCACTAACAGAACTGGGAAGTTGAAGACACCCTCAAAAAGTGATGATGGAAAAAAGTTTTTGATGAAGTTAAGGGTGGGATAAAAGCTATTGGCTTTAGGCGGCTGCTTTGGGTGGCTCTTTTTATTAACTTTCTTTTTTCTACTTTTTCTTTTTCAAATCTATACACAATACAAGCCTTAATCCTTCCCGATTAACCCGTGTAACTCATTATATCAACATTGACCTCTGCGAAATATTTAAAAAAAACAAAAAAACATTATGTATTCTAAAATGGAGAATGGAATGGCTTGATGATCAGCTTGTAGCTCATTAAAGAATTAGGCTTTAAGCAAGATGGTGGAGGAGGAGGGGTTGAACCATCAGTGGAGGAAAGTTTAGAACTCCGAAGATGTTTTCGAAAGTCATTTATCTTGCTTGAGATATTATAATTTTATTGCTTCCATGGTTCCATTGTCGCTTTGTTTCCTGGGAATTAAGTTTAGGTTTTAATAACTTTCAAGGGAAAGAGGTTTTCCTTAGCGGGAGCTTTTATGGTTTAAAGCTCCCTTCCTAATATTTGCGGTCACCGAATTAGACAAGTGTGAATAATGTATACGAGCTTAGCCTTTTTTAAATTTAACGCCTTTTTCTGCTGCCTTGCATTACTGCCTTTATCATTATTTCCTTCTGAATTTCGTTTTTCTTGTTAATATAGATCAAAAAAAATAAATTTCCCTATGTGTTTAAAAGTATTCCTTGATGTGTCTATAAGTGTGACGACTGCTGATCGCTGATCAGATGGAGAAGGAACCCAGACCAATCAGATCCAGAAACATACCGGGACCAACAACAATTTACAGACGGTAACCACAAATATTGCATTTGCGGCCAATTACATGAGCAATTCGTGTTTTCAGAGAAATAATCATATGTCAAACTGTAATATACCTACTCATTGCTCCTGAAAACAAAATATTATATTGTTTTCCAGAGAAATGAGTAGGTACTCAAGAAAATAATTCTATCTTTTCAATTGCTTAAGTTTTCCGACATCTAAAAATAAAAGTTGTTTTTTGTGTGAAATGCTTTTTATAAAGTAGGTATAATCCAAAGACCATTTGTATTAACATCTAAAGGAAGAAGGAGATTCGGAGAAAAGAACATTGAAATTTGTCTGTTTGACGAAGTACTTTTCGCTAAGCCTCCTTGTCTCATTAACCATCATCACTTATCCTTCGCCGAATCGCGACCGGTTGTAACCCTCTCTTTTCTTCTCTCTGTAACAGGCTTCTTTATGCCTCTTAAGCATCTTTGGTACAAATTAGTTGTTTCTTTGTCATTTATTATATCTATAGCAATAATTGTTTTCCCCCCTCCGCCACTAGGAAAGGAAGATATTGAAATTGGGTGAAATTTTGTATGTCCATTTTTCAACGGAAAAATATCTAAATACTTCAGAACCCCTGAGTCTAAAAAACAGTTTTGACCATTGGTCTGTGTATGTATCACGATTATCTAAGAAACTGGTGGACCGATTCTGTTGTTTGTTTTGTTTTTTTGCGGGGTTTCGGCCACTAATGACAGTGTACTAAATTGGGCACCCTGTGTGTAATCGCGGTTGTGTAACAGCCGAAAAATGTGTTTTTCTATAGACTGTAACGAGAAAACCGTTCTAAAGATTTAGCTGAAGCATACCTAAAATCTCCTCAAAGCCCTTTATCTATTCATATATATAGTTCATAATAGAGAAAAAGCAGGATAAAAAGTTATGTCGCAAAGAAAACTCTAATTGTGCACAACTCAAAAAGTATACCTACATAATTTGGGTAATTGCCAATTTCTTCCAAAAACAAACATAAATCATGAAATTCGGACCGTTATTAGAAAAGATACAGCGTATTGAAATTTTTACAACTGTTTTTACTTTCCTAGGTAAGGAAAGTGCTGTAATATGGTGAAAGAATCCGGCAGTATTTTATATAAAATGTGGTTTCAACTAAATGCTCTGAAACTTTGCAGGCAGCTAGTATTTGTCATTCTGAGAGAATGTATCCATGGGCACAAAAATTGCTATGTCAGGATTTTGAGTTAATCGTGAATTAAGCTCTCATTTTCCCTATACTTGAACAGTAAGGTATTGGATACAATAACTTATTCAACTTTTTTTTTTAACTTATTCAAGGATGTATTTAAATAAATTTCAGTTCCAAATACTAAATTCAACATGTGGGACAATTCTTGATTCAGTATTTCAAATTCAGTTATAATGCTTTAACAATAAGTATATTTTTATTAAATTATCAGAAGCTTGGCATCCTAGATGTTCAAATATAAACTTATTTCATGATTCTTCCTTATTTATGAATTCAGCTACTTCGGAATCTTGTTTTCTCTGGCTGCAAGTTTCATTACTTAGTCTTTACCTGGGTGGTCTACCATACACTACTTACACAGCGCTAAAAATTTTCACAGACGAGTTGAGAAACGCCATATAACTCGAGGACGATTTATACCTTCTTACCTTCGTGATTAGGAATAAAATAGGAATAAGAATAGAATCTGCTTCGCTTAGGAGAGGAAAAGGAATAACTTAATCACGCAATTAAGTTAATTAATTTAGATCAGTTTGTTAAAGCACTAATCTACCATGGCCAGAAATAATCTCCAGTACGAGAGGGCTATCGCTTCCAAATGGTGCAACAGCTGCCATAGAGTCTCGTTTAGCGAAGATTACTCAGAACCAATAAGTTAATATTGCGAGCGTGATCAGCTGGGAACTTGGATTTGTCTGTCTCTCTGACGAGGAGTCATGGTCCTGGCATATATTTAATAACGTTTTAAATAGAAGTATATTTCTACACAGGTTATCTCAAGAGTATAGATTCGACTACATGGTCTAAGCCTACTATATAAAAATTTATAAAGGAACAAAGATGTAATGCGTCACTTGTAATCATCCAATGCACCAAGCTTTGTGCATGAGCCACGGTTTGGCTACTCCTGGTCTACTTGATTTTTTTTTTCACTAGTTTAATTTCAAATATTACAATCTTGAGCAATAAGCAATAGTGATATGATTATGCGCAATCATACCAAAAAAGTAATATCAAATGCATAAATAAAAAAATAAAACGTAAGTAAAATAGTAGCAAGTTGAACTAAAGTATAATAATTATCAAAGATGCTGACCACATACACACTTATATGTAATATTTACACCTATTTACGACAAACCCTCTCTGAAACCTTACTCGTGAGGGATAAAGTAGTAAGTGCTCTTTGATATCTTAATACATCTCTCTCATCGCGTCACTGGTTAAATTCTACTGCCGTTTCAAATTTCGAAGTGTATTGCAAGGGTAAGTAGTGTTGGAAAAGAATTGTACCAGAGCATTCGGATGATTGGATACGTTCATATAAAAGTTTGAAAATTTGCTTGGTATAAGGTCGAGGACACATCGGTTATAAAGGCCACATTTTTTTAGTAATATGGAGCGTTGATTATAGTTCATAGAACATGGAGTTAAAAGGATATTCGAATGATTGTCTGTCCCCCACAATTCAAGTCACGAGGTTCAGATGGGCCCGAAGATAGTCTTAAAAATTACAAGTTTGTTTTCGATTGAGAGATGAGAGGTCCGGCTTAGTATCAGATACTGTTGGCTGAACCTTATATTAATTTCTTGTCTTTCAAGTTTAGTATGTGGGTTTCAGCCCTTTGTCTATGATAAAGCCAAGATATCGTAATGTATCAGATCAAGGCAATGGAATGTTATTAAATAGGAATGACAGGCAGGATTTGCGGAGGAGGGTCAAAGTCACATTTGTGCATTTCGATTCATTAACTTCTATTGCTCGATCTGGAAGAGGAGTCTTTTGAGATTGAATGTGGCTGTCATTGGATCAGGATGGGATGATCGATTAGCATTATTGTCCGCAAATGTTGTCAGGAGTAATTGGAATATCAGCAGCGTAGAGCATGTAGAGGACAGGACCCAAGATATTGCTTTGGGGAACTCCTGCCTCAACAGAATAACATCTGGAGTATTCAGAGCCACTCAGAGTTTTTGAACAATTACAAGGAAACAGTAAGTCTTAGGGTATCGATCCTTTCTTTACCGACGACTCAGTGGCCTTCTATACAGTCGATACTAACCCAAAATGTAAAACCGGTATGTTACATGTATTTTTCATTGAGTATATATAATTTCATTTATTAATTTCGAATAATCAAACCGTTCATTTTTTTTTTTTTTTTTAGTACATATTATCTCTCCCGTAAATTTAGATGGTAAGCCAATTCTATCACAAGACTCGTCCATTTTAAGATTTTTTGTAGAAATTTTTCCTGTACTTCGAGGCAAAACTTTTAAGTTAGTTTTCGAATATTTACAGAAAATAACTAATAATTTTCTTCTTTATTATTTTATGTTATACATTTCATGGGGTAGATTTTAGTGAAGATATGAATTATGAGTATTAACTTTAATTTATTTAAAATGATAATTGAGATTTATATTTCTATATCTAGAAAAATAATATTCATTCCAATATTTTCAATTCATGAATTATTCAGTATTCTTAAAAATCTGGAACTGAAATAAAATACCAATGCTGGCCATAAAGTGTATTCAATTTATGAGTACTGATGTTTCTTTAAATCATAATTAAGAATTCATTTTGTACCTTTTATTATCTTAATAATTCCTGGATTTTATTAAGTGACTTGAAACCTAAAAAACTAATATTGATTTTTCGTTTGTTTGGTCGTTAGTTCTCTTATTTTTCTGTGCTTAAAGCTGAGAGAAATATATTGCGACACGTTACTCCACTTTGTTTGTCGGCTACAAATATTTAAATTAAGCAATAATTGAAACCCTATATTCTTATTCCCTATATTTCTTTATATTTTTATTATTTCGTATAATTCATAAACATACCTTTTTGTTCTTTTTTTTTAAATATAGATATGTATGTATTATGTACATATATTCTATGCACATATACATATATATATATATATATATATATATATATATATATATATACATATTTATAATACATATTTATATATATAAATATATATGTTTATATTATTAATTATTTATATATTTTAATTATTATTATGATAAATATATAATATATAAATATATAATATAAAGTAATACAGCCTGTTTCTAAGTTTTCCTGTGGACTTTCATTTTGTTCTAAATTTTCGGTAGGATCAGCAATACTCTGGAGTAGGGGCCGAGAATCAAACTCGTGATCTTTGCAATACTCTTACCACACTGATATAACAGAAAATAAAATATAATATTTCGCCGAGATTTGAATTCAGGACTAGGAGCTAGAAATTCCTCTTGTATATTTATAAATTTTACATTTTTTAACTTATATTTTTTTAGTGAAAATTTATTCTACGTATTTTGAATTTAAACTATATTACCTACTTGTAAAATTACTAAAATAAAAAAAAATAGTTGTAAGCGGGGTACACTATAATTGCCAATAATTCCGGTGCCCTTCCTTATTATCGTAGTAATAATTAAATATTGTTATAATGGTGACACTATTACGTAAATGGTGCAGTCAATACGGTAATGTGTATTGGTTTAATTATTAATTGACCTTCTTATTAATAAGCAGATATTTAGCACTATGAATCAATATTTACATGAAGAATGTTTTTTTGAAAAACTTTAACATCTACTGCTACTAAATGCATATAGTATATTCAGCATGACAGGAACACAACCCAAAAAATGTGTTTTGCTAGAATGAACATTAGGTACATGTTAAACTCAACACAGAAGCCCCCAGGGTGTTTCATTTTACACATGTGATAGATCTATTGTGTTCAATGGCTTGGATTGATATTTAATAGCTGGTAAAAAATTTGAGTTGAGCTTCTTTTATTCTGAATATGCGATATCTTATCTGTTATCTACATCTATGGCATACATTCTTTCTTGTAATTTTGTAATTTAAGTGTATAAGACACCGGTGGTTGAAACTCTTTTAAATAAATTAATTCTCTAACCTGTAAATATAAACTTAAGAAAAAAAATATAGCATCAGATATGTGATCAAATCCCATGCTAAATATAATCATTGAATTTCGTGGAGAATAGATTTCTTAATAATTACAAAATTAAGTTATTACAAAGCTTTCATTAATTTATTCTGTTTTTCCAATAGTATAAATATAAATAAGGGCAGCTTGATTGTAATGTAAAGTAAACAGGAATCATAATAGCAAATTTCTCGTTCAAGATTCACTCCACCAACAGTTCGAGAATTGCTATTAACAGAAAATAAGTATCCAATGCTTCAAGAATATGAGATGCGAATTCGTAACAGCAAATTGGAGCAGATCAGCACTGAATTTGAATTAACACTCCAATGATATCTATAAGAAGTGCTTCTCATTCTAGGATAATTTTATAGGTCTTAGTAAAAACGTAATTAATTTGTATTTTTTTCCTAACATGCTGTTCTTGCTATGGAGATTTTTTCTTTTTATTGTGAAAAGTTTTGATTAATTGTGCTTTAGCATAGCTGTAATACTTAATAGCTTTAGCATGTCTGTAATACTTCAGACTTTTTCAGCATATTTTGACTCAATGAGGCAACTAGAAGAACGCATAATTTAAGCTTTCGAATCAATGATATATATATTATATATATATATATATATATATATTATATATATATATATATATATATATATTATATATATATATATATATATATATATATTGATATAATATATATCATTATATGATATAATGATATATATATATATATTATATATATATATATATATATATATATATATTATATATATATATATATATATCCCAAACGCATTCCCAATACATAGCGATATATATATATATATATATATATATATATATATATATATAATGCGTTTGGGAAAGAGATTGAAGGAAATAATTCAAATGCAAATAATAGTAATCAAATAATAGATAAATTAAGTAGGATCCCACGTGGTTTAGCGATATTAACATAAATCGGTTTCGAACAAAGAAATATCATGCAAGGCCGGGATACCTGAGAGAAAAACCTATGAAGGCCGGGGCTAGGTCGAGATTACTGACAAGCAGTCATAAAGATAAAACTAAGAGATAGGGCGATCGACAAGTTATAATGAAACCTACCGCCCAAGGACAGGAACAACAGAGAAAAAAAAAATTCGAAGCCGACCTCCAAGAGAAAGCTCCTTCAAAAATTCTTATAGCATCAAACAATCAGAAGGCCCAAAACGAGAGTGGGAGACAAAATTTATCTTTCAAGAAGGAGAAGGGGAAAGGGAGAGAAGGGGCAAAGCAGACAAAAGTAATGGAGTTCTAGCTAGAAGGTAGAAGAGTGAGGTTCCAAGAGTAGAAACAGAGAGTCCAACAGAGCAATCACGGAGTCCGTGAGTCTGCCGGCAGAGAAGAAGATCGCTGCAAGAGAGAAGACCAAACCATCGAGCGGCGAAATAGCCAGCATCCAAGACGACGAAGGTAACACTAAGATAAGTGATAGTCCTTTCATTCAACGTGTACATTCTAACGATATTCTAATGACAATATTCTAATGATTGTAATTAAGAAAGTTAGACCCAGTGAATACTGGGTATAAATATACATATATATACATACATATACATATATATATATATATATATATATATATATATATATATATATATATATATATATATATAAGTTAAGCTCCCGCGACTCGAAACTGATAAAAAAAACAGAGAAAGAAAAGGGGAGCAAGAAATAACACTCACGAGATCTGAACTGATACTGCTTTATTTCTCTCAGTAATCCTGTATATATACTATCTGAGTTATGTTTACAATCAGGCATGGAATTAGGTCTTACATTGTATTCCTCCTGACCTTAACTCCCCCCTACCAGTTTACGACCATCCGTCGTAAACTAATATGAACATGACTAAAAAAAAAAATATATATATATATACAACTAAATACTTGAAAAACCTAACGACTAAAGTACAACACAAAATAATCTAATATATACAGTTTTGCTGAGAACACATACAATATTAACTTATCCGAAGAAAACATAACAACAAAAAAAAACTTATAGTAACTGTTACACAAAAACGAAATTTACTCTCTTGAGCGATGACACATGTTTCGCTAACACTATATACACAACGATAAAACACAACAAAAAAATATATAAAATAGTACTAATAATAAAGAAGAACTGCCTCTCACAAGATTATATACGGCGAAGAGGATGCTACGGCCTGTTTAAGGTTGTTCTGGCTCACCCGCTGGTAGCTTTAATTGTTCAATGTGCACAGTTCTACGCTTTCTGGGTTCTCTCACGCTTTGAATGGTCACTATATTATGCTCTCTAATAACAATCACCCTAAATGGGCCCTCGTACCTTAGCAGCTCTTTACTCCTGTTGGACCCTACTTTCCTGTACACGATGGTTCCTATTTTAATGCCACCCCATATGTCTTTAACCTTCCTATTTTCCTTCACCACTCTCCTACGTTTTTCCCCCTCTAGACGTCCCCGCACTTTCTCCCACAATTTTCCCAACGTTATCCGATTATTGATCAGCCTGTCAGACGTTTCGTCGTTTGTCGCCGTCTCCCCACTGTCTCTGCGTCGTCCCCGAAGCCCAAAGAGAATCTCGAATGGTGCAAATCCCGTCACGGCGTGAATTGAGTGGTTATATGCCGCCACTGCTTTCGGCATTGCCGCCTCTGGTGTTAGACCTTTGTCTGCGTGGTACACACGTAGGTGTTCACTCAGCGTGCTATGGAGTCGCTCAATACCTCCTCTGCTCTTTGGGTGACCTGGGGTGTTGAGATGCCACTGCACATCTAGTGCCTTCATTTCGTCTCTGATGTGAGAGCTGTCAAATTCTCTGCCGCAATCTGATGATATCCGATCTGGAACTCCATAAAACTGGAACCACACCCGCAGAGCTCCTAACACCGCCTCAGATGATCGTTCGTGCGCCGGATATGCCATGGCCACTTTACTGAATAAGTCGAGCATAGTGACCCACTTGTGTCCCCTCCATGTGAAGGTGTCGATTTGTAAGTCACTCAACGGTGTTTCCGCCGTGGGGGTTTCTTCTTGCTGCGCTTTTGGCGGGTGCCGATCGTACTTCGTAGTCTGGCAAATTTCACATCTCCCGATCACCTCTTTGATCGTCTTCTTCATTCTTCCCCAGAAATACCTGCGTTTCAACGCCTGTATTGTTTCCTGCTCACCTCGGTGGTTGGTCTTTCCCTGGTGGTATGCGAGCGTCATCTCTTTCTGCTGGTTTTCGTCGCGGATTGTTTCTACCATCAGGGTGCACCGAATAAATGTCCTGTCGATTCCGATCTATTCGGTTTGCCATAATCTCTTTATTTTTTCCCAAATTGTCTCGTTTCCCACGTACAAATAATGGGGTTTTCCTGGCCTCGTCGCATCTTTCAGTACCCGACTAATCTGATCTGGCCTGACCCCCGGTTGAGACCAAATGGTGGCGATTTTACGCCCTTCGTATGCCCCATAATCTATTTTGAGCAGCCCCGTTGTCCTCGTTTTCCAAATGATCTGCCGTCTTTTGTCATTAATTATTTGGTCTATCTGCTCCATATCTGTCGATCTCCCGTCTGTAGAGCTCTCCTCTGCAGTCGACTGTTCTGGGTCGGTGGCCTCCGGTCCATCCTGTTCTCCTTCTCGATCTGGCGTCCACTCCCGCAGGAACTGTCGTACGTCTCTGGAGGACTCCCCTCTGTCCTCCTCAACCGCATTGATCATCATCGCCCTGGACAGCCAATCAGCGACAACGTTTTCCTTCCCCGGCTTGTACTCCACATCCATGTTGTATTGGCTGAGGAGTTCTTTCCATCTAGTGACTCTAGCGGACGATTCCTTTAATTTCCCGACCCACTGCAGAGGTCTGTGGTCTGTGCGGACTGTGAACTTCCTTCCGAATACATAGGCCCTAAAGTGATCTATAGCCCACACGATACCTAGTAACTCTCTCTCCAGCGCACTATATCTCGTTTCGGCGTCCGTGAGGCGCCTACTGGCGTACGCCACCGGTCGTTCCCCTTTTTTCCCTTCCTGCGCCAGAACCGCCCCCAATGCATATTCGCTGGCGTCCGTGGTAATTATGAACCTCTTTTCAAAATCGGGAAATGCTAATACCGGTTCCTCTTGGAGTCGGGCCATACACCTTCGAATATTATCTTCCATGTCCGGAGTTATAACCACTTTCTGGCCCTTCTTCAACAGATTATTAATGGGTACAAGGTATTCTGCCATCTCAGGAACGAATCTTCTATAATAGTTTAAAGTCCCTAATAACCGCCGGATCCCTTGCACATCTCTCGGGATTGCCATTTTCCTTATCGCCTCCACTTTCGCGCTGTCGGGTTTCACTCCCTCTTTCGATATAGTGTGCCCTAAAAAATTTATCTGGTCCTGACCTAACTGTGATTTTTCTGCGGACAACTTCAACCCGAATTTTCTTATCTGATCGAACACACTGCGCAAATGGTCCACGTGCTGAGCTTTGTCCTTACTAAATACCACCAAGTCGTCCATGTAGACCTGATATATAGATTCGTCTATCCCCCGCAGAAATTCGTCCATGAGGCGTTGAAAAGTAATGGGCGCGTTTTTGAGGCCAAACGGCATCCTAGTGAACTCGTAGTGGCCCCTCTCGAAGGTGAAAGCCGTCTTAGGTCGGTCCTTGGGGTGCATCCTTATTTGATGGTATCCCGCCTTCAAATCCAACGTGCTAAATACGGTCGCCCCGCTGAGTCTATCTAGAATGTCCTCGAATCTCGGAATAGGATATCTTTCGTCTACCGTATTCTCGTTCAATTTACGATAGTCCACCACGACTCTATACTTTTCCTCACCTTCCGCGCTCTTCTTCTTTACCGCCCAGAGGGGACTATTATACGGAGACGTACTATCTACGATAATCCCTTGTCTCTTCAGAGTCTCTAGTTCCTGCCGGATATGCTGACGCAACGCCTGCGGGTATCGCCGCTCTTTTACGTAACTCACCCTGTCTAGCTTCAGCGGAATCTCGTGCACGGTTTTCCCCGTTGCCCCCAATATCTCGCCCTCTTTGAAGAAAATATCGCCATATTCTTCCTTTATCTCATACCTCCAATCCCCCACTTGACTAATGGCTCCTACTTGCGCCTCATCCTTTCCTAGAGATCTCAAACATTGATATTTCCTTCCCCCTATACGAATGTCCCAGCGTCCCTCGCTATTCCGGACTCTCGCTCCTATCCTTCCCAGCAAGTCACACCCGATAATACCTCCGTATTCCCTGGACATTCCCTCTACTATGTGGATTTTCAACTTCTCCTCCCTTTTTCCCCATCCCTCTAGGTCTATTATCGCCTCTCCCTCTACTCTACAAGGCCCACCTAGGGTGATTAACTTACAGGAACATACCTTTATCCGGGGCGTCCTCTCTCCGTTGTACATCCTCTGCAACGTACTCCTACTCAATATTGTGTTGGAACTCCCTGTGTCTACTAGGTATTCTCCGCTCGCAACTCTAATTATAGGCAGCCCGCTACACTCACTTTCAACACTATTGCTCACTAATGTGCGGTTGCCTCTCCAGTGCTCCTCTCCTCAAATTTCCTCTCGTTCTCTCCTCTCCACTGTTGCTCGTCGTCCTTGGTTCCTTCGGACACTACCATTTCCCTCACCTCCTCTATTTCCTGGTTCTTGTGCCTCCTCCTCTGTTTCGGACGTTTCCGAAGATTCGGTCGACTCCCACTGAGGTCTGTTTCTTCTCCATATCTTCTGTGCATTTACTTCCATAGGCTCTGGCGGTCTGAACCCTTCTCTCCTCCGACTCATGTATGGGCATTGTCTGGCAATGTGCCCTTCTGTTCCACATTCAAAGCACTTGGTGCGTGGGCATTGTGCCACCAAATGTCCTGCCTTTCCGCATCCGTGACATCTCCGGTCTTCACGCCTTCCGTTATTCCTCATCTTCCCTTGCCTCCTTTCTCCTACTGTTATTCGCTCCTTTCCAGCATATTCGCCTTTTCCTTTCCCCCACATGGGAGGCATTGCTCTGGGTCTTCTGTGTACCACTCTGTTCCATCCTCCGTCTTCTTCTACGCTCCGGGCTTCTTCTTCTCTGGGACTGGAGTCTATTAACTCTTGGGCACATTCAACAAATGTGCGATCTCTAGCTAGGCCCTCCTTCCTCCCGATCTCCTTCGCCAACTGCACCTTCAATATCGTCGAGAGGAACCCCATTCTGCCCTCCACTTCCGCTGCGTTCACTGTCTCTCTCATCTTCTCCGTGATCTTATTATAGTGGGCCAATAGTGTTCCGGCATATTGACCATTTGATTGATGCGCTCGTTTCGTCTCCCGGAACATGTAAAAAATATCCTCTTCCGGGGTCCATCTGCCGCCTCCAAACGCTTTTTTCAGACGGTCCTTCACGACGTTCCATGGAGTTTCTTCATCGGCCTGGATCAGATTCAGGATGCTCCTTTTTATCCTGCATATTAACGCCGCGTTCAAAGAGTCCGCATCTCTTTGATTTAGCATGTTTTCGGACATTTTCATCTCTAGCTCTGCCCTTATCCGGTCTCCGGCCTTGAGGAAGTGATTTAACTCACCAATCTCGCCAGTGAATCTTTCCAAATCTGATATCGCACGTCTCATGTCCTGCGTCGTCGCTGCTCGTACCTTCATCCAAGCTAGCGTGTTTGCGTGCGCTTCTGCCATGGTTTCCTGTGGCAGCGGTGGGACGTTTGATATGATTAACGTTGCCGGTCGCACAACTCCCTCTGGCATTGCCTTAGAGAAAGGAAAAAGAAAAAAACGGGTCCTCCGTTCCTCGTTACTCAGGTATTCGCGGTCCCGGGTTTCGGCACCAGTTAAGCTCCCGCGACTCGAAACTGATAAAAAAAACAGAGAAAGGAAAGGGGAGCAAGAAATAACACTCACGAGATCTGAACTGATACTGCTTTATTTCTCTCAGTAATCCTGTATATATACTATCTGAGTTATGTTTACAATCAGGCATGGAATTAGGTCTTACATTGTATTCCTCCTGACCTTAACTTATATATATATATATATATATATATATATATATATATATATATATATTAATTTTTTTCTCAAATATCAAAGTAATATTTTTTTCTTATGGGAAATAATTAAAAAAATTAAATGTTTTTTGGAAATAAATACCGTAATCTTATTCTTCATATCTTGATTCTATGGAAATTCATAAATCCAAAGCTGCGTAATGAATGTAAAGAGTTAGATAAGTTGTGAAAAATAAAATAAGTAAATAAATAGAAAAGAAAGAAAGAGATAAACATCGAAACCTTAATTCATTTACATGTTTTTAGAATTTCATGAACATATTAATTTTTTTTCGTTTTCATAAATTAACAAACCGTGTTTGATGAATCTTCAAAGGGATGAAGTGGCTATATTATAACCGTAAATATTTTAGAACATAACCGAAGCAAAGATTTAGACAGTGAAACTAAAACCCTTCGCTATCTATGAATGCAAAAAGTAAATTGTATAATTTCTAATAGTTAATACTCGACTCTTCGAAATTACAATCTTAAACTAATATTAATATTTTCCTATTGAAATTTTTCAGTAGAAGCCATCATATATTATTTAATTTATAAATAAACTCTCTGTGTAAGGAATGATAAATTATTATTAAATATTATTTTGGTTGGAAGCACTTGAGGAAGTGCTCGTAAACAGGGCATCATTTTAAGTGAACATTAGTATATTTATAAGTTATGAACTTTATAATTTCCAGTAAAAATGAAAAATAATTCTTATTCTATAACAATAATTCAATGCGATAATAATATAATTTTTAACAATTATTTTTGATTTAAACAAAAATTCCATTACTGAAACGCTTCATAAATATACTTCATTGGCAATGCCGCACTATGCTCTAAGTGAAATACAATCCCGGCTGTTAATTTAACAGAAAAGAAATCCCTTGAGGAATTAGCCAGGATAAAGCCTGACAGGGATGATAACGAGTGACGTCATTGTTGTTACGCTAATACAGTCCAACTTATTACGTTTTAGGCTAACAGAATGATGCCAGCTAATGGACTGTAATCAGAAGCCCTTCTCTCGCTTTCAGGACTCTTATTAAAGCATCGTCAGCATTTAGGCCAACGGACCTTTTTTTTCTGAAGGATCGAGCTTACTTCATACCGTTGATGAATAAATTTGTGGCAAAGTGATTGAGGTCAGTCTTCTACAAAATGTTACTGCTAGGAAGTACACAAGCGATTTTTATTAGACTAACGTAATAAAAATTAATCGAAAAAATAAAACATTAGAAATCATGAATTGGCATTGATATTGCAAAATAAAAAAGCAAGAATAAGTAGGATTTCGTTTCGGAGGGGGAGGTAGAAGGGATGGGAGGGACAGGTCCGTCTAAGTATCTACTTTAAAGAGACCCACTCCAACCAGGGCTGTAAGGGGTCCTCTTTATATATAATATTTTCTATTCCTAAGTATATTATTCATAAAATAACATTCATAATAAATAAGTTTATACAATATTTGTTTGCAGATAAGAATAAGTAAAAGTATTTTATAATTTCGGCAGGAGAGGTGTCCGGACCCCCTTGACTTCCCTACTGGCAAGAATGTGCCGTGAATTGAGGTTATCTGGTTCCATGTGATGAAGATAATTTAGATCCAATTTACAAAGTGGACATGCATGTATATTTATTTATACAAGGCCGGAAATAGAATTTTTGCCAGGAGAGCAAGCATAATTTTGCCGGCCATTCTTTATCCCTACCCCCTGAATAATAGTTTTACAACCGTAATTTTGCTAATATATTTCGAAATAAATATCATCATCTCATTACATTCACTCATTATATTGACTGGATTAAGATCAAACCAATCAAAAACCAGAAACAAGTATTTTTGCTTAGCATAAAAATAAAATTTCCTTTGAAATTTGCCACCTTCTCTTGCTTTCCCATAATTTCAGCACTTTATGTATATACCTACGTGAAAACATTTATTATATTTTAACTTAATTATAATTATTTTAACTTAATAAAGAAAGAGATCCGCATATGTATTATTTAAGTCAACTAAAAAGAAATGAAAATCACTACAGAATCGTTAGAAAGCATTTTTGAAGTATTGGCACTGGTAGTGGGAACCATAGTCCGGCAAGTGGTCCTTTTGGTCCCATTTGCAAACGACTAAAGGCTACCTGGAGGTTGCCGTCTAGAACTAACCAGAGCGGTTAGAATGTGCCAGAGTGTCAAAATTCGTTTCTTGGTATCGTCGAGAAATTAATACTAACAGGCCCATGTGGGAACCGAACACTCGCCCTAACTTGCTCGGTCCTTATCGGCCTCATTTTTGAACTATTGTTTTCTGGAACTTTTTCATTGATCCAAAAAAGCTCTTTCTATTTTAAATTATTTAACTATGTGCTCAGGAACATAAGCTGCTATATAATGATATGTTTATAAAGTAAGAACCTTGAAGTACTTATGCAATTTAAAAAATAACTTAGTAAACTTTGTGAGTGAAATCCTCTCGAGTTGGTACGAGAGAAACTTAGGGATTAGAAGGATATAAGTCACTCTGAACTTTTAATGCTGTGATTATTCATGTTGGCTGTAGCATAATGTTTAGACGTTTGTCTCTTTTCAGGAAGTATTATCAACTCCTATTAATCATTACAAGTTCGCCCCTTGCGGAAATTCAACACAAACTATAGATTTGTATTCGATTTTAATGCATTAGGGATTCAGCACTACTAATATTTAATACTTCTTTTTTGCACCTTATTAGTAGATAAATAATTTGTTTACTCAACCATAGTGCAAACCAATCCTGCTTGTTTCATTATAGTGTTAATAATTTTTTTTTTCTAGCACAGTATTATCAAAAAGTAAAGCATAGAGATGGAAAAGTGTCTATTTTTTTTAGAATTAAAGTTTCAGCTTGAAAAATAATAGGGATTCACAACAGCTTTAACTATTTCAATTCAGTAATAATTGTAAACACAAAAATTTAAAACATGAAGCCTAAAGCTACCCATTCACGGTCCAACTTAGTAGGACTACGTTGTACGACTTCAGTTGGATTCATTCTTCCATTCTCAGTCCAACAAGGGATCCGATGAGCTTTTCTAACTTATACTCATAGCTTATCAATGTCTTAAGAAATACGAAAATGCCGGCAATTCGTCTTGCTATAGCGTTATTGGGAAAAAAAGAAAAAGAAATTTTGCACGAAAACAATGTTTATTAACCGAATAAATTACAGAGATTTGAAAATGTCAAATGAGGAAGGATTATGAAAATTACTTAAGAAGGGATAACAAAATTATCACTCTAGTATAAGATCAATGATAAAAAATGTACTTAAGATTTATATTTGTATTTTACGTTTTTATTTACAAGATTTATAACACATTTGAGATAATAATAGGAATTATCATTGCGGGGGACTTAAATGCTAGAACAGGCTGGGATTATCAAGCTGGACATGGAGATATTGGCCGATATGGCGACGAGAGGACAATTCATTCCAATGGTAACCGTCTTATAGAGTTCTGCGGTGACAACCATCTCTTAATTTTAAAGGAAAGAAGGGGGCGTTCAAAACTGAACGAAAGAATTAATATACAGATCCTGGAGTCTGAAGAAAAGAGGGATGGGTATATCTCGGCCAGTGAAGAGAGGCTCAAAGAGATAGACCTTGACAGAAACTTAGAGGACCTGTGGAAGGACTTTAAAAACATGGTACTAGAAGTAGCCACCAGAGTATGTGGAGCAAAGAAAGTGAATATGGACAAAAAACGGGCAAAATGGTGGAATGATACTGTCAAGGGAATAGTTAAACAAAAAAATGAAGCCTGGAAAGAGTATCTGGTTAACCGTACCAATGATAGCCTGGAGGTATATAGAGCCAAGAGAAATGAACGTAAAAGGATCAACAGTCAACAGTCAGCAGTCAGCAGCCGCAGTGAAAACACCTCTAGGAGTGCCACCTCGTGTGAAGTGAACCAGTTTGTACCTTTTCCCCTCTTGCTTAGTTAGCGTCCTAGAGCTGCTGAGGTCCATGCATATCACTTGGATCTAACCTCGGCAGCCATCCCATTGGGTAAGGACAGCGTAGCACTGGCAAGATTCCCCAGAGTGACAGTGTATGTGCGTTGGTTACTGCCCGTTCATTGGTGCTCCCGACACGGACCGCCCGTAGGTGCTCTCGACCGACTAGTGCGCGAGATAGGACAATAAAGTGCGCGAGATGGACACAGCACAGAGTGCCCCTCTTCCCAGGTCTGAGGACGAAGCAGATGTAGAAGCAGGTAGTTCTTCGAGTCCACTGGGACGTGAAACACGCGCCATGCGTCAGAGGAAGAAGGAAAAACCCAAAGCTATACAGGCCAGCGGGATTGAGACCTCTAATAGGTATGCGGCACGCGCCAATATAGCAGATACCGAGACTGTGACCCAGGACCCCCAGAAGACGCTCCAAATACCACCTGTCATGTTGGCTCCAGAAAACACCATTCCGGAGGCCAAAAAATTCTTAACGAAGTTAAAAATCTCCGATTACTTGTTAAGGCAAACGCGTGCTGGAGTACACATCCTGCTGAATAATGTGAAGGACCGAAACGAAGTCCTTAGAGGACTTCGCTTAATGAACATCCGTTTTCACACGTATGCACAAAGAAGAGGCTTGATACAGAGTAGATTTGTGCTAAAAAATCTACACGTCAGCATCCCGATAGAGGACGTAAAAGAGGCTATTAAGCCTCTTGCAGCAGTGGACGTGAGGAGGCTGCAGAAGACAGATGAAACAGGAAAAAAGACCCCTCTGTCACCAATAGTAATCAGCTGTCCCAGAAAGGGTGAGCCTAAATGCACAAACTGTCAGGGCAACCATGTGGCGTCTTACAGACAATGCAAAGCCCGGCAAGAACTTATCAAGATCGCCGAACAGAAGAGAAAAGAACAGGCTGCATCCAGACGAGTGCAAACCAGCAGCACTGCCACAGCCAATCACATTAGAGAACACAGACCTGTTAGTACGGCAACAACGTACTCTTCTCTATTGCGTCCCTCAGAGCCTCAACCGCCATCAGCGACTGGAACAGACAAGGAATCCCCACCACCGGCAGAGGAGGGAGCGCCACAACCTGAGCTGGACCAATCACAAACTTTCATGTTGACAGTGATAAATCAAACCATCACCCATATGTTTTCAGAGATGAGGACTTTCATGAAAACACTCATTACAGACCTGAAACAAGGATGGCATTGTCAAAAATGATTGGTTACAGCATTGTAAATTTCAACTGTTGTGGCCTCGCCACAAAACTAGAAGAGGTGGAGGCTCTCCTGGCGCTTACCGAACCCACTGTGGCCGTCATCACGGACACTAGAATACAAGGGCGCTCCCCCTCCCCCCCCGATTTCGAGGATATGCCTTAGCTACAGATGACTCACACGATCCCCATGGAGGTGTGCTCATAGCGGTACGGCATGGAACGACGTGGAAGAAGATGCCACCCCCTATGAACACCAGAGACGCACGGACCAGTCATGTCACCGTTCAGGTGCTCATGAACCAGCCTACCTACATCACAGGCATATACCGGCGTCCAAGGGGGTCACTGAGAGAGCTACGGAAACTCATCGACATATGCGGGACAAAAACCAATCACTGGTTGGTAGGAGACCTGAATGCCAGACACAGCCTATGGCATAACACAACGCCAAACCCGGCAGGAAGGCAACTGGTTAAAACAGCATTTACAGTTGTACACCCAGCCACTCACACCTTCCGCCACTTTCGAAATGGCTCTACGTCGACAATCGATCTCCTGTTAACAAGACAGCCACACCGTATCACTGAGTGCACTGTCACAGACTTCATCTTGTCGGACCATCGCCCGGTGATCTATGAAGTGCAAGGAAGAAGACCCGAGCCGACGGTGAAGAAATTTAAATACCAGGAGGCCGACTGGAGCCGTTTAAAAGCCGTGGTATGCCATAGCCTGCAGCAAGTTCCGACCCTGCGAACCGTGGAGGAAGTAACTGACTACATCGAGGACTTCACGACAGCATTAGTCGAGTCTGCGCAGACGGCCATCCCCACCTACTATCCGCAGCCTCCCCACTTACAGAAACCCCCACCCCACATCATGGCGCTCATAGAAAGTAGGCGGACACTGAAGAACCGTCATTCCCGCACCAGAGATCCAGACACCAAAAGAGCCCTGAACGCAGTGACCACCCAGATTAAAAATCTCATGCGCCAATGGAAGACTGCGACCTGGCACGAACGACTACGGGCCACGCATGGTGATTACAGGAAATTTTGGAAACTCACAAAAGCGGCAACCAAGAAGACCTCTAATGTCCGCCTACATGATGGAGACCGCCTTCTAAATCATGCTGAGCAAGCCGAGCTACTAGTTGGGCACTATCAGCATGATATAGATACGCGGACAGGGGCCCAGCTCTCAATACCGGAGATGGCTAAGGAGAACAATTACATGTTCGTCACTCCGAAGAAACTGAAGGCCATCCTCAGTGCCCACGGAAACAGGGCCCCTGGCCATGAGGGGGTACAGACGATACTCCTGAAACAACTACCGAGAAAAGGGATTGCTCATCTCACAAATCTGTACAATTCGTGCTTGAGGCTGAGATACTTCCCCGAAAAATGGAAGCATGCCATCCTGTTTCCACTCCTCAAGCCGAATAAGCCAGGGAACGAGGCAGATCACTATAGACCAATCAGTCTGTTGCCGCACCTCGGTAAGGTATACGAAAAGATCATCTTGAATTACCATAGAGAATTCTGTGATGAAAACTCCGTAATTCCTTACGAACATACCGGTTTTCAAGCACACCTCAGTACGGAACATCATCTTATAAAGCTACAAACTGAGGTGAACATCAGCTTCAATCGGAACAAGGCAACGGCTATGATCTCCATCGACTGTACAAAGGCATTCGACTCAGTGTCTCACGGTATTCTATGCCGTAAACTCTTAGACCTCGAGTGCCCGGAACAGCTCTACAGTGTCATTGTCTCCTTTCTCGACAACAGGACCATCTCTGTGCGAGTTTGTGATGAGCAATCCCGGACCTTCTCACTGAAGTGCGGAGTGCCGCAAGGAGCAGTCCTCTCTCCGGTGCTGTTTTCAATATATACTGCTGAGGTAGTTGGCAAAAACTACAGAATAGCGAAGGTCGCTGCATATGCAGATGATATAGCCATCTACAGCACCAGTATGAGCGCCAAACATGCACTGAAACAGGCCGAGGAAACCTGTAAAGAGATAGTTCAACAGCTGAAAAACCTCAACATACAGGTCAATCCAGCAAAAACGGACTGTGTAGTGTTCTCGCACCAACAGGGCAAGAAATCAACACTGCCGAGGACTCTCCAGGTGGCTGACACCGTCATCTCGCCTTCTAACTCCATAGTATACTTGGGTATGAAGCTTGATCGGCATCTCAAGCTTAGTACCCATCTATATCAAAAGACCAGGACGGTCAGGAGAAGATCTTACCGTCTTCACCACCTACTGACTTCGCCAGCGCTTTCACTCCGCCTCAAATTGCAAGTGTACAAGAGCATATTCAGGCCGGCACTGCTATACGGGGCTCCATTGTTCACACATCTCACCGGTGGCACGCAGCGGCTCCTCCAGAGGTTTCAAGACTCGATGCTCCGGAAGATGGTAAGGACAACGGCGTGGAAGAGGAAAAAGGCTCATGAACTCCACACCCTACTAGATTTACCAACGGTCCCGGAATTTATCAGGAGGAGGCATATCAAATTCTTGGATTCGCTGGGATATCTAGCAAATCCACTATTTAGGAAACTGACACCAGCACCACCCCCACTTAGATGGCAGAAAGTAGTGGAAGGAAACAGAAAGTGAAATGGACACTAAATTTAGTTTAAGGTATTAGTTAAGTTGATTAGATTAGGATTAAACTAGTTGTATAAAAGAAAAAACAAACAGAAAAATAAAGTGTGTCCAAACACTTTTGTTATAATAATAATTAAATAAGAAATAACTATGTAAAACCAATACCACAAAAAATCCTTAAAATGAAGCCCAGCTTCAGCAAAAGGACAAACATCAAATTAAATGTATATATCTGCAAATATAAGTATCCAGGGGTTTGAAAAAAAAAAAAAAAAAAAAACGTAAAAGGATAGTACGAGAGAAAAAACAGAAGGCTTGGGAAGACTTTGGGAAATCTCTGGAAGGTGACTACAGAGAAAATGTGAAGAAGTTTTAGCAGAAAGTCAACTCCCTAAATGAGAATAGACAGAAACTTGTCAGAAATGTTAAGAATGAAAATGGAGAAGTGCTGACCCAATCTGAGGAAATCTTAGACAGATGGAGAAGACACCACACCAACATCTTTATGGATAACGATAGCCTTATTGACAGACCGGATCCCTCTCAAACCTAAGATGAACTAGGAGTTATATGGGAGGAAGATGTTGAACGAATAGTACAGAACATCACGATTGGGAAAGCTGCGGGTCATGATGGGATTTACCCAGGATTTATTAAATATAGTGGCCCAGAAATGATTAAAGTTCTGCAGGTGCTTTTTCAAAAGATGTGGGATACGAAGAAGATCCCCCAGAATGGGAACACAATATAATCGTGCCAATTCACAAAATGTACACTTCCATATTGGAACATAGACTAAGGCAGTTAATAGAAGATGGTCTAGAAGAAGAACAGGCTGCATTCCAACCGGGACAATATCTTTGTACTCAGGAATATAATGGAGAAGTGCTGGGACAAGGACAGAAATATATTACCAGCTTTTCTGGACCTTAGAGAAGCCACCTTTGACTCTGTCCCACGAGAAGCTATATGGGAGGCCTTAAGAGCGAAAGATATACCAGTCCCTCTAATTCAAGCAGTAAAATCAGCATACCAAGAACCAAAAGGCATTGTACAAATAAACGGTATGAGTTCAAAACCCTCCCCTATGGCACGAGGAGTAAAGCAAGGAGACAGTCTTAGTCCTCTTCTTTTCATCATATTTATGGATGAAATTCACAAGATATGTAAGAGAAGGACGGAGAGAACAGTAGTAGGGAAATGGAATTTAAGAACAATCAGTACAGACATATTTATACGCGGACGATATTGTTCTAGTCTGTGATGATGAAGAAAAACTGCAGCGGGCTCTGGTCGAATGACAAGAAGAGCTATTGAGAAAAGGAATGGCTATTAACTCCACTAAAAGTAAAGTCCTGGAAATCTCAAGAAAAGAGGAAGATGTACACCTGTTCTGTAACGGCGAGGAACTTGAGACTGTTGATGACTTCACATGTTTCGGAACGGTGGTTAGCAACACTGCCATCATTGAAAAAGAAGAATCCAGCAGAATTGCAAAAGCAAATAAAATATATTATCAGATCTACAACACTATTGTAGCCAAGAGAGAGGTCACCAACCAGGTCAAGATCCACATCTTTAAAGCTGTCTTTCTGCCGACTCTTCTGTATAGTTCTGAGAGTTGGGTAACGTTGAACAGACAAATTAGCCGTATGACTGCCATGGAAATGAAGTACCTGCGTACAGTGGCAGGTAGAACACGTAAAGACCGGATCAGGAATGAGACGATAAGGAAGCAGCTGGCCATATCTTCGTTGAAAACCACCTTCGAGAAACGCCAATTAAAGTGGTTTGGACACGTGTGCAGGATGAGCGAGAACCGAGACCCAAGGAAGATAATGGAAGCTCGATCAACTGGCAAAAGACCCAGAGGCAGGCCAAGGATAAAGTATGATGAATATGTCACCAGGTTGGGCAGAAAAAGAGGAAAAACTTTGAGAGGAATGAAGCAGCTGGCTCAGGATCGAGAGGACTGGCTCCGGTGGATAGAGGCGCCTCTACGCTGAAAGGCATCAAAGAGGAAGGAAGAGAAGAGAAGAAGCCTAAAGCTACCCATAAATAGATAAGAAGGATTATAAAAATTACTTAAGAATGGATAACAAAATCATCACTCTGGTATAAGATAAGGATAAATGATAAAAAAATATACTTAAGGTTTATATTTGTATTTTACGTTTTTATTTATAAGGTTTATAACATTTTCATATTACTTTAATTTAATAAAATTTAAATTAGTTATACAAGTCGAGAGATCGGGTCAAATTTATTATTACGAGCAAACTTAAAACAACACAAAACAAGATAAATTAGAGATGGACATTTAATTAACAAAAATAACATCTAAAATTATTAGTTCAAAATTGTCGTCATCAAGGTTTAATCATATTATTTATTTAATATTTTAATTAGTACGAATAATAGAACGTTACAGTGACGTTATAATAAGGGATTTTGGACATGAGAACTTATTTTCATTAGCTTATTACACTCGACAACTTTAGCATGGCTTACCCGTTACCGAACTGACGACGCCGTTGGGGATGGCATGTTCAGCAGGATATTATGCTACGGAGTACCACACAACATTACGTCGGACGGTGGGAGGGAATTCAAGAACGCTTGTACAACTACGGAATGTTCGGACTTGAATATAAAGTGGCATTTTAATTCCCCCGGTAACCCACAAGGACGGGTTTAAGGAACATCTTCGGTTATTTCAATTACATAGGGAATTAGGAGCCATCGCAACAATGCCTCGGGCAGTAGTACCGTACAATAACACAATACATTCCGCTACAGGTTTTATACCGGTGGAAGTGGCATTCGGTCATCCGTTACGGAATAGGGGAGATATCCTTACTACCGCGTACACACATCTGCGAGACGCAGTAATCCACAAACGTAGACAGTTAGTCGATATCTCACAAAAGGTGTATACTAGGCTCACAAAAGAAAAAAATTCGAGGGCAAATCGGGTTTGCGTAGCGGTACCTGACGAATCTCACAGAATCTCATTAGGTCGGACGGTATATTGCCAACCACCGTCGAGCCGTCGAGAAGGGGATCAACGCTACGAAGGACCGTTCAGAGTGGTAGCGCTACGAGAACATAACATAGTTTCTATCCAGGAGATGACAGGTGCACAGAGGGTAAGACACACCCACATCCGGCACCTCCGCATCCCTTTCAATCCAGGCAGTTTGGAAGTGTAAAATAGCAAAATTATTTTTCTTTGTTGCTGTCGTTCATTTAGTATAATTAGTTCTACCACTAAGTAAAGAATTACGTTAATTGTCAAACCAATGTGAAAATTCTGGTGTGTTTGTAAATATGATGTACATACAAGGTTTTATTGTTTTTTTTGTATAGTTTAGAGAATAATAGTCCGTTAATATAGAATAATATATGTGTTAGTTTTGTTTGTTAAAAGTTATTTTATTTTGTCTTTAGTTTTACCCAGAGTTCACTTTGTGAACTGGGGCGGAGGTGATAAGTAGTGTATGTAAATAATTAGTGTAAATAAACAATATAAGATTAAAAAACCCTTGCAAAAGATAAATAAAGTCAGTATTATCCAAGCATCCGTGTAGTTCACTTCGTGCCCTTTCCTATCTTTTTTTAGATCTTATTTTCTCGAGTATTTTAACTTATATATATATATATATATATATATATATATATATATATATATATATATATATATATATTTATTTTTTTTTCATTAATTGATATGATCATTTATATTTTGTTAGATTGTTTCACATCTCAAACGTTTATTTAATATTTTTTTAATAGTTAATTTTCATCAATTAAATACCTATCGCGGTAGATCGTAATTAGAGCTGTCGTCCTACAAATTCCACTTTTTTACTACTGCGTCATTTATTGTTATCAATATTTGTTTATTACTAGTCGAGAACTGCCAGATTGGTTTTTTTTTCTGTCTTTTTTTTTGTTTATGGTTAAAATGTTTTTTTTATTTTTTTATTTACTACTTAATGCGTAATATAGTCTAATCATTTATATCTAATTAGAAACTAATAATTACAACGATAAGAAAAAAAATGGTTTGAAAATACATCTTCAGTTTTTTTTTTATGCTTTATTTTACAAGTATTTTCTAACTACTTGTTACTACTGAGGGAACTGTCCAAACAGTTAAAATACTGTGGCGACTATACTTCATGTGTTCCGTTCGCGACATTCCTTCGGTACGAGTTTTCCAGATGATCTGGCGCGTGTGTCGGTTCACAATGGTATCCATCTCGTTGAGGGGGGGTATGTCGAATTTCCACGGGAATTTCGTGTGCTTCTAACGTGTCCTCCTCATCACGCAACATCTCTTCCCCGGCAGTGTCTCCGGAGGGAGCTGCTTGCTGAAGCGGATTTGTATACAGAATCCGAGACAATCAGTCCGCGACGACATTTTGTGAGCCTTTTTGATTTACGATATCGAAGCTGTACGCACGCAGTTTTTATTTCCACCGTCCGATTCTGGCTGACGAGTCCTTTAACCCGTCGGTCCATAATTTATGATCTGTACAGAGCGTAAACCGCCTCCCATATACATAAGGCCGAAAGTGGTCGATTGTCCAGACGATAGCTAAGAGTTCTCGTTCGAGGGCACTATATCTCGATTCTGCATCGGATAGTTGTCTGCTCGCAAAAGCCACCGGCCTATCCCTGATATCGGATTCCTGCGTTAATACCGCCCCGAGCGCCCTTTCGCTAGCATCGGTTGTCAATACGAATTCCGTTTGGAAATTTGGGAATGCAAGCACTGGTTTCGCAGTAAGGGCTTCCTTGCACCTATGGAAGCTCGTCATATATTCGTCGGTAAAAAGGAATGAACGACCCTTCTTTAACAGGTGTGTAAGTGGTGCAATTATATCAGCTGTGTTCGGTAGGAATTTGCGATAATAATTCACCATTCCGAGGAAACTCTTAAGTTCCTTTTGGTTAGCGGGTGGTAATACACGGGAGATGGCTTCGACTCTGGCCGGGTCTGGTTTGACTCCCCGTTCCGAGATGAGGTGGCCCAAAAATTTTATCTCTGTACGAAAGAACTGGGACTTCTCTTCCGATAGCTTTAGCCCGAATTCACGGATGCGCTCAAAGACGTCCTTGAGGTGAGCTACATGGCACGATGGGGATGAGCTAAAGACGATAAGATCGTCCATGTATATCTGACAAGACCTAGCCCACGGTGGAACTCGTCCATCAGATGCTGGAACGTAAGAGGCGCGTTTCTAAGCCCAAACGGCATTCGGGTGAATTCGTAATGCCCTCTACCAAAGGTGAATGCCGTTTTTTCGATATCCTCCTCTCGCATTCGCATTTGATGGTACCCGGATTTTAGGTCGAGTGTAGAAAAAACACGGGCTCCCGCCAGACGATCTAACATATCCTCGAGTCTAGGGAGGGAGAACACTCTCCTCTACAGTGTTCTTGTTTAGTTTTCTGTAATCAATTACCAGTCGGTAAGAGGGGTCTGCTTGTGGGTTCAATCTCTTTTTTTCCACGATCCACAAGGGACTGCTGAATGGTGACGTGCTATGCCGTATGATCCTTTGACGAAGGAGGTCACAAATTTGATCATTGATAATTGACGTCATTGACTGGGGATATCTCCGGCCTTTCGTGTAGGAAATTTTATTTTCTTTAAGCGTTATTTCGTGCCTGGTCATGTCGGTGGCAGGTAATGGACAGCCCTCCTTGTAAAATATATCTGTGTATTCGGATAATAAAGCTTTCGCCTTTGGTAGCTCTGCACGCACCATCTCTACACGAAGTTGCTTTCCCGTCATTTTAAATTCCCGGTGATATGATTTCAACCCTAGGGTCATTACCCAACTTCCCTGATTGCTCTGCATCTGAAATCCGACTTTATCCAAAACATCACACCCAATTAAAATGTCGTTATGGTTAGTCAACTTTTCTAACACGTGTACAACCGCGCTCATTTTCACCCCAGTGAGATTTTGTAGATCCCATATATACTCTCCCAACACTTTACAAGGACCGCTAAAAGTGATAACAGAACGTCTACATACCTTAATTGAGAAACCTTTGTCCAGCTCCTTCAACACCCCTGTACTGACCAAGGTAATTGTGCTCCCAGTATCAATTAGCGCCCTAAATCTGTCGCTGCATCCCTGCACTATGGGCAACCTTTCCCACACTCCACAAACACTATTTACTGACTCTACTCTGCCTGGGTTGCCCTCACCTCCTCAGATAGCAGTTTCCTTTTCCGCATCTGACTTTTTGGATTTGTATTTCCGATTAGCTTGCAAGCTCGATCTTCCAGCTATCTTCGCCCAGCTGGGCCTCTGTTCGTCTTCTTCGTCTGAAGAGCTCTTTTCTGAGTAGTCTTCAGAACTTGACGTGTCCCTACATCGTCTTGTACTGTGTGTGTTCACCTCCATCGGCTCTGGAGCTGGGTTCCGCCTGAACATCCAAGGACACGCTCTAGCGACATGACCTTTGTCGCCGCATTCGAAGCATTTAACTGCGGGACAATTAGCTGCGATGTGCCCTGAGCGGTTGCATTCGTAGCATCTACGGACTTCTTCTCTTCGAGGTTCTCGTAGTTTAAAGCCTTTCTGAACGTCTGTACCATCTCTAGGGCTCCTTCGGGGTTCGGATTCTTGACGGGTATGATGGCTGAGGCCTGGGTTCGAACCGTTCCCTATTCCGATCTCTATTATTGCTCCTCCTGTTCCTGAAAGGCACTTTTCGCCCCTGTAGTTCATCCGCTTCTTCTTCCTCTCTGGCACCCTTATCCATTACATCACGTACACACTCAACGAATGACTATTCAGCAGCTAACTTTTCTCTGGCCTTTAGGTTTCTGCCTAGCAGTACTTTTAGTACTTTCTCATAAAATGACACAGCTGTTGGGCCACCTCGGCCTGTCCTACGGTTTCAATAAATTTTTCTGAGATTGCCGTGAACTGATTCAGCATAATTTCTGCAAAGCTGTAATCCGACTGCCCGGATCTTCTGCTTTCCGTGAAGAGACGATAAACGTCTTCTTCTGGTGTCCAGAGCCCTCCTCCGTATGCCTTTTTTAGTCTTCTGGTAACCTCTTCCCATGAAGTCAACTCATCCGCTTGTATAGCGTTGAGCACGTTCCTTCTGGCTCTTCCAACTAAAGATGCTCTCAGTTCGGTAGCGTCCAAAAGATCTACCCACCCAGCCGCGATCCTTGCCTCGATCAGGTTGTAGATCTGATTGCCTCTCTTCAGGAAGTGATTAAGGTGACCCAGCTCTCCGCCGAACCTCTCCAGTTCTGAGACGGTGTTTTTTAGATATGTGGCAGTAGCCGTTTTCACTCTCGCCCATTCTAATTGCATCAACTGAGGATCATTGTTAACTACCTGCACGATCCCTGGATTAGCGCTCAAGCCACTATTCTGGTCCATAGGTTGACCTGAAGGATCCATTGTTTGACCTTGATTGTTTACGGGCGTACCGTGAAGTTGGCTGACTACGTTGTCTAACTGGCTTGGTCGCAAAACCATGAGATTTGAAAAAAATTCGTTTATATTTTTCTTATATTAATAACGTGTACTTACTTTTTCCCGGGTTTCGGCACCAGTTAAAATACTCGAGAAAATAAGATGTAAAAAAATGATAGGAAAGGGCACGAAGTGAACTACACGGATGCTTGGATAATACTGACTTTATTTATCCTTTGCAATGGTTTATATAGTCTTATATTGTTTATTTACACTAATTATTTACATACACTACTTATCATATATATTTAAACTTATTTTCAAAACCTTTAAACTTCCATATTATTTTCCATACTATATTCCATCAGTACGATCATACAATACATTATCAGTAATAATGAAGTATGAATACATTGCGAAGAATATACAAAAGAAAATGATATAATTATAAACTAAATATTTGATCTGAAGTATCACTCCTGCATCATTCAATGCATGTGCATCCGAATAGTAGTTTTTCAATATATTTTTAATTAACTTTAAACCAAAATAAATCATAAATTTTAATTTGAGAGAATATATAAAAAATAACTCTATACATCAATTACCTTTAGTTTTAAAGACCAATGATACATCTTTCAAATAAGTAGCTGCAATTTTCCAGGAGATGCATAGGAGTTATCAAGTATCTAAACAAAGGAGAACGAGTTTGCATAAGAACATGATCCAGTACATGTTCTTATGCAAACAACTTTACAACTTTATAAATAATGACTACAATATTAAATACGCTATATCACTTCAAATCCAGATTCGATTTATATGATTTTTTTTTTGAGGTAATTAAATTATCTATGCAATAGTAGCAATAAAAATTATATTTTGCTCTATAATTAATAAAAAAATAGTGATACTATCTACAATAATTTTAGTTGCTCGTACAGATTCTAGGTTAAATTCTTTATCAAATAGTATCTTCGTTTTGTTAATTTGTTGAGTACTTCGGCTGAAAAAGGGATCATTCCAACAAAAAAAAAATTCGATGATCTTTGTTCTGGAATCCCAAATTGAGGACCAGATGAACCCAGATGAAGACGAAGTGACAGATGCTCTCAACAAGCTGAAAAACAACAAAGCGCCAGGAATTGATGATATTTATCAACTCCGCCAAGAGCGATCTCTTAAGGTGGTAATTAGAAGCATGCACCCCACAACACCAGCCGAAGTCATTCAAGAAGAAATCACGGCTCTAGGCTTTAAGGTCCGTCAGGTGACTAACGTCCTGAAAGACAATACCGAGGAAAGTAGAAAAATAGCCCTACCTCTATTCTTTGTAGACCTGGAACCTACACCAGGGGTCGAAAAAATATATGAACTGACGAGGCTTTATTATACTGCCATCAAGGTTGAAAAACCACACACCAAAAGGAGCACAGTTCAGTGTCATAATTGCCAAGCTTATGGCCACACTAAAACCTATTGCCACCATGCACCAAGATGCGTGAAATGTGGCGAGCAGCACAGAACTGATGTATGCACCAAATCGAGGCAAACCCCCGGCAGTTTGTGCCTTGTGCTCAAAAGATCATTCGGCCAACAATAAAGGCTGCCAGATATACAAAAATCTGAAGAATAAATTCCAGAAACCTGGAGACAGAGAAGAAAACACGAAGCCAAGAAGAGAACCATCCAAAGTCATTGATCCAACGGTGTCCTTCGCCCAATTACTAGGAGGAAGAAACAAGGAAAACAAATGTGAGGCCCTGCCACAACAACAAAGTACTCAACATCCTCAACAACCTCAAGAACCCATCTCTCAAAACTTACCAAATCCTCAACAATCCTTTCAATACCAAATTTTCCATATTCCTTCCCCTCCAGTTGCTACCGATCTCACCAGTATGTTGACATCCTTCCTCTCCGAACTGAAATACATTGTCATCCCGTTAATATCACTCCTCACCAATCTTGTATCCCATTTTACTCCTCCCTCAAGAAACTCTTAAATGAATTCCATTAAACCCTTATCCATCCTCCTTTGGAATGCGAATGGCGTTCGAAACCATATAAACGAACTGTCAGTCCTACTACAAGACAAAGACATTGACTTGAACCCGACTAACCAACAAACGACAGTTCTTCATTCCCGGTTACCAAATCTATCGAACTGATCATCCCGATGGAACTGCGCACGCTGGCACCGCAGCCATCATTCATCAATCCCTCTCCCATCACATGGTCCCCTTAACAAATCACAACTTCCTTCAGACCACAGCTGTATCAATCCAAACCTCTCTTTTTCCATTAAAATTTGTTGCAGCATATTCCCCACCAAAAATACAATTTTCCGAATCGCAGGTCAACTCCTTCCTAAACTCCTTAGGACATAGATTCCTTATAGGTGCAGACTTAAATGCCAGGCATCAGCAGTGGGGAGCCAGAGCCACAAATACCCGAGGGCGAACATTGCTATCTGCATTTATTTCCCATTCCTGTAATATCCTTTCTCCCGATACACCTACATACTGGCCAACCGATCCCAACCTCAACCCCGATCTCCTAGACTTCTTTATGCACAAAGGAAAGTAACCAAAAAAATCCTTAAACACCACCATATTTCCCATCCCCTCCGACGTGATGAAGGCTCCTGGGCTTCGTCAGATGAGAATAGAACAGAGGAATTTGCCAGACATCTATCCAATATATTCACTCCCCATCATGAACAAGACCCCATCTATACAGCTGAAGTAAAAGAATTCCTCTTCTCATCGATCCCACTCTCTCCACCTCCTAAAGCTGTTAACCCCTCTGAGGTCAAATTCCTTATAAATAGATTAAAATCCCGAAAATCTCCTGGTCACGATCTTCTCACATCCCAAATCCTGCGACAGCTTCCAAAAAAAAGCAATCATACTCCTAACCTACCTATACAACTGCATCCTTCGCACAACCCACTTTCCCCCAATATGGAAACACTCTACAATCATCCTTTTTCCTAAACCAGGCAAACCTGTCAATAATACCTCATCTTATAGACCAATAAGCCAGCTTCCAATTCTTTCAAAAGTGTTTGAAAAAATACTTCTCAAACGCATCCTACCCTTCCTTGAATCCCAAATAATCCCTTCACACCAGTTCGGATTCCGCCCTAGAAATTCCACGGTCCAACAAGGTCTTCACGTTGTGGACCATATATCCTATGCACTTGAAAGAAAGCAATATTGCAATAGTGCCCTTCTGGACGTAGCGCAAGCTTTCGACCGGGTGTGGCACGATGGCTTGCTTTTCAAGCTCAAAATCCATCTACCCCAATCCATATACCTAATACTTCGATCCTATCTTTCTAACCGAACCTCTAGAGTTCGCTGCGGCAGTGAATATTCCGATTTTTATCCAATCAAAGCCGGAGTTCCACAAGGCAGCGTCTTAGGTCCTATCCTCTATATCCTATACACCGCGGATATTCCCACAAACTCCGATACCTTCCTAGTAACATTTCCTGATGACACAACCATCCTATCTTCTCACCCAGACCCTGAAGTAGCATCCTTTAATCTCCAAAAACACCTCTCCTCGATTGAACAGTGGTGCAACCATTGGCGCATCAAAGTCAATGAATCCAAATGTAAAAATGTCACCTTCACACTCCGTCGCAGACCCTGTCCTCCAGTCCAGTTCAATTCCATTCCACTTCCCACCTCCGACACAGTTCGGTATCTTGGTTTCCTCCTAGACAAAAGACTGACATGGAACCCACTTAAGAGACAAGAACTCAACCGAAGATATGGCAAGTTATATAGACTATTGAACAGAACATCACATCTTTCAATAGGCAACAAACTATTAATCTACAAGACCAAACTAAAACCCATTTGGACCTACGGATTTGAACTTTGGGGGACAGCAAAATCTTCTAACATCAAACATATCCAATCCTTCCAGTCCAAAGTCCTTCGAACAATAGTCAACGCTCCTTATTATGTTTCAAACAAGACCTTACATCATGACCTAAACATCCCTTTTGTACTTGACCTTATTCCATCTAAATTTTCAAACTTTCAGCAGAACCTTAGCTGCCATCCTAATCCCTTAGCACAATCCCTATCCAGCTCAAGCCATCCCTATAATCCTCCTCGCAGGTTGAAGCGGCAGTGGCCACGAGACCTTCTGTAAATATGCTATTGGAGTCCTGGCAATGGCCAGATCCTCCACTCAAGTCCTGAACGACTGTGGCCCTAGTGCTCTCACTCAGTTTCCACTGGCTTTAATCCAGTGATGCGGCTCAGAGAGAAGCGCTGGGACCTCTTCGAGTCTTGCCCTGTCATCTACAAGTGGAGGGCAGGGCATGGTTGGGAATTCCCTGGACAGAATGTAAATATGTATATATGTATGAATGTAATCTAGAATTTTTATTTATTTTATTTTATATTCATTTTATTTTATTCTTCTTTTGTTAACATTGTATATTTATTTATCACTAGTGTCCTTTATTTTATCAATTTATTTTTCTTTATAATTATTTTATTGTATGCATAGTTGTACATACAGTGTGAATGGACTCCAACATTCAAACGTCGGGCACGATATTTAACAGGATGGTCCAGATTCTCGCTTTTGCTGACGACATTGACATAATTGGACGCTCTCGGCAGGCGGTTACTGAATCTTCAGTAATCGGTTACTGGAGGCTTCAGCAAGAAATCTGGATTTGATTGTCAATGAGGAAAAAACAAAATACATGGTAACCCAGGAGATCCTTCGGCAGGATTGTGATAGAGTAGATTTTGGCTCCTACAAGTTTGAGCAGGTTCAAGAATTTTCTTACCTAGGTTCGCAGATAACCAGCGATAACCAGATGGAGGTAGAGGTAAGGAAAAGGATTTTAATTATAAATAAGAAAAATAAATAAAATAAAGCAGTTTAACTTTTTTTTCTCGACTCCTTGAGTCCTCATTAGATTTTTTTTAATTATATAGGGAAATTTGATTATCTTTCAAATGAGCAATTGTATGATCGGCGAAAAATGGCGCAAATAAAATATTCTTTCCGTCAGGATTGTTGTCCTCTCTTTTCTCGGGGATGTATAAGGTGCATGGATATTTAAAGAGAAGACTTGAGACAAGTTTTATCAAAATCTTCTGAGCCGTTTCGGCGCTACACTCAATGGAAGAAATGGTTTTTCAGCTATTGTGCAGCCGCTAAAACGCACAGGGTGCTCGATTTGGTGCACAGGCACAACGGGTCTGAACCCTACAAAACAAAAAGAACAGAAAAAAAATCGATCCACTCGTTCAAGAGATAATCGTGGAAAAGTCAGAAACAAAGATACAGAGATTTACCTGCCTTAACGGAAAAGCATGTGAACAATTTTTATATTGTACACATCTACCCGAAAAAACCTATCCAGCGATATATATATATTTCCCTCCTACTATGTATACGGACGGAGTAATCGGTACGACAAAAAAACTGCTTGCCTATTAATATATTCCATTAGCCCTAATGGATGTAACAGAAACTGGGAAATATTTTATAAAATAAAATTGTGCTTTAAATAACATTCAAGTTAAAATTTATTTAACCGTCAAGAATCAAGATGAAAAACTATGTGGAAATTGGTTTTATCAAGATCTACAATCTTATTATTCTTAGGCTTAAAACAAGAGTAGTGCAGATGTGTAGTAATTACGACTTGACCTTGGCTTGGGTGGACTATATGGTACATGATAGCGCTCTAATGTCAGAAGATGGCATCGTGGCTACCTTCTTATCATACGCCTTGCAGAGTTATTGGGGATAAATAAAAGTTAATTTAGTTTAATTAAATTAGAAAAATAGAATAAAAAAACGTATTTCAATCTTATTCATCACTAAAAAATATTTTTTATAGCTATTCCCATGTGCTGTCTTCTTCTTCTTCCATTGCCTCAACAGACCATTAAACTTCTCCAATTACGCATCTCTGACCCCCAAGATCATCCGGACATCCTCCGTTACGCCATCCATCCATCTAAGACGCGGTCTTCCTCTACCGGTATTATGAATGGCCTAACTCATTATTTTTCTGGGCATCTCATCCTCTGACATTCCAGCTACATAGCCAGCCAACCTCAATCTTCCCAGCTATATGCTTCACAATGTCAGGTTAACCAAGGAGGTTATATATTTCTTGATTACCACTCCTGAGGTATGCCTGACCGACTCTTCTAGGTTCTTTGTTTATCTGAAAGTATTCAAGAGACTTGTAAAGGAATCTTCCCTAACAAGAAACCTGAGGGTAGTTACACCCCTCTTGATCCCGGAAACTGAAACTCTAAAATTCGTATTTTGTTTACTGATCTTGCATTTGTCAAAAGCATTTAAAATCGCTGTGTGTAAAAATTTGACAAATCTATTGTCATCTTCCAGTTTTAATGTATCCAGAAGATCATGACATGGATCATTGGCAGCACTGACTGAATGGCTTCCGAATCCACCATATTTTCCGTTATACGTATTTTGAGAAATCTATTTCAATTTCGAGACTAATTCGCTAAATGAGAATAGGTGTTATATGTTGTTTGATACTCATTTCTTTTTCATCAGATATTATATTACTGTTAAATTAAATTTTTTAAAAGGAATTGTTAAACATCTTTTAGAGAATTGTAAGATGCTATGTTTTGAAAACTTACAGATTTATAACTGATTTACGAATGCAACAAATAAATAGATCGTGAAGAAAGTGTAATTATTATGTTAAATTAGTATAATTAGAGTAAGATCGATTAGTAAGAAAATATATCACGAAAAATTCATTTATTTGCTTGTTTTATATGCAGTTATCTTTGACATTGTTCTGTGTTAATAGTTTACATGCAATTCTATGATATAGCTTAATTATGCAGTAAAAACTTTTTCTGGTTTTATATGGAACCGAAATTTAAATTATTTATAATTCAATAAAAACACGTAATCCCTCATAAAAACTAATATGTATAAATCTAATGTTTAAATTAATTAGTTATATTTAAAACGGTAGCCATAAATGCATAAAAAAAAGTCTATATTTTTGGTATGATTTGACATAAATACGGCGTATTAACTGTCTATTAGTAAATTAAAATATAAAGATACCTCTTTATTTATTTCAATTATAAAGCATTTATTTCACTAAATACACGCTGATTTTCTGTTTGTATTTCAAAAGTCCTAACATAAGAAATAAATTTTACAACGGTTCAATCCAACCAGATTTAAACTTTGTGTAATTGGAAGGGATCCAATATCGGCGATAATATTTCAACTAGAGGCAAACCTTTTATTCAATCTTCACAATCCCTGGTCCGATTGAATTCGAAAACAGTGGGTATGCTAAACCGGTGATTTTCCAATATCCGATATCATGGAATTACTTTGATCAAATGGTGTTTGCATTCCCTCCCGCATGGAATATTCCGTCCAACAATACAAAATATTCCCAATATTTATGGATATATTTTTTGTTGTTAAATGAAACTAGTTTTAACATTGAGATTTTCGAATTCAAAATTATCCAGTTTCTAGAAGCGATATTTAAGGAATATATTCTACATCTAGTTTTTAATTTTAAAAAATCAGAAATTCTAGTTGTAAATTCGACGGCAACATGTAACGTCCATGTATATACTTGTATGAGTATATAATAGCAAAATGGTGCATCAGGAAAATGGAGTTTCTTACCAACGAGGTTATTTACCTGATTTGCAATCCAACTTTAAGCAAAAGTGTATGAATACGCAGAACTCTGTCTTCGTTCTTAAAAAAAAAAAAACACCTCCATTACACAAACATCGTGCCATCTCTAAATAACACTCCTCGCTGAGTGGAGAACCATTCAACTCATTCATGTCCGTTTCACGGAGTGCGAGAGAATTACTTTTCTTAAAGGAGCACTTGGTACAATTTGTGCTAAACCTTGATAGCTGACGTGTTACGATGCAAACTCCATCTCTTTGATGGATTACGTGAAAGATTGTTTCTAAGGTTAGTAATCGTTAATACGTTCAGTGCTGGAGGAGTTGAACGATCACGTCATTTTAACTGAACTTTCATTTCCACCATAGTGAAAGTGTTAATTAATTTATTCAAGGCTTTTAAACGAAACTTTCGAGCTGATCGTGGCACTTTAGATAGCTGTTTTATTGTAACATTAATGTGTACGACTGAATATTATAATTATTTACAAATTACTGAAGCATAAATAGTAAAAATTAATATCTGCATTAAATGGCATGGGTATAAATTATCTTTCAGAAGTCTTTGCCATTTTTATAAAAATAGAAAATATTAAATAATTAGTGAAATTACTGAAAATGTAGACCATATCATTAAAAAAACAAACAATACTATGAATTATATAAATATATAAAAGTAAAATAAAACTCTCTTTTTAATTATTTTCGATTTTTGACACAGAAATAACATACATATAAAATATTTAATGAAAAAATATAATTTATGCTACTCGGGACCGTTCATGAAGTCAAATGTTTTTTTATAGAATACATTCTCTCCTTACTATTTAATTTAATAGCTTGTTAATATTTGACAAGCTCATACCTTATCAAATTTATTTTCCACCTAGTTTAAATTTCATATGAAACATTTTTATCGGTAATTTAATCGCTATTAAAATGTAGTTTTTGTAAAGTACTTAAAAATCAAGAGCAGAAACCGACAATGCCAGAGAGATTAGCATGAAAACTATCAATTTATTAAAATTAACGATTGTACAACCCTGTGTGATTATAGAAGATGAACCACTGAACGTCAACGAAAATTAAAAGGAGGAAAAACGTTGGGTAAATCAAAATTTCAACAAAGAATTTAAACACCGCTCCCTTTATGAATAATAAAACGTCGTAGTTCCTGTTATAGAAGGACTTTAAAAGAAGTTTTTCTAATCCTAAATAGATTATTTAAATTTTCCCTGCTATTTTCAGGGTCTAACCTGTAAACAATGGTGGGTCATCAGAAGTATCAAACGTATCCTACTGTAGTTTCCAAAACTTTCTTTAATCATACAGAATTCTAGAATAAAATGTAATGAAATTTGATGGGTTTTATGAAAAATGTTAAACATTATAAAATAATATAATTAAATATAATCATACCAATGAACCTTGGAGGCAAATACAAATAAATACTTAAGCAGAATCTGTATTTACATTTTAGATTAATGAAAATATCTCCACGTCTTGTAATCGTTATTAAGCTATAAATTAGGGCAAATTTTAATTAAATTCAAGATTAATATGAGTAAGCATAAGCGAAATCCTCAAATTTAAATTTACTTTTCAAAACCATCTATAATGTAACTTTTTTATAAAACAAAAAGTATTTTTAAGTAAATATCATATTAAATGCAATCTTTTCTTGAGATCATTGTCAATTGTCTAAGCCTACATATTAAACTTATCAATAATCATCAGTAGAGCTCTTCGCACTGCAAATGAACCGCTCTGAAATTCCATTCATTTTGGAGTTCCTATTTTCCTACCAGGAAAGGGGCCAGCTGTGGGTTATTGAATATAAAAGGAACAATGAAAAAAATATGAGATTTTATTAAAATCCAGCACTAACTGTTTTTAGGAAATAGCTGTAACTGTAATTAAGGCGTTTGCAATACTAATGCTTGAAATATTCATGAAGAAATTTTGCAGATTACGCCATTTCCGAGCAGGACTATCCTATCTCGAAATTTGGCATTTCTTTTTTTTTATCACTTAGAATAGTTATAACAACTGCTGCAGATTTGATACAGAAGTCACCTAGGTCTATCCACAATACTTTTTCTATTAGATAAAGAGTATTACATCACACAGGGCATTGTTCTTTTATTCACTTATTCTCATGATACAGATCTATTATTCAAATTTTCTGCGAAGTTTGGAGATTATTATATATTATTAGAGATATTATATATATATATATATATATTAATTAGTAAAGTTTTAGAAAAAACCTTATAAATTTTAAACAAAATTAAAATATATTTATTTTTTAATTTACAAATATTCTCTACTAAGTTTAGGGTTAAGCTAGAAAGTCAAAAATTTGGGTAATTACTTTTTATATCAGGAAACGATAATAGAAAAAGTAAAGAAAAAAAAAAACTCTCCCTTAGAATGTAATTTTCGGAGTGAAGCTATGATAGCTACCGCTCTGAAGCGGTGATTTATTGTACCAAGAATTGTTGAAATTTCCTTTTTTTTTTTTTTTTTTTTTTATTTCTATGCTCCAATTTATTAGGTGTGGATGGGACGGGATCCGATATACTACATGGTAATTGCATTATAAACAGAGATATGATAATAGGGAAATTTTTGGAAATTTAGGCGTAGAGAATGTTTTGCTTGTCAACATATAATATACTGAATTTTTTTGTGCTTGTCAACACAAAAAAAAAAAAAAATCAACATCTCACTAGTTGTTTAGTTTCAATCCTTTTAATTAGTTGTCCTCAGTCTGTTCTGAGGTTTTCACCAGTGCTTGCCACCTCTGTGGCCATCCTGCTGGGGTCCGAGTCCTTAATAGTAGGTACGTCGTGTGTTGGAGACTATAAAACAATTTGATAGATTCTGTTAATGTCGGTAATTTGAAGGTAATGAAAAAAACTGTTAATTGTAAGCAACAATGTTTATACCAGCAAAAAAGATAGCTCTTTGTTAATACACAAATGATGTTTTAAAATTTAATGATATTTTAATATAAAATATTTAATAAGATTTTATAACCTAATCTATAAATAAATTACTTAATATAATATAATATACTGAATTTAAATTAAGTATATTAAATAATATAATATACTTAATAAAAATTACTAATAAAGTTATCTAAAGTCATTATTATTATTTTTTAATCAGTATTAATCCTCTACCTATATATGCAATGCTAATACAACCTAAGAACTACAATTTGAGGTATCTGGGTTACTCTTTGAAAAGAGCGAAATTTTCTAAGAATTTTTTCATCACTTCAGAAAGCATTGTAATTTTATTTTTTATTGATTTTAATTGCATCCCGGATAATGTTTTCAAAATATCTCATCGTAATCTAGAACTGAAGCTTGATCAAAATATTCCAATTTTCCGAATAAAGGTGTGAGGGCGTGTGTGAGGGAGTGAGCACAGTAGAATGGGTTTATTATTATTACTAATAATAATAATAAAAAATAGTTTTATTGAAATATCTTAGTTTCAATATTTTTTAGTTAAATTATTATTAATTTAGGGGGTGAGGTTCTTGGCCAAGAGACAAGCAATTAATGCAGCTAATTATCTAAGTAATTATTCTATGACGAATTTGTTTTTATTTTCTGAAAATACTGAGCTTATTCGCACACATAATATATTTTGATAGCGATAGGTAAGGTTTTCTGGCAGCTATAACCTACAGTCAATGTAATAATCTCAAGAAATAGGACATGTGAGGGAATGAGGATTTCAATATATAGAACTTGTTTACGTATGTAAAATTATTTACATAAAAGCTAATGAAAGAATTGTTTCATAAGATTCATTTTCGATCTCACCAGACGCTCTCACATCTCTCTCTGGTATTCAGAGCGAGCGTGGCTTTATCCTAATTTCCGACGAAAATACCTTCTCGGTATCTTCTTATTCCAATCCTTGAGAGGCAGAAAACCTTTTTGTATTCTTGACGTCCTCACTCTATGATCTTCCATTCATCTTCTAAATACAAGATCTCAATCTTCTGATTTGTATATGCCATCCCATGCTTCCTTTGAAAAATCCTTTATCATTCGCGCAATCTTGTTTTGGAATTCCTTACCCATCTCCATTTGTCAAGCTTCCTCCCTAACCTCATTTAAACAACATTTATTTCTCCATCTCCTGAATGATCAGTCTTCCGTGTGCAAGTAATGAATAAATAACTATGCAAATCTGGACAAATATTTACATAAAGTATGTTTACTGTTATTTTCTTATTTTATTTTTATAAATAATTTTTATTTGGCATATAGATAATTATATAATTGATTTACCATGGTGAAACAAATTGACAGTGGTTACAATGAATGTTTCTACATTTACTTTCTTAGAGAGAATAACTCGAAGATCAGAAAGTTTTTTCTCACTTCTTACGGTCAAGGTAAGATTTAAATTTGATTAGTATCTGACTGATTGAAAATAATGGTACGAAAATAATTATCCTATGAGAAGGCTCAGCATTAGTCATACTTTCACGATGATAAAAAGAAGAATACTGACTTAAAATGAGGTATTACCATTGAAGAATAAATAAATGTCCATCACATGCTCCTGTTTCGAATATTCAGAATAAAACCAGGGAATCCAATGAGTCGAGATAGTAGGATGTGAGACCCAGAAGAGTGGGGGGGGGTGGTACACATTCCCCTCCAGGTAGAAGGTTGGGGATGCTCTCGATTAATTCTATGATCGCTGGTTAGTTTCGATCAGCTTTTTTTATGCAAGGATTCGTTTCTATATTAATTGCAAAAATGTTTTGAATAACTTTTTTTTTCATGTTTTTGGCCAGAAAATTGTTCAAGACTTTATTTTCATAACTAGACTTTATATAAACATTTTTTTTTCTTTTATTTTTTTTTTTGGGACACTCTGTAATACAATGAGAGAATGTATGTGGTAAGATAATATGCGTTCATTCAATCTACCTGCATGATTCTCCCTTTTTTTTATCTTGTATTCGTCCCGAAGAAAGCTTACAAAATATAAAAAGGGAAGGATTATGAAACTTCGGCAATATTAAATAGTTTTGCATCGAATAAATTTGAATGCTGCCCTGAACATACTATTGTAATTCATAATGACTCTGAATACTTTATTTTTCAATTTTACTGCAATATAAATGCACTGCTGAGTTTCTCTACGACATAACTCGTTGCACTGACTTAGCCACTGGATCTTCTATTGAAGTAAGGATCGTTAAGCGGAGGTTCGAGCAATATCGTTGGGATCATAACAGGAGCCATCAAAAACTGTCTATATATTTTATTTCTTTTCCAACGACATGAAAGTGCCAGGTTACGGTCAACTGGGAACTTAGAAGGCTATATACGGGAGTAATCCTCAAGCACGATGCCCAAAATAATCGTTAAACTCGATTACTTTCTAAGCAGTTTTGTCTGATACTTTTCGAACTAGCATTGAACATTTCTTTTGTTCTTACTTGAATAAATCTTTAGACATTAGGTACTATATGCGATTGATTTTTCGCCCGTTTCTGATCTCTATCTTACAGCTACTTAGCACGTAGCACATTTCTGTTAGGTTTATTTTAGCAATATCGCACTTCTTCATCTAAAGGATGTTATGATTTAAAACTAGGTTGTTATTGCAGTGCTTAAATCCTTAGACCAGTTAGAATCAGTTATGACTTATGGAAACTGTAATAAGAGAATTAACATATTCCCAATTAAGGCTATAGTAATTTGTCAAAAGTCAGATGACCGAAGAGCGAAATGAAACTGAAACTTAAATTCATAAAATTGCTGAATACAAATAAATTAAATGAAATAATCGGTAAATTAGTTGTAGTAACCAACAAAGCTTCCTGAGTCCTTCGCTAAACTGCAATATGACTGGGTAAATAAAGAAGATGTGACTAGCCATTAAAGAGCTATTAAGAATGAACGTAAAATAAATGGTGTCATCATTACGGCCTTAATAGAGTTAGATTTAGTCATTTAGTAACCTTGAAACATAGTATGAAGTCAAGAGAATAAGAAAATTCAAAGATGAGAAACTGTATTATGGAGAGATAGTGATAAGTAACACGGTTGAAGCGGAAACCAAAGATGTTACATACATAGAAAAAGAGAACACTTCATGACAGCTACAGATTTGAATTACAATAAGTTAAAAATTGTACACACACGTTGAATTATTGCGTATTTGCGCAAACAAGTAATACAAAATGGGAGTTGGAATGTTATTGTAATACATAAACATAATACTCATAGAGTACTTACGGTGGGTGAAACAGAGGGTCCAGAGCCCGGAGACTGTGATCTTGGACAGGTACTCGTTCCCTCCGGATCCATTGTAGCTAGGGTTGGGCATCTTCTCCTCTGTTAGGAGCCAGTGGTTGGTCGAAATGGCCACAGCTACGATGGCCAGGGTTATCGAGGCGGTGAGGGGGGCCATGACCTGCAGGCAGGCACCTCCCATCGTCTAAGTCCACATAACCTCAATCTGCAAGAAACATTAATATTAATCAGTAAGTCAGCAATACTTGTGTCATTGGTAAGAATAGTGAAGGCATATTAGGTTAAATCGTGAGATAAAAACAGTAATGTCAGTTCACAATTAAACCTTTTTCCGAGAAAAATTTTAAAAAATAAATTTTAAAGAAATTAAAATTTTTTTTTTTTAAATAAAGAAATTTTAAAACTTTTAAGAAACCAAACTGTCAAGGACTCAATCTGGAATCTTCATACAAGATTGATTGACAAGAAATTGATCATAGATTCCGATTACTCAAAAATGGGGTCCCACAAAACCATCAAATTCTTTTCGTATCCAATGTTTTTAATCCAAAATTCTACGAAGAATCCTTAATGTTTCTCATTTTGCCACAAAGAAAATTATTCATAATGTTATGCTTCTGAAAAGCAGATGACAACGTGATCTTCTAACTTCAAATAGCCATTGTTGTGTTGCCTTCACAAACTATATCAAGTTTTATCAATGAGATATACCATTGCTCATTGTATTTTTAATGCAGTCGTAAATTTCAATAAATATATATTTTTTTAAAATGAGCCTTTTTTAAAACATATTTAACCCTTTTAAATTTCAGCTTTGCACCGTTTAGTTTAATTGCAAACTTCTATTATGGTATTTTGTTCTTGAAAACTGTCAAATATATTTTCCTACTCTAATTTACAATTTTATCATAAAATCATGGAAAGAAGAAAAACACCGGGGAGTAGGATAGTCCAAATAGTTATTTTTTCTAAGCAGATGGAAATTTTTCAGCAGTAAGGAAGTCAACATTACTTGATTCGAAAAAATGAAATTAAAATGGAATTAAATTAATTACTTGAAGTATACAAAATAAACGTGCATAAATGCCAAAGAAAAAAAAATAAAATAGCATTGATACAAAAAACTATGCGAAAGTAGTGGTTCTAATTCAGTAAAAATGATACTGGACCATTTTTATACTAATCTCCAACTGTTCTCTAACTTATGACCAAACATGACGTGCCGTTTTCGAAATTCGGGTGTCATGGCAATGCGTTTACGCATGCGGAAGCGAAATCAGTGGATGGAATTTGACTGAATTGACATTGGGCAATCTAGGTACCAAGCCATGAAATATTTATTAAAATCGAATTAACGGTAATAGATGCCAGTCACATAGATTTAACAGAAAGACAGATACGGAACCGAATTTGTTCCTTGATATCTAAAACATAAAACGCGAGTGGAATTTTTTGATTCTGAGGACGATTTTTTTTTTTTCATTTCTTGCATGAATACAAAGTTTCCCTACCTTCGGTATTAAGTAAGTGGAATTAGAACTGATTTATCGAGTGCCGTTTAAAGTTTTAAAAATAGCTGGTGGGTTGTCCATATATAGCTATGTCCACACTTTTCGATTTTCCATTCAATTTCAATTTCAATTCCGCTACCCAATCCTATCAATCCATGATTATTTGAGTGAGTTCCTTTTATAAATTATTTCTTTATTTCAATATTATCAATACCTATCTCGTTCGTCATATATTTTTTTAAACAAATAATTCATTTGTATTCCAAAACTTACAAAAGCTATATATTGTTTGTTTTTTAATTTGAGATGACAAAAAAAAAATGCTTGCTTCACTTCTTGCTTCACAAGAAAGTAATAAAGGTTTGCTTCCAGTGTTATTTTCATTAGAAAATTAATATATTTATCATTACTTTCTCATTTGAATTAATCGGATTAATTAATTAATGAGATAAAAAATCTATAATTTGTGTGTTATTGGGAAAAAAATAAAACTTTTATTATTTATTCTACAAATCAGAATGTCACCGTCTTGTAGGGACAAATCATGCAGTAATAAATAATGAATAAAATTAAGGTTTTATTCTTGAATAATGAATAACTCAAACTATGACTAAACTATGACTATGACTCAAACTACAGCATCTACAACAAGAAGTCCTTGAATGCCAAGCTCAGACACTTTAAAAGTCATTCGACCAGGAGCCTTGTATGCTGCAGAGTGCCTTACAATGGAGAAATAACTGAAATTATGCGGAAGAGAAGGGTAAAATTTTATGGTCACATGTAACGAATGAATCATGGGAGATTGACTATCAGGATTTTCACCTATCTTCTAGAGAAGAAGATCGAAGGGGCATGGTTCACAAAAGTAGAGAAGGATTTGCAAGAAATAGGGATTACATGGGCCGACGTACAAGAGCCCAAGCTCAAAACAGGCAGGATGTTGACTGAAGAGCGGAAGCAGAGACATCGAGAACGGATGCGATGGTACTAGGCCAACATTAAAGCCAAGGGAAGAAAACAAATAACGTGGTCCCAAGCTGACCGTAACGAATAAAAGTGAATAACTCGTTTATTCATTATTCTATTATTCAGTGAATAAATTATGAATGAATTATGAATAATTAATAATAATAATAATAATAATAATAATAATAATAATAATAATAATAATAATAATAATATAATAATCAATAATAATAATAATAATAATAATAATAATAATAATAATAATAATAATATAATAATCAATAATAATAATAATAATAATTAATAATTGTGAATGAATTATGAATCATTTCTCCAATCAGTAATCAGATACAAATCATCTTCGGATGAAAAAATGTGTTTGAATAAGAAACAAATATTCGAATATTAAATAATAATTGAAATATAAAAAAAAAAAAAATGAAAATTTTTATCTCCATGAAATTTCCAGAATATGCGATTAGAATTCTGGAAATTCTTCAGCCTTCATGCAGCCTTCCTTACTGCTAATGTATCCAACTTCCTCAGATTTCTTTTCGACATTCCATGCGACTGAACTATTCTTGAAGTCAGAATGCCCCAGTCTTGTAAAGAAATTTAAAATTTTATAAATTACAGAAACATGTCCGTTCACAGTGGTTAGAAGGTGTAAAAAAATAATTTTAAGGTATTTAAAAAATCATTCTATTTTATAATTGATAAATATATTAATTCCTTAAAATATTTTACCGATTTTATCGAAATATTATAATTTTTACACTTGTAACAATCTTTTCAAATCCATTCATAGAATAATTTTATTATTATTATTTTTATTTCATCATGTCTTGGCTAATACCAGAAATATTCACCTACCCGGACCTAAGTCGAGGGTTTGGATCAAATTTTAAACAATATTTAAGAACTTTCTAACGATGCTTGATGTACTAAGAAGAACTCCTTTCTGCACTTATTTTAGTACTTTTTCACGAAGCTTCAAATTCTATACAGATCTGATGGTATCGTCTGGGATGAGCCCATATATACCTTTATATGCTCCAGCCTATAAAGTTGCTATTAAAGTTGCTCCTGACACAACTTTTGATATTTTCTTATGTTTTCTGATACCGTTTGTCGATATTATCATCGGTCGGAAAGACTATTATCATTATTATTAAGACTATTTATTATTATTTACAATTCTAAGATTTGTTATGATGGAACGATACCAGTATATTGTTCTCTTTTAAGCAGAGAGTACCGGTTTCGGCTCGTACCGATAATAAGGAACCTGGTCAGCAATCATAATAAGTGTATAACTGCTTATTATATAATAATAATATAATAAGCAGTTTGCTTATTAATTATATAATAAGCAGTTTGCTTATTAACTATATAACAGTACTATATAATAAGTGCTTGGTGAATAATCTTGGCCAGGTTATTTGCCTCATAAGATATTCTTTACCTGACAACACTTGAAAACCAAATGATATATGCTGGCTCAATTGCATAGGCGACATCAGTCATTGATGTCTTCTTTGCATATGTATTTTCTGTAAGCGTTGGTGGAAACTACCTGATTCTTAATGGCAAAAATAAACTCTTCCGTTTCAGGATTTTTATTGTTATTGTTATTTTTATTATTATTGCCACTCATTTTTTTTATTTGTCCAATTTTTCTTTAAAATCAATGACAGCTTTACTGCACAATCCATTGCGTGAAACAAAAAATATTTATTCGCTATTTAATACTCCGACATACGCTACATAATACCCCGAATGAGTACCAAAAAACAAACAAAAAATATTTTGTTAGAAGATATCTTTGGAACGCAGCCAACTTTAGATCTCAAAAGTCTATTATTTTTTTAAATTTTGTTAAAACAAGACTCCTAATAAAATATTAAAACAGATTGCACCTTTATTTGCTAGCATCTGTTTGCCCAATTTGATTTGGTTAATTGGATAATATTAGTAACAATTTATAATAAACTTGATACCAAAAACGAGGAAACAGAAATTTAAGCCTAAGGATTTCAGACCAACTGTAGGCCTAAATGGAACATACAAACTGTTTACATTAGTTATTAGTAACAAGCTAAAATCTCATATAAATGAGCACAAGTTAATTGCTCATGAACAATTAAGGACGAGAGAGAATGCAAAGGGACGCAAAAAATTGCTTGTCATCAACAGCTGAAAACTAAGATCCGTAATATATCTATTTCAGAAGGCCCGTGATTTAATGCCCCATTTACTATGAGGCTGTGGAAAGTGTCTCTGACTAAGCATGGGAGGCTCCACTATCCAATGAAAAAATACCTATCAACAGAGGAATCTTCCGAGGTGAATCTCTGAGCACACTTTGGTTCTGTTTGGCGATCAACTCTTTAAGCGTCTTGTTAAACTCGTCAGGTAAAGGTTATCACCTTGGTCTGGAAACGGTCGTTTTCCATTCCCTTTATGTGACGATATCAAATTGTATGCCAGAAATGAGAATGATCTGCTAAGCCTTCTTGAAATAGTAGGGGTCTTTAGTGAAGACATTCATATGGAGATGGGAGTGGAAAAATGTGACTGCAGTGTACTGCAGATCAAAAAAGGAAAGCTTAAAGATGCAACTAATGTGGAGCTGTCTAATGATGCAGTAATCAAGAGTTTGGACGAATATGATTCGTATGATCAACCACGCTAGGAGTGCCTTCACTGGGTGGGAGGCTTCTTCATCCACGTTTTCATGCCAAACCCTAAGAGAAGGTTTTCCAAAGATGACCTCACATAAAACTTATGCCAAAAGAAATGTTCAAATAAATGTTTTTTTCTAAATAATAGAATACTGAATAAATGGGTTATTCATTATTCATGAATAACGTATAAGTTTTATTAATTATTTATTACTTGTTTTCTGAATAATATATTTCCAACCCTGGTTAGGAGCAATGCCCATCGGTAATTTATAAAATTTAAAATTTCTTGACAAGACTTGTAGAACAGAAAAGTTATAGCTTTTATCTCTTTATCTCAATAATTAATAAATTCCATTAATTAAAATGAAAAACCAATTAATATATTAATTTTCTAGTGAAAATAACACTATTAGCAAACCATTATTTTTTATATTTAAAAATGGGCTATATATGGCTGAATTATCATTCAAGTAAAAATATAAACAATATTAAAATTTCTTTAGAACACGCACAGTGGGGTAAATCGTGAACCTTGGATTGCAAAAGTAAAAAAAACAAAATTTAATTTGGCTCTCGGCAGTAATACCTATTATATTGCACAAATGTTTTCTTCCTTCAAATTCGACGATGGAAAATTCGAGACCTCAATATTCATAAATAAATCCAGGGTTTACATAGAGGATTAGGTGACGAGAAAAAAATTCTTCAGTAAGTTATCAATTTCTCACCACTACGGGCTCAGAAATTATTTTTATCATTTTCGACGGGCATAGAGAATGTAAGAAAAAGTTTCAATCAAATTCATAACAATTTAGGAACTATTAGAAAAATTTATTTGAACGAATTTCCTTTAAAGGTAATTTAACGTTTTATTTTAATTGTAAGTAGTAAGATCCGACTAGATTAACTTTCATTTTTGAACTGTAATTAGCTTTGGGATGCCACGTTTTCGTTTTTTATGCCACGTTAGCAGTGTATGTTTTCAGAAATTGTCGAAATTCCGAGAAGGAAACCCTTCAGGAAAAAACTCAGCTGTGTTCGATTATGTGCTCTTTAATATTTCACAGGACATTTCCGAAAACGAAGACATAAGAAAATAAAATTTTAATTAGAAATTTTGTAAGTAAAACCAAAAAAGTACTAAGTATTGCCGAACATTAAAAAGATTTTTAAAATCGGAACAGTTTAGTTTGACACTGAATTAAAAATAATTCTACCCAACGTAAATGATAGGGCAAATATTGGTCGCCCAGCTAAGTGCTTTCAATACTCTTCATTGTGATCAAAGAGTCGAAAAATAGCAGCACTATTACAAAGTGCCTCCTTGGACGAATTGAGTTTTGCTATCAGCAGTATTTTTACGGAGTTTGAAAACTCCGTTTAGTTTTGTAGTAGTTACGGAGGTGAACAAAGAAGTGCTGATAAGATTATACGCTAAATTTCCAACCAATGAAACTAAAAAAGAAAACATGCTGAACCAAGAGCGTATAAGGCTGATGAGGTCTTATATATTTTTGTTGACAAACGTTTTACAAAGCATTTTCTTGCACTTTTGCAATCCGAGGCAAAACATCTTGGCGCGAACATACATCCAACATATAACTCAATAATGAAAGCAAAAAAAGCCTGTTAATCTGAGAGACAATAAATCGATTATTACTGAAATTTAGGCAGAACTGACGCTACAAGCGTTAGCTGAGCAGACAGCGAAAAGATTACTCTTAACTATACAAGAATAGATGTTTTTATTCACCAACCGGGGGGGACTTCTACAGTACCACCTATTAAACATCTAAAGTCACATTTAAAATGGGGATGTGATGGAAGATCCGGGTTTCCTATCATTCTAAAAACTTTATCAAGTGGATATTCTGCTGATGCTGATGCTTTCTACAAATATTCTATAGATATTACAAAGTCATTTAAAAAAGGTTTGTAAATTTATACATCTGGTTTTCCATGACATCGCACTCGAATTCATGGGGCAGAAATTATTACGGCAGCGACTATAAGTATAAGTATTTTATCAGAAGAGGCTCTTGAATCAAGAAATAAAAATATAAGAAGATATAGACAATTTAATACAAGGAAATGTTCTCGGATTGGTTGTATTACAGACTTATTTCATTCATTATTATTTTCCTCTAATCCTTTAGTTTCAACCATTTCAACCTTCTAATAGATAGATACGATAGAGAGCAGATTAGTAAAAATAAAACAACTTTAGATAAGAAGGTCGCACTGCTATTATTTTCTCTTCCGGAATCGAAATCAGATTCCGAAATGAAGATGGAGGATCTAATGAAGATCTAAAGGATCAGATGTTGTAAAAACCAAAATAAATATAATCGATTAGAAGTGGGCACTTACATTGTGTTCATTTATATTCCTTTATACTTATATATTATAATTATATATTTTATTTTATATGCTTTATATCTATACTAATATTTTATACTCGTTTGTCTGTCTTATGATTCATGATTATGATGAGTTTTAATTTTTGTGAATATTAAAATTTTTTTTTAAGAAGTTACAGGTGTATTTATTTATTTAATGATCCTTTGGGCCTTTGTTTTCTTTCTTTTTCTTTCTTTCTTTAGTTGGTAATAGTATTTTTCTTTATTTATGATTTGCCCTATTGTGAGACGGTGACATTCTGATTTGTAGAATAAATCATAAAATTTATATATTTTTTTCCCAATAATACAGAAATTATAGGTTTTTTTATATCTCAATAATTAATTGATTCGATTAATTAAAATGAGAAAGTAAAGCTAAATATATTAATTTTCTAATGAAAATAACACTAGAAGCAAACCTCTATTACTTCCTTGTACTAATTAAAGGAAGTATTGTTTTTATTTTTATTTTATGTCATCTCAAGTAAAAAAAAAAGTCCGTGAGCAGCAGAACTCCGTCACTAAAGTCGTATTTTCACTTAAAAAATATATTAAAAAAATGGGTGAGTAAGAAAAATGGTCTTCGCTGACCATTAATTTCCTTTCAAATGCAATAGGTTTTGAGCCCTGTTAATGAATTTGTAGGGTTTTTTAAAGTAGCGCAAATCGGAAAACCCGGGGGGGAACCAAGTTGTGACCCCCAAAAGATACATCCATAACACCAACCCAATTCACATACAAAATTTCAGCCCTATAACCTAATATGGTGGAGCTGTAGAGATGCGCAAAACTCTAAAAACGCCGAAATTTCAGGTAAATATACCGAAATTTTGACTGCAATTTACCCATTCTTTAATGGTATGGTTCTGCCTGTAAGAACCATCAGCATATCCTACATGCTGAATTTCAGCTCATTTGACCCAAAGAGAGTCGCTGGAGGTGCTCAAATGTATATATATATATATATCACACATCTGCAAAATTTCCATAATCGTGCTCTAGGGGTTATGAAACTATAATTATATTTGTTTAAGAAAAGTATATGACGAATAAGGTTGTGATAATAATGAAATACAAAAATAATTTATAAAAGAATCTCTTAAATAGTCATGGTGCGAGAGGATTAGGTAGCGGAGTTGAAATTGAAATTAAACGACCAGTGTGTGGACCTAGCTTATTAGGTGGCGGATGTACTGGATGTCTCTCCTTAATGTATCTTTCCACTCTTAAGTTGTACATCTCTTGTCATTTTATAGCAAAACACGTCTCGTTTGAACAACTTCAAACTGCCGGCGAGTAACCAGGCTTCATTTTTGGTTCATTAGTTCCAAAAAAAAAAAAAAATTAATAACTCCCCAAAATTTGAGGTTATGTGTTTCCAATCCAAAAATCGAATAAATAAAAATATTCCGTCTGACGGCCGAAGCTTTTCTTGTTGATTACTAAACCATTTTTTTTTAGAATTGTCAACAAAGCCACAAGCCATCTCAGGATGATTAATTTTTTATTTTTTTTATTTATAACCATTGTAATAATAATTTGTAGCGTCTTCTTATTAGGATGCTATTGAGCACATAATCTTTATCTATTTTATTATCCTAACTTGAAAATTTTTAGTTCATGAAAATGATTTGATCAAATGAAATGATTTTCATTTTAGTTGATAAGTTATAGTATGTTTTACTGTTCATTTGCATTCACTTATCCTGTGAGAGATCTTCCTTGAGCACACCCAGCTATAAAGTGTGTACCTAATCCTTCTATAGGAAGAGAGAAAACTTGGTTGTTGAATCTGGTACTGGCCGGATCATCATCTTCTTGCATAATTGTTGGTCAAGTACTTCCTTACCAGGTTGTACTTCCTAGACGCTTCAGGGAAATTACCGTACCTAAAGGATTTGAGGAGAATAACCCAAATAGACCAAATTAGTGCATTTGGGGTACACCATACATCTATCCACTCAATTTATAGCATTTCCAAGTCAATTGTAATCTTTTACAAATCAATTGTCATGTTTTCCATTCCAATTGTAACCCTTTCCGATTGAAATGTAACTTTTTCAATTACAATTATAACTGCACATGAATTAATTTTATTTTGTTTATCTTATTATTGAAAAATAATTATTTTAATTAAAATAATGACTTTTGAAATAATTTCGGCATATTCTACCAAAATTTTACTTGGCCTATTAGGTAAATGATGTTAAGTGTTATTTCAAGAGTCAAAATTTATGAGAAAAATTTATTTTTTATTTTTAAATATTTTTTATTTTTTTGTAGAGGGGATGGTGGATTTTATCTATTTGGTGATCGTTCATTAGGATTTGGATGTTGCTAATGTTGCAATTACTAACGAAATTTTGTTCGGCCATTAGCATTTCAAATTTATTATAATTTTGCAAAATTATACGTATCGTTTATTAGGTTTCCAAGGGCACTATATCCTCATTTATTAACAGATTTTCAATCGTGCATAAGCATTTCGCTTTTCAGTTACTGCCGAGTTTTTCTATGATATAGGGATCGTTCATCAGATATTCGAGGATTCTGATTCCATTTTTTCAGTTGCTTTTTTGATCGAGCATACGAATTTCGAATTACCATTGCATTTACACTTCTTCAATGTATGCATCGTTTATTAGGGTTTTAAAAGTTCCTAATTCAGGAAGTTCCATTTTTTAGTTTACTACCGGATTTTCGATCGCGCATGCGCATTTCGCTTTTTCGTTACTGTTAATGGTTTCTTTGAAATAGAAATCGTTTATTAGGTTTTCGGAGGTTCATTCTATTTTTAAAATTGGATTTTTTTTATCAAACTTGCTCATTTCGAGTTATTATTACAGTTGACATTTTATTGGTATAGATAACGTGTAGTAAGTTTTAAAGAACTACATTTTTGTGCACATTATCCTTAAAATTCTCGTTACCAATAATTAAGTAATATACGGCAATTCGTGATGCGCAAGCTAGATATAAAATCTGATTAAAAAAATGAAATCAGAATATTCGAAAACCTAATAAACGATTCCTAATTCAAAGAAATCATTGACAGCAACGGAAAAGCGAATTGCGCATGAAGTATTGAAAATCTGACAGCAAATTAAAAAAAAAACAGCGTCCTTGAAATTATAGTAAATGGTTCCTATAATGAAAAATTATCAATTAAAATTGTAATTCGAAATGCGCATACTCGATCAAAAATCTAATTAAAAAAGTGGAATCAGAACCCCCTGTAACTCAATTCCAGTCCATGTTTCAGAGAAAATTTCAACAGTAACGGAATAGCAAAAGGCTCATGCGAGATCGAAAATCTGACAAATTAATAAACTGAGCCCTTAAAAACTTAATAAACGCTACGTATATCGAAGATGTGTCAAACGTAATGGTAATTTGAAATTCCCATGCTCAATCAAAAATACAACTCAAAGATGGATTCAGAACCATAGAAAACCTAATAAACGATCCCTGTATCATAGAAAAGGTCGACAGCAACTGAAAAGTTAAATGTGCATGCTCGATTGAAAATTTAATAATAAATTATGTTATAGCGTCCTTGAAAAACTAATAAACGATACCTATACCAAAGAATTTTGCAAACTAGTTATTAATTTGAAATGCTAATGACCGAATAAAATTTCGATAGTAAATTCAACATACCAATATCGAAAACCTAATGGACGAATGGACGAATGGTCGAAATAGGGAATCTAATGGACGATCACAAATTCGATTAAACATATCATCCTTCCTCAAAAAAATATAAAATAACAAATATTTAAAAATAAATAAACAATTTTTTTTTTATCAAAAATTTTAACTCTTCAAATAATACTTAATATAAATTATCTACTAATAGACGAAAAAAATGTCGGGAGAATATGCCGAAATTATTTCAAAAGTCATTATTATAATTAATTTTTTTTTTTTAAATTATAAAATAAATAAAATAGGATTAATTCATGTTCGGCTGGGTTTCAATTGAAATGGAAAATATTACAATTGACTTGGAAATGCTTTATTTGGGTTTCAGTGTCATGACTGAACTCTATTCAATCATCTGATCACCACAGACATTATCTCAGCCATCGCAGGGTTCTCCCACCTGGAGAATACCAGTCAAGGCTTTGAATAAAGCCATTGGTACCCTTATCTTAGGATGGATTCTGGTTAGAATGTTCTTTGATGAATGGGCCTTTAAGTAAGAGCTAATAATCCAGAGCAATATCGATATACCATTAGATAAACATATGGATTAGCTTTAATACCATTTCTGCTAGTATAAATCGAGTGTACATATTTTTTCCGGAAGATATATCTAAAATATTTACAATGATTCAATGAAATTTAAATCAGGTAAAAAAGGCGAGGGAAAAATCATCAATTTCAATCAATCAGTTGTTTTAAAAACTATTTTAAGTAATAAACAAAAAGTGGTGAACCAGTGAAAACAACATATTTCGTATCATTTAAACATAAATCTTAAATACATACAGTATTGGGTCCCTATAGCTAATATCCCAGTAAGTATGGTTGATTCGTAGATACAAAACCAGATTTTGTTCAAGGCACATTTTGTACTAAGGAGGCCAGGACGTGAAAGAGAAGAATTTCTGCGTAAAATAAAATTAAGAGCATTATATTGAACATTTATATTCGTTACACATTCATCTTCTAAAAGGAAAAGCTTTAAGAACCTGCAAATCATGTTGAAACACTCAAGAGAACGAATTCAGTGAAACTATCAATCCTAAAACCAGTATAAAATTGGATTTTGAAATTTTACTATAGTAACTATTATGATATTCTTGGTAACTGATAGGAGTACATAAGAAAAATAGCAAAAGAAAAAGAAAATTAACCGAAGAAATAAAAAATAAAAATTGGAAACCAAATAAAAACATTATGTGATTTAAAGCTCAGATAATCCAAATGCATATATAAAAAGATTAATACTGACCATAACTTGCCAAGTTAGGTATATTATGTATATATTATGTGCCATGGTTCAGTTAGGTATTGAGGCAACCGTTCATAAGGAATGCAGTATAGTTATTTCGTAAAGATCGTATTCAATTATATGACTCAAATGCCAATGATTTAAATTGGCATTAGTGATTAGCTAGTGGATTAGTAAATGAAAATTCGTGCACAACATTAAAGGCTATGTAAAGTGGCATACGCAGGGGAAGGATTTGGGGAGTATAACGTATAACTCCTCCCTCCACCCCTTCTCCCTGTTACTTCTCAATGTTACTAAAAACTAAAGTTTGTATTGTAAGTGATATTTGTTGGTAATTTTTAACAATAATTTTTCATCCAATTTTCTTGCTTATCCTTAAAGCTTACTCCCGATTTGGTGATTATCGACATTTAAGTGATTACTTGCCTTCTTTTTGTTAAATCCTACCAAAAAAAATCTGCATTCTATAGAGGAAGACAATTACTAATGCAAAAGATAGCAACGATAGCATAAATTATTGGTTCTTAAAACAGTATAGATTACTTTGGTAAGACTCCAAATCAAATAGCTAGGCCTATTTAGTCTTATTTTACTGATTAAAAGTCGGGCATCGTCAGGCCAGATAAAAAAAAAGTAATGTATCTATTTAATACTAATAATAATGGGAAGAAGAAAAATTCTAGTGATGAATTAGTGGAATAGTTTCATCCATATATCTCAATATTCCTTTATTGCTATATTTTACATAGTTCCACCAACGTTTGGGGGGGATACTCCTCCATTCTCAAGGTCTATTTTCTGAAAATATCATACAAAAATTAAAACAATCAAAATTATTTGTATAACAATATTGCAAATAAGTCATTTCTTACTATAAATGCCTCTATGCTCCTATTGTCTAGGTATATCCATATTAATTTCGTCTGTTAATGGAGACAATAAAAAAAAACAAAAAAAAAAAAACAATGAGTTTTATATGGTTTAAAAACATTGCTAGGAGTGTGTACTACATATAGTTTCGTCATTGTCACTCTGCTTTGGTATTAGCTCCTACACTAATCCATCCCGACTATTATTCATTTTGCCCTCCTGCATCTGCCTTTTTGCTAGTGCATTATTTGCTTATCATATATATGTAATATATATTTACAATATTAGATTTTATTATTCTTAATAATATTACCAGAGGAGCGTGACAATGATGGAACTATACCATATGTGGTACACACTCCTATCAAAGTTTTTAAAGCATATAAAAACCTATTTTTTTGTTTTTTTAATTGTTTCTATTAACAGACGAAATTAATATGAATAAATCTAGACAATAAAAGTGTAGTACAGTAGTGTTATATAAATAATTTTGATTGTTTTAATTGTTTTATGATATTTTCAGAAAAAAAAAAACACCTTGAAAATGGAGGAGTACCCCGAAATGTTCGTGGAATTATGTAAAATTTACTAATAAAGGAATATGGAAGAAATTATTCCACTAATACATCACTAAACAAATATAAGTGGTGTTGTTGACATGATGAAGCCTGGATTTGAGAAACGTCGTACCATTAGTTATTAACTGAGATTTGGGAGACTTGAGGCATTTATTCTGGAATAATCCAAAATCCTAATAATACTTACTATTTATCTTAGAATTGAAGAAAGGAAGGTGTTATGTTACAAAGTTAAAGTATTGGGAAAATGGCAATTTTTTTAATGTATTTTTTTAATATATTCAGTCCATTGAAAAGTCACGCGATTAACCAAGACAGCCACATAACATCATCATTCCTTAGAAAAATTCAACTTTCGAAAATTCGGTGTACAGCCCCTTCGTCCACTGAAATCTTCAATTATGTTTTTTTTACTCTCGTTTTATACTATCAATAAATAATTAATTTTTTGGTAAATTTATATTCGAAATTTATCTATGAAGTCCTTATTTGTTAATTAAATTAATTTTTCAGCGAATCTTCCCTAATAATTTTATCTGGAATATTATTAATATTCACTAGCAACAGGGCTCAGAGTTGCGTTTTACACAGACGTATGTCGGATAAACGACATATTATTTTTTATGTATGGCTTTATCATGAATACAAAATCTACCCTCTAATCAAGTGTCTATACTACTTTTAGTTTCATACAACAAATTTTTGGTTAGTGTTGTATATCTGCTATATATTTTATCATTTGTAATTATTGTTTTACCTTTATAATAATAAGCATATCCGTTACTTTATCATGGAAGCTTCAGGCTTTCAGACATTTTTCATAAAAATGTAACTGCGATTTAAACACTTTCTAATGCCGTAACAGGTTCGTAACTTTACTAAAGACTGTATTAACCGAAAAACAAAAAATTGAATTGTTCACATTCGTAAGTTTAACATGGGACCGACGATATAGTCAAAACCTCAGGAAATGACTTGCGTTTTCTACAGACGCCACTGCTAAAACGAAAATCTTTCCCTAAAGAATTGTAGAGATTTGTTGAAGAAGTAGACGGACTAATCAGTATTAACATTCTTCAATACCATGTGTTTAGTTACTTTATTCCTCTGTTCTAATTTATTTCTTTCTTTAAATTCTTTCTTAATATTTAAAAAAAAAATTAAGTTTACATTATTCATTATTTGTTTATAAGAATCAAGTTCCACACTTATTTTTATTAGTGGGTATATCGAAAAAACTACAAACTATCAAATAATCAGCTGTGATAATTAATCTGTCTAGAAATAGAGTTGATGGCGATGTGAGAAATATATTTCTATACAATTTTGGTATTGATTTTTAACTTCCTACCAATTACAATTATCGTTTATTTCAATTTCAATTTCAGTCTGACCTTAAGTTTTAAGAATCATTTTGATGATAAGAAGTATTTTGAAGGTTCAAATCGTCGTCTCTACATCGTCAGCATTAGACATTCGTCTTGAATAAGAAAATGAACTGTGAGTCATAGTAATAATAAAATATATCAGTTGAGGCTTATGACGTTGCCAAATAACACAGATTGACGCAACCAAGCGACCAACTGACTAAATTATATATTTTTAAAGAAATATTTTAATATTTGTAAATTATTTTGTAATTAATCTAGAACAATTGATTATTTAAAATTTACTTTATCTGTATTTAGTACAAATTGAATCTATTTTGTATTAATTATTTTTTAAGAACTTAGTATTATAGATTTTTTTAATTTTGAGGATTGATTCATTTTTTTTTTCACATTCTACAGAAATGACAATTAAAACTAAATACAACTATTAATAACAATTTACAATACCGTTTCTCATAAACAATACATTTTTTTTCTTCTCGTTATTTTTAGCGGCAATACACTTTTTAAACTTCGACCACAACGTAGAACTCTTAAAGCGGACAAAAACATTTGAAAGACACGGGCTAATTCTGTCGAATCCCGGTCGCCGAAATGGCCATTTGGTAGCCAGGTTATCTCTAATCCCCAAGCGGTCCAAAAAACTCCTACCCCAGATAAGGTTAAACTGATCCTTTTATCGGAGGGGCTAGCTTTAAATTTGGGCTTCGCAGGATTAACACCCCAGATAAGTCTCTTCACTGGTCGGCAATGGCCAAGCTGGACCTAACTGTCCACGGTGAAAGTTTATAGTCACAATAGATTGTATAAAATGATGCTCGTCATATACTTACGACATTATCTGATGTCAAAATCCAGCATTCCTAATTAGTTACATTTTGTTTTAGTCATCAAATGAGCAATAAAAATATTCGATCTGAATTAAATATAAAAGAGGATTTTATATCTGATCTAAAAATATTATGGCTTTAATTTTGAAACTCACTTCACTTTCTTTGTAATAAATCCTTTTTAACAATTTCGTTCCTTCAATCTAAGAAAATTAATTTTTCTCTACTTTTACTAGCTACGAGTATTGGTTGGCGTTGGCCAACAATTGGCCATCCACTTTTTAATGTGTGGTCCATCGGGCGATTTAACATTTCTATTGAATCTTATATTTCTCGTCGTGCTTATACAAAAAGAAAAATTAATGAATGAAAATTTGCATTTGTCGTTGTTGTAAAGCTATGAACTTCAATTCTACATTTTATAGCCACGATCACCAATAGTCGACGAGTACTGGAAGATTCGGAAACATAAAGTGCAAGTAAGGATAAATAAAAATTTCATTAACTAAGGCGTGAGAGTTAATTATAATGAATAGTCTAATGATATAATTTTATTATATTTGTATTGAATTTGTTAAAACTGTATTTCCATCTGATTAAAATAAAACATTTGATATATTGCTTTGTACGATTCATATTCGGGGTGTCGAGGGACGGCTCTGTCTCCCGGTATAGCGAAAATCTGAAGTGGCTTTGCTCTTCCTATCGTCGTAAGTACATCCTGGGCATACTTCCTCTTCCAAGTTATCCAATCCCGCCGTCCATCATACATCTTCGACCTCCTTCAATTCAAATCATCTTCTCATTTTCGTCATACCCGTACTCGGCCTTCAGTTTTATTTACAGTGGCCCAGCGAATCGCAGCTTTCGACAGATATTTTCTTATCCGATTCTCATCCCAATGGAATTCGATTCCTTCTTCCATCCGTCACTCCAACACTCTCCCCACCTTCAAATCCAGCTTATTCAATCACTTCCTTTCCACCCAGTTCCAAAATAATTGTAAACAGAGTTTCTTTCATTTCAATCAACATTTGTAAATATGTACTAATAGATTTTGTATCTTTTTAATTATTCTTACTTCATTTCTAATTTCTGTTTTACCTTATTAATATTAGAAGTTCATGTTTTTTTTTTTCATTTCAAGACGTGAATACTCTGGCCATCAATACCTATTTCTTATGCTAGAAATTATTATCGACTTTTCTTTTTTTTTTATTATCTGTTAACTCATATGTTCCAATTTCATCTACTCCAAGCCTCTGAACCCCATCTATCACTGCCTGTTATTGTTATTCTAAGAGGACTTGTCCCGGAATAAATAAGGAGTTTATTAAAGTATGGCCCGCTGTAAAATTACACGTCAATAAAGTGGCCCGCGAAACTATTGGGTTGGCCAGGCCTGGTCTAAAGCGTTCGATATCCTCCAGTAATGAAGCATAGTGGCGGATCCACTGGGAAGGAGAAATTTCTCCTCTCACAATAACCTCTGAGAAAAAAAAAAATAATAAAATGTACTTACTACCTACCTATGTACATACTAGTAATACTAAATTGCAGTAACAGAGAGAAATGTTTTATTAACAGCAATGTTGCCCAAATACCTTGGGTTGCTACGTACACAGCATACTCATCAATCCAATGCTAGACATTATATATATATATATATATATATATATATATATATATATATATATATATATATATATAACTTTTTTTTTCATTCATTTTAACTCTAAATACATTATTCTCATCGCTACATTACCACATTATATTTTTTTCTCCACTTTAGTTTGCTGTAAACCTTCTATCACTCTGTAATATATCCCTTATTTCTTTTTTCTATTGACCCTCAACTATTATTTGAAATAACGCTTTTTTTATTTATAAATAAAAATTAAGAAAAAAACAACAAAAACAAATAGCTAATAAAATAAACTACTTAAAAATTAATCAAATGCTCAGATTTTAGATATGCACACCTAAGCATCAATTAGTATTAGTATTAGTCAATTTTTTTTTTTTTTGCATGATCAACCGTTTTCTAGATATGGAGGGAGAGATAGCAGTGCCAAAATAAAATAGGTTACTCATTTTAGGGGACGGCTTGAATGTTAATAACGAAAATATAGGACATTCTCAGTTAAATAAGCATTGTATGCCGTTCCAAAGTCGCTACCTCCAAAAATTGAGACATTTGATTCAAGAAAATACCTAGAAATTTCTCTCATTTTCATTCTGTGGTCAATATCTTGAAGACTACCAACCACGGGAAAACATTATGAATACTTTTTTTAAAAACATTAAATTAGCTATAATTTGAGTCCTGATAGAAATATTTACGTTAATAATTAGAATTATTTCTATAATTCTCGAAATATAGAATTCCAACGAATAACAATTTTTTTTTTTCCAATAAACGAGAAATTACTGATTTATCAATATAATGCGGCAAATATCTTCCTTCGAAGATAATCGTTATAATCTACTTTATGATGAATTTAACTAGCTTTATTTCTGTGGTAATAGACATCTGTATGTCTAATATTTCCCTAGATAGAGATATAAAATAAATTCCTAAAAAAGAGAAATGACCATTTTTGGAATTTATTTTAGCTATACTGCTTTATGGTGCATTTAGAGGCTCTAATTTCAGTGGTAATTTGCATCTGATATAAAATAATTTATTTCGAAAAACATATTGTATATGATTTTGACATTGACAACCCAGCCATATTTTGAGAAAAGTTAAGATTTCTCCACTCGCACCATTAAGTAGTTTATAATGATTAGCTTCGGAAGAAAGACAGTTGTTAAGATATTTTCCACAATATAGTCACAAATTAGTGATTTCTCATTTTTTAGAAAAAAAAAAAGTTGTGTTTTTGGAATTCTATATCTCGGGAAATACAGAACGTAAAGAGCTCTATTAGAGCTCAATTAGTAAAATAAATAATAAATAAATAAAAAGATAGGGATAAATACCATTAGCAACAAATATAGTTCAAGAAACATTAAATTAAATAAACGATGGAAATTAAACCTTGCTTATCCGTGAAATCGATCTTCGAAATTGTCAAATGTAATTTAATAATTATCCATTGTAATTGAATTTTTTCCTAATTTAAATAAAATATAATTCATTTACTTTGATGTTTTTTCTTTATATTAAGCTTCTATCGTTTTATTATTATTTAAACCTGATGAAAAATCCACACTTATGGCCGCTGGGCTAGTATATGGTAAATGGAATCATAATCAAGGTCAAAATAGTTTTAATTCGGTTCAAACTGTATCATTTGCCAATGAATTATTAATTACTAAAATATCCTGTCAATCCGTCCTGGCACAGGATAAGATAACACAATCACACATATATATAAATATATATATTTATATATATACTTATTATCCTTTCCATATTCTCGTGCATTATTGAGATAGAAACTGTTGAATTTTTTTGGACGAAAGAAGGGTGTGAAAGAAGGGAAGACAAAATTGAGCTTGCCCTCTGGCAAAAATCCTAGTTTCCCTTAAAAACTACCATGGATCCTCCCCTGATGAACACGGTCCAAAGGGTGGAGATAAGGAATCAAGGTGATTGCAGGAAAAGGAATCGGAAGGAAAGGAGTATACAGCTGAAGCAGTTATCTTAAACGGACGAGGGGATAAGATTACAGAGTGTATGTATTGAATGTATTTTGAGTGGAAGAAATACAGAAAGATTTTTTAAAGATAAAAAACCGTTAGGATGTCTGCATGGATGAAGTCAATTTCACGTTGGAAATCTTTATTTTTGATTCAAATTCAAGGTGTTTTTCACCAGCTTCACAAAATCAAGCATATAATTTTATATTTTTAGCAAATAAACAAAATTAGAATAACGAAAGCCATATTTTCAGAATACTGAAAAAATATATGGACCTTCTCATTTAATATCATGCCAATCTATTGTATTATATTAATGGTGCGGAAACAAGAACTATTGGTTTTTGTTTACCATCTTCAAGTTGTGTTTAGCGCTCAGAAGAGGAAAAGCTAATGTCCGTCGAAGAAATCCTCCAAGTCGGACAAGGCAATGTATATCAGATCAAACGATAAACTGTTTGCCGACAGTAACCAATCCTTCCAAACAAAGTTTATTTTATTTGATGGTAAAGTTATAGGTATATTCTTGAACTTCTCTTTGATCTCTTCTGGAATAAGTAAAAAAAAAAAAACAACATTGTTTTTTCGTCATCGGATTACACATACTGTCCCTTTTATTGTTTTTATAAACCTAATCATAAAGTAAATGAAAAAAAGAAGCTTCAAAGTTTGATCTTCGACAATTCAATATTGAAAAACAGTTTGAAATTTCAAATAAAGTACCACTTTCTGGTCATTGAATATTCTTTCCAATGACATAAAGGTCTCCATGTACTAAATTTGAAAAAAATTCGATTAAATTTAGAAATCTTTTGTCACGAAATTCTTTGTGGAGCGAAAAGTAAAGGACAACTTCCGATTGGTATCTGGCAGCCGAAATCTGATACTTTATTTGCAATGTTATATAAGTCTCTAATACCAAATTTGAAAATAAAGCGATTATATTTAAACATATTTTTTTTCTTATTAATAATGTAGGGAGCAATAGCATGTGAGGCATGAGAAAGAATATTGCCCAGCAGTACAGTACCTCTTCGTTGGCTTCCATCTCTCACCTTTGATAGTTAAGGAAGGTGATATCTCATCCAGCAACTTTTTAGTCACCTCCTCGTTATATAGAGCATGTCGGCAGTAGCCATAGCAGTTCAGGAGCCCACTGCTCAATGCATGCATGTTGCGTCTATCAGAATGAAGACGTTCCGTTTCTGTTTATTTATTTAATTTTAAATTAATAATTTCAGTTTCTTTATGCTATTGTAAAGTAATTGTATTTGTCTTCTATAAATCTAGAAGAATCAAGTGCTCATGTAAACCAATTAAAAAACCACCTCACTGGTCTACGTGGCTTGAGTAGAACTGAGAGGGGTATATATTCTTATATAGTTCTTTATTGTTTCTATGTTAATTATCGATATGAACTGCTAATTTAAAAGACATTGGTTGAGCATATTTGGACCTGTTAGTTTGAGCTGTGCAGAACAGCTACATTTTCGAACATCAAACGCATTAAATCATTTTAATCCTAAGTCGATCAAACAATATTCTATGCTCCATTCTATACATCAAACAATACGCTACTTCATGTTCTTAAAATTCTATTTGTTTTAGATCTTATTTCATCCACTCTATTAGAACGTTACTCATCATCCTAATTCTTTAGCACCATCCCCATCCACCATGACCCATTCCTGTAATCCTGCTCTATAGTTAAACGGCAGAGGTAACTTGTAAAAAGTCTTGACTTTTGTTAATGTATATACCAGATTTCGGGCAATGGTCAGGCTTTCCATTCAAGTCCTGAAACTGTGGTTTAGCGTCCTCATTCATTATAGATATGTTATCAATTCCAGTGACGTGGTTGATGGAAAAGCCCTGGAATCTCTCAGAGTCCTACTTATCCCGCTACAAGTTGGTTCGGAGTTCCGCAGGACGAATGTAAATGTTGTAGCCCAGTATGGCTATGAATATGATGTTTATTTTATTTTATGTAACTGTATTTTTAATTTGATTTATTTAGCTATTATCGGTTACTATACTACCTTCCTAAGCATAAAGGGGGTAACTGCTTTTGAGGTTAAACTGAGAAAATGGGATTTAAAGTTCTGATGCCTCCTTTTTGTTCCTTCAATAGTTAAGATCATTATTTCGTATCTAGAATATGCTAAGTCAAAGATGCCACGTCTACATCAGATACCTATAAAACTGTTTATGAATTGTCAATTACTCATAAACTAACTCATTAAAAGGTACAAAATGTGCAGTTACGACAATAAAAAAAAAAAATTTCCCATGGAGCTACGGCCATAATACTGTAGGATTAAACATCAATGAATCACTAGGCATCAATCGCGATTCATCTAAAAACGGTAGTTACCCCTTTTGAGCTTAGCAGGGCAGTTCAATCTATCTTATTCTGAATTATGATAGATTGAACTATTTTCCAATATAACCAATTCATCAGAAAATAATATCAGGAACGTTCTTTCAACTAATGCATTAGTTAATATTGTATTAACAATTCCTAGTAATTCCCAAGAGGTGAGATGCAAATTTAATCTCATGGATTATCGGTAACAGACATTTTAAAGTCACGAACCAGGTTCGATTTGACGATTTGCATAAGAGCTCGACTACTTATGAAAGCAACAAGTAAGTTAGTTGGAAGGAGAGGTAATAGAATGTTGGCTGTTCCGAAACACGCAGACGAGGTCTGATATAGAGAAGTACAAGGATAACTCTGAAGGCCTGGAACACCGTATTAGCACACATATAAGTTGCCTTTGTACGATGTGCTGGGGGAGGGGTGCGATGCGAGCTAGAGATCAAAGGTAGTACCCGAGCAGGAGCAACGGTCTTAATAATAAGGTTAGTTCCGGAGAACAATCTAAGCAACGTAACTTTAAAGATTAGAAGGAAAACTTATTCTCACAATCTTCAACTCAATTTGAATTGTGGTTGACTAATTTATATACCTAAAGCTTTACTTATTTTGTTAATATTTAAAAATAATGTTAATATTAAAAAAAAAACACGTAATTTTTTCATTTTTTTTTTTTTTTATATTTTATACGTTCGGTTAGAAGGTCCAGTAATAGGAAGGGCCAGTAATAGTTCAGACGAACTAGATAACATATTCATAAAACTGCCTAATATATTTTTTCTATTCTGAACCAGTTATGTCCCGTTGAGAAATTGCGATGCTACCAAGCCGTATCATACCAATCATTATACTTACGTTCACGGTCCTCATAAAATGGTATAATATGATTGGTGTAATTAACATTTTTGACTAATAGATAACGTAGAGGCGCCAAAATCCTTACAAACCGCAAAAAAGATTTTTGAGATACTGAAAATTTGAGTGAAATTCACTCCCACGTCTCACATGGGGAGTGAATTCTGCGTATACATATTGAATTTCAGCTCCATTGATCCAAAGAGAGCGCAGGAAGTGCCGAAATGTCACTTTTACCATTGTATTATGATCAGAGTATCCAGTTTACCTTTTATTTTACTTTGCATTATGGGCGCCAGGCTGTTATAAACTAGTCAGATGTGAATTATGCCACCTTATAGATAAAAAAATCTTTTTTCTAAGAAAAAGGTTTCATACCCTGTCATACAATACAGTCTACAGGCATAGCTCAGGTGAGACAGAGCTGGGTCATGCTAATATAGCAACTACTTTTTAGGTTTTCCACTCTTCGCCTTATATATTATACAAATATCATATACATAACATAAAAAATAAGTTAAACTATATGCAAGAAAAGAACAAATATTTACAATAAAGCTATAAACACCTTTATACAAAAGCAAGCATAAATCTATGTTTAAAGATATAAAAATAAAGTTCATGCGTTAGAGAGAGAGAGAGAGAGAGAGAGAGAGAGAGAGAGAGAGAGAGAGAGAGAGAGAGAGAGAGAGAGAGAGAGAGAGAGAGAGAGAGAGAGAGTGAGAGTACAAAGAGATTATATTGGGTTTTCCAGTGTTCTCCCACGAGTTCTTTCTTTGCAGCAAATCTGCCAACCTTGATTGAAACATTACCAAAAACATAAATGGTGCCATATTTATACAAATTTAAAAGTTTAATGTGAAACGAATTGAATTTAAAACGACATAAAAAATAAAAAAAAAAATCAGTCGTGTACAAAAAATTGTCTTCAAAGATCCTGGCGAGAATTTAATTATAAATTAAATTTATAATTAAGTTGTGCAAAAGAAGTTTTCATCACAATGTATTTAGTAAAAAAAATTCAAATTTATTATTAAAATATTTTTCCAATAAATTAATGTTTTAATACTTTTGTTATTCTTGTTTCAATTTATCAAATTCAGTTCAGTTCTTTTTTGAAAGCAGCGAACTGGTGTGTAAAAACGATTTTTTTTTTTTTTTTTTTTACAGTTACTCAATTATTGTGGATACCAATATGCTCGCTGTATGTTTTGAAAAATCACTATAAAATAGAATGACACCATATTTCTTACCGATTCACGATCGGTTTCGATTCACTCAAATCTATCGATATCTAGTGAATCGCATTTTGACGATTTATGTCTATATCCCAAAACAAGTTTGTATTTTTTTCATAATCTTTGCATTCTTAGTCACTGTAAATAAATCACTACATATTCCTAAAGTTTTGTGAAAAAATGGTAAAGTAATTTAGGCGAAAGTATAGTCATAAGAAAGAATAGGCGATGTAGAAATATTATAAACGATTTTGGTGAAAGAAATAATAACGAGACATACATATAAATAAAAATAAATAATACCTAAGTAAATAATTAAAATAAAATAAGTTCAGAAAATATTTTTAAAAAATCTTAATTAATGTCTTTGACAATATTGTGTTTTTCCTTGACCATCCGAACCAGACCTTAAATTATACAGTTCATCTAGATGCCAATAACAATTTTTATAGATCAGCTATCATCATTTAATGAATTGAACATTTACCAGCCATAAAAATTCTTTCTCAAAACACTTCGCATTCCTTCACGTCTCTGAATCAAACTTGGAAATAATCTGAATAAAAATGTATTCTGCAAAGAACAAAGAATAATTTTTTATTAGTTAAGTTTATTCATTGTTGGTAAAATAATTAATTTGATTTCTAATAGATTAATCGTATTCTTCAATACTGAATATTTTTATATTATTTTAAAAATATTACTAACGATTAAATTTCATATTCGTAGTTCTCAAACAATTAGTTCACAGAAAATAAAATTTTGACCAAGCGTACACTGAACTTATGGTCTGCATCTTATAGGATAACAAAGATTATCATTATCTACATTTTTGTAAAATTAATTTGATTTGTCCCACAAAAAAAATTGTTGAAGATTTTGCATCTAATGACAATGCAAGATGATTTAACTGTAACCCCTAATTCAACGCCGTGTGTTTAATCATTTGCCTTGTGTGATTTGATGCGAGACATTCGAGAATCCAGAGCGGAGGGGGGCGCTCTCCTCCTTGCACATAATAAAAAAGAAAATTTGACTTTTTAGAGTAATAATAATACTTATATAGTAACATAAAATTTTTATCACATAATTGTAAAGAAAATTTTGATTAGGTTTTCTTGTTATTTATGTTTAAAGAGAAAATTTAACCTTAATCAGTGGAAATGATAGCCAAGTGAATATTTTCTCATGGTTTAATACAATGCCTTCCGTTCTGTTTGATTTTAAATAAATTTGATATTTATTAGCAGTAATATATCGTAGTTGCATGAGTGCATTTTATAAATTTTTTTCTCTATTGCAAAATTTAAATCTAAAATGTTTGGATTCAAATCCCATTTGAATTTTCATAGCAGTTTTCTTGACACACATTGTTAGTCGTTTGTATTTCCTGTGAAACAGTAGAATTCTTTTCTTCGTTAGCCTAATCTACAAAATGTTAGCAATATAAATAAACCTTATTAAGAGATTTTTTTAAATTCCTCTCTCCCTAAAAACAATTTATGAATCCATCCCTGATGCGAGGAGTTTCACTTTTACAGAAGTCAGAACAACTGGATGAACTTAACAGAAGAAAGGAGGACGTCATTGTTTTCTGGCATATTAATAATTAACATTTAATACAAATTATATTTAAAAAATAAAAGTCTAGTAATACGTTTTTGTGATTGTGAAAGGCAATTGCGGGAAGGAACTGGTACCTTACTTCCTATTCCATTCTTTCAGTTTCCTCCGTGCAGGATATATTTCTTTCTGGGGGGGGGGGGGGCTGGTCGAGCGGAAATATTGAAGACCGGACTATTTTGGCTGGAATTCTACGGTTAACCGCGTTTCGGGAGCAGTCCCTCACTGGAATGTTATTGTACTTTCCAAAATTGTATTTATTTATTTTCAAGTTAAATATTTCAGATAAAATTCTATTCTTTCTCCGAATGATAATATTTTGAATGAAGAGAGTAAAAACTGACTATTGTTACCAGAGATATTTTCAAACGATGGCAAATTATGAATAAGGTATATTATTTAGTAAGCAAATCATTTTTTCTTATTTTAAAAATAATATCAATCTTTCTAAAATTATTAAAATGGAAACAATAAGTATCGTTGAATTAACTTTTGAATAATTACTAATGCTATCCTAGTTCTGAAAATTATTAAAGCAGAATCATGCGTTATAGTCTCCACCGGCAACAGCCTTTCCCTGAGGTGATCCTCGGAGCTCGATATTACCATCAGCTGTTTTGTTTTGAAATCGCGGCCGATTAAAAGTTTCATACGTATGTATCTCAGCCGTTATGAAGATAGAGCCAAAATATAAAAATGTTTTCGAAATAGACCAAAGGATAAACAAAAATTAATAGTAAAAAAAATAAATTTTAATTGTGTTTTTTTTAAAATATAATTATTTGAGAATAAAACTTAGTGTAATAATTTGCAGTGTTTTCGTTTACAAACACATCACTTCTTGAATACATGCATTTCTATTATTTATTCCTCTTAAATGTTTCATATTGTGATTTTAAAAGTTTCTTGGGGCATCATATTGCGATGTACATGTTTACTTCAATGATATATGCTTTTCAACTAGATTTGTTTGAATTGTGTTAGAAATGTATTTTGGACATAAAGAGTCATAGGTTATACGTCCAATAATTTAATGATTAATAATTAATAATCCGAACGGTTAGATTATTCAAATTATTATCCAACATTTCAGTTGCACTACACTTAAAAAAATATCCACTATATCAATGGCCAACTTCACAGATGTACTATACGTAAAATTTTGTCATTACAGCACAAAGAGTTGAAATCTGTTGGAAAATGTCTAATCTAAATTACATATCTGAAACTAGTGTTATCAAATTAATCAAAGTGGCCATATTTATAAAAAAAAAAAAACAAAGAGAATTAATAAATAAAATTTGTACTTACATATGTGAGGTTGACCATCGATATTTCAGTAATGAATTTAAATTATATTTTTAATGATTTCTGAAAATGAATTATTGATTCGGAAATCTCTCTGATCAATTATTGTTGTGCAGCTGATGTGCAGCCTGATTTGAAGGTAGTAAGAAGGAAGGAATCGCAGCAAATGATAACATAACACAGTGGGGTTCTGTAACGTATGTAAATATGAAGGGGCTGAGATGAGAAGTATAAAGGGCAATTACAAACGTTAAAGGGCTATTTAACCCAGGCTAAAGCTAATATGTAACTCTCTACAGTGGGCCAAAGCTCGTTAAAATCACACTAACTCTTATCAGCAAGTGGAACAAAACCGCCAACAGACCCAGGGAAGATTTCTGGATTTAACCAAGCCTTGCTCAGGATATGAAGGATCGTATTAACATTGTTCTAAATAATTTTGTGTGATTCCTATCAATGATTTTTTTTCTCATTAAATATTCATGTAAATGAAAATAATTTTTAAACACTATGCAAACAGCATAATATCCTTTTTAAAATAAAAGATTTTTATTATTTAATTAATAATTAAAGAGAAAATAATAACCAAAATACAACTTTGGAACTATGTATACACCCATATAAAATGTAAACACAATAATAATAATACAACACATGAGATACATTTTATTTTAATGAAAGCCATAACTTATTACTCAAAACAAATTTTCTCTACTAATGGTTTTTCAAATTCTAATGATATTGAATTTAATTATTCAGTTTCACGCTAGTAAATACAAATAGTTCATCTTGTATGATTTAGATAATCTTATTCCTAGATAATCTCTATCTCTTAAAATTTATCAAACTGGATTTTTTTTTTCAAATAGGAAAAGCATGCAAAATATTTGAAATCACGTCTTCTTTATATATAATTAATATAGCTTCGGAATTCAGCCCTTCCCCTCCCATGTTGTTATAGCAGTCAAATCATCACCAGCACAATGGCTGTACGACCCGGTTTCCAGTTCTGACCTCCAGTAGCCATTTTCTCCTGTTCGGTCCGAATACCATTCAGTTCCTTATTCTCAGAATACTCCTATCATCCTCAGCCACACCATGAAGCTATCAATATCTAGGCCTCCCTCTCCTTCTGGTTCCGTAACAATGGTTGCAGGAGGTGCTTCTTCGGTATTTCCTTCTCTTTCTTCCTTGGTACATGCCCGGACTACCTTAGCGTGCTTAATTTGACTGTTTGGAAGACGATGAGTTTGGAGAATATGACATATAATTTTCGGTTGGAAAGAAAGTCTCCTCTATTCCCAAGCAGCTTAGATTCCTCCATATATTCTTAGAAGAATATTCCTCATTTTTAGTGAGTGTACATGTCACAACCAAAGAGGAGAACTGGCCCTACCAAATTATCGCTGGTCCATGGTTTGTCTATGCAAAATGCGACTAAAAATCTCGCCTCTTATCTGGATAAATCATGATCCAGTTTGCCTATATAAGAGGGGACTTAAAAACTGGTAGCTTCAGCTGAAATAGCCAAAAATAATATAATAATTTCAGCCACTACATTATTGTCATTTGTCACAAAGTTAGTGAAAGTCAGTACACTGATTAATTGCAAATTTTAGCTATGAGTTATGTCCGAGTATCTATTGAAATTCTATTTTTGGGCCAAAAATAATATATAACTATAGAATTATTTCGGTATGTGACTGTGAGCAGGATAGGAGTTGGAAACATTTCGGCTTCTTTTACATCGCAAAGCCGAGTAATTTTTATCCTATGAGTAATATAACGAAATAAAAATTCCATCATATTATTTGAATATAAGTATAACCAAGACAATGCATAGGGAATATTTGCTATGTTTTATCTTGGTTGAGTTTATTTATAGTTAGCTGATAATATATTAATCTGTATGGGGAGTCGGGGTGGCCGAGCGAGATAACGCGCTTACAAAAGTGCACCTACTCACAAACCCAAAGGTTGTGAGTTCGAACCCCGTTTCTAGCATTACCTTAATTTAATTTAATTAACAATTTAAGAAATTTATCACCCCTCCCCTCGGGTATGTAAGACCCGTCAGGCTACTGGAAGCAACTCACACAGACCGGGCGTAGGAGTGATGATCCTACCCCGTGTACTTAAATTGTGAATCGCGTTGTGGTTTTCCAGGACGTAAAATGGCTGCCCAGAGGTTTGGTCCTTGGACGGTCTGCTTCGGGGAAAGAAATATAGGTCCTCGTGCGCCTACTGACTCCGAACAGCCATAATCCAAGGATTTTGACCGGTTTGTCACTGTCCTTGAACCCGATTGAGTCGGTGGGAAGGACATTGCCGAACTGGCCCAAAAGGGACTGGCTATGGAGCTGTGGATAGCCTGCCGCTGCACCATGGAAACCATGGTTCGTAGCAACGTGAGGTTGGGTGACCCCCTCCAGGCTGTCTGTGCACCCGCAAGCAATACATGTCTGAAAAGTATACCACATCGCGCGGCCAAAGATCCCCATGGTCTATAATGCCAACAGAAAAAAAATAAAAAATAAAAAAAAATAATCTGTATATAGGGACGCCATTGGGCAATCATTGAGGATGATTCTCCCAAAATTATGAAAGATTATGAATAAATAAGAATTGCTCACTTTGTCCTCTAAATTGGAAACCTTTCCAAGGGCCTGGAAAACCGTTACAATGCCAATATATGCCTGGAAAGCCTTATAAGCCACTGTTCTAACATAAAACTTTTATCTGTAATAATTGGTGTTGATGGTCCCTCAGTATCTCTCCATCGGGTTCCCCTGCATATCTTAAGTCATAGAGCCAGAGCCAGAGCATCTGCCATCTTCAGGAGGCTCAGTAGTTGTTCCCCAAGATCAGCCCTGAAGCGAGATCAACCCTGACGTCCCCTTTCGTTGCTGTTCTCCTCCGACCCTCCTTTCTTCCTTGTTCTCCTAAGAGGGGTTCGAAGACGTTGTAGGTTGGTTAGATCCCCGGCACTGGGCGGTATCCTTATCGTGATTGGCCGACTAGTTTTATAGAGGGAGGAAATTCTGGGATTTCAGTGTATAGTTCCACCCCTTTTCCAGGGTGGGACCATCTCCTTGAATCCATTAATATATCTTAGTATAGCTCTAATCGAATTTTGTCCTTCCCCGGCCTCCACAGTTTTTTCGGTACGCCAGTCGGGATCTTAGGTTGACAGATTTCCTAAAATTAAGTCTTCCAAGACGGACCACCTCGTGCCTTTGTCACACTGCCCACTTCTCGGTAGGTTTATAAATTAACTTATTCCTTATATCTGAGAGTAAAAGCAGTTACCTTTCTACCTACCTGCTCGTCCCTTATCATATTTTGTCCGCACCTTGTGCTTGTTATATTCAATTTGTCCCTAAGGATAATATTGTCCAAAAATACACACATCAATACATATCATATTTAAAGTTTGATGCTAATGGTTTTTCATTACTTGCCGAATAACAATTAGAGTTTGAACTGTTGATCATCAATTGACTGAATTTTCTCAAAATCGAACTAAGAGCTTCTAAATAAGGTAGTTAGTTTACAAAAACGGCTCAATCTATTTTCAAAAATTTTATAGGAGACGCCAAAAACAAATGGTTGTTTCGCATTTGAATCAGGTGAGCCTATGAGTTTGAACCCATTCTTGTATTGGATTTAGACGCTTTTGGGCAATACGGCTTTGCTACATGACGAAGTGCATTGAGAACTTGTGAACCAGAAAAAATATTTTTGTAATTTTAAATTATAACAAAATATTTTTTATTTAATAACACTAAAATGGATATAAAAAGAATTACTGATCTTATAACACATTATTATATATAATCATTTTAAATTTGAGATTTGTTTTAAAAAATCTTCTTTTGTTATGTCAAAGCCCTATCTCATATTTTGCCGTGAATTATCTCATCGATTTAAAAAAAAACAATAAAAAAAACACACAGTAACTGGTTTAGTACAATGTTACAACTGGCCTCCGTAGAGGATTAGTTGATCCTTTAAATCTTATTTATATTCAATTATTTTTCTCCACATCTTTTGAATGAATTTTTTTTTTCATAAATAATATATACATATAATTATGCTAAGATGGTTTTAATGTAAATTTCTTTTCTTGATTGTAATTTTCTATTCAAACTTGAATTTTTGGTCGTTTTAATATTTAGGGATATTTTTGAATCACCAAATATGTGATGCTTTTAATGATTATTAGTAATTCTTGAGTATTTAGAAATGTTGGATGAAAGGAAAGAGTGCCTGCCAACGATAATCACTAACACTATAATGATTTAATGCAAAATATACTAAGAATAAATACATCTGACCAGATATGGAGACTCAATGGAGGCGAGAGAGCTTTTCCTCCTGCGGAACACATTCCAGCTATTTCATTTTTAAATCTTAATGCATATTAAAATTCACATTGTTTATCCATCACGCCAATAATAATTTTAGGATGTGATTAATATTCTATATCTGGCTCATATTCAAATGGAAGAGGAGTGAAGGATGATCGTGTTAATGCACTTTATTTTTGCATCCGCTCTCGATGTTTGTAAAACGTAAATTGTTCGGCAATAGACGGACATAGCTTGACTAGCAGTGCCTCATTATAAATCTATAATTGGTTCATAACTTGACTACAGCGCTATCTATCCGATTCTAAAATAGCTATAAACAGTCGTATCGAATAAGCAAATATATTGTGTGAATGACTACATCGGTCAAGTTGTTCATAAATTACACAATCACAAACAGACGCACTATACGTATATATCCATACATACTTTAAGTACACTTAAATGCTACAAATAAATAGAAAATAATAGAATATAAATATGATTTAAAGACACTGACTAATCCTCTGCAGAGACCAGTTTTAATATTGAACTAGTCCAGTTACTGTGTGTTATTTTTTTAAACTATGTAATTATTGATAACAAAATATGGCAATGACATAACAAAATAAGAGTTTCTTAAACAAATGGCATTATATGATAAGGTACTATTAGATATTTTTTCTTGGTGTTTTTATATATAAAAAATATTTTTATTATAAAAACACAAACATATTTTGTTTGAAATTAGTTTTTTATGACCACTACATATTGGATTGCAGTGCCCCTGATGAAGGGGCAGAACCCCGAAACGTTGAAGCAATGTTGAAATAAATTTCAAATAAAAATTAACAAGAAAGAATCGTATTTTTCACAATCTGACCACTCACTGAATACTAACTATAATTAATACATCGCTAACGAAATAGCCGGGTTTTAAAATTGATTACAAAATCTGATGAAATGGAAAAATTATATTTAGTTCTGTGTTCTAGCAGAAATTAGAGACGGCATTTTTTAAATTTCTTTATGATTCAGTGTCGACTAACACATTGTACCACGGCCACAGGAATCGATGATGTTTTATGATATAGAAAAATCTTTACATCATATAATATCTCATATTAAACCAGCACGTGAGAACAAAATTGTTTATTGGTTCTATATTACTAATTTTATTTCTAATTTATAATTGAGGTTACTATATCTAATTTATTCAATCCCAAAATCCATGCCTTTTGGTAAAGATCTTTGGTTTTTGTTCTTGATTTTTTTTTAACGGCCTTATGTCCTTCTACTATATCAGAAAATGCTACGATTATAAATCAATAAAAGTCATATTTGTCAAAAGAATTTAAAGGATAATAATATCCTAGCAGTTACATATGCAGATTATGTATTTGGTTTAATTTTTAAATTTGTATTAGCTGTTAATGGACAAAATAAGCAGTGTACAAAATATCTTGTTACAACACATGAGTTCCTTGTATGCCTATTCAATTATAAATATGTGGCTCAAATGGTGATACTGAATTTGGTTACTAATTTCCGAACATTGCAGAATCTCAAAAACAATACTCGGCATCGTGACATCCATCTATTGACACACACACACACACACATACTCATGTTTCTGGAGGTCTCATGATAACTGAAATTTCCGAGAAATTTCTTCGTTTTCCGTGACAACATTAAAACTGTCAATATCACTAGATAAAGAAATCGACAGCTTCGACATTTTAAGTTCGACATATTATCTATATTAATATGTAAGTCTTATGTTTGATTATATTAAATTTGAGAAGTTTTGCATTATATTTTAATATAATTTTTGATGAAATTCAATAACGACCTTCAAGTAAAGTACCACTTCCGGTAATCATGTATTCACCAAAAAAAAAAAAAAGGTTTACTACTAGATTTTTCCCTAAAAAAAAAATTTTCCCTAGAAATCCTAAAAAAAAATTTTTAACTTTCTACAGCTAACCGTTTTTGAGCTATGCGAGATACCAACGTATGCACAGACGTCACGACGAAACTAGTCAAAATGGATTCAGGAATGGTCAAAATGAATATTTCCGTTGAAATCCGGAAACCGAAAATTTTTGCGATTACAATACTTCCTTGACTTCGTACAAGGAAGTAAAAAAAAAAAGTTAGTAAATGTAATACAAACTTGTGATTTGTGTAACTGTCGTCTGAATGTATAGTAAGCTTTTGTAAAGTTTTCTTTGTCTTGATTATTGAAAACCTCTATGAATAATTATAACTATTTAATAATTATTTTTCGAATTAGATCTTTATACTAAAAAACTTTTCATTAATCTAGGCCATTTCATTTTTAATTATGAAACTGGTAAAATCGTGGTTATATTGGTGTTGGTGAATATTTCGAGTAATACAATTAGGACATAATAAATTTATAAGCTCTTTATCGTGGAAGAGGGGAAAATTTAGATGATATAACGTAATTGAAATAAATTAGCTTAATGGAAATAAGTTCTTACAAACATAAATTTCAACTTGAGAACTAATGAAACCAAGGAGCTTTCGTAGCATATTTCAAGTTACAAGGATATATATTATAACTAATGATAAGTACCGAAAATATTAAACGAAAGCTTCTCGCTCGATTGCATAAAGAACATATAGTATTTTATGCTGAAAATATTCAAAATATGAGGCGACCTATTTAAATTTAAGTCAAACTCTGGCTGGTAGATATCCTATATATTTGTTCAACGTGCAATTTAAATGGGGAAGAAACAATTTTTGATGTAGTTGTTCAGTAGCGAACATTAAATAGCTTTAGATGTAATATTTAGAAAGCAGTATGCTAAATGATGAAGTGACAGTACGTATTGTGTGACAGTGGGATTCTCATGTTCATGAAGTGGGAAGCTCATGTTCATGAGATACAGTCTGCTTTTGGGTTCGGAATTCAATTATAATCAGGTGAAGAATCCTTTTACTTATACCTACATATATTTATAATTTATCTTTGGAAACAACATGGTTTATATTTTTTATTGTGTTTGTTTATTATTTTGTATTATTATTATTGGTTCTAGCTTAATTATATTATATATTTAGTTTGTATCATGGTTGGTTTTCATTTGTTGCTAATAAATATACATATATGATCAGTATTGAATATCACATATATTAACACTTAGTTCCTATCTAATTTTTAGTGTTTCAGTTTTGTACCTTTATGCTTTTGCCTATCTCCTTATTTGTTTATATCTATTATGTCTAATGTTCATATCCTCTAATTCTTTTAGGTATATTTTTTTATTCACACCTGTCGAAAATCTTGACAACCGGTAAATTTGTTGGCTAAACGTCTTGTGGCATGCTTGGCATACATAGATCTGATTGAAGATGAATACAAATATGGAATATTTTTATTTAGCTTTAGTTTTTAATATTTGCTTTTCCACATTTTTATGTATTTCTAATGAATCCTTCACAAAAGAGTTCTAACAGACGGATTCATTCATGCCATATAATGTGAAAAATTATAAGATAGTCAGTGTTAAATCAGATATCATAAAGTATCTTCAGAAGTTGAAATAAAATGATGTCAAGTATGTTACAGCTAATTAACGAAAATGATCAACATCTTTACAAATAAATACATTTGGCGTAGATATATTTAATTCTATTGAGCGTGTTTTTGCATATTTGATGGTTTATTGCATATTTTTGCATATTTGACCAAACATTTTTTTTTTTTTAATTTTTCTCGCACCTAAAATAGAAAATAAATAAGTAAACTATTTTTTGATACATGTTCAATGAGGGATAAATAGTTTGTTTTTAATCATTTTTGAATGTATAAATTATAAGATAGATGAACATCATCTACGATGAATAAAAATAATCTACAATCGTAATCATAATAAATATAAAATCTCACAGACAACTTCAAGTTTTCATCGTTGTGATCACAACCGCATTGAACCGTATTTTAAAATAATTTAGAGTATAATATTGGCATTTCAAAACAAACAAAAATTAAAAGATCGCATATGTAATCATGAATATTCATATGTTTCATAGAATTCATAGAAAATAATGTTGCATAGAAGTCATAGAAAATAATGTTTCATAAAAAATAATGTTTAGCATCGTAATTTTGATAATTTTTCTAGAAACCTTACTTTCGAGTACAAAACGTAAAAAAGTAAGTATAAATACATCATCTTGCCCTTCTCCTTTGTAATATTATGTTCTACTCTGTTCTACGGAAATTGTGGTTGTTTCCGTTTTGCATATTAGTTTAAATTAACAACGCTTTAATTTTCTTACATAAACCAAAATTCCCAAAGCTGGAGAATAATTTAGTTACATGCTAAACAGTTAGAATCCTTATAATTCAAGAGAGAGAGTTTTTTTTTCTTCAACAATACATTTGTTGCAATTTGTGCAATAAAAATATGCCTGTGAAAGACATTTTCCAATCGGCCAGCAAGTAAAGACAGGTACTTGTATTGTATTATTCTTGGAATTTTATACTCTAATTTGAGTTCTTACTGTTACAATAGTTTATTGTTTACTGTAGGATTGCATGAGAAGACTTCCTGGAATTTTCCTGCATTAGAGACCTTAGTACATTTTGTCGAACTTGTTCAAATCTAAAGACAATTTCAATGTATTTTGCTTTGGTTGCATCTGGTATTCCTTTATTTACTTACTCGGCCGCGCTACAGGTCGAAGTGACCCTGCAGGCCTTTCTCTATTCTTGGCAGCCTCTTTCCAGTTTCTAACTCTAAGCACTCTGACATCTTTTCTCACTTCCTCCTCCCAACGGCTTCGGGGTCTCCCTCTTCTCCTTTTAGCATCAATTACTACTTCTAGGATTTTGCGTTGCACTATATCCTCGTTCATACGTATAGCGTATCCAGCCCATCTCAATATACTCGCTTTTATGCAATTGACTATGTCTTCATTTTTTAGGAAGCTCCCTTACTTAATCTTATAAAATCTCCAATTATGAAAAAAGGAAGACTGTGAAAAACGAATTTTACAATTATTTTAATTTTTAAGAATAATTTAACCATAAAAACTTTCTGTGTAAAATTTGTATTTCAATTTACCTACCTATGTGTTTTATTATTTATATTATAAATTATAATTATAATTGTTAAACAAAGATATTTATCGTGCATATTTTCCTGCATATTCCTTCAGGTTTCACTGCATGTTTGAGGACTATTTACTTTAATTTTAATTTTTTTTTCTTTCCTCCGAGAATATGTACAGTGGCATATTTTAACCTATTTTGGGGCATATAAATCCGGTCTTTCATGGGAGTGAGGTATTAGTTTATACGATACTGATTGAATGATTTTATAATTTATACGATGATTGAACCCTTTGGCCGTGAAGTATCTATATAATATATAGGAAGAAATATTATTGTGATTTTATACAATGAAGTAAATCTTAAAACATTTGGTCTAAGGAAAGAAGACGTGAGGAATGGGAACTTGGGAGGATTAGGTGATGCCCGATCAACCCCAATCGGAATTAGACGGGATATTGTGAAAGGATGTTTGTTGGCACCACCGTTCAGCCCATCTTTCTAAGTCCGCTTTCGTTTGAAGAACATTATTTATGTTTATTGATTGTTAAATAATACTTAACTGGTCTATTAAAAAAAATTTAAACGCAATGCTAATGACCAGTTAGTAGCAATTAAGGGAACAGTTTGTTGTTTATACAAACTGATTGTTATGTGGAAAATCGAGGAGTATTTTTTATAAAGAGTTATAAAACAATAAGACAATCATAATAATTTATTAAAATTTTACTTGTGATAAATTATGAATATACATCTGAAAAGTCAAAGAATTGTGGCTAGGCTTTACAATCAGTGGAGGGTACGGTGGGTGACCAACTAAGGAAGGTTTGATTTAAATAAAATTTAAAATGAAATACTCTTGTCATAATTGAAATTTAATGAACTTAAATGAACTTGAAAATCGGAAATGTGAAAGAAAATTGTTTCACTTTTTCTTCTAATAACTAAAATAAATAAGTCTTATCCTTAGAATTGCAAATGTAATTTAACCGTTAATTACTTTTTTATTAGAATTCTCCTAGAGTAGGTTCTCACATAAACTCAGGATCCGTTCAAATAATTCAAAATAACCTCTTATCCGCTATCCATGAGACATCACAATCACTCGGTTTATTCAAAAAAATAAAACTTCAAAAAGATTGTGACAAAATAAATAAACCTTGGTTTGACCATGAGTGCGATTTGGCTAAAAGGCATGTTAGATATGAATTAAAGTATTTTTAGATGACGTTGGCATAGCAACGTAGTCAAATAATATTTCTGACTTTTATAAATATTTTTACAAAATTAGTATAGCAAATCATTGTTATTGTAGCCATCATCATTGTAGCCAACTCTATTTGTATGGGGTATACCCCGAAAGCAAATAAAAATATTCATTCATTCATTAATTACTTTTTTTCATTGCGCTAAATAAAGCGAAAGACGAATTTAAGAATCTTGATTCACTTCATAGAAATTTGAGTTCTAATTGTAAATTTCTTAAAAATGTCAATTTATTAAACACATTGTCAAAATTGAGCAATTTTCACTGAAAAATGATGTAAAAGGCAAAGATATAAGAATGTTGAGATCTCGCAGCTACACGGGGTGTACCTCAGTTGCACAGGCATCTGCTAATGTCTCATAATTTTTTCCCTATGGAACAATATATAGAAGCAAAATTTAAACATTTAACTTTAAAAAAAAAATCATGTTGCTTAGAATTAAAGTACAAAAACTTCAACTAAAACTTTTTTGTAGGTAGGAGTTATATTTTAGAAATAATTTTAACACAAATATAGTTTAAAATGTGTTCTAGACGGCATATTCTTCGAAAAAATTATTAGGAATGTAAAAATATAATTTTCTCCCAAGTTTTATTTCCTCTACGTTTTCTCCATAGTCTGATATTGCTCAAGTTGCCTCTGTTAGTTTATATCGTAATATAGGTATGAATGTGTTCAAAATGACATTTTATTTTTACTTAACTTGATTTTTCTTTATCTTGGGTTTTTACTTATGTTGCTATTATTTAATTTGTCTATCTATTTTGCTATGTATTGAGAATATAGGGATGGAAGGAAAGATTTCCGATTAAATAATAGCAATCAAATAATGGATAAATTAAATTGATGCCACGTGGTTCAGTCAATATTATCATAAATAAATTTCATTTTCGAACAAAGAAACATCGGGCAGGGGATCTTTGAGGCACTACCTAAGAAGGCAAGGACAAGGTCGAGATTACCGACAAGCAATTATGAAGATAAGCCAGAGTGAAAACACTATAGGCCTGGTCGACAAGTTATAAAACTTGCCTTCAAGCACAGGGAGAATAGAGAAAAAAAGTTCAAACATTTCGAAGCCGACCACCAAGGGAACGTCTCTTCAAAAATTTCTATAATCTCCTATAATATCAACCAATAAGAAAACCCAAGAGGAGAGTGGCGACAAGAAGGAGAAGGAGAAAGAGAGATAAGGGGCAACAGGCAGTAAAGTAGGGTGAGTGATAGCTGGTAGTTGGAAGAATGAGGTTCGAAGAGTAGACGCAGAGGATCCAGCAGAGTAGTCCATTTGAGACGGAGTCTGTGAGTCCGGCAGGCAGAGAAGAAGACCGCAGCGAGGAGATAAGACTAGACCATCGAGCGGCGAAGCGGCCAATACCGGAGATAAGTGATAATCCCTTCATTCAATGTGTACATTACTGTCTAATATTATGTGGCACCATTATAAGATCTTAAATAAGCAAATTAGACCCAGTATTCTCAAATACATATGTTATAGTCAATAGGTTTTATAATGAGAGTTAATTGAGGTTGTGAATTATTAACCAACAGTTTAATAAATAAAATTCACTTAAATAAAGTAAGATCTTATGTAAAAATCTATTGTTATATTTACCTCGCATGCCATCATATAGATTACTTAATTGAATTGGTAAACGGTACACCCTTGGAAATGATCTCCAATGGTATCTATAAGATCCTAACATAGTGACCATAGCAAAGGGATCTAGCCTTTTAAGTTAACCTTAGTTAGTCTTAAATAGTTAGCATTTTAAATACAGTTTGATTGATCGGTTCTCTTCTGGAACCCATGCTAATACAGAGTATATTAGATCAGTAAATTAAGTAAATGCGGTTTCCGGAACCCCCGCCTGCCTCATAAAGCAGTTTGCCTGAAAGATACCAATTTATTTTTACCAGTGATGTACATTTTTTTTTCTTTTTATATAATATTTATTATTTTAATTTTATTTACTTATGTTTTTTTTCTCTTTCACTTGTATATATGGTATGAATGGATTCTTATAGCCCTAATATGTATGTTAAGCTTGTATTATTTTTCAATAAAAACTTAAAAAAAATAAAAAATGTTTATATCAGACCTCCCGCCCAACGGAAGAGTATGGGAAGACCCTCTGGTATTGTGGTAAGTTCGTGCACCCTCTAATAATCGATACTGCGAACGCCTATGCTGTTGACTGATTAGTGGGCACATATTTCTGAAGTGTTAATGGTTGGAAATAAACAAGATTCTTAATATAATCTACTTATATCACAAGATTGCGGATTCAGAGCCACCTTATGTGTTCAATGTTTACAGAGCCATTTAAACCATACCGGGCAATTAGACGTGCCTTTGTGTAGTATTATACCTAGTTTCTCAAGGGTGTAATTACTATTAGGTATGTGGGGTGTAATTAGGTATATTAGGGTGTAATTACTCCATTTAATTAGTTTTCATATTTCCCTCGAAATTACAAAATACGTTTATTTATTATTGCATTTAAACAAAAATGGAATGAACCCATTTTAATGTTATTTCATTAATAATATTATGTTATACGAACTTAACGGACAGTCCAGGTTGGTGTGAGTTTAAAAGTTTAAAAGATCCTTAAGATGACCCTCTACCCTTCTCAAGTTGAAATCCAGGCTACGCTACTGACAATAGTTATTCAACATATGTGGGTTGTGTTCGTTCTTAAAGAGATTCATAAATGATATGTGATTTAGGACAATTTCTACGTCGGTGCTACTTAATATGTAAGTAGGAAACGTTACTTTCAGGTTGAGATCTCAGTAATGCGACCAATACAGTCGAAGCTATCTGCATATAACTTTTGCTTAAATAGTATATGATATATCTTTTACATAAATTCTCTTATGTCCTCATAGTGACTTGGGAACAACATCCTTATGAATAAAGCAATTTCCGATTGATGCGAATAATTGTAACGACTAGGTTGATGAATAAGATCTGATATAAATTATAGGAGGCAACTTGAGCAATATCCGACACAAACTCTGGAGAAAACTTAGAGGAAACAAAGACTTGGGTGACAAACCCTATCGGTATTGGCCGGGAGACTGTCTAAATTGAAATGAAATGATTAACCGAGCAGAAAGCCTTGGTTCTATATTGGACCATTGACGGGCGGGTCGGCCTCAGGGTTGTTAGACGCGACCCAGATACTGACACATCTTCTAGAATGTCGTTTCCGCCGCTGTCGTGCGGAACATTTGATAGTGGTGAGGAAAATACTTAACTCACTGTCAACTTGGCCTGCGGTATCAAGGGCTAACTTCATTTCGCAGGTTTCCTTTAAGTCAATTACTTGAAACTGTTACAAAAAGATGAAACCGTAGAAATTCATAGGGTAAAAGGTAGAGGAATATAAAAAATAAACATTATAATTTTAGTATTTTAAAATTTGACTCATAACTATGAGAGCTTTTCGTTTTAATGGTGACGGAGAGGAGTTAAAATTTCCAAATTGTCGAGAACACATACTATAGTAATAAAAAATAAGCAATACCGCGGTAATTAACATTCCTGAATTATTAAATATTACAAATAAAAAAAGGAGTTGACAGAATTTTTTTTAAAAATATGTAACAAATTATTTACAAATTAAAAAATCGACGTTTTAGTATTTTTTCAGCTTGCTTCTTATTAGTTAAAAAATATATAAATAAAATTCACTTAAATAAAGTAAGATCTTATGTAAAAATATATATTATTAAATTTACCTCGCATGCAATCATACAGATTACTTAAAAATTATTTGCGATCAATGATTTTCTTTATTTTATCGAAAGAATATAGTCAGATAGAATATGTAACAGGCTTTTCTAACGCTCTTTAAAAAATGTTAAACATAGACCATGAATATTTTAAGTCTTTTTGATTTTATTTTTTTTTTTCTCAGAGACCTTAAGAAATGAAAAGCTCATTCGGAAACGCAGCAAAAAAATTTCAACAGCTGCCTTAGGAACTGACATCGGTTAAATTTTATCCAGTTAATTTAAGTAAAGATGGCGTAAATATTAAAAATCATTGGCAATCTTGAATATTCTGTTAATGATGATAAAAAAAAGATCTAACGAGCTCTGAGGATCGATGCCGATACCAGCAATCCTACTCCCCTTCTATGGATGGTCAAAAAGTACTCTGAGTAAGGAGAAAGGAGTACCAACTTTAATCAAGTACTCACGCTGTTCGAGTATCTTGTATTTTATTCAGTACTTCAGCTGATGATTAACGAGTACAAAAAGTACTTAGCCTTTCTCCTGAGTACCTTCTATTTTCTCAATTTATTGAAAATTATTTAACTTTGAGTATTTTAGATAGTAATCCAATACTTTATCCTAGAAGGGTATAGGAGTTAATTAAATTGGATATTTCAGATTTCTTTTATTTTGTGGTCCATGTTTTAATTATCGGAGCCGTAGATCTTGAAAATACCAATGATATAAAGATCGCGATAATATAATAATGCATCTAAATATCGAAGAAATCTAAAATGCTAGAATAACTCGATACGTGAACGCGCTACCTTAATATCGATAGTATTTAAAAAAATGATGTCTCCGATAACATTATATTAATATCGAAGAAATCCGAAGTGATAAAATTAATCGATACCATTTCTCCAATTTTTTATCATATGGGAGTAGCCGCTTTTGAAACACAAGCTTGTCAATAAAAATAGTTGCGCATACGTAAAGGAAAATCGCACGATTCCTAAAAAATTAATAGAAATCGGGTTGAAGGTAGTAGGTGTTATGCCCATCACATAGATTTGGCTATAGTCGGAAAGAAGAGCAGACGCGAGACCAAATTTGTTCTTTTGTATATAAAACGTAAAACGCTGCTGGAAATTTTCAATTCTGAAGGCATAAACTCTTTTCACTTCCTGTCATGATTACAAAGCTTCCCTGCCTTCGGTAGCGAAGAAGGAAAATTATAATTGAAAGACTTCCTTTCCTCTATTGCGGAAATACCTAAACTAATCAAAACTCTAATTAGAGAGATGCTTTTAGATAAGTCATGCCGAGTCGATACAAGCTGCTGATTGGAAGCTCCTAGAAGAGACAGGAAAGATAACAGGCAATCCTCTCTGTGAGGCTCCAACCCTCGAGCACATCGGCCTGGCGGGGTTCCAGCGCGCTCAGCCGGAGACCATCAATCATCCCCGCTATCTGCCACCTCCCCACCTCGTCTAATTGATAGGCCTTACCTCAAGGATCCTCTTTATCGCCCCTTGGCCAATATACTCTACCGCGACAATTTCCTCTACGTTAGTAAGGTTTAATTTACCGTGACCCAGATACGGTGGCCGTATATTGCAGGTTCCATAAGGCATGAGTGAGGAATTGTTTAACAATGAGCACCATTTCAGATAGTATTGTCTCAGAATTGTAATATTTATAGCACGTAAAGCAATCCTTTTTTTTTTATTTTTTTTTTTATATACCTTTAATTATTAAACGATATCAAAACACAAAAGATATTTTGATGTCTTGGTTGGTTATGAATGAACATCATTAACATCATTAAGCTAAATTTATGACCTCGGCAAACGACCGGAAGTTTATTTAATTCGAGAAAACGCGTAATGTTTTAATATTTTAATGCTCATTATCTTGAAAACTATCTACCGCAGGAAAAACATCATGCATACCTTCATTAAATCATAGTAAATTTACTGAAGTCGAGGCCTAATAAAGCTCTGTACGTATAATACTACATGAGAAACAGATTTTCAACAAACAGTAGTTGCTTTCGAAAAACGAGAAATCAACATTTTGTGAGTATATTTTGGCAAAAATCATGGATACTGCTATTCCTACAAAGAGAGTCATTACAAACTACTTTAAAGTGAAGTTAATTACCTTCATTTTGAACACTAATAGACGTCCTGACGTTTTGAACACGTGTAATAGTTTCTGATATATCAAACTTTTCTCAAGATATGTAACAATTTCGACGATTGTTAAATCCTCTTAATATCTAAAAGAAGACAACATAATGTTAAAATCGTGTTATTTTTCATGATGCTGCGGAATGATGAAAAAACCTAATATTCACCATACTTCACTAACTGAATTTATACTAAACAGTTTATTATTAAGAAAATGGGACAGAAAAATGTATAGTTGGGAGGTGATCAATTTCACAGTTTTTGTCGTTTTGACGAACATCGTTGGTCTATTTCAATATGATTTAGTTATTAACAGTTAAATATCAATTCAGTTAATGAAGTTAGATTATTATTAGGTATTTTTATCACTACTGAGCAGCATACAAAAAAAATTTATACGTTTTTAACATTTATTCTACAATCGTCGAAAATGTTACATATGTATCTAGAATAAAGTTTGATATCTCAGAAACTATTAGAGGTTCTGACTTCTACTGGTGCTCAGAATAAAGCTAGTTAACTTCACTTTAAAGTAGTTTATAAATTTTCTTCGCAGGGATAGCATTTTCCAAGATTTTTGCCAAAATTTACTCACAAAATGTTGATTTCTCGTTTTTCGAAAGCAACTACTGTTTTTTTGAAAACCCGTGTATCGGGTACTATTGAACCTATAGAGTTCTATTAGGGCTTTGTAATGTCGAATCCTACGCTAACATATCAAAAAACAAAACATCGCGCCCGTTTGCATTTATTTGCCCTTTTATTTTGCTTCGTTTCTTGGCCTATAATAGTGGATTGGTAGCAATACGAAGAGAAAAAAAGTTTTTATTGAAGAATAAAAACACATGGTGCCAGGCTCAAAGGCTAGATTCAGGTATAAGGGCTATAAGAATTCACTCATACCATACATTAAAATTGTGATGAAATGAGAGCGCAAATGAAGTACTTAACAGCTTCGTCTCAAAACCATAACCCCTACAAGATTTATTTTAATTTATCAAATGAAATTTTCAACAGTAACAAAGCAATAACAAATAAATGTGCATACAGATAATTATGACATGACATTGGCTTGTGAAGAAACAGTCCCTTTGTAATACTACAAAGACAAAATTAGGAAGTCTCGTGACCCTCTTCTGTTCCGACGCATCCGAGGTTCACAGGCTACAAACTGATGATGGGCTTCTGTGGGTATGAATTTTCCGATATTTTTTTTAATTTCGCTCTCATAATTTGTGTAAATAACATATTAATTTTGATAATGCTTGTAAATTGTAGAGAAAAGTGCGTATAATCTTACTTTGATTTGACTATTCCGGTTGTTCTAGATTTCTAAAAAAAATTAATTACTAGACATGTCTCTGAGATGTAGTACCTATCTAGCTAAGGTCTAACTCTGACTTGATACTGAGAGTTCTGATTTTATCTTTTTAATAAATTTACCTGAAAGAGTCTTCAAGGTTGACTTACATGTTATTTTGTTAAGACAGGTTATATTTTGGAACTATATAATTTTGTATAATAGTATAATATAAATTTGCTTCAAGATTATTATGCAACTAATTCAGAAAGATTTTTTTAATTTTATAGTGTGGTAAGAAAATATTTGTTGTTGTACTTAAGGACTTTTATGAGAATCAGTTTTATAATTCGTTAATTTTTTTTTTCTTCTTCACAATATTCTAAATAACGATCTTTAATCACAGTTGTTAGCTTCTTTAATTATAGTTTATAGAAAGATTCCGAATTTAAAGCTTTATATTTATTAAGCATTTACTAGATACTACCTCCTATCATATATTTGTGGATTTTTTTATGAATATTGCATTAATTAATTTGCCTTTATTTATACGATATTAAATGTACTCATCCTAATATTTGTGCCATTATTTCCTTGTATGAAATTTATTTAAAACGATAACTTTAATAAACTAAAAATTATAACACAACCAACTTGTTTTTTTTTTTAGACTATTGTTCAAAAATCCCTCAAAGATTACACAGAAAAAAAAAAAATAGATCGAAAATTAACGAACTAGAAAACACATATCTCTTTCTGGTGTCTGGTAAACGCAACAACTCTTTCTATATTGTGGGACAGTGGGGTTGGCAAGCTTCCTTTGTTTTAGTATATAAGCTGGTTTACCCTGTCTCGTTCTTCAATTCTTAAAAACAACTGTAATGGTAGTAATATGTAGGTGCATTATGTACATACTTGTGAATATGTATGCCTATGTCCAAATAAGTTAACTTTATTCGATAATTTAAATAAAAAATGATTAAATGTACATACTTGTGAATATGTATATACCTATGTCTAAATATGTTAACTTTATTCGATCATTTAAATAAAAAATGATTAAATTAAACATATCTGAAAAAAGTTTCTTTTAAGTTTTATTGCAAAATCTTCTCAAAACATGATCATGATGAGGTTTGTTAGACGATAAGAAACGGTAAATGTAAACATTTTCAAAATTTCATCAAAAGCTTTCCAATCATTATGGTTCAGTACCTATTTAGTTCCAATCATCCCTTCAGTTCCAATCAATTATCCATCCCGAAGGTTGAAAGTATAACGGCCTCGAGGTCTATTGTAATATATTAGAGTTTTAGCATTGACCACTACATCCAGAATGTTTGCGGCTTCATCGCTCTCCCTCATTCTTCATCGACTATTACAATTAAATTGGCGAGAGAGATGCTCTGGTCTCTACTCTGATCTCATACAATATAGAAGATATGGGCTTTTCGGTGGAACTCATTCTCACAAAGACGGAGTTTGATATTTTTAGTTCGTTAATGGTGTATCTTTTGGACATACCAAAAGTCAAGAAAAATCTGGACTGAAAATTGTGGTATTTTTCTTTTTAGTTTTTTACTGCTAACTTGATTTCTTTTGAATCATTAAAAATCGTGTGTGGGATCAAATTACAGAAAATTTTATGCTGAAGAAGATTATGATATTGTTTTAAAAAATAAAAATGATTAACAAATTGGTACTCCAAAAACTATCAAGCTTTAGCAGCGTTGATAATCATATATTTTTTAAATCAAATTGGCTTTTATAATGCAAATATTTATCTATTTTATAAATATTTTTTAATTATATTATAAAATATACATCCCTACTGTTTATACTGTTCATATATACTGTGTATATGAACAATGTATAGTGTCGTCACCTCCTGTCATAGGCGTTTAATAAAAATGTAGTGCGATGTTACAAACACGAAAATATTTTACATTAACATTATAATAGTGATTTTTATTACCCTTAACAATGTTAGATAATGATCTACTTCAATAAAATATCGTAAATAATTTTCGTATGTAATTATATGGGTGATTCTCATTTTGCGAGTAAGTTTTAATTCATTACAAGTTTTACTCAATTATTTAAGTTTACCCAGACATTTTTTCCACTGCTATACGGCGAAGAAAGATTTTTTTTCGTAATAAAATATTAAATATGAAAATATTAAGTAATAATTTAATTTTATAACTACTTAGGCTACTAAAATGTCACTACCACACACTGTATTATCCTCAGTTTTCTAGTAAACATGTCCTTTTTTTTATTTCGTAACCTGCTTTAAATGTGAATGGAATCTATTCCCGCTTCAAAAGGATAACTTAATCTTTTTTTTTGTTAATAATGAAGTATGTCTTTATACTTTCCAAATTTTGTTCTTTGACTTTGATGTCATTACCAAGCAAAAACAATACGCCAAAGGAAAAAAAGAGAACATTGGGGAATATTTTTCCGAGTGTAGTTGTAGCTCTGAGTAGAAGGACCACCAGCAGAAAACGGACCTTAATTACTGAGCTCATCTCAACGCATGTTCATAGTAAAATAAACCAGGTATCTTTATTATAGTCTCTATTATAATGCTAAACCTTTTTAAACTATTTCATTAATTATAATTTAAGTTTTTCTATCGGATGTCTAATTGAGTAAACAATATATTTAAATTTTAGTTTTGTCGAGTAAAACACGAGGGAATGTTATTACCAAGTTGACGACTCATTTTTGTTTTTATTCGTATCTCCAAAATTGTATTATATCATCCCTAACATGTCTAACTATCGGATATGCAAAAATTGGATATTCAAATTCGTCACTTTTGTTCCGTAAAGTTGAGGCATGCATAGTCGCAGTCTTGAATTCCTAACCTCCAAAAGGCAAAATACATTAACCTTGAGGATTACTGATTTAAGGATCCGCCACTATGGGTGCCTCAACTAGGACGTTTCAAAGTGAAGAATCTCATGAAAAAATCTCATTTTTGCATATTTGATAGTAGGACATGGTAAGGACGATATATTAGCAAATTGTCTACGTATGTAAATTACGTTTTTATAAAGAAATACATCAGTAGTATTTTATAGTATACTGAGAAATAAAAAAATGGAGAGATCAATCTTTATTACTTATTTCCATTTCTAAACTACATATAATTATTATCACACATCATATAAAATAATATTAGAAAATTAAATTAGAAAAAAATGAAAATTTTTACTTTTAGTTTTTTTTTAATAATAATTCTATGTGGCGTTCATCCGTGATCCTCCATTAAACGCTCTGAATCAGCTTAGAATAACTAGGGGTAGTGCAAGCTTCTATGACAGAAGTTGGTTTCTGTAATTATGCAATAACTAGCTGACCGTCTAATTGGTTAGTTGTGGGCAGATTTAGGTAGGGACAGGCACTGGGCATACACAGTATCTGTTAGCTACGTCCCGGTAAATTAATACTAACCAACTAAATGTATCCCACTGTATCTGGAACTGCAATAATTATCATTGCCAGTGTTTGATAAATTTCGCCATAAGATAGAAACATGTGTTTTTTTTATTAAAGTGATTTTTTAATTAAGAGCTATAGTTCAATATTTCCTTAAAACAGCAGTAATTACTTGCAAAACGGAATAGTGAAATTATAAAAGAAGTTTAATACTGCTTTACCCATTGAAAATCTTTTACCCCCTCAGGCTACAACAGTCGTAAGGTGCCTCTGTGTCAAAAGAAGCAGATGAGCGAATTATTTAAATGGCCTTTTTAAATAAATATTGTACTCTCTAAGAACAAAAACCAGATATTTAAGTGATATTTAAAAAAGGAATATACAAATAATTTGTTGCAATGAGATTATTAGATTCCAGCTAACTAATATAAAACTATAATATAAAAATAAGATATAAAAAACTAGGTCATATTGTGCATTAATGTATGTGCTTTTCTGCATAGTTCATTCTAAAAATTTTTGTAGGCATGTGAATGCCATGATCATTAACTATAGGCAAACCAACCGAATGCAATTCAACGGTTTATTATTAATGGTGATCCTGCGAATACTTTATTTCGTTTCTATTTACATATATATTCTACATATTTGGCAAGTATGTATAGATCCAAATAGATTTGTAGCGAGTAAATATAATTCTAGGCGCGTATAACCAAGCATAAGTGTGACCCTCAGTGTGACTCCGTGAACACTGCTGGTGAAATAAATAATCGTTTTTGTCGTTTTTACAGGGCATAGTTAATTCGCATTCTTTGAATGTCTTCTAAATATTTCCACCCTTCCCGTAAAAACTCTGAATATTTTCAGCTTTCATACCCCTGGAATTTTCTTTCTGGTGAATACTTCGAAGAATTCTATAGAGCTTTAAAAACAAAAAATGTTTTTTTTTCGTTTTATTTCTTTTTAAAAAAATGTTTATAATACCATTTAAAATGGAACCATCCTTTAAGATCTCTCTCTGTGCTTAACTTAACACCTCTTCTAACCGTTGGTTTACACAATTTAATATATTCGTGTAAACTAATGTGGTATAGTATTTATTCTGTGCTTTGTATGAATTTCTGAAGTATGAAATAATTAAACATATATTTAACTCAAAAACATGAGGGAAAATTGAAATGTGACAATCGTGAAAACAATACTCAACTGGAATCCTGATGCATCATTTGAAAAACATGAAACTGCTTAATCGTTCTCATAATCGTATAATATTTAATTAAATAATACAGACGCTTTCAAGTAATTATAAAAATTCTAAAACTTCTGAATAGAATTAGGCACCGTGACTGTTTCACGTGGACAATTATTTATGTTATGGTTCAATTTCAGATTGGAATAACGGGATGAGTATTGGTTTTTACTGCGATAGACGGAACTAAAAAAAATTGACATACTCTTTATAAATAATCCTTAATCAGGAATAACTTATTGTTTTCCAAACGGACGGGATAACCCCTGTTCACTTTAGGGATGTCGAAAGTCCGATAGCATTATCGACAGTATCAATAGACATAAGTAACATAATGGCATAGCTCAATTTTTCCCGCAAGTGTAATCTTTTAGTTTTGGAAAAAGTGGCACCAAATGAATATTAAATAGAAGATTTAATTAAAGATAGAAGTCTGTTAAACTTAGAAACCTATAAAAGGTTTGGCTAATTAAAGCTTCTCAAGCCAAACACTATACTCGAATCCAACTCCCAGAATTTCATTTGGAAGTTTGAACTTAGTTGAGAATATGCTCTTGTTAAATCCACTTCCTCCCACCAAATAAAAAATTCTACGAATCTTCTATCTCTTTTCTAGCTGCTATTTCTTTTACTATTTCTGTATTATTCATAGTCTAATCTCGCCTTCCTAATCGCTAATTAGCACGAGTGAGTGTTACTTAGTGCTAATTTAATCTCAATAAAAATTAATGATTACAATTAATTTTGATCATAAAGCACCTGATAATCATAAAGCAATCATAAAGCATAAAGCATTCTTAATCATAATCGTATATAAGCATTCGTAATCATAAAGCAATTTGTTTAATTAGAAAATTAGTTCTATCTTTTTCTAGAAAAGTGCAGAGGCATGGGAATCTAAGACAACCATCCTCTAAATTCGATACTATCGATAGTCAGTGCAATCTAGCTCCCGCCAACCCTAGTTCATCATAATTAGCAAGAGGGACCCAATATTTACCATTCAGATATTCAATTGTTTCTTCGAAAAATAGGAAATCTTTTATTAAGTATTTTCTTCTAAATTTTGCTAGTACAGAACATTTAGCGAGAAAATCCACCTTCTATGGAATTCCTTCTGGTGAATCTCTTTCATTAAATGGGGTTCTCGCAGATTATCTGCCGGAGTCCCTCCAGTAGCGCCTTCAGCCCCCGTTTCTTCTCGTCAAAGTTGAAGTTTTTTTTTCGATATAGGAAGTTTATCGGGCAATGGAGGGGTCTGGTCCTGTTTTTTTAACCGAATATTTCACGCAATTACATTTTGAACTATTATTTTTTGCTTGCAATTTCCGAAATATGTTGAATTAAATAATGTATGTTTTAATATGCAGGTTATAGTTTTGCTTTTCCTTATGTATCCTTTAGAAATAGTTAGGTCGATAACCGGTCGGTTATGACCAATAAACATTTTTTTTTTTGTATCGAATAACAGATTTTTTCACTATAGATAATAATCTTCTTTTTTTTTAAATCCAAAAATCGGATATAAATCCTTCAAACTAATAAATTTAAAACAATAAATAAATTCTGAAAATTGAATACTAGCTCTGTAATCTTCTTTAGAAAATTTGAAACGTGAAAGAATTGCTGATAATTGAATCCTAGGTTCTATAGCATTTATTGTTTTGTTTTTTAAATCTCTCAAAAACCGGGTTTAAAACTTAAAACAATTGCTGAAAATTTAATCATAGCTCTGCAACCTTAAAAAATAAATATTTATAATTGCCAACTTGAAACGTGAAAAAATTGCTACTAACTAAACTTGCACAACTAATTTTATTAAACTTTAAAGCTTTAGATGCTGGAATAGAGCCATTATTCCATTTTATCTCACTTAGGTAATGCCTAAAAAGAAGATTTGCAAAAGATTAATTATTAAAAATTAAAAAACTTGACTTACACTACTATGATTCTCACCGGTTTTTATAAACATTAAAACTTGCACAACTTATTTTTTCAAACTCTAAAGCATTGTTGACTAGAATTGAAACATCCATTTTATCTTGCTTACGTCATATTTAATAAGGAAATTTACAAATATTCATTTTCACGAAAAAAGGAAACTTGGCACCACAATCATTATCACAGGCTCATATAAGTGATTTTGATAACGCACACCAAGCACTATCAAATGCTTTTCTAATCAGTTATTTCTAGAGTGTTAGCTATTTGTTTATTTGCGTAAAGTTTTTTTTAGATTATTTCTCGAAAATTATTAAGTCTTGCTAATGCAACAATTCCAAGAACTGTTATTTGTGACGTCATCAAAAAATGTTTTGAAGGAAGTAACTTTATTTTCCAAAAACCGGTAATTTTCATCGGCTAACACCGATCAGATTTGATTGAAGGTAAAATAACTAGAATAAACGATAATCTTTTTTTTCTGTTTTTTTTTTAGTAATACCGACATCCCTAGTGAGGAAGCAATACTGATTTATTTGGTAAACCTTTTTTAAGTTATAGACAAAAACATTTAAATGCTTTTAGCTTTCATTTTTTTCTGCTATACTGAACTATAAAAATCTACATTTTGTTTTAATGACAAGTTGTAATTATTAATAAGCTTCTATTTTGGAAGAGAATCCATTGTTTTCTTTTTTAATTTTTTAAAATTATTTATTGATATATTTAACTATGACTGAGATAAAATAAGAAAATTAGCTGAGAACAATTTTACCATTGATAGCACTCTGATGACCATTATATTTAGGAGGTCCCGTTGTCATCTTCTTTTCAGACACCTAACAGTAAACAGTTTAAATGCATCTGTAAAAAGGAAAAAAAAAAAAGAAGAAGAATCAGTGGAATTAACCTGTAGAGGAATAAGCACACAGTTCACAAATACCAACTTTTTAGTTGTCATTATTTTAATCAAACCAAGATTCATTCAAGTCTTAAAGATAAAAGAGAAACAGAAAAATTAGTAAAATTTTACCAAAATTTAATATACTTGCATGAAGTGCAAAGACTTCGCTCCAAAATTATTACTAATGCCTTGCCAAGACATATTCTCCAACTTCTCCATCTCGTAGCACCTTATTCGAGTGAGGTGGGAGTTAAGCAGTATATCACTGCTTCCAACAAGAAATATGGGACCACATCTAGCACCCAACTCATCATTCCTCAGCCAAATGGAGCTTCTGCGTACACCTGACAAGTTGTTCTCCCCTTAACTAACTCTATCTTCTACTTCGAATAAGCACATCACAGATTTTCGACAAAATACGTTTTTTCATCAGTTATTATTTAATATTGATCAGGTATACACCTAGGTAGGTAAACTATGACCAGATGGATTGACAACTTCTGTTATCGAAAGGTCTGATTAAGAAAAAATCATTTGGCTGTTTTTATATTGTCTTCATTTTGAGAGATTGCATGCATTGGAACCATTGCAACTTTGTTATATTGATAAGAACTATTCATATAATAGCATAGTGGTTCTCAGACTTATATATTCAGTATCACACTGAAATTATTGAACCAAATTGATGGTACCGCTATTATTATTATTATTATTATTAAAGAAACATAAAAAAAAAACATAGATATGTGAAATAATTGAAATATTATTTTATTTATACTTGTTTTAATTATTTATTTAATTTAAAACTTTGAATGAATTGTTATAAGAAAAAAAGTCATATTTTGCTTTCTGCTGCACAATTTCATAAATGCAACAACTGACCGTTTACCTTTGAAGTATAGTTATATTTCCGTTTCATTTGGGCACTTCCTACTTTCTATCAAACGAGCTGAAATTTGGTGTGTATAGTTTTTTTTTAGGCAGAACAATACTATAGAAAGCAGGATCAAATTTCAGCATTTCTAAGTAATTTTCGCGGTTTTTAAGGTTTTGCACAATTCTACAGCCCCTCCAAATTGATTTAGAGAGTTACAACTCTGTATATTAATTAATACATTATTAATGTATGCCCCTCCATTTTTATATTTTCAATTTTGTATTTAAGTTAATATTAAAGATTAAAGTTACTATTTTTCTATTTTTTTTTTTTTTTTTTTTTTTTTTACAGTTACTAATTTTAAGCTTACTAATGCTTTGAACATTGATTTTGTATATTTATAAAAACTAATATAAGATAAAAGTTTTGTTCAAGTATTTATTTATTATTTTTATTTTTTCTGAACTTAAGAAAGTCCAAGAGAGATATCAAAAGAACGATAGGCATTATGTAAACTATAATGTCGATAGGTATATTTGATATCGAAAGGCTTTGATTGCGGCACTAACTCACGCTTAGTTAACCAAAATAAAATATCAGTTGGCATCCGCAAGAGGGTATAGAAGCATCAACCTAATTATGGATTGATAAATTATTTGCCACTTCTATAATTTTTTTTTTTTTTTGAAAACTACTTACGAATGTTATACATTCATCTTCAGCTCAAAGTTTAAGTAGATTACACCAATCAGAAAAGTTTGTATTGGTTTGTTCTAGCACTGAGCTAGTAAAGCTTACTAGTTTTTTAGTGTGAGAACAAACCAATACAAACTTTTCTGCTTGATTTGAGCTATTTAAACCTTGAACTGAAGATGAATGTATAATATTGAAACTAATTTTCAATAAAAACAAAATTATAGAAGTATGTGCTGTATGTAGCTTATGCTCCATACAGCGCATTACGATATGAAATGATATAATCCATTACATGCACGACATTTTTTTAATTAACTGATATTACGAATGTTTCCTGCAGTATTTATCTGCACGATTGATCAAACCGTTTTTGTAGTTATTCGCCTATCGGCTATGCGGCTAATTGATATGTATTGCGGTTGGTGATTCACTTATTTAAAACTATATCTGCCTGCTTTTTCCGTAATAATTTTTAAAACCCCCTTGTAAGTTGTTATCAAGACTGAGATCTAGCCATAAAGTTAATCCTTGAACTTATTCAGGGAAGTGCTCTTGGAGGGAACTATAATTATCGCCCTAAATGAAGCCATTAGCAACACTGAAGTTCCAGCAATGAATGTGTAATGAGTGTAGCATGCCATGCCATTCTCTCCTTGTCTAGAGAAGCGAATCGTTGAATGAACTTGTCCTTTAATAAAATTTAAAAATGTCTTTAAATTGGAGAAAATAAATAATGTAAAATTTTGAATTCAGAAAGAAGAAACTGGCAGTTGCATGACTAATATTTACGTTTTGACCTGGATTTTATGATCAAATATTACAATTTACCACATTTTAGGGAAATAAATAATGGTTATATCTATATGTAATCATTTAAACCATATTTATAGACAAAAAAAAAACTTAAAAAAAAAAAAACGTTTATATAACCAGGCTATGCATTATTTACTTTTTTACTTTATCTGACCTTTATATGAAATATATAGTAAGGAGAAGTATTGCAATCGTGAAAATTTTCCAATTCGAGTTTTCAACGGAAATATACGTTTTAAGTTCCAGAGCCCAAATAACCAATTATCGCAAAATGGTCTGAGTGTCCGTGAGTCTGTGTGAATGTGAACAGTCTAGCTCAAAAACGTCAGACAAAAACAAAAGTTGTACGATACTGAAATTACGTATTTAAGGAATGCACAGCAATTGATGTTACATCAACTTTTTCGTCATAATCGAGAAACCGGAAGTGCCATTTTATATAATCGATTTTACACATAATTATACATAATTTTTTAAAATTTTCTCGTAAACGGCAGTAACGATTTTGATGAAATTTGCCAAATGTATTCGCCTTAAAACCCTTTAACTTTATATATATGTAGTATATCAACGAGAAAATGCAGGGGAGAGTATAGCGAAAAGAAAATTTTATTTGCGCATAATTCAAAAAGTAAGTATTTTATAGTAACTCATATTAGAAATCGGATGAAAGGTGATTAAATTCTCTTAAATACAAAAAGTAATCATCAAAATATTAGCAAAGAGGACTACAAGACCCTAGATAAATAACCGAGCGCATCCAAAAGTAGACGTATGCGACCGAATCTGCTAACACCAATCCGCCAATCTGTAGTCAACAATACGCTCTATAATAATGTAATGTAAGGACCCAAAACATAATAATTTCTACTTTTTTATTATTTAATGGAAACAAAATGTTTCCATGAAAACTAAACCGAAACTTTTAAAATTAATTTTCAGCCTTAAAATATATAGGTAATGTACAGAATTGTTGTACTACAATTGTTTTATTATACATATGTGGGAAAAGATGTGAAGATGTGAATGTTGCTGAGTTTCTTTCAAGTATTGTACATGTGAACTCTTTAAAATTATATTACAAAGATAATTATTACAGGACGGTAGGGAAAAGTTGTTGTGAGCATGCAGTAAGATTGGTATGTGAGGAGAATGGTTTGAGGTAGTCGAAATATATTTATATACAGATAGAGGTACAACTCTGATCTGTAATACTTTGTACTAATCTGTAATATTTTGATTATCTTTTATTTTAATTACATCAAATGAATTCCCAAAACCTAATATAAAATGTTTTCATAAAATTCAAACAACTCGATAGGTATACCAACTTGAGAAATAAAATCATTCAAAAAAATAATTTAACATTAAACTATATACATGGGTACAGTAAAAATAAAAATCAAACCAGCGGGGAGTACGATTTACCTGAGCCATTGAAGGTGACATGTAAGAGGATCACCAGGCCATAGCCTTTCATCATTGTGATTACAGGCCATCAAGGTCTTTATTACCGCCAACAGACTGATTTGTGAGCTCTTATCTGGAGGGTAAGGCACTTGCTCCAGACTGAATTCCTCCATTATGTCCTACTGAATTAATAATTCTATTCTATTGGGAGCGCCGTGTCGTGGGCATTCTTTGTCCTTGAGTGCAAATATAATATCATATTTATTTTAATTGATAGGTATATAGCTTTTAGTGAAGCTGTATATCTGACTTTCAAATGGTAAAACATATTTTGGCCTAATCCAATTGTATGTGTGTGTGTATATATATATTGAGTGGGGCAGCTCAGTGGATAGAGCACTGTGCTACTAATCTTTAGGTCCGGGTTCGAGATCGGTTGTAGCAGATAAATTATTTATTTTGTTATCAGCTATGGTTCAGCCCTTTGAGGTTGGTAGACCCTCCTGGGGCTCACCCAGTCTATTAAGTACACACCCTTAATTGGAAGGAAAACCTGGCGATTGAGCGAGATCGATGGAAAGTTTTTGGAGCAGTTCTGAAAATTTTCATTTTTATGTTTTTTAGGTAATGATTATGAATTTCAACTTTGCCACATCAACTTATTTCCGTAAATATAAAAAAAAAGTCGAAAAATTAATTTCGACATCCCATTTCATTATTTTGACTCGCGCTCGCTTCAAAACGAAGCAGCCAAACAAAAAATACCGTAATAAAAATAATCTAGAGATAATTTACTCTTCTTTAATTTGGTATAAAATTAATATTATTTAATATACTTAAATATCGCAGATCACAGATGTTGGAAGTACACATTTTATTGTTTGGAGTAGAAAATATAATTTAATCTTTTTTAAGCATTGTTGAATTTTTTTTTTATTAATTCTCTTTGGCTATTTGTATATTCGGATACTTTGATGATACCATAACAATAGTTTCAAACAGATATATAATTTGGATAAGACATTTTCTGACAGTTTCCAACTTTGACCAATGACCAATTTGATCATTCTGATAAGTATTAATCTTGTTTTTAATTTAATTTTGATAAGTTAATTATTTTAATACATTGTGCAATACCTATTTATAAGTGTATTATATCAGCGTAAAGTGTATATATTTTTTATTATATCAGAATGTTTTCTGTAAAAGAAAATTATATTTTGTCCATATATTTTTCTCGCTGTTCTCGCGCACCCCCTCTCTCCCCCAGGTTGAGAACTAGTGACTTAATCATTAGCTGAAATTATAATTGTAAAGCAAATAAATCTTGTATTCTAAACAGAAACTTTAACGAGTGGTAAGAAATGTGAGAAAATGTTGATGCACAATGTACTGGAAGGAAGCCAGAATAACATTTGCGGCTTTTTAAAAAAAAAATGTAATTGTTTTTGTTTTACTCAGTTTAGTTTGATTCTATTTCATTATTTTGTGTGAGTTATTTTCAATATTCAGTTCATACTAGTCTGATGTCTACATTTCTTTTATATCAATATTATCATTTTATTCATTCATCTTATTTTTCATCATTTTTATATTTACATTTTTTATACTTCTACAATTTTGATCTTCTTTGTACCAACGATGGCCAAAATGTCGGTATTCAAATTGTTTACTATTTTTTCGTAAATCTTTTTTGCAATTCTTACCATATTTTCCTTTGTTAATGTATTGATTGGTATTTGGCCATCCATCTAACATAATACAATTAACGATGGGCACTCGTGCTCAGTGGCCACTGTCAATAGGGATCGCGGATCCAGCCCATAATAGCGGAGCCCTGTATTCAGTACAAGCTTCGCATCTATTGACGTCTGAGATTGCAAGGCGACGTCCTGGCGTCAGTCTATGAATACTGGACTGTGTAAACCTGTGTATAGTTCAACTACTATGCTCCTAAACTTCATCTGCAACAACAATAATGAATAGAACCCTCATAAAAGGTATACAATAATAACATCCTGTTATTTTAATTAACCCATTATAGTTTTACATTAAAAAAAAAATATATATATTTATTTTTTATCAAATGATTGCATACAATAAGTGAGATGCCAATTCCCAATCTTATCAATCCTACATTTATTATTATTACTGAAGTATTGGAAAAGAAGTAGATGGTAGGTGTAAAAATAGATTAATGTATATAAACTAGATAACAATATAGAAAAGCCTGACATAAACTTTATTAATTCACGAATAACACCACTAAAGCGCAGAACACTACTTGCAGTTTTATTTCTTAATTATTGAAAAAATTCTATATTTTTGTAGTTAGTTCAAACACTCTAGTGTTTCTTTTTTCGCATCTATTTCTGGAAACTCCAAATCGATCTGCCACCCAAGTTATACAGATTTCATTCTTCCTTACTTCTTCGAATAAGTTGTATATATTCATTCAGAGTCTGGGTTAGCAGAGATTAAACATTGTCTGTTATTTTCTTTATTTCTCTTCTTTACATAGAACCGATTGTAGCTATTCATTGGGTCACAAGTATTTTTTAATTAGCTGCTTGGGTTTTCCTCGGGCTTGTAAGCAACCCGAAGATGGCTGATGTTAGAGTTAAGCCAGCATAAGGAAGTGGTTGCGCTTCCTTGAAGGGTCCAATCTTAGCCTATAGAGAATGATGTAGGGCAAAGATTACCGAAAAAGACACTATAATTTTTGGCACAAAGGTCTTGCCTATAATTTATGTGTGCTTTTATCTTCTTTTTTCTTCCGATCCTATCAAAAAGATATGTCCAACTAACAATGGATACATGTAGCTATTTTACTCAAACATCCTGAGATATGGATACCGTATTAATAGGTTGGCAATTATACTAGCTTTATCATTTTCCAAGTTTTGACAAATTATTGACGATGATTCCCAAAACTATGGTAATCAACTTGATGAAGTTATTTTAACCATATTTAAAAAAAAAAAAAAAAACATTATCGAAGTTCTAAGAAAACTAAAACTTTTATTGAGGAAGCAACTACTTAATTTGGAACAAAAAATGTTTTCATAGAAAATATTAATATAATAACCTGTCTTAGTTAACAGGAATTATTTAAATTAACAAATCTTATAATATTAACATGTAGTAAGTGGCCACTAATATTAAGGTAGTGGTACTGGTATTGGTGGGGGAACTAATCCGTCAATCCAGCCCTTTTTGCAAACCACTGACGGCTACTGAAAGGTTGCCACCCCGAACTAACCAGAGGTGAATTTTCAAGGTACATTTCTCGACAGACGCAGGTGAGAATCGAACCCCCACCCTTTCTCATCGGACACTCTGAAACCCTTGCCCCAACGTGCTCGTCCATCAAGGCGTCTAAATTAAGTGAAAAATTTATTAAAATGTATTTGAAAATAAAGTATTAAGTGGAATATTGGGGCCGAAGAAGAATGGGTCATAAACGTAAAAGCCTGCACCTGGTAAATATAGCTGAGGTTGTATACGTAGCATCTATGCGAATGAAATGTGCGTGAAAAGTTGTCAGGGTCGTCAGCGATCGTAATCCTGAAAATATAATTGGCACTGATCCGATGTACAAGCGTCATAAGTTGTAGACCAAAACGTAAATGGGAGGATTGTGCTAGCTCCAACCTGAAGGATTTCGACTTAATTAGTGGAGGAAGGTTTGTAGGCAAGGACTGTTGGTGTTAACTTCTGGGTCCTCTTATTGTTAATAAACATTTTTATTATTTTTATTTTTAATTGTTTTGTCATATAAATATTTAACCGATTTTCACATGGTCACTTTATATGTACACCTGTTCCCATATGGAGTATCGATTGGTTGAAGGTTCATCTTCTCAACCAGGACCATTAGTCTTGAAGAGTATCTCAGGGGGTAGTATTAACGACATCCAGCCATTTATCTCGAAAGTTATCTGTGTTCGCTTAGATCAATATTGATGGTATTTAGAATCTTTCGCCTCTCATCCATGTTTATTTCGTATTTAAATATGTCGTGAAGGATATCATGCTCAATCTTTTAACCAGTAGAGTGACAAGCGAAATTCACAGTACTGATAATAAAGAAATTCTTGAGTACCGAACACTGGTTTTAATGACGCTACACTCACTACCCTGCTCGTAAAAAATTATTGGAATTCAGCTTTACATTGTATAGTTGTCTGATTAATGAATTATTTGGAAATACGTTGATATCGAATATTAAATCTTGTAAATAAGATTTACAAGATTTTAAGCTGGTTTCATCCATTATCACATGGAGATTCAACAACTTTAATTTTAAAATTCTGTGGTGCTTGAGCAAAGGGGTACAAATAATTTTATTGCAACAATGGATTTATATTATATTTTGTCCTTTTTAATGAAATTTACCTCTAAAAAGAATTGGTGGTTTCATTAACTAATTGTTTTTATAATTTTTCTCGTAGGTAATGTTTATTAAAAATAACAAAATATAATATAAACCCATTGTCGAAAGTGACTAGCACCCCTTTACTCAAACACCACAGAATTATTCATTTAATATGATGAACTCATAGATATTTTCATTTAATTTGACTACTTCCTTAATTAAACATAAAAACATCAAGAAAAATGAAGTATATATGAAATGTTTGCATTAATGGAAGTTGCATTTAATTTTCAGATATGATGGGACTCTAATAAATTCCATTTCAAGTGATCCAGAAAACATGTAATTTTGATTGTATGAGTAATGATTTATTCATTAATTTGTAATGATTCGTAGTTTATAGTCTGAATTATTGTATTGTCCAAAAATAATAAATTTAATTTTTTCTTTATTTTTTTCCTTGCTCAAATGGCACACATTAAACAAAACATGTTGTTTCTTGCGTTTCTAAGATTCACATTAACTTAATAGTAATCAAAACTGGTGTAACCTAGAATACTGGAACAAAAACCATTTCTTCAGTAAAGAACGAACTAGATATTATGTATAGTACATATTTAATAGTTTTGTTTTATTAAAAATAGTCAGAATGCTTCTCAAAATGTGACATCTAAGTTGAAAATAAGTTTTCAATTTTTTAAGGCATGTTACACCAAGAAGAATTCAAATTTCAGAGAATATTTTTGGAGTTTTATCTACCTATCTAACTGTAATAAGAAAAATATATCAACCCTAGGCTTATTTTTTAAGTAACGATTTTGTTTTTTAAATTGAATAGAAATAAAAAATTCAAATTTTGACGACTTGCATCTTTGTTAGGACAACGTTTAAAAAATCTGAAATTTTTACAGATTAATTAGCTATTTTGAATTATACTGCTGTATAAATTTCATCTTTGAGATTTATCTACAAGTCAAAGTTTTAGGACTTTATGAATCACACTAAAAAATGTTTAGCATGCAATGACGGTACACAAATTGATATGTATTATTCCAATCAATAAATTATAATATGATGTTAATTAATATTGATTACTGTGTTTAATCTTACTTTTTTTTAGGCAACTTTCATGCTTTAAATCTGAAATGGGTTTGATATTTTGCACGAGGAGAATATATTTTCTGGTCCCCCTTAAGTTGAATTTAAAACACCCTTTCTGTATTAATAAATGAGGCTTCTTTATCCACTATTTTATTACAAAGTTTTTATTATGAGTATAATGTATTGGAAAGACTTTGTGGTTGAACAAAATTTTTGCTATAATATTTACAACTTTTTTCAACAGTAATATAATAATAATAATAATTGAAATATTGCCAAAATTTCTTTCTTTTGATAAATGGTTTACTGTTATTTCTTTTAGTCACCTCTTTGCGTGAAAATTCCATATTTTTAAAATCGCATGATACTTACTAGTCAGTTGAATATAGTAAACTCAACTATAGCACATTTTGACTGCTATGCTGAAAGTGATGTAATTGCATGTATCTGAGAGATGTAACTTCCAGACAAATTTTTATCGCGCAAGGTTTTTTTATATCTATTTATCACTTGTGTTTATAAACAAGTCTGAATATACACACCAACATGCCATATCATGAATAAATGCATGCAACTCAAGAGAATAAATGCATCAATCAATTGTAGTGCATTATATATTATAATCTATAACAATACACCGTCACTAAATGCTAAAAAAGTGATTTTTAAGTTTCTAAAAACTTGACTTGTAGACAAATCTTAAACATGAAATTTATATCACCTCACTTGGATCACTTGAAATGGATAGACAAACAAATATATAAGAATAAATAAGGTTCACTATCCAATCTATCAAATTGGAACATTATAGATAAATAAATGTAAAGTAACTGCCACTACATGATAATTGAGATTCTTCCTTATTTTGAATTTCAAATATTTTAGTAATTAATTTAAATTTCTTTTCAATTTTTAGGCCTCCTCAATTTAACCGCAGATTTATCACCAAAACACGTAGACAACTTAACATATTATAAACAATATAATATAAACAAAATATATTATTAAATGAGAACTATAATAAAAATTACATTTTTTTTTTGTACTACAAAACATATTGCACTTCATATTGTATATTATGAATGTTCAAACAAGAGAAATGGATGGAGTAAAGTGGTTGACATGTTTATGGCACTGTACCTAGATACGCAACGTACCTAGATAGGGAATGTTTCTAGTTAAAATCCGAATCAAATGCAATATACTGCATGAAAAACTCAGAGTTTTTTTTTTTGTTATTGCTGTTCAATATTGTAGCTTTTCTATAGCCAGATGGCATATAATAATTCAATAATTCATTATAATATAATAATTTTCCATTACAAAAAATAATTGTAAACGAGATTGGCCCAAGAAATTTCGCTCCCTGTTCATTATTTTGGTAGTGAAGATTGAAAGATGCCAATTTATAAGCATATTGGATTGTGACTGAATTAAAATTAACAAATATCCTGTGTATTGCGTTAGTTTTTTTTCGTACCGGGCATATTCCAAAGCATTGGATACTGCGGAGACCATATATTGTGTACATATCTCAAATAGTTTCTTAAAATTGGCTTAAAGTCAGAAAATATTTAAGAATTTCAAATTTTTGGAATATTGTTTTATTTATTTTTTTGTATTATATTTGTTTTGTAGGGGAAGGGTTACATGAATGATAACATGAATGATTTTTATTAAGTTTTTTTTTTAATGTTTTGCGTATTATCGTATCTGGCCAATTTAACCTGGATGATAGTCTAGAAACAGTAAACAACGTATTTACAAACACTTGATGACGACACCACTTCTTATAATGCAATGGAAGAAATAATGAATTCTTAAGTACCTGAGAGATAGCTCAATGTCAATTTTTTTCAATATTAATATTTATTAGATTTATTATTTATTATTTATTACCATTATTATTTAAATACACCAGCTTTACATCTGCCTATTATAAATACAAATACATCTGCCTACAATAAAGCAGGTTTCATAAGCTGTATATTAACCTTCTGGTTGCTGCAGTTCCACAGTTTCTATAAGCGAGTCACCAATGCTACATACCTTTTATATTAAAAAAAAAAAAATGAATATTTCTTTTTTCATTATTTGATCATGATTTATGAAGAAGATTGTGGGCAATTCTTCATAAATAACGACGCAAGCTTTTTCATTTTGGATTGCAAAAAGTGGAGTAATTTTCGTTTCCAGGTATGTTTTGCCTCTCTCGTGAAAATCCTAGATTTCGATCTCCTCCTATTTGTGCTTTTTTCACCATCTTGAAAAAACGCTAAGAAAAAGCATCTTTTTCAGTTATTCCTCAATAATTCGCTTCCAGTGCATTCAACGTCAAAATGTGTCATTAATAATTTCAATGAACGATAAATTTCCTTCAAGTTTTGACTGTAATATTTTTTACAATTTAAAATATCTACTGGGATACGAAAATAATGGTAAATCTACCAACATATCACCATATATATATATATATATATATATATATATATATATATATATATATATGCACTCAGTATGTTTTATGTTTTATTTAAATACCGTCCAATATTTATTATTGGATTATTAATATACTATTATTTATAATATAATATTATTAATATACAGTTACCTTCCGAATTCTAAATGAGACACTGGCCAAGATACTAAACACGTCTACTATTCAAAAAAAAAAATAAATAAATAAATTAAAACGATTAATTAATATTTGGCAGAAAAGTAAATTATGTTTGATTATTTATTATTATTGTTCCTTTTTTTTGTTGTTGAAAATGGGGAAAAACGACGTACGCTGAAGAGTACACAAGCTTAAAAACAGAAATAAGGTTGGGTGGTTTCTATTCCTTTAATAATCTCTCTTTTCTCATGAATATTAACTGGCCACTTTTGTAAAGCGATGTTTAGATGAGGATTATGATTATAGCTAAAGTGAGTGGTAGTGAAAATGTTTTGAGGTTAGGAAAAAATTAGGGGAAAAAAAACTGTAAAAGTTAAGTCAACTCTTTGTTGCAATACTGATTTTAACGTTATAATTTTTGTTTTCTAGTTCTAAATTCATGATATAAAAACTTTATTAATGAGATCTCGAATAAACTTTTTTCAAATTCAAATGCATTAAAATGTTTGAAATTAACAAATTAGAAGTTAAAAAAAAGAAGGTTAACTGCGTACAAAAAAACAATTTCTGTAAAAAATGTATAAATACGGCTTATAAATAAGGTTTCGAGAGAATTATAATCAGTTACTATTTTTAGCTATGAGAAAATACAAGAGAAAAACAGACTTAGCAAAGCGATCAATTGAGAGCGTGACCGAGGCCATTCCTTTCTTCTTCTTTATGCATTTTATGTAAATACATGAAAATTACTATGTTCTGTTTAAGTATCTATATCCATATCACGTTATGCTAACTTACCATAAGGGGTATGTCAATTAACCCCTTACCCGGACATAAAGACGGATTTAATTAACGGGTTCTACATGATTTTGTAACCAAAGAGTGAAGAAATCCAACGCATTCAACAGAGTCTCTTCAAGTATTACAAAAAAAAAAAAATAGAAAAAACAATATCCAGAATCTATGCCAACTATGAACAGATCCACAGCTGATTGTAATTTGACCGAACTTTTATTATTTTATTTATTGAAAGCAATTCGAAACAAGAAAAGAGTCCAATACTTTGTTTATTATTTTTTAAATATTCTAACGAGATAAACATTTAATCTAAAACGTGATATCAGCTAATTTTAACATGGTAAGCGATTTTAAAGCACAACACACGTGCTGTAAAAAAAAATAGATTACCTTCCATCTGTGAGATCGACAGTGCACTTTCTTCCCGCGGCCTCGCGTGCAGCTTCCTTTGAGCGTATGCGCATTGCAGCCTCACCAGGAGAACTGTGAAACTCACAATTCTACACAAAGATTTTTGCGTATTTTTCGTAATCTCTGGCATTAAGTTTAAGGATTATGTATCATACAAGTATAAAGGAAGAATTAATGAAAAAAGGACTCATTACATTGAATGCTATTGATACTATCAAGTGGAAATGAGTTGCTGCAGTCCCACAGTTCCTATAAGCGAGCCACCAATGCAACAGACCTTTTATATTTAAAAAAAAAATGAATCTTCCTTTTTTCATTATTTGATCATGATTTATGAAGAAGATTGTGTTAATTCTTCTTAAATAACTTTTTCATTTTGGATTGCAAAAAGTGGAGTAATTTTGGTTTCCAGGTATGTTGGATGTATTGCCTCTCTCGTGAAAATCCAAGTTTTCGACCTCCTTTGTGCTTTTTCCACCATCTTGAAAAAACGCTAAGAAAACGCACTTTTTTCAGTTATTCCTCAATAATTCGCTTCCAGTGCATTCAACGTCAAAATATGTCATTACTAATTTCAATGAACGATAAATTTCCTTCAAGTTTTGTCTGTAATATTTTTTACAATTTAAAATATCTACCGGGATACAAAAATACTGGTAAATATACCAAAATTTCCCCAAAACGAAAATAGTTAGATTTGGTTACGACTTAAAAACTACTTTTTAATGCAGTTTAGTGAAAAATGCTAAATGACCAATCTTGTATAGCATTAAATTTTCTACAAAACTCAGGTAAAATATTGCTATGAACATGAAGAATATTGCTATATATGAAGATATATTGAAATAACAATTTTAGAGGAGGTAGACTGGAAACTCAAAACACCATCAATATAACATCTATTCAAATCAGTATTCCAAAATGTAATATCATTATTTACTAGTTATGTATGTATTAACTAAACATATATATTACATACATAATGAATTAATGATGATATTACATTCAGAAATACTAATCTGAGTAGCGGATATATTCAGTTTTCAGTATACCTAGCAGCCAGTAGATTTTTCTGAACTTTATGTTAAGTTCTTCTTTCTTCTTTTTCAAATGCTCTTTCCATTTCAGCCTTATAAGCATCTAGTGTCATGCCCAGATACTTTATAGTATTTGAATATGGAACTTCCCGTCTGTTATATAACTCTTTTGTCTATCCGATTTTCTATTTTTGAATTTTAATTGTACGGATTGACCGAGGTTTGATTCTCCAGCGTTTAATCCACTCATATACGTCCGTGATTGAGCTCAATAGTTCTTTTGTTGTCTCCTTGGCATCAACACCAACTGCCAAGATAGCAGTTTCATCAGCGAATGTCGCCACAGTTGTTTCTTCCCTGTTTGGCAGATCCCTAGTATATAACAAGTAGAGAATAGGACCACTCACGCTACCTTGTGGAACACCCGCAATTATTTTCATAATATTCATTCGCATGTTTTACCCTGAAGTATATGTCAGTGATATATACTTATATACGTTAATAGTAGGTTGAATTCTTCTGGGAGGTCTCTGTGCAGCTTGAATTCCAGGCCTTGGTGCCTTGGTCAGCCTGTTAAGGTAGTGGCTGAAACGTTTCCTCCAGATGAGTGAAAGACTTGGGCTGATAATGTATCTTTTGATTCCATATTTTCTTTAGTTGTTTGGCCACCTCTATGGCATCCTCTACAACTTGCAGGATGTCGCTCATGGCAGTTGATACAAATGGGCTGCGATTTACGACTCAATTTGCAATCTGTGGTTAGATTCTTTCCTGAGCATTTTACTCATCTCGGTTCACGATGACAAAATTTTTGCTTATGATTGAAGCCATGGCACCTTTTGCACCGAGGTATCATATCCGAGGTTTTCAAAAGAGGTTCTATTTTAACTTTCATATTTAGAATTGAACTAATATATTCCACCCAAGCTTTCTGTTTGATGGAACGTAAGCGTGAGTAAGGGAAGCGCTCTTCTAAGTTCCTCTTTACCTTTATCATATCTTGTCCTTTATTTTTTTATGATATTTACTACATCTATAAAGTTCTAATTTTTTTAAGTAGATCATCAATAATTTCCTGTTTTTCGCAAGTAGGTTGGAGGCTCCTAGTCATTACCTTAGTTGGCCTGCTATTTTTATCTCCATAAGTGTACCACTGTACTTCTTCATCGTTCAGTTTTTTTTCACTAGCTTCCTGGATGAGTCTAGATCAGCCATCAAGATTTTCTATTTATTGTCGTTCTATGCCACAATTTTGTAATCACTGTTTGCTTCTGGTTCCACCAGGGTTTGATCTCTTTATATGTGGTTATCCCAACGATATGAATTGGTGGAGAAGGTGCCATTTTCCTGTCATTGATCTCTGTGAATACCGCTTTTCGATTAATTTTCTTCTTGGGTTCATTATTTGAGTTCCAATTTTTAGAAACGGTCCCTTCCTTACATGAGTCCGTACTCGCTAGTGTCACCTCTGGCGAGGATTCTGCTTTTCGCTTTTTGCTGCGTCTTATTTTTTGCTTCATCTGTCGTTATAAATTCCACCATGACAGGCTTTTTTTTTTGTATTTTTATCTCCTAATGGATAGGTTGCATTTATTGATGTTATATAAAAACATTTGTAACCCTCTGCCTATTTGTAATGCATATGTGTCACTCATATGTAATTTCAAAAATAAATTTTCTTGAATATTTCCAGACCACTGTGGTAGAAGATATATTTTCCAATACCACATGGAATATTTTTTATGACAACTCACCCGTCCACATATTTAATTACTTTAATGTATCGCTATTGGCGGATTAAATTGAGCATAGTAATTTAATAGAATTGAATAGTAATCGTTATTAATAGAATTAGGGATTGATAAATTATTTACCACTTCTATAATTTTGTTTTTATTAAAAACTAGTTTCGGATGTTTTACATTCATCTTCAGTTTAAAGTTTGAATAGATTATATCAAACAGAAAAGTGTGTAATGGTTTGTTCTCGCACTGGACTAACTATTAGATGAATTATTAATAGATTCTGGAAGTACCAATGAACGATATGGACCTAAAATAAAACAATCACCAGATTGGCACATAGGATATTTTCTCGTTACAGCAACATGCTAATTATTTATTTATTAAAACTTTTTCAATTTCAATGATTAAGACACAAAGTTGTATAAGGTAAAAAGGTGGTTTCTGTTTTTTATAAGGAGAACATTTTCTGCGGTTTACTAATTACATTTTAGAAAATATTCGATTCTATATATGATGCCATTTGATTAAATCAATTTAAAGAAAAATTGATCTTATTCTTTTCTCACTTTTATATCCGGACTTATTTTTGATATTTTTTTTTACTGTCCTATGGTTCCACCGTTGAACTTATTCCCCAGAGAGATTAATCTCCCTGACAAAGATGAAGAGAGAGGAAGGTATAATGAACAGAGAGACTATTAGAGACAGGGATATTAAAGCGTGCCGTAGGAATCCCAGCGGGCAGCGGACAATTAGCTCCCGGCCTAAAGGAGAATTATTGCCCGGGCATTGCTCACTGCCACTCCTCGCTAATGTCGTTGTCTTCTCTCATCTTCCCCGATGTCTGTTGAAGGCTGGTCTCTACTGGTTTGGGGTTAATGAAGAGTTTTTGTTGGGATGTTTATAGCCGGAATGTAAACAGTCAGAGTTTATCAGAGCTACAGAACGGAAGAAAAGCGGCAACTCAATTTGCATAATATTCAGCCATTTTATCGTTCAGTGGGAAGCAATTTATCTTGACAGCGTAGTACGGATAAGTTAGGCTTTAAAGATATAATTTTTCAGAAAATTTAATTGTCAACATTAGACCTTCTAGATATTTTGGAATGGTTAACGGAATAAATACAGCGTGTGTATTTTGTATTAAACAGCATCCATAATTATAATAACGCGATTGAATATACAATTTTAAAGCAATGCAATGGCATTTAGTAAAATATCTGATATGTCCATTCACAATAAGGAAAAAATTATATTCAATTATAGTATTATTATAAAGAACACTTTTTCATACATAATAAACAAACTGTATTTTCATTATGTATATACGAACAAAAAAAGACTCATATTTGAAACTGGTCTAGGCTGGAACTAATAGGCAAAGGTCCGCGGGGCCGGCGAAAATTGAAGGATAGTGTTCAGTATTCAGTGTTCAGTAGTATATGCTCGATATCAAGGAAATATACATAAACGGTTAATGAAATAATCAGGATAAATAATTTTAATTATGTGTAATTGAGTGTCGAGATTAAAATTTCCAAGGCGAACAGTTTTTCGGAGATTATTGATGTTTTAGTTTGTATAAATATATAGATTTAATTTAATCATAGGAACCCTGCCCATTATGTTTGTTTATTGTAAATGTTTTGTTATTTTTTTGATAATTAAGAATGGATAAAAAAAATCTTAAATGTTTTTTTATCTCGAAATAATAAAATTTGCATTTACAACATCTGTGAGATTGTCCATCAATATATAATATGTTTGTATATGTATTCCCTAAAAATATACGGCTAATGCTATAGACACATAATGATCAGTAATTCGAAAAACCGAATACGAGTCATATTACGTATACGAGTCATATCTTTGCTTAAATTGGTCCAATTTTTATTTTATTTTTGGTTGAGTAAAAAATTTAACTACCTTTCAAGTGATCATATACCTAATTATAATATTATAATTATATATTAAAATTATAATATATTTTTTTTTAATATAAAATGCACGATCACACAATTGAATCAACGTAGTCAACAGAAGGCTGAAACGCAAAAAAAATGTATACTTTTTGACTAATGCATAAATAAAGTTACTTTTCACCATAACTTTTTTTTTTGGGGGGTGTGAAAAGATAGATTTTTTCCGCAAGAAAACTTTAAGCAAGTTACATCAAAATCATTAAAGTTATTTTGCACAAAACATCAAAAAACATTTAAAAAGCGCGAATTTTGCTATTTTTTAGCCCCGCCGCGCGACGGCTATTACGCGCAAATTGTCTATCCTCGGTAAAGACATGGAGGGCCTTAAACAAAAAAAGCAACAGAATCGGTTCATTCATTTGCGAATTAGACGAAGCAAAGACGCAGTGGCAGATATAGACCTTAGAAGGAACTGGTCGAAACATTTCGGGGTCTCCCTTGCTTAGGGAGTTTGGAGAGTAGTGATACTGGTAATGGTAGGGGGGACAAGTCCGGGAAGTGGGTCTCTAGAATACTTCCTAAGTGGAAGGAGGGTCCGGGGAGAAGATCAATGTTTAATGGACGGTTTTCTTCTTTGTTCAAGAGGAAGTCTATCATCACCGGTGGTCTAGATGATGTACATATCCGTCGTCCATCCAAAAACTCATCGTCCAGCTTCATAGGGTTTTTAGCAGGATGAGACATGTACTCGTATGCATTTGAACTTAAAGCTGAAGTGTTTTACGCCCTACATCAGAAACATATGGATCTGCGTTTCATAAGCCAGGTTGTCTAGCTGAGGAACCTGAAATATGGATGAGGCAACATAACTTCAACTTCGATGGGTTCGTGAATGACAAGTGTTTTAAGTGTAATACGATCGCTTTTGTTATTTGTGCCAACAGTGAGCAGAGTACCTGCATTGTTCTCCGAATTACGCATTGACTGCTGATTGTATCACAAGTTATCCGATTTTCAGATACCAATCTCCTTTTGATTTTTCACAAAAAAATGCTAGTTGCTTTCTTCTATACTTGCAATGTAACAGTATTAACAATGAAAAATTATTCTAACAAGATTAAATGAAACTTTTAGAACATATAGGCGCAAATTTTATCTTTTTATCCTGAAAAATCTCCTGTGCCTCTGGTCAATTGCACCCTAAATTTTACTCATGCTCGAATTACCACAAGCAATATCAAATGGCATAGGTCTCAATCTGCAACTTAATTCAACCCTGTAACGAAAACTTTAAATTAAGATTATATTTACCTTAAAATAATCGCAAGATATGATGAGATGCCAACCCTTATTACCAGTTGAAAATACTAATAAAAAAAAAATCAGATAAGCATATTATATCAATCGGATATCGAGCCATAGTACAGAATCTCGTATTATGTTTGTAGAACCTCTCGGAGATTATAAATTAACATCATTCTTGCAATGGTGGATTTTATGTTCCATCAAAGGCTAGTGCATTTGGTCAGCCCGTTCCATTACCATGATTGCTTGCTCCAGAAAGCTCAATTGCTATCCACTTAATATAAAGTGATGATTCACTGAACCAACAACATTAATTAATTCCTGTAATATGGTTGTAATTAAATTATTGGAATTCGAATATAATTATACCCCATGGATTTTCAATATATTATCTAAATATCCAAAATAAATATAATTTTTAAACACAAGCATTAAAAATAAGGGCTAGTATTTGTAAAACTGCACTAAATTTCGCTTATTAATCAGTGCAACGCATCTACCGAAGTTTAGAGGTTTAGAGGGCCGAAGTTTAGAGGGCCTGTTTAAGCTATGGCCCTTGGACAATGCAAATCTCAGGGCCCTCTCTCCTTATCATTTCAATACTTTTTATTGCAAAAAAAAAAAAAAAAAAAAAAAAAAAAAAAAAAAAAAAAAAATATATATATATATATATATATATATATATATATATATATATATATATATATATATATATATATATATATATGTACAATGAATTGATGTATAGAATTAATATTTAATTTGTGATAGAAAGTATCTCCGATATGGAGGTCAGTTCAATACTTGTAATAATAAATAAAATGCAATAGTTGGGAACATTTTTTTAAATTTTATACCAACTCCAAATATAATATCTCGTATATAATCCTGTGAACCATCTTCTTTTCGCAGAGCCACCAGCACCTCTTGATGGTTTAACTGCATCTTGGTAAGCATTCACAAGCTTCCATCGTCAGTCGATAGGCAGTTTATGTAAGTGTCTTTGTTTGTCTTATTGAACTTCTGGATTTATCGATTAAGTTCATTATTCAGTCTTTCATTATTCATTTGACATATCTCATGGGCTCTTCTCTTTGCTGTGATCAAGTCATGTACTGAGGATATTTTGTTATGTGCTCTGTCCTCGATGGCATTGGTAAAGTTGAAGACCATGCTGCTTTTTGGACACTTTAGGTAAATTTTTTCACTGCCTCCTCCAGTTCACCTTGAGTTTTAATATAACCTGGGATTGCAATTTCTGTGTCAAGAATTTCACGGTAAGAATCCCAATCCATTCTGCCATTAATTGGGTACTACTTGCCATACAGCTTTGGTATCTTTTGTGTATTGCCGGGCTCATCTAGGATAATCAAATGCACAAGGGAATGAACAGAGCTCGTATTTATGGTGTAAGGTACGGTTAGTAGTCCTTTGGTATAAAAAATTTAAGTAGGTCTGGAGTTTTCCGTTGCGAAGCAGGCCAGCAGGTCGAAAGAATATGCGTTTTAAAAAATCAGTGTATCAGGTGATATATGTTATACTTTTCTCATTTTTTTTTAAATGCATATTCTTTCAATATATTTTTACGGCGAGATTTTCTTAAAACAAGCAAATTTGAATGAATTATTGGGATATACGAATTACCGAGCAAGAAAATATCGAAATTCTTATAATTTAAATTTATTTGAGAAAAAAATAAGTATGTAGCTTATAAGATTATTTGGTATATTTGTTTTTCCTTTAAAAATAAACTTAAAATCATTTTAACACAAATTATAACTACTTCAATTAATTTTTCTCTCGGGCCGCGGGACCCATAGTCAGTTGCCAAAATTGCCCATATTGTTAATCCGGCACTGAGTGAGAGCTATGTTGTCATTGCCTAACAGAGAAAGCATAATAAAATTATTTACCATCCTATGGTCATAGAGAATGAATTAATAAATGTAAAATGGCCACTTTTTATGGCAGTGGTTTGTAACTTTTCTAATGTTTGTAACTTTCTAATTTCTGGCGTAAATATTATTTTGGAATATGAAAAAAAAACCGTTGGTTTGGACATTAAAACAATTTAAATATTAATTAATTTTAATGGGTGGTAATAAATCTTCAGAATGGTTCCAACAGAACAGTAGTCATTGAATTCCTTTTAATCCTTTTTTTCAATTCCTGAATTCTCTGTGACTACAGATTTATGCATTTAAATTTATCTTTAGTATTTATTCAGAAGTTTTAAAAGCAGATAATGATACGTTCTATCAAAGTAAGCAGTAGTCATTGTGTTAATATTTCCTAGCAATAGACGTGAGAAATAAGTACTTATTTTACAATCTATGTTCAAGATATTAAAAAAAAAAAAAATTTTAATTTATTTCATCATGCTCCTTAATATATCAAAAATTTTGGACTGGTCATTTTTAATATTTGGTGATGTAAATGAAAAGAAAAAAAAACATTAATACACGAGACTTTAATTTTTTATCTTAAAATTGCTTAGAATATTTAAATACGTTAAACTGTAATTATCTATGTACTTCTACTTTTATTATAAATGCATTTTATTTTTTAAGCATATAATTTTATGAATTATTCCTTCTAAATGTAAGTCTATAAACATTTTTTTATAAAACGTTGTTTTAGTTTTGTTGACTGATTTTTACGTAGTTTTTGGTACTGTTTTCAAAAATGGCATTATTTTTTTCTATCAATGAAAGTTTGTCTGCAAAATAAGGTTAAACTTTTTAGAAAAATGAGAAAAAACTTAATTTTAATACATGTGTGTTTTGACTTTACTAAGAGTTACCTCCACTAGAAATAGACAAATATTTATATAAAACTAGGTTAGAGGTGATAACAGTGTATTACAATCATCTCTCCAGGAATATTGAGACAAAATCTAGGTTTACCCTCTTGAGGAATAAAAAGGTACAATTACTTTTTTTCTATGTCGAGAAATAACAACTGCTTTTTCTAGAATTTGATCCTAAAACATGTACCGAATAAACGTATTTATCTATCTATTGGAGTTCGTTAGTAGGGCATTTCTATCAGAATTTATAAAACTGCACATAGATAAAAGACGGTGATGCAATCGCATCAGGTACTTTTAAAAAAATACCAACTTAAATACAAAAATTTATACGATGCTCAGTTTTCGCTTGCTTCTATTGTCTCTTTAGTGATTGATAAATTATTTGCTACTTCTATAAATTTGTATTATTGAAAACTAGTTTCGAATGTTACACATTCATCCTCCTGATAAACGGATTCATCCATGCGCCAATGTGCCAAATTATAAAAATATAAAATAAAATTAAGAATGTCACAATATTTAGTAAATAAACACATATTTTTCACAAAGAAAAAGACAATAAAGACAAAAAATAAAATAAAAATTTCTAACTTCACCAACAGTACGGAACATCTCAACATTCTATGACACCCGGAAAAGCTAGTTACCAATAACCTGACTGTTCTCCCTTTGTATTGCCTTAGACACCAATCCCGGAACTGCCTGGTGAAGTTCTTCTATACTGATTGGCTGGCAGCTCTGATGCAATTACGATCGTTTTCTCCTCTGGAGTCGGAAGTGGAAACCGATGTACCGTGAAATGTTTATCCCAAAGTCACTAATATTAGGTACCAATTTTTTTTCAGTTTGGATTTTGGAATAATTATCAAGTACGAATTAGACCAGCATAATTAACTTGATATTGCATAACATCATACAAATACAATAATTATTAAACAACTAATAAATTAATCACTACGAGCTATGCCTTCAATGAAAAAAAAGGTTAAAGACAATTGTCTTGGATTTATTATTGTTATGGGGTTACTTTTCTTGATATGGTGATCTGACCGGTATCAAGTTCAACCGCCTAGTTTTTCCTAAGCCCGATTAATTATCATGTTCCCAAATGCTCAAGTCTTTATCACTGTCCGAATCAATTGCATAGGGTCTCTATCATTTATATAACTAATATGGAAGATAGAAGTTTTTATGTAGCATATGAAACTCAGCACCCATTACGGTCATCATTAATTATTTTTTTTAAATTTCATACGAGTTTCTCAATTACTGTATGCATTTGCTTTACCCATCTTTTCACACACACAAAATCTCTATCGAAAGTACAGACTAAACTATCTACTAATTTTGACCATGCATTAAGCCAACTATTATTTTTGTTTTTTTATATCTGCTAGAGCTAAATGTTTTGGTAAAAGGCAATCATCATATTTTAAAAGTTGAGCGATGGAATTTACATGCGACTGTAAGGTAAAAAAAGAATAATTAGTCCCTGCCCGTTTCCAGATATAACACATAGTTAGGAGTATTCCTTGGTAGATGGAAAAGCTTCTTTATAAACAACCTATGAATCCATTCCACTTGTTGGAAAATATAGTATCCCCAGAATGGCGCACAGTAGCGCATAACGGATTCCACTCCCAATTGAAATACCCTATACTACTTCCTTGAAACGTTCATGTAACGATAAGTTATCAAAAATCGTTAATACCAAATATTCATACCTCAGTACCTCTGCTTATCTCCTTCCTCTTATCATCATTATTATGATATCAATAATACTGGCGTCATAAAAACTAATTATCTGATAATATGTTTATTGCAATTATGCTTCATTATGGAACATACCAGCTATTATATTTTAAATCACTGTATTGAATTGCTAAATCATTTTCGAACATAATTTGGGGTTCTCAAGTTTTTATATTGAAAAATAAATAAAAATCGTTCAGTACTTCAAAAGTTAGTAACAACAAACAGCGCAAGGGGGAGATACTGCAGTCTGAGCATTCCCAGAGCTGCTGAAATAGGCCAAACGTGAGGAGACACAGAAATAGAGCAGAGCTTGTGCGCCGTGAATTTCTTTAAAATCCTTAAACTTTTGTGATATATAACATCTCTACTCAGGATAGGTCTTGTATATATAGATCTTGTAAAATAAAGTAAATCTGATCTTTGGCAATCGTTAAATGATAACATTAAATTGGACTGACACTATGAATTTCATAAACCAGTTATCTTCTGATTGATTTTTTTTTATAAATCAAATATTTTCTTTTTATTTCACCATGTAGGATAGTTATGAAACTATCAATAGGATAGGTGTTCAGAAATAGTTAGAAGCAGATAGGTTGCCGAATCCTACTAACTTTCTCTGGAATATATACTTCTTATATTTATTACTTACTAAAATATACAACTGTAACAAAACTATGATATGTAAATGTGGTAAAGAGACTATCACTACATAGCAATGGTTTGTGAAGAAATCAACCATTGGCAGTAGGTACCACAGTGCATATCATACGTAAGAAAATCCTGTGGTCACAAACATGGATTTTACCGAATATTATCATTTTTCATCAACTTTCCCCAGCTAAAGAATTAGACGACGAATGGTTTGGGGCAAGATGAAACAGGACCTTAGATTTTATAACAATCATAACAAGCAACTAAAACAAGAACTTCTATTAAACTTCATTAACAAATAACTTAAACAAGAACTTCTATTATATTTTATATAATTGTGAAAAGAAAAGACCATAAAACCCTTAATATTTGTTAAACCTCTTAATACTTCTTTTCCATTTCTCATCGTTGTTTGTATCATTTTCAATTGAAGTTATATGTGCTAGAAATTAATATACTGCAATTTTTTTTTCCAATCACTGATTATTTTTTTCATAAAGAAATTGAGATTTCCAACTAATTTTTTGATCGATTATTACCATTCTTACTCTAAATTATTTAGTTGATGGCCGACCGCTGGTTCTGCAGCGCATTTACTTCGTGTTGGGCCCTGGTCTTCTCCACTGGCTTCTGTAAGCCATGTCGGTCTTTGGAGTATCATTTACTATATCAGTCTACCTCAAGTTTGATCTTTCACCACCTTGTTCTGAAGGGGCATTCCGTCAACAGTCGCTGAGGTATCAGCCTTATATCCATCCTGACATGATAGGACTCATTTACCGTCCTATTTTCAGGGCCTTTTCCAGATATTATTCTTGATTGAGGCTATAGAGGTCTTTATCGGATTAATAAGTTAGTTACTGCACCACATATCCAACGGAAAATCTTCCTCTCGAATACTTCCAGTTCCTGTTCACTTATCTTCGACATAGTCCACGCTTCTGGTCCATATACTAATAACAATCGGAGAAGTGTTTAATAAAGATTGGCACTTTGATCTTACTTGACAGCGTTTTGCATAAGTAGTGACATCTAAGGCCTAAGCTCATTCCAAAAGTTGGAAGCCGAAATTCATCTCCTCATTTCTAAGTCAGGACCAAGACAATGTGTTACAAAACTCGCAACTTTTTCAAATTTATAGGGGTCCATTGTGATTGTATCTCCTATATATGGGTCATTCTCTTATTTTGTTGGAATTTCGAATTTGTGATTCTATTAGAAGTAAGTGATGTAAAAAGCAATGTAAAAACAAACTTTTTTTTATAAACAACTTTATAATAGTCTACTAATGGTACTGGCAAAAAATTCCTTCATAGAATGTACCCTAAACAAATTTAAGATCATGATTGAAATCATGAAAGTGAGGGAAACAGAGAACGTGTAAGAGAAATAGAATTGATAATATATTTATATTATCAATTACAAAAGAATTGTTAATAATAATGAGATCAATTAATCAATTAAAAGATATTAGGTAAAACTAAATAAACATTTAAACATAAAACTTGAAAGAAAAATAATAAATAAAAACATCTAAGATGGTAAGACATTATAATATATATTTAAACTTTGAAATCGAACATTAGATTAAGTTGACAAACACAAGTTAAAATCAGTGTGGTTACTTAAGTTTCACTCACTCCTTTTCGATGACTTCCAAGTTTAAGGGTCGGGGTTTTTTCAGTAATTCCGGTGAGTAATTGTTTTTTTGAAGGATTTTATTATTTCAAGTGCTTCATATTCTCAACAATCTCTAATTAAATATATATGAAGCACTTGAAATAATAAAATTCTTCAAATCCAATTCAAACTTTTCTGTTTGATATAATTTACTTGAACCTTGGTGAGTACCAATATGTATTTGATTTCATGTCTTAATTAAATTCATAATTCATGTGTTTTATAATACTAATTTATATTACACTTAATTTAATATCTATAATAATACTAAATTCTATTTCGAATTGCTTATTTTTGAATTTTTGTGTGTTTTAAGAACTGAAGACGAATGTATAACATTCGAAACTAGTTTTCAATAAAAAATAAATTATAGAAGTGACAAATAATTTATCAATCCCTAATTAGAATGTTTTATGGACTGGCTGTCCGTTAATCGTGTTCGTCACGGTAGGAGGGCTAAATTAAATAAACAATAATTTTATTAATACACAAATCAAAGACGGACTGGAGATTCATTTTTCAATTAAACTATGAAAATAAATATCAAAGGTCTGATTTTTATCTTATTTCAATTACACTTGATCCTATTGTGATCCATTTCCCTCACAACTCCATTTCCCTCACTTTCGGTGTTGTGAGGGAAATAAACATGAGGGAATTAGAAGTTTGGGGTTTATTTGAGGTTAACAATACCACATGCATTTCAAAACAAATAAAAAACAAACGGAGCTCTGAACTTCTTGGGAAACATGTACTTCAATGTAAATAAAACAAGAATCAAACTTACCATCTTTAAAAAATCAGTATATGTGGAAAATAGTATGACAATTGGCGTGATTCGAACACTTGAACTAACTTTATAAATTTGAAAAAATTAACAGAGGAAGTTTATTGTAAGTCAGGTCCACCCTCAGTTTGGCTGGAAGCTACTGCATTGTTGCTAGCCTGAAATATAATGGAATGAATCTTGGTTATGCTTTGGCGGGCTTTTTCAAAAAAATGTGAGGAAACAGATTGAACCTCTGGGACCGAGCCATTACAGGTCATTGTTATTATTGTAAGCAATTAGTCTCACTATCCATTTTAAAATTCAATATATTACACCTTATCAGAGGTACTAGAAAAAGAAGTAAGTTAATAATTGCAGAAATGGAGAACTTATTCGCCTTCAACGTTACCAACTCGTGTTATGGGACAGATGAGGGAAATAGATTTTGACGATTTGAATTCAAATATAACTACTTTAACTTTAAGATGAAAGTACCTTGAAGCTACTTGTTGCAGTCTGTAGAAACCACAATCGATTTGGGACACAAATTCGTATGCAATGAACGATATAGTATTTCTCCAGAAACTATTAACTTTGTTTTTACTTCATTCATATGAAGTTGAAGCCTCAAACTCTCCATTATTAAACTAAACCAAGGGTTCCCAAACCGTGGTTCATGTACGCAAGAACATTCCAGGTGGAACGCCAAAAAGCAAACAAAAGTGCCGAATAAAATCATCTTTTTAGCACATTCAATATAACAATTTAGCGTTTAAATTTTAAAAATAAATAAATTTGAATCTATAAGATTGATTTATAGATTAATAGATTAAGATCTATAATATGCATAAATACGAATTCACGATGGTTACCGTAATATTATTACTATTATTACTCCGTGTTGAAGAGTACTTAAATATCAAGTTGAACTCCATCAAGATTAGCATTGGTGCTATGATTGTAAATAAACATCAACTTGTTTTCAACTGAAAAATATTGTCCAAATTTCTTATTTTTGATGGATAAACTTTTATAAACAGAGTTTTTTGTATTGTAAATCTAACTGTCGATGTTGTTATGTGATATCAATTTCACTTTTGATTTTAGATTTTTGACCTTTATTTTTAATTTATTATTTTCTTAAGCACATTTACTGCAATATATGATGTTTTATTTCTTTAATTAACTTTTGTTTTGTCCAAACAATCAATTTGTATGTTATGATTATGAAGAGGAATGTTTAATACGGTATAATCATTTACAAGCACCACCGCTGACTCTTTCCTTTATGAAATCTATTCTTATCATTCTGAGGCTTCGTCTATACACCTATCTTCATTATCAACATTTTTCCAATCCGACGAGCTTTTAATATCAGTTTAAAGTTTTGGAGAATTAGAAAAATCTCCTCAGGTGCAATTTACTCCTAGTGCAGAAGACATTGCAAGCTCTTAATTTTTTGAGTCTACTACTCATACGATAATATGATCTATCACAAGGTTAGGTAGTGGTACGCCCAGCTGTGTTGCCAGATTGGGATGTTTTCTCCTAGATTTAGGATTTTATTCACCATCCGGGTTATTTTTTACTTTTCTAATCATTTATTCTTATTTTATACAAGGTGGTAATTTTGGATATACTAATAGAAAAATAAGAATTAAATATTTACGGTTAAAGTTGGTGGATTTAGGGGAAAATTTAGAGAATTTTAGGAGGAAAATACCAGGCTGACCTGGCAACACTGCTGCCCAGTTATCTGAAACGAGGAAGTGATACGCAGTGACATAAAGTTTGGGAACTGCTGAACAATACTGTTAACGGCAATTCCGAAACCTCTCGATATACTTTTTCCTTTATTTATGGTTTAGATTTTTGTGTTCGTTGTCTCGGTTTGTTTCTTTTTATATTAAATTAATGCCGGAACGGAGCTTAGAAAAGGATTAAGTTAATTATTAATACCAACTATCCGTGGCTGATTGAATGCTATTTGAGACCATTTCTGAGCCCGATATGCGTAATCATTTTAGTAATATTTCTCGCTGAGATCTACGAAAGTAATTTGTAATCTGTGTAATCTTATCCTGTTCCGACAGAGAACGAAGTGAATAGAATTTTGGCTTGTCCAAGGAAGACCTTCACAAAGGACGAAGTTTGCCTGGTGACCAAAGCTAACTCTATTAGAACTAGGTCCCGCGCCATCTCTCCTCCCAAGTGGGTCATATAAGCATTACCCGCTTGCCTTACTCAGGTATTCTGTTTATACTCAATTAACTAATGACTTGGTGAGTTTAGTATCGTATCAACTTCATCTATTGAAGTCGTTTCATTAATAACTAATTGATAAATTAGCTTATTGCCGGTCACAATGTAACTGTCAAATCACAACTATTCAGCAGAGACAAAAAAAACGTTGAAACATTTAAATTTTTAACATATTGAGGTACTTTTATTTTTAAATATTTAGTACCAATAAGTAATACGATGAGGAGAAAAAATGAACAATTGTCGTATTTAGGCAAAAATAAATAACCTTGAATCAAAACATTTTCTACGTGATTTTGTATTATAAAATATACACTATTCCACTCGATTTCTTGATGATATATTATATCATTTCATCCGATACCCATTGGATACTAGTTCGGAAAAGCAAGAGGTTTTAAATTAACAAATCGCCAGTATGAGGTCAATTGGAGTGTCTAATCCTGAAAGAAATTGAAAATGATTTTTTTGGTGAATACGGTTCCTCTCGGTTTCCTCTGTTTTGTGGCAAATGGGCGTACATTTTGAGTTGTGTTTAAAACTGTTGTTAAAACGTTAAAATTATTTCATGAAAATCCCAGGAAAAATTAAAAATAACAGTTTAAAAAAATTTTCGTCAGTTGTAATGTTTTTATTTTCAGGGTTATGCCCATTAATCTTTTTACCATCGAGTTCCTTTTACTTGTGTGCATTGTGAATTCTTTACATAATTATTACTTATAGTAATATTTATATATTGTTATGTTTGGCTCCATCACATGGGATCATTATTGGCAGTTCATGGGTTTTTGAACTATTATAAATCTTGATCTACTTTCAGGATGTCCAATCGGATTTCACTTTTAGATTTTCCGAGTAGTCTTTTTCTGTTTACTTCAAGAACATCGTGAGAAGCTGTAATAGGAGATTTTGCATTTTGAATGCGCATAAGGAAGGGATCGCCGGATTTTAAGAGGGAGGTAATTCCAGAAATACGTGGAGTGGGCAACGAAGGCGTGTTGAAATGAAGTAGATATGTGAAAAGAGGTATAAAGGTAAGGAGGGCGAGATCGGATAGCGGACTAAAACTGTTGGAGATTGTAGACATAGGAAGACCAATGGTCGTTGATAATTGGTAAAGAAATGTGACCAAGAAAATTGCCTATGGAAGGGCCACTGTATCTCAGCGTAGCGGTGGGTTCCACAGCCATCAATTTCTCTCTACTATCACTCTGCTAAACGAATAGCAAAAGTAAAAATACGGAAAAATGGATAGAAATACTAAACTTAGAGTAAACCAAGAATAATACGAAATTAAAGAGGCCAGTGAGGAGACTTTCGATTATATGAGTACTCCAACAATGAAAGGACACTATAATTTAAGATCCAAGAAGGAGACAATAAAGAATACTATTACACCAATCAGCCACTGTCTGTAAACATGGGCTGGATGAAGGATTCACTTGCAGATCCATGGCACGACATTTTGGGAAGACGATCGAAGAGATAATGTTGTATCAGGGCGTCAACACTATCGATGGATTCCTGGAAGTTTCTCAATCTACATTACCAGATCTACTGATCACCGTACAAAGATTCGTTGATTCTGTCACCACCTTCATCATATCTTCACTACAGCCAATCTAGGAGATCCTCTTCAGCTCTACCGACATTAAGGACTTTGCTTTTTCGGGTATTAATAGTTGTTCTCTTTCTCTTCAATCCCTCACTCTGTTACTGCCTGGTGAAGTCGTACGGAGGATTCGACAATAAGCACGGATGTTGTCTGCAAATAGGAGAAACTGTATAACGACAGAATGTAAGTTCAAAATGTCCATGCTATGCGTCTTTGGCAAATGGAGGCGATCCCATCTATATATACAATAAGGAGAAGGGGTCTCAGAGGATTCCCTTTTTTGATTCCCTTCTTCAGTCCAAACACTCCTGATACCTTGCCTTGTAGGTGTCCTTTTTCTCTGGGCTTACCAGCGATTTCCATGCTTTAGTTGACAACATTCATTTATCTAATAAATCGAATTAACTCTATATAACGAATATTCTTAATCAAATAGGGGTATCTTACAACTGGAAGGATTTAAGGAGCCCCTGCAGCCACCATAGCCATAATAGCCACCACCCACATCTGGCCATACAGAGAAAAGAGAAGACGCATACGATTCAGCAACAAGTAGTGACAGTATCTATAGATATACCAAGCCTGATTCCTATTTCAAGAAGATGCCTGTCAAAAGATAATCCCATTCTCCAGTATCAACGGACACTCCACCACCAGGGTCTACCGACGTGGCAGGGCCGGAGTTTACAATAAGCTTACCATCATCAAAAGATACCGACACCATATTTGTTTTCTTATTTTAAATAGTTCTAATTATTATCTTGATTAATGTTGATAATACTACTATGTTATTGTATATAATATCTAGTTTTCATGTGTAGTTTAGTTACAGTGAATTAATTTACATCACTAGAGTTGTAAGCTTATTTTATAAGCTTTATAACATATTTTATAAGCTGTTGTAACATATTTTTCTTTATATGTTTTTCTAGCATATAAAGTAGTTTTTCTCTTTTAGTTAATTCTGTAGAATATTTAACTTTTTTTTTTTTTGCTCTATATAATAGGAGATATAATTATTTATTTCCTTATTTTTGATAAATAACTAAGAGTAGTTTCTGAATTCTTGCTGACAAAATTAAGACATAAAATAAATTTATTATTTTCTTGTGTAGTTTAGTTATTTAATGAACCTAATTCAACCAACCCTGGCATATATACAAAAATATTATTTTTATATATATAGGATATTATTTTTAAAATAACTTTTTTTGATCTCTCACACTCAGTAAGTACATAAGCTAAAAAGATAAAAGGTTTAAAGCCATTTTTGCAACGAAACCATAAGTAATGAGGTTAGATTAACATATAGATAAAACAGTTATCTATAAAATTTCAAAAATTAAGTTGTATAACTAAATTTAATTGTTACCATATCCAAAATGTATTTCAGTTAATCCATTTAAACAGAATATACTATCACCTACACGATTTTAGAAGGTGCACATTCGTTTTTATCCTTTTTGTAGTTTAAATCAGTTAAACATTCTGTCCAGTACAGATGAATAATTGTCAAAATATATTTGGATTGGCTTATAGCGGATATTTATCAAAAGTGGTGAAGATAAGTTAGATAAATCGGCCGTCAAAAAGCCATAGAAATATGGAGTAAAATTTGTCCCAATAACTAGAGAGATCATATTTTTCATGATATAAAAAACATAAGGCATGCAATACAGCTTCCCATTTGTAACTCAATATACTGTGAGTTTCCTACATCGACACAGATATATCACGGTCCAATATACTTTGTGACAGAACGTGAATCATAGAACACATATTCTCTCTATATAAGGCAAGCCGATTTATTATTATAATATTTGCTAAGCTGCAGATCAATAAAGAACCAACAAGAAACAAAGATCATAAATTTATTTTTCTTGTGCATTATAATTAACGAGAAAAATATAAGATTTATAGATCAGTTATATTAATAATGTTAATGAGCAGAAAAAAAATACTCTCTCAAAATTTTAAAAATATGTTTGTCTTGGGTGCTGACAAATCTTGAAATGAATAAAGTTTATTTAAACAACGACTAATCCTTATCCTAAACTAGAAGAATCATACACTAGAGGAAAATAGAACTTAAAACTGTATCATCAAATGATGTCCAAAGACGCCATTTAAAATTTAAACTTAAAATCGTTCTCCAAGTTTAATCATTTTTCTGTGATTAACCTTTTTACTTTTCGTGTAATAGTATTTTGATTAAGAATAATCGTTACATAGAGTTAATTTGATTTATTAGATAAATGAATGTTGTCAAATAAACCATGGAAATGACTGGTAACCACAGAGAAAAAAATGGTACCTACAATGCTTTAAATTATACCTATAGTGATGTGTGAGAGATCAGGGAATCCCTTTATAACAGGTGGCATAGGTTAAAAATTGCAGACAAGGATCTTCGCCAGTAATAGGCAAAATTTTCATGCATTGTCTGGGAATCGGCATGATAAATCAGACTGGATGAGCTTTTTCTGGAAGTTCAAGATTGGGAACCAGCCAACTCTGAGTGAGTACTAGCCAATATCATTCTCCCAGTAGGAAAGGTAGCACTAGATCAAGTCTATGCACCAAATAGGACTCCTGAGAAGTAGAAAAATTCTATAGCGACCTAACTCGTGCAATTGAAGAAAGTAGAAGTAAGGATGTTATAGACATGGGAAATTTTGGAAGGTCCAATATACAAATTTCAGATCAGATTTTTACCTTGAGAAATATGATAGGGAGGTCCTGGGACCGTGATGGGAACATCTATCTGGCGTTCTTGGACCTGTAGGCACCTTTCTATTCGGTGCCCCGGAAAGAAATTTGGGAATCATTGAAGTCAAGAACATTCCTAGAAAGCTTCTAAATGCTATAAAATCACATCAGCGGAAGCCGAGGAAGTTCTTGCGCCTTAATGGCCAGGTATCAGGAGTGGACTAAAGAAGGGAGTGAAAAAATGCGACTCTCTGAGACCCCTTCTATTTATTGCATATATTGATGGGACCGCCTTCATTTGTAAAAGACGCACATCACGAGAGCACATGGACCATTTTAACCTTACATTATGTCGTTATACAATTTCTCCAATTTGCTGACGACATCGTGCTTATTTCCAAATCCTCCGAACAATTTCAACAGGCAGTAATAGAGTGGTGTTACTGAGATTGGCTGGTGTGAAGAGATGATGGAGGTGGTAATAGAATTCCCGAACCTTGGCACGGTGATCTGGTAATGTGGATTTGGAAATCTCGAACAGAATCTCTAAAGCAAATTCCATATACTACCAGATCTTTAATTCTGATATCAGAAAAGTGTGGTAGGACAAGATGTAAAGCTCCAATTATTTAAGTCTATACTTCCAGTACTTCTCTGTGGAGCAGAGGCAGGCTGACTTCTGAAGCAGAGGCTGCAAAGCCGTGTTACAGCAGCTGAAATGAGGTTTTTGAAGAGAATTGAGGAGAAAACACGAAGTGGCAGAATTAGGGAAGAGCTGAATGTACTTTCAGTGACGGAATACCTAGAGAAGAGGCAAATGAGGCGGCATAGAACGATAAAACTCATGGAGGTGAGACCAGTGGGAAGAAGACCAAGAGTGTTGCCTAGAACATACTATATCAGCCACATGGAACGAATAAGGAAACTCAGAGTGAAGACCACATGAGAAATGAGGAATTTTTCTGAGATAGAGAAGCATGGCAAAAATGGCTAGAAGCACCCTGAAAGAGGCTTAATGGCAAATTGGATGGAAGATAAAGAAGATCAGACTTTAGAAGGATTAAAATGCTGACCTTTAATGGAACCATAAAATCAGACTTCTAAAGCCGTGAAGCCGCCCTAGGAGACTTTCACAAGGAAGATGGTTTGAGAAAATATGTCTGGAAATATATTTTTGAAAGAAGTGAGGTGGGAGAAGAACGGTGTACGGCAGGGACAGGAAAAAAGCATAAATGAGTCCAGAAGAGCTGAGAGACTAAATCAGAGAAGTATATGGGAATACAACGGCTGGAAGAAGAAGAAAGTCAGAAGAAGACCACCAGAAATCTTAGTTTATAAAATTCATAAGAGAATTTTCAATTTAATTTCGTGTTGACGACCAAGTAAAATATGAAGAAGTTTTCCAATGATCCATATTAGTTTAACTTGTGAGATTTCCTAGATAAATAAAACCTTTTAAGATCTGAAATTTAATTATAATATGCAATATTCAAGTAATATAAATAGTAGGCAATGTTGTGGATTGAAATCGTTTATTATCAATGAATATTATATTTAACTACTGTTAAATTATGCTACTGAGTTATTATTGAAATTATGTGATATATATATATATATATATATATATATATATATATATATATATATATATATATATATATATATATATATATATCAAGTGAAACTAACTAATTAAGTGAAATTATATCTATTATATAATTACCAATATTTAGTTATTCAGAAACTATTTATTTATTTTTTTAAGGGTTGTTATCAGAAACTATATATTAGTCTATTTTTTTAAGTCTATTCTTGATTACTCAAACCTCAACAACTTGAATTTTTTTCTGATTCCTTGAGAAAATCTTGTTCAGCCGAATAAAAAAAAGAGAATAGTTCGAAATCATTTTACCTTAATAAATCATGGGAAAGAGATATGTGCCTCGACAAATCGATTATGGCCAAATTTATTAAAAATGTTATTTCTATTTGCTGAGAGAGCTTGCCGGAGTTTAGTTTAAGTGCGGTATGGATGCGCAGGGTTTTTTTTTTCCCATAGTTTTGAAAAGTTTCTTTGCTTTATGTAAAAGTTGGTTGTTTGATGCTTCCGTAGTTTTCATTTTAGAAGTGAGAAACAGACTAAGTGGGTCAATGGAAGTTAAAATTTCTCACTGTGAAAAACAAAATAATCCAAGCTGTAAGTGAAGGAAAGATAAAGAGAAAAGGTAATGTCACTAAGTGGTTTAAGCAATGCTGAGACAAACAAGTTTGGAGATTGAGAGAAAATGCTCTAAGTAAGGATAGTGGTCTAAGGCAAGAAATGACTAGATTGAAAATTATAAAAAGACACGAAAATAAAACATTCGAGCATGAGTTACATTACTCTATTAAATATTGCATCCATAACTCGAGACATATATAAGCTAGCCTCTATAACTCAAACAATTTTTAACTCGAACTATGCATAACGCTGTAATAATAATGATTCATTTCCTTGAAGATCGATTTACCGACAGTTGGCTGTATATATATTCTCATTTTTATTTGAATGTTACATGTGTGTGGTGTGAATATGGACAGTTGTTATTGTAAGACTTAAATTAAATGTTGTTATTACGTTGGCTTTAAATGGTGTTTCTTTTAGTCAGTTCTATTTGTCTGGATTATTTCCCCTAAGCAAATAAACTAAATATTATTTATTATTAATATTTTATAAATAAATAAAATACAGAACAGAAATATTTCATTCTCCCTTCTATTTTATCTCTAGACAATTGACGCATTTTTTAGAATATATTTTCAATACCAATTGGAACCAATTCCAAAATTTATCATTTTCGGTATGCCATGATTTCAAAATCAATTACAAACTTTGCATGTAAGTACTTACTAAATTGACCTACTTATAGATATTTCAACAGATAATTTCTCTATTGATATAACTTATTAACGGACACGGGGTAGTCTATACAGTACCGCAAGACAGAACGGTTCTGAGGGTTTAGCAACTCTAAATAGCGGATCCGGTTTTATTATGCGGATTACTTTATTTTTTTATTTATATATATATATATATATATATATATATATATATATATATATGTGTGTGTGTGTGTGTGTGTGTGTGTGTGTGTGTGTGTGTGTGTGTGTGTGTGTGTGTGTGTGTGTGTGTGTGTGTGTGTGAATGTGTATATTTGAGCGATATTTTGTGATGATGAAAGATTGACACATAAATCAGACCTATTAATCATGAAGCCGTTTTTGATTTGAAGGTACAAATTTAATTCAGGTTCTTTCGATCATATTTCCTTTGATGAAAATAAACCAAGAATTTGAGAGGTTATTACAGATGATGTGTATTTTTCATGCATTGAAAATAGTAAGCGGTTTTTCCCAGCAACATTCAAAAACATTACTGATACCCAATGTAATATAAACATTAAGTTAGCTTTTTGCTCGTTCTGCGCTTGACAGTCCAAAGTTCGTCGTTATTGAAGGAGTAGAGTGGGTTTTCTTTCCCCTTCCCCTGATAATTTGAAAACCCAAAAAGTTTTACTAAAAGAGTTACTAAAACTAAAGCCAATATCAGTATTGTTTAAGTTAAGATATTGGGATTTTATCGATACAATGCTGCGTTATTGTTATTGTGAGGATTGTTGTCAACGGTCAACATTCGGAACAGATAAATAAAAAGCTCAAATTCAAAGGAGTTGAGAAAATTTAAATAAATCACAATATAGTTGGACAAATTAAAATACTTAATATAGTTGGGAAATCCGATCAAAATTGTTTGAAAATTTCGGGCACAATACAAAAATGTCTTTAGAAAATAATTTGGGATTTGAGCCTTAAAACCTATCATGGCAGCCTCATCCAATTTATTTTGATAAAACGTGAAGAAGTCGAAAGAAGGGGTATACCCTCTACAGGTTCAAGAACAATATGACTTTAGAACGGCTATAAAGCCTGATAAATAAAATAAATAATGAAATCTGTTTAAACCTAAGAAAAATATTAATTTATTCATTAAACATTCATTAAAGATTTTTATTACACGTAAAAAATTAAGTCTTTGATATCTATACTGTTTTAAATAATGGTGGCCGAGCATAATGATAGTACTTCAGCATTCTTGGGTTAGAACCGATGCCGGTTCCAATCCGACTTGTTGCTATTAATTCCACGTAGGACACATTTAATCAAAAACTTCATACTCTGGCTAGAATATGTCGGTGACTTGTAGGGAAACACCCTTCCGGCCGTAGTTGGAGTACATGGAAGTTACCATTTTCTGATTCAAATAGTACATGTAATAATAATCGTATTCATATTAATAATAATTAATTAAGGAATAAAATACCTATTTTTTTAATTGATTAGGATACAATTGTAAGTAAGCAGATGTCTTTGCAGGTCAAATCTTTTATAAATTATTTAGTTATTGAAATACAATAAAATAACAAAAAAAAAAACAATTTTATGTAACCGGAGTCTCTTTTATCCCATACTGGCTAAATCCGAAAAAAAGAGGAAAATAATTTGTTTTTCTTCGAATTTCCTAAAGTTACAAGTAATCAGGAAGCCGTTCCAGAAGATAATTTATCAACCTGAGAATACAACATCCTTGATATTTTCCACTCCATAACTCAGAGCCCTGGCCTTAATTTCACTCACTTATCTTCATTAAGAATCGCCGTGGATGCAAAACAGTCTTCAAAAGAAAGCAATACTTATGAATGATCTTTATTAATCCTACCTCCAGGAAAATTCTTGTAATCAAGTAGTTTGCAAGGGATGGGGAGGATTTCGTTTAAATTTAAAACTATGAATATTCAAAAAACGAGCTAATGGTTCTATTGCTATGAGCAATTTCGATATAGGATAGTAAGGTTTAGTAAGAATACTAAAAACTAAAACAAAAAGAATGCCCTATAAAATGTATAATTTTTATTTTCCAATCTACAGACATTTGAAAATTATTCCATAAAAATCATCAGTGGTGTATTTAAGTTTTCAGTTATGACGGGAATAATAATTATGAGAAACTGATTGAACTATTTGAATTATACAATAGTATAATATATCATATTGCATTTTGGTTCTTCTAATCTAAATATATATAACACGGCAAGAACTGCTGGGAGAATGGACTATGAATATGAATATAAGTATTTATATATCGTTTGGGCTCATAAAATTTCAAAATATTCCTATGTTCAAAATATCATAAAATCTTCGAAGAACTGTCTTTCTGTTGTTTTTTGGTCTGTATTTGTCATATAATCATTGACAATCCATTTTATGGGGTATATTCATAATCAGAATGGCATCAGCTATACAAATATTTGTTTAAGCTTTTGTTACTAAAAGTAAACAAATATTTTAAAATGCACATGCATTTTGATCTTGTATAAATCGGGTAGAAATTGTACTATAGAGGGCCGGATCTATGATTTTTTCCAGGAGAAGCAATCTTAATTTTGCCGCGCCTACTTTCATACACCCTCCCCAATGGAAAATCAACTGTTTTATAATTGTATTTTAGGAATATATATATATATATATATATATATATATATATATATATATATATATATATATATATATATATATATATATATATTGAATTTGGGCTATATATATATATATATATATATATATATATATAATTGGATATATATATATATATATATATATATATATATATATATATATATATATATATATATATATATATATATATATCGAAATAAACAACATAACATTAACACATTTTATTGACTAAAGTGAGGTATAAACAAACAAAAACCCAATCAAACAAACAAAAATACATAAACTATTAAAACGATGAACCTTTACTAATAATAACATTCAAATTTCATTTTCCGATCTTTTTTTGTTGCAGAAATTTTTATGATCTCCTCGTAGTTTAAGGAAGCAGCATCTGATTTGGCCTAATAACATTCATAGGTACAGGGTTTTTCTACTTTTATTCACTGTTAGTTGGAATGTTATAGTCCAATTACACATAATTTTCAAAATAGCTTTTCCATTGAAATGTTGAGGATTTGGTAATATAAAATATTTTAATATATATATATATATATATATATATATAAACACCCTAGTTTGAGGCACGCTGTATTGAACTCCCAATGTTTTGATTCCTCGTGTCTTTTGGGGTTAGGTTTTCAAGACTTTGCCATAATACGTTCCTCGCCTAGTGTGTTTCAAAGTGACGAATATGAAAATAGCATTTTTTCACATTCGGTAGTAGGGCATGCTATAGAACTAGATAACTTTGTTTTTGACCTACCAGTGCTAGAAATTTCAAAAAATCTGTCCTCTATGGTAATTACTAGATTTATATATTATGCATACTCAAACTATTTCCGATTTGCGCTCCTCCAACCACAAATGAGCAAAATTCAATTTTATAAAATAAGTCAAATTTGTTCCTCATAGATGCGGGAAATATGGAATCCGTTAGTGTTTTTTTCAAATACTTTTAAAAAATTGTTTGTTAGTAAAATCAAGATAGAACTATGGTTTAAAGTAAACCAACTAATTTTTTCATATGAACCCTGCTTCATTTCCCATTCCACCCCTTCCTTGTCCTCTGTCAGTGATACCCGTAGATATCGATGGAACTGCTTCCTCAAATCATCTTTTGTTGTAGTTTCTCTTCCAGCTTTTTCATTTTTGCTTCTATGGAATGATTCTTGAAGCTCTTTTGGAGAGGGAAACAGTACAACCAGGTTCCATAAATTCAGCACCCATGGGGATTCATATATCAAATTTCGCCACCTTGGATTAGATTTGTACCGTAAAAAAAATGGAAGACCAGAACAGATTGAGGAATGAAATCGCTAGAATACATCTCTTTAAATTGATGTAGAGTGTGGACACATACCAGTTTTTTTGTAACAGAACAAAAATAACAGTTTGAACTTAACTTTTCAAAGTTTTATGGAATCATTTAAAAAAAAAAAATATTGAACTTTTCAGTATGAACATCACTTGACAACTGAACCAACAACCTGCACTGCGCATTAACTCTCTTTAGCTACAGATTGAGTTAGATACTGATAACTCATTATCACTTGCTGCCAAGATATTAAGGGGTTCTCCCTAGAACCCGCAGGGTACCCAAGTTCTCCTAATAATGGAGGAAGCTCAAAGAGAATAACTGTAGACTTGTACTGGGAAGTTCACACTATGAAACAATGCCCAACATTATTTAACCATTACTCTCATTGTATCGTGTCTTTCATTTCAATTTGTATTTAAATTTATGGCCATTATTATTAAAATTGAGAGGATACAATTGGAAGATACCATACACAAAGCCGAAAATTTAGGAATTATCTTTTGTATTAATTTAAATTGTTCATAAACTAATATAAAAAATGATTTAAAAATAAATAAATAAAATTTCGCTCGAAATGCCGCTCCCTAAAATCTGCAGCCCGGGGCAAGTGCCCCCTTTGCCACCCTCTTCCTCCCCCTTCTATATCCAGAGAGGTGAATATGAAATGTAAACAATCTGGTTTGTCGTTTTTTCTTAATTTATTTTTCACTCAGTCAGGCCAAACAATATAATATATGTATTTGCTTGGAGAATCTGTTTTATATATGGGTATGGCAATGGTTAAGTAAAAGTTTTAGCTTCTACAAGTTATAAACTGTTTCCCAAAATATTTCTACAATTTTTGACAATTCATTATCTGATCATTTTCTATTCGAATCTGTAATTATCATTTGCGCCAGTTAGAGAATTTAGTTTTGGCGTTTTTTAGGTAGCCTCTGTAAACGATTTGTGATGGAATCAACAGGTTTTTCATTGGTCTAATTCAATCATATTTTAAGCCTAAAAAATATGTCAAGAGCGTCCTTACCTAGGTCACAAGATTGATCAAAGTAGTAATACATAATGCCTGCCTAGCGCCGAAAAAATCCGGCTGAAATGAGAGATAACCCTAAGAAATTTGAGAAGAAGCGGTGTAATTAATACATATATAATAAAAAGGCCTTTGGATATACATACATAAAACGAACAGAATTGATACATGAACATAGATGAAAATAAGATATAAATTAACTGACAATATAGTTCAATTTTAATTATAAAATAAATATTGAACGTGATAAAATAGTAGTATTTGGTTGTGACAACTCCATTAGGCTCAATGAGAGAATCATGAAGGAAGGGGTGCTCCTCCGATAGGTCAGAGGCAGAATTTAGTTCTCACTGCAATTGGATTGTGGCAATTGCAATAGGTCAGAGGCTCAACGAGGGAATCTTGAAGAGAACAGACGGTACTCCGATAGGATAGAGGTAGAATTTAGTTCTCACTGCATTTGGATTGTGGCAACTGCAATAGGTCAGGGGCTCAATGTGGGAATCTTGAAGAGAACTGATGGTACTCCAATAGGTTAGAGGCAGAATTTAGTTCTCACTGCAATAGGATTGGAGACTGTTGCTAAGATGTTGTTGTCGCAGAGTTAACATATGGCATTGACCCAGGAAGTTATTGTTTTGCTTCCTAATTGTCAGCGATAAACAAATGTTATACTCCTAACATCCCTTCCCTTTTTCAAGGTATAAAAGCCTATCTGGAATGGACAGATTAATCAGAATGTAAAGTAGAGTGTAAAGTAGAATGCAAGATAGAATGTAAGAATTAGAATGTAAGATAGAGTATATGAGAATGTGAGACAGTACAATCTCACTACGTTAGCTTTTAAGTCTAGTTTTAAGCACTAGACTTAAAACTTTCTACTAAGTAATATCCTTAGTAGAGTCTATATGTAGTTAACACTATCAGTAGCTCACTATTTTATATCATGTAATTCTGTACTCTTATTAATAAAGTATTTTTTAAAACTTGCACGCATCGACTTTGCCAATTGCAGTAGCTCTCGAAAAGTCGAAGGCTTGGCAAACCCACGTCTGTACTAACTTGCAGTAAATAGTCGAATTCCCAATAAACAACAAGACCGCAATGGGACTCACGATACCTCAGACGGAATCTGGGCGGTGCAATGAGCCGCTAATGAAGCGTAACTGACGACCGAAATGCAGATCCCAGGTTTGTTGCTAGACAATCTATTTTTGCTTAGTTTTAAATAAACTACGTTCTGTCAATAGAATGAGTTAATGTTATGGAATGGTGATGTTTAGTTCGAAAAATATTGTCTAAAATACTGTTCACTTTTGACATTTTTTAAGCTTAACCTACAATCAACCATTGCCGCAAGGCTTCATTATAACTGTACTATCTTCGATTTTTTGATCTATGATCATTTCAAATTTTCATGTCAGTAACTATCAAAGATGATTGTGGGTCTACCACAAGTGTAACTATTTTCGCTTCACGTTGACCGAAGTTATGAAATATAACCTGTGCTGCAACAGGTATTCCTTCGGAAGTTGACTGCAGTATATTCCGCTTCATAGTTTTTTTGGAGCATGCAAACATTTTTTTTCGGTCTTTCTGGTCCCGCGAAACTTCGATAAGACCGATGGCTCCTTACCGGAAGTTCCAGAAAATTAGATTCGAGAAGCTATTTTATTATATTATTTTATCCATCTCATAAAAGCTGATTTCTTTCTCTGAGTATTTTTCAAACGATCATTAATTTTGTATGTTAATCCGGCTACATTTTCTTTCAAATCTGTTTAAGTTTTATAATCTAATACTTCAATTTTGTGAGTATTAATAATTTCCTTTAAAATTTCAGCGGTCTGTTCATGAGAAGACAAATTTTTCCGTAGCTCAAAAAATGTGAGCTCAGAAATTGTGTTCAGTTAAAAAAAAAAAACCAGTGCTTAGCGCAAAACCGCGCAAAATTTGATGAGCATTTCTTGAAAGAATGCAAAAAATACTACAAAATGAAAAAAACAAATTTTGCGTTGGGACATTAGCAAGGGTATTTTACAGATTATAGAAGTATGGTTTGTCTATTTCAAAGCATTGATCATGGCCGTTTTCGAAAACCAATTTTGTAATCAATATGAAATTGCAGCTGAATGGTGAAAAACTGGCGCTGTACATCTTCAGCTATATCACCAATTCGACGGGCAACAGTATTATTCGATACAGCTATGGACTGCGATTGTTTGGCAAAATTATCTCCAAACATAATTTCAACAATATCAATTGCAGCTAGCCGAATAATTGTCAGAATTAAGTTCTAAATATACCGATAGAATACCATACAGGTTGATAATTTATTTTTTCAGCAGTATTCAGTTATCTCCTCCCGTTTTAAAAGCTGAAGTTTTACGACCAATGATGCAAGTACTGATCGATTCATTTCAGCTATTAAGTAAGTAAGCCCGTAACTAAATGAGCCAGCTCTTTTATATCTTGCTGACAACAACCCTTTGTATATTTTATTGATAAAAAACTGACGACTTTTTATTTCTAATGTTGCCTAAAATTCAACCAATCTTCTCCAAATCTAGTGCAAAACGAATTTTCGATCGAATCAGAAAATTATCTGCATTTTTTTTTCTTCAGAAAATATTCACGACAAGGTTCTTTTTTGTTGTTGTTTTTTAAATAAAGTAAGAATTCTCATTAAAATCTTGGCAAATGGTTTACCAGACAAATAAAGCATTTCCAATCTAAAATCGGAAAAAATTAAAATAATAACCAGGGAGAAATGCAATATTCGTTGGATTATTGAATACTTCATTTATTTGAAAGCCCGATATAGCCCAATGCTTTCCGTCCAATATTGACATTCACCGTCTTCGTATCCAATATTCTATAATATACGTCGTATATTTAAGATTTTTTTTTTATTAACATTAATTCTAATATCCCAGCTTAATATCTGTAATGATATCATTGGTTTACTTAATATACTTAACGCGAATTGTCTTAGTCATAAAAGTTACTTGTCAAAGATTATAGATTAAATCAGGCAATTTATTTTCTATGAATTTAATTTTATTTTAACAATAGCGCAATCATTGGTTATCATTATTTTATCTATAGCTGTAAATGGGGATGGCTATTGGATTTTCTAAAATAAAACTATGGATGTTTTGCAATAGATGTTTTTAGACCGATGCTTTATTACCATCTATGTTTAATAACTAAACATCGATGATTAGTTCCTTCAGGTTTTGAAAGTCAAAATATTAACCTCTTACGAATATTAGTGTTTATTCCTAAAATTATAAAAAAATTTATAGCGGGGAAAAATGTCATTTGGGGTAACGCCAAGTGGACATTTTTATTTCATGTCATCTGTAATGTGTGTTCGCAACACTGGCCGTAGTCTGTTTTAATTTTTTTTTTTTTAAACTTATATATATTTGGATGTATATTTATATTTTTGTTGGAGATTTATTATTCTTCATCAATAAAGCTTCAATGATCCATTTACTCTCAACTGATTTATTTATTCTGATTTACATTTCCGTTTCGGCCCCTTAGGCCATTATCAAGGCAACATCTTTAACGAACAGTATATATTAAAAGAAAAATATTAACAATTAATTAGAAATATATACTAAACAATTACACTACCTTAAATAGCTTCAATAGTACATTTCTCTGTCAATATTCCTTAATTTCAATACTGGCTAGTATGCCTTAGTCATAAAAGTATATAAAACCTACCTCCAGAAGCCTAGGGTAACAGAGTATAATTTATCTATTAGGTATCTATATTGTTTCCTTTTTTATATTTATTTTATTTATTTATTTTATATTTTTAATATTTTCATTTACATTTATAAATAATTATTTTGTTTATGTATATTCATTTAAAGTAAGTTTGTCAGATTAAACATTTCTTCTTCTTTCTTTTTTTTTCTTTTGCATCACTTCCGCTTATAAAAGAGATATTATTGAGGTTTGTGGATGCAGCTTTCAATGAATGGAAAATTGTAATTTCTATTTATTTTTATCGATTTATCTGGTGGGTTGGTAGGTGTTAGTAAGCGCATGTTAGAATTTGGACAAAAAATCAATATCTAAAATTAGGCTACGTTATTCCGCTGGAAGATAATTACTAGAACAGAAATTTATTTTTGTTTTAGCTTTTATTAAAAAAATCTCAAAAACAAATCAAAACATTTTTTTTAAATTTGTTTAATGCCTCTAACCCAGTGTTTCTCAACCTTTTAGTATTTGCGACCCAATTTTTGATAACAATTTTCATCTCGCTCCCTCCCCCTCTAATACAATCATTTTCACTGAAATCGTGGTGTAATCGTAATATCAGTTTCTATTTACTTTAGTTTACATAATCACATAATGCATATATCAATTCTAATTTTCAAATATACCATATATCAATTCAATATCCAAATTTTAATGCATAGATTTGTCTCGAATATTCTATGACGTATGCGTGGCGGGTTGCATCCCACCAGTCTCAGTCGAGTCGATCCTTCTACCTCTTCCGTGAAAGTTTATTTTGTAATTTGCGTGTTATCTGCAATTAACGACATTATACAGTATTATAGCAGTATAACTATACAGTGTATGTATACATAATCATGGACAAAGTGGGCGTAAGTGAGCGTTAAATGATAGTGAAGTATCAAAAAGTGCATAGACGACAGTGGTTCCGAAGATAATATCAAGAAAATATTTTGAAGAATGTTTAAATTTTGGGTTCGCCAGCACTGAAGTAAACGGAGAATAAAGGCATTTGTGTGTCATTTGCTCAAAGTTTTGGCAGCAGACAGCATGAAACTTTATAAAGTTAAGCGACATTTAAAAATACTTCATAGTGAGTGCGTTAGCAAACCTTCGAATCAAAATTAAAATCATATGAAAAGCAAAAACTCAACAGATATCAATAAAGTTGCTCATTTTAATTACCTATGTTCGTTTTTGTTATGGTATGTCAGCCGTAGAAGAACTATTATTGTGCAAACCAATTGAACTCAAAGCAACTTGCATTATTTGGTATCTTAAACGGAGCAAATATAGAGTTGAAAAATTCCGATTGTGCTCGTATAATGTCTGGAAGATTCCTAAGTGTACAAGCACTTGTGGTACAAAAATCTCCAGAGTGTTTGGACACTGTCTGATCCATAGAGAAGCTCTGGTAGCCAAGGAATAAGTTCTGGTCTGAATACTGTGCTAACGACGGTGCTAACCGTAGTAAATTATATAAAATGAGACCCCTAAAATCAAGAATGTTTTCTGCACTTTATAAAAACATGGTTGCAGCACATTCAGCGATACCATTTTTATTGCAAGGCAAGATGGTGATCACGTGGGAGATTTTTGCAACGGGTTTATGAATTATGAGATGAAATCGCCAATTTTCTAAAAGCCGAGATGGTTTATTTCTGATGAAATTGAGCTACTTGGTCCGACCGAAGAATTAAATACCTTGAATCTTCAAATCCAAGAAAAAAAAACACATTTTTTCGATACGAGTGATAAAGTTAATGCTTTTTTTAGAAAAAATTTAATTGTGGAACAGAAATGTTAAGCAAAAAAACCCAGAAATGTTTGTAAATGAGGATGTTTATGTTAAAACTTACAAGATTGGAGAACAACATGCAGATGTTGTTTTTGTAACCATTGAAAATCATTTAACCATGCTGGAAAAGAATTTTAAAAAGTATTTTCTTGCTGGCTTCAACTTGATAGCAAGTTAGGAATGAGTAAGAGACCCATTTCAAAATACTCCCGAAGGTCTCTCAACTGCCGAAGCAGAAATCTATATAGACTTCAAAAAGAGGTCAGAGTGGCAATTTGTAATATTAAAACTTTATTTGAAAAACTTTGCTCTTCAAGACAGGTCAAGGGGAGCCACTAGTATCAATCTTGTTTTTAATTTAATTTTAATAAGTTAATTATTGAATACATTGTGCAATACCTATTTATTAGTGTATTATAACAGTGCAAAGTGTATATTATTTTTTATTATGTCAGAATGTTTTCAGTAAAATAAATAAAAAAATTATATTTTGTCTATATATTTTTCGATATACTCGCGCCCCCTTAAATTTTATCACGCCCCCTAAGTCGAAAACCACTACTCTAACCTAAAGAAACACTGCAATTGTGCTTTTTTAGCTAAAATTATAACTTACAATCACATTATTTCTTTCAATACTTTAGAAAACCAAACAAAGGGAACCATTTTATTACTAAATGAACATTTTTCGGAATGTGACCTTCAAATCCTCCATCTGACACTAGCTTTAATTCTATCAAATATTGTCAAAACCAATTATTTAAAAATATATATTAAATTTGTTCCTATTTATGGTTCAGACTGACTTAGTAGAAGAAAGATAAATTATAAAAAAATCGTAAAATAATTTGATTGGAAGTAAAGAAAAGAACATCAATGGTTTTTATGAAAACGTATCGGTAACATCGATGTTTTTATGAAAACGTATCGGTAACATCGATGTTTTTATGAAAACGTATCGGTAACATCGATGTTTTTATGAAAACGTATCGGTAACATCGATGTTTTTATGAAAACATATCTTTAACATCGATGTTTTTGATTTTCGAAGTCCTAATATATTATTACAATTATATATTAGGACAATACAATATATATTGTGATTGCAAATATTTATATTTGCAATCACAATTTGTGATTAAATTAAGTAGGATGGGAAAAAAATACGGATAACAAAATAGATAATTCCACTTATTTATATTTAACCAATAATAGTAGGTACATTATTCAGGGTTGTCACAGTTTCATTTAGCTGAGCTCAAGCTATCAATTTTTCTCCACAAAATCAATACAAAATATCTGATATGTACTTAACAAAACAATAAATATTTAAATTTTGATAGTGATAATCTAAATTTTAAGTGTTTAAGTAATATTCGATCCAAAGAAAATAGTGAAACAATAAAAAACATTTTTTTTTTTAATTCAATTTTAGAATGAATATGAACTCGAATCGATACCGTTTTAGAACCATAGATTATTTTAGTTAATAAATATCCTATTTCAGTAATATGTAATATATGTAGCACAGTTAATGGTAATCAACTGCTTATTTTAATATATTAATAAAACCTAAAAAAGTAAAATAAAGATATGACATTTATTTTCCTATTAAAAATATAGTAACAATAATTGTAAATGAACACATTAAATGGATTTAATTTATCCATTTGATATTCCACGAAAACAGAGATGTGTTTTTTGAGAAATGTAATAAAAATGTGTCAAAAATTATTCAATTATATATTATTCAATATATATATATATATATATATATATATATATATATATATATATATATATATATATATATATATATATGGGGTCGGGGTGGCCGAGCGGGTTAGCGCGCTTGCAAAAGTGCACCTAACGGCACCACTTTAATTTAATTAAAGTAATAATTCAAGAAATTTATCACCCCTTCCCCCGGGTATGTGAGGCCCGTTAGCCTACTGGAGGCTACTTACATAGACCGGGCGTAGGAGTGATGACCCTACCCCGTGTACCTTAATTGTGAATCGCGTTGAGGTTTTCCAGGATATAACATAGCCGCCCGGAGGTTTGGTCCATGGACGGTCTGCCTCGGGGAAAGAAATATAGGTCCTCGTGCGCCTGCTGACTCCGAACAGCCATAATCCGTGGATCCAGACCGATTTGTCACTGTCCTTGAACCCGAGTGAGTCGGTGGGAAGGACACTACCGAATTGGCCCCAAAGGGACCGGTTATGGAGCAATGGGTAGCCTGCCGCTGCACCATGGTAACCATGGTTCGCAGCAACGTGAGGTTGGGTGATCCTCTCCAGGCTGTCTGTGCTCCCGCAAGCAATAAATGTCTGTAATAACACCACATCGGGCGGCCAAAGATCTACAAGGTCTATAGAGCCAACCGAAAAAAAAAAAAAATATATATATATATATATATATATATATATATATATATATATATATATATATATTATATGTTCATATATACATTCATATTCATGATGAGGAGTTTTAATTTTTATAAATATAAAAAAACAAAAAAAAAACTGAAAAAATGTTGGGTCGAAAATGTTCTTCTTATTATCCCACTGGTAAAAGGGCTTTTATTTCCAATCGGAATTGAAAAAACCTAAGGGGATACTTAAATAAAGTCGTTAATTATTCCAGGCCTTCTATATCTTATATGACTCATTATTGGATCCGAAAGACCAGGTCTATTCACCTTTTTTGGCCCAGCCTCACTTCTGGCCGGAGAACTGATGTTCATGCTGGTTCAAACCATATAACTTAGAACACTTTTTATTAAATATAATAATCGTAAATGTATATTTTAGAAAAACATTGAAATTCAACTATGCATTATAATTAAGCAAATTAAAAATATATTACAGCTTTTATAAAAGCTTATAAATAATATAGAAAGAGTAAGACCGATAAAGGTTTAATAGTTACTTTTTATTCCTGGATCTGAACTAACCTCAACGAATCTTCTAAATTTTAATCGGAAATCGTTCATGATGATTTATGAAGATATTCTTTAAATGCTGTTTTTAAAATAAGTTTCAGGTAGTACCTCGTATTTAAAAAACACACAAAAAAACGAGTGTATTAGCCTACCCCTACACGGTAGAACAGCGAAAATAATTAAATAGTTTAACTAATATCAAATCATTACAATGTTTCTAATCAGTTCGAATTTTGGATGTTTTGAGACCGCCAATATTATGACGCATAGCCAAGAATGCTTAAGCTTCCCTGTTACTCACTATGAGCGAAATTCCGAGGGTCGGAGAGCTGTTCAAAAGGAGCCATATAATGGGAGAGGGCATATTTCGGGCAACTATAGAGATCACTTCAGCCTGAGTGACGGCAGAGTGTATACAATGCTCCACTTTACCACCTCCTGCATGGTTGAAGAATATTCACAAATATTGAAGTATAGTATTACAAAATTTTAGCTTGAGCCGCAGTTTCATGGCATAATATGAATATTTTTTCAAGTTTTTTTTTTTTTATTTATGCCTATATTATTGCACTACACGGATGTATAGTAAGAGATACGGTTTAGATTCATAATATAAAAAAAAATAGAAATAATATAACTAAAAAAATCTTAAAGCTATGTTTTTATACTACCTAATCCGTACATCTCAGTATGGAATAAGATAATTAGTCCAAAAAAGTTCTTACTCCGATCATCATTTAAGACTTATTCCCTTTTACAAAAATTTCTCTGTAGTACAGTTTCGTTTATAAATTTGATAATTAATAAATATTTATTCGTTTATTCGTTTACCACCTACACCTACCCTACAGGCAATCAATATCATATCGATTCTTTTTTCAATGTGCATTGTCCGTTATAACTGTACCTGGTTGTCATCGTAATAGGAATATTACTATTTTATTTTTTTATTCATAAATTATTAAAGGAATACAGCACAGAGATTATTTTTTAAACCGTTCACTCATTGATTTTTTTTTCTTTATTATTTCTTTATTTTATTACAATTTATTTTTACGCAGAATTGTATATTGAAAATTACAGTATCTCCATGCGCCTTGATTAGTAGCTTTGGAATATTTCGATTCCGGCTTCCTGGGAATCCAATTAGGTATTTGTTTTAATTAGGAAATCAATTTATTTCGTAAAGCTTTAATAAGAAGGTAAAGCAGAAATATACTTCTTCACCATACTAAATCAAATACTGTAATTGCATACTGTAAATTCCTATCAAAGAAGATCAGTTTTGATTAACTCAGTTACAGACAACGGATCGTGATTTAGCTCGTCTTAACGTTACCACAAATAATATTTACTCAAAACCGTTTATAAATCGGAAAAATACGACTATACTTCCTTGAAGCTCATTGAAAATTATTTAGAGTTAGTACGACAACGGGGAGCTGATAGAAATAACGGATGATAACAATATTATTTAATTACTATTTAATTATATTTATTTAATTTCTTCCATAAACATTTAGTAGGATGCCAGTTATTAATAAAGAAGAATAATATTGGCTTTTACCCTGTCATTACCCGGTACCCGGTATATTATAACATATTATCGGACATACGAAACCGGTAATTACCTTTTTTTAATTGATTCAAAACAAAGTTATTTTTTATTAAATTGATAATTTCGATTTAGATAATTTAGTAATGAATTTACCACTAATGTTGTAAAGCGTTGTAACTCTTCTTGAAAGGGTTGTGACGCATTTCTTTTGGTCTTATTTACAAATGTCTAAGATTTCCAACTTATCCAATCAATGAAGCAGGACGATATCCAGTGTACATCGTCAACAACGGAAATCCTACTAAATTTTGATAGATGAAATTAAATAATATTGTTATAATCCGTTATTTCTATGAGCATCCCGCAGATAAATTAAAATTATTAATTTAATAAAAATATAAATTTATTTTGGATCAACTAAAAAAAAGTAACACCCGGTATTACGTTATAAATAAACTTATGAAAGAATGGTACGGGTAAGGGCACCAGCCGGGTCCCACTTTAAAAAGCCGCGTACCGGGTAAACGTCGGGTAACAAAAATACGGCGGTGTAAACCGGGTACCGAGCAAGTACTGGCACCCTGCACAACATTAGATGTAAATATAATAAACAATTGTTGAAAAGTCAATTTTGCTCTTCTTTTTATTAGTAACGGACACCCTACTGAATTTTGATGGAATAAATTAAATAATATCGCTATCATCCGTTCTTTATATCAGCACCCCGCTATCAAACTAACTACTAAATCATTTTCAATGGTCTTCAAGAAAATACAGTCGTTGTTTAGATTCATAAAAGACATGACGGTTTTGAGTAATTATTATTTTGGGTAAAGATAAAACGAGCTTAATTATGATTCGTTGTCTGTTCCTGAATTAATCAAAATTGATCCTCCTTGATAGGCTTATACAGTTTTATTTCCTTTCGTATGGCGAAAAACCCCAATCAATTGTGTTCCTGGATATTTTTTTTTTTTTAGAGCTTTACGAAATAAATCGATTTGATAATTAAACCTGTACTTAATTGGATGCCCTAGAAGCCGGAATCGAAATACTCCAAAGCTACTAATCAAGGCGCACGGAGAAACAGTAATTTCCGATATACATTTCTTCTCAAAACTAATCTCAAAACTAATTTCTTCTCAAAATGAAAGAAACAAAAAATTAAAAAATAAGAAAACAAAATATATCAGCGAAAGGTTTAAAAAATAACCTTTGCCTTAAATACTAAATGAATTAAAAAAACAAAACAAACATAAATAGTTCCTATTTAGATGACCATCAGGCCCAGTTATAGAGGACGATGTACATTGAATAATAATCGTTATGATGTTGATTGCCTATAGGGTAGTTAGTGTTAAACGAATAAATAAATAAATGTTTATAGGAATAAACATTCGTTAATTACTAACATATTCGTTTAACACTAACTACCCTATAGGCAATCAACATCATAATGATTATTATTTAATGTACATCGTCCTCTATAGCTGGGCCTGATCATCATCTAAATAGGAACTATATAATAGAGGACTATATACCAAAGTTATACAGGAAACTGTACAACAGAGCAATATTTGTAAAAGGGAATAACATTTCCCTTGAGGGAATAACATTTAGTTGAGCACAACATCGAACTGAATGAAATTCTGAAGGAAACCGCCAAATAGATATATTTTAATGCGATATTGCAAAACATATCAAAAAAAGGAAAATCTTTCAAACCCCTGATCTAGTTATAACCAATATTAACTTTGAAAAAATAGAAAGCAAATTGTCAAAAAATGGTCTTTTTTGAGCAAGCAACGCTAGTATCAATATCAATAGTCTCTTCAATTTTGTGTTCGCATATTCAATACCTGGAGGAAATGGTGTAACCCCAGAAAGTGTGAATGTTTAGAGGACGGAAACAAACAAAATACAACAGGGGCTGTGCATTCAGAACAGGACAACGTACCACAGAACGTAAAATAACGGTTATTACAAAGAATTATATAGATTGGATCAGAATTGCTCGAATAATTATTCGTTCATCATTATAATTATGATTATAATCAAGCAGAAAAATTGGTAGTATTAAAATCTTCAGCTATGTTTTACGATAAAACACAGAATACAAAATCAGCATATAACGTCTATATTCATGATGAAAATGTAATATACTCAATAAAAAACAATTGCATATAAAAATTATTGCATATAATATGCTTTTTACATGGTATATCGATGATTTACTTTAAAATATTTGCCACTTCTGTAGGGTTTACTACAGAGAAGATATATCCGCCTAATCTTTTTTGCGTAAAGATGTTGCCCAACTTTAATTGTTTAAAACTCATTATTTTCGCCTCTTCATTTTTTATATTTCTAAAAAAAAAAGATTTCACGTCTCATATTATATAAACATGAAAAACACTTTTTGGCACATTTATGAATGTTTTCCACCAGATTGCCACTCCTGATTGTCCCTTTGGTAAAGTCCATTGAAATTATTTCAAAATTGAATATATTTTCTCTATCGCGCTTGGACTATCAGCTGCTCCATAAGTGCAACTGCTTCTTTTTGATATAGAAGCAGAATTCCTTGTGCCAGATTTATCATGTTGGACTTTTATTTGTCAGAGTTTTTGCAAGTTTACTGTTTGGAGCCTTCGCGATTCAGATTCAGCTCCTCTGTCTATTCTTTCCAGTTCTTTCTTTTTGAAGTTTGCAAAGCATAATTAATTTTTTCTGCGGCTTCCTACAGTTTCATGTTGTTCTGGATCGATGGTTCGATTTCAATAGTATCCCTAGCCTGTGATAATTCGTTCTCTAGGATGTACAGTTCTAGTGCCCATTAAGGCCTGTAGTTTTTCCTGCTTCCTTTCGGGATGATAGCTTTGGTGAACTGCTTAACATTGAGATTTATCTTTGTGAACTTTGACGGTAGTGAAACAAAATTGAAAACTATGCGATATTCCAAAACGGTTTTCGGCCGATTATAGTACGGTACAATCTTGATAATCCAACATATATCGGACCAGACCGGATTATCGGGAGTGAAAGAAAAAAAAAACAATTTTAGAAATATTATTTGCATTTTTATTTCAGGAAAAAAATAATACACTCAGAAAAATTACACAGATTTTGGCTATGGAAAATAATCACTGATTGTTTTTTGTTTCCATTTTATTTATAAATTTTATCAAAAATTTCCTTTATAAATTTTAGCAAAAACTCCTCTAACCATTTAAGCACTAGAACATCAAAACTTGCGATTTTCTTCTCACCATTCAGAGTAGACTTTGAGAGCACTGAATGCGTCGCTGTTGATCAAAGTTCGCCGAGTCGAAACCTCAAAGTCATCGAAGAAGCCTCGATAGATTCCTCATCCGGGGATCGAATTTAGCTGAGAATTTCTTCGTCAGACAGGAATTGAAAATTTTCCTCTTGTTTGTCAAGGTAAGATCCACCTTTTTTGACGTACAATGTGAAAAAGGAAGAAGGGAGGGAGAGAAAAGCGCAAGAGCGAGAATGTTTGTTTACATTAGGCGGTGGCCACGTGTGAAACACGTGTTTCCCGAGAGCTCCTGATTACTGAGCGTGGCGGACTTACCAACCGCCGGATTATCTCTACTTTGGGTCGTTGAGAAAGCAAAACGCAATTCCTTGTCTTCTACAATAGATAAATAAACTTCAATCTCTGTGTAGTTCCATAATTTTTTTACTATTTTATTTAAATTTATTATGCTGTCTATACCTGTATAAATATGGATTTATTACTATTTTGACAGGAAAAAATTTACAATGTTTCTTTATTGTATCATGTCTTAGGGTGATAACTTTTGCGTTATGAATCTGTAATGACAAATTTGTTTAAAATGTTGGGAACAATATTTACCATTCTTCACATAATACTAGGAAGGAAACCGTTATCCAATCATTATTATGACCTGAATAATAGAGTAAAAAACAGTTGAAAATGTGAGAGTTAAGTAATAATTCTCGTCACTTGTTTACAGAAACTGAAGAAATGAAAGAAAGAAGAGCACTTCGTCTTAGCCTGGTTATTTCTTTGTGAGGTGTACAGGGACCGAAAGCAGTCCACTCCTATATCTTCTGATGATAAATGATTTACCATCCTGCGTGCCAAGCAACATTGTTCTTTCTCATGATGGTACTGCTTTATTCCCGAGTGGACGGCTGTCACAAAAAAAAACAACTAAAAAGGTTGTTCTGGAGATGTGGGAATTTACTTTTTTCTCTCTCCAGTCATGAAAGAAATATATTATTAAAATATATTTGAATTAGAGTGAATTAGATTATCCAATGGATAATTTAAAGCTACAACAAAATACAAAGTAGTTGTAAAATACGAATATGTCTATGCTTAGACAGTTTTTGTGTTATTTGATGGGACATCATTTTTAGTTTTTATAAATAATGTAAACTTGTTTACATCTCATAATAATTGATAAAGAAACATATTTCTAGATGATGAGCAGCCCATATGAGATAAACAAATTTTATAATAAATGCAAGAGCTAAATATTTTTTTCAATTTTTTTTTTTACATTCCTTGTTATAAGAGCTATTTTGTACTCAGGGTCTAATTCACACCTATTCGGCTTTTAAGAGCATTTTACAAATTTAATGTTTATTTATTTATTACTACAGTCCCAGTTCCATTAAGGGTAACTGTCCACCATAATAGCATTCAATAACCTATTTTTCAACATATAAACTCTGTTCATTATAATTATTTTTATGGAATTTTGTCCCAGAATAAAATTATTTTTTCGTTCATTCATCTTTTCCAAGTACCCTTAGATTACCCTAAGAATGTTTGTGTGTGTCTATTACTTAATATATAAATAAGTAAATGCTCGTATTATATTAAAATTTATCATTTTGTCCTAAATAAATAATTAGTTGTTGAAAAAGAAACAAAATACAAAAAAAAAATATTTAGCATTAATTTAATTTGAGTTAAAATCTCGAAATATTATCATATTCAGATATAATACATATAACCTGAATACGATGGAGTTTCTGGTATTTGACCCAAAATAAACTTCATCTTCCCTTCCTTTCATCCTTCATCTTCCCATAAAATCACAATATAGCTTTTATTTAGGTACTTTATGAAGGTGAGAAATAATGTCAGTTTTTCTTTCCCGAATAGACATCTCAAAATTTCGCAAGTTTCATTTCGCAGTCAATTTTCAATTACTGTGCGGTGTACTAATGTACTAAAAGTGCCCCACCTTTATTTTCATTCTCATTTCATTCCTTATTACTTACGTATTATCATTTAAAAGCTTAAAAAGATAAATGATATTAAATGTTTTATATTACGACTTAGTTTCAACTTGAGCAGCAGTTTGCCATTAGTTGATTGATAATGTTATAAAATCTAAACATATTTATTTCTTGTTAGAATGAAAATTTTTAATAACGTTCCGATTCACAAATTCAAATTATAATATTTAGGAATAAGTATAATTCCTAAAATATACTGAAGAAAATTAAAAAAACATGAGTATTTCATGGCATTATAAATTATTATTAGATAAAATTTAAAATTATAATTCTAACATCAATAACGTCCCGATTCACAAATATGTATAATTCCCTTAAATATACTGAAAAAACACATGAATATTTCAAACCGTTATAAAACGTTATTTTATAATATACAAAATATTCTGTAAAATGAAAAAAAAAAAAAATTAATATCAGTTGAACATGTGTTTACAAAATGCAAAATCTCTATTTTTTAAAAAGTTTAAGTAAAACGCGAAATTAAAGGGTTATCAAAACGTAAAAACCTTCAAGCATAAAGTTTTCAGTCATCCTCATAGCTCTGAATAAATAAATCTGCAATGGTCACATGGAATAAGAATTAAGAAGTAAGACAAAAAGGAAAAGGAAACTGCAAAATTGCCTGATTCTATTTGAGATGAGGGAAGAAAATTTTCAGTTATTTTAAAAATTATTTTAGTATTAACACGATTCAGAAATACTAAAACAATTTAAAACAAAGAGCTATAGTCCAACTACGCACGTGCAGAAAATGACGTCTTTTGGGAGCCATTAAGGAGACTGGAGATCTACACTGGAGTATCTTCAGAGATCAGTTGCCCAGGCCCCGGGGAACTATGAAGGGCTCCATTCCCAAGTGCCTTTCCACTCCAGGGTGTGAAGTGGCTACTAATGTCTTCTTTGTGCTCCGGGAGCCCCAGCAGTCTCTTATCAAGAGTGCCTTAAAAATGTAAAATGCCACTTGAATATTACCTTTATATTTAGTTGTTAAAAATATTGAATGAAATATTTATTAAATCTCTGGAACAGTATGTTTTATCACTTTTTTGTATATCTTTTAATTTACTACGGAAGGATTTCGTCTTACATGGCTTGCCATCTCTCTGATATCTCCATTTTAAGAGATCTACTGAGTTCCGGTGGGGTGAGAACGGCGGCGCATCAACCAGAGAGCGTGAGTGGCCCTTCCATTAATTAATTATTTAATTTTAAGGGTTGGTGAAGGTTAGTAAGAAAATGGGAGGTAATCACCTAAATGTCTATAACCGCCAAATCGGTTGTATAATTTAAGGATACGCAGGAAAATCGGATTAAAAAAAGTTTCTTGAAAATTACAAAAAATATTACTCAGAATACAAACCTTATGCTGGTGGGTATGAAAATAACATTTTTTCGTTCATTTCGGGGGATATCTGTCCCTCCAATCTCTCGGCCTGTCACGGACTTTATCTGTTGACTAAATTAAAACTAACTTGGTATTTACATGCCTACCTTAATTAGTCTAGCATTGGAAAGATTAATCATTCCTTTGAACTTTGCCTTTATTAGAGATGGACTGGTTAGTAAGGATTAGAATAAGAACTCTGAAAGAATCGCACTCATTAGTGATTCACACTATTCAGTTGGAGTCGGTCGAATCTCTATTCAGAAGAATCGAAAAAGTGGGAGTGGGATTTCGAGTCGGTGATTACAGGCTCGAACGCTCCTTCTTCTGGAATCCAAGTTAATTATTGCGTTGATGCTATGATAATTATTTCGTAATTCTATATAATATTATGGATAGTACTACTATTATTATTAATTTGCACAAGAGTCCCTAAAGGATCTGGGCCTCAGAAACAAACTTTCGTCGGGCTTTCCTATCGGTAGCCATTCTTCCCCATCTTCTTACACCTATACAGTTAAGGTCGTCTTCGTCGATGTTCAGCAGCCGGAGTCTTACCCTTAGGCGCGCCCCTCCTAGGCGGTCGTAGATTAGTCTCTTTGAAAACCTCCCTTGCTCCACCCTCTCTACATTTGAGGCGGTTCAGTAACATCACCTAACCGTTTGAGGAGGTAATAGTATAAATACACAAAAATTCGTAAATAGTCCAAGTAGACGTGGATACGTAGTGTAGGTAGACGTGGATTAAATACCTCAATGTTTATTCATAAATATAAATCTATATCTTGCTTCAAAAAGGACCATATCTTAGAAATCGAGTGATTGCACGAATAAAATCAGGGAAGGATGGACAAAGGCAGAGGTGACCGGAAGGCGCTATTTGAGGAGAGGAGCCACTACCAGAAAGAAATCCAAGACACATATTTACAAAAGTTCTTGGGACCACGATCGTTTCAATTTTCAAGGTTGGATGAGTGAATGAGTGAAGCTGGATAGTGTGCAACTAACTTTTCAAATTTGAAAATCCTTTACCTTAGTATTTTGCATCGTAGAGAACATTTCAAATGCTTCTTCATTTAATTCACATCCCTTTGTCAGATGAAGCAGTAATATCAAGCTATTTCTGTTAAAATTCTTTGAAGTCATCAAGTTATAGGCAAGCACATAAGACAACATTGACAGTTCATATAGATACATAGGTATCTATAATACATTTCACTTGAAGAATCGAACTTAGATTTGACTTTAGTTATCTAATAAACACTTAATCAGCTGTAATATAGGGGGAGGGGACTCTTCCTAAGAAAGAAATCCACCAAGAGCTAAGTGGAAAGCTATGTATACTTAGTCAAGTGGAAACTCTTCTCTTAGGAAGGGTTGTTCAGAAACTTTTTTCATTACTATCCTTGGGCATTAGGGAGGAACTGAGAGTACGGTGTGACTGTCAGGAATTCTGGGATAGAGAAATAGAAAAGTTTAAAAAAAAAAATATGTGCATCAAAATGGTGCATATTTTACACTAATTAAATGAAGTACTAGTAAAAATGTTGCGATGTTTGATAAGTATCTCTATAAATGTGATATTTCAATTATTATATTATATATTTTCCTTCATTAAATTATTATATTTTTAACCGTAATAATATAATTCTCTCATTGAGGAACATAAAGTCATTAAACTTACTTATAGCGCACAGATTAGACACTAAATAGGTCAGTATTATTCCTCTTCTCATTGGAGCGTTAGGAAAGGCATAATGGAACGGACCCAATGACATTTAGCCTACACGATTCTTCCATTCCAACTGCATTTAAGAGGGTAAACTACTTCACGGGGGGTTTCCAGTAACCCTCCGACTCTGTTTACTATTTGCTTCAACAAATCCTAAATAATTATCATATATCACTGACAGCCATTAGCAACTAATACTACTATACTTACAATATCTAACTATATCTTATAATATAATTGTATCTTAGTTACAATACTTACTAACTATAGTTAGTTAACGACATAAATCAAATCTTAGGTGGCAATCGAAGCTAGAAATTGGGAAGACAAATAAAATATATAACTATATAAAATATATTTTTTTTTTTGCCAAATCTTATGAATTACAATCTTACTTCAAATATGTCTGCATATAAATTTTTTAAGTGCATCTTTAGTCATTATTTACTATTTTTTAATTTATGGAAAAATTCACCTCCACTAAAAAAATGAAAACAAATAAAATAAAAATAACGTAACCCGTTCATAAGTTACCTACATTATAGGTAATGGAATAAATAACAAAGGAATATGCTATTACAAAAACTACTTGTTAAATAAAACCTTTACGTTAAGCATATATATAACGGATATAAGTATATAGCAGTAGCGGTTATTCCATTCGTGCCCGTTAGTACCTGATCCCTCTACCAATATAAAATAATTCATGTATAAGTTATTTATTTTTTTCACTGTTTAAATTAGCATGTTAAAAAGTAATAAATTACTCTTTATTTCCCAACTAAAAATGACACTGTTTACAATAAGCCCTTTTTACGCCTTCATGTTGTTTGGAAACTAGCCCATTTACACCGACATAGCTGGTGTAGTATAACCAAAAAAACCGAAGGCGTCTCTACTTGTGACAGGGAATTTTTGAGAAGGTTGCTAAAAATATTGTATAAGTGAAGTCTCGTTACCACTGATCCGCAGATCATTAAAATCTTTGGTCCTTCACTTATAAGAACCAAAGATATTAATACACGAAGATATTAATGCACGATTACAAAGATAGTAATAATATCCATTGTAAAGCGAAAATAGTTGTCGTCAGCATCTCATTTATTTCTTTGAAACAAAAACCGAAAAAATGTAAGTATTTTTATTAATTTTTGTTTCAGTTTCGAGTGATTGAATGGCACCAGAACACAATACTGTAATAGACGGGAAGTGGAAATAATTTCTATCCAAATGGCGTACCTGAAAAAATAAAAAAGTGCTTAATTTCTTTTGCTTTATTCTGAGTATAGGATTTCGCTAGCGCAGCCTCAAATTTACTCTATTCCCTTCAAACTGACACAGTGAAGAAGTTTACGAGGGAGGCTCATGGCCAATAATTATTCTTTTTTTTTCTTGAAAAAAAATTCTTCTTCTGTTTTTTGTGAAACGCTGGTGCTTAATAAAGAAGACTGGATAGTTTTATAGATTTTTCCCTAATGTACGGATTAAAAAGCAGAAAAAGGGACTTTGGATAGAGGGCTCCAAGTGGTTCCCTGGTTGTTAATTTTAATCCGAGATGCAGTTACACAGATTTACATGCTGCTCCTTTTTCCGAATTAATGCCTGCAAATGCAGAATAAGCAACTTCACATAGATGTGAAACCATACGCAAACTGACAAGTATCGAAGTTTTTTAATTATTTTTCTATGTTCGAAACCCGGTGCATCGCGTTCCCTCACTAAGCTCATGCTGAACGCATCCATGGGGGTACGCGTGACTTACTTTGGAAAATATTGTTATAACGCATAGTTGGGAACTTTAAGAAACAGGAATGTGCATCCCGTGATGCTGAACTCCTCAGTCATTCCTTCCTTTGGACAGCGTAAACACTTTCAATTGAAATAAAATATTCAATTGAAATTTAATACTTCTGCAGTATTTAAAAAAAAAAAAAAAAGAAGCTATAACCTCTAGGTATTGATTTGCAAAATGTGTTGTATTCAATACTATTTTGTTTGGATGTATTTTGATTATTTCATTCTCCTCATATTGACGAGAATGACTACATAAAAGACACTACAACATGGTGACCGTGAAAGATAAGTGGTGTTTGGAGGGAGTAAAATGATGAATAGCAGAGAATTCTTGTGATTGTTTCAGCAAGAGTAGAAATTTATACGGTACTCAAACTTTTTCTGACCAAGTTTTTACATAAAAAGGCGAAAGTGGATATATTTCTACTTATAAGGGATGTGCAAGATGTGTACATCGCCGATTTTGAAAAAAATCCTACATTTGAAAAAAAATCAGTAAGTGCTCAACCGTTTCCTCTTAGGAGGAGAGAAAAAATAATACATGCTGAAACTGCTTTTGTTTTATATCTCAAATTTGGAAAATTATATGTTAAATAAAACATTTGTTTTTAAGAGTACACTAAAAGAAAAATACAAATTTTCAAACGTAATTAATTGTTGATCAAATATTTATTTTTTAAATAATTTAGCAAACTAGCCTTAGTAAGCCGAGAATGGGGGCAGATTTCGATTCAGCACTTTATGTTAAAAATATCATCGAAAACAAAAAATAATGTTTATAATGCATTCATATTTTAATTCAAATAATTATTAAAATCAAATAAGTAGTTTATATTTTTTTTCCTGTGCTTTATGGTCTTTTTTTTCAAAATTTAATTTTCACAAGATATTTTCGTAACCATTATCTTTAGAAAAAAAAACACTAATATTTCAATTAAATTTTTTATCTTTCACTTACGCATATATTAAATTAACGAAAAAATGCGTTTACGAAAAGTCTCGCAAAATGGTCTGTGCGTGTGTGTGTCTGTGTTGTGTGGAATTTCTCTGTAAACTAAATCTAAAAATGTATTGCAAATAGAGAAGTAGGGGTGATAGTAGTGTGATGCGCGCACCAGATTTTTTCTTTTATGTTTATTTGTATGTTTTTACTAACGTTAATTATTAATTATCTTTAAGAAGTATTTTTTAATGTTTATTAATGCAATATTTATTTCGTTTTCGTTAATTCTGATTAAAATACGAGTGTGAATAAAGTACCGGATCCTTTTTTTTTTTCTTTTTTTGTCCCGTAGTATTTGGTCTTTCGAGCCGGAAATTTATATTTATACTTAACTTTTATATTTATAACAAATATTGTTTCATTATTATACACACAAACATATATGTGTATTGAAATGCTGAAATTTGGCATAATTTTTGGTGTTAAAAAATCGATAAGGCTAGTTTAATTACTAATTTAAATATTTTTTTAAATTTATTTTAACAAAAAGCAATTACTTTTTAATGTTCGTATTTTTCCTTTAATATACCCTGAAAAAAAAAATGTATATCTGAAAAAGCCAGGTTTATATCATTTTCCAAACGATATATAAAATAGAACAAGCGTGTTTTTTTTTTCTAAGCTAAGAAGGAAAAGGTCGAGAAAAAGAATTGATCAAAATCGGCGACGGACACTTCACCCATTCCCTAATTAGTATACCTTTCTCCAAAATACTTGCTAAAATATACATACATAATTGAATTTTTAAACTTCAATATGACACAATAACATAATTTGACCTGTAGTTCAGCCTCCGAAAGTAAGCGGATATCTGAGTAGCTCTAATTGGCATACCGTGGTTGAGGAAAGTTCATATAACCACCTCACTTTGCAGATTATTATTCAGTTACCCTAGAATGTTAATACAATTTTAGATTGTGCATTAGTTGAGCTGAAGTATTCTATGAATTTTGATACAATGGACTAGATACCTTGAAAGCTTAAATATTTTCACCCTTTTAGTTATATCTTGTTTATTTATTTTCTTATTAAAAGTTATTAATTTTTTTATTGTTATTCATAAATTATCATCATCATGGTTATTAAGGATAGTTTAGTTAAATGTATGAAAACTTTTTCTTTTTGAAAGGAATCTATTAGCTTTAATTAGTTATAAAATAAAACAGTGAGGAATCTCAGGCAGTGTGTAGGATTTGATTAACTTTCAAAATAAAAATTGCATCAATCATAATAAAAAGTTATAAATGAATATTATACAATTCCTTTACAATAATTATTATTTTAATGGCATTCTCTATTGATTTAATAATTGTTGGCAGATTCCATAAGACAAGAATAGGATCATAACGGGAAAACTAGAAACCATCGAGAAACAAAGATAAAATTTTACCTCTCTGTACAAAAAACAATAGTTTCATAAATGTTATTAATCAATGATTTTATTTAGCAGAAGAGTTTGTATGTTTGAACGCGCTAAATTTTGATGGTACTAGTCCAATTTAAATGAAATATTTTTGTGTTAGATGGACCATTTATCGAGAAATGAATTAGGCTTTATAGCATAACGCTAGAACCCATAAGGAGAGAGCAGTCGCCATCAATAATTTTTTATGAGAAAGAGGGTCCAACTTGCGTGCATTTTGTACATTTTACTCTAGTTCTACACAGAAAAGCTTTCTGATAAAAAGTTTCTTAAGAACTTATATTATTAAAAGTTTCTGATAGTAGTTCTGTTAATATGAGCTCATGCCGTAACTTTTATTATAAAAGTTTTGTTTATAGAAGATCCTTCAAACTAGAACATATTAAATGTATGTTCTCAAATATAAGTTCTCAAATGTAGGTAAGTGTTCACATATTGATGGGGCAAAAATTGAGATGGATCTTTGGGAGATTGGGAAAATCTCGGGAGACAGCAGTATTCCCGAAAAAAAATTAAAAAAATTAACAAAAACATAGATAATAAACAAAATTCGAAATAATAGAACAAATAGAAAAACAATTTCCTTTTTATTTATTTTATTTAACATTTAATTTTTAATTGCTATAATTTTAATTAAATCACCTACAGCATGTTAATTTAAAGATGTTAACTTTCATGACACAATTCCATAAGAATTTCTCTTTCTAATTGGAAACTTTAATAATGGAACTTTTATTCTTACGATAAAGTTCTTAAAGAACTTTTACTACGTCCAAAAAGTTCTTAACATAAAAGTTCTAAAAAGTTCCAAAGAAAAGTTTAATTTAGAACAAGAACTTTTTCAAAATAAAAGTGTACATTTATTTTGGAGCTCTGATCTATAGTTTATATATAACTGATGAGTTTGTAGATTTGAATACGCTAATTTCAGGAATTACCTGTCCGGTTTAAAAAATTATTTTGGCGTTGACTAGACCGTTTATAGAGGAATGCTTTAGGCTTTATAGAATCACGCTAAAGCCCGTAGGAACGGTTCAATGGATAACCATAAAAATAATTATAGCTAAAAGAAAAAGAGTTCAACTTGCTGAAGTGTCGCTGTCACAACAACTTTATGTATACAACCCAAGCCGAAATGTTGACACACAATAAGAGTGTTTTTCTTTCTTTTTCTCCCGACCAACTTCCCCTTAAACTTTTAATAAGTGTGAAATTATTGTGTCCAAACTTTATTTTGTAAATAAAATGGGAAGATGATTTTATTGCATTTACAAAAATTTAATGTGGTTTTGACCCTGTTCCAGGACAATTTTTGCAAGAAACGAGACCGAACAACAAGATTAATAATTAAAAGGTTATTTTGTATTTTAGGGGTCAATCCAAATTTGACATACAGCTAGTATGTTATATATTGCAGGGTATAAAAACCAACAATAACTAAGGGATGAAAAATTGAGTGAGAAAAGACTTAAACATCGATTAAGGGGAATATCGATATTCGATCAGAGCTGTTTATCCAGGAGCCGGTGATGGATGGACGCCGGTCAACTAAGTCCGGAGCAATATCCATCAGCGAGGAAGTGATCTACATTGCAGATTAATTGTGCTGTACTAGATGTGCTTTTTGATCGCATTTGTGATAAGCGGAAAGAAGAAATGCTCCTGTGTCGTTTTGTCATTTGTATTGATCAGAAAAGCTGTCGGTTTTGTTTTTATTTGGCCATTTTAAATCGAAAATCCCAAGTTGTGATTTGAAATATTTTTAAAAGCCAAGTCAATATATCATACGCATGTTAATGAACAAAACCTGGTAGTCTTAATCACATTTTTATCCTTATAAGATGTTGTATCAAATTAAAAATAAATTTTGAACTTAAGGGTATTTTTAATTAGGGATTTATAAATTATTTGCCACTTCTATAATTTAGTTTTTATTGACAACTAGTTTCGAATGTTATACATTCATCTTCAGTTCAAGGTTTAAGTAGATTATATCAAACAGAATAGTTCGTTCTCGCACTGAACTAGCAAATAATTTTTCAATCCCTAATTAGATTGATCCTTCTATACCATCATGCGGACGTCAACTAAAGGTACTTTTAGATTTGGTAACATAATAAGACAAGAGTTTCCTACCTTTATTGTATCTGGAAGTACATTTACAGGATATCGGTCAGGCAGCGGGCACTATTTGTTTTGATTTTTTCTGGATATTGTTTCAAAAAATTAACATAGACTAATTTTTCAATATTTTGTATTTTCTTATACATCGGGGATTCATTTAGCAAAATATCAAGAAACTTTGTATATCAGGATGTATGAAAGTAAACCTTGATAGCCATCTCGTAGCCAAAGTCAATCCTTATTGCACTACAAAATTATCAAAGGTTAAACAAAGGTCATTAAAATTTTGCCACCTGCTAAAAATTCCACATATCTGTCTCAGATTTCTATTCCTTATGTGTAAAAGTATGCATCGTCCTTCTCTCGTATACGGTGCTACATTACTGTCACATATCAGAGAAAAGAAATAAGAGACTGCTGCAATTTTAAAATGGTATTTTTTTTAAAACTTGTCAAAAACACGTCTTTTGAAAAAAGAAAAAGCAGAATAACTTTATGAATTATTTAATTTACAAAATGTAGATGAATTCATTTACCGAAGAACTAAATAAAATAAAATAAAATTTTATGACTCAATAAAATGTCTACTATACCCACAATTAAATGCATTATACTTCCACTGGCTCCTCGGCGATGGCATAATAGAGTAATAAGGTTGGTTTATGATTAGGATTAAGTACAGTTCCAATATAGAAGTGAGCCCCATCACCATAAAGGACAGATATGAAAACTACGTGAGATTAAATTAATCGGAAAAACATTAAAAATTAAACATTAAACATTAATGTATCTAAGGAGGTTGATCATGACGTTATTGTACAAATCTACTTTAAAATTGGGGTTAAGAAGGAAAATATATATATTCTTGTATAAGTTGGGTAACGATTGGGTAACACATTAAAAATGTTTGCAAGATGTAAAATTTACTGAAATGTAAATATTAAAGTCAATGTAATCTTTGGCACTGTATTTCATCAATCATTGCTTCGTAATTTGATGAATATGTTAATTATTTTATACTTGATTCACACAATTTGAGATTACAATGAAAAATATCTGGTAATCCACTGCGTAAATCGTGTCCACTTGGTCCAATCGTGTGAACTTTCCATACCTCTTTAGGTTCATAGTACAATACAAAAATAATAATATCAACGCTAATATTGTTTCGATTTAGATCTTGTTTATTAAGTTTAGATTTGCAGAAGATTTAATTATCTTTCAAATGAGCATTTGAACAGCTCCAGGAGGTGTATATTTTAGAGATATAAAATATATATATATATATATATATTTATATATATATATATATATATATATATATATATATATATATATATATATATATATATTTTATATATATATATATATATATATATATATATATATATATATATATATATATATATATATATATATATATATATAATTCTAATACCGAATCTTTGCCGAATGGTCCGACATTTTTTTTTTTTTTTTTTATGCAATTTAATTATTTTTCAAGGGATTTTATTAAAATGTATACTTACTGAGTTATGTGCAAATAAAGTTTTTTTCTCCATAAATTTGTTTCCTGCTTATATTTATGGGATTAACTACATGTAACGTAAAAGGGCTTCAAACAGAAGATTTTAGGCAAGTTTAGACAAAATCTTTTAGGCCGTTTTGGTACTGCAATTTATAGAAAAACACGTTTTTCAGCTATTGCACTCAGGGCCCCGATTTGATACACTGGCAATGGCCTCCGAAACCCTACAAAATAAATAACAAAAAGATAGAAAATCGGTCCACCCTTCAAGGAATAATCGTGGCCCAGAATAATAGCCGAAAATGTTTTTGTTTTTTTTTGGCAGGGGGAAAGTTGCTTAAAAGCATAAAGATCAGTTCGGATACCTAAAATTTGACCCGATTACGAGACCTTCTTTAAAGACATTTCTAATAGGAGTAAGGAAAGTAAAAATACACAAAATGAGTGAAGGGCGTAGGAGAATATAATTTAAAGGGAGAAGTTGGTCGGGGGGTGCGGTCAAAGAATTAGACTACTATAAGCGAACTTATATAATTGTGCCGACGTTTCGGCCTAAGTTTTAGGCCATCTTCAGGGCTAAAAGGAAAACAAAATAACAACAATGAAAAAAGAGAAAGAGGCAGTACCAGTAACAGTAAAAATGATAAAAAACAGAAAATACAAGTAAGATAAAAAAGTATGAAGTATAAAAAAATAAAATAGAATAAAATAAATGAAATAACAATGTAAAAAATTTTTTGTAAAAGTTTTTTACATTGTCATTTCATCTAATTCTTTGACCGCACCCCCCGACCAACTTCTCCCTTTAAATTATATTCTCCTACGCCCTTCACTCATTTTGTGTATTTTTAGTAATTTTATAGGCAGGAGAGAAACGATAACGAATATTGGACAGAAAAACATTATTGAAGTCCTTTGGTACAGATAAATGGCTATTTTCAAATAATACGTTAATATTTGCAATCACATCGATTATTATAAAACTACAGAATATATGCAAGGTGTTTATGAATAGAACGAGAAAACTTTAGGAACCGATTCTCCACCTCAAGTACAATAAAAAAGTTCATATGTACCGTGGTCCGATTCCACACAAAAAATTGAGTAATTTCAGTAGTTTTTTTTTTTTTAATGTCGCGTTTTTTGTTGAATAGGAAGCGATCATTCCAAAAGTATTTCAGGTAATTAAGTTCCAATTGCGCCATCGTAAAGTAGACGAAATTCCATAGAAGAAGTGTAGAACTAAATTCATTTATTGTAAGAGGGCTTTCGGGTGGATCAATAGTAAAATGTTTTATTTATTTTTTAAATCACTTTTTCCTCGTGAATGTTTTTTCAGTTTCCTACTGGGCTACAGATACCCTACTTGTAGGAAATATTCTAATTTTATTATGTTTTAATTTCGTATAAATGTAGTTTAGGTTTCTTTTTGGATTATTTTAGAATAGGTAACTGATTTGTCAAAACGTGTATTGTTTAATTAGGTTTCTCTGACAAAAAAGTGTTTTGACAATGAAATTTGTTAAATTCAATTTGTTTACAGTCAATGAAATAACGCGGAAATAAAGGATAAGAAGCTTCTTTGTGAAATAAAACAAAAATAATATTGCCAAAAATAGTATATGTAAATTAATTAAAACAATTCTGAAATTGAACTGTCTCTGAAAATAAAAATAATTTCATCACAGCACTAACAATAAAAATACAAAATATACATAAAATAAAAATATCCTTACTAAAATATTTTTCCAAAAAGGTCAGAGAGGACTCTGCCCTATTTAAAACAGAGTCTATCGATGCTCATTCTCTTGCTCAGTATAATTTAATTTTAATTAAGTTTTGTATTTTTTTTTTTTAGTACTGCGATAAAATTATTTTTTCCTTTTAAATTTTAAAGCATTATTCATTTTAGTTCGTCAATGTTTATTTTAATTTTCAGCGACAATTTCATTTCATATATAATTTCATAATTGCTTTGGTTAATTTACAGACATTTTTGTTGAAATTTTATTTTATCTAACAAAGAAGGATTTATTCCTTATTTCTTTGTTATTTTATAGACTATAAACAAAGTAAATTTAATTCTCGAAACACCTGTTTGCCGGGGAACACTTTTAGGCAAATCAGGTGCCAATTCTATAACAATGTTTTTTTCTTCAACAATTAAAATAACAATACCGTCATGAGTAAATTATAGTTGAAAAATTATGTAAATCTAAAAATTATAAAATTGTAAATTTCAATTACTATTTCATCTACAGTTTGAGCAGGATTTATTGATTTTTTTTCCTCAAACATTTTATCAATTGTTTGAAATGACTAATGATTGAATTTTGTATAAAAAAATAGTGCTGCAATATAAACAGTAAGCATTATTTTTCCAGGTTTTAGGGCCTTAATTAAAAAAAGTTTCTTTACGAGATTAAAATTATCTTCAGTTGGAGTAATTGTTTTTTTTTGTTTTTTTATGTTAACTTACAAAAATATGGATGTATAAACATCTGTATGTGAAATAATGTATAGGGAAAAAACGACATTTTGTTTACAACTTTGATAATTAAAAATAAAATAAAGTGTTAAAAGTTATTATCATCATTACTTTTGTAAATCATTGGTAAGAAGTAGGTTAGAAAAAATGTTTAGATAAAATTATAATTATTTTGATAAAAATAGCTTTTACCATAAATTTAATTTAAATAAAAAAAAAACTGTATTTATGATACCGACGTATTTCCTCTTCGTTCCATTGTTTCCCTGCATCTCCTTTCAATACTGTTTATGATGTTATCACTAGCTTCAACAGGGATTCATTTTTTAGCCTACGAACGTCAGGTGCGTGTTATCACTAATGCACTAAATATTTTTTAAATTAAGAATTTTCTTACAAGTAGGATTTAAAATCATACTTTCATCAAACTGTACAAGAACCTCGTGTTATGCGTATTCAATTCCGGATGTAAAATAAAGGAAAACTGAGTTTAAAAGGTGCGGAAGCAAACCGTACAGTAAATAGCTGTCTAATGGGAAAACGATTTCTACCACCTCACGATAGAAAACCGGACGGTTTCATTTCCGTCCGGTAAAATTCTTAGCGTGTGAAGCTTTCCAAAGACAATTTCAAATCGCTTGATGGTATTTTGAACGCACGGTAGCTAGTTGAAGCTGTTGACCAAGCTGCCAAGCAGCAAAAAACTGATATCTTATTGCCAATATGATCAAATTGCTATCTTATCTTGAATTAGTAAAACTTTGAAAGTAATTTCCTTAATAGAGATTGATAAATTATTTGCCACTTCTGTAAATTTATTTTATTGAAAACTAGTTTCGAATGTTATACATTCATCCTCAGTTCAAGTTTTAAATGGATGATATCAAACAGAAAAGTTTGTACTGGTTTCTTCTCGCATTGTACTGACAAATGTACTCAATACGCATTGTACTCGCATTTGCCAGTACAACGCGAGAAGAAACCAGTACAAACTTTTCTGTTTGATATAATCCATTTAAACCTTGTACTGAGGATGAATGTATAACATTCGAAACTAGTTTTCAATGAAACAAATTTATAGAAGTGGCAAATAATTTATCAATCCATAATTTGATTGATCCTTCTATACCATCATGCGGATGTCCAACTAATTTCCTTATCGTTTAACGAAACTCCTTGTTTCCCTTCAACTACTTTAAAACAAAAAAACGCACTTAGTGAATCACTCCTCATTCTAAACACGCTCAAAATTTATTAGTTTTTCTAATGAAATGAAGGCTTTTTTATTGTTAAAAATAGAGACTGGATGCATAACGTTCTTGACATCAGTCCATGTTGGTTTTTTTTTTAAATTTAAATAACACTTTTTATTGATTTAACAAATAATGCAAATAATTAGAAGTATTAATATCCCAGTTTACTTTAGAGTTTAGCTCAATAAAATGAAATTAAAAACAAAATACTACTCAAACTTGTTTATTCTAAAGAAGAAATACTATACATGAATTTTAAGTATAATTTTGTTAACTTTTTCCGTTTTATTCTTGGATCTGGTGTGAAAGACTTGCGAACGAGAATTACCACCTCGGAGCTAACAAGCTCTTTCAGAAAGTCAGGCCTGCCCGGATTGGCCCTTATTGGGATCTCATGGAATCCGCTATACATATTGAAAGGATAGTGAAATCCAGATATGAAATCCCACATATTTTCCCATCTCTTCTATATGCTTGCTCTTATAATCTCTTCTCAACGTGACGCTGGGATACTGGGTATTGCCCATGCCTCCATTTATAGCTTATCCGTAAATATTAGAAGCTCGGTTTGTACAACGTAAAATTTTTATAACGAAATTATAATAAAATAAAATAATTTTGTATACCAAATAAGTAATTACATTATAACTACACCTGACTATTTCTTTTTAACTCTATACAGATGTAGGCTCTAATATATACAAACAACGGAGTGAGGAGAGTTGGAGGGCGCGAGCAAGTGCTATATACATAGGACGTAAATAGACTGGAGAGTGAAGAGCTACGTTCAATGCAACTATAAACAGTAAAACAATAGATAAATTAAACAGAGCATTTGTTATTCATCTACCGATAAAGTGTGATTAGTACAATTTGCACTAGCTATAAAAAGCTAGTTAAAAAGCTAGCTATAAAAACGAGAGAAATACAAAAAACGTTTTATTAGGACTATTCAATTTGGAGCTCATAGAGGCTCCATCCAACAACTTTATAAAAGTAAAATATTTCAAGTTTTTATGAATATATACTAATAATATAATGTTCAAAGCCCAAACTCTATCCCGTAACTGTCGCCTAATAAATTTTATACGAAGTTAAGTGCGTTGTCCTTATGTTCTGTTTTTCGTTTCAGAAAATACTGAGTTTTATACTAGGTTGAGACCTAATTTATACTAGATTGTTACAAAAGTCCTTATGCATTAGCATAACTTTATTTCAGATCACATATTTTAAACATTAATGAATACTACTCTTCAAAGTAAAGTCCATTGTTTTCAACTACTTCACCCACCTTTCTTTCAATAATTGGAATTGATGCCTGTACCACTCCTTCAGTTTTTAGGCATAGAACTCTTCACATTCAATTTTTATGTCCTCGTAATTATCAAAGATCCGATCTTTTAAAAAATGAGCTATTGGTCTAAACAAACCATGATCTGATGCTGCAATATCTGGACTATACACAGTATGAGGCAAAACGTTTACTCCTTGCAGTTCCGAAAATATTTCCTTAGTCAAAAGAAAACGATGTGCAGGGACGTTGTCGTGTTGCAAAATGGTTTGGTTCCTGTTGACTAAAGCGGGGTACTTTGCACTCAAAACTGCATAAACTCTGTCTAGCTGTTCATAGTAAAGGTTTTAGTTCCTACTACGGCCGAAAAATCACGAGTTCTGGACTCTGGCTCACACATTCAAGAAGAACGTCAACGACCTGATCTGGGTTGTGCGGCAGTATTTCAATGAATAATTGGATCTCCTTCTATGAAAGAAATTTCTTCGGCGGTTGCCTTTGAGCTTAAACCTTTTTTCCTGTAATGTCTCAAAAGACTGAGATTCACGATTTCATCTTCTGACATTGCACGTGCGTTTTAAAAATGTAAATGACCCAATAAAGCAAACTCAAGTCACAAGGAACTAAAAGATTAGTCAAAGTTAACATTGACATAAATAGTAGGAACAAAAACATTCTTATGGGATAATTATGAGAATTGGAAGTGAGGGTTGTGTTCATGTACAAGGACTTTTGTAACAACGCAGTATTTATATCTATAGGTGAAGTTATTTGGTAGCTAAGCAAAGTCAATGTTAAAAATTCAAGTAATGGGGTATTTGAAGAAGTGAGGATTTCAATGTTTAGAACATCTTTACAGATTAAAAATGTATGTACTAGAAACTCTTGCTGAAAGGTTTCATGTCTGAAAAGACTGGGGGACGTGTACACGGATCGACCTACCGCTGCAGCAAGGAAAAACTCAGGTGCAGGCGTTTGTAGCAAGCACTTCCGCTTCCAGCTGGTAGCATCATCACAAACTTTGAGGTAGGAGTTACAACAATCCGACTGACACTTGAGGAATTGATCAAAATAAATTATAAAAAATTGGTGCTTTTGGTTTACTCCTTGGTGGTTTTTCTGGCGGTTTCTAGTGCAGCAGACAGTGAGGACAGTGAAGTACGAATTTTCAGATGCCTTGCCCACCAAATAATGTTAAAAGGAACGGAATTAGCACCCCAACTGGTTCCGGGACATTGTGGAGTTTATGGAAATGAAGAGGCCGGCTTGCAAATAAGTGATCAAAGATAGACCAACCTCGTCGAGCTCTCAGCCTAAAGGATTACGCAAGGAATATTAAATGGCCACTATTAAATAATGGGATGTCCAGTACCGGGAGCCCTTTTCTTGTATGTCGATTATATGATTACATGAATTAATATAAATATTTGTCAACGGAAAAATAAAATCTTATCTCATTATTCATATAATTTATTGAGCATCAAATTATATGCCTGAAGGGGCTAATTGCGTTAATTTGTTAGCAGGTATTTGCTGATTACTTATTTTATTATATTGAATCCATAGACAAAGGATTGAAGAGTCAGGTCTCATATCATACTCGAATTGTGGCTTATCAGTTAAGATGTCGCGCTGCTTCGCTTCTTTGGCCTTTTCGTCACACCGCCTCGCTCCAGAATAATAAAGTAGTCGGCTGTATACTGTGAATACTGTGTTTTTTCGGATTATAGCGGAAGTTTTGTTGTACCTGGTCGACGTGGCTGTCTCTCGGAGCCGATGGCTAGCTAATGGTGGGATGTGTCTAAAGCTGATAAACACGTGAAGTATCGCTTAACCCTCGCCTATAGAACTAAGAGCATTCTGACACTGCGTTTTTGACATTATGAGACCGCCGTTGGCATGGAGGATATAAATAAATGAGACCTGGGGCTCCTAGAATATATACAACAAAAAAAGAACCAGAAAATAGAGCCATATATAGAGATTGGAGGATGTGTAAATTCGACAACCACTTAAGGCAGACATATTTTGAAATGATTGAAGGGAATTGGTGGAGTATGTTATCAGAGGAAAACGGAGATGTCCCTCCTAACCTCTCACGAGGACAAGAGGTTGCCTTCTTCAGAATGACAACGGGGCAAGATTACCTCCGTAAACACTTGGGATTGGGTTTACAGATTCTCCAGACTACCTCCTCTACAATAATAGAGAGATGAATGTAAAACATCTCAACTCATGCCCATCACTTTAGGGCATAGTAACACATGTTGAGGACAACGAATATCTAAGAGAACGAATGGCTAAAAACTAACCCCTGATAAAACAACTTAAGTCTTAAGACCATGTTAAGCAAAATCAATGAAAAATATGCGGCAAAAAGACCAATTTCTTCATGAGACTGACATTTCCCTTTTTTTCGAAGAATAACACGTAACTGGTAATTTCTTGGAAGCGTTTTTGTCACAAAAGTAATGTTCTCGAAAGAACTTTTTCTATAAAAGTTGTAGTAAGAACTATTATATAATTAAAAGTCTTATAAATAGATCTTACATGAACTGTTTTAAAAAAGTTCCGAAGATAAAAAAAGTCAGAAAAAGAACTTTTTGAAAATAATAGTGCATGTTCGATCCACGTATTAATGAAATATAAAAGAGTTGAAATTCAAGAGCTTGGAAATCTTATAGATCATGAATATAATTATTTCGGGAATATAGAAAGATGCAAGATAATATCAAACATAACATTTATAATAATAATAAAAATCTTCAGATTAGCGCTAGATAGAGAGCCAGACTAGAAGCTATCTGGCTCTCCAGACCCCTCCCCTTTCCATTTTCCTATTTCTCTATCAAGGATTTTCTTAACCCTTTCTCCTTTCATCTCCAACACATTCAAAGGGTTGCGCTATTACGTTTGAGAATTCAACCGCCATCCTTTTCCTCGGCCCCTTACGCATTGGGGGGCAAATTGGACAGTTTCAAATGCAATTTAAATTCCTTTTATCTCGGAAAGAGCCTGAAATTCCAAAGGAAATAATACCATTTACAGATGAGGTCGGAGGGCTATCGACCCCTTGATGTATTAGCGAGCTCAAAGCGTGAAAGTAATGACATTTACTGCCTTTTCAAACTGATGCCTATTTGTTAGTATAAGTTCAGTATCGGTTAGCATCGAAATAAATCAGCAGAAACACTCACTAACGATTTAAAAAAAAAAAAAATCAGTTACGTACAGCTAAATAAAGTATACTATTGAGTTGGATATTACAACGACCCCATCCGTCCAAATAATATCGTTCTTATTATTCAAATGGTTATTTATATTATATTTATGGTTATATATATATTTTTTTTTTATTTCACAGACTTTCTCAACGTGATAATTAGGAGAATAATGGTATAAACAAATTGTATATGTTTTACATAAAATCGTTAAGTAGCAATAAGGTAAAAAATTTCATAAAGATGCAGAAAAGTGTTGTTTTTTCATGTTTTTATGTAAAATACAAAACAGTACGTAATGGTGTTTAAAAATATGGAAAAAATGAGTTTTAAATAATTGAAGTCGTGTATAACTTTATGCAAAAACAAAATTAAAAACCGCGAACATTTTTGGACATTTCATTATAGGACTTGTTTTAGGGCGTAAATCGTGGCTTATTAGTTAGTTAGTGCCTATCTATATTAGAAATTGTATGCTAACAAAATAATAACTATTTCTGGAAATTGAGAAAATTTAAAAAAAAATATGTTCTCGAAAAAAATATTTGAACAAGAACCAAAATAATCCTAGAGTCAATTTTCAAAGCACTATTTTTTCTCGAGGATTTTCTCAACAATCCTTTTTTTATGAAATGTATGTAAGGTTCGATTATATATATATATATATATATATATATATATATATATATATATATATATATATATATATATATATATATATATATATAAAACGCGTTTAAACTCTTAGGCCTAATCACACAAGGCGTCGAATCGCGTAATCGATCGCCAAGCGAAATAATAATAAAAAAAAAATAAGGCATCAAAATATTCAAGTATTATGCGTGATAAGAAAACTAAATACATCAAAAACGCGCTGAAAATAGTGATTTAAAAGGGGAGGCGACGTTAGTTTTCTCAAAAACCTAAATCATATTTGGATTCACCAACCCAAAAATCAGTTTATTCCAATTATTATGATAATCGAAAAAGCAAATTTTTTTGGTAATAAATAATTTTTCCTGCATCACATAGGCAGTGCAGGAGTTTGAAATTTTGCATAAACTTACACCATAATTTATAAGATGTATAAAATAAATTTAATATTTTATAGAATCAGCAAATATAGGTTTTTGGAAGTTTTTGGAAAACCATAGCCTTGGTTTTTAATTTTTAAAACAGTTTTTACTATGAAAGATTGGCTCGAAAATAAATTTTATATTCTTGTTTTATTCATTATAGTTGTTTACTTTCATTCATTATGTTTATTTACAAGTTATTGCTAAAAAAGTGAACTACCATAAAATCCTATTCACTCTTGGCCGGTATTTATATTTCTCATTATCTCAGGCTGATATAAATATAGAAACATTCCATTTTAACTACAAATAGCGGACAAAATAGTGAACAAACCTTCGAATTTCTTTATTATTACTTAAAAATTAAATATGACGAGCTATTATGCTATTTTCAAGAAATAATTTTGAAATATAGCATGCTAAATACATTTAAAAAAACCCTTATGAACTATTTATAAGTTAAGGTATCATGTCCAGGTAAGTCAATATTTATTCTTTTCTCCCACTATTTACTTATCAAAAGTTCATAATGATTTTTTTTATTTAGGATGCTATATTTCAAAATTATTAGTTAGAAATAGCAGGAATAGTTCATGTCAATTTTTTTTTTTTATTTCGTTATAATGATGAAATTTAATGATTTATTCACGTTATTTCCAGTTAAAACGGAATGTTCCTGTAATTCCTGTAAAACGGAATGTTATCAAAGGCTGTAATAAAACAGCCTTTGATAATGAGGAATATAAACCAAGACCAAGCGTGAATAGGATTTTATGGTAATTCACATTTCTAGCAATAACTTCTAAATTAATCGACCGATTTCAAAAGTTAATCACATTTTCAAATGCTGTAATCAATAAAACACGTACATAAAATTTATTTTCGGGCCAAACTTTCATAGCGAATAACCGTTTTAATTATGAAAAATCAAGATTTTGATTTTTGCTTCCAAAAACATATTATTACTGATCCTGTAAAGTGTCCAATTTTTATATAAACACTGACAAAAAGATCAACTATAGTAATTTATCAGTAATTTTAGGTTCATGTCGTTCAGAAAAAAACTGTACATAATTGTGTGATTTGGGTTGTACGGTTATCAATTGTGTTGTAAAAAGAAAAAGTCGAAAAATCCGATGACATGAAGTTCAGATTTATGACAAAAAGTCCTGCAGATATCAAAACTTCAGAACTTCTCCTACTTATCATGCACATTAAGATATACTGTACTCCACAACACCTTTCTGGTTTGCTGGTTAGGAGTACTAACTTTCAGAAGGCGCACAGTGTCAAGAGTATAAAGTGGATAAGAAATCAAAAATCATATTTTTGTCTTTGCAAGGTTTATTATTTTTTTTTTGGTCATTAAAAACACAAACAAGGTAGTAACAACCATTTATTACTATATAAACATGCTTAAAATCATATAGAACCTTAAAAAAAAATTCAGAAACTTACAAAAAATACACCCAGAAAATAAAAAAAAAATTCCTTCTCGGAATCACTAGATTGTATATAAATATCGTCATTATCTTATTATAAAATTATGTAATTAAAACATTTCGATCATTTTTTCTATTGTTAATGCTCACTTTTCTAATAGTTGATAAAAAGGGATCTGATAATTTCATTAGATCAATTTTGGCATCAATAAGTGAAGTTTTTCTTGTGTGGTGTTCCATGAAATATCTTATATCCTCGTGCCGCCCTTCTAGTGCTTCTTTTGATCCGTGTAATAGTAATTTATGCAATGAGACTGGCATGAGATATCAAAAATAATGCCTCCAATACAAATCTTTGGTTTTACTAATTAATTCAGTGCATTTTGGAATATTAATTAATTTACTACTTGAAATTATTTTCAAAATGGTGCCCAAATTGATAATTAATGAAATGCCTATGCCTATAATTTCGTTACTTACTTCCGGATTTTCAAAAATTCTTGCGGTGTTACCGTCATTAATAGAACCAAAACGAGATTTTGGTATAATGATCAATAATTCAATTTTCTCTTTTAATGCAAGCTGAATTCTCTTTTTGATTTCCGCGAAAATCTTTACATCTTCTCCTTTGACTTGCCACGTTTGTAGTGGAAGCCTGTAATCGATGGGAAGTAAGCATTCTAATGATCTCATTCAACAATGTAGAAGGCCATATTTATAAAGTTTATTTTAAGAAAATAGTAGACCAACTCTTTATTCATAAGCTTAGGAGTAGCTCCACAAATGTAACATGCTTTTGTAGGTTTTGCCCCAGTTAAAATGTTGCAAACACTTTGGTCTAATGTCGAGGCAACCTCATCTCACAAATTTACCTATATGCTCCTTCATTTTTTCGAGGATTTACATAAATTAAATGCGCGCACAAACCTGTCATATAACACATCATACCTGTTATCTACTGCATTACTGCGCCAGACTTCTTGCAGCTGGTAATTGGTTCTTAAATCTAAAAGTGCAAAACACGATGAAAGGGCAGCGAGGGGCAGATAAACTAAATACCAAAATAAAAGTAATTAAACGAAGAATTGTGGTTGAATTATGAAAAAAAGTCATTTAAAGATTTTTCTTAAATCAATCCCAAAGTTGACAATCGTCAAAAAATTCATATTAGATTTCAAACACTAAACCACACATTTTCGCACTTTTGGACAAATGGATCATCTGTGCAATTCACACAAGACTGGAACTTGTATGTTTCGATAACTGGAGACTTCCCAAAAACTCGATTTTCAAAATAACTTTTCCGTTCTGTAAGAAATAATTGTTTTTGTTATAATTTAAAAAAATAAGACATTATTCCATTAAATATTAACAAAACAAACCATTTTTTTTAAATATTACATATTTCAGTTAAAATTTGTTTATATTTTTTATTTTATCATTGCTATTTTCAAAGAGTTCGTACATTAAAAAAAAATTATAATGAATTTTTTTTTTTTTTTTGTCTTCTTTCGTTGTGGCCTCGGTTTCTGTTCCATACGTGAGTACAAGACAGATGAGGGTCTTGTATAGCCCTAGTTTGGTATTATGCGAGATAAACCTGCTTCTCATGTGCCGAGAGAGGCCAAAGTAACACCGATTTGCTGAGCTGATTCTTCGACTTATCTCTTGACTGAGATCATTTCTTGAATTAACTTCAGATCCCAGGTAGACAAAACTCTCCACTCGTTGGAGCCTGTATTCTCCAGCATCAAAGTGCTCAGCCGATGTTTTCCAACTGGAACTTCCGATCTTCTATTACAGGAAAAACGGGAAATATACGACAAAATTTGGGCATTCATGAAACATTGGTCATTACTTCCTTACGCTACTTACTATAAAGTAATTCGAGTAAGCAATCGTTTCTTATAGGTTCTTTATTTCAGTTAAGATTTTAACTATTGATTGCATCGTCATGGGAATATTCTCATTCGAGTCAGAAACAAGTTTTCATGCAAACCGCAATCGGCGTTTCGAATTGCAAACAAAATAAAAGATATGGAGACTAAATTGGAAAAATATGAATGCGAAGGAATATTCCAAATCAACTGAATTGCATAATCCTCACTCCCATGAATACGAATCGGAGAACAAATGTTAATAACTCTTGATGGCTAATCAAATATGAACTGGAATTTCCATAAACTCGACCAACAGAAATGTTGAAACCAATCAACATGTTTGTAAATTAGTTCTCAGGTGTTTCAAGCATAGCTGCTGTGAGCACACGGTCAACCGCTTCCATTCGGAAATGGGAATGACAAAACTATTTCTTGCCCATATTTGGATGATCGATTTAAAATCAGCTCTCAGAGTCGAAATCAGTTGGTCAATCTCACATAGGTTGTATGTGCGAATATTATAAAGACTTAAGATTTTTTTCGCCATTAGTTCAGTGATTCCATATTTATGAATTCTGTATTTGTTTGTTGTTTTGTATCTTAAGAAACATTGATGTTATTATAACACCAGTTTCAAACAAATATGTAATGTAGATAAGACATTTTCCAACAGCTTCTTAGAGCTCTAATGATCGATCTGGTGCATTATCTACCACCTCTCTGCATCCAGCCTCACCGCTTCGTGGCCAACCTGGTCCATCCATCTTATCGGTCTTCCTTTCTTTCTTTTTCTAATCATAGGATATTACAAAACTTTTTTGGGCTTCCTATCTTTTCACATGACCAGCCCATCTCAGTCTCATGATTTTGATTAATTTCACGATTGGGATGTCATTTAATTTTGCGTATGTATCCACATCATGCCTTTTTCTCCATTCGTGAATTGGTCCGTTAATTCGGGGTAGTATCCTACTTTCAAACACCGACAGTACTGCTCGTCGTCCTTCTATAGAACCCAGCTTTCTGAACCATAAGTTTATATTGATCTTATTAAGAATTTGTACAGAGTTATTTTTGTTTCCTTAGTTATTATAAGTTTGAATCTAAATTGCTTAAATCTAAAAAGATGGATTTAATCCATAGTAACTCCTATTAGCAGACAAAATCCTTTTTTCGATTTCTCTGGAAGTGCTGTTTTCGGAGTCAACGCGCGCTCCGAGATATACAAATCCATTAACTTTTTCGAATTGATAATTATTTATCTGAAGGTGTGTTTGTTGTATTGCCGTTATTGTTTGTAGTCATATACTTTGTCTTATTTTCATTAATTGACAATCCCATTCGTTTAGCACATGCCTCGAGGGCTGTGAATGCTTCTTTTAATCCATTTTTGTTCTACATATGACATCAATATCATCAGCGTATGCTAGGAGCTGGGTTTCTTTATTAAAGATATACCCTCTGGTCTATATCTTGGAATCTCGTATGACCTTCTCAAGTGAGATGTTAAAAAGAAGACATGCCAAGAAGACATCTCCTTGTTTGAGACCATTAAGTGTATTGATTGGTGTTGAAAGGTGAGATTGCACTGGCATTTGAATTTGGTCATACACATTTTAATGAGCTGGACAAGTTTTGATGGTATATTCAATTCTCTCATTGCTTGGTAGAGAATCTTTCTGTTAATAGTATCATAGGCAGCTTGGAAGTCCACAAATAAATGATGCGTCGTTACTTCAAATTATAGTGTCTTTTCCATTATCTGTTTAAGAGTGAAAATCTGATCTGTTGTCGATTTGCTCCTAGTAAATCCACATAACATAGGGGTATAACCTATCGAATATTAAATTAGATTACAGTTTGTAGCCTGTATTCAGCAATGAAATGCCTCTATAGTTTATGCAATTAAGGGGGTTGCCTTTTTTGTGTATTAAACTTATTACTCCATTATTCCATTCCTCCGGCATTTCCTCTCTTTTGCATATAGCTATCATATCAGGTGTGTGATCTCTTTAATAAAATCATTTCCTATATTTTTTAGTAGGTAATTCGCTAGGTATTCCATCAGATCCGCATGACTTATTATTTGTAAGCTTTTCAATGCATTCAGACACTCATCGTAAGAGGACAGCAGGGTTTCTCTGTCATCCGTAGTCGTTTCCATATCACCTTCTTCAGGAGTTTCAGTTATATAATGCGTTCCTAGGAGTTCACTAAAGTGCTCAGTCCACCTTACTATTATGCCAATTATATTATTAACGATTTCCCCTTCTTTATTTCTGCATGTTCTAGTTCTACGTTGGAATTTTGTTTTCATGTCATTTACTTTTTTGTACATATTCCTACTTAGCTTCTTACTTTTGTATTCTTCGATCATTTTTATTTGTCTTCCATATACTTCCGTTTCTTTGCTCTATGTACTTTCTTCTCCACTTTTCTAGCTTCACGATATTATTCTTTGGTTCCTCTAGTATATTTTTTCTGTATCATTTTTCTTATACCTCTTCACATTCCTTATCAAACCAGTCATTCCTATCTCCGATATTTTCCATGCCAATCGTTTCTTCGGCTACCAGTTTTTTAGTCTATTCCATGTGCTCTTTATGTTATCTTCACGTTGTTCCTCTACATTTATTTCCCTGAATTTCTCAGATAGCTTCGTTTCATAGTTTATCCTGACTCTTTCAGCTATCAGCTTCTGCGCGTCATGTTTTTGAGTGCGCGCTCCTTTCTCAGTCCTTAGGTTGGTGATTCTGGCTTTTATACACCCAACAAGGAGGAAATGATCACTATCTATATTGGCGCTATGGTATACTCTGAGGTCCAGTAAGCCTGATTTATGTCGTCCATCTATTAGGATGTGATCTATTTGATTGACTACTGTGCCTTTGTGTATGTATGTCCTTGTGATCAAATAATGTGCTCCCTATCACCATATTGAGACTTTTTGCGTAATGAAGCAGTCTAAAGCCATTATCTGAGTGCTCTGGATATAAGCTATGTTTACCTATGTTCCTGTTGGTGCTATCTTTCCCTATTTTGGAGTTCGTCACCTAAAATGATTTTTATATCATGTATGGGGAAATCATGGTATACGTTTTCAAGAGTTTCCTAGAACTCATCTTTCTCATCCTCGTGTTTATCTTCAGTAGGGGCGTTTATCAGGCTGTAGTTAATAAAGGTTACTCTAATTCTTATTCTGCAGATACGGAGATTATAATGTTTAAAATCAATCAAAGGCAGTTTAAATTTGCCACTGACTAGGAAGCCTATTCCAAACATATGATTCTTTTCGTGACAGCTGTAGTACACCGAATAGTGTTTTCTGTTCATGATCCCACTTCCTGTTCATCTAAGTTCTTGTATGGCTAGCACGTCAATCTTATATTTGAGAGCTTCCTCTGTCAACAGCTTTAGGGCTCCAGGCTTGTCCAAGGAGCGTACGTTCCATGTAGCTAATTTCCAGTTCTTATTCCTTTTCCAAATTCCTTTGTTGTGTTACCTTTGTTCAATCCGGCTTTTCTTATTTCTGTTGGTTAATAATATATTATTAGGGATTGATAAATTATTTGCCACTTCTATAAATTTGTTTTTATTGGTGAGTACCAAAATACATCTGATCTTTTGTCTTAATTAAATTCATAATTCATAAATGTTTTATAATACTAATTTATATTACATTTAACTTAAAATGTATAAGTGTGTGTATTTTGACGGCATTTAATTTAATATGTATAATAATAGCAAACTGTATTTTAAATTGCTGATTTTTGAATTTTTATGTTTTTAGAACTGAAGATGAATGTATAGCATTTGAAACTAGTTTTCAATAAAAACAAATTTATAGAAGTGGCAAATAATTTATCAATCCCTGATAAGATAGATCCTTGTATACCATCATGCCTACGTTAACTGAATAATATCTTAATGATAAAGCAAAGAAATGTTGATATTTAAACATAGCGTCATTCCTTTTATCAAATTAAAAAAACAAAAAAAACAAACTTAAACGAATCAGAAGGAGAATAGGAAATAACCGTTTTCTTAATATTTAACGTCTGCTGCAAATGAACTTAATAAAAGCAACATCTTAATGATATCGTCCCAGAAATATCGATATTATAAAAACCATATATTAATCCTATCAGCACAAACATACCATTTCAGAGGTCCAAAGGTAGGTCGTTTTAAAGAAATAGACGATTTAATTGTTGAATTTATCAAGGAAAATAAGAGTAAAGGTTTTTGTGTTACAAGAGACTCAGTTATGAACAAAGGGCGTGAAATTGTTTCAATAAAAGGGATAGAAAATTTTAAAGAGATTTTAAAGGAGAATGATGAAAAGGAACGGGCTAACCTAAAGACGTCGTACAGCACTAGCCCAACGTTTACCAATCGATTACGCGGCGAAACTTATCTTATGAAAAGCGAATCTTATGAAATGTACCTCATTAATTTTCGAAAAACACATAAGTATTCAATCCATCATTATATGAATTATCCAAATGCCATCAAACACCACTGTCAATAAAAAAGGTAAAAATCTGTTTTAATTAAAACGACCGGGAATGAAAAGACACTGGTTACTGTTATGCTATCTGTCTTAGCTGATGGTTGAAAATTATCTTTTGTAATTTTAAAAAGAAAAACAATGCCTAAAGAATCTATACCAATCTCTATTGTCCGGGTCAATGAAGAAGGATGGATGGATAAATCTTTGGTTCGAGACTGGTCGAGAAAACTTGGTCTCAGGAAACATCAGTCCATGTTAGTTTTGGATGCATTCTGTGTTCATATGACCGAAAATGTAAAATCCCAGTTTAAAAACAAAAGATCATTCTTGAGTTTATTGTGATAATGTGTTATCACATGGGATTAATGTGTCAAGACATGGGATTCAATAACATCAGACAGCATTCGTAAAGGTTTCAAAATGTGATGCATTAGCGATGCACTATACGGAAATGATAATGATATTTTGTGGGAGGACGAATCAGAAGATCGAAAAACAATTCATCTTCAGATGATAGCTACTATGACAGTTGGCTATAGCAGCTATAAAATTTTATATTCTTAGAAATGGGTATTCTAAATTTGCTCTCTCTTTTAAAATATTTGTATCTAGTCAAATAAATGTACACTAGCAACTATAAGCACTCTATAAATTGAGATGCTTTTTATTTTAGTGCTTTTTAGTACTCAATTTAAGCAGGTTTTGTATAATAAATTATGTATATGTATATGTATAATAAATTTATATATATATATATATATATATATATATATATATATATATATATATATATATATATATATATAATTTATAATACTATATAATTTATAATATATATAATTTATAATACTATTATAAAATAGTATATGTATAATAAATTTGAATACCGATTTCTTATTCGTAGTTTTGATTTTTCCTCTCCATTATTTTTTTCCTGAAAAACATTTTCAAAATGGGGGAGGGATGTCGACTTATATTCGGGGTCGACCTATATTCGAACAAATACGGGATATATCGATTTATTTTTTGATATATAACAGACTCGGCATTCATCGGCGTTCAATGTACAGACCGTTCGTTCCAAACAATTAGGCCGGCCCGCCATGTTAGGGTAGCTGAACTGGAATAGTACCTTCAGGTACTTGAGTATATAATATATCAACAAATCGAACGAATTACTTACTTATTTATGACAATTTAAAATAAATATTTAACAGGCTTGTACAGCTAAAATAAATAAAATTAAACAGTAAAGGCCAACATTTAAAGGAATAGGTGGAAGAGTCTGAAAAGGAACTGAATGAGAAATCTCCTTTAGTGACACCTTGTAAATTACTCGATTCCGGGAAGCTGTGCTGCTTGGTACCGTTTATCCCCCTTCCCTGGATACGCGTTTACCTTCAATCTAGCTAACCAAGCTGTTCGCTGAATGCCGGTACTTTATTTCATCAAGTGAGAGCAATCATTAGTCTCACTTGATTGAAGTTAATACAAATAAATGAATAATATAAAAATCTCAATGACTCATTCAACCTTGAAAGTCAAATATTTGAGCGAATTTTTATCATACTGTAAAAGCAATTTTTATGGAAAGAAAGATTTTTGTTGAATTCAAAATAATGATCTACAACTAATTTTACCAGATTATTAAATGAAAAATACAAATAGCAATATTCTCACTCCTTAATAATAATACGATTAGTTATTTGTCAGTATGATTTTGGCTACCGAATAAATAATATGCATTATCAGATCGGAAGTCACTATTAAATATTTACTGCAGATGGCTTATAAATGAAATATTAATTTTACTAATGTTGTCATTAATTAATAAACATCTAATCATTTTATGTTTAATGGGCTAAACCAGGTAATCCACCGTACATTAATGATTAAGTAGGCTTTCAGGAAATTTTAGAGAAATCCTGTTATTCTGCGACTTTCTCCTAAATATTTCAATTAAAACAGTAATTTAAATTACTAAAATTCCAAAGGGCTTACAGTAAATAGATTCATTCATTATCTGGATTGTTTTCTGTTATTAATTGAATAAGTAAACACAAACATTAATTTATCCCAAAAATAAGTTGAATATAGTCGCAAATTCATCAAGGCAAAGTAAAAACAAACTGTGTTGTTTAAAGGTGCATTTTACATGAGCGAGTTTTCCAGTACTCTCGAGAGTAGAACTCGCAAGTGTAAAGTTTCTGAGAGTTCTTGAGTGAGCTTCCCGAGATTTGTAATGTCATGTCACAACAGATGTAATAGTTTCGATCATTCAACAAGCTCTGTGGACAAACTCTGTGGTTGGAAGAATCCTATAGAGCACACACAGTCACTCTATGAAGTCGGTAAGGGTTGGGGATACAAAACTGGCAGGTGAAAGCTGAAAGTGGGTGCTGACTGCATCATCTCTTATATATCACTGCATATATTAGTAACTTCCTTAAATACGTAGTTTCAGTTTCGTACGACTTTTCGTTTTTGAACTAGGCAGTTCACACAGACCATTTTGCGAGACTTGGTTATTTGGACTCAGGAGACCTTTAAACGTGTATTTCCGTTGAAAACTCGAGTTCGAAAATTTTCACGATCGCAATATTACCCCTTAATGAATTTCATTTAAATATAAGGACAAGTAAAAAAAAGCCAATTTTTTTTGTCTGTGAAACAAGAACCTCTGAAATTTGAATAATAAAAATAACATACCACTCACTCAACCGTAGAGTCCAGGTTAAATGAAATTATATAAATATTGGTTTTGTTAAACAAAATAAGTACAAATGTATTAATATTAATATACCCGTATATTTCAAAAATATTATGTTTGAATGGCTTTTTCTGATATGTGATGTATAAAAGAAATTAATTATTTTGTATTATACTGTTCATTATTCATTGATAGTCCAGCAATGTTTTGCAAGGAATTAAGTTTTAAAAGTATAACATTCATTATTGGAGTTTAGGTATGTTTTTATATATTCTGCATTTCTGTGTGTCGAGGCAAGCTCATCTGTTGTCAACGCCTGTAATGGATGTCTTACAGCACAAAAAGAAAGCGCCAACCGGACATGAGGACATTGGGGATATAAAGGCCAAATTGGTCTGAGGTGGCACCATATCCACGTTTAGCAGCGCAAAGGAAATGAGAGAAAGATGAAATTCTATTAAGGCGTTATGAATTTTTTAACACGTTTATTTGTTATTGCACATAATATTATACGGTGTAAAACTTTGTAAAACAGAAATTTCTCTTTCATATTGGTCAATTTAAAAAATGTTAAAATGTTTTTCCCAGATCTGATGGGATGATGCTCATTCTGTTCCTCGCGTTAAAGCAATTTTTATAAATACGAAATAACATCCGCTAATAGTATCATAGATTCAAACGTACACCAGTAATTAATGTACAGTATTATTTTTCTGCTTATTAATTATACTTTATTATTTTTATCATTTTTATTATTTATCTTATTAACTTATCTTATTTCATATTACATTACTTGTGAATTATCATTTTGAAAAAAAAAAAAATAAGCAATGAAAATGTGGTTAATGTTACTATGCGTTATCAGTCCTGATTTATGTCGTTCGATCACAATTAAAAAAGATACACCGACCGCGTAGGAGTAAAATTCTTGAAAAAATCTCGCCACACGTAATATAAGATATACGCATCGGTTCCCGGGGACCGATGATGTAGTCAACATTTAACTATATTTCTATGGGTTTTTACTTGTATGATCTTAATATATTGTAGCCTCCATAATGCCTAATTAATTAAAATTGTAAAAAAAAACTACTGTACATATTTTTTTATTTGTATATGCTTATTCTTGGCACCGCGGTACAACAATAAACCAGGGGGTAACATCTATCGATCGGTTCGGTTGCTATCAGGTAGGTTTGAATTGTTATTATTTCCTAAAAACAAATTGATATGCTAAATCATATACATCTAAGAATATATAAAAATAATCCTAGTGACTAAATTATGGTCAAAAAGATGAATCATTGAATCAGCCATGCATGCCATCATCTTTTATTGTTTCCATTTTATTTAAATACAACCTTGATTAATATTGCTAATATTAAAATATTATTTTAATATTAATATTAAATTATTTTATCTCAAAAGTTAGTCAACGTTTACTTTATCTGTGCGTAGATATGATATACAAACTTATTCTTTTTTACATATAACTAATCTCCTAGAAGTTCAAGCATAAATACGATTTTCCATTATTTTATTTTTTTTTTGTTTTTTTTTAAAGTGTTATCATTCATCGTTTTCATTAAAGTGTTCTTAAAATAAGAAAATACAATACCAAGCTATTTCAATATTAATTGAAACCTGCCCGTTCTGATTATTTTCGCTATTCTTTTCTATAGTAATTCCAAATCAATGACTGAGTAATGTGTGATAGATTACTAATATAATTTAATGTATATGTCCATTAAGGGAGGGAACATTCCAAGTTAAAAAGGTATATACGAGAGCTATTGACCTGTATAGCAGCATAAGTTTAGCAAGTAAAATTTTAGCAGAATTCTATGGATCAATGTAATATATGTATATATATATATATATATATATATATATATATATATATATATATATATATTTATTTATTTATTTTTTTAAATTTTACTATGCGCTGTGAATCATCAATTATTTTTAATGAAACGTCTCTTTCAAATATTATTCAATTTTTGATTGCCGATTAATATTTACTGATTCATTATTTGATACCTAACTACTCGATCAAAGTTCATAATTAAATATAAAATAAAAATAAGTAAGTAATACTTGCACCACTACAACCCATGAAGGATAGTTGGTATAGTAATTGGTAAGGAAATATCGTTATGTATTACACTAGTTGGTGATTAGTAGATGGTTAGATTTAGTCAGCATCCACCGCCAGGTTTATTCCTCAACCTTATTAAGAGCCACCTACGTACCAACTTCATGGAAGAGCTAGATGTGCACTTGGTAATTCTTCCGATCACTGAGCCTGTATATTATGGACTAAATAAATTCTTATTTTAATTTATATGTTTTATATTTACTTATAAAAACTTTAGCTAACTAGCCTTAAAAATTAATTAATGAAATTATAAATAAATTATCATCCTCTCGGAGAGTGCTTTCAGAAAATTAAGCACGTTCTAAAAGATTGAAACTATCCGAGAGGAGGGAGGAACCCTAATCCCTCTTAAGTTGCTATTTTATAGGGAGTAAAAATAGTAAGTGTAATGGTATGTGAGTGCTCGAGTGTATGGTCTCCGGAGGTTGTAAACTCACGACTCAGGAAATGTAAATGTTCCCCTCCTTCTCTTGGAGAGCAATTTCAGTAAATTAAACCCGTTTTGAATGATTGAAACTATTCACCGAGAATGAGGGACCAGTGACACCTTTTAGCATTACAACTCTCGAAAAGCTCGCCATCGAATTCTCAGAGACCTTTGCACCGGCAAGTTTTACTCTCAAGAGTATAGCAAACACTCCATAATGGAAAACTCGTTGATGCAAACGTACCTTTATGCCAGTTTGTTGTTACTTTGATTGGTGGTTCCAGATGAATTTGCAGCTATATTTATGGCACATACATGGAATAATTATTATTAATTATGGGATAAATTAATTATTTAATTTTAAAAAAATGGCAAAAACCTTAAAGGAAATACGGCTAAGGAAGTACCCAAAATTAATCACCAAATGATACTGTTAGTAGTTATCGATATTTCTTCCAATATTTTTTGGATAACGATACGCTAATGTGATTCAATTTATTTTAGTTGTCAATGTTGATTTAGTTTGTACCTACTCTCTCACAAATAAATAGAAATTTACGCGAAAAAAGAAATTTATTTACAATACTAAATAGAATTGTTTTACTTTATAAAAACTAACACTAAAATTAATAGATTATAATATTTTTATATCCTTTTCATTATTTTATTTAGTTTGAGTTGTTTTTTGTTTGACTATTTTTGTTTTTCTCAACAACTTATATTCATTTGTTTTATTGGATTTATTTTGTTGTTGCTGTTGTTACATACATATTTTTATTTTTTTGAATGAACTACTCCTAGGAAAAAGATCGTGGTTGAAGGTACATCGTGCTTAATCGGTTGAAAATGTATGCCTATATCTAAACTAAATGTTTTCTATTCTTTATAAACTTTCTTTAATCTTGACAATATTTCTTGCTTTTTGTTTATCCCTTTAGAGAACACAACGATTTGTGTAGTCTAATAGCGAATAGCCTGAGGAAACCGGTCTATGCCGTCATATCTATTAAAAAAACTGTCTGATGATTCCAGGAATCCAGATGCTATCTCAATTTTAGAATACCAATGACCTGGGCCTCTGTGATTATATTTTTTTCCGATCAACAAGCACATTAATTCATGCTTTTGAATGAACATAATTTTCTGCAGTCGATGAGTTCTTATATGGTTGGAAAGCAGCGTTCCTAGGTATCCTACCGTTACAATCATCGGATACCAAGGAAAAGAACAAGAGGAAAAATTATGCTCGTAATAGGTAAATGAAAGAGGCCAGAAAATAATTAATTAGATGTATATATATATATATATATATATATATATATATATATATATATATATATATATATATATATATATATATATATATATATATATATAATTAAATTTAAAAATTAATATGTGAACAAAACTTTCTTATTTATTTACTGTTTTTTTCATATTATTTTCATTTCAACGTTTCGAGGTCTCATTTTATCATCATCAGGATCTTTCTAGCATACTATTCTCTCAGAATTTGTTTTAATTAATTAAATAATCCTCATAGTCTTCCAACTGATTCATATATTCTATAAAAATGTATGGTCCTTGAGAACATGTAGTTAGTTCTCTGATAGTCCTCAGTATTCACTATTACACAACCTTTGTTTAAAGATTAATTAAAAATTTAAAATAAATCCTGAAGCAGTAATATTATTATCATTAATATATTTACATACTTCCTGGTAGAATTATTTTCTCCGAAGACACCCAAGGCGGATAATTAGTAGCTATATACAGCTGTCAAAATGACTTATAATCGATACAATTGAAAATAATAAGTAAGGCATGACATATTTTATCAGTATCCTCATTATTTTATATTAATGAAAAAAATATTATTCATGAAAACTATTACCCATAATACAAATCTTAAGTTGGCGAGTATGAAAATTATATTTTTCATACATTTCGGGGGGAGGGATACGTCATCCTGATCTCTTCCTCCTGGGTACGCCACTGTTAACACTGTTGAATTAAAATTGAAATCATATAGCACCATGCTGATAGATATAGGGAGTGTAGCAATTGCTTCTTTGGAACCAATGCCAGCCAGTTCATTACTTGTTATTCCTACCTGACTAGGGATCCAGAAACAGTATATATATATATATATATATATATATATATATATATATATATATATATATATATATATATATATATATACATATATATGTATATATATATTTTTTTTATTTTGATTTTTTTGGATTAGAAGAATAATGGAAAACACTATGGTGTTGTTAGAGAATTGAAAATTTTCGATTGCCTAAAGGGCTGAGTATGAGCCACTGCAAATTTGAATACGACTCTATTTTATTTCATTAATGAAGACAAAGGACAGGTAAATGGAATAGAGCTCAGAGGATAAAACTGAATCAACTTTTGATTTCTCTCTAAAATATATTGCAAAATCAACTAATCCTTCAGAAATATTTTTTATTGTTATTTGTAATGTTTATTTTTAACCAGCTATTGCGGCGTTTCATTTAGGACTTCAACATTCAACAATAAAAAAGGCTTGTCTTAAGATAAGGAGATTTGATGCTGATAACACTAACAAACTTTTTCTAAATACCAACCTTCACTGAAACCTATAAAAACCCAAACCATCATGATGCCAAACATAAGAAGTATAAAAATTATAATGATTTTTTAAAAAAAGTTAAAATTTATGCTTGCTCTCCGAATAATAAAAAAGTCAAGAATGTTCCGTAATAACATTCAATGTTATGAAGAATGTTACTTAATTAGAAATCTTTCTAATGACATTATTTTTAAGAACAATAAATATGGATCGAAATACAAAATAAAAAAAAGTGAATTGATCAAAAAGGACTTACGATTCTAACTGGGTGATTTTCAAGAAAAGATAAATATTAATATATCAGGTAAAATATCTTGAGAACTGTTTCTTGTAGAATTTGATATATATATATATATATATATATATATATATATATATATATATATATATATATATATATATATATATATATATATATATATATATTCAGGTGAATTATATTATTCAAAGCTTGATCCTTATAATAAATATAGAATAAGTCCGTGCCGTGGGTGTACTTATCCACTATAACTTTCATAAGTAAAAAAAAAACCTAGTTTTTTACTCCAAAACATATAATCAGAACAGGTTTCTGTCCCATCTAATAACCTATTGGAATGATAGTGATGAAGGTTAATCCATTTATTTAGAACAAAATTGCTTTTTATATGAGATCCATTTACTATTTACATCAGAAACGTTTTTTCATTCAATCCCGCGGTTGAATGAAAAAATCCCTCTCAACGCATCTCATTGGGACGATCGGGAAATTTTAGGGAGTAATTTTGTCGTGACAGCCCTGCAGTCTTGGAATAAGCCTTCTTTCATATTCCTCATCCTTAAGTTTTAGTCAGCTATGGGAGAACAGTGGTAGGACAATTTATCAAGGTCCATCCCATTCAATGTTTCACTTATTGAAAATTTAATTTTATATTTGCTTCTATTGAAATTTCATTACATTTTTGGTGCTGAATAAGGTTGTAGTGTTTTTTTTTTTCATTAGACATTTTAAATAATAATTAAACGATTAATTCAGTCAGAAATGCAATCATTGTATTGCCTACATCATTGCTTTGTCTATAGTAAATATTTGTGTATACTATCGGTCATTCTTCGGTAAATAAAATGCGTATTCAGTCAGAGCGATTGAGATGAGCATGACAATTTTTGAAGGCTGAATATAAATCATATAAATATCAAATATCAAATATAAATCAACAGAAGCTTGCGAGTAAACCATTATTATGCTTATTGAAATATTAAAAAGAGATCCGATATAGATATGTGTATTTAAGTTTTGAAAATAAAGCATTTAAAAAAATATATAATTTAAATTAATATTACGAATTACTTAATTAATTGCAGAAGTGTATTCATGTTAATTATCAATAACTCTTTAATCTCTATTAGTAAGGGGTGACTTTTACTTCGTGGTGTGTCAATAGAATAAATGTTACAGCCTGGACTATAACTGAAGGATATCCCGCCCTTTCTACATTTCTTATAAACAGGGTACGAAACGGTTAATGAACTTTTTCAAAAAGTTTCAGTTTTACTATTTTACAATAACTTTTAAAATTAAAGTATTATCATAAATGTTCAACATAAAAGAACCTTCTGGCAAATAAGTTTCTAAAGAACTTATATCATTAGAAGTTGCTACTAGAATTTTAAATACAAGTTATCAAATATTAGTTTTCATATTATAACGGGGAAAAGCTTCATTCAGAGGGATCTCGAAGGGTGATGGAAACCTCGGAAACATTAGTATTGCTAAAAAAACTTTTATTAAATATGAACCTAATTAGATGAGCATACCGACACACAGATCCCCCTCATAAACTACTAGACAAACAAAAAAAAAACATAGTTCTTGCATGAACTATTTCAAAAACTTCCTAGGATAAAGTTTAAGTTAGAAAAAGAATTTTTTTCCCAAATAAAAGTTCACAAATATTTTGGAGCCCTGCTTAGAAGATATAATAAGAGGGTTTAATCTTATAAACAGATAAAACAATAGTTTATTTGGATTTTTGCATTAAATTATTTATTTTTTATTTATTCTGTTAATATAAAGTACAGGGCGAGAAGTATGGGATTTTGACACAATGGATTATGGTGCTTTTGAAAAGCCTGCTTTTTAAGGAAGTGGAGCATCAGTTACTGTCGTATTTCCATTAACTGAAGGACTCCAGTCCCATTGCATACATCCACCATATTCATCTTATACCACATTACATATAATGTTCACACTTTTTTAAAGTTTTTTGTCTCCATGGACCAGGTTTGATGAAAATATTTATTAGCGCGTGATTTATTAGGATGATTAAGGCCAAAATATCTCCTTGCACAGCCATTGGCGGCCTAGGAATAGTTCTTTCTTACCAGGTACTGAATGTAGTAGGTACTGATACTAGGTATATAATATATTGTTACAAAAAATATAATTATCATCTAACGTAATTATTCCTGAATTCTGACAATGACAGAAGTCCGTCCAATTACGATAGATTACATCTCCATTTGGACGCGATTAGTGAAGCACACAGTACATTAAGGCAATAATTAGATAATTAGTTATTGGATTATTAGCAATTATCTATTTAAATAGATAATATCAGCTTAGAAACTGCATATATTCATTGAAAAGTATCCTATTACAGCAAATAATAAGAAGGATAAGAATCATTTGCAGTGCATTCTGATATTTTTATACCTAAAAAAAAGGTAACAAAAATCACAAGTGGTGAATAAGGACGATTTTGAAGCAGTAAATTAATACAAATATTAAAGTTTGAGATAAAAAAGATAAATATCGTTACAAGGACAATTTTGCAACAAAATTGGACGAAGTGAAAGTGTCTAAATTTAGAGTAGAAAGACTCCGTCACTTAAAATCTAATTTCATTTAATTAAAAACACATAATACATTGATAGGTACATTAGCAATGCATAATAAATTAATGCATTTACCATTAATAATTGTTATTAGTAATTTAATAATTGCATTGGAACATAGATTCGCGAACAAAGGTTCGGTGAACCGAAGTTCGGTTCGTGGCTTTCTACACGTTTTACTAACAAAGGAAAAACCTACGAACCGTTTGTCAACTCTACACACATGGGAACTTAGTACGCCGAACCGTTGTTGTCAAACTGATGCACGGTGGGACAAATGATCAGTCTAGGTGGAAAAAAATTCCAATTTTTAAAAATTTCAGTAAATAATTTTTTGATTACAAATATACCTTGAATACGGCATCACACATGATTTAGAGGTTATCGTGAAGTCTAGTTTTCAAGATATTTCTTCATGTTCCGTGACAACAATAAAACTGTCAATATCACTGGATAAAACATTGGAAATCGACATTTTGGACATTTTAAGCGGAAAAACCCACTTAAATAATATCTTATTCTCATGCTGCAGACTAGTTGATCTCACAAATGGGGAGGAAAACCAGTATTTTACTTTCAATTTTAACACTTAAAACAAGTAATACAAATTTTTAATTGAAATGGAAACCAAATTGCGTTTGTAACCTTTATCACCGAAACATATTATTTATGTATTTAATTTAAATATAATTCTTGATGTAAGCTTATTATGACCTTCAAGTAAAGTACCCTTTTCGGCACACATTTTAACCAAAATATAGTAAATACATTCATAACGATATAAAAGCCCTATTTACCAAATTTTAGATAATTTACATTATATTGTAATATAATTTTTGATGAAAGTCTAATATGACCTTCAAGTAAAGTACCGCTTCCGGTTTTCCAATTTAGACCAAAATCTAGCATGTTATTTACATTAATATATAAATTATAAATACTGAATTTGAGAAGTTTTGTATAGTATTTTAATATATAGTAATTATTGATGGAAATCAATTATGACCTTCAAGTAAACTACCACTTCCGGTAATCTAGAAGTGACCAAAAAGGGAGGTTCACAACTAGATTTTAAAACAATCCTGAATACAAAATCACAACTTTCTACAGCAAACCGTTTTTGAGTGATGCGAAATACGCCACGACGAACCTAGTCAAAATGGATTGAGGGATGGTCAAAATGGATATTTCCGTCGAAATCTGAAAACCGAAAATTTTCGCGATTACAATACTTCCTTTACTTCGTACAAGGAAGTAAAAATTTCAAGGGACTAAAATTTACCTTTATACAAAATTAACAAAGTTTTGACATTATACTTATATTGTAAATTTAAAAATATCTACTTACATTAATTTAAAAATGATTATTAAAAAGTTATGCAAATAATGTGAAAAGTAATTGTGTAAAATATCAAGTTCAACATTCGTTTTATGAAAAATATTTACACAAAAGGGTATTTAAATTATTACAGTATTATAATTTTTAATGAACTAAATGTAATTTAAATTATTCTTTTTGTTACAGTTATACATAAGTTTATTTAATATAGAGCTTTTGATCGCAAATAAATTTTTGTAATAATAATCACTGTTTAATAAAATATATTGTATTTAAACTTAATAAACCAATTTTCATTTTGAAAATGATTTGTCTCCAGAAAAGAAAAACCATTTTCCAGGGAAAATTGTTGGGAAACTATTGTGACAAAATTTTGGAATCGTGGTCATTTCAACTTTTATTTCATCTACAAAGAAAAATAGTTTGATTAAAGTGAGGTGGAGTTGGCCCCGTTTTAAAATGGCCGATTCAATAGAAGCCGATTTCGTAGGCTGATATTTCTGTCAATAAAAATGTGATCTGAAAACCAAAATATTTAGAGTCGGATCGTGGAAAAAAAAAATACAATTGAATAGCTTAATAGCTCTTGCTTTCAAAAGAAGAGATTTTTTTTAAACATTAAAAATGAAAAATACTATATAATGTGATGCTGTAAATGCGGGTCAACCACATATTCTCGTTATTATGATTATCATCTCACGCTGTGCCTAAAACACTCCGAAGAAGAGCTGATGTTATATAAGGAAAATTATGGGGAAAAAAGGGAGAGGAAGAGGCGGCAATAAGGGGAAATTACCTTGGATGCGGCCCAAGGGAGCTGTTGGTCCTCAGGCACTCCAACCCCCGGGGCACCCCTACCTCCTACCGCTACCAAGACCTCTTGCTTTAGAGAGCTCCCCCAGAGGTTAACATTCAGAAAACAAAAATAAATAAATATTGTTTTTATTTGGTAGTTCATCTTAAAAATAAATAATAACTAGATGAATTTACCATAATTATACAATTCTAATACAAATTTGGAACTGCCTTCACCAAAATTAAATTTAAATTTTTATATTCCATTCCCAAAACTCATAACATTATTTCGTATGTGCTCAGTAACCTTCTACCTTTACACATCGGTTGCGTCTTCATAAGAATAAAGTACTTAAACAAATTATTAACATCTCACAGTTCTACTGTAAGGACAGAGAGAGAGAGAGAGAGAGAGAGAGAGAGAGAGAGAGAGAGAGAGAGAGAGAGAGAGATCTTTATTTACAGCAATGCTGCCCAACAACCTTGGATTGCTACGTACATAGCATACTAATCAATTTATAGCTCTACATACAATCATATTATACATAAAATTCATAACATAACACAGCGTACAATATTTAGCTATTGAAATAAGCAACATACATTAAATAATCTATAAGATGAACTCATCATAAAAGAATGAATTAGAAAAAAAAATTATTTTGAGCAGATATGTGGGTCATTTAAAAAATATGGGTTATTTTTTGCAACACTATTTGTCTAGGAAGTTTAAATTTTTAGGGGGGATAAATCAAAAATGACTCCTATATTGACCCACTAATTTGAGGAAAAAGTTTATCAGGTTTATAATTGAAAATTATTTATGTCAATTTTCACATCTTACTCATGTCACACCAAATTATTGTTGGCTACGATAATATCCGGATAGAAAATGAAATCACGAAACTTCTAATAGGTTTTATGTTTGTCACACAGTTTCTTTAACTCCTTACGAATTTCCTTAAATCTACCTCCGAAACCAGGAAATGATATATTTCATGTTTTTAAACATTCGAAAAAATACTGATCCATCTTGGCTGTCAGAAGAACCTAGTTTTGTTCTCAAAAGAAACCACGTGTTCCTTGGAGAAAATTGCTTGTGGTGAAATTCCTTAGAGTACTCTCTATACTTTTAGAGTTTTAGAGTTCTATTAATCAAGGAGTGTGTTTAATTAGCTAATAACAGTTAGTTATTGTGAACATAAGTGTCAACATTGAGTATTATTTTTTATAACCAGAACATCTGTAGACTTTCAGAATGAAACACATCCAAATAAAAAAAAAAAGTCAAATTTGTAGGGAGTGAAGAAGATTCTAGTTGTATGGGTTATTTTGTAATTGAAAACACCCTATGATCATGGGCGTACACAGAGAGGGTAGCCTTGCCCACCTTATATGAATCAAGAGAAAACTCGTTAATGAGAAAAAAAGTAGAAAATTAATTCGGTGAAATATAGGTTGAGTGGAGACTGTTTCTACTTCAAAATTCGAACTTAATTTTTAAAATTAGCTACCTAATGATTTTAATTTGATCGATATTAGTAGAGTTTTAGGATCTTGTGATGCTTTTTGAAAGCCTCAACTAACTTCAAGTAATAATGAAAGCCCCAGCTTCCACTAAAACAGACCAACTACATTGAGAAATCAACAATTTTAACAAAAAGTAATATTATGTGTAGGCCCGACGAGAGAGAGATGGGGAGGAGAGCGGTCTGGACTGCAGCCCGAGAGCCTTGTTTTGTAAAAGGTTTTGCTTTTTAACTTTAATACTCAACATTAGATTTATTATATAATAATTATGTAATATCTTTGCTGAAAGTTAACAATGGACTTTGAACTGTTAATATCTACAACATAAACAAAGAGTATGGCTTCTTAATCCTACAACAACTGTTAGATTTTGAACTGTTAATTTCTAAAACATAAATAAACAGTAGGGATCCTTAATCATTTAACAGCTTTTGGACTTTGTTAAACATAAAGAATGATTTAGGACTTATTAATCCTTCTGCTAAAAAGTAAACAAATTTAGGTTTTGCAAAATGGACAATGGACTTTGAACTATTAATCTCTAGAACGTAAGCAAATATACAGGGCAGCCAAAACATAAATAAATACGTAGGGCTTCTTACTCTTAGAACAGTTTTGGAACTCTGAGCTGTTAATCCTCTGTCATTACTCATCGTGCTGAAACATAAACAAAAAACTTTATAATCTTACATGTATTTTTAATATCTCTCTTAGTAAAAACGATTTAAACGCCGTAAAAGGATTAACTATTAAATCCTTAAAGTTTCTTTATCATTTACAAACAATGATATAGAGCCTTTTATTCCTTTCATAATATCTGGATAGGAATGTTTACAATCTATTCAATTTTCCCAATTTTTATCTTTATCTACCTATTTCTTTTTTAAATTTTCATCAGGATGAGAAACTTTGTTAACAGGTGTTTTATAGATCCCTTAGATTCTAAAGTGAGTAGCTGATAGAGGAAAAATCAGGTAAATAGAGTACAATGCTAATCACACTTTCTACGAAGAATACCATCAGGCCTCGTCTATGAGACACTGTTCCCAGTTCCTGTCACCTTATTGGTAAACATTTCAATCACAGACTTGATTGTATTAGATTGATATTTATTTTTCTTTTTACAAAATTATGATAGCTGGTCTTTAAGACTCCAATTTCTTTTTGTAATCAACTCCAATCAACTCAAAATGTTAAATATTGCCCCAAAAAGACAGACATTTAACCTAAGGCATTAGCCTGAGAAGTTAGATGAGTTGCGTGCTTTACGTGGGGCTATAATTCAAGAGTCATGCTCTGGATATATTCTATGGTCAGAAGGGGTCAAACCTTATAATAGAAAAAACCACTAACCATGTCTGACCACTCCTTGACACCCTTAACCATCTCCAACCATGTTAGATTTTTTTTTCCACCCTTCCTAGCCATTTCCGGCATATGGGGTTCGGGAGCAGTGGGGTAGTGCGCTGGGATAAAGCATGCCACTGCTCCCATAAACAACACTTCATTTTCATTATTTTCTTATTATACAATAATCACTCTGAGGACTGTTTATTTGGGGACCAATATTTTCATGCTACTGTGGTGCAGCCCGGTGCGCTGTTGCGCACCTTACAGACGAGGCTGTACCATATCTACTGCAGGGCGGCATGGCCAGCCCTCCTGGCTCTTTGTATCCGTCCAGCCCTCCTAGTCCGTCGCATCCGTCCGGTTTCCATGCTTCTGCCTTCTTGTACTCAGTCAGCCGGGTAGTCTGGCCCTTCCCAGGATGAAGTGTTCCGGGCTAACCACCACCTTCCACCCGTACAAAAATCCTCGAAAAAGGGATACGCCTCCTCCTCCATCAGACGGGAGAAGTCCGACTCGGCGAGGGCGAAGATCCCGGTTTTTCTCGACAACCTGGCTCGGTGTCCTACTGCGGTGCAGGATACAATGACGTGCTATGCCGTCTCAGAGACTCCACAGGTGGGGCACCGCGGGTCCTATGACCTTTTCGTGTTCCTGTAGTTTCCCCCGCCCTGTGGAGGTACTCCCTCATACCCTCCGCTGCTTTATAGACCTTCGGAGACGGTCTATCCTCAACCTCTTCTGACCCCTTTGGGCCTTCTTGGGTTCTGAAGGGTGACCTTTGAACCCAGATTCTCCTCGGCCTCCGTATCCTCGTCCGTGTCTTTATAGGACTCCACGTAGGTCGAGGTGTATGTCCTGGCTAAGCCAGTTTAGGGATTTGTGGATTATATTAATGACCATATTAACGGTCATTCTTACCACCCTTTGTGGTTTTGGGGCTTCTTCTTCAAGTTCCATTGACGAACCTCACGATTTTTCGGTCTCTCGACCAAAGTTTTAGAATCCTCCATTTACGTAATAAATTACGTCAAATTAGGGTTCCCAAAAAAGTTGTTTACTGTGCGCTTTCCGCGCGCGGTTTTCACCTTTCCGCGCCTAAACTAACTTATAAATAATTTCGGTCAAATGACCTCCTGTCCTGCGCTCACTAAAAGTCAAACAAAAATAAAAACACAAAACAAAATAAACCCTGTAACGGGTGGAAAACTGATAAATGTTTTCACTCTGCTGCCCTCTGGGTGTCCCGATTCACCACTTAGTGTCCCTCGGAACTCACCCACACGCATTCACACGCGCCAGCAAACCGATAACGAAGGACAAACTAAAAAGCACGCCTTACCTCACCGGTGTCTGGTAGCAGACTGAGCTCTGAAGAAGACTACAATAGGTTTGGATAATACCACAGAGCGGCCAGAGGTAGGTCCTTCCTCATCGACAGCCGGAGCGCTACTCAACCATGTCTGACCACCCCATATCACCCCTAACCATCTCCAACCATATCTGAATGTCCCTAATGATCCTAAACCACACCTAAAAAATCCTTATTCACCCGTAACAATATCTGATCATCCGTTATCCACCATCATTACCTCAAACCATACTTGACCATAAAGATCAATTCCGCTTCGTGTAACTTGAAAGCTGTATTATAGCTTTTAAAGCGTGCAACAGAGTTCAGTACACTCGCGTATAGTTGTGTTAATAGTTTTAATAATCATCGATATGTTGCAGCACTTCCACGACAAAAGTGATCAATTGGGTTGAAAATTTTATTTTCGTATTAAGAGTGTAGGTGTTTAGATGAGCTCAACTACTAAGGTCACTCATCTAGGATTGATCTCATGACAATAGAATATATCTAGAACTGACTCTTGGATTATAGCCCCATTTAATGCCTGCAGCTCGTCTAAATGCCTTCCGCTAAATTTATGTCTTTTCGGGAAAATATTGAACATTTTGGGTTGATTGGTGTTGATTACCAATAGATATTGGAGTCTTAAAGACGCAACGTAAACATTGAGAAGGTTATACAAAATTTAAAAAATAAATAGGTAATGATAATGGTAAAACTTGGGAAAATTGCATGAAATGTAAACATTGAGAACTGAAAAATGTACAAAACTTTGGCTAATAATAATGACGTCACCTATTGTCCGATATTATGAAAGGATTAAAAGGCTCTATATCATTGTTTGTAAATGATAAAAGAAACTTTAAGGATTTAATATTTAATCCTTTTACGGCGTTTTAATAGGTTACACTATGAGAGATAAAAAAAAAAAGTTGTTTTGCTTATGTTTCGGCGAGACGAGTAATGATAGAGGATTAACAGTTCGAAGTCAAAAAGCTGTTATAAGAGGAAGAAGCTCTACTTATTTATTTATGTTTTAGAAACCCTATATATTTGTTTATGTTGAAGAGATTAACAGTTGAAAGTCCATTGTTTACTTTCGAAGGAAAAAGAACATTATTGCCTAAGCTAAATTTGTTTACTTTTTAGCGGAAGGATAAACAAGTCCTAAGTCATACATTATGTTTTGATATTAACAGCTCAAAGTCTAAAGCTGTATAAGGATTAAGGATCCCTAATATTTTTTTTTTATTCGATTTTTGGATACTACGTATCGTGAAACGTAAAACCTCAAATTTTGAGAGAGAGTAGGTTACAAACAAATTTTCCTTGGTCGATTACAAAGGTCTATTATTGAAAATAATTTGGATATAGATTTTCATTTTCCTTTTTTTGTTTTGTTTTTTAAAGCCTTGTTATGCTGATTTCAAAACACCTTACATTTCCCCTCTAACTTTATAAATGACCATGGGCTTATATGATCTTTAATCGGCCGGCATTTTGAAACAAACTGACGGATGCTGTTGTCGAGTTTCGTGGATCATCCTGGGCTGACCTGTGACATTGGTGCCAAATCTCAAGAAAATCAGTCCAGTAATCCGCGGATGGCTTACGGCGTACGGCGTACCGACTGATTTTGTTTTATTCGATTTCACGTATCTTGAAACGTTACAACAAAATTTTCTCTGGTCGATTACAAAGGTCTGTTATTGAAAATAATAAACTAAAATGTTGTAGCAGAATCATTATATGTAATAATAATCTCGGGTATAAAATGACTCACTTTGCAGCTAATGGATACGGAAAATAAATTAGACCATTGTAGGATATAACATTATTTGTTGCAAATTCGGAATATTTCTCGGTTTTCTTGAAAAAAGGCGTTGAGTAGATTATTTAAAGATTATTTAACTGAGCCGAAGAAATATGAGCATACTGGAGAAAGTACATGACCACATAACGCAAAATGTCGTGTTCAACACCTGGTTAATTAATTTGAAGTAATAGCACTACTCAAATTGAAACGGGCTGTTTTAGTACTTATGCTAGATAAAAAACGAATCCCCCAAAAGATAACACGCTTTAACAGATCTACACGACGATCACATGTCGGACAGAAAGAATCTGTCTAAGTTGAATTAACCAGTAAAGGAAGGCAGCTGGCGGAGCGTTCTCCCACTTCAGTGCTTTAAAATCTCGAAAAAAGGTATTTTTTCATTTTAATTCTGATCAATAAACATTAATAATTTATTACTTGAATGGAGAATGCTGGGCTAGAGCGCATCTCTCTCTCCACTACTTCGACGGAAAAATCAAGTTAGACCAACTCTACACAATTTTCAGTTCTTAATATTTAAAATTTAAGTCTATAAACAACCTGAAAACGATCGGCCTTGATACAGAAAGTTAAAACAAAGAACTTGGTCAGAAATAAAACAGAGACAAGTAATGAAATTCCAAAGTGATTACTTACCATTTTTCAAAAGACTGACAGATGTATGCATGAAGGCAGTTAACTTTGGTTAATGAGCATGGCATATAATTTTGTGCTTTAAAGGTTTTATCTTCTTCTTTTTATTTATTTCTTTTGTATTAGTTTCTCTTTTCGTTGTAATTTTCGGATTCTTAATATTTTGATTTTGATTTTAGTATTTGTTTTTCTTATTAGTTTAGTTTTTTTTTTTTCAATTCGATCGTCGTTTATAATTTTCAATGAAGATAATGTAACTTTATTATTATCTATAGGCATGGTGCAATTATTCAATAAGCTCTTCTTCTTTGGATGTATCATTGTGATATCATCCAACTTTGTATCGTTAATATTAGTAATTGATTTACTTCCATGAATTACTTTACCGTATAAATTCATAAAATACTGTAATATACAATACAAGGTCTAATAAATAGTTTGAAAATGGCCTTGATAATGTCTGAAGAAGGTCAGGATTATTGTTATAAACTAAGAAATCTATTTGGATTAACATATTAAATTAGAATCTTCAGTATATATTTAACAATAATTAAATCTAGTACATTTGCTTCGTATTTTATGTACAGCTTACACCTTATGCAGCAGGTCCGTAGCACAAGATAAAAAAGGCCATACCGTTATAAAGGGATCAGTCTGGGACGCAATAAATCCTGAGGACGTTTAATAATCAAGCAGGTAATTTCCGATGGGAGACTATAGGGCCGTAACTTACTGGACCCTTGGGCCGTTGCTACTTTATTGGTTAACACTACTTTGTATTATATTGGATTTTTTTGTGTTTAATGTTGGGGTTCTACTGAAGAGGTTCTACTTTGAGACATGTTATTGCATATTTTATGAAATTTTACTGACCGTTTGACAGCAACGGTATGATTGACAAAAAATCGGAATTTAATGCCCCATTTGTTTAACATGCTATATATATATATATATATATATATATATATATATATATATATATATATATATATATATATATATATATATATGTATATATATATATATATATATATATAAAACAGCTAATTAATTAAGCTAATTAATTGCCTTATTTTCAAGGGTCTTTTTATTATTAAAATGCTAATTACGAAAAACAGACGGTTCGAAAATTTCCATTACTATTTCTGAAAATAATCTTTTAAAATTTAATGGTAATTGTTTGTCTATCCACATTTTATATATGATTTTGACAAAATTCGCTCTCATTTTGGACGGTATTATATGAGGCGCTCCATATAAGAATGGCGAATCCAAAAAAATTGTTTTTTCTTTCTTTGAAGGCAGATATGATATACCCTATAGGGGAGACCGGGGTTATTTGGCATAAGGGACTAGTTGGCACAGAGCATTTATTCTCGTCCACCTTGGGTCTAGTTCGCTGCCATATTGCTAGTAGGGAGTGTATGCAATAGTGCACCATCCACCGTAACTTCAGTTCCTTTGGAAGTGTCAGGAAAGAAATACCGCTGCTTCATCGTTTTCTGACTGGTTTAAATTTTTTCATCGTAAATAGTCTTGCTATGGTAAGCCTACCTGTAGATCGAATTGAGGGACTACTGATGATGGATTTCAAAAGAGTAATTAACTGTGGTTGTATGCATTATCTTTTGTTTCTGATGTTTTGGATTTTGTGGTATTCGTCTTGTTTTGAAAATACGTGTAAGGCTAGTTCGTCTTTTTTAGGTATGTCGACTTGTTCCACACCTGTGCCAACTGACCCCAGCATTACTGTTTATTAAAAAAGGAATCGTTTCTGTGAGCAATGAATGAATAAGGTTTACAGATAAGGTTGGTTATGGCAGTTCATGCGAACCTTGGCGATCCTCGAAAAGCAGAAATGTGCCATTTAAAGAAAAATGAATAGTATTCAAATTTGTGAGCATTTCCACTTATTTGAAGGCCATTAAGATAATGTCATAACATAATGAACTTATGTCTCTAGGATATGGTGTGAACGAGTGCTCAAGTATGCTACCACTATGATTTCAATTGTAGGTACAGCTTGACACAAATTCTCTAGATTCCAGTTTAAACTGCTATAAGATATTGCATTGTCCAAAATAATTGTGGCGACATATCTTAGCTCTGGTTTTCTCCATTCCTTCCAGACATAACTTCTTGATGACCTCCGAACCATTTTAACCACAATTTACTTTAAATGTAAATATTTTGGTCATTCACTATTTACTAATGATAGGTGTTATACACAAAAATTTGAGTCAAGGCAATAATAATTAAAGGCATGAAATAACAATCTCAAAGTCATAAAATGGACGCTCCATGGAAGAAAGTCGAATCCGACATATCACCATAAATTCTTTTTTAATTTAAATTATATATAGTATATATACTATAAATACTATATATAATTTAAATTAAAAAAGAATTTATGGTGATATGTCGGATTCGACTTTCTTCCATGGAGCGTCCGTGGTTTTCGAAGTGAAACTGAATATAACTGATAGTCCAGGCGCGATAGTTTATTTTTTGAAATTTTCCAAATTTTTTTTCGAAATCACCTGTTATTTTGTTCTTATTTGTTCCAATTTCCGAAAAAAGTTATTATTTATTTTGCACAATATTTATATTTTAAATTAGCAAAAGCTACAATCTAAGCATGTATATATAGTTTCGGCAAGAAATGAAAGCCCTATTATAAAATGGCCATATTTCGCGGTATTTAATTATTTTTTGTGAAAAGTTGTTAACCGACTTCAATGGTTTAAAATTCATTTTTTTCGCATTTTTAAACGTTACTTACTATTTTACTATTTTAAACGTTACGTACTATTTTTTTATGTTTTACGCAGTAAAGGATGTATTTCAATCACGAAAATTTTCGGTTTCCAGATTTCAACGGAAATATCCATTTTGACCATCACTGAATCCATATTGAAAAGCTTCGTAGTGACGTCTGTACATACATTCGTTCGGTCGTAAAATCTCGCATAACTCAAAATGTTTAGCCGTTGAAAGTTAAAATTTTGTATTTAGGATTAATGTCAAATGTAGTTATGAACCTCCCTTTTTGGATCACAGGAAGTAGTACTTTATTTCAAGGTCATTACTGATTTTCATTAAAAATTATATTCAAATATAATGCAAAACTTCTCAAATTTGGTATTTAAGACTTATATACTAATATACATAAAATAATAAATTATGATTAAAATTGGCAAACCGGAAGTGGTACTTTACTTGAAGGTGATATTAGACTTTCATCAAAAATTATATTAAAATACAATAGAAAACTTCCAAACTTGGTAAATTATATTTTTATATCAGTATAAGTAATAAAATGAATTTTGGTTGAAATTCAAGAAGCCGAAAGGGATACTATACATGAAGGTCATATATATATATATATGACCTGAAACCTTTTTAAAAATTCGTTTTCAGAAGGTAAAAACAAATTTAAAGATAAATCACTAACATAATTGCTGTTCTATATAAAACAAATTTTTGTACGAATGCAGAAATATTTAGTAGTAAAAGCTCTGCAATTATTTTTTTTTTTTTATATCTTAACAATAATTTGTGATAAATAAAATCATTTCCTAAGTGCTTAATTTAGTTAAATTTCACATAATTTGATACGTCTGAGTTAATATCATTTGTTTTATTTTTGTTTTTTAATTATTGACCTCAGAACAGAATTCGTATTCTAACAAACTTTTTCTTAAGAACTTTTTTGAAACAATTCATACAAGAATTTTTATTTTAGATCTTTTAACATCCAACAAAAAAGATAAGACCAACTTAATCATCAGTGCTCTAAAAAAATTGTCTGATTTGCGTAATGTTCTAGTTTATTAATCGTAATATTCTATGTAATAATCTAATACTAATGCAATAATGTAATAATACTATAATAATAATAATGGTGTAATAGTTTAACCTTTAATTTTTGTAGTTCATTACAATTTTTATCTACGTTATTAGTTCTCAATTTTCAGGGCCTGTTAAACCTATCTGAGATCTCACTCTTTCAGAAAAAATAAAACAAACACTTCTTAAATCCGCAATCTTTCTAAGCAGAACACTTTGGAGTTATTATAAATATTGTTGATCTAGTTGATCAAGCAAAGCACTGATTTCATTTCATTTTCTTAACCAGTCTAATTAGTCGATTCATGGTATAAAAACGGAATTCATGAATAATAACATGTATATTTAACTATTCCAGAATTCCGTTTTTATACCACGAATCGACTATTTAGACCGAATCAGAGAATGAAATAAAGATCGTTTATTTATTTACAACTTAAAATAATTAAGGTTGTAGCATTAATAAAAAAAAAATAGTAAAAATTGTTTTTGTTTCTAAAAATAATTTTTCTTTAAATTGAAAGAAAACCATAAATCAAGAGGCAGAAGAGAAGAAGTTAGGTTTAAAGTTTGCATTCAAATGAGGTCAGTTTTGATTCGATAAAAAAACAAGACACTGTTGTATGCAATTCTGGTCTGATTAGTATTCGTTTTAAGTTTGATTGAACGCGGCGGACAATTTCATTGAAACTACGTCAAGCACACATTGTATCAAACTTCTCTGCTTTCCATAGCTGTCTTGCTTATCGTCCTGACACTTCCACTGTATTCAACTTCACAATGCAACAGCTCGAAACAGGGGTAGGGACTTTCAATTCCTATTTACTTTTGGTTATTTAGGAATGAATGGTTTTACCACCAATCTCTTTTTATTCCAAAATCTAGAACATTACAGTTATCTATTTCCTGTTATTTTAATTTGATATATTTTATATGAAATTAAAGAAACCTTTTATAAAATTGCTTATCATATTTTTTTACTTTATCTAATCTGTTTATGATATATATAATTTCCGATTCGAGTTTTCAACGGAAATACAAGGTCCTCTGTGTCCAAATAACATGAGAAAAGAAGTATGAAACTGAAATTACGTATTTATGGTAGGTATATGCCTGAGATGTCGCAGAAACTTTTTCGTCAAAACCGATTAACCTGAAGCACCACCTCTTTTTAGAATTTACACTTTTTTAGTTTTGGCAAAAACGGCTCTAACGATTTTGATGATACTTGCATAAAGTCTTGTAAGTTCATGCCATTTAACTATTCATATATGCAGTACATCACCGAGAAAATTTAGACAAACAGTATGGTAAATTATGAATAAAATCATTTGAATGTTTATAAAATTTTCTAAAGAATAAAACAAAAAAATCTACATCTGACAATAGAATTGGCAATGCTACAGCGTATCGGACTTACCTGAAGCGCCACCTGTTATAATCGATTTTAGTCTTGTTTACAATTTTCTTGGAAACGGCTGTAACGATTTTGATAGAACTTACCTGAAGTCTTCTCCTTAATGCCCATTAAGTATTCATATACGTAGTACATCACCGAGAGAATGCATGAAAACAGTTATTGCGAAAAGAAAATTTTATTCGCACATAAATCGTGGTTTATTGTAAAAAAAAAAACATACAAATAAATTATGATAAAACTCATACGGAAGTTGACAAAATTATCTTTAAAAAAAATCCAATTCGCACCCGTATTAGCAATGATACAGCGTCTCGGGCTTACCGGAAGTGATATTTGATATAATCGATTTTACGCTTTTTTACAACTTTCTTGATAAAGACACTAACGATTTTGATTAAACTCGTTATATCAATGTACAACTGAATGATCTTTAATATCAGCTTGGTCTTAACCGAGCTGAAGTAGTCTGACAGGGCTCAAATGCCGAATTTTCAAAATGACTTCCTCTAAGTATCTTTAATTTTGTTTATTTGAAATAATTAAGCGCATCCCATTGTCACTATTATTAAAAAAATGGATAAATATTTACTATGAAATATTTGAAAATTAACTAAAGAAGGAAAAAGGAGAAATATTTTCTCTGGCTAAAAACTAATTGTCGGAAATAAGTGTAGTAATATAGATGAGAATGGGGAAAATCATTGGGTAATTAATTGTTTTAAATGAATATGTTGTAGCATCTACAATTTTAACTTTCACTTGCCTATTAATGGAAATATTGTATGGGGAAGTACTGCCATCTTGAATAATAAAGAAATTACTGTTTTGAAATTAGTAAGAATTATCTGTGGTTTAGGTTTGGAGAAGTTGTTTAAACTCTCAGCCTAATTATTCATTTTTTATGGTTCCGAAGCACACATTACAGCTTTTCTATTAATAAAAAGACGTTGCTAATAAGGTATGTTTTTATTATATACTGGGTAAACCAAAAATATATAGTGCACAGAAGTGTCGTACTGCAATAGTTTAAGTAACTACTTTATTGTACTTTTGCAATAAAGGACGTGAAGAAGTGCATGCAGCTTAAAATATTTCAAGTAGGTAGTGCTTATGTGAATTCTTTAAAATTACTTTAAAATATGGAATAATAAGAGCGGTAAAGGGAAGTTGTGTAATCCGCGCACCGTACCATATTTTTTACTGTGTTGTATTAATCTATGATACAGTAATTTGGTTTTTTATTTATTCTATTAATGTAAATTTAGTCGATGAAGCTTGAATACCTTATTAAGTTAATATTCCCACCAAAAATATAGTGAATATTTATGTAAAACACTCTCATTAACAATAAATGTGTTTCTAATATATTTGAATTTTTATTACATCCTGTATGGTCACCATACATTAATGATATGACCAAAAGTTGATGAACAATTCGGCACATGTTGACGATAAAATGATATGCCCAGTATTAGTTGGTAATATCGTCACCCGGCGATATTTACAACCTAGAAAATGTTCACGATTCAATCTTTATTCCTTCCTAGTTAAATAAACAATTTTATTTTGCGAATATATGTATTTTATAATTTCGATTTTGGTAAAGTAGCGAATCTGAAGATTAGATAGTTGGTATTTGTTTCATTTTCAATTTTACTATTGAATGAAGTGGTTAAGTAGCGAACCTGGTATATTCGTTAGTTTGCTACTTCTGATATGCAAAGATTTTATCAATTGGCGTTTGGCAAAGTCACGAATCTGCCACATTCATTAATTTACCATAACAAAAATCGAACGAATTGCATGATGTGATTATGGAAAACTATTGAATATGGTATATTCGTGAGCGTATTATCTAATAAAATTTTAAATAAACTAACATGGTTGAATTCGAGGAAACGATGGATAGATCCGTTAATTTGCAATGAAGAAATAGTCAGGAATTTTGACTTCGTATGTTTTGAAATAACGAGTAACGAACGTTCAATATAAGTTTTTAAATTAAATTTGTTTTGTTTTTATGTTAGTTACTGGGTTGTTGCATAAACCGGTTCACTTAAATTTTCAACTAAGCAATATTCACTAATAACCGGGTTTAGTTGTAAGAAAAATAGATAAAAGCCAGATTAACAGTTTTATAACATTTAGATGCACAATGAGATATTAAAATAATGAATCGCTTATACAATGAACGCCTATTAACTTTGGGTAAGAAGCCTGTAAAAATTGGCAAATACGATAAATATTTCGTGGTTATAAATTAAAATTCCATAAACCCGAGAAAAATTTGTTTAAGAAATATGTCACATTCAGTGAGTTTTTCAAAGAAGAAAACGAAGCAAAACAAAACGAATACAGCCAGCACTTAAAAAACAAAGAGTATTGGCAAAACTATTACAAAACTATTGGCCTGATATAAAAGGAATGGAGGAAATCAAATAAAATGTACTCATAACAAATTACGATCAAGAAAATTTTAATACGTTAATTTGCAGAAAGAAAAGAGGGAAACAACAGGAAGGAGAACCAGCGAAATCCCATGACAAAAAGTTTCCTGTTTACGAAAATAATATATCTGATGTGGACAACACATTACTTCCTTGTACGCCTATTAAACTATAAATCGGTGGCTCAAAAAGTGATCCTGAATTTGGTTACTGGTTGCCGAAGATTGCAGTATCTCAAAAACAACTCTCGACGTCGCGACATCCATCTAAAAACACACTCACATGCTCTTGTTTTTGGAGGTCTCATTCCGTTATTATATCGCGTTTTCTTTCAGTAGGTAACAAGTTCCCAAGAGATTTCTTCTTGTTCCGTGACAGCATTAGAACTATCAATGCCACTAGATAAAGCATTGGAAATCGACAGTTTCGACATCTTAAGCGGAAGAACCCACTTAACTTATATCTTATTCTTCTGCTGCTGACTTGCTCATCTCACAAATGGGGAGGAAAACCAGTATTTTACCCTCAATTTTAAGAGTTAAAACAAGTAACAAAAATGCATAATTGGAGTGGAAAATAATCGCGTTTATAGTCTTTATTACCGAACTATATGATCTCTGTATTTAATTTTAATATAATTTTTGATGCTAGTTTATTTTGACCTTCAAGTAAAGTATCCTTTTGGTCACCAATTTTAACCAAAATCTAAATACATTCATATCGATATAAAAGTCCTATTTACCAAATTTGAGATGTTTTACATTATGTTTTAATATAATTTTTGATGAAAGTCTAATATGACGTTCAAGTAAAGTACAACTTCTGGCCTACCAAAATTAACCAAAATTTATTATATTATTTAGATTAATACATAAGTCTTATATACCTAATTTCAGAAGTTTTGCTAATGCATTTTATAATTATATTTTAATATAATTTTTGATGAAAATCAATAATGACCTTCAAGAAAAATAACACTTCCGGTGATCATGTAGGGACGAAAAAAGTGTGTGCACAACTAGATTTTACAATAGTCCCAAGTACAAAATTTTTTATTTCTTCGGCTAAGGATTTTTGAGTTATTCGAGATACGAACGTACGGACAGGGGACTCGAAGAAAGTATTCAACATGGATTCAGGAATGTTCAAAATGGATATTTATGTTGAACTTTGAAAACCGAAAATACTTCATTTACTTCTTACAAGGAAGTAAAAACAAGATCTTCTGATGTTTCAGCAGTTGCGCACTCATCTATTGTTACCTTATGCTTATCACCAATTCTATTTTGACTGAATGTCAAATAAGACTGTCCAGGATAAACTTGCGGAGCCAGACAAAAAAAATATGAATAATTCTTTCTCTGTGAAAACCAGCAGGTGCATTAAAAAAAACCCACGAGATATTATAATTTTCTTCATTTTCGAATTCACCGGGAAAAAAAAATAGACGTAGGCAGATGTATTTAAAAATAAATATATAAAGCTTTTAAAATATAGAAAAAAAAATTAAGTGGTTACCATATCGGCCAATTAAACGTATTAATTCTGTTTTGGCTGAGAAAAAAATAAATGTATGTCCATATATATAAAAATAAATTCTTATTTTTATATTAGTATATATAAAGTACCCTTACATAATGTATCCTTATTAGATAAGATGAGAAACTCTCAACAAATTTTCCATCGCATAATTATGATAGTTCACGGTAACGACAGTTCACTTTCGTTTTTAGAGCTTGTGTTGTGTCCTATAAAAGACCAGTCAAATGGGCCGAAACGTTGACATGCACTGAAGAGTAGATTCTACCGATTTTTTTTTTATTTTGTCCACCTCACGTCAATTCTAATCACATCTCCTAGAATATAATATTTTAATCATACAACTTATTCCATCTAAGTTATTCTAAATAATGTTTCATAATTTTATTTGATCGAAGTACGTACTGTATTTAGTTTTATGTAAACTGTAGAAACTTTCCAATGTTTCTGTATTTTTGATTGTAATTTTTCTCTTGTGCAAAACTTTCAGCGAAGAAAAAAATCCTTGTTATATTGATTACCAGAACCACTTCAGCTGTGAAGCATCGTGTCATTTACTGCTTTAGTGACATACCTTATTTCGATTCAAATTGTGTGAACAATTTTCAATGATCATGGGCTGACGTTTTTTAATCCGCAATAAAAAAAATAAAGAAATATTCCCTGTTATTTTTAAAAGTTCTAAATTACCTTTTTCCTTGTTGTCGCCAATCACTCCTGCTCTGAGTTCTAATATTCAATCTGAAAAAGTATAAAGATTTTAATTTAGTTAAAGATAATATAGATATTTCATAAGTTGACATTTATAAGACCATGCACATCACACACAAATGAAAATCTATGAATGGATTAAAAATTTACAATTGGCTTAATTCCTTTACTTATAAAACCACATGGTAGACACGATATAATAGCTCCTCGATGTTTCATTTGAAAATTAAAAAAATTATGCATATTTTGACTATAGGCTTCATTTTCAGTCCAAGTAAAGAGTTACACACATACTGTGGAATGGCAGAAGGCGGAGATTGTCTCACGCACACAAAATGTGTAATACAATTTTTATATGTATTCTTACCATGATCCTTACCATAAACGAATCTATTAATAGTCTAGCAGTTTTTTTGTCATACCGAATACTCCGGCCTGTATGCATAGTAGAGGGGAAATAGATATATCATTGATTAGGTATTGTGTAGATGTGCAAAATATATAAAAAATCACATATTAATCCGTTAAGGCAGGTAAAACTCTGTTTCTTTGTTTTTGACTTTTCGTGACTATCTCTTGAAAGATTGAACCCATTTTGTTACTTTTCTTTTTGTTTTGTAGGGTTTGGGCTCTTAGAACATTGAACACCCAATGCGTTATAGCGGTTGCCCAAAAAAAAAAAAAAATCTTCCATTGAGTTTAGCGCCAAAACAGTCCAGAAAATGTTGATGAAACTTGCCTCGGGTTCTCTTTAAAGCCCTTTAAATATCGATACACGTATTACATCCCCGAGAAAAAGAAGAAAAAAAGTTATGACGGAAAGAATACTTTATTTGTGCATAACTCGAAAATAATAAATGTTAGTTTATGAAAAAACAATGGTGGCAAATTATAATAAGTCGGAAGCCAGAAATTCGCATGCTGGTGAAATATTATAGCATTTCCAAGTCGATATTATGTAACCTTTTCCAAATCAATTGTAACCTTTTCCATTTCAAACGTAACTATTTCCATTTCAATTTTAACCCAACCGGACATTAATTAATTCAATATTATTTATTTTATTATTGAAAAATAGTTATTTTAAATACACTAATGACTTTTGAAATAAATAATTTCGACATATTCTTTCGACATTTTTTCGTTTATTAGATAATTGATATTAAGTGCTAATTTCAAATAGGTAGTTTAAATTTTTGAAATAAAATTGTTGTTTATTTATTTTTAAATATTTATTATTTATTGGGGGAGGGTGGATTTCATCCATTTGGTGATCGTTCATTAGGTTTTCGAAGTTGTTAATGTCAAATTTAGTACCGGCCACGAATATTTCTACTTAATTATTAGTTTTCAAAATTCTTCAGTATAGGTATCGTTAAAGAGGTTTTCAGGAGCGCTATTTCCGAAATCACTATCGGATTTCCGATCGCGCATGCGCGTTTCTTTTTTCCGATGCTATTGAAGATAGTTATGATAAAGGGATCGTTTATTAGGTTTTCGATGGTTCTGATTCCATTTTTTTAGTTGGGTTTTGGATCGCGCATGATCGTTTTGCATTTACGTTACTGTTGGGAGTTGTCTATGATATAGGGATCGTTTATTCAGTTATAGAGAGTTCTGATTCCATTTTTTTAGTTCGATTTCGGATTACACATACGCGTTTTGCATTTCTATTACTGTTGGAATTTTTAATGATACAGATTTTGTTTTTAAGGTTTTCAAGGGTTCTGGTTCCATATTTTTAATCAAGCCTGCCCCTTTTCATTTCCGTTACTGTTGGAGTTTTCTGTGATATAGGGATCGTTCATGAGGTTTTCGAAGGTTCTGGATCCGTTATTCGAATTGAATTTTTTATTGAGCATGCGCTTTTCTAATTACTATCACAGTTGACATTTCTTTGGTACGGATATTATTAGATAGAACCAATTATTAGGTTTTCGAGGGTTCTGATTCGATTTTGTTAATGGGAATTGTGACTGCGTCAGCGCTCTTCCATTTGCTTATACAATTGAAGTTTTCTTTGTTACGCAAATCGTTAATTAGATTGTCGCGAGTTCTCATTCATTTTTTCAAATTTTATTTTTTATTGAGCATGTGAATTTCAAATTACAATTATATTTGACATTTTGAGTATATCGTCCTATAAAACCTAATAAACAATAACTTTACCGAAAAAAATGTCAGTGGTAACGGTTATCCGAAATGAACATGTTCGATAAAATATCCAATCTCCAAAACTAAATCAGAACCTTTGAAAATCTAAACGACCTTTATAAACGAAGAAATGTTCATTAAGAACAGTAAATCGAAATGCGCTGGCGGGATCAAAAATCTGATTGTAAATTCGAAAATATGATGATTGATAATTTCAAAAACGGTACTTGTACCAAAGAGATGTCAATTAACAGTAATTCGAAATGCGCATGCTGATAAGAACCTTCGAACACCTAATTAACGAAAAACCATAAATAATATAAACATGCGCGATCCAAAATCCAATTCAACAATTAAGATCAGAACCCTCGATAACCTAATAAACGATCCCTTTATCATAGAAATATTCAATAGCAACAGAAAACCGAAATGCGCATGCGCGATCATAGATCCAATTCAAGAAATTTCACATTTTTAGCTGTTTCCTTTTACCATTTTATTGTACTAAAGGAAAGAAACATCGGAAAACAATGTGATTCATTCCCTTTCTTCCGGAGACTTCAAATATTGTCAATTGACAATATAGAACTGGCCAAAGAAAAACCTGGGTATACCTGTGACAACTGAAAATCCCCGTGGGGAAGGTTTGAAAGGACACTAGTAAAACAAACTTGCTACATAAAATCAGGCTTCTCTGCCTAAGGAATTTCACAAAACTTAGTAGGAGAAAAAAAATCCAGAAAATATATAAAACAGTCTATGAGAAGGCGGGTATGAGAGGACAGTATACGAGAGGACAGCTGAAACACTAACTGCTTCTGAATGATTGACAAAAAAATTGGACAAAAGATTGGACCGTGATAGCGACCTTGATCGAAAGGGCGAAGAAACAAGAAGACTTCATAACTCCAAGAGATTGGTACTCTTTCGTCCGCTAAAGTCTATAACTATAACCGTAAGTTGAAACTTTTGGAGTCAACGGAGTCAAACGAGTCAACATTTGGAGTGATCAAATACAAAGACACTTCCGACGAAGTAGCGAAATTCCAGGTAGTTAGTAGACTTTAAAATTTAGAAAAAAGGAAGGCCACTGTCATTAGATTCCATCACCATACCGCTCTCTTAAGATAGGTTACTGCCCATTAACCCTTCAATAAAAACCTTGGTGCTGATTGTTTTCAAAGTTGATGAAGACTGCTATGATTTTTACCAGAACCTTCGTACGTTTAAAATAAAACGGCTAACGGCTAAAAATAAAATATGTAAAATCGCATTTCGTGTTCTGTTAATCTGATCACTAGACGATTAAACTTTTTAAGGCTACCTTCTATTACCTTTCTAAGATATTATTTTATAATATGGATAGAGTGCAAAAACTGAAAAAAACAGAAGGTGGCAAAATTTCGGAAGTCGGAAAATTGCTGTTTTTAATTAGACTACATTCATATTTTATATGTGAAGGAGCTGTAAGTAATATTCAACTGTCACAAACATTGGATATATGTTTACTCGTGTAAGAAAACTTGAGTTTTCATGGTATCTTTAATTTTAAAATTGCTGATATGAAATATTAGAAAAAAGTCATTTATAACATTTTTCCATCTGGCCACTTTTCTTTGCGTAATTCATCTCAGCGCTTCTTTGAAAAATATGATATGGCTACTTGATCAAAAAAGTTCACTAATTAGCTTAAATTAGGTTTATAAAATATTATCATAAAGTATTTAGAGAATGTTCATTTGTTCTATAAAAGGAACACAAATCGCATCCAAAAATAAGTATCAGGTCAAATACTTCTTAATTTAAGAAAAATTACCATAGATAGAAATAATAATTAATGCACGCTTTCAATAGGTGATGAATCCGTTCTTGGGTGATGGATTATGGTGAATGATTATTGACTTATTTTCCGTATAGCCCTGTGCTGGAGTGGCCTCAATTCATCTTCCATTACTATAGACTCCCGATTATTCATCTTTTGCTGATAATTCTCTTATTTTTAAATTAAAAAAAATATGATTTATGAGAAAGAAATACATCTTAAGCGGTATCAGAAACGGTTTCTAAATTGATCTACGTTATATTTGAGTAAGACATAACTATTATTTTTTTCCCATTTAGATAAATCTATATAATTATATTATAATTGACCGAGCGGAAGCAAGGTCCTGTTTCAACTCGACCGTTTAGAATTTCATTTGTCTGTTGGTTACGAGATTAGCAAATGCGTTGTTCAATTTTCTTTAAAGTACAAAAAAATGATGTATGTGTGGGAATTTGTATTTCCGATTCAAGATGGCTATCGTTTTAATAGTTCTGTTTCAAAAATAGTCCTGTTTTCCAGGCACTACCAAATTCATTGTAGAATTTTCTTTAAATTTGGCCAGAAGGTACCGAAGGTCAGGAAAAACGAAATATGCGTGGGGATTTTAAATTTCGATCCGAAATGGCAGTGGTTTTTATTTCGTCAAGACGGAATGCGTCATTTGGTTTTCTTCAAATTTGGTACCAATGTTCCTTGAGGTCAGGCACAACGATTTATGTATGGAGATATTTATTTTTTAATTCCGATTCAAAATGGCGGTCCTTTTAGTGGCCACGTATCATTAAAAATCGGTTTGTTTCGCTGTCATGGCCAAACGCGTTGTTCGATTTTCTTCAAACACGACTTGAATATTTGTTGAAAGCATATAAAGAGACGAGTGTAAGATTTTTTCTGGTTATTTATTTAATTTTTTAGCAATGGCATAGATGGTGAAGGGAAAACCTTTTCTTTTTTTTCCTATAGTTATATTCAACGAATGGACTGATGGACAGGACAAGGTAAGGCAGGTAGATAGAACGCTACTATGTCTGAAGAAATAAACAGAAAGTAAAATACATGATTTCACACAGACTGTTTATTAAATTAGATATTTTATTACTTCATTTTTAATAATAAAAAAACAAAGGTTTTATCAGAAAGCTGGAGATAAAAAGAAAGGTATGCACAGACATAATTAACATCTACTAGCTGCAGAACAAAAAAGAGGCGTCGAGTTGAGAACTCAATTGTATTCTCGGCTTCATTTTGTCTTATCGCTTCCATTTTATTCGCTTAGTCCATTCATTTAACAGAAAATCTAACTTAAGAAACACCCATAATATGAATATGTATTTACTAACTTAAAACGAATATATATATAAGGTATATATATTCGTTTTAATAAGTTATATTATATTAGTAACCATAATAAGGAATTATAGCAAACCTGAAGGTTCGATTCCGGTAAAACCGACCGACTCTGCCCAAACGGATTTTATCCTTTGGCCTATTCCTAGGATATATACGGTTCCGAGCTGTTTTACATTTTTTTTATTATCAAGCGCAATATTTTATTCCGATTTCAAGACGTCGTGCTCTACGTAGGTACTTATTTTAATTATGATTTCTACGCTATGTAGCATATGTTTGACAAGTGATTTATATATTTACCATATTAATATATATATTATTTTAGATGTATTATTTAGCCCAACTAGATTGGGAAGATCGAGATTGATTACGTAAGGTCGCCACGAAATAAATTTCAGCCCGCCCAGGCTGGATTCGAACCGGTGTCGTAGCAATCTGATGATTGCTAACGTGATCTTGCTAACGTTACCTTAAACCTCTCGGCCAGCATGGCCTCAAGAAATATACTTATGTATGTATAGACCAAAACAGAACAGAATTAAAAAATAACAGAACATAACTGCAGTTGGGATAATTAGTACGATAAATCAGAATAATAATAAACAATTTCTTTTTTAACTTGAAATCTTTATTTACATCTTTAAATTATCTTATTAATAATCACTGAATAGGATGGTTGGTGTATTTCTAAAAGAACATGACATGAAAGGCATGAGGTGGAGCAGAACCAAGCTGTAGCACCTTCTGCCGTTATTTCAACATGAACTGGTAAATAACAAACAATTTATTAAAAAAAGTGGTGAGAAAAAATATTAATTAAAAAAAACAATAGTATAAAAAAATTATGTATTTAGCAAACAATTTTGGAATTTTTAACTTGCATAAAACTTGAAAGAAATTCTAAATTCTTAGAAATTGTATTCCTGAAAGTAATCTTTGGATGATAATTGTTTCCTATACTTTCATAAATTTTCTTTTGATGCATAGGCCATTCATCTTATTAAAAAATACGAGTTCTGATCAATCGGTGTCTTATCAAAACATTTTCAGACATATAACGACCGATATACGTCGCAAGCATTTGCATACATGTATATTTCTTTAGTCTCTCCGTCGTAACGAAGTTTTTCAATGTTATATGCTATGTTATATGTTATATTAGATGGACCCCGAGAGATTAGTCTCGATTGTTTACACTAATGATTCAATAAGACAAGTCAAAATTAAAACAATAGCAACTATATTCATTATTAGTTAAGGGCATTAACTATATTCAGACCTTTTAAGGTACGTTTTCCTCGGTGCGACTATCACGAGGATCGTTCAACGATTCAATTATAAGAGTCGATCAACGATAATCATAGAGCATTATTAGACTGTAGTTCATTGGAGCTATGTGATAGGAACTAGCTTGCTTCTGCTCCACCTCATGACTTTCATGTCATGATCTTATAGAAATATATCACCCATCCTATTCAGGGATTGTCAATAAGATAATTGAGAGATGTAAATAAAGATTTCAAGTTAAAAATGAAATAGTTTATTATTATTCTGATTTATCGTACTAATTATCCTAACTGCAGTTCGTAAGTACCTACGTAGAGCACGACGCACAGTGGTTCAAAACGCATTTTTTCGGGACAAAACTCCGCCCTGGTCGTTCTATTTATGATAGGGCAACCATCTCAACGTCATTTTACTCCTAAGTAAAATCACTTTAAATGCTTAGATTATAAAATGTTTAATTAATTATAATTTTATAAAAATCTATAATTCTTTTTGTTATTTTCATAAAAAAAAATTGCCTACTAGTAATTCTTGTATATATCAATATATTCTGTATTTCTCTTTGTTATTAGACGAGATTAAGAAAATATAGGGTTTTATATCACAACTTGGTGATTTTGTACGATTTTTCCAAAAATGTCATCAAAATTATAATTTATTTACATATCTCAATATATATATATATATATATATATATATATATATATATATATATATATATATATATATATATATATATATATATATATATATATCTGCCATATTGCAGTGCTAAGTAAAATGACGTTGAGATGGTTGCTCTATCATAAATAGAACGACCAGGGCGGAGTTTTGTCCCGAAAAAGTGCGTTTTGAACCACTGTGCGACGTCTTTATATCGGGATACAAAATTGCGCTTAATAATAAACAAAAATATAAAACAGCTCGGAATCGTATACATCCTATGAATAGGCCAAAGGATAAACGGCTATTTACCTCGTAAATATTTTTAATTTATTTATTTCAGAGGTATTATTTTGATATATATACATACACACACACACACACACACACACGCATATATATATATATATATATATATATATATATATATATATATATATATATATATATATATATATATATATATATATATATACATATATGTATATCAGAGATGCTGCCAGAAGAAAAACAGACTGTTTCAAATCTTCAAAATTTGAATTTTTCCATACTAATGTCGCAATTTGACCCACTGTGCATCGCTTCCCCACACATTATGTCTGGAAAAAAACATCGAAAAGTAGAAGCCTATTCTCAAGCATATTAATTTATAACTTTGTTTCAATATTTTGAAAGCATAAGATTTCGATACTTTTAATTACAGTTTGTCTTGTTGTATTATCGTTTCATTTTGTTTTATATAACAATTCTCAAATATATTATTACAATCAAATATCATGTTTCATTTCTATATCCATCATTAACTGTCTAGAAAACCTGTTATGTTTTTTTTTACTTTTATAATAAATTTATGAACATGGCCATTCCCTAGTGAAGTCAGTGAATTGTATTTCGGGTGGACAAAACTTTAATTTCTGTACATAAGAATAAGTTCTTAAGGTAAGATTTCACAATCATGAGTACTGAGCAGACGGCTTGTAGATAAGATAAAAATTAAATTCAAATATTTGTTGAGTAAATTATATAAATATTAATATGAATAATAAAAAAATCATAGAGGATTAATAAAGAAGAAGTTTAGTCTTTGTATAGAACTCGAGAGTGTCGTTTTGTCTTCTTATTTTCCTTTTTCTTTATTGTGAGTATCGGAGCGAAAATAAGTTATATATACACACACACACATATATATATATATATATATATATATATATATATATATATATATATATATATATATATATATATATATATATATATATATATATATATATATATATATATATGTATAATACAATACATAAATAGAAATATTGATGAGGCTGACTGTGGATGTAATTTGAAGAAGTTGGTCGGGGGGTGCAGTTAATGAGAAAACGTTGGTACACAATAAAATATATGTTCCGCTTATTACTGTGACTGCACTCCCCGACTAAGTTCTTCAAAATAAATAGAAATAGGCAACTGAATATGTTCATACACATGTATACATATAATATTAAGCTGCATTGAATCATAAAAAAAATTATTAAATTGTAAAAAACGCACTATTGAGAATCTTCGGTTTTGTTTAATCATTTATGTATTTAAGTATAATTTTCTTTATACTTTTATTTCTTTCAATTTTGAATAAATTCCATACTAGGGCTGATCCAAAAAGGCTTGGTTCATGAATGTTCAAAACATGTATAAATTTGTTAAAATAATCCGTAGTTATAGTATCAAAATCCAAGTGAACGGGTGGGTATTGAGAGGACATCTGTTTGAATTCTCCGATATTCTCTTTAAAAAAATATAAATTGTATTAGTAGTTAGAATTTTAAAGAATATAATATTGGATATTATTGAGTGTTTTATTTTTTAAATAACTAAGATGGTATAGCAAAACATCCATTTTCCACCCATTTTATTATTTTAAGCTTTCGTAGTGCGAGAAAAACACAAAACAATGATGGACTTCTCAAATTCCATTATTATTATTATTACGTATCCGTCTTTAAAGGTAAAATGGAGGAACAAAATATGTCGAGAGCGATAAGCTATTTTTCCATACGATAAACCGATTAGGAGAATATGTTGGACTGGTGAATCTGGTAGAAACCCCTTTGCGTCCCATTAAATTGATAAAGGTCCGGAGAGACCAGGATTACCGGTCCATTTCATAATTATATCTACTGTTTGATGCTTAGATAATGCCAGCATACTACCGAGCTTTAGGCACACACAAAAAAAAATATCTGATATGGGCAACACATGACTTCCTTGTATACTATTAATCGAATCCGTGGCTCAAAAAGTGATACTGAATTTGGTTACTAGTTGCCGAAGATTGCAGTTAAAACGACACTTGGCTTCCCGACATCCATCTATTGACACACTCACACACACACATAGAAAAACACACTCTTGTTACTGGAGTTCTCATTCCGTTAATATATGTCGTTTTCCTTCAGTAGATAACCAGTTTCCAAGATATTTCTTCATGCTCCGTGACAACAATAAAACTGTCAATATCACTGGATAAAGCATTAGAAATCGACAGTTTCGACATTTTAAGCGAAAAACCTACTTGAGAAGTTATGCATAGTATTTTAATATAATTTTTGATGGAAATCAATTATGACCTTCAAGTAAAGTACCACTCCCGGTGATCAAGCAGTGACCAAATAGGGAGGTTCACAACTAGATTTTACAACAATCCTAAATACAAAATTTCAACTTTCTACGGCTAACCGGTTTTGAGTTATGCGAAATACGAACGAACGTACGTACAGAGGCCACGACGAAACTAGTCAAAATGGATTCAGGGATGGTCAAAATGGATATTTCCGTTGAAATCTGAAAACCGAAAATTTTCGCGATTACAATACTCCTTTACTTCGTACAAGGAAGTAAAAAATGAAATTATTGTTATTTTGAATATTTGCGTAGGCACTCTATTCTAAAGATAAGCATGTGTTTAATACCATAGATAGGTTATATTCTGTTTTTTTGTTTTTTTTACTGTTCTGTTTGGCCTATGCCTACTTGAGTGTATTTCTTGAGGCCGTAGTGGCCGAGTGTTAAGGCGTCACCTTACGGCGCCTTAAGATTACAACGGCGCCGGTTCTAAGCAGTTGACATGCGCATGATGGTATAGAAGGATCAATCTAATTAGGGATTGATAAATTATTTGCCACTTTTATAATTTTCTTTTATTGAAAACTAGTTTCGAAATAAGCAATTCAAAATATAATTTGGTATTATTATACGTATTAAATTAGATGTAATATAAATCAGTATTATAAAAAATGTATGAATTCTGAATTTAATTAAGACAAGAAATCAAGTACATGTTGTTACTCACCAAGGTTTAAATGGATTATATCAAACAGAAAAGTTTGTACCGGTTCCTTCTCGCACTGAACTAATAATGAAAGAAAGGTGGGATGTTTATAGGTTAGCGGTTTAAGGGTCGGTGATTTTCCAGTAATGCCGGTGAGTAATTGGTTTTTCTGTTATAGATGGGAATAAATTTAAGATTGGACTATTGGATATGGTCATTTTCAATAAAACAAAATTATAGAAGTGGCAAATAATTTATCAATCCCTAATTAGATTGATCCTTCTATGCCATCATGCGGATGTCAAATGATTATGAAGCGAGCCAAGCTATAACGCATCTTATAACACCCAAAGATTCAAAAATAAGCAATTCAAAATTTAATTCTATCTCCAAGCCGGTCATAATAGAACCTAAGAATGCAGAACAAAACGATGCCAACTATTTATTTTCCAAGGTTATATATCAAATATGCAACAGGCAACAAAAACATCTGGTTCAACAACACCTGCGTAAGAGAAAACCTGACACCGTCTTATGTTCAAATAAGATCTGGAGTTCATACAAGAGCAAGAACTCTTTCCAAAAAAGCGGAGTATACGAATTAATCGTAATGATTGTGCAGCCTAATACAAGGGAAAAACACTAAGATCGCTAAATCAGAGATTAAAGGAACATATGCGTGCACATAATAATAAGACAGATAATTCCAACTTTGCAATTCATTTAAATGAAAAAAACCATAAATTCATCAAAGATTCAGGAGTTAAATTAATACATCATGTTGAAAACAGCCTCAAATTAAATACATATGCAGCACTTGAAATAATCAAACCCTTCAGATCCAATCCAGATTTTTGCTTAAATAACCAAATAAATATCTCCATTAGTGAAATCTTAAATTTATTCCCATATATAAAGAAAAACCAATTACTCACCGGCATTACTGAAAAACCCCGATCCTTAAACCGTTTACCTATAAACACCCCACCTTTCTTTCATTGTTAGTTCAGTTGCGAAAAGAAACCAGTACAAACTTTTCTATTTGATATAATCCATTTAAACCTTGGTGAGTACCAGTATGTATTTGATTTCTTGTCTTAATTAAATTCATAATTCATAAATACTTTATAATACTGATTTATTTACATCTAATTTAATATGTATAATAATTACAAACTATATTTTGAATTGCTTATTTTTGATTTTTTTGTATCTTTTTAGAACTGAAGATGAATGTATAACATTCGAAACTAGTTTTCAATAAACAAAATTATAGAAGTGGCAATAATTTATCAATCCCTAATTAGATTCTAATCAGGCCTGGGCGGGTTGAAATTTATTTCGTGGCGGCCCAAAGTAATAAATCTCGACCTTATCACTCTAGTTAGAATAGTTTGGTAACCTGTAGGATAACACATTCTGTTTTCCTTACGATAGGAAAGGATGTTAAATCCAAATAAAAAAGAAAGTGTATTTCTTTCTTATATCACTTTTATATTTTATATGAACTCTGATAATTTCTTCGTTATTAATTTTTGTTTATACCATAATTGCATTTAAGGGATTCAAGAATGTTTTCAAGACCAACAGACTTTGTTAACAAACGTAACATGCTTGTTTGCATAATATCTGAATGCATATGTTTATTACACCCAAATATCAAAATAGAAGTCAGCGTAGTTTCCTACGTGTCTCTCCTCCAGGTTTGTGTGCTTCACAATAGCTCTCTTCAGTGGTAAAAAGAAGTTCAAATCATTCACCCTACCATGTAGCTCTTAACTTCTTACTCGAGGCGAGTGAGAGGGGCTATTCAAAACCGCGGTTTTAAATCAGAAAAATTAACTGAGCTGCCAATTAGACATATCGCTGACCAAATCGTGAATAATACAGTATCTTTAATTACATAATACCTGATAAAATTCAATACTGAATTAATCTCTGAATCACTGTTCACTCACTGAGTGAAAACAGCTTGGATCAGTTCATGAGGAGATTGCATTTATGCAGACCCTCATGATCCACCATACATAATAATCGTTTTTGTCACTAGGCATCACTAAACTTGACTTGGCATGATAAAATAAGAGTTGCCTGAATAAAATCCCTATAATAAACAATATTATTAATCGGATTTTTTTCGTATTAACTATTAATTTACTATTGCCACATAACGAATAATAATCTGTGAAAACCGTACGGAATAAATACAATTTGTTAGACATGATCGAGTATCCATCGTGCCCCAGACCTTAATTTCAAAAATTCTCTTTCCAATGGGCCTCTCATCCATCTCCGCTACAACATACCGCACCTTGCAGCAGATCCTTTTTATGGCCATATATATTTAGTAATGTAAATGAATTTCTCAATTAAATTAAATTAAATTAGTCTGAATTTTATTCAGTGCTTTAGGTGAATGTGTTTTTAATAAGCTGGTATCGATGTTAAAAATCTATCTCAAAAAAATGTATTGATGTATTTTATTTATATTGTTATACTGTTCCTAGTGTTAGCATAAAAAGTCTGAATGTAAAATGCGAAACGTCTAATCGTAGATTTTAAATCCTATTTTTACAATAATACGAGTAACAATCGCCATAGAATAATTAATTGAATCAATTAGAAAACCGCAACCTGAAATAGTTAAAATGAGTACATCCTCTAGAATATATTTTTAAATAATGACTTAAGAAACTTAGGTTGTCAAATTGAATATAAAAATATTATGGTGTATGAAATAATCAAAAATACAATATCATGCCAATTACGACAAAAAAGACTTTAGGTTCCCATCAGGCGCATAGTGGTCCAAAATGAAAAATAAGTGAGCAAAATTAATTTCACTTGTTGATTATTGGTGTTTGAATTGAATATTTGAATAATTTGATATATAACTGAAATGCCCTAATGGGTATAGATACATATAAAGTATGTAGGAATTTAATAATATATACATTTCTAGTGAAAAATAAATTGCTGTAAAAAAAGCTAAAGAATATTAAAAGCATATTTGTTTACAAATAAAATATACAAAACTTTCTAATAACCAGTAAACAAACAAAAATATATACCTATGGAATTGAAAATCTTTACACTAACAAGGAGAGTGTCTCCTAGATTTCAACGAAACTTTTATAGGTAAATCTAAACCTTAAAATACTGGACCATTTCAAATATTAGGGGCCACCAATGTTTCCCAGAAGCCCAGGAAAAAAATCGGAAAGTTTACATGTGCAAAACACATTTTATTTTGTATCTCTGGTTCTAATGAAGGTAGAAGAATGATTTTAGTACTAAAATGTGCCTATTGCCAAGAAAAATAATTAAAATAAAAAAAAAACATTTAAATATTTAAGTATTATGATTGGTAAAAATATTAAAAACTTCAAAAACACCCTCAAAACATAGTGGTTTTTGAGGAGAAATTGCCAGTTTTCTCAGAAACCGAGATCAGATTCAGTTATGAAAATCGAAAAACAAAAGCTAATAAAGACAACCCAGAGGATTGGACCCCATTTGAGGTAATTTCAAAATAGTTTTCCACATTTTCCTGCTTCACTTGTACAGTGCAGGAGTTTGAAATTTTGCACAAATTTACACTATAATTTAAGGCATTTAAATAAAAAATGGGAATTTTCTAGGGTTAGTATATAAGCTTTGGGAAACAAAAACCACAACCTTCCGAAAACAAATTTTATACTCCTATTTTATACCTATTTTATTCATTACAGTTTACTTTTTAAAACGTGTGTTTAACGTTTGAAATCTGTTGGTTTATTAGAAGTTATTGCTGAAAGTGCGAATGGTCATAAAATTCTATTTACTATTGCCCGGTGTATATATTCATCATTATTATAGGCTGTTATAAATACAGAAAAATTGAAAAAGGAAATTGATTATCTTGTTCTTCTTTATTTATTTTTACTCTAAGGCTCTGAAGCTGAACTAACATTGCCTGCAATGCTATTCTAAAGGGATCTTTTCCGTAATATGTAAAGAATGTATTATTATTATTTTATTTTCGACACTTTCAAAAAGGTTTTTTTCATGGAGAGGGGCAGAAATTTCATACTCCTCAGTCTATGCTGGGAATATTCACCTACCCGGACTCAAGTTAGTCAAGGATTAGGCTCGGTTTATGAAATGTTTAAAACTTTTCTGACAATTCTGGCAGTAGTTACACGGCCCTCCGTCCTTTCAGGATATTTAGCAAGTCCCAATTATTTATTTTTTGTCTTCAGTGAAAACTCCTATTTCAATTATTGTAACCGTATTTTCCACTTTTCGTAGAACCAGAATATCCGTTTTATTCTATGGCACTGTAAGGTCTATGATTATAGACTGATCCCAATAAATAGTGGTGGATTTATCAGTGAAAATAGACTGCGGAGTATAACGATAGTAAAGCTCTGATGCCTCTATAAAGTTGTAACTTTTGGCAAGACTGATGAATTACTTCAAGTTATTATGCCTTTCTAGATATTCCTTTGCTGCCAATACCGTACAGCCCGTTGTTACATAACGAATGGACTCTATCGCCACTTTACAAAGTCGTCATTTATCATGTGCTTGCGGTATTAGTAAGTTGACATTATTTGGCCCCGTACAGCAAGCAGAAAATCCTCTGTTTCTGAGAACAGTTTTCCTTTTTCAAGCCATTCAGCCGATTAATTCCTGTTGAAATCAGGGCATTGCAAAACCTACAGTGTAGGTGCTTACTGCTTCAGTCGCTCATCAGTTTATTATTAATTATTATTATCATCAGTATTGCTACCATTTAACATTACACTGTGTAGCATCTGCCTCGAAACTTTCCCCACCGATTTCATATTAATTCACCTGGCACAAAATAATACATCGTTCTTGCAGCAAAATTATATCGGTACCAAAAAGAAATTAAAAGAAAAATACAGAAAAATAGCACCCGAACAATGATTACTCAAGATTGCTAGACGGAATTAACGTAGATGGATTAAACGATAAACAAAAAAAGCGCACCTGGCTGCACTTGGACACAGCTAATATTTGTTTATTTTTACTCCTTGTTAATTTTTACTTTTTATTCCACTCCTTTGCTGATTTCTGACGTGTGATGAAACTTCTCTTCCGCGAGTATCTCCCTTTCAATAAGAATCTATAATACATAAAGATGTATAGTTAACGAGTTATTTAAAAAATTAAAAAAAAGATAATGGGTTTCCATGGGAACATGTGCAGAATACAAAGACATGGTTACAAAGATCAATCCAGTACTGATTTGATTTAGAGGATTTTTAATTTTGTTTTGTTTTGTAGAGAATTTAATTACCTTTCAAGTGATTTATATTATTCGAAAATAACATTATTATTTGTAAAAATTGTTTCCTGTTTTGTTTTTTTAGTGGGATTTACTACATATGAAAATTTGAAGGATGTTAAGGAGAAGACTTTACACAAGTTTCATCATTAAAGAAATCGGTCCAACCGTTCAAGATATAATCGTGGCAGATAAACAGACCAATAGCCAAAAATGCGCTTTTTAAATTTCGAGAGTTCTGAAAGATCTGTTGAAAACCGGATACCGAAAAAATGACCCGATTGCAATACCTAACTTCCTTACACTAGCTACCTTCGGTTACGGGAAGGGAAGTAAAAAAAGTGGTCCTGAGAGAAAAAAACAAAGATGAAAAGTTAGTCTACTATATTATTTAACAGCTCACATTCACCAAGAGGCCATCTATTATATGATATCAGCCTAAACATAGCCGTTGACAGATCCTATTAATTCATCCAGAAGTAAACATATATCCATTCTAGAGGGAACGAAAAAAGTTTAAAAAGCTACGTAACATTTGGCGGTGTAAGTTATGGTTGGCATTGTAGGTTCCTGATTGTCTCTTTACTTCGCCGGGGTTGAGAGCTTTTGTTTTTATGTAAATTCTTTACAAGTTGGAGCCGCTCGAGCGTTTATCACCATTTCGCCCTACCCCTATTTCTCTTTCCTATTTTTTCCTCCCCTTACCCTCCCTTTTTCCTCCTCCGGTCCTCATATTCTTTTTTATGCCCAGTTTCTTGCAGGACCCTCCACCTCCAGGTGACCTTTAACGACCTTATTGTGCCACAAGCTTTTGTAGTTTCCCCCTTTCTTCGTCCACTCTTCCTGGTCTGCCTTTTGTCTCGGTCTACCTTTAATTAATGCCCGAGGAAAATGGAGCCGTCAACCTATTCTTCATCTGCATCGTATATTGTAGGCAGTTACTGCAAAATTAATTACTGCTATCTTGTTGATGCATTATGAAATTTTAATATTTTGTCCTAGACATAATCAATAAATAAAAAACTGCAAAAAAACTTTTTTTAATTAGCATTAATACAAGTATATTATTTATTTAAAATTATCAACTGTAAATTTAAATATTATTATCACATGATCTTTAATCTTAACTTTCCATTATTCCATTGAATGCATCTTTATACAAAAAAAATGTAAGCTATAGCAGTGCCAGTATAACAGCAAATAAAGTTTAAAGATTTGCATTCAAACTCTTAACCTAATATTTAAAATATTTTGTACACAGACCATTAAGGAATCTCATGGATTACGTCAATACTAAAGTATCAGAGACAGATCCGCACGAGTTGTAGGATTGTTTTTCTAACAATTAAAAATATTCTTAGTTGGTCCCTGAAGGAAATGTCAGCAATTAAATGATGGATAGTCTATGAACCATTTTTGTGCTTTAACGGAATATTTCTCAACTTTTATCACCTTTGTTAGCATGTTAGATTAATTTCCTGTAAGATAGGAACCAATTTGTAAAAAAAATATTTTCAGACGATGGATGATAGCTGCCAAAGCCAAGTAAAAACGAATAATTTTCAGAAATACTCGGTTGAACCTCACGGAATGAATTTTCTAGCTACGGCCATGGGGAATTCAAGATTATTGATTCATTTAATCATCTTTCCAGCGATACACCCAACTTTACGAAACCAGTTTAATTTCGAGGAGATATTAAAGTTGTGAGGTCAAAAAGCGTTGGATACCTTCAACAATACCAGTAGTTACGCAGTATTTTTTTTTGTCTCGGTTTTGTTATCTCGTACCTTGCTTTTTTTTTTCACAATTTTTTTTCTAAACACTAAAAACTATTGAAAAAATAGTGTTTTTCGTTATGAATCGTTTTTAATGTTTGTCCAAAAATTTAACTATTTCATTATTTTTTAAATTATTAAGGCCTGAAAATGATTATTAGAAGATGCAGTCATTACAAAATAAAGTGGAATAATATATTACACTACATCTGTTTATATACCGCATTGTGATAAACACCTTCACGACTTAAATAATAAATATATATATATATATATATATATATATATATATATATATATATATATATATATATATATATAAATTAACGTGTTTGAGACACTTAAAACAAAAAAAAGAAAAGGTTTTAATAAAAGCACACAGAGAGAGATCGGTTACAACTGACTTTATTTTTTTTATTTATTTTTTTTTTTTTATTTATTTTTTTTTTTTTTTCTCTCCCTCCAATTTTATTTTATTACTTATAACATACAATACATAAACATAAAAATATAAAATATGTACACTATTTATTTTGACCTTATGTTACCTAGTGGTATTTTAAGGTTCTTTTCTTTGTCCGCTGCGTGCGGTTATTTTATGTGGCATTTTGCCTTTTAGTTTTGACGGAATGGGGAAGGACCATTCTGCTTAACTGACTTTATTTAGAAAGTAATCCTCTTTATATAAGGTCTAGGAGTTGTTTACACTCATGAGAGGGATTAAGCTCTGTTATTACCCAGCTCTGGCTCTTAACTTCCCCCCTCCAGTTTCCAGACACTTTTGGAAACTTAAAGGAGTGACCAGTCTGAGCAATTCACAGCATTTATCCCTGTACAACGTTACAGCTCCTAGAAACAACCAAATCCATAAACTAAATACATACAATTCTATAAAAAAAAAAGTGTTCAAACAGAAAACACAACTAAACCACGGCCTGTTGCACTGTTGCACAATAATAAGCACTAGACTGTAAATAACATAAAACTAAGAAATACAATTTAAATAAAAATTATAATACAAACAACAAAAACAAAAACAAAATACACTCTCGTTTACATTTCCTCCGGTTGCACAGGCGAAGGCACTCCAGACCCCAAAGGAAACTTCAGTTGCTCGATGTGGACTGTTCGCCGCCTCTTAGGGTCCCCAATACTTTCCATCGTTACCACGTTATGTTCGCGTATTACGACGACGCGGAATGGTCCCTCGTATCTCCGCGGTTCTTTTCCCCTGTTAGATCCAATCCGCTGGTATACAACTGACCCGATCTTTACTTCCCCGCGATCCCGTACCTTTGCGTTTTCCTTACCTACACTGGTTCGTTTCTCCTTTATTATTTTTTTTCGCGCTTTTTCCCACGACTCCCGCAATCGGACGTGGTTTGCCATGATTTCCCGGCCGTTCGTTATGTCCCCTATCGTCGCCTCACAATCCCTACTGGGGCCTCGAACCCCAAATAGTACTTCGAACGGCGCAAATCCCGTAACTGAGTGGATTGAATGATTGTATGCCGCAATCGCCTTCCGCATCGCTATATCCGGGGTCCACCCCTGTTCCACGTGGTACACTCTGAGGTGGTCACTTAGGGTGCTATGCAACCGTTCTACCCTTCCCCTACCCTTCGGGTGTCCCGGAGTGTTAAAGGGCCACCTGACTTCTAATTTCCGCATTTCCTCACTCAGGATCACGTTATCGAATTCCCTCCCTTTAACGGATGTTATACGGTCGGGTACTCCGTAAAACATGAACCACGTCTGTAAGGCTAGTAGCACCGATTCCGCCGCTTTGCTTTGGATGAGATGAGCCATCGCCACTTTACTGAAAACGTCTATGGCCGTCATCCACGTGAATCCCCTCCAAGTGAACGTGTCCACTTGAAGATCCCGGAGTGGTAATGTACCTGTTGGCGTTTCTTCTTGTACTACTTGCGGAGGGTGGCGATCATACTTAGTAGTCATGCAGACCTCGCATGCTCCAATGACTTCCTGGATGGTCCGCCGCATCCCTGACCAATAGTACCGTCTCTTGAGTGCTTGTAATGTTTCACTGACCCCTCGGTGGTTGGTCTTCCCCTGGTGGTACGCCCCGGTTAACACCTTCTGTCGTTCGACGTCTCTGATGGTTTCGACCATTACCCTACATCGAATGAAGACTCGATCTGGGATTTGATCCGTCTTCCACACCTGTTTGATTTTATCCCAGATGTTGGCGTTACCCACATATATGTGGTGTGTCTTACCCGGTTTAGACGCGTCTTTCAGTGCTTTACAGACGAGATCTAATCGTACCCCTGGTTGTGACGAGATAACATTCACGCGTGACCTCCCATAACGCGAGTACTCAATAGCGAGCATCCCGACGTCTTCGTCTTCCAGATTACCTGGCGCGGTTTATCATTAACGATCTCGTCAATTTCCTCTATATCCTGGGGTCTCTCATCCGTAGAACTGTCTCTGGGTGATGACGTCTCTTCCCTCTCTGCCTCTATCGTAGCCTGCTCTCCTTCGCCTTCTGGTGACCAATCCTGTAAGAATTGTCGGATGTCTCTCGATGATCTCGCTACGTCCTCTTCTATGGCATTCACCATCAGCGCCCGCGACAACCAGTCGGCGACCACATTCTCTTTGCCGGGTTTATAGACGACGTCCATAGAATACTGGCTTAACCTCTCTTTCCATCGCGCGACTCGAGCCGACGACTCTTTCAACTGCCCAACCCACTGTAGCGGCCTGTGATAAGTCTGGACCCTAAATCTTCTTACTCATAGTGCCCCCGTTCAAACGTGAAGGCCGTTTTCGCCTGATCTCTAGGGTGAATTTTGATCTGGCGATACCCCGCCTTTAAGTCTAATGTGCTGAATATGGTAGCCCCGCTAAGCCTGTCTATTATGACCTCTAACCTGGGAATCGGATAAGCTTCGTCTTTCGTATTGTCATTTAACTGACGAAAGTCCACAACTACTCTATATTTTTCTTGCCCTGTCGTACTCTTCTTCTTTACTGCTCACAAGGGACTATTAAACGGGGACGAACTATTGATTATGATTCCCTGCCGCTTCAACTCCTCCAACTCTTCCCGGATGTGTTGCCTCAGCGCTTGGGGATACCGTTTTTCCTTCACGTACGTAATTTTTTCTTGTTTTAACGGAATTTCGTGTACTGTCTTTCCCGTGATACCTAATATCTCCCCTTCCTTATAAAAGATGTCCCGAAATTTTTTTAGCAGTAGTTTTTTTCACTCTACCACCCTATTCACGGTCCCCACCCGCGAGCCTCAAACGGCACGGTGACACGTGTATGACCTGCCTCCTATTTTGACATACCACCTGCCAAGTTTATTTTCCGCCTTAGCGCTTACCCTCTCTAACAGGTTGCACCCAACTATAGCCTGATATTCCCTGGGCATGCTTTCTACTACATGAACTTGTAATCGTGCTCCCGTTTCCCCCCACTCGCTCAATCCCATGTCCGCCTCACCCATCACCTTACATGGCCCACCTAAGGTTACTAGCCTACACTTACATTTCCGGATCTGAAGTGCCTCCCCCTTACCACACAAACTCTCCGCCGCTATTTTCTACAGCAGGGTGCTCGAGCTACCTGTGTCTACGAGGCACTTCACTTCACTGTTTGTTTTAATAATAGGCAACCAATTCTTTGACTCACCTGCTACATTGTTGATGACGCAAGCTCGGTCGCCTCTCTGCGAGCACCCGCCTCGTACAGTCGTCTGCTTCCTTCTCCCCATTGTCGTCTGCCGCGGTCCGCGATGCTGCGCTACCTTGCGTTGTCGGTTCCAGCCGCTGCTCAAGCTTCCCTCACCGCCACTACTTCCTGGTTCCTCCTTCGTCTCTGAAGATCCCGATATACTGGATGTGTCCCTGGGAGTTCCGCCTGGCCTGGACGAGTACCTTCTTTTTCGTACCTCCTGAGCGTTCACTTCCATCGGCTCTCCTTGATAGCCCTCTTTCCTGCGATAGACGTATGGACATTGCCTTGCAAAATGCCCCTCCGTCCCGCACTCATAACATCTGGAGCGCGGGCATTGAGCTACCAGATGGCCCGTCCTGCCACACCCGTGGCACTTCCTCTCATTCTTGGTGTTAATCAAAGGGTGTTAGGGGTTCGACGTACGATATAATTCTTCCTCAGGAAATAATTTCAAGAGGCTGATTAGACCTCGCCCTCCAATCTTTCTAGAAATATACTAACTTAATACTGATGTATTCGGAAATACTTTCCTTGAAAGCATCATCTGGAGTCTAGAAAGGCGATCCAAACTTTCTTAATCTGTTTTTATTCACTTTAGTACTCCAAATGAGTAGGCCAAAGCTGGAACCACCCAGCTATTAATGTTTTAATGATTATAATAATTTTTTTTTCAGAATAAGCATTGAGGTATAGCTTTCATTTCAGGCATAAATAAGGATTATGGAGAATAGTTAAGGCAGTGTAATATTTTTTTAGCTTACATACAGTGAATAAATTAAGAAAAAGTTAAATAATAAAATGAAATACAGGAGATTTTAATAATTTCAGACATTTCAATCATAATTAAATATTTATGTATATCTGTTTACACTAACAAACAATAGACATTATAAACATGAAACTATAAACAGTTAAAATGAACATACATATATATATATATATATATATATATATATATATATATATATATATATATATATATATATATTTGTATAACTTTGGTACTTACATAAATGCGGAAGACTGATAATCATGGAGGTGGAGAAATAATTGATGCTTGAAGGAGTTCAAGGATGAGGATTTGCGAATGGAGTTGGGTAAGGAATTCCAAAATGAAGTAGCGCGACAGGTAAAGGATATTTTGAAGGAGGCAGTTCTATGAAAGAGTATATACAAGTTTAGTAGGTTGGGATCTGTTTTTTAAAGAGTAAACAGAGGAGCACGGGGTGAACAAATTAAGAACATAAGGTTGCTTTTAGGTTTTGAAGGTTCGAAAAAAGACAGATACCTAGAAAGTATTGCTGTTGGAAAACAGGGTGAAGTCACTTTAACTCGGCATACCAATTGGATACATGGGAGCGTCTGGAGATTCTGAAGATGAATCTAATGAAGCAATTCATTAGTCTCTTCAGTCTCATCTCAGACCTACCAGACATTCCACCATAAGCAAGGCAGTCATGGGGAAAAATGAGGGGAGATACAAGGAGCTGACGGGTTTTAGGAGGTATAGAATCTCGAAATCTTGGTAACTGTCTAAGGATAGCAACGGGCTTTCGGGTGATTTGGGAAATGTGATTGTTCCAGGATAGTTGTTGATCAAAAATTACTCCCAGGTTTCTGACAGTGGTGTGGAAGTGGAAAAGTGGATAGGTAGGCGGTTGAGGTAGAGTAAGGGATAATAAGGAAAACAAATGAGAAGATGCTTGGGTTGATGAGAATGGCCTGGGTTTTTTTAACATTCAGTCTTAAATCATTACGTACTACCCATGCGTTGATAAAAACTATATATTCTTGTACCTTTCGGATAGCCTCAAGCATCTTGGTGGGATAGAAGGATTGGTAAATTTGGAAGTCATCAGCATATAAGTGATATTGTGAATGCTGAATGAAATCGGGGAGATTGTTAATATAGACAGAAAAAGGATTGGTGAGAGTGAATGGAAACCCATGATAGGAGGCGGGAGGAAGGAGGTTTATTGGGGATGGTAAGTTTGGGAGCGAAGATACAGGAAGGAAAGGAATCACATTAAGACGCTATTTGATAAGGAACGATTTTGGAGTTTAGAAAGAAGGGTGTTATGATTAGCTTTTGTAAAATCGAAGAGAACAATAATAGTAATTTTCTGTTGGTCTATAGAGGATTGGAGATCTTGGGTGATTTTAGACAAGGCAGATTGCGAGGAACACTAGGGCTGGAGGGGATTGAGAAGAGCTTTTTGCTCCAGAAAGTTATTGAGTTGGGAGTGGACTGTTCTTTCAAGTGGTTTTGATAAGTTGGAGAGAATGGAGATAAGTCTAAAGTCGATAACTGTGGAAGGAACCGGAACTTTATTCAACGGACGGATTATTATGAATTTTTTCCAAGCTGTTGGGAAAATGGAATTTTGGAGGGGAAAATTAAAGATATGTAAAAGAAAGGGAAAAATGTAGGTAGGCATAGGTTTGATGATTTTTATAGGAATGTGATCAAGAAAACGTCCAAAGTCGTTAGTTCTGGATTTGAGAACTGAGGAGAGTAAATCTCCAGAGGAAATATTTGTAAAGTAGAAATTTTCAGGATCAAAGGATGTTTGTGGAGTGCAGCATGGAGGAGAGTGCGGTATGGGAAGAGGATTTGCCAAATAGGAATTTAATTCGTCAGGAGCAACCGGGTAATAAGTGCAGACTTCGGAGTTTACTACGGCTAGGTTTTTCCATCTGAACTAAGGATCGGTGACTTGATTATGGTAATGTGGAAATGTTGTGCCTTGGCCCGGCGTAAGGAAGATTGGCTGAGGTTTCGTAGGGACTTAAAAGAGGAGTAATCATTGGTACCTCGTGTTCGTCGAAAGCGTCTCCTGGCAGCATCTCTTCTCCCAATCAACTCTCTAATTTCTGTATAAAGCCAGGGAGCCGCAGGACATCTGAAAGTGGAGGTCTTTAGGAGCGCTTGGTGGTTTAGGAAAATAGAGAGATTTGAGGACAGGCATTCCACCATTTCATCAATGGAGGAAGAGGAATAGATAGGTTCTAGGGATTGGAAAAGTGAATCCAGGAAAAATTTTAGTTTTTCAGAGGTTAATGAGTCGAGGTCCCGCCAGGAAATTTGTGTGGGAATGAGCTTAAGAGTTAAAATATTATAGGAGATCTTGATAAGATCATAACATAAAAGGAAAGGTAATGGATTCTGTGAGGAAGATAACAAGTTTTGGGAGGAATCCATTATGAAATGGTCCAGGCCATGTACTTGTAAACTGAGTGTGGTGGGTGGATTGCAAGGGTACTATGAAGACGTCTAGGAAGTGGATGAGGTCTATAAGCTATGTTTTGTCATGAGAGTTGGAGTACACAGTGTTGAAGTCATCGGTTATTATCACTTTTTTGAATAAAGGCATGTAGGTGAAGAGGAAGGATTCGAATGTAGGATTAAATCGGGCATGAGGAGGGCGGTACACTGTTACATGGAGGAGGAAGGATGAATTAAAGGAAATTTCTATGAAAAAATAATCTAAATGAGGTGTGTCGGGGGAAGGGGATATGAAAAGGATTTTTACCCTCTATCACGAATGTATATACCAACGTATCCACTAGTTCGGTCCTCCCGATCGTGACGAATGAGTATGTAATTGGGGATGGATAAAGAGGAGGAGGGTATATTTGGTTTGAACCAGGTTTCTGAGACGGCAATAATGTAATAGAAATCGTTAAGGAAATAGTCAAGAAATTCATCGAAATGGGCTGGAAGGCATTGTGAGTTAACCTGGCAGGACATTAGGATGTTAGTCATATAAGGAAAAAGAAGAATTTTTATTACAGAAAAGTAAAGAAGAGTTGGGGTTGGAGCAGAAAGGCCCCAATGGTTGATATTTGTAATAGTATTGCATAAGAAAAAAAGAGAAAACATTCAAAATTAGTGTTTAATTTTTGGTTCGGCACGAAAGGTATTTATTAATGAATCTGATGGTACCATATGCGTAATAGAATAGATAGTTGGCAAACCGATCTTGATACTTATTGAAAAACGTTAGTCAATTTTGACCTTTGTTCGATTATGTTTGAACAGCTTGCTTCTTGACTGGATTTGCGAGATAGATAGGGTGGTGTGGGATAAGTGCGTACTTCATTTTACGAAGTTCGAATTTATAGCACAGAAATGATTTTATTTTTGAAACCAGGTTTTTCCTCTTTTTTTTTAAATGTTCCTTAGGTGATTATGTTCAAATACTATATTCACGCGTCTATTTTGGTGAGATTTAAAATTGATTAATTTACGTAATTGTAATTACGTAATTATTTAATGTACGTACTTGTCCCTGCCTTAAAGGGTAAGTGCGTACCAGGTATCTGGAAGACAGATTATTCAACAGCGGTTTAGGGAGCAAAATGGTTCGGTGTCCGGAGGATTATTGCGCACTGGTGTAATCATCGAAAAAAACTAAAGCTTGTCTGAGATTCACATTTTATAATCTTCATTGAGTAATGAAAGTGAGATGTGGAATGTAATTGAATAAATATATTGAAAAAAAAATATAATTTTTGTTTTCATTCGCTAGTCCATAGTTTCCTTGACAAAATATAATAGTAAGGGTAAGAGTACACCACGCACACTTATCACGCAACAAAGATCTACCCTTGCCCCTACTATCAAGTTTGGCTGGGTGACTGCGGAAAAGCGTTTAAAAAAAATTGAAAACTGTCAAGGATAAATGTAAATCACATCTTTGTGATGTAAATCACAAAATATTTTGAAAAACAGCCTCTGTCAGTTCCGTTCAAAAAAAAAAAGAAAAAAAAGTCTATTGGTGGACTGCAAAAGTCGAAAGACACAACCATATCAACAGCCTGGAACAAACATTTTTACAGCTCGTTATACTTCACCTTAGCAAACTTTCATGGCTGATTTCTGATACATCATTGTTTAGGCTTCATGCTCCTTAAAGGACAGCTGAGAGCTGTTACCAGATGAGAGTTTAAATTCAACGAGACAATTACGCATTTACCCCACACCAATCTATCAAAACCGCAGATTCCGCACTTTTTAAACTCATTACAACAAATTACGCACAGAAAAATTCTGCAGAACTCAAGAGAACACATGATATATATTTCCTGATTTATAAAGATGTAAAATTAATGTCGTGAAAATAGTCTAGTTTTTATTTATACACCAATGAAGATCTCGAAAACCCTCGGGCTTATTCGGGTCTAAAATTTTGAAGAATATTTTTCCACTATCCTTTACATCGAAAACACAGTCAATCTGCATTGTCTGAACACCTTGAAAATCGCGGTATTTGCCGCTTCCTGACCGCTGTGTGTACTCGAAAAGTAATGCAGTTTAACGCATATCATCTATTTAGATATCATGATCATATATTGGCCACTAAAGTCATTGTTGGGCATGTCTCTTCCCCACCTTTGTTCTCTCTAACTTCGACTCTTCACACAAGCTCTCCAAATAACCAAACTCCAATTCGTAATATGGATTTAATGTGCTTCTTAGAAAGCTCGAATAGTTCATAGAGGTCATAAATACAGCATTAAGCGCTTGTATAAAAAAATCCTTCATAAAAAGACAAAACAAATAAAGTGAGAGGAAGGAAACAATCACCCTATTCCAATTCACCACGTCTTTATGATTATAGTGCATAGCTTTGGAACCGTTAGTACAAATTGCTTTGCCGTCATGGCGTTGTTTTTTTTTTTTGTTTTTTTTTCATCTTTAAACCACACCACCTGTTTAGATTACTACAAATTTCTTGAGAGTAATCAGTAGAATACTAACCGTTGTTCAGTAAGCATCTGCTTATTCCTCAGCTTCCTAACTATTTAGTAAGTAAGTTTGTTATATATTTTACAAATATTTTAGAGCAAAATTGGGGTAAACTAATGGGCCAACGGTGTGCTGAACAGCTATTACTATTTTACTACGTGAATGTCTGAGAGAATGTGTCCGATTGATTCTCGGAGCAATCAAACATGTGTATGTTGAAGTAATAATTTATTTAAAATTATTAAGAATAGATTCATGATAAATAATAAATAGCATGCCGATGACTAAGAAGTGATATCTCGTATCTGCAGAACGATTACTTTATACTAGGAAAAAACTATTTTAAAAAGCAACTAAAAAAAAAAGGTCCAAGTTTTTGTGAATTTATCATGACTCAAAGGAGGCATATCAAAATACAATAACTATCTTATGTTTCTCGACTGTTCTTTGTTACTGATAATACTAGTAATCACCAGAAAAGTTGATTACTCATCAGACACAAGATGTCATGTAATCTTGTATATATCAGTCTCAGCTACTTATTCAAGGTCTCTCTATTCAATGGCGTGTAGTTTCGGGATATTATTGACATTAAAACATGAAATTTGCTTTTTTGACAGTTATGAGTTATCACTTCTTATCCATGAATGTGCATTAAAACTGAGGCATGGATAGTGAAATTTTTAAGAAATATATCCATATTCGAAAAATAAATTCATAATATTATTTTGTATTTTGTTTTAGCGAAGACTCATGAATATTGAAAAATATAAAAAAATTATTTTATAGCCTTAGATATCTAGAATATAGAATCCGAAAGTTGTCAGACATTGGGGCCTCATGGGTTGTCCTGCTGAGTCTGAGCTTGATTGAGGAAGTAATATATTTTCATAATATCAAGAATTTAAATAGATTTTTTACCTGATAATCTTATTTAGTCTTATTTTTAAACAACGTCCAATCTAGCTTATGTAAAAATCCATACTGGATTTCATTGTAATAGAAGCTAACATTTTGATTGATCAAATATGATTATAATTGGCTAATACCTTCTTAAATCAAACAATGAAACAATGCAAGTCATTAAGGTTATGGGAAAAAGTTAAAAAAAAAGCACAAAAACAATGATGATTGCCCAGAAAGGTTTTATTTATGCGGTATTGTTTTCAGTTTTTCTACAAAGTTCGATTTCGAAGAAATACTTTCTACATATTGTTCTTAATTTAGTTTGAATTGCACAATCAATACTTTAAATGAAACTATGAGCTCATACCTATCATAAATTAGGATAAATATGTAGTAATCAAGATATGATATTTTTTATTTTTTAATTTATTGAAATTTACAACTGTATGGATGCAACACGAAACAAGAAAATGTGAAGTAAGCGTAAAAAATCATGAATTAATATGTGAAGGAATTATCCGTTGGTAGTACTTCAATGACTATTTTAAGTTAGAAGGTTATTAGAAATAAACGGAAGATTATCAGGAATAAATAGGGATAAAAGTTTACGTACAAGTGGATTTGTGTGGGCATGGAGTTTGGAATTAAAGAAGCCATGAAAAATCTATGTCGGGAAAAATCTGCTACAAATGAAATATTTATGTCATTATGGATGATTTTATTAGTGACATAGGAAGGAGCATTAAGGATTTTGAGAAGTGGAGGGTTAAAGGTTTTGAATTGTTAGAGCTTTGCGGTAGTTATCCATAAGGATTTGTCAGTAGTAGTTAGGTTCTCTGTAAAGTTATAGAAATTTTGAATTTTCTGATTTATATTTAATGTTTGTTGGTCAATTTGGTATAACGATTTTTGTCCGATGGATATCTTGTTGTATCCCGGTTCACTCTTACTCCGCATGTGATGCGAATATCATGGATGAAGCATATTGGAATCACAGGCTTTTTTAAATTTTATTTCCTTTGTACTTTAAAGAAAAATCTTTTTTAGGATCACTTTTAAATGTTCCACTGAGGTTTTATAATTTTTAAATTTATTACACAGAACTACTGGTGAGATTTTCATTTTTCTGTAGACTTGTTCAGGGCAAGTTTTATTTGTTGACAATATGGGCAAGTCATTTTTGGTTTGGTTAATGGTTAACCTTTTTCTCTTTATGCCTATTACTCGCTGCACTTGCCATTGTTCTTCATTAGTAGAAGGACATAAATCCATTTTCCTTGCTTTAGAATAAAAAGAAAAATAAAAGAAAGAAGAAAAAGAAAAATGATAATAATTTTAACAATAACGGACACGTGCAGTGTTGCTAGGGACAGAGGCTAATCTTGTTGTATTGAAAACCGTACTAAACACTGTTCACTGTTCGCTATTCAAACACATATCGACGAAGACGGATATCTGGGAAGCAATGCATATATCAAGGATATCAGGACCTTTTTTAAGGAATATAGGCCAATAACCAGGGTTCATGGGTGACAAGATGGAATAACTGTTGGAAGTTGTGATACGAGAAAGAATCCTGCCACAAGCATTGGATGTTCGACATCTCCACCGTTGGTCCTATAATCCCTCCTTCGTGACCTTGAAGTAAGGATCAGACCTTTCAAAACTCTCCTTCCAGTATCCTTACAGAAATCCCGCTCAATACCCCAATATAAGCCAAAAGGCCCTAGACTTTCTTTGTGGAATACAAATGGCCTTCAGATTCATCGATAAGAACTTGACATAGTTCTCTATGGAAATTTCAAAGACATTTCCCTAGTGACTGAAACCTGTTTCTTATCATAATCTTACCTTTAGATAAGAGATTAAATTACATACAGATCAAATCACCCAGAGAACACATCCCACGCAGGCTCTTGTATACTTATTCATATATCTTTTCCTCACTCCCTGATTCCTTCCGTTCCAACTTTTTTTTTTTATTTACCCTCTATCTGACCTTTCGGTCATACGGGGTCGTGGCGGCAGTGGGGTATTACGATGGGGTAAGCGTATGCCACTGCCACCAATAAACTATTCTTTTATTTGCAATTTTCTTATTTTACATCAAATTGTTGTAATATTAGGATACTTATATTTTTAGGGAACAATTTGTCTACTACTGTGGTGCCCGGTGCACGTTTGTGCACCTTAAGGCTGCACATTATTATATGCTCCCTTCCGTTCCAACTGACCACATTTAATCAATCTCTATAATCCCATCCTCTCGCCTTTTAAACTTAACATTATCAACTGTACAGTGCTCTCCTAGTAATTCTATTTCCTATAATAACCTTGATTACTTATTCCAATACTATTACGCCAATGATAAGAATTAGATTTGTAATGATTAAATATACGTACCTATTTATTGGAATAATTATTTTAGAAAATTTATTATTATTTTAATATTAATAAAATCAAAATGTAAATTAATATTAAGAGTGCAATGGAATACAAAATGAACAGGAAATTTTAAACTAGAAAATGGTATGAATAAAACGGGGTTTTTACAATTTTCTTTTCTTATAATTTGTGCTTCCTCAATATACACTCTAACAGTATTTCGTTTTAATATATTTAATGTGTGCTATTGTTAAGAAGATGTATTCAAATTTTCAAAACCAATAAATGATTCTCAATAAGTTATGTAAAGATATCATACCAAAATTATAAAAAAAAATTTAATATTAATACATATTTTTTATTTCAATATTTTTTTAATTTTTATATTTTTGTTTTAAAAAATAAAATAAACAATATGAACATGCATCAAATTTATTTAATCGATTTGAGCAAAAATACGATTTTTTAAATGTGGGCAACAAAAAACAGAAATCGTCGAAAAAATTTCTTATCAGTAAAAAAAAGAAGAAATCTGTCAAGTATGTCAGTAAAGGTTCCTTGCCGTTGAAAAACTGTTCATTTCGACATGTTTGGACTACTTTTACACCACCCCCCAACATTCCTCAACCTATGGGCCAAATCGTAGAAGCCGTTTGCGAAATGTAGGTGTTAGCGGAAGTATATTTTGCGCATGCATTAGCTAAAATAAAGGAGGAAATTCAATAACATTGACACTGGACCGTTTTTACACAAATGCCTTTCATTCTTCCAGTTTTGTCAAGGAAAACACATTTGTGCATGCGCATACGAAAGGTGCCAATCAACACAATCCCTAATAATTCAATCAAAATCGGATTAATGATAGTAGGCGTAGTGACCGTCCTATGGATTTTATAAGACAGTCATGAAACCAAATTCTTTCTGTGATGCCTAAAATATAAAAGGCGGGGAGGGGAAAATTGTTCAATTCTGAGGACGAAATTTGTTTGTACTTAATGCACGAATAAAAGGCTTTACTACATTCGGTAGTGGGGAAGCAAAAAAATAAAAATAAAACGAAGGGGATAATTGTTAATAATTCTTATATAATTTAATATAATCTTGATATATTGGCTTTACAACTTTGAATTTGGTCCTTTAAATGATTTAAGAATGAGCTCGTCGAATAAAACTATGACAAGATGATTGCCCAAATCAATGTTAAACCAATTATTGTTGTTTGTTTGCCCACTTCTCTGTTTTTGAATTTTCTTTTCGTTTTTCAAGACTTCTCGTTCTTTAAGGCTACATAACCCTACAGCATCACGAAAAAACTATTAAATAATTTTGAAGAATGAGAAACCTTGAAAATCGGAGTAATAAAAACTACGTTTTTTAATTTTTCAACAAATTAAGAAACTCGGTAAAATATTATAATTGGCAAAAATAAACGTTGAATATCTCACTTGACTAAACTCTTCAAGGCCACTTTGTTTAAAAAAAGTAACCTTGGTTCCTCTTCTATTCCCAATAGTCCTCCTATTGGATTAGAGGATGGCCTCCAGAACATCTAATATAGAACTGTTAGTAGAGTGCTACTAATGGGTATTTTCTTTAAAAGTCTGTTTCATGTCATAATTCCCTAGTTCAAATTTACTAGTGGTATAGTTTAGTTTTAATACAGCTGTAAAATAAAAAAAAATATCTGAAATTCTTAGTAACATCTATGTTTGACTTTCGATAGATATACATAATAACAGTGACATCGATGTTCAAATGATTTTTTTTTTTTGTTATTTGAGTAATAATACAAGCTGCCACACTCAAGGGCAATAGGTATTAGAGCTATAAGATTCCATTCATACCATACATACAAGATAAACGAAAAGAAAAGAAAAATACAAAAAACATAAGGAAATAAAATAAAAATAATAAATATCATATAAAAAGGGAAAAAAATGTACATTAGTAGTAAAATGGATAGACAGACAATTTAAATAATATCAAAATAAGTAAACAACCAATAAAAGAAAATTAAGTTAAGTAATAATAAAAATGAAAGAAGTCATCTTAAACACATTCATACCTATATACAATATTTACAATCTGCCCAGAAAACTCCGAACCAAACTCTGCCCCATATGTGAATGCAAAGCCGGGCTCCAGGAGATCCCAGTGCTTCTCAACCAGTCGCATCACTGGTATTGAGGACCAATGGAGACTGAGTGAGGGCACTAGAGCCACGTGAGTGGAGAAGCTGGCCATTGCCAGAACCCCAATAGCACATTTACAAAATGTCTCGAGACCACTGCCGTTTCAAACTTCAAGGAGGGTTATAGGGATGGTTGATGATGGAAAGGGATTGTGCTAAGGGATTAGTACGATGAGTAAGGTTCTGATGTAATATGGAGAATTTTTTATGGAATCATGTCAAGAATATACGGGATGTTAATGTCATGGTATAAGGTCTTGTTTGAAATATAATATGTGGCATCGATTATTGTACGGAGGATTTTAGACTGGAAGGATTGAATACATTTGATGTTCGAAAGTTTAGCTGTTCCTCACAATTCTAGTACGTAGATCCAAATAGGTTTCAGAACGGTCTCGTAGATTAACAGTTTGTTTTCTATTAATAGATGAGATGTTCTGTTCAGTAGTCTGTATAACTGGCCAAATCGTTTATTCAGCTCTTGTCTTTTAAGTCGAGCATGTGGATTCCATGTTAGTCTTTTGTCAAGCAGGAAGCCAAGATACCGGACTGTGTCTGAAATGGGAAAGTGGTGTGGAATTAAAATGGACAGGCGGACAGGATCTGCGTCGGAGGGTGAATATGATATGCTTACATTTTGATTCATTGACCTAGATGCGCCAATTCAGGATCGGAATGGCATGATAGGATAGCGGTATCATCGGCAAATGTTGCCAGAAAAGTATCGGGGTTTGTAAGGAAGGTCAGCGGTAAATAAAATGTAGAGGACTGGACCCAAGACGCTGCCTTGTGAAACACCGGCTTCGATTGGGTAATAGTTGGAAAATTCAGTACCACAGCTGACTGAAAGAACGGTTAGTGAGGTAGGGTCGAATAATTGGGTATAAGGATTGCGGTAATTGGATTTTGAGTATTTTGGTCTTCGTGTTGTTGGCCATTTATCCTTTGCACTTGAAAGCAAGCCATATTGAAAAGCAAGCCATCGTACCAAAACCGGTCGAAAACTTGTGATATGTCCAGAAAGGCGCCAGTGCAATATTGCTTGCTTTTACTTAAAAGCACTTGCAAAGGATATATGGCCAACAACACGAAGACCTTGCTAAACAGTGGAATGTCCTGAGCGAAATTCAAACTGGTGTGAAGGAATTTTTTGGGATTCGAATATTGGGAAGATGCGTTTTAGAAGGAGTTTTCAAAAATGTTTGAAAGAATCGGGAGCAAGCTTATTGGCCTATAGGATGAGTTATTATTGACAGGTTTACCTGGTTTATGGAAAAGGATAATTGTGGAGTGTTTCAGAGGAAAGTGGGTTGTGCGAAGGATGCAATTGTACAAGTAGATAAGGAGTATAGCTGCTTTTGGAGGAAATTGGCGAAGGATCTGGGAAGTGAGGAGATCGTATAAAGGGGATTTTCGGGGTTTGAGGTTATTTATAAGGAATTTTACCTCAGAGGGGTTGACAGCTTTGGGAGGTAAAGAGAGAGGAATCGGTGAAGAGAGGAATTCTTTGACCTTAGCAGTATGGATGGGGTATATTTCAGGATGGATAATGTTGGATATGTTGGAAAGGTGCTTGGCAAATTCCTCTGCTCTATTCCCACCTGACGAAGCATCGATCGGAGAGAACGGGAAATAGACTCGTATTTTAGAATTTTTTTTGTTCCTTTCCAGAGGGAGTTATCAGAAGCAGATAGTGAGGAAAGGTAGGAGTGAAGTTCTTTTTAACTAATTTAGAATAATGGTTATATAGTTTCCGATCGTCAGGATGCCTGCTTCTTTGCCAGAGGGTCCTAGAACATCGTTTGGATGGATAAGGTTTTTAAGGTATTGAGGTAAAGGATTCTGTGGTATTTTGGGGAAGGAGGAGATGAGGATGCATTCCAGACTGCTTGCTGGATCAAGGTGGTGTAGGAATTTACAGCTTCATCGAAGTCTTGAGGAATTTTTAGGGATACTCTGAGGTCTATTGAATCTGTTATTATTTGGCGGAAGAGGTTCCAGTTTAGTGGACCTCTGACGAATGAAGGTGGTGGTGATTTGAGTATCGGCGAAATGGAAAGAGTTAGGATGAGAGGGCTGTAGTTTGAGGAAAGGTCATCGAGTTAGGAAACTGAATAATTTAGTGGTCCTACACATTTGTGGATGAAAAAGTCAAGGAGATCGGGATTACGATTGGGATCGGTTGGCCAGTATGTAAGAGAATCAGGGCTGAGGATGTTTCCAACGATGGGAATTACTGGTACTGGTATTGGTATATTGGGAACTAATACGGCAAGTGGGTGCTTCTTGCCAACCTGCTACATTTACGTCACCGCTGCATACTAACCAGAGTGCGAGTGTCAAGATTTATTTCGTTGGATCACCACGAAATAAATATTAACCGACCCAGGTGGGAATCGAACCCACAACGTTCCGAACCGGGCACTCTGGAACCCTTACCCCAACGTACTCGGCCGTCAGGTTCTCAAAGATGGGAATTAAGTGCAGACAGCCTCGAGAATTTGTGGTTCTGGCTCCCCATTGCTGGTGTTTTGCATTTAAGTCAGCACCTATTTATGGATTTCTCTGGGTATAATGAGGATACAAGGTTTGTCAGTAATGAGATGAGGGGATTGATGAGGGATCTAAGGTCAGAGAGGAACGACATAAGTAAATTTATGAGGTCAGTGATATTGGTGGGAGAAGGAATGGAGGAAATAGGATGATGATTAGACTTTTGGGTAATAGTCATTTGTTGCGGAATGTAGGGATGTGGGTGTTGGGGCTGAGGTTGTGATTGGGATCTTTGAGGTTGAGGTTGTTTTTGTGGCAGGACCTGAGTTTGTGTTATTTCTTCTGGCTCTCCTAACATTCGAGCATAGGATACTCATGTGTTCATAATTCTGGATGGTTTTCTTTGTGGCCTAGATGTCTCTTCCTCTCCAGGAGCTACCTGCATCCTTTATTTTAAAATTGTATAAGTCTGACACCCGTTGTAATTAGCCGTGTGCCCTTAGTAGCATAGTGCCATGTTGCTGGTGTTTGCCTGGATTTTCTGCAGTCCTCAGATTTGTGTTGGTCACCACATTTGACACATCTAGGCATGTGGTGACAACAGTGTTTAGAGTGGCAATAGACCTGACAGTTATTACATTGCACTAATTCTCGCTTGTTATTGGGTTTTTCAACAATTATACTAGTATAGTATAGGCGCGTTACTTTATAAATTTCTTCAACTCCGGGCGATCGCTCAAGGTCAACAAAGAATAGTGGTAAGACTATTTTGTTCTTATCGTCCGGCTGTTCTTTATTTTCTTTAAGTGAATTGATTACCTGACGAACCTGGAATCCCATGGCCATTAATTCTTCCTTAATAGCTTCTGGTGGAGTTGAGGGGTGCAGGCGTCTGATGACCACCCTGAGCGCTCTCTCTTGGAGCAGTTGGTAGGTATAGAAATCTGCCTTTGTATCTGACAGATATTTCACAATGATTTTGTAAGTGTCTGAGGTGTCAAGCATTAATTTTGTATCATTAACGCGACTTTTACACATATATTGAAATGATTTTAAATATATATTTATAGAAGTTTGATTTTTTTTTTTTTAATCTGCAAATATTAATTATTTAAATATATTTAATCATTAAAATTAATGTATTGAGCAGTTTTTATATCCCGGCATCCCTTATGCACACCGCTATAAGAGAGAAGACTAAGTCTTCTTCGAGAACAATGTCCCCACTTATCTATGAAGGTCTGCTCAGTAACTCTCCCGCCAGCATCCTACTTCCTGAGGTAATCCCTTAAGATATCCCGTAACTAACCGGAGGATTTAGGTAAAGAACTGCCACAAGAAGATTTTCTATGGATTATAGGAATTTATTTATTATTTCCTAGTATTATTTCCTTTTTAGGGCCGTCTTAAAACTTACATTATTAATTTTATATTTTGTACGATTAGCAAGTTTTATATTTTTAGTCAAAAAGGTATTTGTACTAATTCGGCATCTTATTTCAAGACCTAGGCATATGTAAATCCCTTTTAAATTTGTACTATTTTATTCAAATATTCAAGTTCAACTACTTTTTTTAGATTTTTTTTTTTTTTGAATGTCAATCAAATTAGTAAATAACTATATCATGTTTTAAAACCTTTGCTAGATATTCCTTTTTAGGGTAAGGATTAGTTGTCAAGTTCGCTTCCAATTCTGCAGATACATCTTTATTCTTCGAGTGAATTGAACAATACACCCAGCGAAGCCATGTTAAGTTTTTTGAGTCGATTAAATCAAACCCCAATCCATTGTTCCAAACATTAGAAGAAGTGATTACTTAGTTTTAAAACTGGAAAAAACTGAGCAAATGCTTCGGTTAGAAGTGAATAATAGAGTACCTGCTCACCTTTCTAATGAGAACGTGCTCAACTGAGTAAGTAGGTAGAATATAATAAAAGCAGAATAGAATAGAAAAACAAACTTATTCTGTGACTAGGTCCCATAAGAATAACAAGTATGTACAAGTAAAACAGATAACAGAAAACATGTCTGGGAAAAGTATTTCTTAGCTCTGTTTGTTTGTATGTATAAATATATATACATATATATCGACGGTCAAGCTTACAGATATTGTAAGTGCAAATTTTATAGTTTTGAGTAAAAAAAGATTTATGATTTTACCGCATCCTGTAATTTCTTATTTATTAATTCAATGGGTTATTTATTAAAGAAACGATATATGTGGCATTTTTCGATTCACGATTTGACGCAAGAAACAATTTATCACTAAAATTCTAATAGATTAAAATATACAAAAAAAAAATTATGTGTTATAAACATCAGTTTGTTTATTATTTATGCCAGTTATTAGCAATATAATTATTAATTTGATGTTCACATAAAATATAGATAAAATGTTTAGACAACATCCAACTCAAAACCAGTTAATGTGAAACCTGTAGTTTCTAAAATAAACGATTTATCATTAATTTCATGTGGGAATAATACTGATATGTTAATTCATGGTAACTTTTATTTAAATATAAAGTGAAAATATCTCCTTTATAAATATGTAAGTAAATTTGTAATTGTAAATTATAAATATTTAATCAGTGATTGAGAATTGTATATTTTATCCCGGCTTGGTATAATAACATTTTCAAGTACGATTGCATTTACATAATCTTTAATTACAATTAAAAAAATATTTATTTTAAAAATAAAAATGATTCTTATTACTAGAAGTAAGAAAAATTATATATTAGATTATTTCTTCAACTACATAAAGTAAAGAAAATATGTAGAGTGATAGGTAAAAAAAAGTTGTTTATCAGTAGGAGCATTCTGCTAAGAATATTTCATGCATGTTTATAAGAACTCTTTAAAATAATATTTTTAAAAATAATAATTAGGTATCATAGGATGGTAAGTAAAAGTTGTGTAATACGATTATCCCAACAGATTTTTTAAATTTATATAATTTTGATGTGAAATGATCTCATCATTTATATAATTTATGTATTTGTTATTATAATTGTATTTTCTCATTTTATACTTTCACTCCTTGCTTAATTTTTATAAACCTAAATATCAAAATCCATGACAATTAAAAAAAATATATATGTTTTAAAAATATAGCAAAATTCAAAATTAAAAATTTTTAATTAGATGCATTCTCTACAGCTCTATTGTAAATTCAACACTATCTTTGCACTAAAAAATGGTTAAGTGCATTATTTCAAAAAAATGCAGATAAAAAAAAATGTAGATGAATTATCATTAAAGTTAGGAGTTAGATTAGGAAGTCGTGCCGAAAAGGAAATAAACGTCTGCAATGCATTTATATTCTTATATTATAATATAAAGAATATAAATGCATTTAGTATTTATATTATTAGATCGGATGGAACTATTCATACATAGACTCCTATGTAGAAAACACTAAAGAAAAAAGTCAGGTGCATATTCGCATTATTACCTATTCTTTTTAACGCATTTAAGTCAATAAAAGAGTTTATTCTATCTTGAAGAACGATCGTACTGGAATTAGAGAAATTGTAAAATTCATACTTTAAATCAATTCATGTGTTCAGCATGAAATTAACTGCTCGCCTTGAAAATTTTAAGTATTTAATTATTAACCAAATAAAATTGCATTTATGAATATCTTCTTTCAGTCTTACATAATTATAATTATCAATTCTCATAAAAAAGTGAAAGAGATTCAAGGCTAAGCATAGCCACTGGGAAGCAGGCCCTCATTTAGTGATACTTCGGTCGCCCTTCGTTTAACGTTGGAAGTTAGGTTCTCCAACGAATTTTGGATACTTATGCTTGAAACAGGTAAATCATTAAAATTTATATATATATATATATATATATATATATATATATATATATATATATATATATATATATATATATATATTTATAAAATCCTGTAAATTAAAAAAAAAAATATAGGCCATTCTCATGAGACGTCACATTCGCATCTTTTGATTTTGAGGCTGTTTTTACTTGTCTCTAATAATTATGGAGTTGAATCCAATTTTTGTGTCTATTATTGGTGAGCACACTTTCTCATTAGTGAATAGAGAATGGACAAATATTTACATTTAAAGTGATTTGAGATTAAAATGGTTATGAGGTCATCGATAAATTATATCTCCTGGGAATGGCGAAAACGAGAGCTCAAGTATATCACCACTATAAATTCGTTTTATCTGATGGTAATCCTAAACTCCACTTACCTTGGTCAAAATGTTGCAGTTTTGCACTGGAATAAACAGAAGTTGTGTCAAACTGAATCTACAACTAAAATGATGCTTGAGCACTCGTTTTCACCACACCCTGGATGAATATGTTCTTGATGACCACCTAACCATTGCAAATGTTCAAATTTTTGAATACCATTCATGCTTTTAAAAAAATCACACATTCAATTTGACCAATGATGTTTTTTTATCAGTGTATGTCAATCGGTAAGATGGACGATAACATCCTGGAGAAATTTAAATATAAATTTTTATTTAAATGTAAATATTTTGGTCATTCTCTATTCGTTAATGAAAGGCATACACACCAATACTATAGGCGAAAATTGGACTCCATAATAAATAGAGGCATATAAAAAAACCTCAATGTCAAAAAACGTGAATTGTTGCATATTTATTATATTGCATAAAATACATAGTGAATTGATAAAATATGGTTATTTAATTAATTAAATATAATACAGTAGTTTTGTAGAATATATATATATATATATATATATATATATATATATATATATATATATATATATATATATATTAATGTTTGGATAAAATGGAAGATGTAAAAAAATATTCAATTAAGTGATGATATTTTTTGTTGTGAAATTTATTATTTATTACTGCATAAAAGAAATAAACTCTCTCATGCCTAAAATTGTTTGACAGAAAGACTAATCAATATCGTAATTTGTGAAAAAGGATAGATAAAATATTGATCAGGTAGATACAGATTTACTATTAACAACCTTTACAATTTTTTTCCTTTCTCACCCTCTGTCTTTATTTACAATATATACGGAATATACACAATGCGTATATATTTAATACACTTCACAAAAAAATTTTGTTTCTTTATATAGCTTTAATAAATTTTGAAAAGATATATTTCCCATTATTCTTTAGTTTAGGCAACAGTGTAACTTAAACAAAAATCAGAACAAATGAATATAAAATAAAAAGAATATTGCGTTTTGAACAGAAAATATTTAATCTAAACAAGTATTATATCCCAAGATATCAGAGCAAATTTTAAAGTTTGCATTTTTTCATAATTTTTTCCTACGAAATTTTAAATTTAACATGGTTGGTGATGCATTTCGTTTATTTCATATTTTATGTGTAATTATTGTTTTACTTATAATTTACGCATATTCATTATTTTAGCATAGAAGCTTAAACTACGATTTCAGCACTTTCTAATGCCATAACAGATTCATAACTTTCCTACAGGCTGTGTCAAACGAAATACTATCGAAAAATAATTACTACAAAAATCGAATTTTCCACATTCGTAAGTTCAACGTGGGACCGACGATTTATGCTAAAGGATTTTATTAATTTTCATTTAGCAGTTAAGTTTCCCGGTTAACCGAGAAAATGTACTGAAAGGGTTATGAGGAGACTAAAACTAATTGCCTTCTTTACAAAGGAATGTTGATTCAAAATAACGTACCAATACAAAACTTCGACAAAAGCGTCATTAAGGATTACAATCATGTTAATGGAAAAGTCCTCATTGATCTCATTGAAACATAATAGAAAAAGGCAAAAGAAAAAAAAGAAAAATATGATGGTGTATTTTTCCTTGTTCACAGAGCAGGTGAAGAAGCACTGGCTACTACTTAACACAATTTAACCTAGTTACAGTTAATATCAATTTTTATCTCGTAACCTTACTAATTACTTATCAACTTATTACTTTTTCATAGTTTTGGTCGGTTGCAATAAGGGGGCTTGAAAGATTGCGCAACTAGATCTAGGTCATCTGCAAGTATTTATAACAGCCTTGAAAGTGGTGCCATTAGTCTAGATTCCCAAACTACATTCCACATTTTTTGGAGTCAAGCTAATCTCCCTAAGTAATAGGGAGAACCTCGTAGTAAATGATGTTCAAAGAACTTTTTTCAGCTCAAGAAATGTGTTTTGGTAAAACGACATTAGGCACAGCTTAAATTCTACGTAGAGATCCCCACGCTGTCTCCCCCATACATGTTGCTGGGAGATCATCTTTTATGTCTATTGGCTTGCCCGAATATTTGAGGGCTGGATGCTCTTCGGGATGAAAGCTATAAAAATTTATGATGTTTGAAAATTTGAGTAGTGCTGCATTCATTGTGGATGCGCAATGTGCATATTTTGGTTTTTCTTTTTCGTTCTTTACTTTATTTGTTGACATATTTTTTTCTATTGTTTTTCATTAATGTCTATTATATTTTCTAAACTTATATTAAATATCAAACCTAAGGTCACCGTAATTTACATAACGGGTAATGTGCTAATTCGCTGCATGGAATCCTTAAAAAAATATAAATACAAGACCTATCCATACTAGGGAAGGAAAAAATATAAAAATAATTAATATATTTCATTTCAAAGCTTTGTGAACTAATTTAAGCTCTTCACTGTTGCATCTTGGTACTTGGTCCTATTGTGTGTTATCAATAACTCAAGATACATTTATTTTATTTAAAACTTCCAGAATTAGAAGATCAATGAAGTTCTGGATAATACTTTTGCTAATGGTTGCCGACTCTGAAGCCGCCAGGATCTTGGCCTTTTTCCCGATACCGAGTAAATCCCACCACTATGTCTTCAGGCCGATCATGGCGGAGCTGGGCAGAAGAGGGCACGAGGTGGTCTACTACACGGCATACCCTTTCGAAGGAACTGTTCCACCAGGAATTGTACACATGGATTTATCCGGCGAATTGCCCGACCTTCATGGTAAGATGACTATTAACTCAAAAGTGACATTATTTATAACTGCTTAATAAACTCAACATGAATACCTCTAATATATTTTTATTAATAGCTACCATAGACGTACTGGATTTAGTCAACATTAATATCATAGATCATATGAGAAAACTCTTTGGATTCTCTTTGTCTTATTCACCGTTCATTTTGGAAAGTCCGACGGTTCAGAAATTGATACACTCAGATGAGAAGTTCGACGCAGTGCTGTCTGAGTCTTACTTCGTACAGGAATATCTATCTGCTTTTATACACAAGTTCAATGCTGTAGGAATTGACATTGTTTCAATAGGTAAGAAATTAAATTTCTTATTTTAACCTTGATTTCTCCAATTTTTTATTTTACATGGAAAAGTCCGCATACAATGAAATTATAAAAATTATCAACATATACAAGAATATTGATATCCCGCATTAATATTATATTATTGGATTTATTCTCAAAGAGACATATCATAGTTCCAGATTCAATGACTAATAATATGTACGATTTAATGGCAATCTTTACCGTGCTTATCAGTCATATTATATCCATCTGTAAAAAATTGTCTTGTTCGGGTGAAAGTGTCCACTTAAACCGCTTCCTTAAATTTTAATCTTAAACTACAGGCTTCTTCATAAGATATTGTGACAACGGATTTGCAAATATTTATTCCCTTAATTTTTGAAAATCTTTAAAGTTATTTAAAAAACTTCTTTTTTTTATGTGGACTAGTTTCACGGTACATATACATGTACCAAGGTTTAAATGTAACCAAGGTCTAAATGGGTCAATTTAAACTTGGTGAGTACCAACATGTATTTGATTTCTTGTTTTAATTAAATTCATAATTCATAAATGTTTTATAATACTGATTTATATTAATCTAATTTAATATGTATAATAATACAAACTATATTTTGAATTGCTTATTTTTGAAATTTTTGTGTGTTCTTAGACATGAGGATGAATGTATTACATTCGAAACTAGTTTTCAATAAAACAAATTTATAGAAGTGGCAAATAATTTATCAATCCCTAATTCGATTGATCCAAATTCTCTACTGAATATTGAAATTAACAAAAAAATTGGCATAAAAAAAATGGTATCATTCCATCTGTCCTAACTCATATTTTAAATAAGCTAAGTCAAGTTATGGTGAATATACATATCTGGCATTTCACAATCCATAATTATTAAATATCAAATAGAGTGTAGAAAACGAAAAAATAACAATTAAATGTTCACTCACAAACACAGTTTTTATTCTGAATGGTATTCAATTTACTTCTTCATGCAAGTATAAACTGGTGTGACTCAGGATCATATTATAGGGCTATGTTTATTTATTATTTAGATGCGTTTTTTCTAACTCTAATGTGATGGGAAAATCGACTTTTTGGCCAGCTCTATTGGAAGAAAAAACCTTTAAGAAACCCGTCCGTTAAAGATATTAAAACTCTATCTAGATTTTATTATTTATTATCATTATTATAATCTGTTTTTCTAAGGCTTTGGTATAATGGTTTCAAAATACTTTATATTTTTTATCTAGCTTCATAAATGAATGAGAAATGGGCATACGTAATCTCTAATCAGTCGCCATTTCCTTTCGAAATGGCGGATGATATGTTGAGTTCCGAGGATAATGGAGTGATTTTTTTGGTGCTAAATTCTCAAAATAATCGGCCCTGAAGTCTCTTATAGTGCTTATAGTCACTATAAATACGCAGTCAATATTTCACTGCCCTTTGTTCTTTATTCGGATTATAGGTGACTCCGGATGGATGAACGAATTGGCTGGACTGCCGGACAATCCTTCATATCAAGTAGACTTCAAAGCTGAGTTAACGCATAATTTGAACTTCTGGCAGAGAGTGTACAATACTTACGTGCATGCTGTGACGATAATTGGAGGGTACTACTACATGAGCCAAATGGAAAGATTTGTAGACCAATATTTCAACTACACAGGACACGAGAGCAGGCCTCCGTTCATGCAACTGCTGGCTAACAGGAGTCTCATCTTGGTAAATTACCACAATGTCGTAGGATACCCGGTGCCGAAGCCACCTCATAGAAAGGACATTGGTGGTGTTACAATCACACCTGGGAAACTACCCAAGGTAAAGTATATTCTCATGTTTTTTTTTTAAGATCTAGTCTCCACTAGATACGTAAAGCGACAGCAACAATGAGTTAAGTTGAAGTAAGTATGAATATTTTCGACATTTGCCACAACTATACGTCGTGCGACCGCTTGTATCACATTTTACGCATCAAGTGGACGTGAGACCTTTATCTCATAGGAAATTCAGAATTATCCCATAGAAATAGAATTGGATTAAATGTTTTTTTTTTATAAGCTTGAAAAAGAAATCGAAACTTCATCAGTCTCTGTAATACGATCTTTGTAAAATGACGAAGAAATATCAGGAAGAACATAAATCTTCCTTCCCCATGTGAAAGAAGGGAAATTGATACGTAATTACCTTATTTTTACTTTCCCTTATCTATCTATGAAGTGTATTGTAAGAGGAAGTTATGCGATCGTGTAAAATTTCGAATTCGAGTTTTCAACGAAAATATACGTTTTAAGATCCCCTAACCAAATTTGTGTGTGTGTATGTGTTAGGATGTTACAGCAACTTTTTCGTCAAAATGAATTAATCGGAAGTTCAATTTTATATAATCCATTCTACACTTTTTTACAATTTTCTCGAAAACGGCTCTTACGATTTTGATGAAACTTGCCTTAAGTTTTCTCCTTAAATCAATACATAGCTTTTCATGTATGTAGTATATCAACAAGAAAATGCCGGGTAAAAAGATATAGCGAAAAGAAAATTGTATTTGCATTTTAGGGTAAATTATGAGTAAAATCATATGAAAGGTAATTAAATTATATAAAAAAACCAAAAAAACAATTTTTCAAAATCGGACCAGTATAAGCAAAGATACAGCGTAGCACATGCTACAAGACCCTAGATGGAAAGATGAACGTGGCCGAAACGAGACGGATGCGGTCAAACACCAAGACGCCAAACTGTTGTCTACCATGCGCTCTGTAATAATGCAATGTAGCAATATAAAAGTAGAAATTAACTTAATAATTTCTACTTTCACATTATTCAATGGAAGCAAAATGTTTCCATGGAAACTAATTGGAAATTCTATGAAAAATAAACCGAATCTTTCAGCTTTAAAAACCAAACTAAATAGTGCACAGATTTGTCGTACTAAAATTGTTTAAAAAAAAAAAATATTGTGCTTTTGTGAGAGAAGACTTGAAGAAGTGCACTCTGCTGAGTTTATTTCTAGTGTTTACGTGAACTTTTAATTTTGTTAAAATTATGTTTAAAAGATTAATATAATAGAGTGGTAAGAGAAAGTTGTGTGAGGCGCGCACCGCAGATTTCTTTCTTTTTTTTTTTATTTATATCTCTTTTTGCTACCTCGGAACGTAATGCAAACATTCAATGTATACACTACACACGGTCAAAATGCCGGTAGTTTCAGCTTAATTTGAAATCTAAAAGTGTATTTGGATTAGAGTATGGAGGACCTTTAAAATTCCTTTGAAAACTCAGATTGTAACAAATTATGTCAGTTTTATCTTGAGGAATTAAATAATTAAGAATTTATCGTAGACAATTAATGCATTCATTCAGTTGTTCACCTAATCATCAACTCCATCAATGTTATTCTTGTAACATTGTAGCACATTAAGTACTATCGAGACCAAAATGGTGTAATGATTTATTCCGTGGGTGAATAAAGAAATGTCAACAATAAATAATTTAAAGCCGAACCGTCATCCATCATTGAAGTGTGATAGAGTCCAGATCCAGCTTTTATGATTCATATACTGATATAAATATATGTAAGTAAATATTGTTGTCTAAACATTTTTATTTTCATAGAAACTCCAAATATTTATGGATGATGCTGTAAATGGTGTTATTTACTTCTCCCTCGGATCAAACATAAATGTTTCACATCCTGCAAATAGAATTCTGGTTGAAGCATTTATGAAGGTCTTCGAACAGGTGCCTCAAAAGGTTCTCATGAAGTGGGAGACAGCAACATATGAGGGAAAACTTCCGAAAAATGTTCATTTGGAGAAATGGTATCCTCAGCAAGATGTCTTGGGTACATTCGTTTTATATTCATAATATAATTTATATATATATATATATATATATATATATATATATATATATATATATATATATATATATATTATGACAGTTAATGTTTTCAAGTTTAAAGAAAACACTATATGTATGGTAGTTATTATGTAAGGTGTTTTGTTGGAAGATATCCTTAATTAACTTCCAATGAAGACTTAAGGATGACATTTCCCTTGGTAATCAGCATTTGTATGCACCTCTAGATTTATTACACGGTTTTGAAATAAATATCAAGCATTCTAGCTGGAAACTAAACCACTTGCTTTTTAATTCGATCGCGACAATTACTTTTGATGACAGCCAGTTAGGTCGTGAAAGTGTAGCGTTTTAAAAATAAATAATTTGTTTAGATTATTTCCGTAATTAATTATTAGTAATGGAACAAAACAAAACTTATATTTAACGAAATTATAACGATAAAATTTAATTTACACGTTACAATCAATAAACCTCATGATCCACCATGTGGAAAAAATATTCGGGCTTTAAATAGCGGAATCTCATATTCGTTTTTTTTTTTGTTCTTTTATGAAACAAATTTCTGTAGAAGTTGTTTTATAGTTTTTATTCAAGTTTTTGTCAACCTATAGGTATCTACTTATGAAAATAACAGTTTATCTTCCATTGAGTCCCAGTAGTATCAGGGCTTTAGATTTTTCATTACCAAACGCGAAAGTTCATGCATATCATGAAATAGGAAAGCATACAGTGGCGGAAATCCATAAAATGCCAAACATAGAATGAGAACAGTTTCATTAATCTTAAAAAATGACCAGCTTGCAGTAAAATAGACGACATTTAAATACAAAAAAAAAAAAAATTAATTTAATAAAAAATAAAAACGACTACGGAAATAAATTTTATATCTTACAACCCCATTCGTCTTAAGGTACGTGATGTATTAGCATATATTCTTAAGCGCATTTGTCAGTTGTTAGGGGAGTTGACGCCCATGAATATTAAAAATTGATGTAGTCTTGCCTTCCACATCCCAATGAAAATTAAGACTCTTTTTTACTCAATATATAAATTTACTTTCTGTATACTTACATGTACAAATGCAATTAGCTTTCTGTTAAATACCGACTAACCGTCGAGCAAACACATTACTCTCCTTGTGGCTTTTCCGCATTTTTGACGGGTAATAACACAATGTGTATCATGAACATTATGTTTGAAATATGTATATATATATATATATATATATATATATATATATATATATATATATATATATATATATATATATAAACAACGTTATGAGAATGATTTTGGTATAAATAATTTACTTGTATTTATTTGATAATTGTTTGAATATAATTCAGAAACTTGTATTTTATTAATTTATTTCTTAATAATTATATTAAAAAAAACTAAAAATTGAAATAAGAATTACACTACTATCATTCAAACCAACTCAATTAATAACTCTATATTCAACAATATCAACTTCCAATAATACCAATTATGCACAAGAAAAAGCATTGTATAACCAATACTATCGTATCATTTATAGTATTACTAATATATATTTATTTATAGTATTAATATTTCTTATTAAATTTAATGTTATTAATTTTGTTTCCAGCACACAATAACACTGTTCTCTTCATTACCCACGGGGGTTATCTCAGTCTTGTTGAAGCTGTGCACTTCGGTGTCCCTGTCATAGGCATACCCTTTTTTGTGGACCAAGCGAAGAATTTCCACTTCGCCGTAGAAGCAGGCATAGGAAAAATGCTGAGGCTTAGCGAGATAAACTATGACAATTTATCAAGAATGATGAAGGAAATTCTATCGAATAAAACGTAAGCTATACTTTAATATAATATAACTATAATATAATATAAGTAAAATCAAGACTAAAACCTACAGAATTAAGTTCGATGAAAACTCGTAGTCTCCTTTTCAATAAAACAGGTTAATAGATATTATGATTTTTGTAGAAAACCTTGTATTAACAAGGTAGAAAATATGTAATGTACACTACATACTATGTAACGTACTGTAACTATATAGAAAATAGTAGTTAATTGTTATTTACACCAAAGATGGATACTTCATATTTTGTCGAAATAGATTGGTGTTCATGAAAAATTAAATACATTCATTTAAGAAAGATAGTAGTATGAATTTTCATCACTATTTCGTACAACTTTTAGTTTTTTGAGCTAGGCTGTTTTTGCGAGACTTGGTTATTTGGACTCAGAGGACCTTAAAATATGTTATTAATTATTAATATACTTCACTCAGTAGAGGAAGAATGTTTTCTTCTTATTCTTCTTCTTTTCCAATCTCCGCCGTGCTTTTAGGCGTGGAGCAGCCTGAGCCCATCTTCTGTACGTATCCCTATCCTGGGCCATTCTTCTTGTCTCCAGCAAAGAGGAGCACCACTCGCTCCCGATTCTCTCCATATAACCATTATATATAAGTCTCGGCCTGCTAACCGGTCTCTACCCATTTGGTCTTGCTTCTAGCAGTCACTTGGCTTCTACGATCGTCGGCCATCCTGCAAACATTTCCGTACCACTTGAGATGGCGTTCCTCCAGGGTATCCCTCGTTGGTCTAACTCCGAGAGTTTCCCTGATAGTTTCATTCTTCACTCGGTCTCGTCTGGTCTTTCCAGCTATTTTCCTTAAATGTCTCATTTCTACTGTTGTGACCTGACTCTCGTGTCGTTCTAAAAAAACCCAATTCTCGGATCCATAAAGCAAGACTGGGAGGAACACTGACTTAAAGATTCAGAGCTTGGCATCATTGCTGATTTCTTGTTTTCCTACCAGGTTGGTCGATATTTGATAAAAAACCTGGTTAGCCTTTTTTACTCTATTGAGAACCTCCTGGTCTATTTTTGCGTCCCGGCTAATCATAGTACTTAGGTAAAGGTAGTAATCCACCACTTCCAGTTGTCGGATGTTTTAGAATCAATAATTTTATCCGCAAAAAATCTCGATTTTGTTTTTATTTTGTAATCAAGTTTTTTTACACAGACCTTCTAAATAATGCAATAGTAGTTTATATTTATGGAATAAAGAAAGTTTTCTCTTTCCGACGAGTCCATGAAAATTCAAATCAGATAAACTGAAGACTAGATATTCGGGGCTCACAAATTTTGAACCCCCTCGAAACTGATAAAAGAAAATAAAATATTTTTAGATTTGCCCGAAAATTTTTCAAAATATTAAAACCAGTTTTAATAAAAAAAAATATTAATATACTTCTCTCCGTAGATGAATAGTGTTTTAAAACTTAGTTATTACATTTAAAAAAATGGTTAGTTCTAAAATTTACTACTTCTGAATCACTAATAATCTTTTTATAGTAATATAACACCTTAAGTCCGACATTAAATTTTCAAATTTCAATTTCAATTTACATTCTAGTTACTTATTACTATTGACTTAGAATTGATCTTTGTCTATTACATCCGCATCTTCCTTTGGGGCATAAACTTGTATTATAGCAACTTTTCCTATCGACAACTCAATGTATGCCTTAATTATTTTGGTTGATACAGGTTTCCATTCCTCTACTCTTGCAAAAAAGCTATCATTCATAATTAATGCAACATCTTCTTTTGCCCTCACTTCTACTGGAACTCTTGAGTTATGAGTATTCTCATAACTCAGCATATTTGCTGTTTATCCAAATTCTCCGCGACTCTTCCTCCTTACTTCACTGCTGCCTAGAAAATACACTGTATAAAACTCCATTTCCTCTACTATTTCGATTTCTTTGCCAGTCAATGTCTTAATATTCCATATTCCAAATCTAATGCCCTTTCGAGCGCCGTATCGTAGCCGATGAGTCCGTCCAGATCCGAGGCAAGTTAAGATGCTTTGTAGTAGAAATGTACTCTACTACGTGTGATTAGCCCAGCATAGGAGGTCCCGTATCCTCGAGGCAACTGATCTCCCGAATATGTATATCTCCTCAGGAGAAAGAGTGGCTATACCCCACAACACTGGGTACCTGTTGGTCTATGGATCTTTATTCAATATATTCATACCACTCCTGATAAGAGGGATCCCCAGAAGTGCGAAGTGCCAGAGCACAAGAAGTAATGGGGCCACGTAGAAGCGAACACACTAAAAATGGAAATGACCAAAGACTAATAGATTTTTGTGTAGACAACGATTTGCTTATGGGCAACTCATTTTCCCCACAAGATGATACATTAAGTAACTTTTTCAGCCGAAGAGAGAAATGTAAAAAGCATAATTGACTATCATATATACGGTCGAAGGATCAGGAGACTATTTACTGATGTAAAAGTAATTAGGGGAGTAGAATTAGGCTCAGACCACCTTCTGTTAATAGGAGATACCCAAATAGTCTATACCAGAAAGGAATGACTTAGAAGCTACAAGAAAATCAATATTGTGAAGCTCCAGTTACCGAAAAAATACTTAAGAATTATTGGATATAAAACTTAGGGACACCAATATGTACAAATATAAACAAAAATGAAGAAAACTATAATGAAAGCGGCTACGACTGCGAGTGGGATTGCTATTATTTCATCGAAAAGAAATGGTCACTAAAGGTTCACTTGGAGAGATATATAAGCCATTACTCACAGACTGTTATGACTGAGATAACACCAAGAGGGAATGTACTGGAGGAACACAACGAGGTGATCTGGGAAGAAGATGTAGGAAGCCGCAATGGAAAAGCTAAGAATTGGCAAGGCAGCTGGCAAACACAAGATAGCTCCCAAATTCATCAAATTTGGTGGAGTCGAACTTTTAAAAGTACTACGGTATCTTTTCCAGAAAATATATCCTGATAAAGCTATCCCTAAGGAATGGGAATATAATATAATTATCCCTACTCATAAAAAAAGGATGTGCAAGCGAATGTGGAAACTATAGGCCTATCTGCCTTTCTCAGGCTATACACTTCAATATTAGAAAAAAAACTGAGGATACTTGTGGAGGAGAATTTGGAAGAGGAGAATCTGCATTCCGACCACGACGGCTAATCCAGGATCCAGATAAGAGTGCCTTCTTGGCATTCCTAGACCTGAAGGCTGCCTTTGACGCTGTTCCTATATCAGATTTATTCCTTCTACACCAAGAATATCCCACAAGAATTAATAGAAAATAACCCACATACCATTATTCTAAAGGTATAATTGGGATAAACAGAAGAGAGTTGGATATGTTTTGCATGAAGAAAGGTGTGAAGCAAGGAGATGGCTTAAGGCTTCTCTTACTCATTCATTATATACGTGGACAAAATCTTGAAGATGTGCAAGCAAAGATTGTCCTCATAGCAAATTCAGAAGCGCGATTGTAGCAGGCAGTAATGGAATGGGAGGTGGAACTAGAAGGGAAAGGAATGACCATCGATGTCGGAAAGAGCAAAGTAATGGATTTAGGCAGAGAACTGGAAGTTGTTGAAACACGCTGCATAGGTGAAGTAATGGAAATAGTGGATGACTACCCATACCTAGGGACAGTGATTTCCAGGAATGAAAGGTTGGACCAGGAGATCTCCAACAGAATAAAGAAGGCAAATTCCATCTAATCTAAATTACATCTAATCTAAATTCCATCTCTGTAACACAATGATTGTTAAAAGGGAGGTAGGCTTTTGAAATGAAATATCTCCGAAGAGTAGCTAGTAGTAACAAGTAGAGATCGAATTAGAAACGAGCGAACACGAGAAGATATCGGGGTTGCTTCCTTGGGATTCCCTTGAAAAAATATATCTTCGATGGTTTGGACTCCTTTGCCGGATGGATGGGGAAACGCCCAAGAGGGCGATCTGGAATGCAATGGATTGAACACATTTCTAGAATAGCCCAGAAGAGAGACAATCAGATAAATGCCATAAAGGTGCGGACATGGGATCGAGATGCCCGGTATGCTTGGACCGAGGAACCTCCACGCTGAGAAGCACTATGGAAGAGAGACAAGAAGAAAAAGAAGAAGAAGGGAAACTTCCCTCTTTCCACCGAAGCCCAAGAAAATTCAAATCGGATAAACTGAAGACGAGATATAGAGCTTCAAATCGAAACGAAATTTCATGGCTTGCAAATTTTGAATCTCTCTGAAAAAAAAAAAAATCGTTTTCGATGATATTTTCAACATAATGGTTTTTCGGTACGCTGAATCAGAATCAACCATAATTTTTGTTGTAAGAAAATCTCTATGGTTAGTATACCTAATAATCTAAACTTTTATTACAATTATTTGAACAAAAAGCTATTTTTAAAATTTGTATTTTTTCCCAAATATACACTAAAAACAAATAATTTGGTGGAAAAATCACTTCGACATTTTTCAAACTTGAGATCCAAAATTAAGCTGTTTCAGAATTTGTTTTTTTTTCCTCAGCTCCTTGGGGCCATTGGAACGAACGCCGACACAGGTGTACAATATTTTTGGATATAGAATCATCAGAAAAACATTTGGTTAAAATCAGTGACCTATTGACTGTGCCCTTTCATTTTCAGTAATATATATATATATATATATATATATATATATATATATATATATATATATATATATATATATATATATATATATATATATACATATACATATATGGATGAGAATATATCATCTATGTTTATATCACCTATGAATATATCATAAGTACATCATCTATGTTTACTATAACCGTCATCTATAATTATCTGTAAGAACATAAAAACAAAAAAAAATTCTCACAAGACAATGTACTCTGGCATTACGTGCAAGCAGAGTTTATATCATCTAGAAATATATTATAAGTATATCATCTGCGTTTACTATAACCATCATATAAAATTGCCTAAAAGAATATAAAAACAAAAAAAGTTCGCACTACATAATTTACTCTGGTATAACGTTCAACCAGAGTAACAGAGAAATTAATATGCTATGCCAGAGAAGGTGAGAAGGTTTTACAGTGTTTTCATGCTAGATTGAAAACTACGAAAACTCAGTCAGCACAGCATTCTGTCATAAACTCCGACATGTGTTTACACGTCTCTGGCAGCTCTAGCGAGAGATCTCTGGCAGAAAAAAATAATTTTATGCAGTACAATTAATTGTTTATTTATTATTTTTATTATTTTGTGCTTTTTATTGTAACTATTATTTTTTCTACTCGATAATATATATCTTGCTAGTACATAAAATATAAAAAATCGTTTTTTTATCTCTCTGAAAAGTTGGAATTCGGCAATTAAGTGGTTTCATAGTTTTGCCGAAGATATGCTTGATATGCATATTCCAAAGAAAAGGTAATTTAAACGTCTTCTTAGACTATTTAACAGTATGTGTATGTATTAGCACACTATAATTACTGGAAGCGTAATTAAAGATTCTGAATAATTACAATTAAAAGGTGTCTGCTTCCAAACTTCTAATATCACTGATTATAGTATATATAATTATATATATTATATATATATATATATATATATATATATATATATATATATATATATATATAATTATGTATGTATATATATATATATATATACATATATATATATATATATATATATATATATATATATATATATATATATATATATATATATATATATATATATATATACATACATATTTTTTTAAGTTAATTAAAATAATAAAATTATAAACCATCAAAATTTGCATAGGTACAAAGAAGAAATGACTAGAAGATCTGAAATCTTCCGCGACAGAGCCGTGGAACCTCTTGACGAAGCTGTTTTCTGGATAGAGCATGTGATTAAATATCCAGACGTTCTTAAACCCAAAGCTGCCAGCTTGTCATACATCCAGCTGCACCTCATAGATGTGATGTTATTCATAATAGCTGTGTTGTTAGCTTTTGTCCTCATAGCATGGAAGTCAATTACGATTTTCGCCAGGATTTTAAAAGGAAACTCTACATCTAGAAAAGAGAAAAGAAGCTGACTAAAGAATCGTTGAACTTGTCAGCGAACTTAAGTGAACCTTGATTAATTCCTATTTCGGAAAGAGATTTTAAATAAATGTGTGTGCTTCTTTATAATTTTTCAGATTGAAATTCCACGATTTTTGTTGTCCTTGTTATACTCAGCTATTTCTGAAATACAACATATCGTCGATCTCATGTTAAAAATTCGATTTTTTGTTATTGTTATTTTACGATAGTATTTCGGTTTTTATACCTTGCAGTAAAGTTACGAATCTGTTACGACATTAGAAATTGCTGAAACCGCAGTTGCAGTTTTACGAATAACGTCTTAAATTCTGAACCATCCATGTTTAAGTAACGGATAAGAATATTATTAATGTACAGCAATAATTACGCAAGAAATTATGAGTTAAATGAAATACAGTACCAACAAAAAAACTTAAAATAATCGGAATTGGCCCTAATACACAGATGAATGTAGCAGTTTTTTTTGGCTCTTGTGAAAAGTAGTGATTTTTACATTCGTAAATTTATCATGGGAACGACGATATGTTCGCTTTCATTACTTCTTGAAAATACTTTGTACAGATTAAATTATTGATCTTCTTATTATGAAATTAAAATATTATCATTTGAATGGTATTATAAGAAAGTCAATTAATAGAAAATGTGATAGTGGAATTGAATAATTGTAAATAGAAAAAATACATGCAAGCGAATCACAAAATAATGTCATTACCTGAGAAGTTTGCATTTAAAATATAAATAATAAATTAGAAGATTTATTTATTTACCTTGAATGTTATCTTCTTTAATGTATTCTGGAAATTCTTTCTACCATTTTCAATAGGAAAAAAAGTAATTCAAATCCTAATAAATGTTAAGACTAAAAAATTGTATGCAGGTGTTGGAAAACCATAAATTAAGAAAGTTAGAATATATAATGTATCTCATAGCACTTATTCAGCTGGTATTAGGCACAAAACATTTAAATTTAATGGTTAAATAGAAATATAAGCAAATGATCATTGAAGATAAGAGGATGGTAAGGAAGTACGTAAAAAAAAAGCTTTTACTAGATTTTCACGAGCTGTCCACACGTGGACATAGATGGAGAATTATTTTTTTTTTTAAGTACTTTTCGTTCTAAGCATTTTAGTCAGTTCAAGACTTTATCATCAAATACGGCGATATTGATATTAAAATTCATATCTACTTTATATCATTTAAGATAAATTTAAATATTTCTCTATATATTACATTATTATATTTTAAATATTTCTTATTTAATATATATATATATATATATATATATATATATATATATATATATATATATATATATATATATATATATATACAAATAATAATTTCATTATAATAAACATAAGTTTCATGCTGTACCACAATAGACCAGTATTAAAAATACTCCATATTAAAAATACTAAACTTAATACATACCACTAATAAACAAAGAAAAAACATATAAAAAACTTTCTCATTTATTTAATATATATGTGTGTTTTATTAATACTATAATAAATACTTCAAATTTATTTATCGTGAAGTAATCTCATGTCATTTCATAAGTAATTGCCTTTTCGCGACAAAGTAAATAGGATTCAAGGCTGGGCCTTGTTAAGATGGGCAGGCCCTCATTCAGTGATTCCTTGTTCGGCCTTCATGTAGTACTGGTAGTTGGCAGGGATCGCAAATGAATTTGCTTAAAACAGGTAAGTCAGTAAAACCAATTAATAATTACAATCTCAGAAATTGTATATTCTATTGATATATATATATATATATATATATATATATATATATATATATATATATATATATATATACACACACATATATATCTTGCCTAATTTGAAATAAATAAGCAATCTACACCACCTAAATATTAGAAAAACTAAATCGACTAAATTAAAAAAAAAAAAAAATATACCAGTGAGTTCAGGTGGTGTCTCTAGTAATGAAACACAGCACATGGAACCTGCAATCTTTTCCTTGAAACAAAACGGTGGTGTATTTAAACTCTAGATATTTGTTCGCTTTAATAAATTTAAAACGGGTAAATCAATTTAGACCAATCTAGGCAAAAACAAAACATTCGTAATTTTGAGTGAGAAGTAGCCCACTGTATTATTTTGCTCTGGGCCTGGACTCGGCTGACTGTGCCCTCAATTCATACCTCGAACTTTTATAACTCGAATTGGCTCTAAAATAATTATAAGTTAGTTGATCCTTCTATACCACCATGCGGATGTCAACTTAAATAATTATACTTTGGCATTACAGCATGTAAATTAATGACTGCAATCATGAATCAAAATCATTTTTTATAAAGACATTGGTACAGTTGTGTTTATGAGTGAACAATATTAACAATGTATTTTACTTCTTTTTTTTTATAGCAGTTATCATGTAGTAATTGGTTTTTAATATCGGTAGTGTTTCCATAATAAAAATGAATTATCAGGTGCATAACAATTACAATCTCTTTCGGATACATCAATTCCCATGTACACCGTAAACACAATGACATTGTAAACACTTATTATAAATAAAAGATTGATTTTAAAGCTTAAAGTGTGTGTAGCTCGTTACCCCATGTAAAACTGTGACAACAACAAAAAAATTGTGACTCCTCATCTGTGTCAAAAGAAAAAAATTCCCCAAGTAATAAATAATAAGCTTTGATGTAGGAAAATCATTTAAACAAAAAAAAAAATTAAATTCCTCGACTTTATCTTCATCAGACGCAACCTAGGAGCCATCACTTCGACGGAGGAGATGGGAAATAATGCTGGGGTTTTAGAATTGTTTTAGAGATATTCCACAGGTAATCATAGCGAGCATAGAGGGGGGGATAGGTAGGAATTTATACATATATTGTAACACTCTACAAATACTACTGTTTTTGGCGAGGATAGAGGTCCTTCGAGAGGTCCTTATAACAAAAATAGTCGGTTTTAACATTGATCCGGGCTTCGATAGACCTGCCTTGTTATTAAATCGGAACGGACTATGTTAGCGAGTAGAGGAACATTAGAATAATGTCTATTTTAATAGTCGACTGCTTCCTCCCGTATAAGGAAATAGATCAGAAAATTATTTAGATAAGCTGGCTAGATAAGGGAGAGAGGGAGGTTCCCGCTACGAAAAGCCAATGTTGTTAACAATCTCCTAGTTCATATCCGTTGAAGCTATTATGTCCAGAAAGCCTAATGGGATAGAAGGAAATAATAAATATTCATAATAGTAATTAAATAAGGAATATCAACATTAACCAGTTTCTTTTTCGGACAAAGGAATATTTACAAGGTCGGCAGTTGTACCTGGAGGGTGCTGTTCAAGACCGCCAATAATGTCGTGAGGAACGGTGGGTCGGTCAAGGGAGAGGAGGAGGGTTGAATGTATACATATATTGTAACGCTCTACAAATAATACTACTTTTGGCGAGGTCCTTCGAGAGGTCCTTATTACAAAAATAGTCGTTTTTAACATAAGGCTCTAATGAAATATGGTGGGGAGGATTTCGGAATCGGAGCTATTGATACTTCTAGGATTAAATGACTATGATTAGAGGAAAGTTCATCTAGACGAGTAATGGAGCAGTTGAGAGGACTAATCAGGCTGGGGATGAAGATATCAGGATTACTACGGTTAGGATCAGTAGGCCAGTAGGTAGGGAGTTGGGAGTAAGAAGGTTAGAACGTTGGAAACTAAGTGCAGACGTCAATGTACGTCCACGGGAATTCATGGTTCTGGAACTCCATTGTTGATACTTTGCAGTTAAGCCTGCACCTATAATGAAATGTTTACCAAAGGAATTTAGGAGCGAAGTGAATTGGAATTCGGAGATGGTTTGTTTAGTAGCGCAGTAACCTGATGCAAATGTGAATGGGAAGGAGGTCTTGATTACTATCGTGGTGGCTTGTGTGAAATCGTGAGTAGGCAAAGAGATTAAATGATGAGTGAGGGATTGATGAAAAATAACAGCAGTACCGTCATGGGCTTTACCGTCTGGATGGTAAGTACGATATGTTAAGTATTGAAGTATTTTTAAAAGCTGTTTACTGGTCAGTCTAGTTTCTGTAATTAGTGCAGCATCCACATTTTTTTAAGTAATAATGCAGTTAGTTCGTCGGTGTGGTTTCGGAAGTGGTTTAGTAGGACTCATTCAAGGATTTCTGAAGGGAGGAATGAAGTGGGATACGGGATTGGTAAGGAGTGATATCAGAGGGGTAACAAGAGATTTGAATTCAGAAAGGAAGGATGTGAGCAGACTAGTAAGATAGGGATATTTGACATTGTATGCTGAGTGGTTTGTTGCGGAATGGATAAATTTTGTGGAATAGGCTGTTGAGGTTGGGGATGTGGTTGCTGGGAATGTTGAAGTATATGATGTTTCGGCAGGACTTCACATTAATTGCTCTTGTTTCCATCTCCAAGTAGTTGAGCGAAAGATACCGCTGATTCCACGATTGTAGAAGGTTTTCGTCTTAGTCTGCTTGGCCTGATTCTTTCATCTTGGCACCGTGGTTTTTGGAATCTTTATTTAAGATTCTTATAAATCTGGCAGCCTTTGTATGCCTGGATGTCCCTTCAGGCATACATCGCATACTGCAGGGGTTATTGTAGGTTTTTTGAGTTCTTCTGATTCGTGCTGTTCGCTTCGCCGCATTTCACACATTGCGGTGACAGTAAGTTTAAGTATGGCCATATGTCTGGTAATCGTGGCACTGAACAATTTTCATCTTGGTATAAGGTTTTTCAACCTTTATCCTAGAATAATACATCTTATTGATATCGTAAATTGTTTCCAGCCCCGGCGATGCTTCTAGGCCTACGAGATAAATAGATATTATAGATAAATAGATAGAGGAACTTTATTTTTCACACCTGACTGCTCTTTATTTTCTTTTATAGCATTTGTTATTTGGCGGATTTTATAACCTAGAGCCGTCAGCTCCTCCTCCATGGCGTCTGTTGGGTGTAAATTTTTAATCACTACCCTTAACGATCCCTTCTGTCGTAGTTGGTATGTGTGAAAATCCGTTTTAGTTTCGGTGAGATATTTCACAATTGTTCGATAGGCCCTGCTGTATTCGGTGATATTTTATTATCATAGGTTCTACTAAGACACCAGCAACTACTGGAGTCAGTAGTTTTATTTAGCTATTTTAATATTTTTAACAAAAATTGGCGGCGGCCGGAGATCTCTGGCTATTGGTGCAGTCTCCATAATAGATAGGTTTATCATTTTGAAGGGACTGATAGGGATTAGGATTGAATAAAGGAGATTCATCAGACATCCCTTGTGATGATGTCCCTGGTTGAGGTTCTGGTTCTGTTGAGCTAGGTGGCGTTATTGGTGGAGTTATAAGCTTGCTGCGACGATGTTTTTGTTTGACTGATGAAGCACGAGGTATCGAACCAACAGATCTCGATTTTTTTGTAGTAGTCTTATCCCACATAACTTGATGAAAGTAGGGAACTCCCTACTACTCCTTCCAACTGGAAGTAGGGAAGGAAATAAAAAATAATAATAATAATAATAGGGGACAAAAATTGCGTCTTCTTGAACTTGACCTTGTCTCTAAGGTGGGCGTTGACCAGCCCTTCCCGAGGATGGAGGCGAACTGGCGTCAGCTAGCCAATCGTAGACAGGTCACCAGGCTTGTGATAAGCCACTAGACACTGCTTTCACTTTTCTCATCTATACACAGAAAATATTAACAGTACTCAATATACACCTACGATCTCGTCAGGTAAACAAGAGCAGAAAAAAAAAATCACTGAAAATTCTTCTGAAAAATGAAAAACTCTGAGACACGACGTGAAAGTTGATCATTACAATCTAGCGCTTGTGCAGAACTTCATTCAGCAGAGGACAAATATCACAACAACTTATCTATATAATTATTTTTCAAACAATAAGTGAGTATTATTTTTCTTTTAAATTTAAGTTAATTGGAGATAACATGAAATATAGCTTATAAATAAATATTCGAGTGTAACTTATAAGAATATGCTGGAGTCACAAAAGAAATATTAAGGATACACATTTCATTTTTTAAAGATTGTTATTAAACATTATCATTAACTAATAAATTATAGTTGTAATTAAGTGAATTATTATTATAATTTTATGATAGTAGCTAAATAATAAATCTATAAATAATTCATACATTGATTACAGGCTCAATACGGTATTTACTTATTTATAATGTTTAATATATTAATATATAAGCATGTTTTGTTTTGCTATTTATTTCATTTTTATTATTTTTCCTCACCTATATACGAAGTATTTTTCATTTGTCTTCACAATTTCTTCTTTTGCCTTTCATTGATGTTTACTTCATTTTATAATTTTACATTCATTAAATATCATAATTGTTGACACTATATTTTACAAAAAGGATTGAATGCTAATTTTTGGCATGAAATCTGTAAACGAATATAAATACATAAGTTTATTAACATTTTACAATCCTTTAGCTCCTATGTTGTTAATGGAAGGGTAAAATAAAAATAAAAAATAACTTATTTAAAGTTCCAAGCATCCTGAGCTTATTCTACTCATTATTGAGTCTGCAAATGTTCATATTTATGTACATAATTAATATATGTCTTTTTCAGCTTTAGTTTGTATATTTTATATGCAAATCATTACAGTTATTTGCTCAGTTTTCATTCAATTATACACTCACGTATCTTGATACTTGGGACAATTGATATTACAAGGAAAAATTTGATTACACTTGAAACTTGCAGAATACAATGAAATTCTGGACAATTCCTTTGCTGTTGGTTGGCTGCACAGAAGCTGCCAGAATCTTGGCATTCTTTCCGCTACTGGCTAAATCGCACCACTATGTCTACAGGCCGATCATGGCGGAGCTAGGAAGGAGAGGGCACGAGGTGGTCTACTACACGGGATACCCTTTCGAAGGAACTGTTCCACCAGGAATTGTGCAGGTGGATTTATCCGGCGAATTGCCCGACCTACACGGTATGATAACTATAAACTCAAACTCGAAATTATTTATAACTATTCAATAAACTCAACTTTAATAACTATAATATATTTTTAATAGCTGCCATAAACTTCATGGATTTGGCCAGCACTAATATCATCGAAGATTTGAAGAAAATTTTCCGATTTTCTTTTACCTTAGTACCATTTTTTTTGGAAAGTCCGACGGTGCAGAAGCTTATACACTCAAATGAGAAGTTTCACGCTGTGTTGTCTGAGTCTTACTTAATTCAGGAATACCAATCTGCTTTTATACACAAATTTGATGCTGTAGGAATTGAGATTGTTTCAATAGGTATGAGATAACTTTTCTTCTTTTAATCTTGATTAATTATATTTTTCTATTATATGGAAAAATCAGTATAAAAATAAAATTAAAAGAAAATTCCAAATATACAAGGATAATATCCCAATAAAGCTATCTGCATTATTATTATACTCATTGAATGATTCTCAAAGATACATTCCATGGTTCCAGCTTTGTGGCTAATAATCAGAATACAATATTGCCTGACGTTGCTTCTACATTTTTCTTTTCAATTTTATATGATGAAGCAGATGCTGCACTGTTTATATCTTTAAAAATTCCTGTTCAGGTTGTGCTTATTTGTTCGTGTGATAGTATCCATGTAAACAAAAAGCTTTTATACTTTCATTAAATTTAAATAAATTGGAATTACTCTTTCACAGCGCAAGCATGTTTATAGAGATAGGTACCGTTGCTGTATCCGAACGGCGCACAGTATGACCGATTGAGAATCTTGTGGGACAAAAGTCAGAAAGCCATAGTATTTATAATGAAATATTTTTCTCTCATCCAAACTAATTTATTATTGTTAAACATGGCCTTTAATTGATTTCAAAACCAGTTTCTGTCTGAAACCAGTAAATATGTACTACTTCAAACCATTTTAAACACGGAACAACAATAGTGACATATCATTTTGACCGAGATAATCAATTTCTTTTCCAGAGTCAGTTATTTTCATGATATTCATTTAAATAATATGTTTTAATACTTAGAAGAATATTAATTGTCAATAATAAGATATGAAAATTCCATATCTTCCATAATATTGTATTATTCAAAACTCGACAATATTACACCAACGTTTCATGTTTTTGCCCCATCTTCAGGATTGAATTCCTAGGACAATTATAATACTGTAGGGTCTCTGTCCGTTTTCAGGCTCAACTCTCTTCGAATTCTCTTCATATGGTTGGTTATCTCTGAGTCCCATATTTAATTCCATTTTAGTAATGGCTGAATTAATAAGTTGATAAATAATAATTATTATTATCCTTATATTATTTATCTCTGTCGTTTTACTGTTACTGTTACTTTGTAATATCTATATCTCTAATTTCATTTCAGCCCTCATGAAGGCTCACGTGTTTGGGTCGAAACTTTGGCTTTTCCAATAAAAAATCATGAATATTAATTGTCTGAGTCCTGAATATTTGGGATAAAAAATATAATTTTTTTTCTCAAAACATTTTGGGTCTCCCGACTAAATGTTGATTGTATCAGCTCAATTAATCACTTTCTTTTCTAGATAATTGTTAAAATGATGATCTGTTTCTTACAATATCTCAATTAATTCCCGTTTTTAAAAACTCGAGTTTTCCACCTGAAACGCAATTCTTATTATTGCTCTTAAACGGATGAGAACGGGCTATTATGTTTTACATATTTACTAATTTTACATGTTGCTAGACACATGTAATACATTGTTCGAATCAAAATTTAAGTCGCACCTTCTTGTTCATGAAAAGTTACAGACTAAAACGTAAAGCAGTCTTCTGTATTACTTAACGTTGTTGATTGGTTATATTCTGAGTGTGTAAAAGTGCCTGAAATTGAACAGCATTAGTATTTACTTCTTTCATTGCATTTCATCTTGAAATAGTAAAAAAGATAACTAACTACAACATCCTGATACTGTTCACTGAAGACAGAAACTGAACTTAGCTCTTAACTATGAAAAAGTTGAAAAGGTATAAGTTAATTGCTTATTTAAGAGCTGTATTGGCATTATCCTGAATTGTCTGGCTTATCAACAGCCTACCTAATGATACAAACAGGTATTTCATCATTATCTCAAACTTCGTTTTTGGACTTATGTCCCGCTAGATTCACAATTGGCCACACTATGCGACGTTGCCCGTGAAAAGAATTGAGAGTTAAATACCAAGTTTTTTCATGTTTAACTTTTAAAAGATAATGTGAGTAACAGAGAACAGAACTATTGTTCTAATCATTCCTGATCATCATTCATCGTCATACTGTAAAATTTGTAAACAATGTTTAAGAAAAATAAAAGATTAAAATTTTATTTTAATTTTATTTTATTGGAAAACTTGAATTTTTAAAAACGGGAATTAATTGAGATATTGTAAGCAACAGATCATCATTTTAACAATTATCTAGAAAAAAAAACACCCCTCTTCTGACCAAAGTACGGGTACTCCCAGTATCAATTAGCGCCCTAATTCCATCACTATACCCCTGCACTTGGGGCAACCACTTCCACACTCCACGAACACTATTTGTGTCTCCTAGGGTGGTGGTTTCCTTCCTCGTGTTTGATCTTTTGGATTTGTGCCTTCGGTTCGCCTGCTCGCTAAATCTTCCAGCTATCTTTGACCAGCCATCGTCTTCTTCCTCAGTAGAGCAGTTATCTGAGTATTATACAGAGCTCGAAGTTGACACGTACCTACGCCGTCTTGTCTTGTAGGTGTTCATCTTTATTGGTTCTGGAGCTCCAGCTGCATTCTACCTGTACAAGCTCTAGCGGCATGGCCTTTTTCCCCGCATTCGAAATATTTGAGGGACAATTAGCTGCAATGTGCCCTGAGCGATTGCATTCATATGTCTTTATTCTCGCCCACTCTAGTTTCATGAACTGGGGATCGTTGTTGACCATCTGTACAATTCCCAGATTGGTGTTCGTACCACTATTCTGATCCATAGGTTGAACTGGAGGATCCATAAGTTGGTCTTGTCCGTCCACGGGTAGACGTTGAAGCTGAAACGGATACTACATTTAATTACTAGAATTAAAACATCTCTTAAATGTGTATATTTAAGTTTATATTTATACTTAAGGGTGTCCCATTGAAAAAAAAACCTGTACCACTACAACCCATCAAGGATCTAGGGTTCAGTATTTGGTAAGAACCGTACCATTTCTAGGCCAACGGTTTTGCAAGGAGGTGATTTGGCGGAGGTCAGGCTAATTGGATATAATAAATTGGGCTGCTATGCACAAAATAAAGTAGTTTTTTTTTTTTTAAAATAGAAAAAACGTTATGCAGCACCAAATTTGTTAACTATTGACGATTTAACTTAGACCAATTGACAGGGATACTAATTAATTTTGCAAGGGATCTTGGGGGAATTTTGTGTTATAAAATAAATATAAATTTTATTAGAAAACAGCAATGGTTTCACCACGATTGTTTCCGTTTGCTTTCAAGAACATTTAATCTGATTAATATTTTTAGAAAGACTGATTCGGAGTTAATTAAAATGTTTTATTAAAAGAATAGTACAGATTATTTAAAAAAGAAAAAAAAATGCAATAGCCGAATTTGAAACTGTTCGATATACAAACGAATTGTGGGACTTGGGTCTTTCATTTACATCTCAAAACTTTTTGTAAGGTAAAATTATATCAGCGAGCTAATGGCTTAAATATTTCAATAATATGATGATTCCTCAGTTAAATGTAGTCCAAACTAAATGGGTGAAAGAAAATACGGTTCTGGACGAGTTTCAAACGGGGTTAAGGAAATCTAACTCAACGGTTGACAACATCATGCATTAATTTAATTTGGTTAAAATAAAATTGAGTAAGAAAAGAGATTAGGTCTTTGCCTTATTTATTGATCTAGCCGGGACGTTTGACCATATTGATCGACTTGCATTGAAGTATGAAATAGCACTGGGTGTTTCGACTAAGGTTAATAATGTTTTAAAAAAATTGTACCCATCAACACATGGTTCGGTGTGGTTTGGTAATCGTTTATTTGAGGAGTTGGGCACGGCCGTGACCGTGTTAGGTAAGAATGCTTGTTAGTTCCCTTCTATTTTCTCTCTTGTTTAACTGCTCATCTTTTTGGCTCATCTATAAAACACTGTTATTAATAAAAAGACAATCAATATACTTGAAAGAATGTTTAACTTTAATATTTCAAACCTTGACGAAATGTAATCTAACTTCGTTCTTTATTCGGAAAATAGGTGACTCCGGATGGACGAACGAATTGGCTGGACTGCCTGACAATCCTTCCTATCAAGTTGACTTCAAAACTGAGTTAACGCAAAATTTGAACTTCTGGCAGAGAGTGTACAATACTTACGTGTATGCTGTGACGACTATCGGAGGGTACTACTTTATGAACGAAATGGGAAGAATAGTGGACCAGTATTTCAACTACACAGGACACGAGAGCAGACCTCCATTCTTGCAACTACTTGCTAACCGGAGTCTCATCTTGGTAAATTACCACAATGTCGTGGGGTACCCGGTGCCGATGCCGCCCCACAGAAAGGATGTTAGTGGTGTTACTATCACACCTAGAAAACCTCTACCCAAGGTGTTAAATATTTTCATGCTTTTCCTTAGCTAAATATTCAAATGTATAACCATTACCGAAGGGATCCTTTCTATTAAAGGATTGATAAATGTTTTGATAAATTTGTTTTTAATGAAAACTATTTTAAAATGTTATACATTCATCTTCAGTTCTAAAAATACACAAAAATCAACAATTAATTGTGATATTATTAAACATAAACATATAAACATTAATAAACAAAAAATAAAATAAAATAAAAGTCGTCAAAATACATATACTTAAACATATTAAATTAAATATAAGAAATTAGTAAAAACATTTCAGAATTATGAATTTAATTAAGATAAAAGATCAAATACATGTTGGTTCTCAACAAGGTTTGAGTAGATTATATCAAACATAACAGGTAATCTAGTTACGTGATTCATTTCTAGTTTAACTCAAAGCTCAAAATCTTTAATCTGGAGAACTTCGATCACGCTGAACTTCGAATTATTCGAATTTCATCAGACCTGAGCCTGCAGCCTAGAGCTCATCTTCTACTTCAAGTCCTTCGGCAGCATCGTAGCTACCCTATAAGCCGTACGTTTCAAGTAGTACCGATCCCATCAGGAGCACCTTTGACATGCCCAGCCTCGTGGGAATTTTATATCGCTCTTTCCTATTCCAGAAATGTTTATCATGATTCAACATCATAAAGCTTACTTTCCGTGATTAGTTAAGTGAAGCTACGTTTATTTCAGTTGCAGAGTCGGTTCCTATTCCGCATAAATCTTTCTTTTTTTCTTTTTTATTCCCCTTTCTGGCCATTTCTGGCATACGGGGTTTCAGCAGCATGGTATGTGAGTATACCACTACCGCCAATAAAACACAGCTTTATTTATTTTATTTTTTAAAACTATTAATTTATTATTGTCATATATTTCATATGTATATTTTATATATCATATAATTTAAGCGTGTCTTTACTTATGGAAAACATATTTGGGTATTCTATTTATGATTACGGTGCACCGTTTACTGATGGGACTGCACCTTTGTGTCCTTCCTTCCTGATTCGTGTAGCCAGAGGTTTGACTTTCAACCCTGAGTTTTCTCTCTGCACTGCCCAGAGCTGCCACAGACTTCAGCTTCCTCCTGCGGTTCCTTCTCAGGCGGTCTCAGCGGCGGCAGCCTCCTCTTCTTAGGGTGGACGGTCCCTACCAAGAGTGAAATGTGTGGGGTCCATGAAATGTGTTCCACATAACATTTCCACAGCAAGGAAATTTATTTATAAATGCTTTCTATTATTAATGTAAATAGGCACATGCACGTAACATGCCCAGAGGCGCTTATTTTCCGTCGTATGCAGTACATCAAAATAAAAATGAAAATAAGCGCTAGTTACAAATTCGGGCAAAATTTGGATCATAAAAGGGTAGAATAATAATAGTATATAGCAGTAGTTGTATGAACATTAAAATATTATTAATGCAGGTTAATCGACAATCAGGTATTAAAAAATAATCCGTGATCAGAAGAACTCCGTCACTAAAGTCGTATTTTCTCTAAAATACAGATTATTAAAAAAAATGGGAGAGTGAGAAAAAAAAGTTGAGACCCACAAAAAACAGTTCCTAACATACCGAAATTTACCAATTTATTATATTGTTATATTATTAATATATTGCAATTATTACATTGGTCTGTCTATCCGCTGGCCTTCCATACTGAAAATCCTTAATACCCAATTTCAGTATATTTGACCCAACGTGGGCCGTTGGAGGTGCTCCTTATATATGACATCTCCTAAACCTCCATAATCGCGCTCTAGGGGTTATGAAACGGATAGAAAACGCAGTCCGGCTACTCACCGCCGACCTTCGACCCACTGCAATAGTGATTTTTTCGGAGAAAATACGACTAAAAACAGTGTCATACAGCTGAGGTAATGACGGAAGCAAGATTATAAATTTTTCTCATTCACTTCAATACGTTCTCTATACAACGATATATTAAATATTAAATTTGTACGTTTTTTTTTTCAACTCCAGATGCATAAATAGAAAGTGACACTCACAATTGGACACAGGTAGGGTCAATATTCCTGCCCGCGGTCAATGTGAGTTGCTATAATTAGGCTGGCACACCCGAAGAAAGAGAGATAATTGCCTAGATTCATCCAAGTACACGCTCAACTTTCATATTAAAACTCGCGAGCACCTAAGCCCACTAGGTCATCCCACTTCTCTCATTCCTTAAACACACACTCACGTATGTGTTGAATAAATTGGTAAATATTTTTTATCTAATCATTTTAGTTTTTATAGAATGTACAAGCATTTATGGATGATGCTGTAAATGGTACCATTTACTTCTCTCTCGGATCTAATGTACTGATGTCACATCCTGCAAATAGAAAACTGGTTGAAGCATTCATGAAGGTCTTCGAAGAGGTGCCACAAAAGGTTCTCATGAAGTGGGAGACAACATATGAGGGAAAACTACCGAAGAATGTTCATTTGGAGAAATGGTATCCACAGCAAGACGTCTTAGGTACATTCGATTTATATTTAAAATATTTATTTCCTTATAATTTATAAAATTAAAAATATTTTTCTTTTTGATGATTGTATATGTTTTTGTGTTTATAAAAAAATTGAAAGTACAAATTTCATATTACACACTGAGATGTGCTACTAAATATAAGTTGGGTTAGTTTATACTCTTCAATGAAATCCAATTACAGCTTAAGAACGAATTAGTGGCTTATAATTTGAACCCGACAATTACTTTTGATCCTACATACATTATGTTGTGAAAGTTCAATATTTTATAAACTGCCGTGTAAAATATTCTGCCGTAAAATATTTGAATCGCACAAAATACTTATATAATTTATAATACTGCAACCAATTTCTTACTTTATGTAAAATGTTATTAATTTTGTTTTTAGCACACAATAACACTGTCCTCTTCATTACCCACGGAGGATACCTCAGTCTTATAGAAGCTGTGCACTTCGGTGTCCCTGTCATAGGCATACCTTTCTTCGGAGACCAACGCAAGAATTCCCGTTTTGTCGAAGAAGCAGGCATGGGAAAAACGTTGAGGCTTACCGAGATTAACTATGATAACGTATCAAGAATGGTGAAGGAAGTCCTATCGAATAAAACGTAAACACATTTTATTACACTATAATAAATGGGTAATTATTTGATCGAAAACCTCTTTATTTTGTTGTATGGAACCAAAGACGTCGTTTCTACTCGAATTAAAATTAAATTAAATTGAAAAATAAAATAAAAAATGGGAGAACGGGTTTGCAAGAAAATGGGAGGCAACTAACGTACAAAACATTAATTTTCTTTTCTTTTTTTAACTTTAAGACTACCTCACTATGCCAAGCAGAAGAAGTATTTTAGTCGGAGGAACATTTATACATTTTTAAATTATTCCAAAAATGTTTTCAAAACTTTTTCTGCAGTGTGTTAAGAGTAAAAAAAAAATCGAAAAAAAAACACTTCCATATATAAGTTATAATTAGTCAAGTTCCTGTACATAGTGTGACGGATATAAAATAATAAATATTTATCAATTATTTAATTCAATCGCGATTATTTTAGTTATGCTTAGGGCTAAGTAACCATGAAATAAGTAAAAGACATAGTTGTAATAAATTGATATGTAACTGGCTTAATATGTACATTGATCATTCTTTGAAAGTTGTGAGATTTTAGTATTAGTAATTGTCTTATTAATTCTGATAGCACTATAATTTCGTTTTTTATTTTTTTTTTTTTTATTTCAATTGCATCTCAGATGCTGTTGTAAAAATCTCCTATCGTAATTGTTTCTAGAACGAAACAAAAATAAGAAAATTCCAATTATAAAAAGTAAGGAAGTGAGGGTGGGTGAGAGGGAGTGAGTATACTAGAGGGGGAAGTGAGGTTGAGGAACAAGGAAATAATAACATTAATATAAAACAAAAATGATAACGTTATCGAAATATCTTTAGTTCCACTATTTTTTATTTAAATTATATTAAAATAAATAACTTTTTAAAACAAATCTTCAAACTAATAGATGGTATATCAGATATAACTTCGCAAGTAAACAAGGGATAATATAAAAATCTCAGTGGTTTATTTAATTTGACAAAAACGTATTGGCTTACATTTTTGTTAGTAACTTTGAGTTAAATTTTGTTATGAGTGAGGAAGTCAAACTTTAGTGCGAGGAAGTGAGGTTTTTATGCCTAATCGTTTTAAGCAAATTAGGTATTAACCTTAGAGCTTCCTTATTTACACTCCACCTAATTTCATAAAAACGGAAGAATTACAATACTAATTCATCAAATATTTAACTTACTTTTTAATTATATAATCAGGTGAGAGAGTGAGCATAACTAAACACAAAGCACGTTATTGAACATAGCATTTAACTCTCCTCACAGCATGTTAATCAGGGTTTCTCTCAACATCGGTTACAATTTGTTCGGAAAGAACTGGTAAGCCGTGCCAGCTGTAGAAGTTTGTGGGTTACTTGATGCCTATTTTCGGAAAACGTGATTGAGTGATATACATGGTCAAGGGACAAGCAATTAACTTGCCTACATAATCATTGTTTTTCTTTTTTGAAAATACTGATACAGCATTATAGCTGACCCAATTTATTTTAATAGCGATTGGTTAGGTTTCCCAGCAGCTAAGCAAAGTCACTGTAGAATATTCTACAAATGGAATATCTGATGGAGTAAGGATTTATACGTTTAAAACTTGTTTGCACAAGAAATATTAGTGTAAACATCAAAGCTAACCCGTGATCAAAAAATTTAAGACTATTCTTTATCAAAATCAATAAACAATGTCTGTCAGATGCATCAAAAAAGTCAGATTTATTCATAGGATTGTGATTTCTCTATTTTCGAATAATGACTCGCATCGCGCTAACGCATTCCTATTCTGCAATTTACTTTCAAGAGAAATTATGTATTCCACCAATGAATACGGAGAATGCACCAATGCATAAGGATAAATATCAAACATTTTATCAAATAAAGATTTTCAGAGAACGAATTCTTCCAGTGTATAGTTTGAGGCACTGAACTTGGCCGGGTAAGCCACATCACCATGGTTTAAATATTATTAAAAATATAGTTCGATATCCTGACTCAGACAGCATACACAAATATAGTTCTTTGATTTTTTATTTAAGATATCTATCGAAATGTGTTGATATTTAGATAACAATTACACATCTGTAGAAAAAAAAACATATTTTTTTTTTAATTTTTTGTCTTAGCCCACTATAACTACTGAAAGCATAATTAAAGATACCAAATAATTATAATGAATTAAGTTTAAGGTTTCTATGGCCAACTTATTATATCTTAGCTACTATTAAAAAAATAAATCAAATTCTAAACAATAAAAATTTGTATAGGTACAAAGAAGAAATGACAAGAAGGTCTGAAATCTTCCGCGACAGAGCTGTGGAACCTCTTGACGAAGCTGTTTTCTGGATAGAACATGTGATCAAATATCCAGACGTTCTTAAACCGAAAGCTGCCAGCTTGTCATACATCCAGCTGCACCTCATAGATGTGATGTTATTCGTAATAGCTGTGTTGTTAGCTTTTGTCCTCATAGCATGGAAGTCAATTAAGATTAGCATCAGGATTTGGAAAGAGAACTCTACCCCTAAAAAAGCGAAAAGGCGCTGACTGCTTGTTTAGAAGATGATGAATCCATGAAATTGTCAGCGAGATTAAGTAAACCTTGATTATTATTTGTTTTTGTAGATTGTTTTATTTATTTATTTTTGGAGTTAATAGGTGCATTCACTCATAAAGACAAAGTCATAAATAAACACTTGTAATGAAACACAAACATAACCAATACAAGTTATGTTATCAAAGAAAAGTCAGATGCCAACAATTTGTTTTAAAAAATGCTCACTCATGCAGATAAACAGGGTAGCTTTTAGAAGAACTTCTAAGCGACAACAGTGGTGAGTGTGACAATGCAGATGTGCGAGAGATTTTGCTAAAAAGGGGAGTCACACAGAGGCAAACAGCTCCTTATACGCCACAGCAAAATGGCATTTATGAACGAGAGAACAGAACAATCGTTGAGATGGCAAGAACATTTATGTACTTGAATCCCGATGTTCAGTTTCCACAAGCAATTTGGGACGAGTTTGTGACAACAGCCGTCTACTTATTGAACAAAACAAGTAAGTCATCAGTAAATGGAGTGAGTCCTTACGAACTTTGGTTTGGTAAAAAACCGAGGATCAACCATCTTAGTATCATCAGTTCAACCTGCTACTTGCATGTTCCTGTGCAGAAGAGGCACAAGATGAATAAGAAAGCTCAAAAAGGTTATTTAGTAGGCTTTAGTGGCGATGAGCGTATAGACCGTATCTATATTCCAGTAGAGAGACGAGTCATGTTATTCGGAGACGTTCGATTTCAAGAAATACTTCATGATTGTGTTAAGAAAATAAAAGTACTCCGGCGAAAGAACAATCGCTTGAAGAGAAATATCATGATGAAGAAGAATTTAAGGCTTTTCTGATCAAGAAGAAGAAGAAACATAAACAGGTTGAAGCTGAAACTAAAACAGGTTGATGTAGGTTACAAATAATGGTGGCAAAAAAGATCATAGTAACAGTGCCATCAATAAAGAGTTACACAAAAGAGATATAACAGTGAGAAAAAACAAATCGCAGCTTATACAGTTCACGACTGTCTTTCAGTGAACTGAATAACTTTAACATTCATCCGCATCTACCCTTTCGGGTCATTAGTCGGCCATAATTCACAAAATTATATGTTTTTCAACATAGTCTTGTTCTGGTGTCAGTGTATAGTGTTCATGATGTTACAATGTGCTTATTGCTCGTGTTGTATTTCTGCATTTTTTTACGGAAGTTTACCAAGGCAAGACGTCTTTTCTTATTTCCTGTAATTTGCATGGTAAAGATAGCCATTTTGTTTGCCACTTATTCATTGTTTCCTGCTTAGAATGTCTCTTCCAGTCTTCCGAAAAAAAAAACAGAGACTTCAACTGCTAAATTTATAGCAGTTGAAGTCTCTGTTTTTTTCAGTCTTATCCTATTTGCCTCTTTTTCAGCGGTTTCGTAGCCTGCAACACCGCGGTACGATGGTACCCATGGCAGTACAACTTTCTTGTCTATTGACTCATGCATTTCCCAAAGGCATATTTATATTCCGAAATCACGCATTTTTTGATGAAGCGTTAGAAATTGCTTTCAATGAACTCAAAGAGTCCGTTGCAAGAAGAAAGTGTTTTCCTTCCATTGACTTTATTAAAAGTAAATCTTGGTATATTGAGAACAGTTCTCCAGTAAATATACCGCAGATTTCTGGCAGAATGAATTTGATACTAATTGTTTCACTTGCCACAGCACATCCAACTTCTGCATTGCTTTTAGAGGCATCAGTAAATATGGTCGAATGGTTAATATACTTCTGTTGTGACTCTTAAACAGATATTTCACAAAAACTAGATCTACTAAATGTTTGCCTCTTTTTGAAAGAGTAGTGTCATTTTTTATATGTATTGTGCTCCATAGATAAAATAATACATCATCTATTGGTAGAATATTGATGGGTTCTACGTTTAAGCCATGGAGAAGTTTGGAAACTCTTCCTCTGGTGCCTATTCATTAGTCGCTTGGTCTATGTTGGATGTTGTCATTTTTGCTAAGACTTTGTAGTTAAGGTGTTTCGTTTTGGAAAGAATTGAAGATTTATATGACAGGATTAAGGAAGCCATTCTTAAGGGGAGGCTTGGTTTTCCATTTTTTACATATAAGCCCTCAACAGGTGAAGATCTGAAAGCAGCAGTGCAAAGTCTGATAGCAGTATTATGAACAGTATGTATTGATTTGAGAGTTTATTTAGAAGCCAAACTGTTTACTGTACTCACGTAATTAATCTTGCTTCTGATTACCGTTCTAAAAATGGTGACTAAATTTTTCCTATCAGCTCCCCAATTCATTCCTAATACAACTCTTAAAATGTTCATCAGCTTTATACAGTCCGTTTGCAACGTTTTTAGATGCATTGTCTATTTCAATTTCTATTCAACAACTACCCTAAGAAAGTATTGTCCTCAACGAATGGCTGAATGTTTCACTTTAAAAATAGGATCGAATTATCGTGGCACATCCTTTTTTCTACAAAAATGGACACATTTCGACTTCGAAGTTGAAAAGCTAATGCCAGTGAGAGCAGTTCTTTCTAATTTGACTAGAATATTTTTATAATTTTCCGTTGCATGAATTGGACGGATTTACTCTTAACAAGAATGGTGAAATCGTCGGAAAATAATGTACAGATTGCTGGTTCTTCTACATTCCTAACAATATCATTAATCGCTATCAAGAATATGTGACGCTTAATACAGACCCGGGGGATGCCATTTTCTTAACAAGAAGTGTTTGACAATTGTTCACCAATTTTAATTTGAAATTAACATTTTGAAATGACGTTCATAAATAAACGTTTGTGCTATTTTATAATTTTTCAGAGTGAAATTTCAAGATTTTCTTTCCTGCTTTACTCAGCTTTGTTTGAATTACAACAGTACGCTCGCTGGAATTATTTCTTGAAGAAACAATGGATAAATTGAATCTATCAGTAATTTATTGAAAGTATATAAAGAGAAAATGTGATAATGAAATTTATAAATGGAATAATTGTAGATAGTTAAAATATATGAAAGTGAATCACAAAATAATGTTATTGCCTGTAAAGTTCGTCATTAGTGTTTTAAATTATTAAAGCAATAATTTGATAAGTTATTTATTTATTTTTTATTAACCTTTTACTTTGATTTTTGATCTTGATTCTTGTATTAGGCAATTAGAGTAAGTAATAAAATATTCTTGAAAGCTTATTATTAGACCTTATTAGAATATCTTTACTACTAGTATACAATGCAGGAGAAGACGGTGTAAGATGACGAGGTTAATCTTTTGGGATTATTACTGGCCACTGTGAACGGTTTAAAGAGCTGAAATTTTTATGAAAATTGTCGAAGATGGCCGAAACACGGATTTTCTCCAAAAATGTAATTTTTGTCATCTTTTCCCAAATATAGGGAAAGTAGACAAACAAGACCTAGGATTATAAAGATACTAATAAGAAACTAAAACAAGAATTTCCATCAAACTTCTTACAATCTACAAAGTACTAATAAAACCTTTAGGGACATAAGGAATAGAGCTTGGGGCTCTGCCAAACCTTCAAACATCCAAGGAAATCAGTCGTTTCAGTCAAAAGTATTGATAAAAATAGTGGAAGCACCATTCCATGTGACAAATGGCTTGCTTCACAAGTACTGGGACATCCTAACCATTTCAGATACTACTACAAACAACAAACTGACTTGTAACATGAACCCATTAGCACAAACACATCCACCACGAACCCATACAACCCATCCTGACGGGTTTTGAGGTTTGTTAAGTTGGCCGCTATACAAGGATGAGCGCAAATTGCAAAACTATGTTGCCAAAATAATTTGCAGATGAAAAATTAAGTAAATGTCCAACTAAATAAAAAGATTCAACGTAATAATTATTAATAGGATTGTCTTAGCTGATCATCTTGTTTGAAAATATGATTATTGACTCAACGATCGGAAGTTGAAAACTTTAAACAGCTTTTCGTAAAACTTGTTGTCCACTCGCTTCTACTATTTCTTGGCCCTTTGCCTTCTAATCATGATTAATAAAATGGATTTCAATGATTTATCATTAAACGAAGATTTAAGTGGCCGAGGGCAAGGTTTGAAGTTTAATGGGAGACATAGCATTATGATGGACCGCAGATTGATAAGCGATAAAATGACTTTACCATTCAACAGTTTTTTAATTAAGCTCTTGAGAAACACCAAGTTCATTCAAAAAGACGTATACGTCCTTCATGAGACCAAATCTAGTTAAACTACTAAAATTAAATGACGATATACCAATGTATGTGCAGTAATGGACGCAATCTTAAAATATTCCACATTATATAACCATTCCTACAGCGATTAAGTACAGCGTAAAATGAGAAAAAATTGGATTTTGATCTTTCGATTGATAATTAAACATTAGTACTATTCTATTCTATTAACTCCTGCAACTCCCAGTACAGCAAAGGGCCTCACCGAACAACTTCCATCCATCTCTATTCACAGCCAGCGCCTTCACCTCGCTCCAAGTCCTTCCTGCCTGCCCCGCCTCATTTAGTACGGATCTCCTCCAGGTGATGCAAGGTCGTCTTTTCGTTGTACTCTTTCGAAGTTCCAATCAAGTGCCGATCTTTCTACTGCTCAATGCTGTTTTCAAAGTGTATCGCTAATCCAGTTCCACTTTCTTCGTCTTGCTCAATCGGCCTCTCCCCGGCTCTGCTCCAAAGCTGTTGATTTGAGATATTTTCGGGCCATCTGATGTTTAGGATACGGCGAAGACAGCGATTGGTAAATACCTGCAGCTCCCTGATGACACCCTTAGTGCCCTTCCAAGTTTCCTAGCCATACAGAAATACAGACTTTCCGCTATTTGTGTAGAGCCTCAGTTTCGTAAGCACGGACACGCTCCGGTTTCTCCAAAGGAGATAGAGCTGGATGAACGCAATTTTGACTTTCCGAATGCGTTCTGTGACATCTTCGTCGGTCCCTCCTTTCTCTGAGACGAGGCTACCAAGGTAAGGAAGACTTGCACTCTTTCAATAGTTTTCTCACCTATCTGGAGACTGTTATCAACACTCGGGTTTAATAAACGCATCTCCTTCGTCTTCCTGATGTTTATTGATATGCCAGCCTCTCCTGCTTCCTCCAGAAGTTTTTGGAATTTAGCTTTGATGTCCGAGAACTTTTGGGCCATAAGGCAGACATCATCCGCAAACTCCAAATCCTCCAACCGTTGGCTTAGTATCCACTGGATTCCCCGCTTCCGTCGACCCAGTACTCCTCTCATTATGGCATCGAGCACGATGATAAATAGAGTTGGGGACAGTACCCAACCCAGCCGCACACCTGAATCTGTCTTGACATTAGTACACATTACTCGAAACTATTGAATAATCTGAAATTAGAATGGCTGGCTTCTGTTTTTAAGTTGTAATCATAATTTTTTATATGGTACAAGATTTTTATAAGCATAAACTATTAAAATTTTAGCATACCATTTAATGTACTAAATTTTAACAAGATCTTAGAGTTTGAAAAACTGTAGAGAGTGTTTCGTCAACTATTCGTAACTCAACTCGCCAGAATCATTAACATATTTACTGAAAATGTGGGACCAACTATTTGCCAATTATGAGGACTATTGTCTAAAATCATTATAGACCTCTATGGGTTTTCATAATGTGGAGATAATCAATATCTCTTTTTCTCTCTCCATTTCTCTCTGTATGAGCATTTCGTTTTTTATTTTGTAAAGGTATTGTAAAAGCATAAACAGACCTTCTAAGAAAATGTAATATCACCTTTATATAAATGGAAAGAACGGATGGAGAGAACCCTCTTTCCAACTATTCCGAGAACATGGAAAATGGGTAAACTGAAGATAAGATAAGGTTGCTTTACACGATCGGCTCTTATATCGGCTGTATTGAACGACGTATCGAATCGTGTAGGAATGAAAACAGTCAGTTTTGCCGAACGTTCAAGAGACCTTTCGAGGACAGAAAAATAAACCGACTGTTTGGAATGATGGCGTTAAAACTGCTCGTGTAGGACTGCATCTTTCTTACAAATCGTTTTTTTTTTTTTCGGAAGAAATGAAGTAAATACCTTCTATATAGAGCTTTCTACGTGTATAATTGCCTTACTCAGGCAATAATTACTTTTTTAAGATTTGTAAATTATTATCATTTGAAGAGATTTATTTTTATTTTTATTAGACCTACTATATTTTAGAGATGTGGAAATGTCTATAAAATTATTGAATGACAATTTTGATATAGTTTCGACCATTTTAAATATATCAGTTATTAAAAAGAAAAGTGAAAGTAACATAAAAATTGTAATTGTCAACATTTGGCTATAATTTTTTTTCCATAGTGTTATAGGAAGTATGGTATCAAAATATCATAATACAATTTGATCGATAAAAAGCGATCAATCAGTGTTCAGAAGATCTGAAGCCATACTTTTAAATACTACATATATTTGTAGGCCATTAATTTAGGAAAAGGCCTAAAATATGCTTCAAGTTATCTTATTTTTCATTTATTTTTCCATTGGAATGTTTTTGTTAACACGCAAATTTCGAAAAAATAAGAAAAATAGTATAGGTATAGCTAATTTAAATTTTTTATATTTTTTCTCCAAATAATAATTATTTATAAATCTAATAAATGTAATACATGTTTGATAAAGACAATTATATTAGTAGACTGCTTTGTAGAGAAGGATATTAGTTCATTTCTTCTCCTTTGGATGGCCCTTGTAAGACCCTGAAACATGCTATATAATTTTTTCACTCTCACTTATATATCAGATAATATGCTCATAAATGAAAAAAGAATTTTCCGTTTATCGTCAGTTAATCAAGAGTTATAAAATTTTGGCCATTAGATCGACAATTTTTCCCACATTGCTGTTGTTTCGTACATTATAGATTAAATTTTGATAAACTTTTGCCAAAAATTGTATCAATAATTTTCTCACCAAACCAAATCTATAAAGGATCCATTAAAATTTTCAGATATACGCTTAAAACAGATGTATTCAATTGTTTTTTTAGAAATCATTCCCTCAAAGATGAACTGTAAACTTCGCCAACTTCTAACAATAATTATTATTTATTTATTTTATTATTTACTTTCGTCAACATATGAACGAGTTGGTATGTTGTAATTAATTGTGACTAAAAATTCTATTTTAAAAATTGTATCTCATAACCTACACTCTATAGACATTGGACGTGCATGTATTCAAATTATAGCCATCTCTATAGACAGACGTACCTGCAGTTACTATTGCAGAAAATTCCCGAATCAGAAAATTATTTAAAATTTATTGTTTCTATATGTACCTACGCATAGTAAGCCAATTAAGGGTCTCGAGGAATGACTACCTAAATTTGTATCACAGGGATATTTATTACCCGTATTATTAAAACATAAGAAGTTTGTAAATGGTGTGATCAACTTATTCGTAATAGCTAAAAACACATGTTGCTGGAATGTCAATTTTTAGATACCTACAGAAAACAATATCTACAGATATATATTGTTTCTGAATCAGAAGATTTATCGTTAGAGTCTGTTTTGGAAATTTAAACTCTTGACCAGTTAATTATATATATTTTACTTCTTTATATGTGTTTTGGACTTTACTAATAATACAAGCCTTTAGCTTTATAACAATCATGTATATAAGAAGGATTAGCTCCATTTATTTTTAAAATAACAGGGTCTATTTCACATATATAATATTCTTGTGGTACAAAATCATTAATTTGTTTGCAAGACCGTTACATTTCTTTATAATTATTGTTGGTATAATTTTCTTTTGTTTTTAATTGGTATTATTTGAACGGTAATATACTTTTTAACTGTATAAGGTATTGGAAAAGTGGAAAAAATATATATGTATGTAAGAGGGTAAAGATATAAACCTATTAAGTATGTGCAAAATGCAGTAACACGTTTTGTGCTACAAATAATAATGAAGATATTATGCAATAAATTTAATTTAGATGATTAAAATTTATTAATTAATAAATTAATTTTAATTTACTTATTTATTATTTATTAATTTAGATGATTAAAATTCACTATTTGTCTCTTATGCATACATTAACATTTCATTAAGTAGTTTCTACTGTAAATAGTGAGCTGCAACTAAGCGGATTTAGTCAAAGTTCATGTTGGAATTAGCTATAATACCTACAAAATAGTTATAATACCTATCCGCTATGTATATGATTTGCAACATTTATTAACCCATACTAACACTAATTGGGCCAGACTCCATGGCTAAATTGTATATATAAGCCAAAAAAAATATATCCATCCATCTGTTTGAACATTGGTCGGGATGGAAATTTAAATGAGCAATAATTAGATTTTTATTTAATTGTTTTTGTTTATTCTATATGAATTAAAAATCAATCAATCAAATAGAGGATCAATCAAATATATTAATTAAATCAATTAAAGAGAGTAGATGGAAGATTCGGATGGATAAAAAACCGATCGTGTAGGGCCACCTACAGAGTTTCAAAACGAAACCTAAATTTGAGGCTTAAAAATATGAACCGTTTCGGAACTGGTTTTTTTTTTTTTTTTTATCTTATCGATGATATTTTTAATCTAACGATTTTTCGGTGTGCTGAATCGAAATATACCATTAATATTAGTGTAAAGTAAACTATTGAATTTAACACAAAATAAACAATTTGGAAAGTCAAAATTGCTCCTCCTTTTATTATATAATTTTAACATATTTTAAATTTTATTTGACTAAAAGCAATTATCTTCACCTATTTTTTTCTTTTAATATACCCGGTAAAGTACACGTTTTAGTAGAAAAATCATGTCAATATCATTTTATAAACTCGAGATATAAACTAAAGCCGTTTCAGTGTGATTTTTTTCTCGGCTCCAGGGCACCTTTGACGAAACGCAGAACACTTATCGATTTAGTTTTCAATGTACCTAAAATAACAACAAAAAATTGATCGAAAAGTCGGTCAGGACCCCTTTGCAAATAAGAAACAGTGGAAGTGGTGAGAGGTAAAATGGCAATATGTGGGGCATTGAGGTATATGGTTTTCCTAGACCAAGGGTGCCCAAACGAAGGCCGAGGATTCGAGATTCTCACGCGGCCGACCAGTAGATTTTTAAATATTTTATTTAATGATAGAGTAGATATATGTAATATAATGGTATGTTAGATGTAGGTAACAAAATTACTGCACACATAATAGAAATTTAACTGTTTATCTGACTCCGAAGCGCTAATTGTTAACGATGGGTCAAAGGCTGAAGACCCTGGTACCTCAGATTTTCAAAATAATGCTGCAGCCTTTCGTTTTCATTAAGATTTTCTCTGATCTTTTCATGGATACCCAAACGCCTCTTCTTGGATTCTGAATCTCTTCTTCTATCAACTCATTTCTGTGTTGAATTTTAAGTCATTGGATTCACAATTTTTCTAAATACTGCGTCAGCTTATTTATTTTTTTTTTTTTTTCAACAAAATGTCGAGTGGTGGAGGTAAGCCAGGAAGTTCTAGGAAGAGAACGTATTCGTACGAGAACGTATGCGAGGATATTGCAGGTCAACTGAATATTTTCTTTTGCACAAGAAGTGACTAATTCGAGGTAATTGAAGAACCCTTCGTCAGTAAAGGTGTATTTTGGCAGAAATTGGATAGTGTTTGTACCAATTGAGTTCCTTGTAAAAATGAGGGGTGCGTCCCATTACTTGAACAATTCAAGTATCATTGTGTAACTCACCGGGAGGCACTGTGCACCAAAGATTTGGATGTTTCATTGGTTCATTGTATGTTAAGTTTATCAACTTCATTCTAGCCCGCGCTCTTAACAAGGAACATGGGGGAACTAGCTTTATACTGCTGTGTGCGCTGGTTATCCAGAGGAAAACAGTTGAAGAGATTTTGGAAGTTATACCACTGCGTCCTTGATTGTCTGAAGAAAAATGTTGCATTCATCAAATGATAAGTCTGGTTGGGATCTGGCGTTTATCGTATAAAGCATTTCAAAGTCAATTGTAACCTTTTCTAAGTCAAGCGTAACCTTATCCGTTTCAATTGCAACACTTTCCAAATCAATTGTCACTTTTTCCAATTCAATTGCAACCTTTTCCATTTCAATTATAACCCAACCGGACATGACTTAATTCGATTTTATTATTGAAAAATAATTATTTTAATAACAATAATGACTTGTGAAATTTGTTTGACTTATTCTTCCAAATTTACTACCGAAAGTTTGTTCGGCCAAGAGCATTTCTACTATATTATTAGTTTTCAAAATTCATGGGTATAGGTAAATACCCCCAATCCCAAATCCCAAATGCTATGGGATCGCACATGTGCATTTCTATTTTCCGTTGCTGTTGAAGTTTTCTATGATAAAGGCATCGTTTGTTAGGTTTTAAAGGCTTCTGATTCAATTTCTTGAATTGAATTTTTTTATCCCTGATGCGCAAATCGCTTTTCTGTTACTGTTGAAGTTTTCTATGATAAAGGGGTCGTTTATTAGATTTCCGAAGATTCTGATTACATTTTTTAAATTGGATGTATGATCGCGCATGCGAATTTTGCATTTCCGTTATGTTATTATTGAAGTTTTCGTATATTAGGTTTTCAAAGGTTCTGATTCCGTTTTTTGAATTGGATTTTTTTATCGAGTATGCGCCGTAATTTGATTTACTGTTCTTTTCTGCTTGTAAGAACCGTTTATTAGATTTTCAAGCGTTCTTATTGGTTTTTCGAATTGGATATTTTATGGAATATGCTTACTTCGAATAACCATTACAATTGGCATTTTATTCGGTGAAGTTTAATTATTTGTTCATGGATTTTCACTTAAAGAATATATTGATCATAACTAAAAACGTTTGCCAAGTACGATCGCCGAGGCTACACCAGCTTCGCCCTTATCAACCAGTAGGCGCTGGCTGTCTCGTACTAGTTTGTGCGGTCACTACTCCGGTCTCCGCGGCCGTTAAAACTTCATATCAAAGCACCTTTTCAAACGAAATTTGGCATAAAAAAATTTTAAATTGTTAAAAAAACAAAGAAAAAAACGGAAGTCCGTAAAAAAAATTAAAAATCTTTTATTAGATTAGTAAAAAATGTCCACATAGATAGAGCATTGTGGCGACAGTACTATTTGTACTACACATTTGCGTCAGTACAAGATTTTATTTTATTATATAAAACGTCAAATCAACATCAAGGTCAAATCATTCAATATCAATTTAAGTGTTCCTCTTGAAAATTTAAATTATTTATTTCATAATATATAGCAATCTCATGCGATCTCCAACGTAACTGCCTTTTCACGACAAAATAAAGAAGATTCAAGGCCGGCCTTGAGAGGGGACAGGCAGTGATTCCTCGCTTGACCTTCAAGTAGCATTGGTAGTTGGCTGGGAGCTCCAACAAATTTTGGATACGCTGACTTGAAACAGGTAAATTATTAAAAGCAATAAAAATTTACAATCTCAGAAGCTGTTTATAGAGTTGATGTATCGTTAGCTTGGAAGTAGAGTACCACATTACGAAAAAGTGGAAATCTACTTGAGAAGCATTTGAATTTTGCCTATTTAGATTTCTTAGTGTCCTTGACTCACTGATAAAACATCAATTAGGAAATTTTCTTAGCCAATAGTACTTACCTCATTTGTTAAAAAAAAAATTTTATCTTCATTTTTGACCATTTAAACATGAATCGTCAATCAAACTGTGACATCTTTTCACAAACAACTTAAATAAATTGTAGTTGCGTTAATTATTAAAACAAAAAATCTGACATTTGTTTAAAAAAAATGTACGGGATTAGAAGTTTTCCTAGCAATAACAAGTAAAAACGAAAGTTTTCTTGTTGTGGCAGTCTTCTTTCAAACAAGAATAATGAATTCTTAACAGAATTTATTATATCAATACAAGTACTATATCCTAAATTTTAGTACAAATTTCTAAATGTGTTTTTTTCAAAAAGTTCTGTGAAATTTTTCATTTTGAAATCTAGTTAAAAAAAAAAAAAAAAATATATATATATATATATATATATATATATATAAAAAAATATAATATAAAATATATTATATTATCATATCAAAATATAATATGTAATATAAATATATATATATACACTATATTAGTTAATATTTGTATAATAAATATTTATATGATAAAAATATCATAAACATACTATGATAAACATTTGAATCAGAAATATTTCATGTTTTGTTATAAAGTTTTTAAAATATGTTTTTATTGCTTATAGTACTGTTACATACAATTTATACTTACGTTAACTCACTTACGATTTTGTTATATGAATAATGTATGGAGCCTCAGCTACTTAATATACAAATTCAAAGAATGCACTAACAAATAAACAGTCCTTTCAAAGGGTTACTTTGAAAGGAATAAATAGAAAAATGTGCAAATGACATTATAAGAATGAACAAAAATAAAAGTAACATCTTCATTTTTCTGGCGTAAATTATATGAAATTATTCATTATATGACAGATATATGAAGGATTTTCCGATTCTTCATTTTTCAGGGTTCGAGACGAACATAACAGCATTTTGGGAGTTAATTAATCTGCAGATTTTCTTGTGCGTATCTCTTTGTAACTACTGTATTTTTCTGTTATTCTCAATTTTATTTTTCCGTGCGTGATATTATTTTCGGATTTTCATAAAATTTATATTAAGATCGATCTTAACGACAGAATTTGGAGATCCTCCCATTCTAAAAGTACTCTTACGTCCTTGGTCGAAGATATCAAGGTTCGATTGATTGATATTCATACTTAATAAATACTTGTGCTTACGACTAACTACTTTTAAGCAATATTACTTTATTATGTATCATATAGTTATGTAAAACATAATTGATTCTGTTTTAACATTATAAAAAAAGCGTAAACTAGAATTGATTTTGATTTAGTAGATACTATAACCAGTATCCTGTCCGATACCTAATACAAATCCTGGTTCTAGACTATTCAAGATGATCTACATTTATTTAGGTCTCGGACAAATCCAAGGTTATTATCACTTGTGATGCAAGGCAGATAAGATAAAAAATATCGTTTTATTATTCTTGTTCTTGGTTACTTAGAGATTAGGCAGCAGTCTAATAAAAACAGTGCATGACGACTCATATTAACTAGTCATGATGATGTGGTGATTAAAAATGAAATATAATGATTAATTGAATTGTAATTTCGAAATGGGCTCAGCTTTTTTTTTCTTTGACCACATTTCTTCATTTAATCCTCATTACTTAATATGAAATGTGATATTTTTACCTTGTAAAGTCATGTGAAGGAACAGCCATCAAGAGATCGAGGAGCATGTAAAATAATATTTCGAGAAATTCTCCAGTGAACAAAAACAAAGGCGTTCCAAAAGAAATACAACACCAACTACACCTGGTAGTTCAATCAAAAATATTGAGCACCAATCTGGGACTACAACACAAGCACATTCAACATCATAGATGACTCACCATTTTTCAACCTCAACCCACACCAAGTCCCGTCAAATATAGCAACAAAAATACGGAAACTGCAGTCCGGCTCCCAGAGAAGCCAACTCCTATGTTCATTAGAAATACAAAACAATTTCAATTACTTTGTCAGCAATTATACAAAATTGTGATCACAGGAAAATATATTTGTACAAGTCGTACTAATGATACAAAATTGATGCCGGAAACACCTGAAACATATACAAAAATAGTAAAGTACTGAGTGATTCTAAAGCAGATTTTCATTACACCAAGACAGAGTACTTCTATTGGTGATAAGACATCTTCACCCTCCAACACAACCATATGCAATTAACGGATATGGGATTCAATGTGCATCAAATACTCAATGTTTACAAAGAATACAGAGAATAGCCTGGAACAAAGAACAAAATAGCACCGCCACTATTCTTCGTAGACCTCGAGCGACCACTCGGGGTCAAGGACATTTATAAAGTAGCACGCCTTTACTATACGAGTATAGTTCACGTCCAGATAAATTATATCATTAAATTTTTAATATCACTCTTTCCCAGTGATAGTTTTTTATTTTTTTTTATTAAATAGTTTTAAGTTTACAAATGTGGTCGTACTTTAGACAACGCTTGAATCTATTTATAATGTTTGTAAATCATTCATTCGTACTATTGTCGTCTGTTTATGGTCGTTCTGAGGATTTGAACAGAACCCCAACTGGCTGATAAGGCTCACTAGTCAGTATAGAACGAGATTTCAGGAGCAACAGAGTGTCAACACCGTCCTCACCCACCGTACGTTGCTTCAGTCTCCAACAACCCATCGGCTCGTCGCCATTTTATAGAGGACAGCTGACAGCTGGACAGCCTACTTCATTGGAAAACGATATGGGCATATCGATCACTAAATCAGTTTCGATCAAACCATTGAAGTAACCTCGTTGGAAGCAGGGCTAACTATCTACCAACAAGGTTTTGTTGTTGTTTAATGCCGGCAGAATATATTGTCACTGTATCTCTTATATCAGCTAGATTTTATTTTTTACATAATATATTTTTTTTTGCTTAATTAATAATTGCTTATTTTGGGGTTTCGTTTTGCGAGAGTAGATTTATTTATTTATTAATTGTAAAGACAATTTTAGTTATTATGATTTTTTTCTTTTCTCAATTCTAAGTTTGTTATTATTTTATAGAAAACTCAGTGTCCTTTAAGTTTTTCTTTCTTTCTTTATTATATTAAAAATAAATTTTGTAAATCATTGGTAAGGGGCTTTGCTTACTTCTTTCCCCATAAATTAATTTGACAATCGCCTAAACAAAACAAGACATTTTGATCCGGAGACGATATAGAAATATTTCATAAATAGCTATCATTTCATGAAGGGAATCAAACAAATTGAATTATGAAGTGAGTATTATTATTATAAATTATCAGTATATTTCTGGAAGAATCCTGAATAAAGTTTTGAGTCTCTTAAACATCAGTAATATCAGACCAGTCAAGGTTTCGCCAATTCGGGTATCATAAGGACTGAAAAAAACAATATAAACCATACAATATAAATCTTACAAAAACAATATAAATCATACAAATGGGGACCAAATATAGCACATCTTACGTCAACATTCTCAAATAATATCAACTACAGATAATACATCATTTCAAAATAATTTTATATACTTATATTTGCTAATAAAATATTTTTTTTTATTTTTAGAATTATTGAAAATTACTAAAATCAATAAAGTAACAGGCAAAATCAATTATAAAAACAAAAAATAATATCTTATTTTGGTTAAATATACTAAAAAATATAAAGCTATGTTAAAAATTAGAGGTGGAAGTCTTAGCAGTAAAATACCTATTCAAAAGATATTATAAATGAATTGAAAGAAAATGATGGATTCGGTCAAACATTAAGTATGGTATTATTGCCGAACTGTATTTTTCTATTAGAAGTTGATGAGAAAAAAATAAAAACCGCTAAAATTACTAAAAACCACTAAAATTATGGGACTTCAAGTTATGAAAAATGTAAATATTTAGAGTTGATCAAGGGGTACCCAGACGAGATACCTCTATGTGATGAGTAAAATGAAGGGTTGGAACCGTAGGAGAAAAAGTTCAGGTGAGAAGAGGAGATTTTTTCAAATTTTTCCAAATGATTCTTGATGATCATATGAGGTCGGAGGAGCTCGGTTATTCTCGAATCGGGAGCACACTAAGGCAGGCCAGGGAGATCGAGGTGGGGACCCGAGGAAAAACGAGGGCGAACAAGCGTTATCGAGGACAATGAGCGGGCCCGGCCGAGCAATTTTGCACTGCTCCGAGGGTATCCGAGAGTAGCCGAAAGGAGCCGATGACATCGCGGTCTGATACAAGTGCAATTAGGAACTTGTTAATTATAATTAAATCAAGTTCAGAAAAGAAGAAAACCAATTTAGTAAAGGCAAATAATCAATTGAGAAGACTATATTTACATAAAATGTAAATATTGGGAAGGTTAAAGAAAAATGAAACAAATAGGTAGGTAAAAGTAAACATTGGGAAGGTTGCACAACTCATAGACATTGAGAAGATTATGTAAACTAGCCAGGAAAATCCCCAAGTGGAGTAAGTAATTACCAATCACGTCTGTTCATCCCATACCATCCTTAACCATCTCCAACCATGTCTGACCACCCTATACCACCCTTAACCATCTCTAATCTTATCTGAACATCCCTAAATGATCCTATACCACACCACAACGATTCCTGATCACCCCTAGCGATATCTGATCATCCGTTACCCTCCATCAGTACCTCAAACCATACTTGACCATACAAACAAAAGTTCGATAGGAACTTAAAGGATTAAAAGTTAATCCTTTTAAGACCAATAATTATATTACCAGAGATTAAAAATAAGTAGAACATTGAAATTTTTTTTGTTTATGTTTCAGCGAGATAAGAAAGGTTGGGGATTAAGAGCTCAAAGTCCATAAGCTGTTATAGAAATCAGGGACGCTACTATTTATTTATGTTTTAAGGATTAACAGTTCAAAGTCCACAAGCTATTCAAAGATTAATATATCCTACTATTTATTTATGTTTTATTGATTAACAGTTCAAAGTCCATGTTTGCATTTCACCTTTGTTTATGTTTTAGGGATTAAGAGTTCAAAGTCCACGTTTGCATTTCACCTGAGCATCATCCAGCTTGTCTATACATGATCCAACCTGTTTACATGTTGGTAAAGTTAAATATTGTAAAGGTTATGTAAATATTGGGAAGATTGCACAATCACGAAAACAATGTAAAGGTTGCGTAACCTTTAGGAAGGTTACAGAGTATAAAGTGGGTACCTGACCTCGTTTAGGTTAAGATTATATAGCCTTATAATCTATATTAACCTTATAATTTATATTAAATTTATATAAAACTGGTAAGCTGTATTCTTAAAATAGTGTACATTTGCTCAAGGAGGCTAAATAAAGAGCCTCATAGCACCTTTAAAGAGAGCTTCTTTAAAATACGCATCCTGAACCACGCATCCTGAACCAGTTTTTGCTATTCAATACTTTTGCTACTCAATTTTGGTTTGCTTTTTAATGTTTCTGCTTCTTCTTGTTAACGTATATCTTCTTATTTGTTTATTTTGCTGTATTTTTATTCAGCTTTAGTTTGTTAATTTTATATTATGCACATAATTACATCTCAGTTTTCATTAATTCTTTCATTCACGTATCTAGATGCAATAAGAAGCTGATGATAAATTTATTTTCACTTTAAACTTTCAGAATAAGAGGAGCAATGAAATTCGGGACACTGCCTTTATTATTGATCTGCTACACAGAAGCTGCCAGGATTTTGGCCTTCTTCCCGAAACAGAGTAAATCGCACCATTATGTCTTCAGGCCAATCCTGGTGGAGCTGGGGAGGAGAGGGCACGAAGTGGTCTACTACACGGCATACCCGTTCGAAGGAACTATTCCACCAGGAATTGTGCAGGTGGATTTAAATAGCGAATTGCCCCACCTCCACGGTATGATAACTGTAAACTCGAAACCGAAGTTATTTATAATTATTAAATAAACTCAACAACAATGATTACAATCTATAATTTTTAATAGCTACCATGAACGTGATGGATTTCGTCAGAAATAGTATTAACGAGGTTATGAAATCATTCTTCGAATTCTCTTTGTCCTATGCATCATTCATTTTGGAAAGTCCGAAGGTTCAGAAACTGATACACTGAGATGAGAAGTTCGACGCTGTGTTGTCTGAGTCTTACTTCATTCAGGAATACCAATGTGCTTTTATACACAAGTTCAATGCTGTAGGAATTGAAATTGTTTCATTAGGTAAGAGATGAATTTTCTTATTTTAACCTTTATTTATCTTACTTTTCTATTATATGGAAAAATCAGCATGTAATGAATTTAAATGAATTATCAAAACACACAAGAATAATAATGGTACCTATGTTCTTTGCATTGATTTAATACTCTTCGATTTATCTTCAAAGAAACATTGCATGGTTCCAGGTTCCCTGCCTAATAATTAGAATATTATATTGCCAATCATTACCAAAACTACATTTTTCCAATTTTATACGATCAGGCACAACATTGTTTCCATATGTTAACATTTCTGTCCAGATTGTTCTGCTTGTTTGATCGTGTGAAAGTGTCTAAATTAGCAGCTTCATTGTTACATTGGATCAAAATCAATTGAAATTACTCTCCTCTCTCCTGCATAGTTCAGACGTCCTCAAAGGGTATAGAGAGAACGGATTTCTGGTTTTTATTGTCATGTATTAAAAATTGTGTATTTTTTGGAAGTCAGCATTTAGAATTTTCATGAATTGATTTCATAATATATAATCTTGAAAATATATGATTTAAGTGATCACGTGACTTCTACTAATAGTTTGTGAAGTCAGTATGTAAATGTTATTTATGTGTATTTTGCAGTTCATTGTTCCCTCATAAAGTAGATTTGAATATTTTAGTGATTTTCATTGGTTCAATTGTGATGAATTTAAAATAATTTTTATTTTACTACTTACAATTATAAGAATTGAAATATCTCTCAAGTATGAATATATATTTTTATAAAACTCATTGGTTTGTATCCATGTTGATGTATATATACGCAGATGTTAGTAAACGTTGTTTCTATTCATAAACACAGGTATTCCTGCTTGAAACATGTCATTAACTCTTCAATTTCGTGTTATTTGGGGAAATCAAAGAGTCTCTTTTTATCCGTGCAATTTAGTAGTATGATGATCAGAATAAACTTAAAAGGCAATGAAATTTCAGCCGTTTACAAAATACTATTTTATTTGTAAACAATATCAAATTTAATATCCCTCTTAGGTTCGAAAAAAAGAACCTTACTGGGTGCAGAAGTTAGCTCAATTGTGGTGACCTTAGCAGTAGTAGAGTAATGCTCCCAGACTTCATGTCGCTGCAAACCACTTCGACATTATGGAAAGAGAGCCCGTGCAAGAAAATGTCATAAGCTGGAGAAATCTTTGATAGCAATTTTATGAATTCTTATAGTATTGACAACAAAAATTAGAGTCTCCTATTCGGGACATACAAACAGAAAAAATTTTGGCCAAAAAAACTCGAAATCTTATTATTATTATAAAAATAATTTTTAGTTGTTCACCTATAATTCCTAAACGACGCCTTCTATTGAAAAGTTCAAATACCCAGGAAATAATAATTTGGTTAAGTGGTGTGGAATAGCAACTGAGGAATAGCAAATGGAGGGATATGTGGATAAATGTTCAAAAAATTAAAAAAAGCTAGATATGTCACTGGTTTCGCATTAGATATGATTTATTTCAAGCACACTGCTCTGTTTCTGGTAATCTGCTTTTCTAAGGCTGTTGGGTTTTCAGCATTTACTAATTTATTTATCTAATATATACTGTATTAGTATCGGCTCCAGAAGGAAACTGATCAATCAACTTGATTATTTAGTTACATTGACTTAAAAGGCTAGACACCACTGATCCCCCTACTTTGGTCACTAGGTTGGAATATTATAAACACCATTGAAGGCCCTTTCCATGGGTGTCGCATTTAAGGATTCACTTAACTAAACTACATGATGGCATGCAGGGTAAATATAACGATAGATTTTGATAGAAGATCTTACTTTATTTAAGAGTATTTTATTAATTAAACTGTTGGTTTAATAATTCACAGCCTAAATTACTTTCACTATAAAAACCTATTAACATCTGAATTTGAGAATACTCGGTCTAACTTACTTATTAAGATTTTACTATGGTACCACATAATATTAAACAATATTACACATTGAATCAAGGGACCATAACTTATCGTATTGTTGCTTCGCCGCTTGATGATCTGGTTGTCTCCTCGCCGCGGTCTTCTGCTCTGCCTGCCAGACTCACTGACTGCGTTTCGGTTGGACTGCTCAGCTGGATCCTCTGCATCTACACTCAGAACTTCACTATCTCACCTTCCAGATCTAATTCCACATACTTTCGTGTCGCATTCCCGTTCTCTCCTTTTCTCTTTCTCCTTCTTGAAAAATATATTTTTTTATACTTCAGGTCAAAATTTAATAATTTTGGCCAGGATGCGTATCCCTTCCCTCGGCATAGAGCCCTTTGAAAATTGTTCTATTATCCCTTGTGCTTGGTGGCAGGTTTTACTGTACCTTGTCTGGAGAGCCCTGCCTTATTTGTACGATTTCTTATCTTATGGCTGGTTAAACTCGTAAGCAGAGGTCCCTCAAGTCGACCTATGCAGGTAAAAACAACCTGTGCACCTTAAAATACCTAGTGAAAGATGCTTCTTTGTTCGAAAGGGAAAGCTATTTATGTCAATACTGACTAAATTACGTGGCAACTACTTAAAAAATACATTATTGAATCGGAAAATTTTCCTTCCATTCCTGTATTCTCAATACAAAGCACTTTCCTAGTTCCGAGGAAAAAAGAAAACTTAATGAACGCATATTCATTGACTATTCTTTTAATATTATACATTAAAGATACCTATTTATGAACATTTCGGTACTAATGAACCTAAGTTCTATACAACAAGAAAACAAACATTTATCTACAGAAATCATAACAATAAACAAAACAAACATGCGAAATAAATTTCAGTAGTTAACTAAACAAATACATTTATCAATAATTTTATACACACAACAAAAAAAATCTTCATTCTAATTGTAAATGAAATACACAATAATCTAAATGGCAAATAAAATTATTTATGGCAATAACAAGCCAAATAGACAATGATTCAAAAATATCACCAAAAAAACTTTATCTTTAACCATGGGCATAGTCTATTAATGTTTAATGTTTTATTATTTAATCCTAAAAATATCAAGAAACTCTTATCAAGGTAATAACTATTCACATACTTATTTACTGGACCGAATAGCGTCATATTTATCCATGATCATTAGTCACATTTAGAACAGAATTAGAATTTAGATTCGAATTAGATATCTATATATCTAAGAATAACAAATCTTTCTTAAACTTAAATTATCATCCATCCGTTACTAGTTTCTCATGTCTACTATCTACTTCAATGTCTCTTTTAATAACAGATTGGAATTTCTCAAATACACCTAACTAATCTCCATTTTCATATTTTTCTTATTATCAGTCCATTTAATTACACTCACTTTTCACATCACTACCACAAAATCCATTGAATTACGCTATAAATGCATATTACGCTAAATTAATATCATATTGTTCTCGATATCAGTCCACTTATTTACACCTACTTTTTGGAACCACTATCACCTACAAAATCCATTACAATCTTAAGAATGTCTTTTTTCTTGGTGATTTCATAATTCATGTCTTTAAGGTAATTCAATTTTTTCTGCTCCTTCCTGGTAACCTATTCACACACGTATAACATAAAATTCAAAGTGTACTTTCCTATTGTGTGGCATACAGTTCAAAAATAAAAATGAATCTACTGTTAGGTTTCTTTAGGTTTTTCTATTTCCTATTAACTTTTTAAATATTAATAATATATGAAGCAGATGTAGCATTCTCATAACATGAGTGTTAATTACAATCAGATCAGAGTATTTCACTAATTTATTCTAATCCGTAGATAATGACCTCAATAGACTTATTGTAATTCAAAATACTTTTGGGAAAGAAATTTCATCACATCCCTAATTGTATTTCTATTTACAAGATATTTACATTTAGCACGCTAAGGGGGAGTTGCAAAACTTCTTCCAAGTGATTACATATGGCTAATTTATGATTTCCAACCAATGGTTGGAATATTATCATTAAAACCCACGCCTATAAACTATTTTAATTTTTATGAAAACCCTTTTAACCTTATGATTTACTTTTAAGTGATATATTTCAAATCCTTTCTTTTTACCAAAAAATAAAAACGATGCAAATTATTACACAATGGTTTATTATTTCCACTTAGTAATATTTCAAAAATACCAATTCTGTCCAAGTAAAAAAAATCAATCAGTAGGAACCAAAAGGAAAGAAATTTGAAACTTGTCCCAAGATGATCGCCATGAGAGTGGCGAACTTGGAATGTTAAGAAAAAACTGTGTCAATGCAAGAAGGCTGTGATGGTTAGGACATGTAATCAGAGGCTAAAATGATACAGAGGAAATATTTGATGCGAATTTCAGTATAAAACAAAAGGAGAACAGACTATGGAAGCTAAAGGAAGTGCAAAAATAATCCAAGGAAGGATAAAGCAGAGAGATACGAGGAAGTCAGAAGCCCAATAGATAAGTCAGGAGGACTAGAGAAACGATGACCAGCCGCGTCGGTGAATTAATTTACGAAGTCCATTACACTATATCTCAGCTGATACTGACCCGATTTAAATGATTTTTTTTTCCTATGGTAGGGAATATCAATTTTCCGGACGGATTTTTTTTTTAATTCGATATTTGGATTATACGTATCTTGAAACGTAAAATTCCAAATTTTGAGGAGAGAGGGTTACAAAAAATTTTTCCTTGGTCAATTCCAAAGATCTATTATTGAAACCAAAATCATTTACAGATAGAGATTTTTTTATTTTTCGTTTTTTTTATTTTAATACCTTGTTATGCTGATTCCAAAGCACCTTACATTTCTCCTCTATCTTTATAAAAGGCCGAGTTATGGGAATATAAGGTCTTTAATCGGGAATTATATATTTTTTTTGTTTTTCAATTTTTATTTTTTTTAATGCCGTATTATAATGATTTCAAAACACCTTACATTTCCCCTCTATCTTTATAAATGGCCGAGTTATGGGCATATAAGGTCTTTAATCGGCTATTATATAGACTTTTAGTTTTTATTTATTATTTTTTTTAATGCTTTGTTATGCTGATTCCAAAACACATTACATTTTCCCTCTATCTTTATGAATGGCCGAGTTATGGGCTTATAAGATCTCTAATCGGCCGCCATTTTGAAACAAACAGACGGATGGTAATGTCGAGTTCCGAGGATCATCCAGGGGTGACCTTTGACATTGGTACCGAAGTGGACGCTAAGTTAAAAACCCCTTTTTATCCTCTTTAAAAGGATAAAGACTACCGTTTGTTACTTTCATAGTAAACCTTCTTTCCTAACATGGTCCAAGACCATCTATCCCCCGTAGAATTCATACGCTAAAATAAGTTGGACGATACTTTTAGTCCGCACATCCCTATAAAACCTAAAGTCATTGAATCTGGATAGTGAATTCTTAAGTGTTAAAGGAAATTCATTATTAGTCCCATTAGGTGCCGCTAAATTACCTTTTATCTGACGAAGCATTTTTGCGGAAATTTGGAGATTTACTGGACTTCTGAGAATTTGACACTTATCACTCTGGCAGTGAACTTTTTGCCCTTATCATTCAAGTGAAGCAATTCTTACTGGTTGGTTCTTCATTTTCACACAATAGAGGTTCCATTTCTGTTCCTAAATCTTCGATATTCTGGTCTCGAAGCTCTTCAGTCTTCTCGTTTTTCTTTTCAGCAGAGAGAGGTTTCTGGTCTATTGGTTTCCCTTTAGTATTTTTACAGCAAGCAGTGAGTTATTCATCCAACTTTTTCTCAACTCTCGCTTCTTCAGTTTTATTCTCTTCTTTATTTCCGGCTGAGGGTGTCTACTGGCAGCTAAGTCCCATTTCGTCTATTTTTTTTGAAGATCAGTCGTAGAATTTTCTATACTATCTTCCAGTCTTTTTGTATTCTCCTCAATTCTCTGTAGTATTTTTAGCATTTCCTCTGTTAGTTGTCTACAAAGGTTTCTCTCTATTTTCATTCCGGTCGGTGGCTGGGTCTTTGGAATTAGGATGGCTGTTTCTACCGCTAACACCAGATCTGTTTGTTCTTCGGGTGTATCGTGATCAGATGTATCTTCTAACCGTCTAGGCTCTAGTATTATTTCTTTCTCTAACCTTAAAGCCAACTTCGAAAAGCGTGAGTGCTTATTATATTTAACCAGGAACCCTTCATGGTATATTTCAACGCAAACACGAATGATAAATTCTCTGAAGAACAAATCAAAAATATCCTAGAAATTATAAACTACAACGAGCAAAAAGCCACATTGACTAGGCCTTCAAATAGTGGAATGATAATTTATAAATAGATCAAATTAAAATAATAAGATTATGAATTTTAATTTAATTATTAATTTTCTAATTAAGTGAAAACATCCTTCACGAAGGATGTTATGTTATCATTTTAAATGTTATGTTTCTTGCAATCTGCTTTTCTAAGGCAGTTGGGGATTCCAGAAACCGCATTTACTTAATTTATTTATCTTATAAATACTGTATTTCTATCGGTTCCAGAAGGGAAGTGATCAATCAGCTTGATTATTTAGTTACACTAACTTAAAATTCTAGAGACCACAGAACCCTTTTCACAGCTATGGTAGCTAGTCTGGCTGATTATGAATACCATTGCAGATCCTTTCAAAGGGTGTCGCGTTTAGCAATTCACTTAATTAAACTGCATTATGGCATGCAGCGTAAATATAATAATAGATTTTGATAGAAGATCTTACTTTATTTAGGTGGATTTTATTACTTAAACTGTTGGTTTAATAATTCTCAACCTAAATTATTCTCATCACAAAAACCTATTGCCTTTAACATCTGTATTCAAGAATAGTGGGTGTAACTTGCTTATTAAGATTTTGCTATGATGCCACATAATATTAAACAATAATGTACACATTGAATGAAAGGACTATGACTTATCTTATTGTTTCTTTCGTCGTCTTGGTTACTATCCGCTTCGCCGATTGATGGTCTGGTTGTCTCCTCGCGGACTTCTGCTCTGCCTGCCAGACTCACTGAATGCGTTCTGGATTGACTGCTCAGCTGGACCCTCTGCGTCTACATTCAGAACTTCACTTTCTCATCTTCCAGCTCTAATTCCCCATAGTTCCGTATCACACTCCCGTTCACTCTCTTTTTCCTTCTCCTTCTTGAAAAATCTATTTTTCATACATTTCCTCCTTTCTCCTTATGGACTTTTCCTTTGGTGGATCTTTCAAGAATTTTGGCTAGGAGGAGCTTCCCTTCCCTCGGCATTTAGTCCTTTGAAATTTGTTTCTATTGTCCCTTGTCCTTGGCGGCAGGTTTTACTATACCTTACCAGAAGAGCCCCTACCTTATTTTTACGATTCCTTATCTTTATGGCTGGTTAAGCTCGCAAACCGGGGTCTCTCAAGTGCAGGTAAAAAGATCCCGTGCACGATGTTTCTTTGTTCGAAAGGGAAAGCTATTCATGTCAATATTGAATAAATTACGTGACAACTACTTAAATAATCCCTTATTTAATTACTATTGTTTAATCGAAAATATTTCCTTCCATCCCTGTATTCTTAATACATAACAACATAAAAAACGAAAGGCGCCCCACTAAATCTGGTTTCCCGACATTAGGAAAGGGCGTTCCATTGGCAGACAAAATTCGTGTTCGCCGCCGTTGCGTTAAGGAGACAAGAACCACACCTAATTTTCAAAATCAAGTAATATGCGGCTGTTAAACCCCATATTAACTTTCTGAAAAAAATTGATTCCTTGTCTGTCGGTTTTTAGAATGTTTTCTTTCTTACAAAACCAATTATGCAAAAAATAATAAGCTGATATGTAATTCGACGTTACCTAGTCATTGCAAAAATCATTTGAACGTTGACAATTCACATAAGATCCTGCACTTTACACATCTGCTATTCTTCTCATTCGGCACTAAACCTAGTTTTCTATTATGTCAGTTTCGATCATCAGTTATAACTTATGTTGGCTAAATAATAGATCTGTAATGTTGCATTCATAAAAATAAATAATTGAAAGATAGTTAATACATCTTATAAAGATCAAGGAATAAAATCTCTTTAAATCTTTTAAGGAAATTCTATGTATGACTAGTGTTTTATATTTCCTTGAGATCAACCAGAAAAGAAGTTATTTTAAAAATGAAAATCGATAAACTTAAAATTATTTAACTATGCAGTCAGTATTTCAAACCATAACGAAATATAACCTAGGTTTGTTCTTTATACGCATTACAGATGATTAGATGAATATAGGTGACCATATATACTTTATACGGTTTATATAGTAAAAGATTAATCCCTAAAATGTATTTAAAATCCAGATCGAGGAATAAAATGTTTCAAATTTTTAAAGGAAATTCAATGAATAACTTGTGTTTTTGTATGTATATATATATATATATATATATATATATATATATATATATATATATATATATATATATATATATATATATATATATATACTCACATATTTTTTTTGGCTCAACTCGAAAACACTGTTATTAACAAAAAGATAATCGATATACTTTAAAGAGTGTTTAAATATGCAGTTAAGATTTAAAACATGACGAAATATAATGTAACTTTGTTCTATATTCGGATCATAGGTGACTCCGTATGGGCGAACGAAATGGCTGGACTACCTGACAATCCTTCCTATCAAGTAGACTTCAAAACTGAGCTAACCCAAAATTTGAACTTCTGGCAGAGAGTGTACAATACTTATGTGTATACTGTGACGACTATTGGAGCGTACTACTACATGAACAAAATGGAAAAAATTGTAGACCAGTATTTCAACTACACAGGATACGAGAGCAGGCCTCCGTTCATGCAATTACTGGGTAACAGGAGTCTCATCTTGGTAAATTACCACAATGTCGTGGGTTACCCGGTCCCGAAGCCGCCCCACAGAAAGGACATTGCGGGTATTACAATCACACCTAGGAAACCTCTCCCCGAGGTATCATTTAATTTTATGCTTTTGCTTAGATAAATCTGCAAAGGTAAAAACATTACCGAAGGGATACTTTCTTTCTTCCACATCTATTGCACTGAGTATGTAGTAGGAAGTCTAGAGAATACATATAATTACCTCCTGCACTTTTTAAACTTCTAAATTCTAAAACTTCTAAATTTGTTAAAAAAGAAAAATATTCAGCCATTAAATTTTGGAATCGCTCACAACTTTTTTTTTTTTTTATGTTCTTTATTAGTTTTTGTTTTGTAGTTTTCGTCAACCTATATCACCGCTCAATATATGGAAGTGCCTTTCTAACGCCTCATGGTGTTCGCAGTATTTCTAATAATAATAAATATGCGTAAGAAAATATCGTAGAATAAATATGTATAGAAAATATTGAAAAATCATTACTCGAATAATAAAAATAAATATATATCTTATATTATTTGAATAAATGTGGCTTACATAATGTAAAATGTGATTAATGTTGTTTCCAGCACACAATAACACTGTTAGAGAACAGTGTAATGAAGAGTCATTACCCACGGCGGATACCTCAGTCTTGTTGAAGCTGTGCACTTCGGTGTCCCAGTCATAGATAGGCATACCTTTTTTCGCAGACCAACCCAAGAATTTCCGCTTCGTTGAAGAAGCAGGCATAGGAAAAATGCTGAGGCTTACCGAGATAAACTATGATAATATATCAAGAATGGTGAAGGAAGTCCTATCGAATAAAACGTGAGCAACATTTTAATATATTATAATAAGCATATATTTATTTAATCTTTTTATTTTCGTGCATGAGACATCGTCCCTCCTCGAATTTGTATTTAATATTTCGCCTAATATAATACTAGTAGCTAAAATATTGGCGATACTTCTAAACTGAAGGTTAAAAAAAAAAAAAGATTTTTTAAAAAATCTGTGAAAGGAATGGTGATAAAAAGCATTGATTATCTTTTATTTTTTTTACTTTCAAAACTTCCTCACTACGTTTAGTGGAAGAAGTGTTTTAGTCGGTCGAAACAAATTGTTGATATCTTTTTGATTTGAAAAAATTAAAAAAAAGGCTGTTTTCAAGAACTGTTATCATGTTGTTACCCATTATTTCTACGTATAAACACGCTCCTTGAAATTTTATAGGGATATGCAAAAGTGTGTTCAGAGTCGCAGGGAATGCAAAAAAGTTTGAAAAAACATTTAAAAACTTTCATATAGAAGTTATTGATTGTCAAGTTTCAGTCCATATTATGACGGATATAAAATAGTAAATAGCTAATGAGTTTTTTGATCGATTCTTTAATTCAGTCACAATTATTTTAATTATCCTCAATGTTTATTAACAGTTAAATTTTTTTTTTATATTAATAGGTACAAGTCATACTTCTCATAAATTACTCTGTAACTGGCTCAAAATGTATATCGCTCTGCAACCTCTGCAATTTACTTTCAAGAGCAACAAATTATTCAAATTAATGACTTTGCTAGGTAATTCACATCAATACTCAGTTAATATTCTTTAAAATATGATTCCACATTCTGCCTCCGGTAGCAAACAAAAATACAATTTTTTAAACTTATTATTTAAAAATTCTATAGAAAAAAATTAAAGAATAGTAACACATATTCCAATGATATAGCACTTAAAATGTCATTTAATTTTTGGTCATTGCACACTATAATTAATGGAAGTTATAGTTAAATTAACTTAAAGGCTTCTACGGTCGAACTTCTTATATCTTAGATAGAACTTTAAAAAAAAATAAATTTATACAAAATAAAATTGTAAACTATATTAATTTGTATAGGTACAAAGAAGAAATGACAAGAAGGTCTAAAATCTTCCGTGACAGAACTGTGGAACCTCTTGACGAAGCTGTGTTCTGGATAGAGCATGTGATCAAATATCCAGACGTTCTTAAACCCAAAGCTACCAGCTTGCCATACGTCCAGCTGCACCTCATAGATGTTATCTTGTTCATATTAGCTGTGTTCTTAGTTGTTGTCCTCATAGCATGGAAGTCAGTTAAGATTTTCGTCAGGATTCTGAAAGGAAAATCTAGCTCTAGAATAGTGAAAAGGAATTGATTGCTTGTTTATAAGACGATAAATCCAAAAAATTGTCAGCGAGCATTGGTGAACATTGATTATTTATTTTTTTTATTTACGAAATTACGTTCATAAATAAACGTTAGTGCTATTTTATAATTTTATCTATTGAAATTTCAAGATTTTTTGTACCTGCTTTACTCAGATTTTTTGAAGCGCAACAGTATGCTCGCTAGAATTATTGCTTGAAGATTCTATGGGCAAATTAAATAATTGAACCTCTCATTACGCGATCGAAAATTCCATCATTTTTAATGGCGTGAGAAATAAGTCAATAAATATAAAATCCGATAATGAAAATAATAAATGGGATAATAGTAAATAGTAAAAATAAATGAAAGTGAAACAACAATTTTTTTACTACCTGTTAAGTTCGCCATTAATAAATTTATTTATTTACTTTGACTGTTAAAACAATAATTTTAAGGGTTATTGTTATTAATTTTTTTTTTTTTTTTACAAACCTTTTACTTATATTTTTAAACAAAGAAGCAACGTTAATCTTGATTCTTCCATTCGTTAATCATAATAAGTTATAAAATAATCATGTTAGCTTGTTACTACAACTAAATATTAGTATATTTTTACTAATAACCTGTATACCATATAATGAAGGGAGAGACAGGATAAAATGACGAGGTTAATGTTATTCCTGGCCTTTGTGCATTCACAATGGTCAGGAATAATCGCACTTAGACTTTGAAACTCATTGGTTTAAGAGCTTAAATTTTTATGAAACTTTTTGCAACATCTTAGCTAATATAAGTTAGTAATCAGAAAGAAAAAAAAGGCATTCGGTTACCAAGCTTTTTATTTTATTTTACATTACATTGACGTTTTGGCCATCTTGGGCCATTCTCAAGTCTGAAAAAAACATTTTTGATTATTTGATTTTTATTAAAATAAAATGTTTTTTCTTATTAATAATAATATATAATTATTACTAACATTTATTTCATTTCAAAATACTTATCATGTAAAACTTACTTCATTTAATTGTTTATATGTAAAAACAAACGTCACGAATGTTCGTATATTTCTTTTCATTTTTTGTTACTTTCTTTCTATAGCAAAATATTACAACTATTATATTTATCGCTGAAAATTTTATTAAAATTTTCAAGTTATATAAATTACCATTATTGAGTCAATGCATTCGTATGGTGTGCTGATTGAAGCATAATTGTCCGAATTTAAAGGGCCGTTTACACGGGCCACAAAAATTGCATGTTGCCCAGCAATATTTCCACCAATATAGCCCGGCAATGTTGCCGACCATACATAGCTCGGCCATATGTTGTGCAACATTGCTGGCTATATTGCAGGAAACATTGCTCAGCATCATTCACATCGCGATAAAAAAATATTCATTGGCAATACTATTGAAGTTAATATGAAAGTACAATTCAGAAGTAAATGTGTAAATGTAAATTTGTATGCTGAAAAGAAAGATATTGCATTGAATTCATGTGTTGTTTCATTAAATTCATCATCACCAGTGAAATGTGTGATTCTGGAATTATGAGACAAATTAGGGTATAGCAATACAGTTGATAATGTATCAGCACCAGACATTCCCCAACCTTTAATGTCATCAACAGATGAGGTAAATAGTTTTTCATTTGAGCCAGAACCAGAAGCTAATGAAAAACAATTAAAAAAGTTAATGTGTAGTGCTTAATATTAATTGCTATTCATAAGGATCCTAAACGTTTTTAGGTTTACCAAAGAGAGCTTGTTTGGTAAAAATAAGTAAGTAATTTGATAAAATTACTTACGTAATCACTAAGTATTTTGATAAAAATAATTAGTGAAACTGAAAATGTCTATGCTGCCAAGAAACTCCTTGCATTTGATTATGTCAACCAGTTATTCCTAAACCAGTACTAAAACTTTATAGCAAAGAGATCCATTTTGTTACTATTTGGTTAAAGAAATACTACTTACATGTCCTTTTTTTGGAGAACACCAATTATAAGGGCCCTTCTTGCGTAGAGCATGCTATTGGCCTTGGATTGAACATTTATTCCTCTATTAAAACATAGCTAGTTGTTAATATTTAAAATAAAGGAAAATAAAAATAACCAATCCTATGCCTCATTGTATGTTATATGTTAATTGGCAAAAATTAAATACAAGCTTGAGTTGAATAAAATATATTACCACTTTAAGATCTCAAAAAAAATAAAATACATCAAACTAGGCATTTGAAACACAGCAGTATGTTTAAATAGAAGTAAAGGCTTCTGATGTCACTAAATACATTTTTATTAAATAACTAAAAACTAGTATTGGCTAGTATATGTAACCTAGGAGGAAATATTGCAAGTGACCAGATTTATTTGGTAAAACTGTTAACACAAACACACATAAATGTTAAAAAATATATATTGGTAAAAATATTACCTTTCCCCTCTCATTTATCAGCTCATTCTCTGAACTCTATACTGAGTCAGAGGGGTAATACTATTATTCGTTATTTGTTCCTTCAACACTTCTAATTGTCCTGTCCACTATTTCCATCATGCAACTCTATTGGATACTTTTTGAGACCTTCTAATACCTCGTATCACCCTCATCTTAACTACATTACAATAATTGGTACATTTACAATGTACTGTTCTTATTTTGAGGTAAATAAGAACACAAAAACAGTCGTACTAACTTCTGTTTTCCAACAGATTGGAAAGAAAAAGGACCCATGAGCTCATAAGCGCTTGTTGCAGCTACAGCCTCAACTTAACATTAATAATTGTACCTATTTACTCCAAAAAATAATTCGAGTAAGGTAAGAAAATATATAATATGAAGATATGTTATTTGAATAAGAAAAATAATACATATTCCTATATTGGACTACATTTGTTGATAAAATAATCTTATCTGCATTTATATGTTTTGTTAAGTTTTTTCAATTAATATGTATTAAAAGATCTTCATTAACATGTATTGAAAGGGGTAATATGAAATTAAGGGATATGTACTAAAAAAGCTTTAAGAAGCATCAACTTATTAGCTTATTAAAGCCAATAAGATAATTTGTGTGTCAACATTTAAATTTGTAATTAGCACTCCAAAAAACCCAAATGAGTAAATTTTCAGAATCTTTTCAATACTTTCCAGGCAACATTCACCATAATTGTACTCCAAAATACCAGACCAATGAAGTAGTATAATCAAGTGAAGAAGTATGGATTCAAATTATCCTATTAGCAACTTATTAAAGTATTAACACATACAATCATACATGTTAAAAATTATATAATAATAAAGATAGGATTTTCTCCCTCTCATTTATCAGCTCATTCTCTGAACTCCTATATACTGGGTAATGCTATCATTAGTTGGTTGTCCCTTCTACACTTCTAATTGTCCTGTCTCAACCTTCTACTAGTTCGACTAGATACTCTTTGTTTGAGGCCTGATACCTAATATCCCAACAACATTTCATTAGTTGAGATGAGCAACTAATGAAATGTTGTTGGGATATTCTTAATATATTGGAGTCATTAAATCATTTTCCGCAAAAAGCATGCTAGGGCTTATAAGCACAAATTGCAGCTCAACTTAACATAAACATCAAGCCTCAACTGAACATTAAGATATGCACCAATTTACTCCAATTTTAAAATTAATTTCTATATTTGGCTCCATTTGTTGATAAAATAAAGTTATCTTCATTTATATGTTATGTCAAGTTTTCCAAATTAATATGTACTAAAAGAGATTTATTAGCATGTATTGAAAGAGCTAATAAGAATTAACCTGTATTGAAGAGATATGCATTAAAAGAAATTCATTAATATATTTTAAAAGAGATAATATATTATAGAGACATGTTCTAAAAGAGTTAATATGTATTAAAGAGCTTCATTAATATTTATTGAAACAGGTAATATGGAAATTCAGTAGACAAATCTGGATTTAAAGCAAAAAAAAAAAGAGATCATAAATTTGTTCGTTTTTCGTTTCACAAAAATAACAGAAGAGTTGCTTTATGAATTAAATCGGGTAATTATTTAAAATAAGGAAAATGACAGAAGTTGATAGGATGGTTGTAATTATTTTGAGTATGTATTTCAAATGTTTGACTTCAATTATTATGAGGCGATAGGTCAACAAATGTTTTTGAGAGGCCAAGTCATTTACAGTTTCAGTCATTTGATGTGTTAATTATACTCAAGAGAATTTTGCAGGTTTGTTTTCTTTGATGTCTACATGAACGATTTTTAGTGGGTTTCACTCATTTCATTACCTGGATAATATTTTTAAAAATAACAAAGAACAAATAAAGCAAACATTTCTAACATTTCTTTCTAACTCTTAGATCAAATGATTTATAAGGGTTTCATTAAACCTGGAAAATCTTTGAGCACAATCTTTTTTCGTGTTTTTTTTTTTTTATTTTGTTTTGAACATGTCCGGTATATTTTTTTTATTAGGTTTTTATCATTCTGAAAATTCTTTTTACCATTTTCAATAAAAATTAGATCAAAAATATCTGATATGGACAACACATGACTTCCTTGTACGCCTATTAAACTATCGGTGGCTCAAAAAGTCACCCTGAATTTGGTTACTAGTTTCCGAAGGCATAAGTATCTCAAAATATATCTGGGCGTCGTTTCGACACTTGAGTCCATCTAAACACACGCGCACGTGCCTAGGCACGCACGCGCACACACACACACAAGCTCTTGTTTCTGGAGGTCTTATTCCGTTATTATATGTCGTTTTCGATCAGTTGGTAACAAGTTCCCGAGATATTTCATCGTGTTTCTTGTCTATGTCACTAAATAAAGCGTTGGAAATCAACGGTTTCGACATTTTAAGCGGAAGAACCCACTTAACTGATAAGTTTAGTTTCCATAGAATCGAAAATCGCTTAACTTAACTTACCGCTTATCTTATTATCCTGCTCCAGACTTGTTCAGTTCACAAATGGGGAGGATAATAAGTATTTTACACTCAATTCTAACACTTAAAACAAGTAATCAAATTGTTTAATTAGAGTGGAAAAAAAACGCGTTTATAAGCTTTATCACCCAACCATATGATCTCTGTATTAAACGTCGATATACCTTTTGATGAATGTTCAGATGAAAGGTTCGTAAGCATTTCTTCTTGAATTGCGTGTAAAAATGAGTAGGGCAGCAATCGTGCTGGAACCACATTCTTCTCCTCACATCTAGGAGAACATTTTCTAATAAAGTTGGAATAACGTCTTGAATAAAACACTATAAGTTCATCAGTTTAGTGTTTCCAGGAGAAAGTGAGGGCCAATAATCTCATTATTTAATAATCCACACCAAACGTTTATTTTATCGATAAGTGATGCTTCAAGTTAACTTCACGGTACAAATGTGGGTTATTTGTCGACCAATAGCGACTATTATGACGATTTAAGTAGCCATCACTATTAACTGTAGCTTCAACTGTGAAAAGACATCCCGAAACATATGTTTCCTAAATTCCAGCTGTCTGAGTCCCCTTCTGCAGTATTCTATTCTCGTCCGTTCACCTTCAGCAGTTAGTGCCAGGTAAAGTAACAAATGGTGAGGATTTCAGTGTTTCAGAATTCTTAGTATTTTCGATCTAGTGTCTCTGTTAATTCTCTGCATACCTGAATTAACTATTACTTCATTTAAAATACTATATTGTATTCCAATCCAACAATAGGTACATTAAATCAATTTTAAAATAGTGGATGCTAATAAAGCTATAGTTCAAATAACAACAGTGGAATCCTCCAAATTGAATAAGAAATCTCAGTTAATTGTCTTTATGTCTATTTGTAAGCAATGAACGATAATTAATGCTAAGTGAGGGATGAACACTTTTTATTTCAAAGATATTCTGCTGTAATATAATATCAGAAAACAGGTATTATTATTTTTTATTTTATTTTGTAATTGTATAAAGTAATATATTGTTTTAATGAAAAAAATATTAAAGTAGAGTTACTGCCTTAAATTGAATTTTAAAAATCTGTGTAAATGATACAGGTTATTGTTATTTACAAAATTGGGCTCTTGTATCATATTGATAATGTATATATTGATCAGGACATATTGATAAACGGAAAAATAAGTTTTTCTATTTTTGTACTGTATTTTCAAAAATGTCATGAAAATATGAGAAAAAAGTTTATATTTAAGTCCCGACCATTTTCTTGTAAAAACATTGTTCAAAATTTTTACTTTAAATTCAAAAATAGAGATACCACGTAACAGTACAGCAAAAAGTATTCAAATTTTGTCCAGTTCATATTTTTCATATCATTAGTCGTATCTGAGAAAAATTATTTTGGGTCGTTTTAAATCGGATAAACTGCATATTAGCGTTAGTAACATTTGTACTACACATTAGGGTCAATACAAGATTTTGTTTTATCAAGAAAAACGATGCTGAAATTAATATTCATAGTTCAAATCATTTAACTTCAATTTGTTTGTTTCCCTTGAAAATTTAAAGTATTTATTTGATAACATATAGCAATCTCGTGTCATTTCATGCGTAACTGCCTTTTCGAGACAAGCAAATAAGATTCAAGGCTGGGCCTAGTTAAGAAGGAGCAGGCTATCCATTCACTGAATCCTCGCCCGACCTTCATGTAGCATAGTTGGCCGGGATCTCCAACTAATTTTGGATACGTTGACTTGAAACAGGTAAATCAGTAAAATCAATTAAAAATTATAATCTTAGAATTTATATGCATATAACTTTTCACTAGCAATTTTTTCAACTAAATTAAAAAAAAAAAAAGATATTTCATTTAATTTAGTTTTTCTAAGCAGAAATTCTAAACTTAAATCAACTACATAACCATCTAAAATTACTATTTAACAATAATCAGAATCCCAAAAGGGCATTTATTTATAAATATCATATAAGTACGAAATGAAAAATAAAACGACATTACATTTGTGTTATTATTTAGTTAAAAACAAATTAACACAAGAAAAAAATAAATTAGCCATAAACCACTGTTTAAATGACAAAGATAACAATTTAAAAACTATCAAGGAAAGCTATTAATAATATGATCACTTCTCTTTCAAATACCGAACTAATCAAAAATATATGGTGTGTCCACTCCACAACTTTCTGCTTTCATACGAATTCAACACGAGGTATTCATTTTCTCAGCATAATTTCTTTCCTGGATTTTTCTGGAGATGCGCTATTGCAGGATTGTAAAGCAGTATTTCTCAACCTTTTAGTATTTGCGACTCAATTTTCATCGCTTCTCCCCTCCCTCCCTATAATTTTCACTGAAATCGTGCTGTAATCATAATAATGGTTTCTATTTAATTTAGTTTACATAATCACATAATGCATATATCAATTATAATTTTCAAATGAATCATATATCAATTCAATGTTTAAAATATGAATGCATAGATTTGTCTCGAACATTATCGAACGTCTGCATGGCGGATATAAATGTTGCATCTCGTTCCCGCCAGTCTCAGTCGAGTCGATCCTTCTTCTTCTACCGTGCATATTTTAATGTGTATATTATAATTTGCGTGTTATCTGCAATTAACTATACTGTTTTAAAACAGTAGAATTATACAGCGAATGTATACAGAATCATGGATACATTTTTAAGTGGACGTTAGCGAAGATTAAACGATAGTGAAGCATCAAAAGGTGCACAGACGACAGTGGTTCCGAAGATTAAATGAAGAAAATATTTAGATTTTTCTTTAATTCTTTAATCAAAAGAATATTTAAATTTCGGGTTGAAATTTGAAAGTTTTACTGAAGTAAATGGAGACGAAAGGCCTTTGTGTGACATTTGCTAAAAATAATTGGCGGCTGACAGCATGAAATCTAATAAAGTTGAACGATACTTAGAAACGCTTCATAGTGAGTGAGTTAGCGAACCCCGAGAATTTTTCGAATTAAAATTAAAATCATAAGACAAGCTTAAATCACATTTCAAAAAACTTTGTCTATGAATGCAAAAGCTACAATTGCCTCTTACAAAGTTTCATATCAAATAGCCAGATGTAAAAAGCCTCACAAGCTTATTCAAACAGCTGCAATTAAGATTGTAGAAACGTTTGGAGATAATTTTGCCAAACATTTGTAATCCGTACCTCTATAAAATAATACAATGTAACCCTTCGAATTGATGGTTTAGCATCAGTACATATAAATTGTACAGCATCAGCTTTTCAGAAAGATACGTGACAATTTATTTTCTATTCAGCTTGATGTAATGAGCAATAAAGATGCTCATTCAATTCCCTATGTTCCTTTTTGTTATGGTGATTCAACAGTAGAAGAACTACTATTCTGCAAACCAATAGACTCAAAGCAACAGTACTTGCATTATTAGGTATCTTAAATGATTTTCTAAATGAGACAAATATAGAGTGGAAAAATTGCGTCGGAATATGCGCTCGTGCAATGTCTGGAAGATTCCTAAGTATGCAAGCATTTGTAAAATAAAAATCTCCATAGTTTATCTCGACGCATTGTCTCATTGATGGAGAAGCTCTGGCATCCAAAGAAATAAGTCCTAAGAAATACTGTGCTAATAACGGTGATTACCGTAGTAAATTATATAAAAATGAGACCCCTATAATAAAGAATGTTTTCTGCATTTTGTAAAGACATGGTTGTAGCGCATTCAGCGTTACTATTTTATTACGAGACAAGATGGTTATCACGTGGGAGATTTTTGCAATATGTTTATGAATTAAGAGATGAAATAGCCACTTTTCTAGAAGAGGAAAACCGACTGGAATCCAAGATGTTTCGAGATGGTTTATTTCTGATGAAATTGAGTTATTTGGTCGACATATTCGAGAAATTAAACACCTTGAATCATCAACTCCAAGGAACAAATACAATTGTTCGATACGAATTATAAAGTTAATGCTTTATTTAGAAAAAAATGGAATTGTGAAGCATAAATATAAAGCAAAAAGCCTAGAAATGTTTGTAAATTTGGATGCATGTGTTAAAACTTCAAGACTGAAGAACAACATGTGGAAGCTGTTTTCGTAACCATTGAAAATCATTTAACCATGCTGGCAAAGAATTTTAAAAAGTATTTACTAGCTGACTTCAACTTGATAGATACGAATGGGTTAGGGACCCATTTCAAAATATTCCAGAAGGTCTCTCAACTGCCCAAGAAGAAATCTATATAGACTTCACGACAAGTGGCGAAATCAAACAACAATTTAGTAATAAATCAATCTTTGAATTTTGGGTAGGCTTGGATGATGAGTTTTCTGCACTAAAAAATAAAGCATTTCTTATCATATACACACATAACTATTACCATTATCAACAACCTACTCTGCGAAACCAAATTTTCTGCGGTGGCAGGTTTAATGACAAAATATAGACATTTCTCAGTTAAATATAGAAAAAGAGCTTAGAGTGGCTATTTCTAATATTAAACTTTTATTCGAAAAACTATACTCTTCAAGAAAGGTCCAAGGGATCACTAATAAGTATTAATCTTGTTTTTAATTTAAATTTGATAAGTTAGTTATTAAATACTTTGTTCAATATCTATTTATAAGTGTATTATATCAGCTTAAAGTGTATTTTATTTTTTATGTCATAATGTTTTCTGTAAAATAAATATTTTTTTACGATATATTTTTTATAATTTTTTCTCGATATACTCGCCCCCCCCCCTTTTAGTTTTATTTCCCCAGGTTGAGAACCACTGTCGTAAAGGGCTTCCAGGAGATTACTTTAAGCAATGTTCATCAAAATCGTTTCTAACTACAGTTTATCCGAATTAATTCTAATTATAATTTATCCGATTTCGATATTCTTGGACTCGTTGGAAAGAGGAAAGATTCTTCTTTTTTATACATATAAACAACTATTGCTTTATCTTGAAGATATGCGTATCATCTTGTCTGTTCATATGTGTTTCGTTCAATGCTTGTATCAAAATACTGTTGAAAATTGTGTTACATTTCCTGTATTACATTGTGTTACATTACCTGTTTATTCAGCTTTAGTAATTTTATATTATACACATTATAAAGTTACATGATCCAATCAGTCACTCTCGTAGTTTGATGCTTGCCACAATTGATTATATAAGCAACTGATGATAATTTTTATTTTCGTTTTAAACTCATAGAATAAGAGGAGCAATGAAGTTGTGGACATTGCCTTTGCTGTTGGTCGGCTACACAGAAGCTGCCAGGATCTTGGCCTTCTTCCCGCTACCGGTTAAATCGCACCACTATGTCTTCAGGCCGGTCATGGCAGAGCTGGGCAGGAGAGGGCACGAGGTGGTCTACTACACGGGATACCCTTTCGAAGGAAGTGTTCCACCAGGAATTGTGCAGGTGGATTTATCCGGCGAATTGCCCGACGTCCACGGTATGTTAATTATAAACTCAAAACCGAAACTATTATATAAACTCAACATAAATAACTATAATCTATTTTTAATAGCTAACATAAACCTGACGGATTTGATGAAAACTGATATCATCAAGGACATCAAAATACTCTTCGAATTCTCTTTGTCCTATACACTATCCATTTTGGAAAGTCCGACGGTTCAGAAACTGATACACTCAGATGAGAAGTTCGATGTTGTGTTGTCTGAGTCTTACTTCATTCAGGAATACCAATCTGCTTTAATACACAAATTCAATGCTGTAGGCATTGAAATTGTTTCATTAGGTAAGAAATAACTTTTCTTATTAGAATCTAAATTTATCCTACTTTTCTATTATATGAAAAAGTCAGTTTATAATGAAATTAAGTGAATAATCAAAATACACAGGGATAAAATTGATTCCCAAGTACTCTACATTCTCTTCGATTTATCTTCAAAGAGAACTTCTATGGTTCCAGCTTTCCTGACTAATAATTAGAACACTATATTGCCAATCTCTACATTTTTTCCAATTTTATGTGATTGGGCACATTTTATATTGTTTCGATCAGTAAAAATTTCTGTCCAGATAATTGTACTTGTTTGTTCGCGTGACAGTGTCTAAATTAGCAGCTTCATTGTTACATTGAATCTAAATCAATTGGAATTACCCTCCACTCTTCCCAGAAACACAAGAGTCTTCATAAGTTATCGTGTAAAAGTTTTATTTTCATGTATTAAAAATTGTGTGTTTTATTTTTTTGAGCAAAGCACTTAAAATTTTCGTGAATTGATTTCGTTATACATAATCTTGAACATAAATGCTTCAAGAGATGGCGTGACTTATGCTAATAGTAGGTGAAGTCAGATTGTAAATGTTATTTATGTGTCCTTTGCAGTTCATTGTTTTGCAGTTCTAACATATATTGGTCTCATTGGTGTTTTTACAAAAAATAAAATTTCTGATCGCACCCTCCTTTTTTTTTATGTAAGAAACTAACCCATGGCTCATTGAGCTTGAGAGATGAAGTCGCACCTCCGTGCTTCTCCGTCTTTACATGCATGTTCCTGCATGCCATGTCCTGCCCACCGGTCTGCAGTTTAGTCTTGCCTTCAGTTTCTCTCTAGTTACAGTACATATATATTCTGTCAAAATGTAATTATCTGCAAAATATGAGTAGTTGTGATACGATTATTAATTTAATAGAATGTTTAAGTCACCCATTTACAGGAAGAAAATTGTTGTCAAAAAACAATATTGCAGGTTCTATTTTTCAAATTAGGAGGGACTAAATTGTTTCATAGTGAAATTGTAAATGTTTATTTCTCTGGTAACACAAAAGAATCCAAAGAAATGCTATGTCTAAGGGAAATCGAAGAACCTGCCTTGTAACTTAAACATCCTGCGTTGTTTAAAGTGGAAAACACGCGAAGAAGGAGTTTCTTCGAGACGTATGAAGGAAGAAGAAAGATTTGCTAAAGCCAGTGGAAGTTTTCAAATCGTCATTGCTCAATATCTGAGGAATAGTTAGAATATTCAGAATATTTTTGCTCTACACACTTCCTGAAAAAACTCCAGACATTTCGGTAAATGAATCAAGAGAGATCTTTGATGGGCTTATGAATACTCCAATGCGCGGAGTCATTGAAGCGTTTATTTTAATATTTCTATGAGAGAAAATATGTACTATCTCTGTAGAAGTCCAAATAAAGACTGGTAGAGAAAAAATCAGAAGCTACTATTGACATTTAAATATCAATTGATGTAAGGTAATTGAAACATAAATTAAGTGGTGCGTTAATTTTTTCTACCAGTCATTTTTTTTTAATAGATCAGCTAGGGAAACACTGAAACACAACTATAAAGAGCTCATACAATTTTACACTCTGGCTTTACCCGTAAAGTATCAGGAATTAATCATCATAAAGTTTTATCTAATATTCATTGGACGGAATCAATAGGCAAAACTTAAATGAGACCTCCTGGAGCGCTATACTCGATGCTAGATGGAGGGCACAACCGAGTTATTTATTGAAAATATTTGTATGTTGTGAACAGTTGGGCTTGGATGAGTGAGAAGTAAACAGACTAAAGATCATACAGAAGATTTCACTTCCTCAAAATCATTTGATATTACTTTAGAAATATTAATCCAGATTAGAGGGACAAAGACGTATCTTATTTAAAATCTATTGAAACTATAAAGCATCTACTATTTGAGGATGACATCATTAGAAAGAAAAAAAACAAATGACAAATTAAAGAATAGTTGGATTTTTAAATTCCCTATCTTCTTAAATATGGTTTTATTCAAACTCACAGTGTCACACCAACATTTCGGGGTTTTCTTAAAATAAAAGAAATACGATAACTGCTTTCATTTCTTCGAATATCAGTTATTAAATAATACCAAATAAGATTTATTTTTTATCCAACGTCCCTATTTTTTTTTTTTTTTTGTAACTCTCCTCAAAAGTTTATGTTTTACGTTTCAAGATACGTAGAATCCAAATATCAAATAAAAAAAAATTCGTTCGTCAGCCGACCGCGGCTTTTCTCCAAGACTGCTAGACCGATTTTCTTGAGATTCGGCACCAAAGTCACAGGTCACCCCAGGATTATCCTCAGAATTCAACATCACTTACCCTCTGTTGATTTCAAAATGGCAACCGATAAGAGATTTTATAAGCCCATAACTCGGTCATTTATAAAGATAGAGGAAAAATGAAAGATATTCTGGAATGAATATAACAAGGCATTAAAAACATTTTTGTTTTGGTTGTGGTCATTCGAAAGTTGATGAAATTCCCTAAAAAAGAAAAAAAAATCATGTATTCCGACCAGTCTAAGCTGAGAAATAGCGGAATGAACTTCGGAGACTAATTAACCGGCGCTGCAAGTCGTCGTGGCTTTGGCCTCCTGACTTATCAAATGGGCTACTGACTTCCTCGCATCCCTCTTACTTTATCCTTCCTTGGATTATTTCTGCACTTTCATTAGCTTCTTGGCCTGACATCCAATATTTCTTCTGATTGCATGTCCTAATCATCTCACCCTACTTGCTACTACCCTACTAGTTTTTTCTTAACAATCCTAGTTCGGCACTCTCACGGCGATCATCTTGGACAAGCTTCAAATTTCTGTTCCTTTGGTGCTTACTACTTGATTTCTTTGCTGTACTTGGTAGTTATCTTTTAGACAGTATTCTGTAAATGTTCCTTTCCCGAAACACTTCATTGCTCATTTGAAAGATAATCGAATTATCTAAACTGTAAACCAAAGCTATATGGAAAGTCCTGTGAATAGACAGACCAGATATTTTTGAAATATCACTCTTTGAAAATAAGAAACCAATTTGCAGCGTTTTTAACAATGTCAAATCTAAAATCCCACTTAGGATTGGAAAAAAGAACCCTAACGGGTGCAGAAGTTAGCTCAATTTTGACTGTAGCATTAGTTATACTAGTGTTTCCAGACCGCATGTCTCTGTATACTAATTCTACTTTTTTTAACGAGGGCCCTTGCAAAAAAATAGCATTTCTTCCTTATTTGAAGAAAACTTTTAGTAAATTTGTTTGAATCCTTATAGCATTGGCATAAAAAAAATAAGATATTGCCAGTCCGATCAAGATACCTAAAAAAAATTTGCGTCAAATGTCAAATGTCTGTCTACAGTTTCTTTACTATATATACACATTAAAAGCGTCTTCTGTTATCAGACCAGTAGAAATCATGCCGGATCGACTTGTATTATATCATAACCTATAACCATTTGGATTTCCATGAACCATGCAGTTTGCAGAGTTGTCGAAGAATGTCATTCTACTTGACTGCACATAAAGAACTCACTATACAGGATGTTCTCAAAATAAAGGATAACCCTTCGGAGTTTTATTGCAAATTTAACTAAAATAAACTAAATAAAAACGTTCCTATGAACTTGTGTCAGCAAATAAAGTCTTGGCCAGTTTTCAGGCCAAAAGATTGAAGATAAAACACTTTTTCGACTCTTTTCATACATCAATTTATGTATAATTTATTTCATCCAAACTGCTTCTCGTATCAAATAACAGGTCAAAAACTAATGTGATAGAGAATCAGATTGGGTGTCGAATGAGATCAATAACAGCTGGATAGATACTTGGAAGATAGGAGCTTTGGAAAATTGTCGGATTAACGGGGTTTAGCAGCAACTAAGACCGCTTTTAGTGCATGGAAACTTTGTTGTTCAGCGTTAAATTTTCTATAATACCCCCAAGGGTTATCCTTTTTTGAAAACGCTTTGTATACAACTAGTTTATTAGTCATAAAGCTTTTAATTCCCGTAATATCAAAGACCTTAGGGAATAGTGAGTTTTGAACCGAAATCCAAAAGAAAGCATTCGGGATTTTAGAATTATTAATTTTCTGATAAGATAAATACATTGCAATATAAAACTTATTAATTTGATCATAATTAATGATGGCCAAATCATAAATCTGGTGAAGTTACATTTATACAAATAATTAATCTCTAAAAGATAGTTAAACTATCAAATCAAGATCAAGGAATAAAATTTTAAAGAAATTCAATGTATGACTAGTGTTTTATATTTTTGGGCTCAACCAGAAAACGTTGTTATTAACAAAAAGAAAATCGATATACTTAAAAATGTTTAATCATGCAATCAATATTTCAAGCCATAACGAAATTTAATCAAACTTTGTTCTTTATTCGGAATGTAGGTGACAGCGGATGGATGAACGAATTGGCCGGACTGCCTGACAATCCTTCATATCAAATAGACTTCAAAGCTGAGTTAACGCAAAATTTGAACTTCTGGCAGAGAGTATACAATACTTACGTGCATGTTGTGACGACTATTGGAGGGTACTACTACATGAACCAAATGGAAAGATTTGTAGACAAGTATTTCAACTACACGGGACACGAGAGCAGGCCTATGTTCATGCAACTACTGGCTAACAGGAGTCTCATCTTGGTAAATTACCACAATGTCATAGGATACCCGGTGCCGAAGCCACCTCATAGAAAGGACATTGGTGGTGTTACAATCACACCTAGGAAACCTCTTCCCGTGGTACCGTATATTTTTATAATTTTTCTTAACTAAATATGAAAAGACAAAAACATTACAGAAGGAACACTTTCTTTGTTCCACTTCAATTGTACTAAACATGTGATAAGAAGTCTTGGAAAGACGTCATTAGTCCCTTTAATGAGGCTTTGCAAAGTGGAAATATTAGAAAGAACGGAATATTTGAAATATTCTCTTCCCATAGAAAAAAAAAATAACTAAATAACTGATAATTGCTATATTTGTTCAATAAAATTTGGGAGCGGGATTGCACCGATGGAGAAGATTCGAAATCCACGGGGTTTTTTTCAGTGACAGTTACCAATAGTCTAGATCCACGGATTAGGGCGGTTTGGGGCCAACAACGAGGACTTATATTTCTTTCTCCGCAGACCACGCATGTTATAAACCTCAAGACGACTATTTGACATTCTGGAAAGCCACAGAATAGGGTGAATACTCCTACTCCCGGTCGGTATGAGTCGCTACCGTAGGGCTGTTTCCTCGGTGGGTGGTTACACATCCAAGTACATATCAGGCTCAATGAGTGAAGTATAGCCGTCAATAGACTACATCTAAATTGATTAATTTTATAATTATAATTTTAAGTGTCCCATTTAAAGCGACTCGGTGTAAATTTTCTCAAAAACCACTAGAGATAGGGAAATTATAAATAGGACAAAAATAGAATACTTTTCGCTCTACTTACTCTTACTTGATGTTATCTATTTTTGAATCTTCCGTTAATAGGTACAATTTTTTTACAAAAAGATGGTAGGGGCTTCTGTATGACCTCTTGTTTTCAAAGAGTTTTTTGTATTTGTCTACATTTTAATACAATGTAGAAAAACTTCCCATTCTCTTTTTCAATATGTATTTTAGAATATAAGATGCAAGGGCCCAATTTTGAAATAAGAATATTCTATTACATCATTAGAATAACTGTACTTAAATATTAATATTTTTTTCTTATAAAAACATTAATTTAATTTAGACAATTACAAAAGAAAATAATACGTATTTCGTAATATTATTCCAATGCACAATAACTTGGAAATAAAAAGTGTTTAATCCTGTACTTAACATTATCTTTCCTTGTTTATCATTAGGCACAAAGAGGATTAACTGTATTTTTTTACTCAACTTGTAGTACTCCACAGTTATATTAGCATCCATTATCTTAAAATTTAGGTAATATACCAATTATTTGTTTCTATTCCCAGTAACAAGTGATTTATTATTTTGATATGGCTCCTTATTATTCACTTAGTGAAGTAGTTAATATGGTCCTACTCGTAGGTAAATGTAGAGGAAGTTTTCAACGTGCTACAGAGCTTTACAGAGAGGGTTATACTGCGAGGAATCTCTTCTCACAAGACTATTATCTATTATTTAATAGACTATTATTAATAGAGCTTGCCAGAGAAATTTTTTTTGCAAACAATGGAGGCAGATTGGAAGACAAAGGTGTGTTATTATTGAAGTAATAGCTTATCCCTGGACAAGTGTACAGAAAAATTAGCAGTCTTCATCGATCGAAAATACAAAAAAATCTGAAACGGTGGCATTTTCATCCTTACTACTTGTCACTTCACAAGCAACTAACTGCTGAAGATAAACAAACGAGAATGAAATACTGCAGATAGAAACTCAGACTGCTGGAATTTAGAAACTATTTCTTTCGGGATATCCTTTTCACAGATGAAGCTAAATTTAATTTTGATGGTTCCTTAAGTCGTCATAATAGTCATTACTGGTCGACAAATAGCCCACATTGGTACTGTGAAATCACTTATCTTTAAATCCATTGGCCCGAACTTTTTCAGAAAGCAGTAAACTGGAAAACAGTATTTTTCTTCTGGACATTCTTCCAACGTTATTAGAAAATGTTCTCTTAGTTGTGCGGAGAAAAATGTGGTTCCAGCACGGTGGCTATCTATACCTCTCATTTTACACGCAATTAATTTTGGGAACCCTAGGATTGGCATACCGTAGTTTTATCTTAACTCCCTCGTTTCGGTGATTTACCATCCCTTGACTTTTTCTTAGGATAACACTGAAAGAAAAAGTCTATGCCACGCCATCTAATGGTCTTAAAGATCTTATGAATAAAATAATCAATGCCTGCGAATCATACACCCTCCAAATGGTTTCAAATGCTATCACTAGTTTAGGACTACGGTTGAGATTGTGCATGAGGAGAAGGAGGGAATTGTAGAGTATTAACATTGTGCAATTTTCATTTGTAACACGTACAAAAAACAACTCAAACTATAAAAAAAACTGAATTTTATTTATATAAAAATGAAGGTATCTTTATAATTTGGTGTGAAACAAAAAAAAAGATGTTTTCATAATTTTTTGTGAAATTAATGGATATTTTTCAATGACCATCCCAATTATTTCTTTAATTTGTGGAGGCCCAATGATTAGAAATGTTTGAAATTAGATATTGTTATTTAAAATTGAGTCCTTGTACCTCTAATTCTAAACGACATATTGAAAAACGGAAAAAGTTTTTTACAATTTTATTGTATTTTCAAAAAAACTTATGAAAATATGGGCTCATGATGAAGTTCCAACATTTTTTTATTAAACAAATTGTACTTATTAACAGTAGTTTCAAAAATAGATTTCACCAAGTAACAGCAGAGAAAAATTATTCAAACTTTGTCCTATTCATATTTTTCCGTATGTTTAGTGGTTTTCGAAAAAATTGGCGTTGGTTCGTTTTAAATAGGAAACCATGTATGAGGGTCATTCTCACAGAAGTAGGCATTTTTCTCTAAATATTTACTCCCATAATATTTATTTCAATTTGGAATATCTCAGTACTCTGAGGCATAAATGCTACTAAAGCAGGCTTCTTGCATAAACTATTCCACATTTTAAATTATGTATATATTTACCAAAACATACCCCCGAAGTGATACAGATTCATTATCCTGTGATGTTACAAGCTCTGAGTTGGTTAGCCATACAGGTTCTGTGGCTGTCTACTTTATCAATTTTCTTTTTGTTTACTGTGATTTAAGTGACCCACAGATGCAGAAGAATTGCTGAATTCCTGGCAAAAATAGGATGCTAGAACTGAAAAACTAGTTTCTAAACTGTCCGATGGGTTATAGTTCATTCCGCTGGAAAGTTTCGAGTCTAGATGCCCATCGATCTGCTTGGGAAGGAAATAATGAAAAAAACATGGCCAGTTAGTTTGATCTCTCCCCTAGTTGTCGATTCACTCTCACGGGATAAAATCTAATATTCCGGACGGAGATGATCTCCAAAAGTATAATGGTTATGTTTAATAGAGTTCGTTACCCTGCCACATACAGTTTTCAGGGAATAAGTCTTTTCTTAACTTATTTATTCAATAAAGAATGCTTGTAAGGCACTGTACATGGAAAAAGCTTTAAAGTTCATTCTCCTGGCAGTTCATTTCCCTGTGTTGATGTGAATAAAAAAAGACAAAGGGATGAAAACTCTGACATGAAAATGATGAAAGTTTTGACGAAATTTATCTTACGTTGAAGCATTAATTCATTGGTTTTTTAATGAAAATTAAATGAAACATGCCAAAAACAAGCATTTCGTTTTAGTGGTAGTCGGCAATAATACAGCTGTCGTGAATTATTGGTAAAACGAATAAACAACCTCAAACAACAGTGTCATGGACCTGCTGCTGTTTAGTCACATTTGATGCCTTTATTCGTCAACATCAAAACATCTCTATCCAGGCTACTTCAATTTTTGGTCTGGAATATTTCAAGTCCGGAATGTATTCGTGCTTAATATTGATTGCTTTAGATAGTTAAAGGAATAGTATAACATAAAAAAAAAAATCATTTTGCAAGAATAATAAAAAAAAAAAAAATCAATTTATAAGCGCCCACTTCTGTGAGAATGACCCACCCATATTTTTGTCTAACTATTTTTATTTTTATAGAAAGTGCAAACATTCATGGATAATGCTGTAAACGGTGTCATTTACTTCTCCCTCGGATCTAATGTGAATGTGTCAAATCCTGCAAATAGAAAACTGGTTGAAGCATTCATGAAGGTCTTCGAAGAGGTGCCTCAAAACGTTCTCATGAAGTGGGAGACGGCAACTTATGAGGGAAAACTTCCGAAAAATATTCACTTGGAGAAATGGTATCCGCAACAAGACGTCTTAGGTACATTCGTTTTACATTTAAAATACTTATTTCCTCATAATTCATAAAATTAATAATATCTTTCTTTTTGGTGATCATATATTTTTTTTGTGTTTATAAACGAGTATACAATATATTTAATATTACACTCTCTTATATGTTATTTAATTTAAATATAAACTGTTCTGTTGGGCTATACGCTTCAATGTATCCCAATTAAAGCTTAAGAACGAATTTTCAGCCTTTAAATTAAGCAAGACAATTCCTTACCTGGATGAATTAAGCAATACCTACCTTTGATCCTACCTGTATTTTGGAAAAGTGTAATGTTTTAAGAACTGAATAGTAATGGAACACAAAATAAAGTTAATAAAACTAAATAAAGTTAAAATAAAACAAAACTATCATGATAAAATATACCATCTTACTTTAATAAAATATACGTTATTATCATACGACTTTAATAAAATAACTTTTTATATTACTTCATAGTCGATTAAAAATTAAAATTGAAAATTTACTTATTACATCTTGAATGTTCGTGATCAAAGGAACACTTCTACTCTCAGGTAGAAGAAAGGAATTGTGAAACATTGTAAAATGTAGCATTTGTAAAATAGACATTTTTAGGTCCTCTGAGTCCAAGTTACCAAGCCTCGCAAAAAGGTGTGCGTGTGTGATTCAACTCGAAATCGAAATATCGTACGAAACTGAAATTACATATTTAAGCAAGGCATATTTTTGGAATGTTACAGCAACTTTTTGTCAAAATCGACTAACCGAATGTGTCACTTTATATAACGGATTTTGATGAAACGTCAATAAAGTTTTCTCCTTTAAAGCCCTTTAACCTTTCATGTATGAATAATATCTATGAGAAAATACAAGAAAAAATTTAATGAAAAGAAAATTTTATTTGCTCCTAGCTCAAAAAGTCTGCATTTTATGGTAAATCACGGATGATATAATTTTAAAGGTAACTAAATTCTCTAAAAAAAACAAAAACAGAATCATTGAAATTGGACCAGTATTAACAAAGATACAGCGTATCTTATTAGGGCTAAAAGCGCAAAGCCGAGCGCGTCCAAAAGGAGACCGAACCATCTTCTACCAAGCCGCTAGCCTGTTGTCAACAATACGTTCTGTAATAGCATAAAAGTAAAAATTAACTTAATAGTTTCTACTTTTATTTTATTTAATAGAACCAAAATGTTTCCATGGAACTAAACCGAAACATTTAAAAGACCTACCTACATTTTCAGCTTAATAAACCAAAATTATATGGTGTGCAGAATTGTCGCACTAAAATTGTTCAAAAAACTAATTTATTGCATTTTTGTGAGAGAATTCAAGTCTTCTCTCACAAAAATGAAGTGAATTCTGCTATTTATTTCAAGTAGTGATTATGTGAACTCTTTAAAATCATGTTAAAAAGATTATATTTATTATTACAGGGTGGTAAGGGAAAGTTGTGTGATTTCATTCGTCAATCTATATGTCTGCTCAATGTATGGAAGTGCCTTTCTAAGGCCACGTGATGCTCATAGTATTTTCAATAATAATTATCATGCACAAGAAAACATATTGCATAATCATTACTATAATAACAAAAATACTTATGTAATTTATAATATCGCAACCAATATTTCTTACTTTATGTAAAATGTGATCAATTAGTATTTTCAATAATAATTATCATGCACAAGAAAACATATTGCATAATCATTACTATAATAACAAAAATACTTATGTAATTTATAATATCGCAACCAATATTTCTTACTTTATGTAAAATGTGATCAATTTTGTTTTCAGCACACAAGAACACTGTTCTCTTCATTACCCACGGGGGTTACCTCAGTCTTGTAGAAGCTGTGCACTTCAGTGTCCCTGTCATAGGAATACCATTTTTCGGAGACCAACGCAAGAATTTCCGCTTCGTCGAAGAAGCAGGTATAGGAAAAATGTTGAGGCATACCGAGATAAACTATGATAATGTATCAAGAATGGTGAAGGAAATCCTATCGAATAAAACGTAAGCAACAATTTAATATTTCATAATAAACGGGTATTTACCTAATTGAATAACCTTTATTGTAGTACAAGAGACCAAAGACATCGTCCCTTCGCGTATTTGTATTTTATACTTCGTCTAATAAAATACTAGTAGCTATAACGTCGTCAATACTTTTAGAAGTAATTTTAGTAATGTTAATAAAAGAGGTAAAGGTTTAAAAAAATCAATCAAAACAGGATTTTTTTTTTAAATCTGAGAAAGGAATGGCATCCAGTGATAAAAATCATTCACTTTTTTTTATTGTTTTTACTTTCAAAACTACCCCACTACGTGTAGTAGAAGAAATATTTTAATCGATCGAAACAAATTGTTGAAATCTTTTTGATTTGAAAAGATTTAAAAATAAGCAATTTTCCACAAATGATCTGTTGTTGTTAACCACTATTACTATAGATCTCTCATTTTTTCTTGAATTTTATAGGAGTATGCAGCTGTGTGTTCAGAGTCATGCACAATGCAAAAAGATTTAAATAAAAAAAATTTTAATATAGCAAATAAAGTTTGTCGAGTTCCAGTCCTTATTATGACGGATATAAAATAGTAAATATTAAATGAGTTTTTTGATCAATTCTTAAATTCAACTACAATTTTAATTATACTGTAGTTTTAATTATGCTCTAGGTTAATTATGAATAAGATAAGTAGAAGTCAAAGGAGTAAACAAATCTGTAATTGGCTCAAAATGTATATCGTGCTGAAGCCTCTACAATTTACTTTCAAGAGCAATAAAGTATTCTATAAATGAACTCATGAAATTTAATAAAATTAAGGTTTTCTGAGAACTATATCTTCCAATGTATAGTTTGAGGTATTGGACTTCTAATATTATTTAAAATATGATTCAACATTCTACCTCAGACAGCAAACACAAATGCTGTTTTTAAACTAACTTTTAAACTAACACCTATTTAAATGATAAAACACTTAAAATGTCTTTTAACTTTTTGTCTTCACACACTATAATTAATGGAAAATTTAACTTGAAGATTAATTCTCATAAACTTCTCATATCTTAGCTACTATCGAAGCAAAAAAATAAAAAATCAAATTCTAAACCATAAACATTTTCATAGGTACAAAGAAGAAATGACAAGAAGGTCTGAAATCTTCCGCGACAGAGCTGTGGAACCTCTTGACGAAGCTGTTTTCTGGATAGAGCATGTGATTAAATATCCAGACGTTCTTAAACACAAAGCTGCCAGCTTGTCATACATCCAGCTGCACCTCATAGATGTTATGGTGTTCATAATAGCTGTGTTCTTATCTGTTGTCCTCATGGCATGGAAGTCAATTACGATTTTCACCTGGATTTTGAAAGGAAACTCAACCAATAATAAAGAGAAAAGAAGCTGATTGTTTGTATAGAAGACGATAAATCCAGGAAATTGTCAGGTAACATAAGTAAACCTTGATATTATTATTTTTTGTTAAGATTATGAAATGACGTTTATAAATAAATGTTTAGTTATTTTATATTTTTGCAGATTGAAAGTTCATGACCTTTTTAACTGCTTTACTCAGATTTTTTTGAAGTACAACAGTATGTTTGCTAGAATTCTTGCTTGAAGATAAGATGGACAAATTAAATAATAGAACCTCTCATTACGATATTGAAAATTCTGTCATTTAAATGGCATAAGAAACAAGCAAATTAACATGAAATGTGATAATGAAATTTAGAAATAGAATAATTGTAAATAGGAAAAATGAATGAAAATGGAACACAATAAATTTTTACTTAATATAAAATTCGCCATTAGTGAATTTATTTATTTACCTTGACTGTTAAAACAATAATTTTATGGGTTATTATTATTTTTTTTATACATTTTAATTTGATTTTCAAACAAAGAAGCAAAGTTGATCTTGATTCTTCCATTCGTCAATCAGAGTAAGTAATGAAATATTCTTGTTAGCTTGTAATAACTACTGAATATTAGTTTATCTTTACTATTGATACCTATATAATGAAGGGGAAGGTGGGGTAAGATCAGTAATTTTTTGGAAAAATTTCTGCAACATCTTAACTTATGTTTTCATTTTTTTTTCAATTGTTTTTATTTGTTTTCAATTAAAATTATAATTCATCGTCAAAGGGTCGAAAAATGGAGTTTTCCGGAAAATTATAATTTTTGTCATCTTTTCCCACCTACAGACTCAGATGTCGAGTAGTTTCGGGCAAGATGAAGAACAAGGCCTCGGGTTTCTTATTTTAAGATCTTACTCTTAAAACATCATAATCAGCAACCTGTGGCATTAGGCTCAGCTGTGCAAAATTCCGAATCAAGGCGGCTGTTAGCAATAAGGTCAGACTCCATTGGAGGAACATCTAGATACAGCAACAGTCTAAAACTGTTTCTAGAAGGATCTTGCAAAGAAAGAAGCTCAAAACTTCTTTCAATGGATAGGGTTAGCCTGAGAGGTTTGACTGGACTGTATAACACGTCACTGTCGACTGAACAAACACCTATTTTTCTTGGGATTAGTCGATTCATCTATATTCCGCAGATTTTGCGTTAGAGAGCGATAAACAGCGTATGGCATATAATATAGATGTGATACCTTCGATAGAACACGGTATTTCCATTTTGGCTGCGAACGTATCGTAGAACCTATACTCACCAAACTGATTAATCCGCACAATTTGATCAGGTTCGCAAAGGCCATTGATCGGAGAGACATGATACAGGACGGCGCACAATAGGCTTTTTAAGGTCGCGGTGCATCCAATGCCAGAAAAAAAAATGCAACTTGCACAATTACTTCTATCAAACTTTATCAACAACTAACTTATACAAGTACTTGTTCAGAACTGTAAATGAAACGCATTTTCCTAATTCTGAGCATTCTATTAAAATATACAAAAAAAAATGTATTTAAATCCATTAGTCACTTTAATATCCCGTATGACTGGCGTCTCGTTGTTCCCATCCGGAACACTCGAAATGAGCCCACGAGGCACGTTTAGCTTTGGTACCACTAGCTTTGGTTCATCCTTTTCTTCCTCCAAGCATATGAAGCAAAACTCTTCATCAATGTTGATAGAGCGTACGGGATGAAATGGCTCGTCATCAGAAGATGAAAAGATGGCCAATTGACGCCGAAGCTACTTCTCAGACAACCTATTCTATCATTTCATATATTCTCCCACTTGCTTTTTCTTTTTCTGTCTCAATTTTTCTTTTACATGAGTTGCTAATAAGAAATACGACGGAAATTTCATTCATGGATTTCTAGGAGTATTTTTTGTGCCACTGAAGTGGAGGAAGGCCCGAAGATGTAGATGAAATAGGATCCGTAGATTGGGAGAGAGTTTGGGAGACAGTACCCGAGAGCGCTAGTTAGCTAAGAGTCAAAAGAGCGTGTGGGGTAAAACGACGAAATAAAAAAAAGTATTCCTCATATTTTCCGTTTAAAATTCATCTTTAACCTTCCGCCATTTTTAGAAAGCTAACATTAATCATTAATTAAAACTATTGTAAATGAAACGGGTCTCCTATGAGTTTGTGAGTATGAAGTTCTACATTCAGAATATTGTAATGAGAATTACGTTTTCAAGCTCAGAGATTACTTCGAAATGCGGTATATCTGAACTTTTTGTCACAAATTAATGTACACACACACTTTTTTATGATAGTGAGTTAAATTGTCGACTACTACACATATCTTAAGCTGCCTAGGAAGTACTGCTATCTGCAATGGATCGTAAGAAATACTGAATTCGTCATCTTTTCCCGACTAACCCCACAATGTATGTTTGTATTGCCTAATATAAACAAATCTAAAATCGTATCTAAAATAAGTTAAATTTGAATGAAAATTAGTTGAACGAGCTTTTCCAAACAATACTAATCTTTTATAGCCACCATCTTAATTAATGGACTGTGTATTAGTAATTTTTGTATATTTTTTATTGGCTCTCATGATGTCCTGCAATATGGGTTGAAACGTATGCTAATATAAATAATTTATCTATTTTGGGATCCATTTCTTGACTCCCACCCAGACCATCTGATCCTTCAATAACATCTGTGCAGTCAATCAATACTCACTCAGATTTTTTTATTATTTAAGAAATTTATCTGGTTAATATTTAAACTAATCTAAAAGTAACAACATAGACAAATAATTCTTCTTTAAGAAAATGTAATACTTCTTATAATGGTTAGATTGAATTTAGAACATTGTGGTTGAAATATACTTATGTCATAAAAATAATTGTTACTAATTTATATTCTTTTTGATAATTATTAATATGACTGTCTCAGATGATTTCCTTGTTTGAAAATATGATTATTGACTCAACGATTGGAAGTGGGAAACTTTCAGCAGCTCTTCCTAAATTTTGTTGTGCACTCGCTTCTGCTATTTCTTGGTTCTTTGTATTTTAATCATGATTAATACGATTGATTCAAAGATTTATCCCTAGACTAAGATTAAAGTTGCCGAGGGTAAGCTTCGTAGTTTAATGTGCGTTATAGCATTATGAAAGACCGCAGATTGACGAACAAGAAAATGGCATTACCACTCAACAGTTATTTCAAAAAGCTCTAGAGCAGCAAATTTCCAGCAAGTAGTTGGATAAAGGCCTCTCGGTGACTAAGAGGTCCGCGAGATATCATTAGGAAATTATTTTTGTTGAAAAGTGAATTGTTAGAACTAGATAGAGCTACAAATGAAAAGGAACAGCAGTTAGATGTTAATGTTAAAGTTAATATAAGTCAACGTCTCTTGAATCTTACTCTTCCAACAATTGTGTTAGGCCTAGTGTGATAATTAGGAAATACAACAGTGATTATATGGAGATTGGTTTCACATACACTGGATCTGAACACGAGCCTTATAAACCTTAATGTGTCATTTATTACGAAAGCCTATCGAATGAGCACATGAAGCCTGCGATACTCCGTCGTCATCTTGAAAGTCTCCGAGCCCACAAGTAAGAAATTGCATTTTTTAATAAGCTCTCCAACAGTACTGTCCAAAGGCGAATTTATTACAAAACATTGAATGAAATGCGAATGAAAATGCAACCCTTTTACCTTATGATGTATCTCAGCTTGTTACAAAATGTCTTTTCTTGAAGAAAATATGTGGGTTTGTCTACAGAGGGAGCAAAATCCGTGGCTGTTTTTAAACAGGAAGGCCTATCGTGAAATAGGCACACTGTTGTATTCATCGAGAGGCCTTAGTTACAGAACGATTACCAGAAATGTGGCAGAAGACATTTAATGAAGTAGTTAAAATCATTAATTACATTTAAACTCGTCCTCTGCAATCCAGGTAGTTTTCTTTGTTGTGCAAAGAGATAGACAGTGCGCATGAGCAGCTTCCTATTCATACTGAAATGCGATGACTCTCCAGAATCTTGACAAAATTTTTTTGGCATAAAGATTAGTTCCGAATCTTCCAAATTGACACCAAGTAGGCTAATTTTCTAATTTCTACGTAAACAGGGCCAGATTTACCACTAGGCTTCGGTTACGGAGGAGGGCGCAAAAACAAAAACAAATAAAATTTGGTTAAATAGCAAAGAAAATGTTTATAATGAATTTAGAAACGTTTACGTTTAATTTTCCTTTATAAAGTTTATTGGTGTGCTTAATTATTGTTATTGTATTATTGGAGTTGTCTGTAGTTTTGCTTTGAGTGACAGTAGGGGTAGACAGTGGCGAAGAAGTTGGGAATCAAAGCCATCGAAGGCCGCTGCTTGGTCGAGTCGTACGCTTCTTATAAGCGTATTATTTCCATAAGTGATGTTATTGTGCGATAAAATAACAACTGTCATCATAGATTATTTTCCTGAGGAAAACTGTCGAACCGACCTTTCTCTCCCTCTCCCCATCGGGGTGGCAATCTTGGGCCAAGGGGCGCCCAAACTCTAAATCTGGCTCTGTACGTAGATATGTTCTTAGTCGATGACGAGGTTAGTGGTATGGTCAGATCTGGACCGCTAGGATCAAAAAAGTGTCCGTTACAAACTTCTCCACTTTAAAGCAGTTTTTGGAAGAGAGTTTGTCTCACCACGCAAAGGAAAATGTGATTGAGCATCTTTGCAGCTTACTGGTATGAACAAGAATTCTCGATCACGTGTTTCATAAAAAGAAGCACAGAAATCGATTTGACATTCGGTCTGATTTTAGAGTAAAAATGCTAAATACGGAACCTAATATTTCAGAAATAATACGCTCAAAGGACATATAGTTATTGCATTAAGTCGGGAAGAATTCTTACGTGATTCTATAGGAATACAAAATAAGTTAATTAATGTAAAATTTATATTTTATATTAACAAAAACTATTGTTACAGTCATGCTTTATTACTATATTGAATACGTCTATTTAATAGATTAACATAGGCATATGTTTATCTCCACTTTAATTATTATGTGATTTGTTTCCATAAAACGGTTTCCATTTTACTAAGATTTGTGACTTTAAAGTTGCAAAAGCACGGCTGTTTTGGAGAATTTTTTTTTTCTTAAAAACTTAAAAGCCGTGTTCTTGCATTCTTCAATATTTTCAATTCTGAGTTGTTTTTCTATCCATTTTGGATAAAAGGTATCAAGTAATGGTAAATTATTTTTTTTTTTTGTTATCCCATCCATTTTTAAGATAATTGAGGTTAAAAACAAAACTCCACTAAATATTTGTTTTTTCAGCCACCATATTGAATCGAGTCCGTAAAATCTAATATTATGATTTTTAAGACGCAAGAGGGCGTTGCCATTATAGCGATTGGAAGAGGTGTGTCCTTGAAAATTTGTTGTCAGGAACCATTACTCTAGAGAAGCACTTACATATTATAAGTGCACTTAAAAATTTTTTGCGTTCTTCACGATAATATTAAACTCCTAAAATTAAATGATGAAATAACAACCTATGGTCTGCAATGACATTGATAATTGGGCATAATATTGAAAATATTCCATATTCCATAACCTTTCCTAGAGCGTAAAACGTAAAAAGAGAAAAAATAAGTCTTTGACCTTTCGGTTGTTAATTAAATTTCAGTACACATTAGTCAAAACTAACTGATGAATGAGCTGAAATTGTAATGAATGACTTTTGCTTGATACACACACACACACACACACACACACACACACACACACACACACACGGACAACTTTAAAATTTGCAGTTTTTTTAACAGTTAAACTTAATAGTGTGTATAACACACAGTTAGTATTGAAACACAGCTAGTTATAAGGTAAAAAAATATTGCAATAAAGCAATTTCATGCCATTTCATACGTAACTGCATTTTCGTGACAAGGTACATCAGATTCAAGGCCTGGTCTAGTTAAGAGGGGGGAAGCCATCATTCAGTGATTCCTCGCTCGACCTTCATGTAGCATTGGCAGCTGGAACCTCCAGCGAATTTTGGATACCCTGACTTGAAACAGGTAACTCAGTAAAATAAATTAAATATTAGAATCTCTCAGGTGTGGTTTATAGTGTACATATTGTGGCATTCATTGTTGTGAAGAGACATTCTGATAGATTGCTATGAGCTACATGGCCCGCCTATCTTAACCTCCTTGCCTTCTTATCATGAGATCTTGACTAACCAGTTTCTGTAAGCAGTTCTTAATTGGTCTTTCTTCCCTATGAGTTTAGATTCTGATCCGATATCGCTCAGCTTATCTTGCGGAGGACTTTCCTTTCAAATCTCTCGATTCTTCTTTCTAGAGTGCCGGTTGGAGCCTAGGTTTCGCAGCGGTACAACAGAACTGGTTTTATCATGGCATCGTACACCCTTAATTTAAGATTTTTTGGGATTTCAGTACTGTTAAAAGAGATAAGAAAGCTCTGTTTCCGTTTGTTATATACTGGTCATTGACTGAGGTTATTATGGAGTCGAGGTATTTAAAGCTATTTACTTTCGGGAATGTTCTGCCATACATGCAGATACTATAGTTGAGGTGGATTTTTCGACTAACTACTATACATTTTGTTGCAAGCCGATTCGCTCTTAACAGAGTCTTAGCGAGTCTCTCAATATCCACTTCATTGCTTCCAAGGACATCTAAGTTATCCACGTACGCTAGAATTTTGTTTCATTCCGACGTGCACCCCTCCATTTTCTCGTGATGTTATTCGTATCACCTTCTTAAGAACTAAGTTAATATATATATATATATATATATATATATATATATATATATATATATATATATATATATATATATATATATATATATATATATATATATATATAAATACATACATACATATATTTATCTTATAAATTTCCAAAGTATACCCGTGTTGCAATACATATTTGATCAACTACCTTTAAATCATTTAAATATGGTTCATTTAAAATTGAAAAAAAAAATATGATATTTATTATGATGCCCCAGTTTTGGAAAATTTTAAGATTTTTAATATTATAGAATTCGAGGCGCACATTGCAGCATTTTTGAAAACTTTATTGCAGATTTTGTTGTAGGCATCTCTTCGCAACTACTGTATTTTTTTTTTTTTTTTCCGAACGTTATATTTTTTCAAGCTTTCATAAAATTTATACTCAGATTGACTTAACAACAGAATATGGCCAACCTTCTATTCTAAAAGTACTCATCCGTCGTTGGTCAGATACATCAAGATTCATTTGTATTATGCTCATAGTTAATGAATATTTGTAATTAACAGTGTCAATTACAAGTATTCGTTAATTCAACTCACTTTTATGTAATATTGTTTTATTATGTATTATATTAAATATGTGAAACATAATTGATTCTATTCTACCATTAAAAAACAAAGGTGTAAACTGGAAGCGATTTCGGTTTAGTAGATGCTGAAGTCAGTATGTTTTCCCATACATAATGTAAATCCTGGTTACGACTAAGATGATCGATATTTATTTAGGTCTCGGACAAATCGAGGGTTATTGTCACTTGTGATGCAAAACAGATTAGATAAAAAAATATCGTCTCATTGTTCTTGAACTGTTATTTAGAAACGAGGTTAGCAGCAGTCTAATAAAATCTGTCTGTGACGACTCAGAATTGCTAGGCATGAAGAGAGATGTGTGGTGATTTAATATGGTGATTAACTGAACTGCGAATTCCGTAATGGGCTCGTCTCTAGAAATTATATGTTTTCAAGAGACACTAAAACACTAAATTTCTGTAGAACAGTGAACAAATTTTATTTTCTTCGTATTATTTTATTTTTTTTATTTTACCAGTACCAGCCGTTCTCGCTAATTAAATATCGGTCGATATGAGCACATACTACCAAAAAGTCAAGTTTCAATGGAACCCAAAATGAGCCCTTTTCGAAATTTAAAATTCTATCATTGATGTTCACAACAACATGTTCCATGTATATATGTTCATTCATAACTATTCTATTAATATTTAGATTTGCTCCTAATTCAGCTCGGACCAGTTATGGTTATTAGGACAAGATTCAGTCGGACTTGCTTATTCATAATGCCTTGCTTTGCCCTATAACGTCGCAAAAGATAAAGCGCGCAGTGGGATGAAACGCTTAAATCGGAGATAGAATTAGAATTTTCAAGTATTTTATTTTCTCTGAAACTTTTATATCCTTTTGAAGACAGATAGTTGACGATATCTATTGTAAAAGAAATGATTATTTTAAAAAGCTTTATCATGATGAAATTTACAAAATTGATGCTTTTGGGAGTATAAATTTGAATGAAGAATGATCAGAATATATATTAAATCATAACTGTAAGCATAATAACTATCCCAAGAAAATAAAAGTACAGAATACTTATTCTGTCTCCGATATGAATGTTTTTTTGCATAAACAATAATATTCAATAACTGTAAAATGGTTGAAAAAATGTTACATTTTACGAGTTAGAACTACACGTGTTTTCTACTTTATTAATGAATTACTAATTATGGAGTTCCATGTACCCTTAAATTTTATTTAAATATTATCAATGAGATAGTATTAAAAATGTTTTAAAACATTTTTACATTTCTACTGCGTCCCTTCCTTTGGTACTGTAGTTTATCTTTTAAGACAAATCTCTTAGCAGAGTTAGGATATATACATATATGTATTGATGTATCAGTGATATATATATATATATATATATATATATATATATATATATATACGTGTTAAATGATTTCTTTATCTAATAAAGCGCATGGTCCCGGAACATGTATTTATTTCCTTGTCTGGTCCGTTCGTTATAATATTTATGTATGTATATATGGTATATAACAACAAGGCTCGCTGAAAAATTCCTTTTAGGAAGATTAAATTAATAGCATAATTTTTATAATTTAAGTATTATGCAAGGAGCAATTCTTCTGCTTTAATAGGAGCTGATAAGGCCACTAAATCCCAAATAAAAGGAGGAAAATTAAAAAAATACTCCTTGAGTCTGATAAATACAGGCAAACAAAGAAGCAGCCTGGTTATTTGTTTGCCAGTATATCTGAGACTCAATGCATTTTGTTAAGAATGTTTCAATAATATCATAACAATTAATGCATGCGCTTTTTGAATTTTGGTTCTTTTATTCAAAGAAATATTATTAAAAGAATGAAAATTCAGGAAAATTGTTAACCTTTCAAACTTCTTCTTCTTCATCGAATACACAAACGACGTTACGGATTCATTGGTCCATTTTCAAGACTGCCTAAGGTCGTCTCATTTGTTAAAATATCTAATCCAATCATGGATTATCGTCATCAGTTTTTAATATAAAAAATGTTAATATTTAAGTTGTCCAAGCACACCAGTGCGTCCGTTTACACTCCAGTTTGTTCATAGAATGCAGTATGTTTGGATCAGATATTTCAACAAATGTGACGACCGTAGGCAAACTTGAAAATGGACCAGTGAGTCCGAAACATCGCCTGTGTAATCAAGAAAAAAGAAGAAGTTTGGAAGTTTAATAATTTCCAAGAATTTTCAGCATTTAAAAAAAAATTCATACCTATATATTAAGAAATAAATATTATGTTCTGAAATTCTTCCGTCGTTGTACCAAAATATCGTCACAATGTGAAACCACGGAAGTACAAAACTTTTTGATTTAGAGTTATTTTATTTTTATCTAAATTTTAAAAATAATAAACTAAAAGCTTATATATAGATTTTTTTTTTTAAATTCCATTGGTGTGGTGATTCAAACATTACATTTTGCCTCCATCTTTACAAATGGGCGAATTATGGACTTATAAAGTAGCGAATCGGCCGCCATTTTGAAACTCAACAATGGATAGTAATGTCAAATTCGGAGGCTCATTCTGGTATTACCAGTGACTTTTTTGAAAAATCTAAAGAAAATCGGTCCAGTAGTCTCGGAAAAAACCCGCGAACGGAGGACGGCGGACGGATAGATTTTTTTTATTCGATATTTGGATTATATGTATCTTATATATATCACAAAATTTGTAATATGTGTAATATTGCACAATCTTACACTAATTCGGTTCTTAGTGCACGATTTGAATTTTTTACTGTACGAAAATCCGGTCTCTTCTCATAACCAATTAAAAAAAATTGAAATCCTTTATTCAGATTTTTTTTAATGTAGAGAACACTATATTGTTAGATTATAGCTTAAATCAGATTATATACATTATATAGCTATAAAATATTTTTAAGTTACCAGACCTTTCTTTTTTAAAACTTCTTTGATCTTACCGACACTAGCCGGCTAGCATATAATCTGTTAAATAACCACATTGTATAACTTACAAAACTTCTTTTACATATAAAACCAGTTCTATAACGCGACTTGTTATGGTGTGAACCCAGCTTAATTATTAATACCAGATGTATGGTAGTGCTGAAGCTAATTCCTCGCTAAAATGGCTGAAAGAGTTTAAAGAAAAAATGGAATTGAAAGATAAGTCGAATATCGATTTTCAACTGCTTTAATGTAAATTTTAAATTGATTAAAATATTTTAAATAAATTTTAATGGATTGTTTCTATTTCTTCATGATTTTATATTTAACAAACAAATAATTTATCATAAATAGGAGAAAAGAGAGCTAAAATAAAAATTTTTTTGGGGGGTACACATGCACACCACGCGTCTTGTTTGCTGAGCTTTTGATGAGCTGCAAAAAAAGTAACTTTCGATAGAGTTTGGCAATAGCGATCAAATTCGGTATTTGAAAACAATAATCCGAAGAACAATCGGTGATTTCATTTTCTTGTATAAAACGTATTTTGGCGGTCCTGACCAAATCATGAAAAATGAAATAAATCTTCGATCATCACAGTCATGGTTCTTGTTCAAGATTGTTTCTTGAGGGTCCTACATCAGTTTTCATAAAAATAAAAGTAACAGAAGTGTTTATTTCACACAACATTTAGTGGAAGAGGTTGAATTGATTTAGGCTACTGCTCTGCTTGAACAAACATCACACAACGTTGTAACTGTCAGGATTGACCAAACTGAAGTAATTTATAGCTACATAAATAATCGATAGGCAGTTTTATGTCGTCTCCATGTGTTAGAATTCCGGAATAAATAAAAGTGTTTTTTGAATGAAGTAACCGAAAAAAATTAAAATAAATTAATCAGGGACATGATGAGGACTTCCCATAGGCTGTTGGCATGGACGGGGAAAAAATCCACTATTTAAAATTCTAAAAAGTCTAGAAATAATTGTTTCAAATATTATTATTTTTCCACTTATTTCCAATAACGAAGATCCACACTCATAACACGTGTTAAAGGCAAATAAACTTAACAATAAAAAATTATTACATTGTTTGCGCGAGTACGATAGTCATTCTTATGCTAGTCATCATAATAAACTGATAAGTTGTCGCGCTACGATTACATTGCTCATGACAATAAACCGCGTTATCAGAAAGATTGCAGAGTGAATGAATATCTGTTGGGTGTTTACAGTGTGGTTACAGTGTTAACTTTTTTGAAAACCCTTACTAAAATGTAATTAGTCTTATAATTACACAGACTTCATTTAAAGAATTTTAGCATCTTCAACGAATTTTTTTGAAGTTAAATACCCGAATTTTTTTCCAAAACAATTCGAAATCCGTTTTAAACATTATACTGCTCAATGAGTATTCCAATTTTCGACCATATTTTATGGCCAACCTAATTACTTTTCAAGCTCAAAATCCGATTAACTCTTCATTATTATTTTTTTTACTTCTCGAAAATCTTGGCGATCATCCAAAACCTTCAACAAGACGCTACATTCACCCAATTTCATATTGAAATCGGTTTAGTGCTTTAAGAGTACGAGGGGACTTTATAACACAGGGAAACTATGATTTGGCAGTGTTGGGTTTCATAGTCGAATCTGTATAACGCCAGTCTTCTAAGAAAAATATCAGGTTTACCGCATCAATTCCAGTTTGTGAAATAAAGGCAATACATACATACTCTACTAATAAGAAAACTTCAGCAACTGAAGAAGAACGTTAGCTCTTGCTTGAATGTAAATTGAAACTAAAATATCGAACTAATTAAAGTGCGAAATGTTCAGTTCACCCGTTCAAGAGAAAATCGAGACACAGAAAGAAACACAGACTGCCCAATGGTCAAGAATATGTTTGTTTGTACTCTGGTGGCTCTGAAATTGAAGTCGGATTCGGTTTTAGCACTGTGAAAAACCACTATGTTCATGTTTTCGGGCAAATATAAAAATTCATTTCTTTTTATTAAAGTGTTTGCCTAGTTATACACTTCAAATTTTTTACACATTCAAATAATTACCCCTTTGAACGATTGAAACCTAATGTAGGTCGTCGGTAAAGGCTCTTGAACTACGCGATTTCCTGTAACTGAGGTGTTTTAGAATCAATGTTTTCCGAAACAAAACGTCTATAAGATATTTTGCCTAAAAATCAATTATTTTTTAATGTTTATATTTTTTCATTAATATACGTTGAAAAACAAATGTTTTGCTAGGAAAACCGTTTTTTTTTTAACTCGAAATATAAAATAAAGCAGTTTCAGCATGTTTTATATTATTTTTTCTCAACTCTTAGGGCCCCGATTAGATGTATTTTTTATTATTTGTAGGAAATTTAATTACCTTTCGAATGGTAATTTTTATAATCAACGAAAAGTGTATCCTTTTCTGTTGATGCGCAAATAAATAAATATTATTTCCGTAATAAATATTTTCCATTTTTTTCTCGGTATATGTATGTAAGGTATATGTATGGATAGTTAAATAGTTTTATTGTAAGGGAATATTTTCGGCAAATTTCATCATAATTTTCTAAACCGTTTTAGCGCTAAAATCTGTAAAATGTTTTTTTTTTCTAAGTCAAAGGTTTTCTGACAATTGCGCAGTCGCTATAGCGCATAGGGTGAGCCCTTTTGTACACAGGCCCATCTGTGGCTATACCATAAAACAAAAAAGAAAGTAACAAAATCGGTCTACCCGTCCAAGAGATAATCGTGGTAAAGTCAGACGAAAAAGATTTACCAGATCAAAAGATTTACCTTCCTTGACGGAAAAATATGATTTTTATTTTTTGGTATTGTGTAAATCTATTCGACAATACCTTCCCAATGATACGCTATTTCAATTTTCTCCCTCCTATGCATACAGGCGAAATAATCAGTACGAAAAAAAACAAAAAACCTGCTTGCATATATTTATAATCTATAGACCATTACAAAAAAAAAATTGATGAAAGTAAACTGTACGTCTTGTAACGCAGTAAGTACCCGAAATAACGGAAACATCTCTTTAAATCATCTTTTTGATCACAATGTGTAAGCCAAACAAGATAACGATTTTTTTTCATCCCCTAACACTGAGGAAAAAATTATACCAGAGCTCGAAACAGTTGTTGAACTTTTTCAAAAAGTTTCAGTTTAACTGTTTTACAAGTACTGTTACAATTAAAGTATTAACATAAAAGTTCTCTAAAAAAGAACCTCCCAATAAAAAGTTTCTATAGAACTTTTATTGTTAAAAGTTTTTGATAAAAGTACTGTTAATGTAAGTTCTTGCCAAGACTTATTTTATAAAAGTTCTGTTAATAGAAGTTCCTACTAGAACATTTTAATAAGTTCTGTAATATTTAAAGCTCCAGAGATATCTTCAGAATGAAGATATCTATAAAAGTAGAAAATATCGGGAGACAGCAGTATTATTGAAAAATCTTTTAACATAAAACATTGATAATAAATAAAATTCGAAATAAAAGAACAACATAAAACATAGATAATAAATAAGATTCGAAATAAAAGAACAAATAGAAAAACAATTACCTTTTCATTAATTTTATTTAACATTAAATTTGTATTTTCAACAGAAAATTTGCTTCAATTTTAATTAAATCACCTACAGAATGTTTATTTAAAGAAATTACATTTTAAGATAAGAAAATTCATTAGTATTTTTCACATTTAATTGGAAACTTTATTAATAACTTTTATATTCTCACTAAAAAGCTCTGATGAGAAATTTTCTAATATAGAACTTGTATGAAAAGCTTCCTACAACAAAGTTCTTGAAGACCTTTTATTATATAATTACTTACGAGATAGTTCTTAAATAACTTAAGTTCTGACCAAAAAGTTCCTGTAAGAACTCACAATAAAAGTTATAACATATAAGTTTTTGCATGAACTGTTTCAAAATGTTTCAAAAAAGTTTTTTATAGAAGTTTAATATAAAACTTGAAAAAGTTTAATATAGAAGAACTTTTTCGAAATAAAACTGCACAGTTATTTTGGAGTCCTGAAGTATACATTTTCATTGCCGCAAAGACATTGAGTGTGAATTTGGATACATTAATGTAAGAAGGTAGTTCGTGCGTAGGAGGGAGAGAGATCAGAGTAATATATTCCTCCTCCCACTCCACGAAATTTTGGAAAAAAAACATGATTTTCATATAAATTTGGTATTCTGATTAATAATGTTTGATCCAATTTTAATTCTTATCCTTTAAACTTACGTCCTAGTTGGCGATTATAGACACTTAATGATTATTTGCTTTCTCATTAAATCACTTCCCAGGCAAGCTTACCATGCATATTTGGAAAAACAATTTGGACAACGGGTGCCGTATAAAGTTTGTAAAACCTTTGTGGAGACGCTTTATTACTGTCTCCATCCATTTCAAGTGATCCAGAAAAAAAAAAATAATTAGTTGCTTCACCATTTTGTAATGAAATGACTATTACATTGTCCAAAAATAACAATTTAATTTTTTTATATTTCTCCTAGTTCCAATGGCAACCATTCTTTTTTTTTTTTTTTTTACGAAACATGCCGTTCCTTTTGTATTGGGGGGATTAATGCTAACTTATAGTACTCAGAAATGGTATAAACCTAGGTTGATGAAATAAAAGCCATTTTTTCCAAGAAAGAACGGATGTCTATAAAACATTATAAATAGTATGTCTAGAACATGTTTAATGAAATTTTGATCCAAAATCCACCTCATAATTCGTACGTCTATAATCAAAACGTAATTCGGACGTCTAAGTAGACAAATTTTCAATTTTTGAATGCCTATTACCCCTAGAAGGAATCTAATCTCATGTTTCATATTTTGGTAGCTACCTATTTGTATCTAGTTTATTTAAAAAAATATATATCAACTCTGAGATTGGCTGCCTTTTCAAGTACAGATTTTTCTAAAATTAAACATTTCAAATAATCCATATTTTGGCGGCTTGTTGGGAAAACTTGAAGGCCTTTATGAAGAATAATTTAGGCAAGTTTCATCAAAATTATATAAAAAAGTGTTATATCGATCATATAAAGTGGCACTTCCGGTTAGTCGATTTTGACAAAAAAGTTGCTGTAACATCACATGCATATACCTTCATTAAATACGTAATTTCCGGATTGTATAACTTTTCGTTTTTGAACTAGGCTGTTAACATACAATTGAGTTGGAATATCGACACGCGATATCTGGATATATAAATATATCGGAGTTGAAAACCCGATATATTATTTCGATATCTTATCCGATATATCGATGTTATCGATATTTTACAACGATATATCGATCACACTATGGTGTGATCGATATATCGTTGTAAAAGAGATTCTACTGTAATATAGTAGCATATGTGCTACTATATTACAGTGGAATCTCGGGAATTCATATAGATTTTCTGGTCTCTTGAAAGTCTCCCTTTATTTCGTATATAAACACTGCAATCCGGTTCCCCAGATAATTCGTATTTATTTTACTCTTCCAAGTAATGTAAACGTCTTATAATTCGAATTCCCAAATAAAAAATCTGATTAACTCTTAATCTTTTCAAGAGATGTGTGTGAGTGAGAGAGGAATCGTTTCTATGAATTTTGTTCGGTTTACACTTTTTTTTTCCTATTCAGTTCTCTTTAAATAAAATTGTAAAAAAACCTGTAACCATACTGTTAGCCAACAACATAGATTGATCTGAAAAATTAAGTTCGCTCATGACCGGCACATCCGCGAATGCAACTTTACCGAACGCCTATCGTGCAAACACAAAAGCATGTATCATGTATCATAACTGAAATTTTCAACGAATGGGTACAGATATGTAATAAAAAACAGCGAAAATTTTCAACTATTTATTGATAATTGTTTGGCCCACAACAGTAACACATCATTCAGCGATGTTTATCTTCTTTTTTTGCCTTCCAGCACAACCTCTAAGCTGCAATCTTTAAACTTGGCCATAATTAAACGATTTTAGACATTTAATGTAAGGAAGTAGTGATGCAACTCTTAGAAAGTATCAAGGATGGGAATCACCTACTTTAAAATTAAGAACTCCCATGACTTTTCGAAATTTCGCCTATTTTGATAAAGGTTTAACAATAGCTTAGATCCTACTGACGAGGAAATTTTGAGGAAAATTTCCGTAAAAAAAGGATATGAAGAAGAAATTGATGTGCCGACGATTAGTTCTATAATGGCGAAATAATGCATGTACAACATATGTCATTTCTTAGTAAAATCAGATCTTTGTGTAAACGTATTTTCTGCTCTGAACCTGCTTAATGAGATCCGTCTTCAAGGATTGCACCATAAGAAAATAACCGAATTTATTTGTTGATCTAACTATATCGTTTGTATTTCCATTCATATTTATACATTTTTGTATTAATTTTGTTATTTTCTATTTTTTACCGCCAATTATTGGAAATCTTTATAATTCGGATATCTCGATAATTCATATTTACCTTTCGAATACTTTTGACCATTCTGACCATTCGAATTATCGAGATTCTACTGTATTTTATTTTTAAAATTTTCTTTATTCGGTAAAACTCCAGAATCGTAAACCCGAAATGGCGGAGGTCTAGATTTTTAAGATCAGCCAGATCCTAAAAATCTAGATGTCCTGCATGTTGGGGTTACCATTCTGGAGTTTTACTAGTAAATATAACAATAAACAATATTTAATTACCAAACAATAATTAGTGGATAAGATTTACATACAAATAATGTTAATTAATCCTATATAAAGAAAAGATGATGATTAGTATAAATGATGAGGGTACTGAGATGTACTATATATCAAATAAATCACATGCTTTTACATGAATGTTTTGAGAATGCACAATATAGTCGGAAGAGTTATAAGATAAATAAAAATTTGAGAAGTTTGAAGGTTTTATTATTGAAAAACTTTTAGAAGACTATAATATATCAAATATGGCTAAAAGTCTTAAGTCTAAAAGTTATTAACGTTTTTCCTAAATAATGGCATAAAAGCACGAAACACTGCAAGTGTAGAGAATATCTAATCTTGAACAATATTTATATATATATATATATATATATATATATATATATATAATTACTATAAAGTGTAATTAATGTTATGGGTATTACTTTCCTATGGTGCCGTTATAAAAGATGGAAAGACTCAGCTTTGCCACCAGTAGCCTATACTGTAAAAAGGGTCTTTCAATAAGAGCAAAAATAAGACTATAATACGGTTGTCAAACCGGTTATTCTGTATCGAATGTAGATCGCTTCTCTTCCTAGCTTAAAGCACTTTTGGGAATAGAGAGGAAGATCTTGAGGAAAATTTATGGGCCAATAAAATTACCGGAAGGATATAGGTAGAGGCCTAGCAGAGAATTATACAGAGAAATGGACCTGGAAACGGACATTAGTTAAGGAGGCTGCGTTTCTACGGTCATATGGTCAGGATGAACCCGAAAAGAATAAATAGGGAGACCTTGCTGGGGGGGTACATCAAGCAGATAAACGAAGAAACGGGGAAATTGGGGATCTCAAGTCAGGACTGTTTCGGTAGGGATGAGTAGAGGAAAAATTAATGAAAATATAGGTCCTTGTGGGTGCCAAAGAGGTGAGAAAGTGGAGAATATGGAGCGAGGAAGAAAGAAGAAAGCAGTCTGAAAGAATGAAGAAGAGGTGGGAAGAGAGGAGGAGAGGGGAGTGTGTGGGGAAAGTTAGGAAGAAGTGATATTCGCGTGGTCTGTAAGGCCGTTTCGTCTGAAAAAAAAAATAATAATCATTATATTATTTCATAACCTTCTTCACAGTTTAATATTATATTTGTTTAATGCACTTTCTTTGCTTTTTCATCCATTCCCTTTCGATATACCGATATTTTTTTAGCGATTATCGGTGGATATCGATATTTGGTTTTGCGATATATCAAAATATCGAATATCGATATTTTCCTTTCGATGTTCCAACCCTAATACACACAGACTTACAGACGCACAGACCAACAGACCATTTTGCGAGAATTGGTTATTTGGATTCAGGGAATCTTACAAAGTGTATTTCCGTTGAAAACTCGAATTCGGAATTTTTATACGATCCCAATACTTCCCCTTACTATATACTTCATATTTAGGCAAGGGGAAGTAAAAAAATAGTGTGTAACCTTCACGTGGGGTTGAAGTTAAACTTTTTTGAAGTGGTGGAAATTGACAAAGAATAAGAAGTAATATAAGTTATTAATGTTTTTTCTAGATAATGGCATAATTTATATACATATAAATAAATATATAATTACTATAAAGTGTAATTAATGTTATGGGTATTACTTTCCTATGGTGCCGTTATAAAACTGGGATGGAACGAGGCTCGGAGGGGATAATCATTGTTATGGTTTTAAGTCACTTGATCCTTCTTTGATTCATTTAGCCAGTGCTCATATCAGTTTCACTGATCTCTGGTTTTCATGATCCAATGGAATTATCTGACAATCTGTAGGGCATTCGGTATATTACTGGACTTCAGACCTATATAATTTATTACTAATTATAATAATGATATCGATTTTTTTTTTTTTTTTTTTTTTTTTTTTTTTATTTTATGAGCTGAATTGTTTATAGAGATATCTTCGGAAAGAAAATTCCATTATGGGAAATTTAAGGGTCCTTTAATTTTCATTATGCATGAAGAAAAACAATTTTATTAGAGAAGCCTGCAGGTCTCCAGGCATTAAATAAAAAATTGTAACACATCCTTATTTATTTGATTAAAGATTCAATATGGTGTTGACTTATTTATATGGTTTAACATATTAATATATAAGTATGTTTGGTTAACTTTTTCTTTTTTGCTATTTATTTTTCATTGGCTTTTACATTTTCTTTTTTTGTCAATTCATTAATGTTTACTTTATTTTATAAATTTACATTTATTAAAATGCTTAGGCAACTGAAATCACTAAAACATACAATAAGGCTGGTTTGCTGAGTTTTAATGTGGGATCTATAATAAATTATAAATACATAAATTTATAAACACTTCACAACTTATTTAACTCCTGGGTTACTATGGAAGGGAAAAGGATAAAATAATAATAACTTTTCATGCTACTCAATATTTCTGCTTCTATGTTTTGTTAATATATATCTTCTTAACTTTTATATCTATTCAGTTCAATGCCTACATTAAAACATGGTTGAATACTATATTATATTTGCATTCAGTTTTAGTTTGCTTATTTTATTATTATTGCTATTACAGTTTATTACTCATCTTTTATTCATTCACTCTCGTATGCTTGCCATAATTGATATTATGAGCGACTAGTAATAATTTTCTTTTCACTTGAAATTTACAGAATTAGGGCAGCAATGCAATTGTGGGCACTACCTTTGCTCTTGGTCGGTTACACAGAAGCTGCCAGAATCTTGGCCTTCTTCCCGATACCGGGTAAATCGCACCACTATGTCTTCAGGCCGATCATGGCGGAGCTGGGCAGGAGAGGGCACGAGGTGGTCTACTATACGGGATACCCTTTTGAAGGAACTGTTCCACCAGGAATTGTGCAGGTGGATTTATCCGATGAATTGCCCGACCTCCACGGTATGATAATTATAAATTAAAAACTGAAATTATTTATAACTATTAAAAAAACTCAACATAAATAACTATAATTTGTTTTTAATAGCTACCATAAACGTACTGGATTTGCCCAGCACTACTATTATCCAGGATATGAAGAAGCTCTTCGAATTCTCTTTGCTCTTTTCACCATTCATTTTGGAAAGTTCGAAGGTTCAGAAACTGATACACTCAGATGAGAAGTTCGACGCCGTGTTGTCTGAGTCTTACTTCATTCAGGAATATCAATCTCCTCTCATACACAAGTTCAATGCAGTAGGAATTGAAATTGTTTCATTAGGTAAGAAATGACTTTTATTATTTTAACCATAATTTATCCTACTTTTCTATTATATGGAATAGTCAGCATAAAATGAAATTAAACTAATAATCAAAATACTCAAAAATAATATTCAAACAAGTTCTTGGCATAGATTGATTACTCTTCGATTTATCATCAGATATTCCATGGTTCCAACTTTTCTGACTAATAATTAGAACACTGCATTGCCAATCATTACCGAACATTTTTTCAAATATTTCTCACATTTTTTTCAAATTTTACATGATCAGGTGCATCCTGCATTGTTTACATTTAAAAAAAATTCTCTTTAGGTTGTTGTCCTTGTTTGTTCCTGTGACAGCATAAGCAGCTTCATTGTTATATTATATCATTTGGCATTGCCCTCCTATCACCCCCAAAGGCGTCTTCATAAGGTTTAGTGCAAAAGGATTTGAAATTTTCATATGTGAAGCACAGCATATAACATTTTGTGTGAATTTATAACTATGAATGTATATATATATATATATATATATATATATATATATATATATATATATATATATATATATATATATATATATAATAAATATACATATTTATTATTGTGTGGATCCATCATTACTGCCATGTTTTATCTAGATTGAGTTGACATATATTTTAGCTGATTATATATTAATCTGTATATAGGGATGCCATTGGGCATTCATTGAGGATGATTATCCCAAAATCATAATTATAAGTCAATATGAATTACTTGTTTTGTCCTCTAAATTGGATACCTTTCCGAGGGCCTGATTTGTGATTACCATTGTTTAATAATCAACCAAAATAATGTTCTTACTGCTAAGTTTAATAATAATGCTAATAACCATAACACTAATCAAGTTTATTGCTATCATACATAATCAAATATATACAAATTAATAATGGGCGTGGTTACTAGAGAACAACCTCCTTCCTAACATTTATCTTTATTCATCAGAATTAATGTAATAAACTGATACAAGAGTTAACCCATGGAATGATTCAGACTAGTCCTTGCCATTAACCTTTCTAACATAGTTATCTTATCTGTAATAATTAATGTTGATGGTCCTTCAGCATCTCTCCTTCGGGTTCCCCAGCATATCTTAAGTCATGGAGTATGGAGAAGCCAAGCATCTCTCATATTCAGCAGGCAGAGATAGGATTATTAGTTCGAAGTTCTTCCCCCAAGCGAGAAATGTCATTTCGTTGCTTTCTCAACTTCGGTCCCACTTTTCTTCTTTGTTCTTCCTTACCTGGGGTCGAATACGCTGTTGGTTGGTTAGATCCCCAACACTGGTCGGTACCTTTTTCGTGATTGGCCAACTAGTTCAAATTCCGGGATTTCAGCGCATAGTTCCACACCTTGTCCGGGGTAGGAAGATCTCTTCGAATCCATTAATATCCTCTTATCGAATGACGTCCTTCCCAGGCCTCCGCTGTTTTTTCGGTATGCCAGTCGGGATCCCAGGGTGATTGGTTTCCTAAAATTGATTACGTCTTTCAGGACGGACCACATCTTGCCTTTGTCACATTGTCCATTTCTCTGTAGATTTTTAAATTAACGTTTTTTTCCAATAAAGTTCCTATTTTTTCTAATGCAACTGAACATTTCATAACTTTTGTCATCATTTTTGGAATATATTACTTAATAATGATCACTTTTATTAATAATTTGATTCTTTTCACTGTTATACCGCCCCACGAAACACTTATTTTTCTAATATAGCGATATATTATATTTATATTATATATCTTTACTATTTTGTACTAGCGAAAGTTTCATGATAAATCATTACAAAGCCTTAAACTATCAATAATTGGGAAGAAAAAAAAAGGAATGAAAAAATAAAAGAATAAAAGATTTTGTAAATTTACTGTATTTCTTATAATGCCTTAATTCAAAACTATTTCAATATCACACCAACGTTTCGGAGTTTTCTTTAAATAAAGGAAGTAATGATAAGAATAAAGTTAATTAATAATTCCAAATAACATTTATTTTCTACGTCCTTATTTTATTGTAGCTTGGAAGTGTATGTGGAGTCAGAATGTATACGTCTTAAGTTAAAGCCCTGCACTGCCAGTTTTAAGTTATTTAAGTATCATCTTATATTATCTTGAAAAGAGTGAGGTACTTATTAAATCCGTGTGATTAAGTAGTTCTGATAAAAATGAAAATAAAAAGGCTATGCAATTTGAGCAGTTCTCCATATACTATTTTATTTTTTAATAATAGCAAATCTAATATCCCTCTGGAGATTGGAAAAAATAACCTTACTGGATGCAGATGTTAGCTCAATCGCAATCTTAGCAGTAGTTAAAGTAATGATCTCAGACTTCAGATGTCGCTGCATACCAGTTCCACTTTTAGACAAAGGGGACTTGCCAAAAAATGGTAATTATTTTAAGAAAGCTTTTATAGTATTTTTTTCAATCCTCGTAGTATTGAAATATTAAAAAAAATATGTGTCTGCCAATCAGATCGCACTACCTGAAAAAATGGCGATAAAAAAACTCGAAGTTTAGCACTATTTTTTGTTTTCATCTATAATTCCGAAACGGTGAATTCTATCGAAAACCTTACGGTTTATTAAATTAGAGAGCATGAGATTCTGCATCCTATGAGAACCACTTAGTAGCAATTTAGTTATTGGTGTGATTGAAAACCACGGTCAAAAAACGACGATTTTGTCCAAAACAGAGACAGAGTTTTCATGTATGAGTCTGCACTATTTCAAAAACATGCATCTTTTCGACCTCTTCCCTCTTAACATTTTTACCTTTCTGAAAAATTATTTCCGAGTCTATTGGTTTTTAGAATGTTTTTCTTTTTTGTAATACAATCTATAACTACTTTTGCTAAAAATAACAAGCTGCCTTGGAATTAAAAGTTCGCCTGTCATTGTGAAGTCATTTAAACGCCGACAATTCACCAAAGAGCTCGTATTAGATCCATCGACCAGCTGTTGGTCTCATTTGACGACTAATCTAGTTTTACATCACGTCAGTTTCGATCGGCTTTTTGATGCAAGGAGAGGTTTCTTCATTACGTCAGTGTGTCGAAAAACATGTAGTTTTCATGAATTACCTGAAAACTGATCTAGACTTCGTTTTCTGGCCCATATTCAAGGGAACTTTTTTGTTATGCGTTAAATTTGCTATGAAACCCCAAAGGATTATAATTTTTTTGGGGGCACAATGAATATAACTAGTGTAATATATAGTCATAATGCTTCTTTTTTTTTTTTTTATTGTAATCACAATGAAGCTCATTATGAACTTGAACACTAATATTACAAAAATATACATAATATTGTTTTAATTTTTTCACGAATTGACCTCTTGAAGCTATCACTGGATCGCAGAAGCCCAATGAGCTTCCATCGTTTTAATCTTCTCACGGGGCACTTCAATTGAGGAGGTGGACGGCCTCAGCATTCGTGTGTGCTTCGTTCCCTTCGATTTACGTCCTGCTTGGACTGATTTTCAATATTAGTTAGCCTTTGTTTTATATATTTGTATTGGCCGTTAATTTGTTTGAATGAATTTCGGAATTCTGACCTTTCATTTAGAAGATGTTGCAAAATATTTTTATTTGCCACATCAATGTTAGTATGCAACTTTAGTACCGGATATTTTCTCATAGCTGCTGATTTGCTCTGTATATTCAAAAACTTTTGGATGCACAAAAGAAAGCATCAGGTATAAAAGAAGTTAGTAATTTTTTGATAAAAAAAATACAAAGAAATATAAATTTCATCAGTTATAATTAATGTTGGTTAAATCAAAGATCTGATGATCTTACATTCATAAACATAAATAATCTCTAAAAGATAGTTAAAATATCTCATAAAGATTGGGGAATAAAATCCTTTCAAATCTTTTAAAGAAATTCAATGTATGACTCGTCTTTTATATTTTCTTGAACTCAGAAAACATTGTTATTAACAGAAAGAAAATCGATAAACTAAAAATCTGTTTATCAAAAAAATAAATAAATCTGCACCACTATAACCCGTGCAGGGTCTTGGGTTCAGTATTTGATGGGTACCATACTGCTTCTAAGCTAACGGTTGCGAGATTCGGCCGAGATCTTGCTCAACCGCCAGGCTTTCTCCCCAAATAAAATTACCCACTTTATAGAGGCTGGGTGAGCTCCAGATGGGTTTCCTAATCCCAGAAGATCGATCCACAACTGAATACAGAATAAATAATAATCTTTATCAACTGGGCTGGACCTTGAGATTAGTAGCACAGGACCCTACCCACTGAGCTACCCCGCTCCCTCAATATTTCAAACCAAAACGATATATAATCTCACTTTGTTCTTTATTTGGATTATAGGTGACTACGGATGGATGAACGAATTGGCCGGACTGCCAGACAATCCCTCCTATCAAGCAGACTTCAAAACTGAGTTAACCCAAAATTTGAATTTCTGGCAGAGAGTGTACAATACTTACGCCTATGCTGTAACGACTATTTGTGGATACTACTACATGAATGTAATGGAAAGAATTGCAGACCAGTATTTCAACTACACAGGACACGAGAGCAGGCCTCCATTCTTGCAACTACTGGCTAACAGGAGTCTCATCTTGGTAAATTACCATAATGTCGTGGGTTACCCGGTGCCGAAGCCACCTCATAGAAAGGACGTGGGTGGTGTTACAATCACACCTAGGAAACCTCTTCCCGTGGTACCGTATATTTTCATAATTTTCCCTAACTAAATATATAAAGATAAAAACATTACAGAAGGAATACTTTCTTTGTTCCACATCTATTGTACTAAGCATGTGATAAGAAATTTAGTATAGACATTACCTCTTATATTTTTTAGGTTCTTCTCTGGGTAGCCATATTAGTTATTCTGGATTTATATATGTATATATATATATATATATATATATATATATATATATATATATATATATATATATATATATATATGTATATGTATATATATATATATATATATATATATATATATATATATATATATATATATATATATATATATATATATATATATATATATATATATAAATAATAATAATAATAATAATAATACTTTTTATTTATTCCGGGACAAGTCCCTTTAGAATAACAATTACAGGCAAAGATAGATGTGCTTCAGAGCCTTAGATTAGATGATATAGGAACATATCAGTTAACCGCAGCTTCCAATCAAAAGATTAGCAATGATTCAGCAAATATTACTTTTGGGAACAGTTAAAACTTTTAGGAAATTTTTAAACATAACATAACCAGAGCCTAACCCTTGACTCGCTGAGTCCGGGTAGATGAATATTCCCAGCAGAGACTGAGGAATGTGAAATTCTGAAATAATAATAAACTCTTTATAAATTCTTTATGAACTTAAAATACAGCTTTCTACAATATAACTCTTCTTTGTGGTCAGCAATAAGAACATTGGACAATGGATACACAGCTTTGAACTTAATTTCATCGGAGCATAAAGAGTATCCTACCGAAGAAATTCTGAACGAAAATTGGAAAAATAAATCGCTACATGGTCGCTTTCACCAATCAAGAATAAACTGGGATGCTTCTACTATCTGGTTTAAAAAAGGATATTTATTTCCTGAAACGGAAGGGTTTATTTTAGCCATTCAGAATCAGGTAGTTTCCACCAACGCTTACAGAAAATTCATATGTGGAGAAGACATCAATGACCGATGTCGCCTATGTAAGAGTGCAATTGAGTCTATCCAGCATATATCATCTGGGTGCCAAGCGTTGGCAGGTAAAGAATACCTTATGAGGCACAATAACCCGGCCAAGATTATACACCAAGCATTGGCCTTACTTTATAACATGATTGCTGACCAGGCTCCTTATTATCGGTACGAGCCGAAACCGGTGCTGTCTGCTGAAAACAGAACGTTATACTGGGATCGTTCCATTATTACTGACCATAGAATTGCAAATAATAAACCGGACATAGTCTTAATTGATCAAAATGTAAAAAATAGCTATGACATCGATATTGCTGTTCCAACCGATGATAATATCGAAAAAACAATTTCAGAAAAGATAAGAAAATATCAAGAGTTGTGTCAGGAGCTAAGGCAACTTTATAGGCTGGAGCATATAAAGGTGTATCCGATTATAATATCCAGCAATGGGCTCATCCCAGACGATAGCATCAGATAAATTAAGAATTTGAAGCTGCGAGAAAAAGTACTGGAGGAAGGGCAGAAAGCAATTCTCCTTAGTACAACAAGCATCATCAGGAAGTTTTTAAATATAGTTTAAAATTTGAACCTAACCCTTGACTTTGGTCCGGCTAGGTGAATGTTTCTGGCAATAGCCAAGATTGTATGAAATAAAAATAATAATAATAAACTCTTTATAAATTCTGGGACAATAAATAATTCCAGGATTTCCCTTTAGAATAACAATTAGAGGCAATGGTAGGTGGGCTTCAGAGCCTGAGAGTAGGTGAAATAGGAACATATGAGGTAACATATGATTAAAAAAGGAAAAAAAAAAAAGAAACCTCAATAAATAAATACAAATGAAAATTATAACAAATCATAATGCAATAACTTCTAGGATATGTAATAGGTATTAATAGTCTAATTGATTACGTCTCAAAACAAAATCCACATGAACTTCTTATGTTGATAAGATATGAAAAAATTAGATATGAAGTAACATATTTACAAGTGTTGATTGAGATAAGAGAACATTTATTTACAATGTTTTTGGAACTGGATGGAAAATAAGTGATTGAATAAGCGGGATTTGAAGGTGATAAGAGTATTGGAGCGACGAATGGAAGGAGGGATGGAATTCCATAAGGATGAGGATCGGACAAGAAAAGATCTGTCGAATGCTGCGGATCGGTGGGCCGCTGTATTTAAATCTGAAGGCCAAGAACGGGTATGATGAGAATGAACAGAGGATTTAAATTGAAGGAGGTCGAAAATGGATGGACGGCGGGATTGGATAACTTGGTAGAAGAAGGATGCCAGGATATACATACAAAGATAGGAAGGGTAAAGTCACTTCAACTCTTCGTAATATCGAGAGACAACCCTAAGGATCCCGAAGATGAATCGTACAAAGCAATTTATTAAACTTTTATTATATTCTCGAGGTCCCCAGAGACGCCCCCGTGCACAACAGTAATCAAAGTGGGGGAATACTAAGGAAGTAACTAGGAGTCTACGGGTCTCAAGTGGAAATAGGTGACGGAGGTAATTTAGTCGCTTTAAAGTGTAAAAGGAGTTTGATCAAAGGTGATTCCATGGTTTTTTATGGTTGAATAGAACTTAATGGGATTATTATTTAAGACCAATGTTGGAATATGAGGAACAGTTTTAAGGAGGTGATGGGAACCTATTACAATTGCCTTTGTCTTCTCTGCATTCAACTTCAGCTTGTTATAAACAGCCTAGTGACTCATACGATTCAGTATATATATATATATATATATATATATATATATATATATATATATATATATATATATATATATAATTTTTTTTTTCCCACATCTTCTTCCGAGAGATTTTTTTCAAAGAGCCATGATGAAGTTTGAAAATGAAATTGAAATCATTCTCTCTTATTAGACCCTTGTAAGGAGAATTCGAAATATCAGAAAGAACAGAAATATTCTCTAGGGGGGAAATAATACCTGACATATATAGCTGATAATTGCAATATTTGTCTGATAAAATTGAGAGGGGACATTGTGCCGACAGACCAAATTAAAAATGCACGTGATTTTTTTTCGGTGACAGTGAAAAAAAGGTCTAGATCCACGGATTTTGGCGGTTCGGACACACGAGGACATATATTTCTTTTCCAGGAGCAAACCGCGCATGGATTAATCCTACAGGCGGCTATTTGACATCTTGTATAGTATGAAAGGACATGGAAGGGTCAGTACTACAACGCTTTGTCGGCGTACGTCGCCTCCATAAGGCTGACAAACCTTTCATAATCGAGAGAAGCGGTGTTATTGTATGATGAAACATGGGCTGCGTGGTTTTCTTCGGTGGGTGGTCACCCATCCAATTACTTACCACGCTGGATGTTGCTTATAAGCACCTTAGCCTGCTCGGCGCCAACTTATGTGTATATATATATATATATATATATATATATATATATATATATATATATATAAGTTCGTGATAGCAAGTTAAAACTGATAAAAAAAAGAAAAAGGTTAGAGAAAGAATACGCACAAAGACTGAATCAAGACTACTTTATTCCTCCTAGTAATCCTCCTTATATACATTTGTCATTGTTTACATAAGAGATTTGGGTATTAAGTACAATAATGCTATGCTCCAGACTATAACTCCCCCCCCCCCCCCCCCCCCTCCCTCCCGACAGTTTACGTACATTCTTCGTAAACTTCACATATAAAATTAAAAAAATAAATAAAGATAAAACAATGTTTCTGTTTATCAAAAGAAAATACACATTTAATAAAATACACCTTACATATCTAAAAAAATTAAATAACAAGTTTTCCTAGTCTAAACTGAACAAACTCACATCTTACCACTAAAAAAGTATCGAACCCACATAAAAAAAAAACTTTCTTATAGCTATCTACTTAAAAATAAAAATAAACAAAACCTTTGTGGCTATGTAGCCGATTAGCACACTTACTGCACTCTCGCGCATTTGGTATCACAAAACAACATTAAAAATCAAATTGAAATAAAAAATTTCTCATGTACAAAGTTTGTTGGTGTGCTGAGACGAGGGTACTCTAGCTTACTAAGGTGTTGCTATGGCTGGGAGCTTTAATTGCTCGATATGAACTGTCTTACGTTTTGTGGGTTTCTTATCACTCTCAATGGTGACGATATTGTGCTCTCTAATTACCACTACCCTGAATGGCCCCTCATAACGCAGTAACTCTATACCTCAATTAGTTCCTAGCTTTCTTTACACAATCGTCCCTATTTTTACCTCTCCCATTATATCCCTGAGGTTGAGATTGTCTCGAGCGACCCTTTTGCTTTTTTCTCTCTCTATCTTCTCCCGAACTTTTACCCACAATTTATTCCTCTCAACGATATTATTGACACACTCCTCGTCCGCTGTCGTGCCTCGATAGTCCCGCCGATGACCGCGGAGTCCGAAAAGTATTTCGAACGGCGAAAAACCCGTTACTGTGTGAATGGAATGGTTGTATGCCACGATAGCCTTTGCCATTGCCACGTCTGGTTCCAGCCCTTTATCGGTTTGGTACACCCTCAGGTGGTCACTCAATAAACTGTGCAACCGTTCAATACTTCCCCTGCTCTTGGGATGACCGGGCGTGTTGAGATGCCATACCACGTCCAGAAGTTTCATCTCCGCTCTGATGCTGGCGTTATTGAACTCCCTTCCTCCATCGGACGAGATTCGATCGGGAACTCCATAGAACTGGAACCACGTATTTAGAGACCCTAACGCTGCCTCTGACGATCGTTCCTGAATCTGATATGCCATGGCTGTTTTACTGAAAAGATCAATCATGGTGACCCATTTTTATCCCCTCCACGTGAATGTATCAATCTGGAGATCACTCAGCGGTGTATTGGCAGTGGGTGTCTCCTCTTATCTCCCCCTTGGTGGGTGTCTATCATATTTCGTGCTAAGACATACCTCACAACCCCTTATGGTTTCGTCAATTGTTTTTTTCATCCCCCATCAAAAGTACCTTCTCCGCAATGCTTGCAATGTTTCGTGCACCCCGCGGTGGTTCGTTTTGCCCTGATGGTAGGCGAACGTCACCTCTCTCTGTTGCTCGGTATCTCTAAGTGTTTGGACCATTACTTTACATCGAACAAATGCCCTATCTACGCCAACTATACTTGATTAATCTTCTTCTTTGTATTGATGCACCGGATACTGCAAGGGGATGTCAGCTGTAAATCTAGTTGACTGTAGTGTAGAGTGAAGCAGAAGGATGAATGGATGGCTGCAGGATTAAGAAAGAAAGAATGGCTAAAATCTAGAGATTCTGCCCTTAAATACTCTTCTTGTTTCCTTTCTTAATTTTGACAGTCACGGATGGAGTCGCGATCTAACGCTGGACGCAATTAACTAAGTTTCCATTCGTAACTTGATTGGCTAGATGTTGTTAAAGTGATGATCTTTGTAGGACAAAGTATGCTTTCTACAACAGAAAAGTAGGTGTGTCTATCTATCAGTGAACATTTTCAACTACGTCTTCCAAGCTGGTTCAAGGAATCTCAAAGGCCGCCGGCACTGGTTCCGCGTACTTTTGGGATTACCGATACTTCAATCCCGGCTCTGAAATTCTGTTTCCTGATTAGCGCCTTTAGATAAAATAACCGCTTCCGCTCACTCCAACTTTAGTATTAATTATTTGTTTCTATAGTATCAAAATATATTTACATTTAAAATTATTCAAATAATAAACAAATATAAATTAATACTTATTATAGTATGGTTAATACTTATTAATTATGTTTACTTTGTAAAACGATTTGTTATCAAACATGCCAAAGAGAGAGAGAGAGAGGAGGGGAAGGGTGTAATTGCCTGGAGAAACTTGGGCTGCGTGGTTTTCCCCAGTGGGTGGTCACCCAACCAAGTACTTACCACGCTCGATGTTGCTTAACTTTGATTACAAGGATCTTAAGCCGCTCGGCCATGTGTGTGTATATATATATAACTATTCTTATTTTTATAGAAAGTGCAAACATTCATTGATGATGCTGTAAACGGTGTCATTTACTTCTCCCTCGGATCTAATGTAAATGTGTCAAATCCTGCAAATAGAAAACTTGTTGAAACATTCATGAAGGTCTTCGAAGAGGTCCCACAAAAGGTTCTCATGAAGTGGGAGACGGCAACATATGACGGAAAAGTTCCGAAAAATGTTCATTTGGAGAAATGGTATCCTCAGCAAGACGTCTTAGGTACATTCTTTTTCATATTTAAAATACTTATTTCCTTATTATTTATTAAATAAAAAAAAAATTCTTTTTGCTGATTGCATACACTTTTGTGTTATATAAAATATGTAAACAATGTATTTCATATTGATACATCACTATATATACATATATATATTGATGTATCAGTGATATATATGTATATATATATATATATATATATATATATATATATATATATATATATATATATATATATATATATATACTGATATATATATTGATATATCATTCTCTGATATTGTAAGAGTAAAATGTTTTGTTGGGTTATACTCTTCAACGCATCCTAATTTAGGCTTAAGGACGAATTTTCGGCTTTTAATTTGAGCACTACAATTACGTTTGATGGTACATAAATTATCTTGCAAAATTGTAGTGTTTTATGAACTAAATTATAATGGAACACAAAATAAACTTTACAGTAAAAAAAATTATCATGACTAAATATATCTGCCTACTTTCTTTAAACTTTGCTATCACACGACTTCTTATATTATTTCATACTCGATAAAAAATAAAAATTATATATCTATTTTATTACATTTTAAATTCTCGTGATAAAAACCAAGCGAATATTTAAATCCTTTCTAACGCTTCGTAGTGCTTGGAGTAATTCAAATAATAAATAATAGATATGTATAAAAAAGTACATTGAATAATCATTACTATAATAATAAATATACTTCTATAATTTATAATATTGCAACCAATGTTTTTTACATATAAGAAGAGGCTACGGCGAATCCGACTTGCTTTTCCTAAAATGTTTTTTGTTAGCCTACTTTACTTGAAGCGTCTTTTGGTTTTTGTACAATTAAGCTCATTTAATACAATCGGCAATATTGATTTCTTATTTTACACAAAAACCTAATCGATTGGTATATGAGAACCTTGAAAATCATGCAGAACAAAGGTAGAAAACAATAATCATTGAAAATATATCAAATATTTTTTTTCCTCGACTCCTTGGGTGCATTGGCATGAACCCTTGGACTCGTGTCTAATATTTTTCCTCTCCTCTCCTTGTCAATGTAAAATTTGATTAATTTTGTTTTCAGCACACAATAATACTATTCTCTTCATTACCCACGGAGGATACCTCAGTCTTGTAGAAGCTGTGTGCTTCGGTGTTCCTGTTATAGGCATACCGTTATTTGGAGACCAAACCAAGAATTTCCGCTTCGTCGAAGAAGCAGGCATGGGAAAAATGTTGAAGCTTACCGAGATAAATTATGATAATGTATCAAAAATGGTGAAAGAAGTCCTATCGAATAAAACGTAAGTAACATTTTAATATATTCCAACAAACGGGTATTTATTTAATCGAAAAACTCTTTATTTTCTTACATGAGACCAACGACATCGTCCCTCCTCGAATTTGTGGTTTATATTTCCCCTAATATAATACTAGTACCTAAAATGTCGGCAATACTTCTGAACTAAACGTTTAAAAAAAATCACAAAGATCTTTTTAAAAAATCTGGAACATTTAGCTTAAAATTTAGATAAAAATAATAACATAGATAAAAATAGATAGATAGATAAATAGATAACATAAAAAAATAGATAACATTTAGATAAAAATCATAATATTTCTTTCATTTTTTAAACCTTCAAAACTACCTCACTATGTTTAGTAGAAGAAGTATTTTAATTGGTCGAACAAAATGGTTGAGATCTTTTAAATGCTTTGAAAAGATTTTAAAAAATTCAGTTTTCAACAACGGTTTTGTTGTTGCCCACTCTTTCCATGGATCTCTCATTTTTCTTGAAATTTTATAGAGATATGTAACAGTGCATCCAAAGTCATGGGGTTTGAAAAAAATCAAAAACTTTCATATTGAAGTTATAGTTATTCGTATTACACTCTCATATTATAAATTATAAATATTTAACGATTCTTTTTTATCAATATGTAATTCAGTCACTGTTATTTTAATTATGCTTAATGTTAAGTAGCAGTAATAAAAAGAGATGTCATACTTGTAATAAGTAATCGGTAACTGGCTGAAAATGTATATAGCGCTGACACCTTTGCAATTTATTTCAAGAGCAAAAAAGTAGGGGAGATTGGGGTTAGTTGGCAAATATTTTAGTTTCCGATTTTTCAATTTTTTTTTTTTTTTTTAAGGATTCTGATGAATTCGGTGGATATATATAGCGCTGACACCTTTGCAATTTATTTCAAGAGCAAAAAAGTAGGGGAGATTGGGGTTAGTTGGCAAATATTTTAGTTTCCGATTTTTCAATTTTTTTTTTTTTTAAGGATTCTGATGAATTCGGTGGATAGCGTTACTCTTTGGCTGCAAAATCATGTAGGACCTATCAAACAAGTATATACAAATTCCTTTTACTACCCGAAGGTACTTTAAGGTTACAATTTTAATTTCAAAGTTCGCTATGTGCGGGGCTTTCCAGTTCCAAAGCCTTATTTAAATAAAAAAGATGGGGAGAAACCATACTGCATATTGGATAAATGGTATGATAAAAATGGGCGTAGACTGCTGAGTCCAGACCCCTTCTCTCTCCGAGCACGTCGACCAAGAGGACAGAGCCTTGCCACCTCCCAGGCCAGGGTGGTCAGGCGATGTCTATGAATAGAGGGATGGCCCTTCAGTCCATCAAAGCATTTGGTATGCCGCCGGATTATGTATTCCGGCACTGAGAGTAGCTGGAGCCCGTCATCGATGTCCGCGTTTCTCGCTGGTTGGAGTGAGGTCCTGACGATCCACCGAAAGACGGAGTTCTGGAAGCTCTGCAGTATTTTTAAGGAGGTCTTATACATATGCCGGACAGCGGTACACTGTAGTGCACGGTTGGCCTTATAATGGCTTTGCAAATTTGCAGCCGAAGTGAGAACTGCGGAGATGTGAGCAGGCAGCAGAGCCTATGTAACTTCAGCCGGGCAGCTTGATTCTCTCTCTGAGTGGCTGGAGAAGGTGACGCCAAGGTAGAGAATAGAGTTAAAGAGAGGCCGGTCTGCTGTTTCCATCTTTAATTTCTTGGACAGTGGCTTCTTCCCTTTCTGAAACGACATCACGATGGCATCCGTCTTCGTCGGATTCATCGTGATGCCGTTCAGTCTCAGGTCTACCACTATGGCCGCCGATGCTGCCTGTGCCTTTTCGAGGGCCCTGCTAGCTTTGACGCTGATGGCTTGGATGCCGATATCATCCTCATAGGCTACTATTACTGTCCCTTTATGCTTAATTGAAACCTTGAGGTACATCGTAGATGGTCGACCCGTATAACGAAAGCATCTAATCAATTGGCGTAGAGAGGCAGGAAACCTGAACTCCTCCATACGGTGGTGTAGGAGTGTTTGCAACACACAGTCAAAGGCCTGTGTTCAGGGATATAAACGCCACAGATCTGTTCATCTGCATAAGCTCTACGGTGTGGGCCTGCAACGGGCTCCTCACTGCATTACTTCATCGGGTGGTGAAGAAGCCGCTCAAAAATCGTGCTCAAGTGTGAGAGGAGATTGATCGTCCGATAGTCCTTCGGTGGTAGGTGTCTCGTCTTCCACAGATTGACTTGCGGCACTACGATCGCTTGTTTCCAGACATTAGGAAAGTACGAGATCCGAATGCATGAATTAAAGGTATTCTGAAGGAAGGCTTTACCCTTCCTAAGGAGCATCTTCAACAATACATACGGGATACCATCCTGTCTTGACGCCTTGTTTCCCTTAGTGCGGCGTAATACCGACTAAAGCTGGCCAAAGGTGGAAAAATGGGCTTCTCGTTAGGGTACGGTAGTGGTCCGAATGGAAGTCTAGGAGCATAGGCCAACAGAGCTTCTTCCCTCGCCACATAGCTCTTCGCCAGGAGTTCGACCTGTTCCCCCATGCGTCATCAGGCTCACTAATTCCGTTCCTGATGTCAGTAATTTTCATGAAAAAAAAACTTTTTTATTACATGTATAATGGGTATGAACGGCTTCGGTCACCCTCTCTATTGGTCGATTTGCTCGGTTTGGTTTTTTTCTTGTACTTTCTAAAGCCAATAACAATTATTATTAGTGCTTATTAGTCCCTCAGAAACTTATTTATAAGTCGTGATTATTCTTTTGTTTACATTGATTGTTTCTTTTTTAATGAGCAGTAATGGAGGGGCTAGTTGCCATAGGTGTGGGACGTTTTAGTAACTATGCCAACTAGCCCCGCAGGGTTTTCCAAAGCAATATGGACACCATCCGGAACATCAGAAGCAAAAAATAATGATACATGCATACAACCACAGTTAACCACTGTTTCAAAAACCACCATCATCAGCACCTTAATTCGCAGTTACAGTTTCAGCAGAACAAAACAATTTACTTTGAAAACATTTACTAACCAGTTAGAAAAACTGTGGTGGATGGTGCACCTTAACACGCTCTCCCTACTTGCAAAATGAATGATCTATCCCAACAGTGGACGGAAATAAAAGCCGTGTGTCACCTAGTCTCTTATGACAAATAACCCCAGTCTTGCCTATTTCATTAATGAATTCAAGAAACTTAATATAATAAAGATTTTCTATAGTTTGAGGTATTGGACTTAGCCAGGTAATTCATATCAACACATTTATAATATTAACTAAAATATAATTCTATATTCTTCCTCAGACAGCAAACAAAAATACTGTTTTTTTAACCTTATTAATTAAAAAGTATATAGAAGTTTAAATAATAGTTACACATATTCCAATGATAAAGTACAAGTAAAATGTCTTTTAATTTGTTTGTCTTCGCACACAATAAATACTGGAAGCGTAAATAAAGATACTGAATAATTTTTATAAATTTAGTTAAATATTTCTGTGGTCAAACTTCTTTTATCTTAGATAGAACTTTTAAAAAAGTAAAATTGTAAACCATATTAACTTGTATAGGTACAAAGAAGAAATGACAAGAAGGTCTGAAATCTTCCGTGACAGAGCTGTAGAACCTCTTGACGAAGCTGTGTTCTGGATAGAGCATGTAATCAAATATCCAGATGTTCTTAAACCCAAAGCTGCCAGCTTGTCATACATCCAGCTGCACCTGCTAGATGTGATGTTGTTCATAATAGCTGTGTTCTTAGCTGTTGTCCTCATAGCATGGAAGTCAATTACGATTTTCGTCAGGATTTTGAAAGGGAAATCAAACCCTAGAAAAGAGAAAAGAAGTTGATTGGTTGTATAGCAGATGATGAATCAATAAAGTTGAGATAAAAATTCCAAGATTTTTTGTCCCTGCGTTACTCAGCTATTTTTGAAGGACAGCAGTAAGTTAGCTAGAAGTATTTCTTGAATTTACAATGGACAAATTAAATAATTAATCCTCACATGAAGCTATATAAATTTTTATAATTTCAATGGCATGAGAAATAAGACAATAAATAGAAAATGTAATAATGAAATTGATAAATGGAATTAGAGCAAAAAAAAAAAAAAAAGAAAGTGAATGAAAAAATATAATTTCATTATCTGTAAAGTTCACCATTAATATTTAAAATGTATATTAATAAATTAGTGGATTTCTTTATTTACCTCGACCTTTGAAACAATAGTTTCATGGACTTTCTATTTTAAATTTTTTTAATCTTCATATTAAATTTAAAAAATCTTACCATTCAGTAATTACAATCCATCCATTTTTCAAATAATTTTAAAGAGTTCATATATATACAACTATAAATATTCTCAACAACATGCACTTTTCGTCCTCTCTCACAAAAGTTGCAACTACTATGAACAGCAGCGAAATAAATAGCCTAGCTCAATGCTGAAGGGAGTAGGTTCACTAATATTCTGAACAAATAACAAATAAAAATTCATAAATGAATTAGAAAAAATTAAAAAGATGAACATTAAATAAACAACAATTATAATACTTCAAAAAAACTTAATCTATATCTAAAAAAAAGCAAGTTATCATAATTATAGTCATCACTATATCTCAAAAACGACTATGCCCATAAAGCTGAAATTATTAATGGAGGTTCCCCTTATGCTATAGATGTACTAACGGCTAGTTGAAAAAAAATTATTTCTGAAGCCTAAACAAATTAGTTTTTCGAATAACTCGAAAACCATACATCTCCTAGAAAGCTATAGGTACTTATTTGAAACAGAATTGAATTCTGTACAGAACAAAAACAAAATCATCTAAACCGTGTCATCATCAGCTAAAATACTAGATATATAAAAGCAATAAATAAAAGGATTGTATCCATGTAAGGACATTGTATCCATGTTTTCAGCCTTCTGAGAACCTGCTCAATTTTTTTTTTAAATAATTCGAAAAACAAAATTTCACACATACAGATTGCCATTTAAAAGGATAATTAATTTTTAGTTTATCAATTTTCAGGAAAATTTTCCCCTATCCACTTCCACAACTTTATTAGGTATTCATCACAATGTTTTGGGCCCATATTGCCCATTTTCAAAAGATCTAAAAAATATCATACATTAAACATAAAGCATTCATGAAAAATATTAAGTTTCAAAATTTAAAACTTAGATTGAATTAGCCAAATGCCCAGAAAAAAGTTTTCAAAATTTGTCCATGCTTCATAACCACTTCGTTACCAATACAAAATTCATTATCTTGTATTTGCTTTTTATCTCTGTTTGTCTATTTGCTATAATTAGTATAGAAAATTCCTATTTATCATCTTAGTTTTACAACATATTTTTAAAATCAATTATTAATTTAGACCCTCTTTATCCGTAAACACTCATTGTAAACAATTATTAATATACTTGCCGCTGCATGCAATTGACACATTTTTTCATTACCAGCTATCCTGAGTGATCTATTTGAACTGTGCCCAGTGTTGTTTTGTTAATACAGCATTTACTTAATCCTATATGTCAACTCTTGTACTTGTCTCTAATTAACTTAAAATAAGCCTCTATTCATTATATTTAAATATTCATTTTGTTAATTATATCAACATAGTGCTGACTTTTAGCAGTCGTTTTAAAATTTACAACATTATTGATAGTTTTGTAATATAGGTTGATTCCAAAAATTTCCTGACTATACTATATTCAGGACTAATTAAAATCGTGACTTCATTAAAATCAAAATCATGATTATGGCCTATACTTTGTCCAGCCAACGCAGTAGCATTAACATTTTTTGGGTTTTTGATGTTTGCTTTATGCTGATTAATTCAGGTTTTAATATTTTGTGAAGTTTCTCCAATATAAAACTTATCCTTGAATTGTTTGCAGTTTATTTTATAAATGACATTTTGTTTATTTTCTTTCCTATTATTTCTATTAGTTTTTCTTTTATTATTATTGTAGATTCCAAATCTGACATTTGCATGGTCGTATTTCAAAATACCTTTTCTATTTTGTCAGTCATTCCAGGTATATATTTAAGCATACAAAACCGATCAGTTTTGGTTGTTTTAACTATTTTATATTTATTATTTTCACTTTTAGTGCTGTCCTCATTGTTAATGCATTCTAAATAATCTGTTATAATTCCCATTTTTCTCTGTTTTTTAGAAATGGTTTTCAGATTTTTATCATTTTGTATATTAAAATTACCATGTTTCCCCCTGTTTGTAGTACCATCATTGAACCCATTCACACGTTCATACCAAAGTTTGTTGACCAATCTATATGGATAAAAATTGCTATCGAACATCTTATAAATGATGTTTTTTATATTTTTTATATATTTACTATCGGTTAGACTTATGACCCTTTTAATTACATTTCTACCAGTATTCTGATCCGATAGTATAGATGATTCGAATGATAATTAATGATTCTGTCATGTCTTTTTGCCAATTCTGTCTCTATATTGTTATTATTAAAAAATGTATTAATATCCAAATATCTTAATTTATTGTTGATTGGTGTTTCCATTGTAAATTTGACATTTTTATTTACTTTGTTTAATGCATTTAACAGTTCTAACTCTTTATTATTCTTTGTTATGACCAACAACTCATCAATATATTTGGTTATTGGGAGCGGTTGTTCTTCCATATGATTTATTTGCTCATTAATAATTTTATTCAGGTAACATCCACTAAGTAGCACTGATAATCTTCCTCCCATTTCCAACCCATTCAACTGCTTATAGTAACCCTCATTGTATTTAAAATAACCATTCATAATACATAATTTAATTCCTCCTAAGTAAATCATTTAATTTTTTATATTTGTACGTTCCATTATTATAGTCCATTTTTCATCAATGATTTTAATTACCTCCTCAATGGGTACATTCCTAAAGAGGTCTTTTACATCAAAACTACAGAGTTTATATTCAAATTTATCATCTAGGTTTAATTTCTTCAATTTCTCCTTTACTTCACTTGAATTGATCACATCATAAGTATACATTTCATAGTGGGCTTAAAAAATTTAGAAAGACTATTTGGGGACCGTTGGCCCCTCTCTGTTATTGATGATTGATCTAAATCCCTTTTCTGGCTTGTGCAATTTTATCAGTCCATGAATTCTTCGGCTAGTATATTTAATAGCAGCCAATTTTATCTTTGTATGATTGTCTATATATATATATATATATATATATATAGATATAAGTTTATTTTTTTAGTTAACTCAATCTCCAGAATCACTCCCTCCACTGATAGAAAAATCGTATTTATGTTGTAAATGTGTTAGAGCGGTATACAACAGTTAACTATGTTTAGCAGCTAAAACGTTAGTATTAGTTTAGTATATCGCTGTATCTTAATATTTTTAACTTGGTTTTGGTTAACATCTACGATAAGATAGAGACAGAAATGCTTAACTTTAAAATATTCTGCCAAAGAAATCTCCCAGCGGATAACTATGTTCATCTTAAAGATGTCATGAGTAAGGAGGATGGTAACGTTTCAGAATTTGGAAAGATGTTTTTTTCCATCCTATTTTACTGGTGGGTTTTCTCATGCCCGTTATATGTATGAGAGAATTCAGAATGTAATGTCATATGCTCATCACGTTTATAAGTAACCCGAAATGGTCTAAAATTGGAGATGCCTTAAAAGACGGACAAAAGCCTAATGGCAGATACCATATAATAGCTCGAGTGTTTCATTTGAAAGTTGAAAATAATTATGCAGGATTTGACTAAAGTCTCTATTTTCAGTCCAAGTAAAGAATTACATGCTTACTGTGGAATGGCAGAAGCGGGGCTTGCCACACGCTCACAAAATGCGTAATAATTATTATATGCATTGTAGTTATCCGTACCATAAACGTAACCATAACACATTCGCCTTTCCTTCTAGGGTCTAGTCGTGTAGATAAGCAGTAGATAGGCCTAATACTGGTCCGAATTATATAACTTTTATTAGTTGTTTAGATAATTTAATTACCGTCATATAATCTTCATTCACCATAAAGTGCATATTTTTTGAGTTAGCTAAGCGAAAATTTTATTTTCGTCATAATTGTTTTTCTTGCATTTTCTTAGTGATGTAATATGTATATATATAGGCATATGAAAAGTTTGGGCTTAAAGGAAAAAGACTTAAGGCAAGTTTAACCGAAATCATTAGAATAATTGTCAAGAATATTGTAAGAAAGTGTAAAATTGATGATAAAAAGTGGCACTTCCGGTAAGACAATTTTAGCGAAAAAGTTGCTGTAACACACGAGCCATTGTGGAAACGTGAAAATTCCATTTAGTTTTCATGGAAACATTTCGTTTCCATTAAACTATAAATAAGTGGAATTTACTAGATTCTATTCCATTCAGTTTTATTCAAATTTTCGTTTTTGAAGTTGGTCCCAAAAAGTCAACAAAAATTTGTTTTAGAGTTCTGATAGCCCTCCTTCCCAAAGAGCTCTAGAGTTCTATATGGTTTTTAGAAATAGTTCTGTTGATTAAACCATAAAAAAATAGCAAGTAAACGTACCAGGGGCCATCTTCACATTTCTCGCAAATTTGAAGTCCTATAACTTTTTTGCTATCAACTGTAGCACTTTGGTTAATAAGGATAATAGATAGAACCCCTCGGGGTGTTAGCAAACTCATCAAAACAACCTGTTACACTGACAAATTTTCACTCCTCTGGACTTGTAATATTTTCAAGTCAAAATTTTCATCGGTAACACCTGTTTTTCTTGAGAGTTCTGTTGGCTCCCCAAAGAGTTATAAAAATTGCCTTCGTTAACTTAAGCTCCAATTTTGATAGCAAAAGAGTAATAAGACTACAAAGTTGCGAGAAGCATGAACTTCATTCAACTTGGCCTCTCGTATCTTTAGTTGCTATTTTTTTTTTTTGTTTTTATTAACAGAACTATTTCTAAAAACTATAGAGAGCTCTAGAATTATTTTGGAGAGGGGAGAGGAGGGTATCAGAACTCTAAGAAAAAGTATAAAAAATTAACATTAGGGGCCAACCTTATTTTGGGCAAAATGTTTGTTGGTTACAAATATTTTTTTTAGAGTTCCGGTAGCCCCCCTTAATCAATTATTCTGATTAACCGAAGTGTTATAGTTGATAACAAAAAAGTTATTGGCTTCAAAGTTGCGAAAAGTGTGAAGTTGGTCGCTTGGTTAAGTCGTTATTTTTGTCGTTTTAACAACAGAACTATTTCTAAAAATTATTTAGAACTCTAGAACTCTTAGGAGGACTATCAGAACTATAAAAAAAATTATGAAATTTTTACTTTGAGGGGTCAACTTCACAGAGGTGCTGTTTCACATACACAGATCATTTTGCGAGACTTGGTTATTTGGGCTCAAGAGACCTTAAAAGACGGAAATACACCCGTTGAAAACTCGAATTCGGAAATTTCACGATCGCAATACTTTCTCTGATTATATACTATTACATATATAGGTAAAATAAAGTAAAAATTAAATTAATTTATTATTATTAGTTGCGTTTTTTTTTATAGCCAATTTAATAGAATAACTGAATTTTGATTGTCAATATCAATAGGGGTTATCTATAGGAAAAATATAATATAAATTATGCAATAAGGCTAGGCAAGGCCGGCGACCTTAGGGAGGGATCTTCAGTTGGAGCCGCAGACTTCATTGGAATGCTGCTCGATTGAGTTTTTTTAGCTGACACAGTCAAGGTGGAAATTAATTTTAACTTTATTTTTATTTTTTTGATTTTCCTGCAATATTTTAATGTCTCTGGTGTATAAATGAGCATTATAAAAGAAATGAGTATTGTAATATCAAAGTGGAAGGGATATTTGATGGATTCGAGGATGTTCACATCATAATTTGATTTTAGTTTGCTTTGATTTATTTTCATGTATATATGATATGAATGGATTACATATAGCTTTAATACCTAATTGCCCTTAAATGTGCAAAAATGTATTATTTCTCAATAAAAACAGTTTATCTGAAGGCAAGTTTCCTTCATAAAATTAATTGTATTAAAATGACAGAAGGATCATAAAGACTGGCCAAACAAAGGCATCCGTCCGGCATATTTTAAGAGAAGAAGTTCCCAATCTCATAAGGTTATGTGGCGACTTAGTTATTTCTGGCAAAGCAAATGAGGGGAGTTAAGAAAATCGAAAATTTTATTATAAGGGTTAAATTCTTAAAAATATCATTCACACTGAATATATTGGTTTATTATTTCATTGATAAAAAAATAATAAAATTAGGAGTGCCGAGAATTTTGTTTAATAATTTCAGTGTGCCGCCAGACAATTTGATAGCCGACTCATAATTTGAGAATCACTGCTACAAAGCAAAATAAATATGCGCTATTTATACCCGAGTATAATTCAGTTGTGTTCAGTGTTGAACGTGAAACTAGTATTTTTATAGTAACAATACATATTGGTTAGAAAAATAAGGATATTTTAGGTTTCTGAAGTCATTATCCACCATTATTTCACAAGAATTTTGTTGTATTTTGTAATGCAATAATTATAAATATTAATAAATAGGTAAAATTATAACAAAAAATAAGTTCTTTAAAAGAGTGGTATGAAATTGGGTTTCTAAATTATAAACAAAACAAAATTCAGATAAAGGGAATAAATTTATTTAAATCAAATTAAATAAAAACTTTTTTTTTAAATTACATTATGTACGTACATTACATTATGTAATTACATTACTCATTTAGGTACTATGTAAGTAGGTTTCTTCTTAAAGTAAAAAAATTATGTAATTATAAAAATATCTACAATATAATTAACAAAACCTAATGACACGTGCCACTTACAATTCATAAAAATAACCCTACATAACACTAATAGACGTTAATTAATGTTTCAAAATATTCAAAGAGATAAATAAAAGAATGTGGATGTCTACTTATTTTTCAATTCGTCCCACTGTGCCGTGGTCCGCATCACCATTTTATTATGGTAAGTGCTTATAGTAAGAACAGTTTATCCTTCTTATTACCTTCCTGAGGTTTGAGTGTTAGTTAAAAAGTTTAAACATGTAAATTTACTAAAGAAGTGCCTCAAAATGCATTTTTAAGCATCCCAATCGCCAAGTCGGATGCAGGATGGCCCGCCCGTACATGCTTCAATTTCTGGATTAATGGTTCGCAGACTCTACGGGTTGAAACCACTGATATAAATGGTCTGTATTTTTCCAATTAGTTGTTAATTACTCCGATGATAAGTCATTTTTTTTAGTTAATAAATTGTATTTTGTGATAAATATAGTTAGCTTAAAAAAAATAACAAAATATCATTATTTGGTTATTACAAAATAAATTCTTTTGTGGAGAGAATATTATGTATTATGTTATGTTATATTATATAATGTTACAAACTCTTATAATCAAATATAACAGATGGGTTTTAAAAAAAAAATCTATAAAAACAAACATGATTAGATTATACATAAACATATTTATAATCAGGTTACAAAAAACAATTACAGGTAACAAAAAAAAATCGAAGATACAACATCTCGGAATACCGTATTAATGTTTGTTCTGCTCAAATGATTCCAATAAAATAAATATAGTAATAATGAATACAGACAAATTTTATGTTTAGAACTGATTAAGATTGTCTTGGATTACAATGAAGGGGCACATTACACACTGGCTATCTTTAAAAACCGGTGATAGCGTTTCAAGATAAGTGTTTTTATGTATGTACATTGAATGAAAATCGTCGATATTTCACAGGATTATCCCTTTCAAAACTTTGATGGTAAAGTAAACCTATATTTAACAAATTTTCAAACAAAAGCAAACGAAATATCCATTATTCTTTCACTCTTCGTTTTTGACAAAATTATGTAAAACATTTTTAAAAAAGAATGTGCGCCCGTCTGGCATTGAAGCTCGTTAAATATGAATATAAATCCGTCATTAATTCTTAAAAATTGGACCAGCATTAAGAGAATTTTTTTTTTTGTTTTGCGTATGTTTCAGAATAGTTATCTCTGAATTCATCTAAATTCATAATCAAATTGTCAAATATTTTTTCCTTAATTTTCCATGTATTCCCGTTAAATTCGTACCCTTGAAGATTTTTATTATAACTACACAAATGTTCATGAAATTTGGCGTAATTTTTAATAAAAAGAGATAAACAAATCATGAAATTTTTTTAGACAAAAATACAAGAGAAAAAAATATTGAAATTTGAAAAACTGAAACAGGTTTATTTTGAACAAATTAGTTGGCAAATTTCTTTGCCACTGTGATACTTTTTTTTTTTTTTAATTTAAGTACATAGTTTATAAAACGGATTATAAAAACAGAAACTAAAATGATTGATCTATTGAGTTTGATAGTTGAGTAATATTCATCATAGCACGGACTGACAATTTTAAATACCATAAATTAATATTCGTTTAAATATCCTACAAAACTGTTCGTAAATAATATATTCACAGTTACGCTTGCAGTGGTTTTATAATTTCTTTAAAAAACAGAAATGGGAATTAATAATGCATAAATCTGAAAAAACGTCTAAGACCAATCATTAATATTATCGATGGACCGACGGACAGTCTTTCCAAATTTTTTAAGCCAAATTTGAACTGTTTGAATGAAATACATAATTATGATGTTATTAATGCAAGTGAAGTTAAAGATAAACTTAAGAAATTGAAACTGGATGGTAAATTAGAATATCAAATGTGTAATCTTGAACCCATTGAGGTGGTCATTAAAATCATTGAATAATGGATTATAACACAATAAAAAAACATACGATTATAAAAATAAAATTATTGTTTTGGAAGGAATTAAATTGTGTATTATGAATGATAAATTAATTCAATGATAGTTACTATAAGCAGTTGAATTGTTTGGCAATGAAGGAAGACTATCAGTAGTGCTACTAAGTGCTTGTTACTTGAATAAAATAATTAATGAACGAATAACTAATATTCAAGAAAAAAACAGTCGTAATAACCAAATATACTGATGACTTATTAGTAATAACAAATAATAAGCAGGAATTAGAACTGTTAAATATACTAAGCAAAGTAAATAAAATAAATCATTGTTATCATGGAAACACCAATTAACAATAAATTAAAATATTTAGATATTAATATAATTTTAATAAAAACAATATAGAGACGGAATGGTCAAAAAGATATGTAATTATAATTTATATGCATGGCTTCTAGCACTGGTCAAAGCCAGAGTGACGACTGAGAATCGTCATTATTTGGAGCTTACGTCATTAACCTCGTATGCCTGAAATGGCCAGATAGGAGGAATTAATAAAAATAAAAAGGTGCTTACGTCATCAAGAGTAGATTTTTAAACCATTTCCTACTTTTTTTTTCGATATATCATGAACGAGAATCGATTAAGGGGTGTTTAAGTCCCATAATCAATTGAAACCTGAATTTCGAATTTTTGGCGCTTAAGCTTTTTTTCAAAAAATCTAGTGTGTGCATCACACAACTTTCACTTACCACCATATAATAATTAGATATCCATTTTATAAAATAATTTCGAGAATTTACATAAGCAATACTTGAAATATTTTCAGTAGCCAAGCATTTCATCATGTCTTTTCTCACTAAAGTACAATAAAATATTTTTTTAAACAATTAGTATCACGATTCGGTGCACTAAATACTTTTGGTTTGTTTAGTTTAAAATAAATTTTAAATGTTTTCATTTGATTTCTATTGAAATTCCATTTAGTTTCCATGGAAACATTTATTTCCCATAAGATAATATAAAAGAATTTATCAACTACAACAAAGTCTATACTTTTTTTGTCACCCCATACCTTATACGACTTTATTGGTTATATCTTAATTTTTCTAAAATCTTTAGCTATCCAACGGTATAATATACATCTATATCAGTACAATTATTTCAACCTTGTTTATTGTTTTCAACCTTGGAAAATAATTTTCCCTTTTTTCTTCTTTAGTCAATCATCGAATTCTTTCAATCATTCGTACTTTATATTTATACATGTTCGATTACTACTAACAATAAAGATGGTTAACTATTCCAAATAAACAAAATTAAAGGTTTCTTTAGAGAAGCCATTACGGAAATTCGGCATTTAAGCCCTGACTATTTCAATGAGGAGGTGATATTATAGACCATTTAATTGAAAATTGATTAATCAAAATCATAAGAGCCTTGTTCGAGAAAATTGTGCAGTGTAAGATCCAAGGTATAAAATGGAACTTCTGGTTTCATACAACTTTTCATTTTTGAGCTAGGCAGTCCACATACACTGTAGTACTTTAATATGCTGTATTTTTGCTAACACTGGTCCGATTTAGATAATTCTTTTTCTTTTTTTTTTTTTTTTTTTTAGAAAATTTAATTGCCTTTTACATAATTTATCATAAAATCTATACTTTTTGAGTTATGCGGAAATTAAATTTTCTTTTCCGTGAGCAATTTTCGAAAAAATTGTAAAAAAAAAAGGGTACAACTGATGGTATAAAGTGGTACTTCCGGTGAGTCGATTTCAGCGAAAAAGTTGCGTTTTACTACCGAAAAGGTAATTAATTTATCATAAAATATATTTTATCATACTTTAATATATAAAAATTTTCTTTTCGTTATTACTTTTATCTCTGCATTTTATCGGTGATGTACTACATAAACAAAAAGTTACAAGGTTTTGAGGAGAAGACTTTCGGCAAGTTTCATCTTAGAGCCGTTTTCAAGAAAATTGTAAAAAATGGTACAACTGAAAGTATAAAATGCCACTTCCAGTGAGTCGATTTCAGCGAAAAATTTACGTTAACAGGCCACTCATAGGCATTTGCATAACATAGGCATATACCTATCTTAAATACGTAATTTCAGTTTCATACGTTTTCGTTTTTGATCTAGACTGTTCACAGACACACTCACACACACACACACACACACACACACACACACACACACACACACACACACACACGCACGCACATACCATTTTCTGAAACCATTTTGATGAACTCAGGAGACCTTAAAACGTATATTTCCGTTGAAAGCTCGAATTCGAAATTTTTCTCGATCACAATACTTTCCCTTATTATACACTCGTATTTAATATATAGTTAAGTGAAAGTAAAAACGACGTCGATATATACTTAATTAAAAACGTTAATTATTTTAGAATTTCAATTGATTAATGGTATTATTAATGGTATCAATGATTATACTAAATTATGCGAAGTCAGGTTTTAAATTTTACTGGAATATTATTTTATGTTTTCTTTTTTTTTTCTTTTATTTCTTTTTCTTATTTTTTGTTAAACAAATTTTACTGGTAGTTTTTATTTTACCAATTTTTCTGTTTTCTTTTATTTATAGGTTTAAACAAATAAATCATTTGGTCATAAACGCCTGTGGTTTGTCATTAGAATTTCTTGTTCTGAAAATCAAATCGTTAGCAAAATACCTAAATTAAATTATTTTAAAGAATTGGTATTAACAGAAAATTCTAAAAGAAGTACTCCTTTAATTTTGGCAATGTCTTAATTTAGATGAATAGACAAATGGAAAAAAAAAACTTTATTCAGGGACTTGGCCCCTTTAGAATAACAAGCAAGTACAGAAACGACAGAAACATATGTCAAAATACAACATTGGTGATTAAACAATGATTCAATTTAAGTATATTTTACTACGAACCTATACTTCATCTACCTTATTAATTCAGTTGTTCGATAAGTTACTAGATTCAATCCCATTGTCTAATTTCAATTTTTATTTTAAAAAAAATTTTTTACTATTGATTAGAAAATCCTCGATTTCTACATCCCATCAAAGGTATTGATTTTCTGACTTCACAAGGATATTCGTTTCTTGACCAACTATTAGATAACAGATTTTCCCAAAAACATTGAAGGGTCAGAAAATGGATTACTGAATCAATAAATAAACAAGATACAATAAAGAATCCCTCAGGTTTGGGCTAAAAATTAACTATTTTCTTAAGATAGAAAATGCGACGGATGTGGTAAGACAGGGCACTTAGTAGCTCAGTGCCCGCGTACCCGTTGCTTTGAGTGCCAGAACGAAGGACATATCGCGAGACAGTGTCCCTATATGCGGCGTAGAGAAACGGACCGTGGGGAGCCCATGGAGATTAATGCTCAGCGAGTATGGCGGAGAAGTAGACCAAGCTCGGAGTCACCTAGGTCATCAGAGACATCGGCATCGGAGACGGAGGTGAGCGAACCAGAGGACAAGAAAGAAGCGGGAGTAAGGAGCAGGCGATGGAGAGAAGGGCGAAGAGTAGCAGAGGTAAGAAGAGAGCGAAGCCAAGAATGAGGATGGTGTGAGAGGAGGGGCAACCACAGCAGAATAAACAACATAGTGAACGAGTGTGGGGGGTTGCCTATTATTGAGGTGGTGAGAGGGTGTAAATGCTTGGTAGATACGGGAAGTTCATGTACACTAATAGGTAGGAATATGATTAAAACATTTTGTACAGGAAAGAGGACACCGGAGGTAAGGGCATGTACATGTAAATTGGTAACACTGAGCGGTCCTTGTAAAGTAGAGGGGGAAGTGGAGATAGGGTTAAGGAAATGGGGAGGCGAGAGAGGAGTGGCCATGGTCCACGTCGTAGAGGACATGCCCCGGGAATATGGGGGAATTATCGGTTGCGACCTGCTGGAGAGACTAGGAGCGAGTATCCGAAATTCCGCGGGACAATGGATAATTCGGGTAGAGAGGAAAAAGCATAAGCTTAAATGGAACGCGAAAAGAGAGGGAAATCGTGTCGGGGTAATTACGCAAAAGAGGGACTGGAAGCGCGACATATTGACGGAGTATAGATATTTTCTTTCACGAGGGAGAATCGCTGAGTGTGACGGGGGAAACGCTTCACGAAATTCCGTTAAAGACGGAAAGGGTCACCTACGTGAAAGAACGAAGATATCCGCAAGCACTACGGGAACATATCCGCGAGGAGCTCGACAACCTGGAGCGGCAGGGAATTATAGTTAACAGCACATCGTCATTTATCGGCGGTTCGTTCCGGAGATGGCCGAGAAATTAGTACCACTGAACGGAATGCTAAAAAAGGGAAGAACAGTCTGCATTACGCCCGAGATGGAAGAAAATGTTAGGGAATGCATGCTGCAACGGCAGAAGGAACCGGTCCTCGCGTTCCCAGATTTCGCTAGACCATTCTCAGTCACCACGGACGCGAGTGAGTATGCATTGGGGGCGGTGTTTTCGCAGGAGGGAGAGAAGGGAGAGCGGCCCGTAGCGTACGCAAGTAGACGGCTCACAGAAGCGGAAGCGCAGTATAGTGCACTTGAGCGGGAATTATTTAACCTGGAAGTAATATATAAACCAGGCAAAGATAACGTCGTAGCGGACTGGCTATCGCGAGCCTTGCATGTAAATGCGATCGAGCCGGAGGCAGGGGAAGCTTCAGGAGCGCTGAAACGTTTCGTTCGGGAATGGACACCGGAGTGAGAGGGGGAGCGAGAAGCGCAGGGAGCAGAAGAGGCACTAGAGTCGTCGGGAACGGAAGACGAAGTTGTGGAACGGCCAACAGAGTTGGAAGAAAGGGAGGAAATTATCAACAATAAACCGCGGCAAATAATCTGGAAAACGAGGACGTCCGGAATAATGAAAATGGATTACTCGGCGCTGGGACGATGCAAAATCGTCACCATCTGGTCGACACCGGGGGTACCAGAGGAACAAATGTGCAGAGCCTTGAAAGATGCATCGAGACCGAGAGGTACGTACTACCTATATGTAGGAAATACCACGGTGTGGGAGAAAATCCGACATTTATGGCGGACGGAAAAAATCGGCGCGGATAGGACGTTCATTCGGTGCTCGCTGATGGTGGAAACCGTGCGGGATCCGGCACGACAGAGGGAGGTAACAGTTGCCCACCACCAGGGTAAGACAATTCATAGGGGAATGAATGAAACCTTGGCGGCCCTGAAGCGTCTTGTATTTCTGGCAGGGTATGCGGCGGACTATTGAGAGCGTAATCGGAGACTGCAAAATATGCCATCAAACGAATTATGACCGACACCCCCCTACAGGTCGCCAAGAGGAAACAATAACGCCGACCGTACCACTTTGCGAGTTACAGATCGACACCTTCACTTGGCGCGGTTTTAAATGGGTGACAGTTGTGGACGTTTTTAGTAAAACGGCCATGGCGCATCGAGTGCAGGAGCGTACGGCGGAGGCGGTTATCGGGGCTCTTCGCCTCTGGTTCCAGTTCTATGGAATACCAGAGAGAATAGCATCGGACGGAGGGCGGGAATTCGATAATACCCAGATACGCGTGGAAACCAAAGCTCTAGGAATTGAATGGCATTGGAACACTCCCGGGCACCCTAAAAGTAGGGGTAGTATAGAGAGACTCCACAGCACACTGGGGGATCACCTACGGGTATTTCACGTGGATAAGGGCTTAGACGCGGACGATGCAATGCCCAGAGCAATTGCCGCATACAACCACTCGATCCATATGGCGACGGGATTTGCCCCATTCGAGGTCCTATTTGGGTTAAGAGCCCGCCGGAGAGATGACGTTGGTTCGGTTGTAGATGAAAGCATCGCAGAGCAGCTACGGATAAACAGAATGGACCTCGCAAAAATATGGGAAAAGGCACACGGGCGGATAATCAACGAGAAGCGTAGGAGGGTCGCCCGAGAGAACGTCGGTCTCAGGGATAGGCTGGACGATCTTCGCATCGGGACCATTGTTTACCGACGGATAGGGTCTAACCGAACGAAAGAACCGTTGCGATACGAAGGGCCGTTCCGAGTGACGGTAATAAGAGAGCACAACATGATCACGATTCGGAGTGTGGCTGAGCCACGAAAACAAAGAACAGTTCATATTGAACAATTAAAATGGCGAGGCCCACCAACCTCAAGGATGAAGTCCTCTTTTCTAAGAACAGGTTTCGAGCTTAGTTCAAATGCAGAAGGTGTATTTTTTTTTTTATTATTTTATTATTAGTATTGTATTTCTGTTACTGATGTGTTTTTTGTATATATTATTCTTAGAGATCGTTAAATTAGTAACAATAGTAGATAATTTTTATTCTGTATAGATGTAAGGGATTTTTATTTAGACTGTTTTTTTTGTTTTGTTGTTAAGAATATGATTCATGTGAGTTTATGAAAAGAAAATGTTCAAAAACTGGCGGGGGGGGGGAGTTATGGTATGACCAGGCATAATATAACAGCTAATCATAAATGTAAACATTAGTAATACTATATATAGAGGCTTGATAGGAAAATAAAGTCAGTGTTTAATCAGTTCTCGAGAATGTTTATTCTACCCTTTTTCCTTTTTTTTTTGTCTTTTGTGCCGAGAAGACCATAAGTTATATATATATATATATATATATATATATATATATATATATATATATATATATATATATATATATATATATATATATATATATATATATATATATATATATTATTTATTTAAAAGTGAAAATACGACTTTAGTGACGGAGTTCTGCTGCTCACGGACTTTTTTCGATAAAGGTTATCTAAATCAAGATCAAGAAGGAGTCCTGGAAAACTTATAATAGAACTAAGTTACCTATTCACTGGGGTGAATATGTCAGGAACCGAAAAGAAACTAAGAGAATAATCAAATTAGCTAAGGCGATGACTTGGGAGAAGTTTGGTCAAGAGCTTGAACAGAACTATAGAGAGAATATTACGAAGTTCTGGCATATTACGAAAGCCTTGAAGGGTAAGAGGTCAAAACCGGTCAGGAACGTTAAAGATAAGCAAGGGAAGTTGGTGACCGAAGAAAAGGAAGTGATGGAGGTCTGGAGGCAGTTCTTTCAGACGAAATTTAGGATGGAAGAACGTCTTCATCATAACTACAGGGACTGCAGAAGAAGAGGTAGAGTAGATGACACTCATCCTGAAGATATGGACGATGCGATTGGGGAAGACGAGGTGGAATCGGCAGTCAACAAAATCCAGCTGGGAAAAGCTCCCGGACCAGATGGCATAGCTTCGGAATTTATAAAATATGGAGGCAATGAAATGATTAAATGCCTTCAAATGCTGTTCCAGAAGATTTGGGACCTTAAGTTGCTGCCACGAGAATGGGAAAACAACATCATAATCCCAATACACAAGAAAGGTAACCAAAGCGAATGTGGCAACTATAGACCAATTTGCCTATCCTCAGTAGTGTACAAAATATATGCTAGGATATTATAGCAGCGACTACGGGGTATTGTCTAAGAAGATATCGAAGAGGAGCAAGCGGCTTTCAGGCACGGAAGACAGACTCAGAACCACATTTTTTCCTTAAGAATGATAGTAGAGAAAGCGTGGGACAGAGGAAAGGCAGTCTATTTGGTATTCCTGGATCTGAGGGCGGCTTTTGACTCAGTCCAGAGGCAGGAGATATGGGGCACACTAACTACAAGAAGAGTGCCAGCAAACTTGGTGAGTGCAATAAAATCAGTGTACCAAGACCCAAAGGGCATTGTAAGACTTAATGGTCAGACATCGCGGCCTTTCCACTTTTATAAGGGAGTACAGCAGGGAGACAGCCTAAGCCCACTACTATTTGTCCTCCTTATGGATGAGATATGGAAGGCGTATAAAAGGAGATGCCCTAGAGCACCAGTAGGTTTTTGGAACCTAACTCCAGTACTGGCTCAAGCGATGATATACGCGGATGATATCGTACTCATAGCTGACTCTGAAGAGGATCTCCAGGCATCCTTGGAGGAATGGAATGAGGAGCTGAAGATTAGGGGTTTACAAATAAACCCTAACAAAAGTAAAATCATGTATGTCGGAAGAGAAAACGTAGAGCCTAGGATTGTGTGTAATGGTGAACCCCTTGAACTTACAAATACTTATACGTATCTAGGAACCATAATAAGTAAAGATGGTAAAATAGACCAGGAGGTTCTGAATCGATTGAAGAAGGCCAATGGAATGTACCATCAGATCTCCAAAACTGTTATAGGCAAGCAAGAAGTAAGTAGAGATGCCAAAATACGAATTTTTAAATCCGTGTTCCTCCCAGTTCTTCTGTATGGATCAGAAAGTTGGACGGCCCTCGACAAGCACGTAAGTGTGATAACATCTGCAGAAATGAGATTCCTCCGTAGAATAATTGGCAAGACCAGGAGAGACTGAGAAATGAAAGAGTTCGGGAGGATCTGGGTGTTAGATCAGTGCGCGACACCATGCAAGAGCGGCAACTAAAATGGTATGGACACGTCTGTAGAATGGACGATACCAGAAAAGCCAGGTGGTATTTGGAAGCTAGGCCAGAAGAAAGACGGCCTCGTGGCAGACCCAGAGGCATGTACTCTGATTGCATTGAAAAACTGGGGGCAGCTAGAGGATGCACCATCCCGGAGATGAGAAGATCAGCCAGGGACAGGGACCAGTGGGCTAGATGGACCGAGACTGCAACTCCACGCTTAACGGCACAAAGGAGGTAGAGGAAGGAGAAGAGAAGAAGCTATCTAAATTCGTAGGTAGATTCGTTCGTAGATGCTGTTGACAGATATAATTGAGAAGTTTTCTAAAAAAAATGGTCAAATTATCCACTTTTGGAAAATTATAACAACAAAATGATTACGGGGGCATCTCATGGAGCAAATTTTTTTGAAAAGTTGATTTTTCAGAGGAAAATTTAGCATTTGAAATAAACTGAATAATCTTTAGGTATAGAATATTAATTCGTCATAAAAAAATTTGTATTTGAGAAGTGGAAATATTAAATTTTGATAGATAACTCCTCAATTGTAGTGACATCGCTCCTGAATACATTCTGGTATATCTCATAGATTTTTTTTTTTATATTTTTGTATTTACCATGCCTTTTTTAGAGAATGTAACTAGATTAATGCACTATTGATCAAATTTGGAATATCAGAGACGATGGAGAGCACTGGGCAACCGAAAATGAAATTTTATTTTGTATATATTTTTATATTTTAAGTCCATTGCTTTGTGAATACATTTTTGCAATATGAATTTGTGAAATTGTTGAAATGCTGATCATGTTATCGCTTACTTAGGAATCGCCTATGCAATTTAAAGTCACATTTTAAACATGTTAAAACAAATGTTTGCCTCAATATAATTATCTGGCTGTCAATAATATAAAAGAATATAAGGTAATAAATACCCTATTATGATTCGCAAATTAAAAAAATAAAATTAGTTGATTTAAAAAAAATTAAATGCTGGGCAAGTCTTGTAAAAGTAAACATATATGAAAATATACTGCCAACATTTATTTTCGAAACGAGTGCTCTGTTTAAACAGAATAAATAAATGCTTTATTTGTTTTTCTTTTACGCAGTATAATTTGTTTGCTGCATAAATCAGTGTAACTAAGAATTGTTATTACCTTCTTTACCATTACTTTGCATACTCGTGTCTGGTGGATTCCAGTAAATTTTCTATATTCATTTAATTTTGATTCAGTGTATACATTTAGAATATATATATATATATATATATATATTATAAATGTTACTAACTGTAAATATATTCATAATGCAATCAACTTATTGGAATAATTTAACTATTTATTAATATTATAAATAGTAATATGTTAAATCATTACAGACTAGAAACGAGAAGTTATGAAGTGGCTATTACTTTTGTTCCTGACTGAGACTTTCTATGCTGAAGTCTCTCCTAAGAAGTTACTAGCATTCTTTCCTCTGATCGCTAAGTCGCACCATTTCGTCTTCAGACCTGTTTTGGAAGAGTTGACAAAGAGAGGCTATGAAATTCCCTATGTGACAGGGTACGCCTACGAAAAGGGTCCACCGAAAGGAATCACCCACATCGACATAAAAAAGTATTTACCTTTCAGAGAAGGTATGTAAAATTTTCATTAATCCATCAATAAACAAAGCATTTTTTTTTTCCTTTTCAAGTATTCATTGCAAACTTTAATTTAAAATAGTAATATCTGGTCTATTAATATATTTTTTTTAATGAGCAATATTACATTATGTCAAAAGAAGGACAAGAAATCAGTCGACTTGTGATCAAAGAAATCATTCAATATTTACAGAAAATGAAAAAGAAAAAATAACAGCAAATTAAAAAATTAACTTAATACAAAAACATTATAAATAAACTTATATAAAATAATATAAACATAACATCTTAATCTTAGGCATACTTATATACACTATTTACAATCGGCCTGGGAAACTCGAGCCAGCCTTGTACCGCCATTTGTGGATGGAAAAGCAGGTCTTCAGAATATCTCAGCGCTTCTCACTCATTCGTGTCACACAGAGGGGCCAATAGCCGATCCATGAGGACAAAATTCAAAGAGCATAATTTTCGATTGAAAATCACGTTTTCGTCACAAATAAATAAAAATAATCCTTCTATGGTTTTTAATTAATAAACAAAAATAATTTTAAAGAAATAACATGAAATAACATTAATGAAAAGAAATACAATGTGGACATATTCAAATTAATTTAATCTATTTCCTAATCCTGAGGATCGACAATCGTAGAAAAGTTACTCTCTGACTAAAGTCCGTCATAACCGCTTAGGGTCCAGAATTAGAGAGGTGGACAAAGGAGCACTTGCCCTGAAGACAGAATTTAGATGGCGACAAATTTCATGCGAAATTTTATTTCTAGGTCCAGTGAAAATATTTGTTTCTGCTTTTTAATTATTTTTGTTTTGATCTTAGTCAATAAAATGAGTTAAAGTTATTAATACTGTTGATTTTTATTGATGTATTTTTAAGCCTTTTACTCAACTTACAATCAAAAATTGCCGCAAGACTTCTTCAGGACTGTAGTGTCTTCGATTGACTACGCTCGAAGACAGTACGATTTTTTGATCTATGATCATTTAAAATTTTCACGATGTTTGACGCTGTTGAAAATGATTGTGGATTTAACTATTTTCGCATCACGTTTACCGGAGTTATGAAATCAACCTGTTCTGCGCACAGCTATTACCTCGCAAGTTGACTGCAGTACTTTTCGCTTCTTAGTTGTTGTTTTTTTTTTAAGCCTGGAAACTATTTGTTTTGTCAGCCTTCAGAAGAGGGCAAAAACAGCAGCAAAAGAGCGCATACTTGATTTTTTTTTTAAATCAGTGCAACTTTGCATCCTACTTACTATACAGCAGCTCCAGTTCTATTCTAAACTGAATCTGATTTAGATTAGACAGCTTATTTTGCAATTTCAGCTGTTTCCGTTTAATTTGAAGGCCAATCAATTTTAATTTATTTAATTTCAATGGTTGATGTACGTACATATTCTATAACTGCTAGGTCATTTATCTATAAATACTGTATATTTTTATACAGTTTATTATACAATTTATATATATTATACATTGTACATTTTTCGTGTGTCAAGCTGAATCAGTTTATTAGTTCCATTTAGTTCTCATGGAACTTATTGCTTTCATTAAATAATTCAAAAGGTGAAATTTTTTAAGTTAATTTCTACTTTTATATCTGTACATTACATTTTTACAGAGCATATTGATGACAACGGAATGGGGGCATGGTGGGAAGAGGTTCGGTCGCATCAGTCTGCTTTCGAACAAACATTCCATCTAGGGACTACTTTTGTAGTTCCTATAAGATACGCCGTATCAATGCTTATACTGATCCGATTTAGATGCATTTATTTTTGTATTTTAGAGAATTTTATTACTTAATTATGTTTTTTTGTTATTAATTATGTCGATTTTGACGAAAAGGTTGCTGTGACATCCCATACATCCCATGCAACTACTGTAAATACCTAATTTCAGTTTTGTACATCTTTTCGCTTTTTGAGCCAGACATACCACATATACAGGACACAGACAAACACACACACACATGCAGAGTGTTTTTTCGAGATTTGGTTATTTAGACTCAGAAAACTCGAATTCGGAATTTTTGGAGAAAGTAAAAATTAAATTAAGATTATATTATATAGAGTAGATTAGATTATATAGATTATATAGATTAGATTATATAGAGAACCAATTTAGTAGGGCGATTGAAGTTTTATCACCAATATTAATTGGGACTATCATTAATAGAAAAATAATATTAATTATGCAATAACCATAATCTTATTTATAAGGCAAGCCAAGGACGGTGACCTTAGGATAGGATCTTCAGTAGCAGCCGCAGACATCAACGGAACGTTGTTGTATTGAGTTATGTAGCTTGCACCCGTAAGGTGGGAATTAGATTTAACTATATTTTTATTTGTTTGTTCTTCCTTTCATCTTCTGATGTCTCTGGTGTATTAAAGTGCATTAAATAGGATATTTAGCATTTTATATCACGGTGGAAGAAATATTTGATGAATCGAGGATGTTTACATCATAATTCGATCTTAGTTTGCTTAGATTTATTTATTTTCGTGGATATGTGATATGAACAGGTTTAATATCCACTGCCCTTCTATGTGGAAAAATGTATTATTGCTCAATAAAACAGTTTATCTGAACGCGTTTCCTTAGATAGTTGTACTCAACATAGGCAACTAATTTTTGACCTCACGGATTTCAGATTCTTCTGTAAACAAACAAAAAGATTAGGAACAAATTAGTTGGTTAATTTCTTGGATACTTTGATATATTTTTTATTTTTTTTTATTTAAGTACATTGTTTATAACGGAATTCACCAAACAAATTAATAAAATGGTCGATCTATAGGAGTTAATTAGTTGATAAATCTTGCTTATAGCACGGTCGTGATATGTTTCGTAACAACATATCCACAATCAAAATTACGCCTACAGTGTTTTTATAGTTTCTTTAAAAAAAACAGAAGTGGGAATTATCATAGGATGAATTGGATGTATTGTAACTGACTGAAGTGTATTTTATTAGTGTGAGAAAATATTAAAAAAATATATATAAAAATTAGAAATTATTTAAAAAAAAATATATATATAAATTTTTAGATTAATTTTAAAACAAAACATTGTCAAAAATACGTTTTAAACAGTACATTCTTCAAATAATTTTCCAGGGGAGTAAAGAATATACCTCGGACCTCCCATCCGAGTAGAGAGTATGGATGGATTTCTCTGTACTATTCCATTTCCAAAGACGCTACGTGCAAAAACAGCGGCTATGCAAAGGTATCCAATTTTACTAAAAATGGCATTGATTTCATGGGGTTAAATTTTGATAGAAGAATCTTTCTACTAACAAGTATCGGTATTGAGCAGTCTCCCGTTTCAAAGCCACTGATATCCCTTAGCACACGCAAACTTTTTTCTTATATTTTTGTATTTAGAACAAGTCATCTTTTAAAGAAAGTAACTAGATAAATACACAATTAATCATATTTAGAATATCAGAGATGGTGGGCAATAGTAAACATTTCAGCCGTCTGGAGTACTCCCCGATATGAATGACTTAGTCTTGTAAGATCTGTAAAAATTTGTTTTTATGAACATGTATTTTGTCAAAAAATGTTCATTAAATAGACCCTGGACGTTCTTTAATAAAAAGTGGGCACATGGGGAAGCGTGTGGAAATGCACGCTTGAATTGAGATGCTAATAATGTAATAGATAATTATAGAGGTAGAGAGGCGAACTCTTTTTTTCAGTTTTAGCCCAAATATTATAACAATTTACAAATTCAAGCTTATTTATGATCAGTTTCTAACTCACAGATGCAACAAAATACTAAGGTTTTTATAAGACCACCGGCTGTTTGTCTTTTTTCTTACTGAATAATGGTTGTTGCAGTTCGGTACGGCTGTCATAACTGCCGCTAATAAAACATGGTTTATAGGAAACCAGATTTGAATCTAATTCTTAAGTATTTGGTTTCAGGCCTAATTTTTTTTAAGCGCAGTGAAATAGTAAGTGTATATTGATACTCTCCTGACTTTGTACATGGCAGTACTCTTTGGTGACCAATATCATTTTTTACAAACTAACCATTTTGATTTCACTTAAGATTTTCATCATTACCGTATGACGAAAAACATCTTTCTCTCAAATTTCATTATCCTTTTTTCCCCCCATTTCATATTCTCCCATCCATCCAAAACTGCCGCTCTGGGCTAATGCCCAGTTAATCCATTTGTAAATAGAAGCTCGGATCGATTCCCACCCTTTCAATACTAAATACTAAATCATATGGTAAATTATTTGTGGCATAAATATTTTTTAACAGGGATGTATTCTAATTGTGAAATACGCTGTAACCCGATTACTTTCGGGATCAAGCTAACGAGTTAAGGTATAAATGAAGGGTTAGGAGAAGAAAAACAGGTTAAGTCTCTTTTTTTTAAAATGGATTATCGTGAAAAGCTGCATTTATCCAAGGCGTTAGAGTGAGGGAAAAAAAACAACACATTTATAAGAAAAGCAATTGGTTCCAAAGCTGTAGGTCGGGAATTCACATTAAAAAAAAAATTAGGTACCTATATGAACTTGTTTAAACTTCACCGGTTTTTAGGAAAATAATCACAAAATTTACCAATTTCTGCAACAAACATGCTATACTGCATAATAAAAACAAAAAGCATTTATTTATTTTGTTTAAACAGGAATCTTATTTCGAAAATACATGTTGGCAATATATTTCCATATTTTTAATATGTTTGCTTTTATAAAACCTAATCGGCATTTATTTTTTACTAATTTATTTTTTTAATGTGCGGATTATATTTATTAGTTTGGATATAAAATACGAAGACAGCTAGATAATTTTATTGAGGCAAACATTTGTTTTAATATATTTAAAATGTATCTTTAGAAATACATAAGTGATATTTCAGTAAACATTAACATGATCCACATTTCAACAATTTCACACATTCGTATTACAAAAATGTACTCACAGTGCGATGGAGTGGAATATAATTGGGGAAATAATTATTCAACCTTAAATTTAATGTTGAATTATTATAGACTCTAGAAACTATGCTGAGTTCTATTTAACAAATTATATTTTATTATAAAAACTTATTTTAAATGTTAATTTTTCATTATATTTGTTTCATATTTCTTGCTATTTATCATTTTTATAAACCATCTTTAACTTTCTAACTTACAGTATGCATATTTATGAAAGATCGTGCATATTCATGAAAATATATTCATAATGTGTGATTGATTAAATCTTTCTATTCTATTCTTAGGTATTTATTGACCAGAGTTATTTAAAATAAGTGATATTTTATAATCATTTATTTTTATATGGTAGCTTTATATTATATTTTTGATGCAATATATATACATAAATATATATATATATATATATATATATATATATATATATATATATATATATATATATATATATCGATATATAAATATTAGAAATTAACAACAATTAAAAATTAAGATTGGGTTAATCGTTAATAAATGGAAATATAATAATATTGCAATCAAATTATTGTAATTATATAACTAATTATTATTCTTATAAATATTTTAGCTCATTACGGAAATAACAAGTTATGAAGTGGTTATTACTTTTGTTCTTGACGGGGACGTTCTATGCTGAAGTCTCTCCTAAGAAGTTACTAGCATTCTTTCCAGTGATCACCAAGTCTCACCACTACGTCTTCAGACCTATCTTGGAAGAGTTGATAAAGAGAGGCCACGAAATAGTCTATGTGACAGGGTACGCCTACGAAAAGGATCCACCGAAAGGAATCACCCAGATCGACGTTAAAAAGTATTTATCTTTCATAGAAGGTATGCATTTTCATTAACCTATCGATAAACAAAGCACTTTCCTTTTCAAATATTTGTAGGGGAACATTAATTTAAAATATTATTATCTGGTCTAAAAAAATAATTTTTCTTTTTTTAATTTCAATTCATTGATTCTATAAATAACATTGCCAACCTTGTATGCAGAAAAAAGATGTATTAAAAAGGAAAAAGTCAACCATAATGTTGAGACCTTTGGTACTTTTATATAAATAAATACTTTTAATAAAGGATAAAAACTTAATCTTAAGGTTTAGTGGGCTCCAAGCGTAATTAAAAGATCTGGGAAAATTGTATTTAAAAAAAAAAATTAATGTTATAAATGTATTAATGTATTTATGCCTATTAATGTTAAGAAACAATAAAGAAAAACTGCAAATCTATTTCAGACCCTAATATTAAAAAACTTTTGAAACTTATCCGAAAATGCAAACTGGATGTTTCTCTTATTTTTCGAAAACATATCAAGGATCTTCAAATTCTAACTTCTTTGCTCTAGACCTGTATAGTCTAATTAGACATAAACTTGAAAGACTCCTCCTTCCATTGTGCCTCTCAGCCATGTCTTAATACGACTTAGAATACTGAATGATCTTTCAACCGTGCACATAATTGGTGGGAATGTTAAATAACAGATTTTGTCTGATTTAGATTTTTATTTTCAACGGACTTCCAATGACCGATAGGGAACCCGCCAAAATTTAGTAGTCATTTTGCAATATATTTGCAAACGTGTTACTGTCGCGTATGGAAAATTTTGGTGCGATATTATTACCAGCATATATGTGCAAAAAGAAAAGGAAAAACCACTGGTAGTTGAAGATGATCTTTGTGATGAGGATGCCAAAAAAGCCATTTTTGTTTCGATTAGCATCGATGATAAATTTTAAGATAATTTTTTCAAATCATTCCATAATTACTCCTGACAAAGCAATTACAAAAAAAAATGTTATTTATGCCAGAAAGATAATATCAAGGGGTAGAGAGCGTATGTTCGCCCATGCTCTTTCCTCAGAGCTATTAAACCTGGCCTTGGAATATACCATTAGGACAACTATAACTATCCAGGAGGGAATGTCTGCAACAGATTAACCCATTATATGGCCTACGCCGAAGATGTAGTGATCTAGGCAAGTTCATTTCTTGTACTGGGTGAGTTCGAAACGAGGCAGTGGAGGACATAAAGACACAAGGGCTGCTGGTAATAAGTTTATTTATGCCATTCGTAATATTCTACGATTCAAACACCTTTTCAGAAGTGCTAAGTTGCTATTTTATAAAACTATAATTAGGCCCACAGTAAGATACATTAGTGAAATCTGGATTATGACTGTTGCTAGTGAGTGCATGCTAAGAATATGGGAGAGAAGAGTTCTAAGGAAAATATAGTAATAATAAAATATATACTCCGATCTGAAAGAGCTATTTGTTGAAGGAGATACAATAAGCGTTATTAAGAAAATAAGATTGGGCAGGCTTCGACATGTGGAAAGGTTGCCTATGTCGCGATTACAAAGGCGTATGTTCTATGGTCATCCGGGAGGCTCAAGGAGAGGCAAACCTCGCAAAATATGATTGGATGACGTGGAAGACCTCCAACTACTAAACATCTAGCGATAGTAACGGGTAGAATGAAATGAAGCAAGATAATGGAGAGGGCTTTGATTATTAAAATACAATTTATTTTAATTACTTAATTCACAAATATTTTTATTACGCTTTTCAGATGAAGGTAACATGACGGATTTGATTGGTGCCTCAGCATTCGACACTACAATACGGTTTTACAAACTTGGATTTAAACTATCCCATTTGCTTCTGAACTGCCCTCCAGTCAAGGAACTGATACATTCAGATACCAAATTTGATGCTGTATTGATGGAGTCATACGCAGAACAAGAATACCAGAGTGCCTTCATACATAAGTTTGGTTGTGTCGGGATTGAAATCATACCATTGGGTAAGTAGGGATATGAAGAAATATGTAAATTATCCAAGTTTTATTAGAATATAGGATAAAGCGGTATTGTTTATTTAATGATGTTTATCAGTTAAAATGTTAAGTATGTATACCACTAGTTTTTTTTTATTTTAATTTTTGTGTTAAATAAGACCAAAAGAATAAAACTATTTTTATATAACCAAAAGTTATAGTTTTGTTTTTATGTTGGCCCTACCAGTGTATGACCACAGCAATTAATAATCATTATAAATTAAAACATTCAACCATCTATGACTTATTTATAAATGAATCAAACAATTCATCAAACATTATAAGAAAGTTTGAAATTGGCTTAAGGTGATTACTGCTGGATGGATGAGATCGCTGGTCTTCCTTCGAACCCTTCCTATCAACTTGACTTCAAATCTGAAGTGACACAGGACATGAACTTCTTTCAGAGGCTCTACAACACATACGTTATTACCATAACTACCTTGATTAGCTATTATCAACAGATCCAGATGCAAAGAATCGTCGACCAATACTTCACATACCCAGGATGGGAAACAAGACCACCTCTCAGCCAGCTTCTCCCCAACAGGAGTTTGATCCTCACCAATTCCCACTACACCATTGGATATCCTTCACCACTTACATCCCATAGAAAGGAGATCGGAGGAGTCAATATTTTACCGAACAAACCATTACCGCAGGTAATTCAAATTTTTTTGTTATAATCACAGATATAAGATATGTAGTTGACGTTAAAATTTTAAAAACACATAAACTATAAATCTCAGTATAATATTAAGCACGTTCTCATAAACGTGCAGTATTATACTGTATCTTTTAATAATAATCCAAATATCCCTTTAAAACAGATCCACTACTTGAATTGAGCATGCTGATGACGTAAATCCTGAAAAATGAAACAGCAAGAACTGTTTATAATTTAGGGAGTAAACTTTTTAAAATTCTAATCAATTAAAACACGAAAAATGAAATAAAAAATGAATAATGAAATAACGAAAAATGAAAATGAATAATTATCTACATTACGAGCATACACATGATGTTATATGCACATATGATGAGTTTTTCCGCACTTTTCCGCTCCAAAAAACTCATAAATTAATCTTTAATCAAATTCTGACAATCTAAATTCCTTCGGAATATCTACTTCTTACCACGAAACACACACAATTGAGGAGTTTTCTGTTCTTAAGTTAGCAAAAAAATATGTTTTTGTGAAATCGACAAATACTTTTTTTTGACGAATTAATATTCTATACCTAAAAATTATTCAGTTTATATCAAATCTTAAATTATCCCCAATTAAGTAGCTGATACAAATCAACAATTTCAATTGTATATATATATATATATATATATATATATATATATATATATATATATATATATATATATATATATATATATATATATATATATATATATATATATATATATATATATATATAACATTTCATAATCAAATTCAACCATTTCCATTTCAAATTAAATCTTGTCATTTCATTCAATCTTTTTTGATTTTAATAAATTAATATTACATAATGATATTGTTTACGATTATTTTAATTATGATTGTGTTTTACTTCCTCAATACAATTAAGTATTGTATTCGTAAAAATTTTCAGATTTTAATGGAAATATCCACTTTGGCCAAACCTGAATCCATTTTGACTAGTTTCGTCATGACGTTCGTACGTCAGTTCGTATCTCACGTAACTCAAAAACGGTTAGCCGTAACAAGTTAATTGTTGAATGCAATATTTCGGATTGTAAATTCTAGTTATGAGCGGAAGTGGTACTTCACATGAAGATCATTATAAACTCATTAAAAATTATATTAAAATATAAGGCAAAACATCTCAGATTTTTATATACAATTTATACGTCAATATAAATAACATACTAGATTTTGGTTAAAATTGGCTTGCCGGAAGTGGAACTTACCATGAAATTGTTTTTTTATTTTCTACTTTTCGCCTTTTTTTTTTTTTTTTGAGCCACCGAATTATAGTTCTGCAGCCGTAGAAGGAAGTCATGTGGTGCACATCAGATATTTTTAAAAACCTGGCTGCGTATAAGTAGTATTCGTATCCATTAATTTTAACTTTTCGGATATCCTCATTATTGAGGTCTATTCTTGGGTTATCGAGGCCCCTTATTATGAAAACACTATCTATTTGAAGATCGCGCACCTAATTACCGATTTATTTAATTTTTTTTTTATATCCTCGATATTGAAATTGTTAAATAATCAATAGCATTAACAAGTCACATTCAACCGTTTCCAAGAAAAACTCAACCTTTTTTGACTTCAATAAATAAATATAAATCAGGTTAAATAATTATGTCATTTATGGTTATTTAAATTATCTAATGTGTTTTTTAAACACCGTGGCTTCTTTCATGAGGTATTTGTATCTATTCATTTTAACTTCTCGAATATTGAGGTTTTATATTAAGGTTGGAGGTTGGAGGTTTTATATTGAGGTTCATTAATGGGTCATCGGAGGCCTTAATTTTGAAAATACTATCGATTTTGAAATCGTGCATTCACGCATCGATATTTAAATTAAGTGATAATAGTAAATAGAAATGCCCATTCGCGATGAAAAATATATTTTGTATTATGGATTATGAATTTGTGACCTTAAAAATGTGAAAAATGATCTCTGCTCCAAGTAATGTTATAAAAGTAGTAATAAATGTAACTGAAAGCCAATTCATAATGAAATTGCAACTCCGATTATCAGGGAATCGATCCCAGCATCGAACAGATAGATAGAAAAAGCTAAAATAAATTATAAATAAGCGCGCAATAACAAAGTCGATAATATTTTTGTAATAGGGACCACCGACAATCCCGTAATGGACCTCAATATCGAAGATATTCGAGAAGTTTAAATAAATCGATGCGTGAGATCACAATTTCGAAATCTATAATATTTTTGTAATTGGAGCCTCCGATAACCCAAGAATGGGCCTCGATTATGAGGATAGCCGAAAAGTTAAAATTAATCGATACAAATTCCAAGTTATTTGAAGCCAAGTTTTTAAAAATATCTGATGTGACACCACATAACTTCCTTGTACGCCTGTTGAACTATATTTCGATGGTTCAAAAAAAAAAAAGGCGGAATGTAGAAAAAAAGAACAGTTTCAGGTAAAGTACCACTTCCGGCAAGCCATTTTTTAACCAAAATCTAGAATGTTATTTATATAATTTATATTGGAATACAAATCTTATATACCAAATCTGAGATGTTTTTCAAAATATTTTCATATAATTTTTTTTGAGAGTTTATAATGAACTTCATGTAAAATACCACTTTCGGCAAGCAAATTTTAACCAAATTTCACCAAGTTTTGCATTATAATTAATATAATTTTTAATGAAAGTTTATAGTAACCTACAAGTAAAGTACCACTTCCGGCTAGCTAATGTTAACCAAAATCTAGTATATTATTTATATTAATATTAAAGTTTCATTTACCCAATTTGAGATGTTTTGTATTATATTCATTTATTTGTATTTGTTTCTGTTATATATTGGTTGAATTTGGCTAGGAAATGTTCAATTTAAATATAAAAATTCAACCTTTCATGATTTTTATAAAATAATTTAAATCATGTTTACATAATTTAATTTATTATGATTTAATATAATAATATTAACTGTATTATAATATTATAAACAAACATTTATTTATTTGTTAATATTATATTTAAGTGCATTAAGATCAATGTCTGCCTGGGTGGAGAGCGTGCAGTTAATCTTTTTATAAACGCTGCACGCACTCCACTCGGGTCACAGCCTAAGAACTGCGTCGTTGACTTAGGGAGATGGGCACCTCTGTCTCTTGTCATGAAATATTCAACCTAGCCCTTAAGAAAGTTATCAGTATAACGTCATAAAAATAGTTTGGAGCATATTGGGATAAAGTGTAAGACGTTTTGTTATGTAGAGTTTATAGTAGCTCTGGAAATTAATCAGAACATCTTAATGAAGGAGTGGGATATCCATTTACAAATAAATGAAGTCA